>CM036252.1:17061538-18435705 GCA_020698575.1 Bostrychus sinensis
AAATAAACCAAGCCTCGAATAAACCAGACTAAAACTGGACCTAACTAGAACCTAAAGCCAGCAGCATATAAGGCTAAATTTAAGACAAACATGTACTAAAATACATCAAAAATTAATATTTGATTGAGATTAACCCAGCACTAAACCAAGGTTAAACCAAGACTGATTTAGGACTAAAGGGGGGATTAACCAACAAAGTATCTGGTCCAAAACTATACTAAAAAAACAAAATTAAACAAGAACTATATCGGAACTAAACACAACTAGGGTTAAAGCAGAACTGAACCAGTGATAATCCAGGTCTACATCAGATCTAATCCAGGACTGAACCAAAACTAAAAGAGTACAAAACCCACCCAGTATTCAAACTGGATTAGCCAAAAAATAAACCAGTGCCTAAACCTGGAATAAGGATTAAACTTAGATTAAAAGAGCGTGAATTAGACATTAGGCAGCACAAAACTAGGACTACTTAATGAACAAGTTGTAAACCAGGACAAAAGACTAACGCAGTGCTAAAACAGTATCAGGAATTACACTTCTAGGACTAAATAATTGATGTAACCAACATAAAACTATGGCCATTAATTACAACAACTATAATCTGCTGGAAAAGCCATATTTTTTCACTTCTAAAGTTAATCCAGTGACTTTGCATTGACCTCTTCACTAACATCTGTCTGTGGCCCATCCCACTCCTCTCTTTGTGGCTCTCTCCTCTTCCTGCTCCTGTAAATCGGAGCTAATGGCAGGTTGTCAGTTTGGGAAGTGCTGCTGCGGTCTGCTGTTGTGGTTTTCACTTAAACGAGAGTTGTCTTTTCATTTATTTAGCTGCATTTCACTGTAAACCACTGTGTCCAGTCTGTATGAGTGACTCTGCTGCCATCTAGTGGGTCAAAGTGAGCAAAATGCCATTATGGCTGTTTAATGTTATTTTATAAAAACTAAAACACACTCTCATGATGGAAAGTACTTCAGTTTCAAGTTTAAGAGTCATCAAATATTAACTAATGTAAACTAACAGGATACTTTTACTACTGCATTACTTAAGTACAAAAAAGTTACCTTTCCTCAAGCAAAAGGCCCTAAATGAGTATTTCTTGACCCCACTGGCAAAGTTCTTTCTAGGTTGTCTATATTAACTATATAAATTAATTGAGTGTGAAATGAATTACAGTTGTAATCTTGTGTAAAAATATCACTTTGAAGCGTTTTTAGACAACAGTCACTGTCTTTTGTAATGTTTTACAGAAATCTATGGAGAAAAACATAGTATTTTGAACAGAGTGAAGTTTTATTGTTGGGGATCCTCATTGGATTTTCTGATATCTAAGGGGGCCATGACACTCCTGACTTTAGGAAAGGCTGCCTTAGTGTACTGAGACACTTGAAGGCAAGTCGGCGTCTGGTGCCTTTGCCCATGGACACTTCAGCATAAGATAAGATCACCATCAAATTAATGAACGATGTAAACCTAAATTAAGACAAAAAAAAAAAAAAAAAAAACTAAATGCAGGACTACTGTACATCTATAGCCCAGACAAACTTGCACTCCCACCTTTAACCATTCACAGGAAATAATTTTTTTAATTACCTTAAAACCATTTAAAGCCAATCTGCTCCAGTCTAAACACTCTTATCCATTTGAAAGTCTACAGCGGCACGTTTTCTCCTGGACCACCCTCAGAGCTGTACACGTCCCGACCTGCCTTCATAAACCACTGCAGCCTCTCACACTTGGGACCGTCACGTGCAAAAATATCCCTCCACTCAAAAAAAAAAAAAAAAAAAATCCCAAATCCGCCTTGACTTGTTCACATCTCTAAAACACAAAGACAAAATGGCTTCACGTGGAAATGAGTAACTGAGGCTTTCCATTCTCTTTTTATAGTAATAATCACATGGAACCAAACTGACCTGAAAACCAAAAAAATTATACTAAAATAAAAAGATGGCCAGTACCTTGAGTGACGGCCTCTTCTACAGTGGTGCTGAGTTTGTTCTCTAGGTCAGTACTTCCCAACCAGGGGTACAGGGACCCCTAGGGGTACGCAAGCACATTACAGGGGGTCCTTGGAGTTATACAATCATTTGTAGTGCATTTGTATATTCGGTTTTGAAAGACGAAGATTAACCTAAATCAAGGGAATGTAACACTAAAGAAGGACTAAACCGGGACTAAAAGCAGAACTAAACCAGGAATAAACAAGGACAAAACTAGGAACAAACCAAGTGTAAACCCAGGACTAAACCAGGTCTAAACAGGACTAAAAGAAGACAAAGCTGAGTCCAAAGCAGGACAAAACCAGGACCATTCCAGGACTACACCAAAAGAACGCAACACTAAACAAGTGCTAAACTAGAACTAAACCAGGTCTAAAACCAGAACTCAACCAGGAAAAAACTGGTCTAAAACTAGAACTAAACCAGGAATAAACCAGGTCTTTAAACCAGGTCTAAACCCAGTCTAAACCAGGACTAAATTGGATTAAGCCAGGTCCAAACCAGGGCTAAAGTAGGTCCTGGGGGTACAGCAACACAAAAAAGGTTGGGAACCACCGCTCTAGGTTTCTGGGGTATATTTTTAGTTAACTGAAAGATATTGAAAATGCATCTGTGAAAATAAAATCTCTTGTACTGTATACTTCAACTTTTTGTACTTACATTTTTGGCAGAGTCCGTGTTGTAGCTTACTGACTCAAAAGTGCCCATGTTTGTCTGTCCTCTGTTTCATAGGGTCGTCCCGGGGCTCTGGGTGAAGTTGGACCGAGTGGAGCAGAGGGCTCTCGTGGAGGTCCTGGTCCATTGGGGCCAAAGGGAGAGAAGGGACACATCGGACTGAAGGGTCCATCTGGGCCTAAAGGCGACAAAGTAAGTGGTCCATATTGTTTTATTTAATGGAGCAGAAATGTATACCTTTGTAGAGGAAAATGTGGAGAGTGGTTAATCTAGAAGTCAGAAATAAAAGTGTATTATTAATACATGAAAACTAAGACTTGCCTTGGACAGAGCTTAAAGACTAGATTAAAACACAATGAAAACCAGGTCTAAATTAGGGCAACATAGTCAAGCACTAAACAGAACAGATAGGTGTATATACATGGTGAATAATGGAGATATTGCTTACAGTGTATGTAATTTTACTGTGCAATACCCTTTGATAAAACAAGACCACTTTTTCTTATCCCAGTTTTAGGTAGAAAGTGACTTTAGGGTATAGGTAGATAATGCACACTTTTCACCCAAGTTGCACTGAAATGCTTTGACCACCAGATGCTGCTATAATATTAGACCAGGCACACAGACAGTAAGTAACTTGCATTTTTTTTAATATAACTGTGAGATAAGCCTATGTTCTTCCATAACACAAGAAAGTTGAAAATCATTTTAAAAGTTACTTTTTTCTTTTAGTTTTTAATGCAGAAGTCAATGTGAGCCAAGTTATTTTGTATCCACTTTCACTGCCACTTTAATTTGCTACATCCATATTTTCCATGCAACTTTGTCAATTGTACTGCCACCTCTGCCCAGTAGGTGCTGCTATTGTATTCCATGACCAATTAACACAATTTATTTCTGATTTTACAGGGGCCCATGGGCGTACCGGGCTTCCGAGGAACTGACGGCGTGCCTGTAAGTAACAATGACCACCTACAACTCTACAAAGAACATTTTTACATTTACATATAACTAATATTAAATAATCACAAATGTTGGCTTAATTGGCTTTGAACTGAGTTTCGTTCTCTTCTTTTTCCCAGGGTCATCCCGGTGCTGATGGATCCAGAGGTCCACCCGGTCTGGACGGCTGTAACGGGACGAGGGGTGAGCCTGGAGACTCTGGCTATGGTATTGGACCTCCTGGAGTACCTGGAGCTAATGTAAGTCCAATTATTACAGCTTTGTTTCCCATATTCTTGGTTTAAAAGGGAGACTATAACATTGTTGCTCTACTGAACAGGGAATAGTTGGACCAAAAGGACAGAAGGGAGAGCCTCGCTATGTTTCAGGAGATGTCACGGTAAAAATCATACTTTAACTCATTCAGTGTATTTATTTTTGACTTTATTGTTGAAGCTTTAAATATTGCTCGTGTAATCATTAGTAGTGCGTACCTTATAGACTGATTATAATTATTTCTGCATTTTTCTTCAGGGTTTACCAGGTGTACCAGGAGCGGACGGGCCACCTGTGAGATTTTACAAGCTTTTTGGCATTACATTTTTTACAACACATTTTAGCCTGAATAAATGTCTCACTATATACAAGATTGTCTTACGTACGTAATGGTGTTGTGTGCAGGGTTTTCGTGGACCTGATGGTGGACCTGGCATACCTGGACCAATAGGACCCACCGGTTATCCTGTAAGACACATAGAGTAACTGGACATTATATCAAGTCTGGAATGATTTTTGCTAAGAAGTCTGTTGTGTTTTTCAGGGCCCACCTGGTCCTCCCGGTCCGCCAGGCCCAATGGTAAGCACATATCATCCTGTACATATACACAGAGGTGGACAGTGATTAAGTAAATTTACTTGAGTACTGTACTTAAGTATAGTTTTTGTGAATCTGTGCTTTACTTGAGTAGTATTTTTAGAGGTAACTTACTTTTTTTTACTCCACTACATCTAAAAGATAATTAGAATACTTTTTACTCCACTACATTTCTAAAAAAGCAAAAGTAACTTGTAACTTAACTCTTAAAACTGAAAGACAACTGACTTACTCCCTAAAGATAATCATTTACTACATAATACTACTCACATTTGCTCTCAGGAACTAAAAAGAACCTCTGGCCACAATCTGGAAGTCATTTAGCTTTTGCTTTGAACATTATTTGCACGATTCTATGATA
Organism: Bostrychus sinensis; assembly: GCA_020698575.1. Classification (NCBI taxonomy): domain Eukaryota; kingdom Metazoa; phylum Chordata; class Actinopteri; order Gobiiformes; family Eleotridae; genus Bostrychus; species Bostrychus sinensis. The sequence goes on from CM036252.1 coordinate 17,066,395, forward strand.
AACCATTAGTATGATCATAAAACCCAGCCTTACTTATAAAACATATGGCTTGTTTTGCCATATCTTATTTAAGTACTTTGAATACTTAAGTTAAAGTATGTGCTTTCAAAAATACTTAGCAACTTTTACTTGTACAGGAGTAATATTTGACCAGGAGGATCTATACTTTTACTCAAGTAATGAAGTTGAGTACTTTGTCCACTACTGCATATACATTTATGTCTTATTGTCTCTACCATAATAGTATTCGCACCATGATACAGTGTTAGCCTTACGAGACTTAAATGTATTTGAAAATGAATAGTACCAGCTCAAAAACCTTGCATACAGTCAATGATGCAGCAGAATGAGAACAACTGGCCCAATCAAAAATGCTAAACATAAAAAAAAAAATAAAAAAAAAATGCTTTGGAAAAACCTTACAAGAGCTGTCTGTATTGGGATGCAGAAAATGTAAAAAATCATCACAAATTCCTTTTTGGGTTAAAATCCATCAAATTAACAATTAGTGGGGCTTAATAAGTTGAGTACACAATTTCAAAGGGGTATTGTTTTTTCAATTGCTGTAAGACACTAGAGATGTCTGCTCACCTTGTGCAGTTGTTGTTTCCGATCTTCTATTGTCACTTTTTTATTGGTATTGTAATTATTGACATTTGATTACCAGGGAAGCCACGGTGATGGATATCAAGGAGAGAAAGGAGACAAGGTAGGTATTGTTTTTGTAAAGCACATATAGACTTGGATTAGCCATTATTTGTACTATTTGCTCTTCATGACTCTGCACATTGACTGCTTTTATCCAATTTTACCTTCTCTGAATGGCTAATTTTGTGTCATGTGTCTTATCCAATTTCAGGGGGATGTGGGTCTTCCTGGTCCGAGCGGTTCTCCCGGAGATGAGTCTTTAATAAGTGAACAAACTCTTACCATCTACAAAGGAGACAGGGTAACAACACAACAAAGATTTGGTTTACGATACTTAAAACTACTTCTGCCTTTACCAAGCAGTCTGATCTGAACTGTGTGTCTGTTTAGGGTGATCCAGGTCCAAAGGGAGTCCGTGGATATCCTGGCAGCCCTGGTCGACCTGTAAGTCTATTCAGTGTTATGATAAAAAAAAAAGTCATACTATGGACTTAAATATAACTAATACATTTTCTACATATTTGAAGGGGCCTTTTGGATATAGTGGATTGGTTGGAGAGAAAGGAATCCCAGGATATCCAGGAGCAAGAGTAAGGATAAATGCACTTATTCACCTAATAAAGCATTATCTAATAGCCCCTTTCTATTTTCTTAGTTATTTGTGTGAAAATATCCATGTTTAACATTTTTTTGTGATGTTTTTGCCAAACAGGGTGCTCCAGGTTTTAACTGGCGGCCCTGGTGCTCCAGGACAGCAGGGAGGTTTTACAAAATAAATGTTACTGTTAAAGAATGAATAGTTAAATTATAAATTAAATTGCAACTTTTTTTTCTCAGGGTTTCCGAGGCAATCCAGGGTACCCAGGTCAACCAGGATACTCCGGAATAAAGGTCAATGGATAGTAATGTTAATAATTAGTAATAAACATAGGATAAGATGTTTCTATTTAACGGGGGCAGTCCCAGTTGTAGGTTCCTTATCCCTTGTTCCAACACAAATCTATAAAAACACTAATTTGTATTTTTCAACAAACCATGTCTCAGTTGTTCCCATTTTAAACAACAGAAGAGCATAGAAACTTAAAATCATTAATCTAAATGCTTTTGTCACTAAATTAATTTACAATGTCATTAGGACTATTTGTATCAATAAATAGCCATCATATTCAACACGTAGCATCACGTACTTTGAATTTGAATTTGTATAGATTTCGGAAGCTTTTTATTTTTTATTTAATTTAAAATCACATTGTGATTTATGAAAAGAAAGTGTCCCAGTTTTGGGGTCTTTAAATCTGGTCACCCTAATCTCACAGCTATAATTGTAGCTGAAGTTTTAGCCATGGACGTTTGAGAAGACCATGGTTTTAGCTCAGGTTGTTGCCGTTTATTCATTTGACCACCAGATGGCGCAAAAGTTACAGCAACATACATGACTTCAAGGGTTTGCAAAAACGTCCTGCTTAAATCTATATTTAATCAGATCAAATATATTGTATAAATATTAATATATTGAGAATTTATAATGACGTTTTCTAAGGGACACCGTGACTGATTGATTTGCTCCATGGTAACTCAGCTCATTTGTTAGCAAGTTCATTAAGCTAGCAAAGTTGTTAAGCTAATGTTAATTGAATAGCGATTATAATTATGCTATTATTTTGTACCACATTTATGCTAAAACCGTAAGCATTATGTTAAACATTATAGCATTAGTAAACATTGTCGCAACACTCTTCTAATGTGATATGTGTTAGTCTATCACGCATGTCTGCTAACACTTTTCTGGTATTTTTAGGGAGAGCAGGGAGAGCCCGGTCTGCCCGGACCTCCAGCCTACGTGAGTGATATTGGCACTGCCGTTCAAGGTAATCAGACTGAAAATGTAAACTATGACAAACTTTAGTACTTTTTCTGTGCCCTTCTGAGCCTATGGTTTGTTGACGGTCTGTAGGCCCTCCAGGCGACCCAGGACGTCCGGGTATTCCTGGTCCGCGTGGTGATCAAGGATCTCCAGGATATCCTGGTGTTCCAGGCCTTCCAGGAAGTGTAGAAGCTGGCACAGGTAACAACACAAATTTCATAGGGTCATGGACAAAATATAGTGGTAATTATAGTAATACAACTTTTGTAAAAACATTTTTAAGGACGTGGACTGCCCGGATTTCCTGGGTTAGAAGGTCCAAAAGGCGAGAAAGGAAGCCCTGGCACACCAAGCTATGGCCCAGAGGGGCAACCTGGCTCTCCTGGATTTCAAGGACCACCTGGTCCAACCGGGCCTCCAGGGACCATCTGGTATGTTCCTACAGGGGCTAACAAATCTGTCTTGTACTATAAGTTTGGAAATGGCTAATGTATGTTTGCACAACAATAAGTGAGAGTTAGTTATATTTGTTTTGTTTTGTCTTTCAGGAGTTTTAGTTGTTATAAATGCTGCATAGGCAGCACTAATAACCATTAAACATTACTTGTATGTTCTAGCTTTAAAACCAGCTCACAGGTTAAAGAAATTAGATTTTCTCTTAATAGCTCATTGACTTTACTATCCTCCAAGGCTTGTCTGAACCCTGCGTCATCTATCCTGAGTGGTCCGCCCAACCAGGTATCCTTAAGGCAGCCATATTGTTGTGGATGTCACAGCAATATTGGGCCTGCCACATCAAATTTACAGCAAACCAAACACTATTTTTGGCAGCCACTATCTAAGTGCCTAAACGCTCTATTTAATGCTGTGTTGTGCAGGGTGTGGTGGTAAGTATAGCTGACAAGAGGCTGTTGAAGCTTCAGCCTTGGATGGGAAGGTGTCTAGTCCAAGCAGCTTCACTCATCTTTGACCAGAAGATGTTGCCAGTGAACAATTCAATGATTTTCCATAGACTGAGAAAGCATGGCAGCAGCAACTGCAAAATGGGGACTCTTTTTGGCACAAATACACTAAACTGTTATACAAGTGAAATACAGTTTAAAGAATTAAAAAACTGTGTAGGTGCCAAAATTACGCTATGCATGTGGCTTTGGCAAAACGTCAGCTCTTAGTCATGGTCAATGCAAACTCATTGAATTTGTTCAGACAGCTAATTTATATTTTAGTAAGATATAAATATACAAGCATCTGTCCCCTTGCAAAGGCAGCTTAATTCTTTATACTACACACTGACCAAAAATAATAGGTTTCACACTGTTACAAGTGGAGGCTATCCTAAACCAAGGCCCTATAAATGATAATGCAATTATTAAAATCTCTCAGTTCAGTAAGTCTACAAACAGTGTGAAATCTACAAAGTGATTTAAGTTGTTTTTAATCTAACTTTGTATCCGCGTGTGTCTTTGCAGGTCCTAGCATAGCCGGAGTGACTATCCCAGGACAGCCGGGACTACCAGGCGCCAGGGGAGAGCCTGGTGGAAGAGGCTACAAAGGAACAAGAGGTACATGCGTAACCTTTAAAAGAAAATAAGGTGTCAAAACTAATATTTGTGGCTGAGGTTTAAAGGAGTAAAATGACTCTAACACTTTGATACAAATATAATTAGTCTTTTATTGTGTGTAATGTTGGCATATGATGAGTAATACTAATATTATAATTCTTTGCTAATTGTGTCCTCCACTCTTCGTGTTCTAGGTGATCCGGGTGACTGTGCCTGTGCTGGAGGTGTGCCAGGGACAGCTGGGCCACAGGGAGCTCCAGGGGCCAACGGCAGCCCTGGTTATCCTGGACAAAAGGGTGCATCTGGTGACAGTGGTTCCCCTGGCTTCGGTGGTCTTCAGGGACCTCCTGTAAGTTTACACATGAGAAATTAGCTTACAGCTAGTGATTTTGATCTTACATTTTCATTTATCTATTTCCTTTTTAGGGCCAAGCTGGACCTAGGGGTGCATTTGGTCGTAAAGGAGAAAAGGGTGCCTCTTATTATCCCACCCAGGGTTTAGGGGTAAAAGGAGAGATTGGTGCCCCTGGACCCAGAGGACCCACAGGTGAAACGGGAAAACCTGGCAGAGATGGACTTCCTGGCTTCCCAGGAGCCCCTGGACCCCCAGTGAGTACTAAGACATTTAGCAGGGCACACAAAGAAGGAAAGCTGTTATGTCGTTAGCAATGAATTTCCAATCGTCCAGTAGCATACATAATTCTCTAGACTATATGAGCACTGGGGAACCTTTGTGTCTCCTCAGGGCGATGCTGGTTTTGGCACAGTTGGTGAAAAGGGTTTCCCAGGATTCCCTGGGGCTAAGGGTCGCCCCGGAGGTCCTGGTGAGCCTGGTGGAGGCTATGCTGGGACGCCTGGTTACAGAGGAGAGCCCGGAGACCCAGGTATCCCTGGTCTGCCTGGCGCTCCTGGGTATCCTGGAGAAAAAGGTAAGTGAGGCGTGTAGTGTTTGAGAGTAAACTAGAGGACCAGCAGTGAGTGTTGTGTGTCTGAATGGATGTGATGCCATTCCCCAACGGGACGAATCAGCGACCATACATCCATCTCCCCAATCTCTGTAGTTACCATAGTGTCCATCCTAACACCTAAACCAGTAGTGTAGACTTCAGAGACAGTTCGGTCCCAGTTTTAGACCATGGTCAGATTCTCTCACCACAGCGGCTTCCTACCCTTCATGACTTGCCTGCTGCAGCAACCTGTTAACTACATAATTAATGGTCTCCATTAATGTGCTTCCTCTGCAGCCAATAATCTGTAATACACAAGCTGCTTTATTTTTGAGTGATGCTCTTTGATTGATGACTGATTTGACTGATTGTATTTGCTGAACGTGTAACAGTCACTGTGCTTTTTTAGTCTCAGATAAAAGCTCTTTTAGGCTATTGTCACAAATGCTGGTGTTGTCGAGTGCTCTACAATATCCCAGGCCAATCAAGGACAAAAATGTAATTTTAAGTTAGGTTGCAGATGACATGTTATGGTGCCACTGCTCCATGCTGCTGATAAACAAAGCAGCCATTAAAGATTGAATATACTGTATTATAAAAAACAACCTCAAACTGTCTAAAGCAGTGGTCCTGGACCAGCGCTTATTTGTCTTGGTAGAAAGATGAGGTTATCTGAGACTAAATGACACAAAGTCAGCAGCAGCTGTCCACTCATCTCCAGTATGAATGTGATGCTAATGCTACACTGATTTATCGATGCTATTAATATAAAGGATATTACCACTCACAACAGCCGAGAGAATTAAGAGTTACATTTTATATATATTTTTTTTTTCATTTTTTAACAGTATCACTTGTCTCTCTGCTGTTGCTAAGTGGAATAACCGGATTACATTGAAGCAAGCATTTATTATGCCTTTGCCTTAACTGCCTTAATTGAACTGATATCCATTTGATGAATTGAATTAATTGCTTAACCGGCGCATGCAAATGACCCTAACTGGCTTTGTATGCCGCCACCCTGTACCTCTCTCTCTCTCTCTCTCTCTTTCTCTCTCTCTCTCTCTCTGTCTCTCCACCCATCCACCCACCTCTCGGTCGCCCCACGCCTCTGACCTGTGCATGTGTGTCTGTCCAGGTGACAGCAGCTGTGGAGGGGTTTATGACGGCGAGAAGGGATCGGGTGGGTAACTAACGTTTTTCATCCACCAGGCAGAGAAAGGCTCGGAGAAAGCCGGGAAACAACTGGTGGACACATGAATAGATAACTTACATTTTAAATTATGTATTATATTGTACTAGAAAAATTAGATTCACTTTAAAAATGTGTTTTCTCAAGATCCTGTCAATTAAAAATATAGGTGATCCAAATAAATTATAATATTGTGGAAAAGTTATTTCATTTGTTCAGTTCAAACTGTAAAATGTTTAGTTGTGATGATTATATAGTACTGTAGTAATTCTGTGAGATACTGAATTTGGGCTTTTCATTAGCTGGATGCCATATTTATTACAGTTAAAATAATATATTCTTGAAATAAAAATATAGCTTTTTTAGGCTTTTTATTGATAGGACAGTGTAAAGTAGGAACTCAGGGAGAGAGCGGGGAGAGACATTCGTCAAACTCTCAGAGGCTGGACTCGAACCCACGACACCAAGGCGGGCTGTAGTTGCCCTGTATGTTCACCGCTGCTCTACCACTGAGCCATATGGTGCCACAAATAAAATACATTTTAATTTATTTAAAATTTAAATATTTATGTGCTGATTCTATATAATATATGCATTTCACTTTGAATTCACAATCCACAATATTCTTTTTTATTGACGCGCGCTTGTATATCTAGATACCACTGCTCTCTGGACTCTCTAGTCAAGTAAGAATAGTTTACGCAAAGTGTCTAGATTGCACTAAGTAGATAAAACGTGTAACGGTGTTTAGAAATAAAAATACCATACCATTTCACAGCAGATATGCCAGAGCAAGAATTAAAATGCTTTATTTTTTGAGCCAAAGTCATTTTGAGTTCAGTCATTTGTTCATGACAGAGCCAATGGAAGAATCTCACTCCCTGTGCTTTAGGGACTCCATTCGGCCGAGTCTGTTCATGATTGACTTTTAAGAGCAAGCTTATGTGCTACTCCATACTTTATATTGTAAACCTATCAGCCAATCACAGTATAGCTTCTGCTCCTTTACCACCAATCAAAGCTTCTCAGACCTGGCGCATGTTCTCAAGCCCTGCCTGTGCTAAAGTGCTTTTAACAATTTTTTTTTTTAAGAGGGACATACCAACCTCTTTATATGCCCAACACATTTTTTACTCTCAACACATTTTTTTTTTTTCATTTATAAGGATTTTTCTACTAACAGCATTCAAAACAAGATAAACTCATAAATTAACACAACAGTATGAATGGACGCGCTGGACAATCAACACCGCTAAAGACAATCCCTCTTCGTGTAGATTAGGCATTTCTTTAAGCTGATAATGACATTAAAATACAGCAGACCAGTCTATTAAGGATCTGTTAGATTAATTACTTGAACTGTAAGTATTTTTACTAGGTAATTTTATTTATAGTGTTTATATATGAGTTGTTAGACGCTGCTCTTGTTACTGCTGTACTGTCCATGTCATCTGTGTCTGTGTGTAAAGACTTTGTTCAAATGTGACCTCTAACCTTTGATGACTACTACCAGGCACCAATCTTCCCTGCACTATTCCCGGAGAGGTGGGAGACCCCGGTTATCCTGGTGTCCCGGGACGACCAGGTAAACTTAAACCCTTCGACTTTGTTTTAGAAATGTGTCTTTGTGTCTACATTTGGGGGCTTTTTGTAGTGACAGAATATGTTTATTGCAGCACATTATTTCCATTGTTACGGTTGTGCTAAAGACGTTAAAAATTGTACCTGTTCTTGCGCCTGTCAGGTCCTAAAGGGCAGCCTGGTTCCAATGGAGAATCTGGACGTCCTGGTTTTGACGGTCCCAAGGGAGAGAGAGGAGATACCGGTTACGGTGGCCAACCAGGACCCCAAGGTAAACCAATAATATTTTTACTTAACCTAATATTTTACTTCCTAATGTTTATAGTTATTATTTTCACACTCAAGTCTGTACTTTAAGGTGATTTAAGTGACTTTGAACGTGGCATGGTTGTTGGTGCCAGACGGGCTGGTCTGAGTATTTCAGAAGCTGCTGATCTACTGGAATTTTCACGCACAACCATCTCTAGGGTTTACAGAGAATGGTCCGAAAAGTGAAAATATCCAGTGAGGGGCAGTTCTGTGGGTGAAAATGCCTTGTTGATGCCAGAGGTCAGAGGAGAATGGCCAGACTGGTTCGAGCTGACAGAAAGGCAACAGTAACTCAAATAACCACTTGTTACAACCGAGGTCTGCAGAGGAGCATCTCTGAACGCACAACACGTCCAACCTTGAGGAAGATGGGCTACAGCAGCAGAAGACCACACCAGGTGCCACTCCTGTCAGCTAAGAACAGGAAACTGAGGCTACAATTTACACAGGTTCACCAAAATTGGATGATAGAAGATTGGAAAAAAGTTGCCTGGTCGGATGAGTCTCGATTTCTGCTGCGACATTCGCATGGTAGGGTCAGAATTTGGCGTCAACAACATGAAAGCATGGAACCATCCTGCCTTGTATCAACGGTTCAGGCTGGTGGTGGTGGTGTAATGGTGTGGGGGATATTTTCTTGGCATACTTTGGGCCCCTTACTACCAATTGAGCATCGTTGCAACGCCACAGCCGACCTGAGTATTGTTGCTGACCATGTCCATCCCTTTATGACCACAGTGTATCCATCTTCTGATGGCTACTTCCAGCAGGATAACGCGCCATGTCACAAAGCTTGAATCATCTCAGACTGGTTTCTTGAACATGACAATGAGTTCACTGTACTCAAATGGCCTCCACAGTCACCAGATCTCAATCCAATAGAGCACCTTTGGGATGTGGTGGAACGGCAGATTCGCATCATGGATGTGCAGCCGACAAATCTGCAGCAACTGCATGATGCTATCATGTCAATATGGACAAAACTCTCTGAGGAATGTTTACAGGACCTTGTTGAATCTATGCCACGAAGGATTAAGGCAGTTCTGAAGGCAAAAGGGGGTCCAACCCAGTACTAGCAAGGTGTACCTAATAAAGTGGCCAGTGAGTGTATATTCTAGATGTGTGTTAACCATCTCTACAAACCTCTCAATGGTAAAAAAAAAATTAAACCTCCATACCTGGTTTCTTCTTTCTCTAGTTTAGGGGTAAATGCTGTACTCATTAAGCCACAAAGCCGTTTTATCTCACAATGGAAAAGAATGTACAAAAAATACCTGGATTCAGACAGTAAAAGGTCTATACCAAAAAGTATTCATTTTATCTTTTACTGACCTCTAGTGGCTGGAGTTGGTATCTTTGTGGCTTCTTGCAATGATACAGAATCCAAAATCTTAAATCCACAACAATAATTTTGTCCTGGGCCCATTATAGACATTTTCAGAAGTTTGTTATCTTGCTAAAAGACTAACAAACCAATGGTTTTGAACATAAACCTTAAAAATTTGCAAATTAAACAGAAATATGGCAGACTTAATTTCATCATTAATCCATTGACAGTACAGTCTTTAACCTGCCTTTTCATCATCTGCAGGTTTCCCTGGACCTAGAGGTGATTCCGGTACCCCAGGAGTCCCAGGGTCCAGTTATGATGGAGCCCGGGGTAAAGACGGTTTGCCTGGTATTCCCGGAGCAAAAGGCCAGCCCGGAGAGGTGTTGGGGGCCTCTCCTGGATCTCCTGGAGGGAACGGCTTCCCTGGTGCCCCTGGAGAAAAGGGCCTGCCTGGGACACCTGGAGGACCTGGTGCACCTGGTGAGTATGTACTTGGTAGAGCATTTTGTTTTTGTTTGACGAGATTTGACACTATGTATGTCAAAAATAATAGACGAATCAGAGCTTTAAATTAGTAATAAGCTTTAATTTAGTAAAAGGCAGTTTGATAGGTGCAAGTGAAAGCTTTTTTGAATTTATCAGTTTATCCTCATACAAAAGTACTAATATAGGATGCACATTAGGTATGTAAATGTATGTAAATCTATTTTTTATTCTATTAAATAAAGATTTTGCACACATTTGTCTCATAGTTTTTTAAATATTCCCATTTCACATACTATTGAAAAATGGCACATTTCCTTGGTTTCTCTCCTTCAGGTCTGGATGGGCGCTCTGGTATTCCTGGGTTGAAGGGAGAGCGGGGTGTGGACGGTGCCCCAGGTTTCCCCGGTTTGCAGGGACCTCCTGGTGAACCCACAGGTGCAGTCCCAGGACGCAGAGGAGAACCAGGTGCTAAAGGACTGCCCGGACCTTCAGGTGAGAAATAATTCTTCTGTAAACATCTTCTGGTTGTACTGTATTAACCTCACATAAGTGTTAGGTTTAGGACTCCATGAAAATGTATTGACCTATACTTTAGGGTCCACATTACGTCTATGAGAGCACTAGGCATCCCATTGATAAAGTTAGCTGTTGCAAGCTTAGCTATACACAGCAACGGCCTGGCCAGGTAATGAGCTGTCAGTAATCCTACTCATGGGGTAATTGTATAGTTAGAAACTTTCTTAGAGGCATTTCACCATAAATTGTCATTTCTTAAAAACTTGTCTAGGGATTGGTAGCTTCCTCGTCTTCATAGCCCTTCATTGTTAAAGTTGTTGGTTCATTTCATGTATTTTACTCTTTCACAGTCTTCAGTGTTGCCAATCAGAGACGACCATTTTGTTTCTCATTGTGCTTCAAACTCTCATCATCCAGTGGATTCTGTTGTTCTCCTGTTTTGTATCTTTGTCTCCTTTTCCCTTCCTCCTTCCATCATTCATTCTCTGATCTCCATCCTTTTGTTTTTTGTGTGGTGTTGGGTCATTCCCTGTAGGCTGCCCAGGTGAGACACACTTTTTTCCCCCATCCACTCATCCCACCAACCTCTGCTGCAGTCTTTCAAAGTTTGCTTTCAAAGCTTTACACTTACCATATTTTATTATGACGTTTGAGCTCACAATACGCATTAAAATGTCCATCACTGCCAACACTGTAGTAACATAGCAACTTAGCTGTTTCTTTAGGAGAAAACTATCCTTAAACCTTTAGCTCAGAGATGATTGAATGACGACATCTCTTAAATATCTTTCTCTCATGAATGTATGTCGACATACATTTCATTTTACTTGATGAAGTTAGAGTTGCCATAATGCTTTCCTGCTTTTTAATTTAAACGTGATTTTGGCAAAGCAGTATTAGTTACAGTATATAAACAAGTTCAGTGTTGGCTTGTGGTGGACATTTATGCAGCTAAAGAAACTGAAATCTCTCCATTCAGCAGATTGTATCGATGACTAATCGATAAACGCTAATCATTACTAAGCAGGTTTGTCTTTTGTGACAACCAAAGCTATGGGTGAAACACTCTAAAGGGACAATTAATTTCCAACACATCCCTGTTCGACCTGAAGTAAGACAAACAAAGACTAAAAATAAGTAGTTCTGGACAACTGTAAATTCATTTGATTTTATAGATCACACTATGAAAACTGAAGGACAAAAACGTCCCACCAAACCATAAAAAGAGCATGTTCAAAGAGCATGACCTCTTTGTAATTATCTGAAATGGATGTGTTGAAAATGGCTTTTGATATAAATATGTTAATGGTAGTTTTTAGCTTGCTTTACCTTACCACAGACAAAACTTAAGCTGTTTAACATGGCTAATTCAGTCTGCCGTTGTACTTGAGTACCCAACATTTATTGATCAACGTATTTTGTGGCAGTATTAAAAATTAAGTATTACAACTGCAAGTGCAAATGCAGACACCGAAGACAATGAAACAATGTAATGGGACTAGTGTTGCATTGTAATTCATGTCTTTCTTCAAGTGTGTGCGCTAATAATCTTATGTTATACTTAACTATAACATAATGGGTAAGTTTATGAATAATTAAACTGAAGGTAAGTTATAAATAGATTTCTTTCTGCTAAATCAAAGTACAAGTTGCTGTCAGTCCAGTTACTACAAGCAAATGAATAATATTATGTTTGCACCTGTCATTAGGTTTTCCTGGTCGAAAAGGAGAGAGAGGAGATCCAGGTTTCCCAGGACCTGCTGGGATGAAGGGAACCCCGGGTCTCCCTGGTACCCCAGGGACACCTGGGCCTCAAGGACCCCCTGGACTTCCGGGACCTGGGACCAGAGAGGGCATCCCAGGAACACCAGGAGTCAAGGGTAAGATATGATATCATTGTGATATTCAAAAGTATTTATAATTGACCCAGTGTATATCTAAGCCCAGTAATGTAATGAGATACAGTCTAAAGTCAAGCATTGTAATGTTTAAATGTTTTGTTCCTCAGGTGAAAGAGGTTTCCCGGGACTGATGGGTTTCCCTGGTCTTCCTGGACGTCCTGGAACGCCTGGATTTCCGGGAGGGAAAGGTCTGCCTGGTGATCCCGGAAGAAATGGACTGCCAGGAGGTCCTGGATACCCCGGACAAAAAGGTAAATGGCAACAAATGTACAGATACAGGTGATTTTTTTTTACTTTCCTTGTCCCAGCTACATGTGGTTCCTTATAGTCAGACTATAATATTTGCCTCCTCAGGTGAAAGAGGGTACCCAGGCCCCCCCGGACGTCCTGGCATCGCTGTACCATCGCGGCTGGTGCAGAAGGGAGACTATGGAAGCCCTGGTTTTAGTGGTTCACCAGGCTTCACTGGACCCAGAGGTAACAATACTCATGTTCATGTTATTAGGTAACATTTGATTAAACTTGAACAACTTTCATAGTGTGTATATAGGTTTATGTAAAACAATATTTAAATTAAAATTATGAAGGTTAATCCAATCCTTTTTTTGTGTGTGTGTGTCCAGGTGACAAAGGTGTTCCCGGTACTCCTGGTCGTCAGGGTCTGCCTGGACTTCCTGGTTTTGCAGAGCAGAGTAAGGGACTACCTGGAGTGCCTGGAGTCCCTGGTATCCCAGGAACCCCAGGGTTCCCTGGACCAAAGGGAGAGGCGGGAATTAATGGGTTCCCTGGCATTACTGGACCAAGGGTAAAAGAGCACTTCCACACAAATTATTGGCAAGCCAAAGAGTTTAATGGTGTCCATAATAATAGCAATTTAGAGATTTTTGTCGTGACAAAATTGGTTTTAAGACACAAGACAGACTTTTTTTGTTGTAAAGTTAAACGGAAAGCTGTGGACAGCACTACTGTAAAATCCTTCAATGCATCTACCCATTTTGCATCAGGCTGTTCTGATTTCCAGCAGTAACCTCTAATATGTGATACAGTGCTGTGTATTCTCTTTTCTGGTTTTATTTACAACTCGCCTATTTTGTAGTTAAGCTCTGATGTATTTTCAGGGTGATGACGGTGCTCCTGGTTTGCCTGGTAATCCTGGAGAACCTGGTCGACCGGGTGCAAAAGGTTCGTGTAACACAAATATTTTAGAGTTTCTACATGTTTGGGAAGACCTTAGAAATCATTGTCAAGGAAAGTAACAAAAAGCAATTGAAATAGTTATTCTAGGTGTTACCAATCGTCTTATATATTTAACTATTCCTCAGGTATTCCTGGAGAGTCATATGGATATCCAGGAGGTCCCGGTCCAAAAGGCCAGCCTGGAGATTCAGGCTACCCAGGTTTGACTCACTCCAGCCTTAAATTAAGAGAAGAATGGCCCAGTAAAGAGGAGCTAGTCAGTCCTATTTTAAATACATTTTACATCTCATTTGATTAGGTGGCCAAGGGTTGGATGGTGCCCGTGGCGATAATGGCTTCCCAGGAGGTCCAGGTTTCCCCGGAGCAAAGGGAACATCTGGTGAACCAGGACGACCCGGAGTAACAGGTGAAAGACACACTGTAGAATCAGTGCTCCCATTTATATGTTTTGATGTTTTATTGTTCCTCTAAGATTGTTGACACAAATGCCTTTTCTGCAGGTTCTCCTGGTTTCCCTGGACCCAAGGGTCTGCAAGGCTATCCAGGACCAAGAGGCACGGACGGGTTACCTGGAGGGCCTGGTGGTCCAGGAGGACCTGGTGGCAAAGGTAAGTAACACGTTTAATACTATTTAATCAAAGCTATCTAAGACTGGAGCTGGCTGGCACTCTGACAGTGTTTTTTTCCTTCAGGTTTGCCCGGTTCACCTGGTTTGGATGGACTTAATGGACTCCCTGGACCTAAAGGACTTCCAGGGACACCAGGTATCTTTTCCAAAACCAAATTAGACAAAGTTACATTACCACAATTTCAAAAAAAAAAAATACAAACAATTTGAGAAAAAGGGCATTGCATAAAGATGCCCCATTTTAGATAAACAGTTGTGATTGGGCAGTAGGACAGTCTTAATGGAAAGAGATGGGTTCCAGACCCACCTCTCTTCGCTAAGTGATGGGTCTGGCCAGTCATGCTAGAATACTATTATCTCTTAACATTATGAATTACTTGTTTTTACAGGTGCAAGTGCAGGTGGTCAACCTGGAGCCCCTGGTATCCCAGGACAGAAAGGAGAGAGAGGTGTGTCTTTCCCAGGAGTTCCAGGCTTTAATGGAGCAAAAGGAGAGCAGGGAGCACCAGGTAACACAGCGTTCAAACAATGATGGAACTGCTGTATAATTAATATAAAATGATATATAAGATAGTAATGACTGCCTGTCTGTTTGTCATAGGTGGTCCGGGACTCCCAGGATTTCCTGGTCGACCTGGTCCTCCTGGTCCTACTTCTGTGTCCAGTGCTGTGGGTCCACTGGGTGACCCTGGTCTCCCCGGTCTGGATGGAGAATATGGTAAGAAAAGCTCTCACTATGATTTGTTTTCCGTTTTGAAGAGTCTTTTGGTCTTTTGAATTACGTTTTAGGCTCATCTCAGCTACTAAAGCCACAATAACTTAAGTGTCAACATGACATGTCAACATTCTTGTCTTAAGCTTGTATTTGGTGTGTCTTCCAGGTTTTCAAGGCCCTCCCGGTCCTCCAGGGCCCCCCGGTCCTGGTACATCTCAAGGGGACAGAGGTGATGCTGGGCTGCCTGGTTTTCCTGGGACTCCTGGCCGGAAAGGAGACGCTGGATTTCCTGGAGGTTCTGGTGTCCCTGGGAGCCCTGGGCTCAAAGGTAGGACTTCGGCACACTGTTCACTGAAAACTGTTTAATCACTTAAAAACAACATTGGATTGATAGCAACAGACATTCCCTGTGAACTGGACTCATGTTGTGTTTGTTAGGAGAGAGAGGTGAACCTGGCTTTAGTGGAGGACCTGGTCTGAAGGGGTATTCTGGTGATCCAGGTTATTATGGTGGAAAAGGAGCAAAAGGATTGAGAGGTAAGAGCATTTTATTTGAAATTCCTGTGAGTGCTGATTAGTAGATTTAGCAAGTATGTATTTGTATTGGATCAAAACTACTCTAAGAAAAAAATACAGTTAAGGATGTTGTTTCTAAGCTGGTACTAATATAGTTCTCCTTTGCCTAGGTCCTCCTGGTCTTAAGGGTCCTCCTGGCCTCATGTTGCCAGGACCACCACCAGACCGGCTTGTATACGGAGACATGGGCTTGGCTGGTGAATCTGGAGGCGCCGGTTTTCCTGGGGAGCCCGGTCAGCCTGGTTTACCCGGACGTCCAGGTAAAGGAAGGAAGACTAAATACTGTTTTAAACTGGCTATTATGAGGAAATATAAAATTGAAACACCTCCTGTTTTAGGTCCAAAGGGACGTCCTGGTTCTGTGGGTAAACTCGGTAGACCTGGTTCATCTGGTCCCTCTGGTTTTATTGGTGATGCTGGACCTCCTGGCTTCCCTGGACCCACTGGAGAGCAAGGTCAATATGCCTTTTGTTTAAAACAATGTTGTTTTAAAGGAGAGGTATGTTATTTTTGGTGGTGGACATTATATATTACAATTACACATCACACATCTTTTTGTTTCTGAAGACCCATGCTGTCTAATCCTAGGTCTAACCTGTCTGAAGTCACCACCCTCCTCTGCCTCTCCTCAGGTTTGCCTGGTGCAGCAGGACGTCCCGGACCGCCTGGAGCTGTGGGCCGCAGCTACAGCATCGGCTACACCATGGTGAAGCACAGCCAGAACTCACAGGTCCCCATGTGTCCTCAGGGGATGGCAAAGCTGTGGGACGGCTACAGTCTGCTGTACGTGGAGGGACAGGAGAAGGCTCACAACCAGGATCTAGGTACAAAATAAAAACAAAGCAGTATAATGTCCTGCCTTGTTTGTCTGTTGCGGTCAGTGTATCAGTCTAACCATTTATTTCTCCCTCTTTAGGCCAGCCAGGTTCCTGCCTGCCCAGATTCAGCACCATCCCCTTCCTCTACTGCTCCCCCAACGAGGTGTGCTACTACGCCAGCCGCAACGACAAGTCCTACTGGCTCTCCACCACTGCCCCCATCCCCATGATGCCAGTGGCTGAGGACCAGATACGGTCCTACATCAGCAGGTAGAGTGCAATAAGCCGCTATTAATTAATTAATGTTTCTGTTTAGCAAGATTGCAGTAAAATATTTACAGAAGTATTTGTGTTGTTATGTTACCCACAGGTGCTCAGTGTGTGAGGCTCCGTCCCAAGCTGTAGCAGTCCACAGTCAGGACACCACCATCCCCAACTGTCCCGCCGGCTGGAGGAGTCTCTGGATTGGATACTCCTTCCTTATGGTAGAAGACGCACAGTTGACATCATTCAATAAGAATAATATGAAAACAAAAAATTAAAAAGATATCTGGCAGCAGTGTATCTTACATCATTATTGCATATAACATTTGCGCCACAATGCTTTCCATGCTTTACAAGATTCAACATTTAGGGTGTTTTGGTTTAAAAACTGCATAAAACATATTCAGAACACATTGCTAAACCCTTACTCTTCTTTCTAACAGCACACAGCGGCCGGTGCTGAAGGCGGTGGTCAGTCACTGGTGTCTCCTGGCTCGTGTTTGGAGGATTTCAGAGCGACGCCTTTTATCGAATGCAATGGGGCCAAGGGAACCTGTCACTACTTCGCCAACAAGTACAGCTTCTGGCTCACTACAGTGGACCCCAGGGAGGAGTTTGTGTTTTCTCCAAATCAAGAAACTCTGAAGGGAGGCCAGGAGCGATCCAAAGTCAGCCGCTGTCAAGTGTGCAGCAAGATCTTGTAGTACGAGGAGCGAGAATAAAAATAAAACAAAAAAATACAAGAACATGTGACTGAAAATGCCCCTCTTGGCTGATGTGAGTTTTGAGGTCCTTGTAGGAGAGAATGGGAGGGTGTAAATTCAACTTGAGAAGAGTTACGGCGACTTCTCTTGATTATCACTGACAATGGTGCTATTGTTTTTACATGTGTTTTGTGTATAATTGTTGTGTCTGGTTTCTTGGTTTTGGCGAGGCTTGTTCTCGGCTACCTCGGAGAGTGTCACCCCTTATTTTTGGATAGCACTGCACCACATACACAACATGGCGAGATGTCCGCTTTAACCAATTTAATCTCACGAAAATAAACCTCAACCTTTTGTTAATAGCTTGAGGTTTAGTTTGAGGGACTAAATCGTCTCTCAAACCTTCCACATTTCTATGGACAGATGTTGCCAGCTTAACTCTTTTTGCAGATTTAGAGGTAGTCAAGTCAAATTGCAACCATTTAGCCGGGCCATGTAGGTGGATTAGCTCTGGATACTTAACAAAAATAATAATGTTTTTCTTTGTGGGCCATAGAGAGAGAGAGAGAGACTTGGACTTCCACACACTGTCTGGCTTGTAATAGCTAAATTTACATAGGCTCACATTTACAATAGATGTATGTTATTATTGCAAGTTAAACAGTGTGGAAGTAAAGATGTTAAAGTGGTTTGCCACACTCACCCAAGTTGCGTTGAGCCCTAATTACTCTTGATATGAATGTTTCAGAAAAAATATATCAAATAACTATCAAAACATTTTAATACATTTTATTAAAAGCAAACTCTAAACATGGCTAAATCTCCGTCTACTGCTAATTCCTAAGCTATTTTTGTATCAAACTATGGCTGTCAAAACTTTGGATGTCAATGAGGAGACTTTGTCAAAGCATACGCATCTACCAGTTCAGTATTTTACAAAATTTGTATAACATTTTTGGTGCTAATATATCTTGAACATTTACAACAAGTAAAAAGGCAAACTAGCACTTTTCTGTCACTAACAGCCTGTAACAGTAAGTAGTACATGCCTCGAATGGGACCAGCCATTCTTAACTATTGCACTGATGAAAACTGCTACTATAACAAGTCAAAATGGGGCCTGTTTGAATTTCACATGCTGTTTCGGTGATGTTATGACCAAATCTTGTTATTTAACTCACACCAAAATCACAACAGGAAGGATACCATTCACTAAACAGATCACACACCCTGCTTTTAAATGTTTATCGCTGTACATAATGCTTGAATACCATTATGTTAGAGCAGTAGTCTAGATTGCATCTTTAATTTTGACCTTTTTTGATTTATTTCACTGTCTATACTTAGTATAAGTGTGGTTGAAAACATTGTACCAAGTGTCTGTAGACAGTGGAAGCTACTAGGTGACTCGTAACCACTATGACCGCTGGGTCTAGCACAAAGCTATGTCTCTCTGCTGGTAGCCCTCACTTACTTCTCTATTTTCTTCTCATTGTGTCTGCCTGTGTTGTTTTTGTAATCTAGATTGTAATTATTTTACTTAAGTCATGATACTATCCCTTATTTACAGAGATGGGAGGGAATGGGAAGACGATTTGTACATTAAATATTATAATGAAATGCCTAGGATTGTGTTTTATATGGAGAATATATCCTGATAATTTTACATAAAAATAACAGTTTATACTTTGGTTTAGTTTTAAGCCTTTGCTCAAAACCAAGCTGTCTCTGTAAGTGCCTGAAGTGACTGAAACATATTCCTCAAAATGTTTTCCTCAAAGAGGATATAATTGATGGAAAATAATCAAACTTAAGGCAATAACATGTCTTTTACTGTAATGTGTATTTCTGTGCTCTCACACTTTGAAATAAAGTCTGAAAACTAACATCATCTGTTAATATCCTGTTATTTTACTAGGACAGACCAGATTACCCAACATGCTACATTTCTTTGTTTTCTCTTTATTGTGGTGAAAAATAGTGATACAAAAATCAAATAATAGTTATACAAAGTCATCATGATTTTGGCCAGCCATAATACACTTTCGTATTGATTAAAAATATTAAAAATAAAAATATAATATAAAAATATAAATTAAAATATTTAGTGAAAGGCATTTCATTGCCATAAAATAAAATCACTGTTGGTGTAATGTCTTATCACGAACGCTGGTGGGCGATACTACAACAGCTGTTTAATGCAACCACTTAAGTCCTAAAGCGAAGAAGTGAACAGAACACAAACAAAACGAGCGAAGTACATTTCTTCTGCTGAACTGGAACACTTAAACAGGTAAACACTAAACTTGAAAAAAGAGCCAGATGTCTTTGTAAAGATTTGTTCTAATGTTAGAATCAGATAAATAATAAATCGTTTTAGTGGCGTGTAGCGATAGCTTTAGCGGCTAACCTTAGCTGTGTTGGCCTCTTACTGCGTTATAATCTGCTGCCAGTGTTGAAAATGAAAAAGAAAACAATATAACATATATTATCATTTAATTATTTTGTTGGATGGATTTTACCTACCAAATAATACAACATTTTTTACAGGGATGGAAGGTACTGAAAGCTAACAGCTAGCTACTGTATCCTTTTTAAGCTGCCTTTACTTAAAACGTATCTTAGTTATATAGAATTTTAATATAATAGTTTACGATCATGGAAAGCACATGCATGTAACTTTTTAGTTAAATGTCGCACAAACATACAAGTATAAAAATACAGTAGCATATATTGTCAATTGGTGTCACCATAATAATTTTTATTTATTGTCTACTACTATTTAAATACAGTTTGTTTGTGCCACATGCTCGAGATTTGGCAGTGGTCTACTACTTGAGAGAAATGAGAAGTCATTAACCAGTCACACGTTGATCATATAATTATACATTTTTAAAATTATGGCTGTTAAAAAGTTGGTTTCACATGTTATAGACAAGTAGCTATGAGATAATAAACAAACCACTTAATTCACATGATATTTAAGTTCAAAGGATAACGTGTGAGTGTAGAAAATATTTATATTTACATTGTATTAAAACAATGTAATTTGTTCTTAGCTTAGTGCAATATCATTCATCTACATAATCTTTCTGTTCAGGATTAAAATGGTCAGCTAATGTTAATAATAATTAACAGGATATAGATTATTAATGTGGGACGAATGTTTTGTTATCAGCCAGAGGTAGATTGTTACAAATACCGAGAAACCTCTAACAAAACCACTTTGTTTATTAATTTGGCAATTTTCTTATGTCTGTTTTGTAGTTACGCTGGAATTTTCTGACACCCGCTCAGACATGTCCTATGTCTTCATCAACGACTCGTCTCAGACCATGGTGCCCCTGCTCCAGGCGTGCATCGATGGGGACCTGCCATTCGCCAAGCGGCTGCTGGAGACAGGCTGTGACCCCAACATAAGGGACAACCGCGGGCGCACGGGCCTGCACCTGGCCGCCGCTCGAGGAAACGTGGACATCTGCCGTCTGCTGCACAAGTTTGGAGCTGATCTGCTCGCTACGGATTATCAGGGCAACACAGCGCTGCATCTGTGTGGACATGTGGATACTATACAGTTTCTGGTGTCCAATGGGCTCAAGATCGATATTTGGTAAGATTAGGATCATTGTATAAAGGTGGCATTATTCCAGGGTTAGGGTTAAAATGAAATGTTGTGAAATATCTAAAATTTGTATCTTTCTGTACAGTAATCACAATGGCTCTACACCTCTGGTTTTGGCGAAGAGGCGCGGTGTGAACAAAGATGCAATCCGTTTGTTGGAGGGTCTGGAGGAACAGGAAGTGAAGGGCTTCAACAGAGGACCACACTCCAAACTGGAGACAATGCAGATGGCAGACAGTGAGAGGTAAGTGTTTATAGCATCAAAACAATACAGTAGACTACATAAAAAAATTGATTTCAAATAGCTTCTTTTAAGGAGTTTTGATCCCTGTAAGCTACAGTAAATGGGGAACAATGCTTTGTTACCTTAAATAAACAGTTTTTATATATATATATATATATATATATGTATATATGTATATATATGTATATATATGTATATATGTATATATATGTATATATGTATATATGTATATATATGTATGTATGTATGTATATATATGTATGTATATATGTATGTATGTGTGTGTATATATATATATATATGCATATATATATATTTATATTTATTTATTTATATATTTATATATATATATATATATATGTGTGTGTGTGTGTGTGTGTGTGTGTGTGTATATGTATATAAACAGTCATTTTATCATTGCCTTGTGATATTTGTTTGTTACAAATGCAGCCTTTCATTAAACCTGATTAAAATATTGTATTAATTTCTCCCAGTGCAATGGAGAGCCACTCCCTGCTGAACCCGAACCTCCAGAGCACAGAGGGCGTCCTGTCCAGCTTCAGGACAACGTGGCAGGAGTTTGTGGAGGATCTTGGTTTCTGGAGGGTGCTTCTGCTGCTGGTCGTCATTGCGCTGCTGTCTCTGGGCATCGCGTACTACGTCAGCGGGGTCCTGCCCTTCTCCACCAGCCAACTGGAACTGGTGCACTGAAGTCTAAAAATCACAGCACCTACACCTACACAGTTCCTACACAGCATTGAAATGTGTAAAAACTATTTGAACAGAAAATTATTATTGTTTCTAGTTACCACTGAGTATCGCTAAGCCCTGTATCAAATCTGACTTTACTTTACTACAGTACTGTGCCAGTATAATCGCAATAAACAATGTTGTGACGAGACAGAAAAAGACGAAAAATAGAAAAATAAACAGAATATGGACAATAGAAAAGCTAAAACAAACATGACTGGCTCAAGGAGTGTGCGGTTGGGGCTTATTGCTAAAGGTTTTTTAAAAACAGCCAGTAAAATTATTTATAAACAGTAGAAGATTAGACAGATTTGTGGGAACCATGAGATTAGACTGAATTAACTCAGAATATTAGACAGCATCTCGAACAATTATATTCATGTGGTCCTTTGTACATTGCCTAATGCTCCTTTTATCTGTTACAAGCTGTACATTGCCAATATTTATTTCACCTCTTGTTTATTTAATTTTTTTCTAAACAGTCCACGCTGTATGTAGCACTTTTCCTTTAATTTGTACCTACAAGTGTCTGTTTGCTTTGCTGGACAACCATAGACTCTCCCTGAGTTTACGGTTGTTGTATTGTCAGTTTTTTTGCAGAAAGCTTTTGAATGTGTGCCTTTTGAAGGACAGTGCTCCACGTGTGACATTCCTGCTTCAGAAGCATGCAGCTTAACCTGATCAATATTATAAGTGTTGTACATTCATTTTATCCTTTATGTAATTAGTTTATTTGTCAATTTTGTGAACAGTTACTGGAACTGAATCTTAATTTAACACAATGAAGCTAATAAACTACTATATATTAATCATTCTTTGTGTCATGGAGAAGAGTTTTGAAGACCAATCCAATCTCCCTTTTACAGAAAACTAGTGAATGCATTTGTCTCTGCGAGAGGCACAGACCAGTAAGTGGATGATTCCTGACAGTCAAATAGTAGCAACATATTATACAATTAAACATGGAATGAGTAACCGTGCATGATTAAGTTTACAATCGTTTTACAATCATAAGAATAACATAATTACTGTTAAGTTCAGTAAAGTAACCACAGTAAGTATGAGGTTTATATAACACGTAATTGCTAGCTGCCCATTTCCTAAATGAACTGCTAAAAGCCATAATCCCAACAGAAAATGGTGTTGCTGTGTATACATGTATACTTTTTTTTTCTGGACATTAGCATGGAAATTAGTGCCTCATGTATCACTAAAACATTATTTTTTACTTTTTTACTATAGAAGATGTAGTGGTAATATTTATAGATTAGAGCAAATAGATTTATTTGGGTGGACGTTTTTATAGTCGCTTGTTTCTCCATCACCTGAAAAAAAAGTTGTTTTAGAAGTCTTTAAGAAGCATTTTGAAAAACTGAACTGTTCCTTATATATGGATGCATGGTGTTGTCACCTCCCAGCAAGGAGATCGTGGGTTCAAGCCCTGGGTCAACCAACACACCATCACACAAACTCTCTGGGTGGAGTGTGCATGTCCTCCCCGTGTTACCGTGTTCCTCCCACTGTCCAAAGACATGCATGTGTGACATGAATGTTTCTTATATACAGTATACTCTATACTGCATTATTGTCGTTGTTCATCTGTGAAAATTCATATTACAATCATTGATAATATGCATATTTTTAATTTACAATTTTACAACAACCTATCTTTTATTCTTTGGTACCAGAACAGCACTGTCAGAGGGAGGAGGACGAGGAGAATTGCACCACACACCTGCCCCAGGATCAGTGATGCATCAAATGAAGAAGTGGACTTAGCTAAAAGAAGAATTACATTTGGTGGTTATGCTGTCCTCTTCTGACTCTACTGCTGTATTGCAGCCTTAAACCAAAGTCACAACAGTGGTAATCGCAATTGTTTTTAAATTTTGTTGCATTATTATAATACTACCACACTGTCGCAGGAATTATCTGTAAAAAAAGGTTTTTAATAGGCCAGTCACATTCTTTATTAAGCACCCTGGCTGTTGGCCAACACTGAATTAATAGCTTCCAATAACACAGATAACGTGCTAGTATCTACAGAAAGCTTAGGAGTAGTTATGAACAGTCACACAGTCTCCTTGTCATTTCTAATAATAAAATATATAAGAAAATGCATTAGTCTTATATAGAGCTTTTCTAGACACTCAAAGTTGTTTTACAATTTGGTGCATTATTTATTAGTGACTCATTTACACTTTGTAGGTGGTGCCCTGGGGCAGACTGATGGAAACGTGGCTGCCAATCTGCGCCTATGGCCCCTTCAACCACCACAAAACACAATCACACTCATGTAGGCAACGTAGGAGAAGTGACTTGTCCAAGAACACAACAAGAGTATGCAATGCCAATAGCAGGGACTGAACCACCAACTTTTGGGTTAGATGGGAAATATTCAGAGTGAGTGCATTTCAGCAAACAGACTTAAAAACATCAGTGCGTTGTAATAATCATGGTTTTATAATGAAAAACAATTGTGTCAAAATTTTCCACCATGGCTAAATAGGGTGCACCCAATGTCTATGATTTTTTCATGTGTGTCTGACCTTGGACCACCAGTCTGATGCAGGTTGTGGTCTCCTTTCTCCAGATGAGACAAATGTGAAATCCCCAGAGTCTGTGGTCTTCAGATCAGTTATTGTTAAACTGTAGGTTACAGGCTCTAGTGACACTCGGCCTGAAAACTGATGTCCGGTTATCTCAGCATGTTTGTCTGCGACTTTTGTACCATTATGTTTCCAATATGCCACACCAGTCTCTTTATTTGGTAATCCTGGTGAGGGGAAAATGGTTTCTCCAACTGTTCCATAAAGCTGAAACCTCTAGAGCTTAAAAAAGAGATTTTGGTACAGACAGTATAAATTATGTAAAATGTTCTTAAGTAGAGTCAACAAACTACCACCAAGACATTAAGTAGCGCTGATATTTAAAAAGTGCACATACCATGGAGAGTAAAAGTAGAGCAATATGTGTAAAAAAAAACAAAAAAAAACAGGATGCCCATGTCTGTCTCTGTGAGGCTGTTTCCTCTTCTGCACTGAGAGCGGTGTCTGATGTGTCAAACTGCCTGACCAGTAATGAGAAAAAAAAAAAGACTTGTGGTTTAAGTGCTGCACCATGAACTAGATATTTCACACAACTTAGAGATTTGTACTGCTCCAAGTGATTCATACAGCAGTTACAGGAAACAAGTTTATTTATTACAACACGCATTACATTATACTCTGTACTTCAACAATATGCTCAGATAGTTTAAACAGTTTTAGCAAATACATGAGCCATACAGTTAGCACCAGTTATTCAGCTGCCATTGTCATATGGCTTTGATATACCTAATGCAAAAAAATATATTGGGCTGCTGAATTCAACAAATAAATTCATCATCGCTATTATGCACAACATTTACAAAACTGACCTTTACATTATGAGTGTGCCTCGTCTTACATTGACTGTCTATGGTAACCTATGGCATTAACAAGTGACTGTCTGGTGACAATGAGTCCAAAGAAATGGAACAGACGGACAAAAAAAACAACAAAAGAAATCCAAGAGTCCAGGCGAAAGCATCTGACATGAGCAACGACTTGGGTCAGTCCAGTGCAGCAGTCTCTTCTGTTTGGTATGAAGATAAATACACTATATTTCCAAAAGTATTAGCTCAGCTGCCTTTACACACATATGAACTTAAGTGACATCCCATTCTTAATCCATAGAGTTTAATATGACGACGGCCCACCCTTTGTATCTATCTGCGTAGTGTGGAAAAGTTTGGGGATGGCCACTTCCTGTTCCAGCATGAGTGAACCAGTGCACAAAGCAAGGTCCATATAGACGTGGATGAGCGAGTTTGGTGTGGAAGAACTTGACTGGGCTGCAACTTTTCCAACATCAGTGTCTGACCTCACAAAAATTCCCATAAACACCTTCCCAGAACTTTTGACAGTAGAGTGTATTATAAACCAGTCTTTACTGGCCGTGCAGTGCATGCACAGCTGATTTAACAACACATGAGTTAAAAAAACAGCTCCAAGATTCCTGGAAGTAACTCCAGTCCTTCAAGTGTGCATGGCTCCTGGATTACACTGCTGTTTAGAGGCCTATTAAAATATAATCAGAGCAGTCAGTATTGAACACAACAACAATTGTCTCTTTGGTTCCAGGAGATTGCAGACCCTGGATTAGCTCATTAAAGTAATGTTGTATATTTGTACTTCCATACCCACAGATGATGTTTCTTATTTGACCTCGGAGTAAATGTTTTCATCTGAAGGTCTTGCTGTAAAAAAACATTAGATTATTCAGTTCAGTTGTCGATTGTTTCTGCATATCATATAAAAATATATGAGTGTAGTGGTTCTCAAACTGTGGTACAGATACCACTGCTGGTACGCAGACTTCTTCTGGTGGTACACAAGAGTCTTTTAATGTTTGAGTCCTGATTTAGTTTCATTTCTGGTTGGATCTTATCGAAGTTTAGATTACTGTTTAGTCATGGAATAGTCTTACATTAGTCTTTGATCAGTCCTGGTTTATTTGTAGTTTAGTCCTGGTTTAAACCTGTTAAAGACCTAGTTTAGTCCTGGTTTAACCCTAGTACGGTCGTAGTTTAGTCTAGTTTTTAATTCATTAAAAATTGTACTCTGAAAAATTGTAAGAGCTGGTACTTGGAGTGAAAATGTTGTGACTCCATCGTCTGGAGCTGTATAAGTATAAATGTGTAGCTGCAGACATTGCTTACCTCTAGTTTTTGTCTATAGGTAACTAATGTCACACACACAGGTTTGAAAAAGCATTTTGTTGTTTCTTTAATGTGTTTTTAAAGTGCATATGTCCCATACTAATATTATACAAATATCCAATTATGTGTAATCAGAGGTTGAAGAAATATGCTAAATGTGTACTTAAGTAAAAGTACTGTTACTTAAAAATATTATTACTCAGGTAGAATTAATTGTACTCAACTAAAATGTTACTTGCATTCACTTAAGAAGGCACTTATTGCTACTACTCTCAGTGCTACATCTGCTACTACTACCACCACAACGGCTGCTGCTACTACTATTATAAATATAAAAACTGCTCCTACTACTACTATTACTGCTACCAGCAATTACTTTCACTATAATTACCCACTTATAAAAAAAGTATTTTTGCTCATTTACAGAATTTAAAAAGCACTTGGGAAAAGTAAGTTTTCTTACAAAAATAACCCTAGTAAAATGTTATTTATTTATGTTATACATATTATTTAAAAAAAAATATGTTTCAGTTAATAACAAGAGTAAAATATCTAGTTACCTCCCACCTCTGGATATAGTATACAATATAAAAGGTTGAGTCTATACCTGCTGAAGTGTGTGGCCTCACATCAGAGTAAACACAGCTCTCGTCTCTTTTCCACTTCCTCCTCGCTAGAATTAAAAATAGAAAGGGGGATCAAATATTACAACTAGTTTATTTATACTGAGCTTTACTGACACTCACCCTTCATGGTTTTGAACTGAATCACAGAATATGTAACATCTGTAAAATAAGGATGAATTTAGAAGTAATACACAAAAACATTATTACTACACTGTTGTAGCTTTTATTGACAATACATTTACTTTTTAAAATTAAGTAAATCTATTATGTGCTAAATAAAACCTGACCATCTGAAGGTGAGGTGTTATTGTTGCTGGTCATGTGATCTTCAGCAGAGCTCTGATTGGTTCTCTGAGACCTTGAGTTCAAAGTTCATATTTTCAGTAAAAAAATAACATGTTTATGCTGTTGTAGTAAAAAAGGAACTTAACTAACCTCATGAAGCATAAATCTGCAAAATCAACCAAGGATCAATTATCATTAATAGGCACATTTTATTATTAAAATAATCAATATTCAATACAGCCAGTGTCATGTTCAAGTATTCTTACCTTTAGTCTTTGTGTAGCACCACAGAAGCAGCAGCAGAATCAGTAAAACCACTGCACAAACAGGTCCAATGACCAACATCACAAGAAATGAAGAGCTCTGTTCTTTAGACACAGCTGTAATAACTCAAATAGTTAGATTATAGTTTGTTGTTTTACAAAAAGCTTTGTTTGCATCAGAATATAATTTTACTCACTTTTAACTGACATCCAACTCTCTAGAGATGTCAAAGTCTGTGGTGGAGATCTTCCCCCTCTCTGCAGTTGTCTCCTGTCCCTCACATTTATAAAAGCCTTCATCAGACTTGGACACTGCAGAGATGTTGAACTCTGTTTTGGTTCCATTTTGAATTACTTTTCCATTTTTATAGAAACAAACTGAAGAAAGAAAAGTCCCTGTCTTCAGTTTACAGCCGAGAGAAACAGGTTGTCCCTCAGTCACAGGACGCACAGGGCTCACAAGGATAATGTCACCTGAGAAGTTAAATTAAATATGTCAGATATAATATTTTATAAAACACTTGAATAACAAACACTGATCATTAAAACCTACTATGAACAGTGATGTTGATGGCGTTGCTCATTTCTCCTGATCCAGACTCACACCAAAACACTGCACTGGTTTTCTCAGTTTGGTCAAAGTCACATTTAGATTTATCTGTTCTCTGATAATCATCACATTGTTGTGTGAAGAGTGTGTTGTGAGGAAACCTCCTGACTCTCCAGTCTCCATCAGTGGAGTTGGATCCACAGCTCAAAGACACTTTGTCAGAGATGAAGTGCTGTGATCTGTCAGGACTCACTGTGAGAGACACTGGGGAATCAGGATCTGAAAACAACACATGATAATGGACTTTAATAAGTCACACTTAAACTTGTGAGTGGAAATGATATGAACATGTGACCAATGGTACCTCCAGACCAGACAAAGGTGGGCTGACTGTATTCAGAGTAAAAGACTGGACTTCCTCGTTCTGCTCTACACACAAACCCTGCTGTGTTGGTGTGGCCGTGAACGCTGAAGGAGTCCTGTTTAGTCCCATCACTGCCACCTGGGAGCAGCTCATATCTGTAAGACTCTGATGAATGAGGAACAGCCTTGTACCAGTAAAAGGTCCATCCTGCAGAGGGCGCTGTAACAGCACAGCTCAGAGAGACAGAGGCTCCAGGACTCAGCCAGGACACAGACACTGACAGGACAGGTTTACCTGTTACAACCAAAACCATTAAGTTAAATTTACCAGTTTTAAGACAAAAATCACACAATGAACAAGTTACAAAAGGAAATTAAATATTTAATAGAGAGTAAACTCACTCAGTACAGTCACTGTGGTCTCTCTGCTCCACAGTGTTGTGTAATATGAGTCTCTTTCACCTCTACAGCTGTAGTCTCCTCTGTCAGACTCAGTAACACTGGAGACTTTATATTCTCTTGTTGTTTGACCTAAGACCAATCTGTTCCTGCTCCAGTGATACGTCCACTCAGTGTTTCCTCTGTCCTCAATCTCACATCTGAGAGTGAGACTCTCTCCAGGAAATATCTCAGACCAGTTTGAAGTCAGTGTCACAGTTGGCACTGTTTGAAAAAATAGAAAGAGATGTTTAACTAAAGCTGCAGCTGCTATTATTCAGGTTCTGTGATAGATACTTTGGACAATCACTTTCTGTCTTTGTAACAGACGCAGTGTTGGCAAGAGTAGCAGAAACCAATGTATAGAGTTTTTATGCCATACTCACCAGCTTCCTGAATGGTAACAGCGTCACTTTCAGGTGTGAGGATGTACTGATCCTTTCCTCTACATGTGTACACTCCTCCTTCAGAGATATTGATTGTATGTGAGGCTTCAGTCATTCTTTTCGGCTGAGAATCAGAGTCTGTGTTTCGTCTGAACCATTCATATTTCCTTTGAAGCTCTTCTACTTCACAGCTCAGTATCACATTACCCCCTACTGGGAGGATGCTGTGGGATATTGTCAGTTGGATGTTGCGCCTCTTTACTGTGTAATAAACAATGATGGTAATAATGAAACCATATAATAAATGAAACACGCTACATAGTGATATATTTTATGTTTTGAGGATGTACTGACCTGCTACATTGAGTACTTTTTTTTGGGATAGTGCTTTCTCATTATCCCCACATGAGTAAAATCCCTCATCTGATTTTGACACTGAGCTGATTTTCAGGTAAACTGTGGTGCGCGATGTTCGCCGTAAAACGTGGTTTGTGTCTTCTCGCAAAACTGAGCCATCTTTGTAAAATTTAAAAAATCCTTCAAAGTTTGCCAAACAGCTCAGAGTCAGTGAATCTCCGGGGTAGACAGACTGTTCAGGACTCTCCAGAGTCACACGGTCACCTGCATTGACACAAATATAAAAATGTACATAAGCATTTGAAATAACTGTAGCATTCACAGTTCCTTGTGTGAGACCTGCCTTTTACAACATTGACACGAGTTTATGCTGCTTTGGCTGAACTGAAGATGACTGGAAACTGATGCTACAGGAACTCGTACATCTGTTTGATGGTACAACACTTTCTGAGTTTGCTATATCGCTCTAATAAAGAAGAACATTACGTAACAGTAAAGGAAAACTACAGTTCCCACAGTGGCACAAAGAAGTTGCAGTGGAGGTAATTGCAGAGCTTTTGAAAAGGAATGGTAACCTTTTCTGTCAGGCTGCTCTGCAAGGGCGTGCCACATTTTATTTTTGGGTACAAAAATGTCTGTCTAGTTGTTCTTACTAATATTACTAGATATTAGATATTACACAAGACCAAATAAAAACAAATGATTACCTTTGATTTGTCTGCAGAGGAGGCCATTGATCACTGCAATAAGAACTGACACATTTAAAGAATTAATGTGGATAAAGGCCTAACAAAAGTTTTCTATTTCAGTTTAGTTCAAGTGTTTGTATACTCACAAATAAACCTCAGTGTCCAGACCGGTCGCATCCTCAAATCCAATCTGTGACTCAGGACAGGCCTACAACTACAAGAGATACAAAGTAAGAAAGAAAACGTTTGACCTGATTATAGATAGATCTAACTAGTTTGTCTTCTCACAAAGACTGGTCTACACTACCTTCTTGTTCCAACGTCACTGAACATCTACGTAATGGAACCAAACTTGACCGCAGACAATCATTGTCGCGAAGTCCGCCCACAACAAAAATTGCATAAACGTATAAGTTCCTTAGCAGTAAACTCAATAAAAATACACCTGCAGTTTTTTCTTGCACTAATACTAATAATAATAATAATAGAACTGATATGATGTTTGCACATGAGCATAAGTTGTCCAGACCTCTAGATAAACAAGACAGTGTTCTGATTATTGCATCAAGTTGTCAGTCTGGTAGTGATACGTGTCAGTGTATGTGGCAGAGAGTTCAACAGTGTTGGAGCATAGTGACTGAAAGCCACCTAAGCAGACAAGAAACGTTGGACTGGACCAGTGAAGATGTCTGCGTGGTTTCTGCTGAGGATTCTGAGTAGAAATGTAACTAGGGACAAGTAATGATCATATGATTCACTCATTTTAATTTCAATTCTTTGTTGTACAAGCAGCCGGTGGAATAAAGATTAATTTAATGTAATGTGCTCAAATCATTGGTAAAATCGAGTAGTAGTAATTTTAATTAATTAGAGGCTATTATGAATTGTTATATCAATTCAATATAAAGTGCATTACAGTATTTAAGCATGCACAAGTGTCTATGCAACAGGTTCAGCAAACGTGTGCAGACCTGTGATCTTGGATACTATATTCTTCAAATGATCAAATGCAGTTTCAGATGAAATGTGTTTTTGTGGTCAAGATCTATGCAACAAGATTTTTGATACACTCACATGAGTGTGGTCTGTAGCAGCTTACCACAAGTGTTTACTGTAAGTGTTTCTCAGAAATGTAGCTACAAGTGCAGTATTTTCCAGCCACTATGGTGTTTGATTCGGGTTGGTGGTTTGTTGCAACAGTTTTAGGCCATGAAACTGAGCCTGGGGTGCTCTTTAATATAGTTACTGTTTGCAGCTAATTCAGTGTACAGTCAACTATAGCAAGCCCAGCCATAATAACACTGAGAGTCTTATGTCACTTCAGTGAAACAGACAAACTGGCAAAGGCATTATGATCCAATTTAATATTTGTCCCTCAAAACTACTTCAGCTCTTCAATAAAAAAAGATGACCTTGCCTTTAACTTGCCTTTTTCTAAAAGTCAACATAGGTTTAAGTTTGGACGAAGTCTCCCCATATACATAAATATATGACAAAATCTGGGGCAACTGTCTTAGGATATATTAAAAAATAAACCAAGAATAATTAATATTACATTTATTTACAAACAAAATTAATTAACTGTAACTTTTCTGTACTTTGAGCAATTTTACAAAAGCATACTTTTACTTTATGTTCACTGAAGTTTCTCAGTAAGTAAAAGTATTTATTTTACTCCGGTGAGGTAGATTTTTTTTTTATTTTTGCCAATTTGTAATCATTTGTAATGCCATGGTAAAGGCACCAGCATTATGTCTTACAGTTAAGTCATACAAACATCACAATTAACTTTAAAAGTTGGTCAAATGTCAGTGCTTATCTTGTTCCAACACCAAAACTCAAGGATAATGTTTATTCGCACAAATTTTATTGTCAAATCTGACAGTTGCCATAATATCCAGATAATCAATTTGAGCAAACTGTCATAAAGTTTAAAATTATATATATAAAAAAGAGATGCTTTATAAAAACTAAATTTAAAAAAACTAAAACTAAAAACTAAAGTTGAAAGATTAAAATTGCCACTGTGCCTACATTGCACTGCTACAAAACTGTAACTGCGGTAAAAAAAAAAATTAAAAAAAGTCCATACTCCCAACTGGTAGCCCTTGGCGCCACCAAGTGGATGAATGCTGACAATGGAAAGAAAATGATGAAATTACCACTGTCTCTATTTTACAGTGCAAGTAAAAAACATGTAGAGGCAAATCTAAAATACAAACTATACATTGTCAACAATTTAGTGAAACAAACAGTGAGTCAGCAAACTTGCTGAAATCCCAAATGCCAACATCAACAGCCATTAAATAGTGTTATATTTGTGTCCTGAAAGTGTGAGATGCAGTCTTGTGTGATTTTCTTGAATTTCATCTGTGTCCATCAATAAACCTAAAGATAGAAATAGAGTTAAGAAATTAGCACCTACGTTAGAAATTACTGTTCAAACTGATTCCACTAAAATTAGCTTTGAGTAACACCTTTACTACCCAAGCTGTAGTTTTTGAATTTACACTTTGAAATAACCTCACCTATACTTTTATGGGGAACTCCAAGATGTGACAATGTTGTAGTAACTGGGCTGTCCACCTGAAAATAAACGTGACAGTCATGTATAATTTCAGATGTAAAATTTCAATTTTCTGAAGGTACTTTATATTTTACCATTGTTGTTTCTTGGTCCATTAATAGTGTCATACACACAAATGTCACCTACAGTTGAGAGAAAATTGTGAAAACAAATTTTGATTCATCTGTGACTTTACATTTGCATTTTAAAATGTGCAAAAAATCTGAACAGACCATGAAGAAGAGATGAGTAAAAGTGCAGCTGGTTGTCTTGGACCTCACCTCTCAGACCAGTCTCACTACAGTTGAAATAAAATATATAGCTTTAAGAAACACTACACTTTAATTACTATTATATTGTATAATTATCTGACAAGACCAACCTGTTGCTGCTTTTATCTGTAAAAATATAAATTGCACTTGTTAATGTTGCTTATTAAAAAACAAACATTTTGTAATGTTTTGCTTTGTGTAATGACCTCAGAAACTAACTTCCTAAGCCTGGACACAATAAGCTCTCAATCAAATAAAAACACATTTACAAAATTAGCTGCTTCACTAAAGTAACCTCTTTAGGATGAACTTTGCTATTTAAATCAGACATTATAATTTTTTTTTTGACTGATTCACAATTGTAATAACATCAATTGCACAAACAGAGGGGATAGGTTGAATGTATGTTTTTACCTTTAGTCTTTGTGTAGCACCACAGAAGCAGCAGCAGAATCAGTAAAACCACTGCACAAACAGGTCCAATGACCAACATCACAGGAAATGAAGAGCTCTGTTCTTTAGACACAGCTGTAATAACTCAAATAGTTAGATTATAGTTTGTTGTTTTACAAAAAGCTTTGTTTGCATCAGAATATAATTTTACTCACTTTTAACTGACATCCAACTCTCTAGAGACGTCCAAGTCTGTAGTGAATATCTTCCCCATTGTTTCATTTGTCCCTGTCCCTCACATTTATAAAAGCCTTCATCAGACTTGGACACTGCAGAGATGTTGAACTCTGTTTTGGTCCCATTTTGGATTAATTTTCCATTTTTATAAAAACAAACTGAAGAAAGAAAAGTCCCTGTCTTCAGTTTACAGCCGAGAGAAACAGGTTGTCCCTCAGTCACAGGACGCACAGGGCTCACAAGGATAATGTCACCTGAGAAATGTCAAAGCTCAATCAATATATTGTAAATATAATACTGTAAATGTAATACTAGGCAGACAGGATGTAATTAAAACCTACTATGAACAGTGATGTTGATGGCGTTGCTCATTTCTCCTGATCCAGACTCACACCAAAACACTGCACTGGTTTTCTCAGTTTGGTCAAAGTCACATTTAGATTTATCTGTTCTCTGATAATCATCACATTGTTGTGTGAAGAGTGTGTTGTGAGGAAACCTCCTGACTCTCCAGTCTCCATCAGTGGAGTTGGATCCACAGCTCAAAGACACTTTGTCAGAGATGAAGTGCTGTGATCTGTCAGGACTCACTGTGAGAGACACTGGGGAATCAGGATCTGAAAACAACACATGATAATGGACTTTAATAAGTCACACTTAAACTTGTGAGTGGAAATGATATGAACATGTGACCAATGGTACCTCCAGACCAGACAAAGGTGGGCTGACTGTATTCAGAGTAAAAGACTGGACTTCCTCGTGCTGCTCTACACACAAACCCTGCTGTGTTGGTGTGGCCGTGAACGCTGAAGGAGTCCTGTTTAGTCCCATCACTGCCACCTGGGAGCAGCTCATATCTGTAAGACTCTGATGAATGAGGAACAGCCTTGTACCAGTAAAAGGTCCATCCTGCAGAGGGCGCTGTAACAGCACAGCTCAGAGAGACAGAGGCTCCAGGACTCAGCCAGGACACAGACACTGACAGGACAGGACGAGGACGACCTGGGAGAATGAACATTCATTTAACATACACTGTAACAATGTAATGGATGATGTTAGATACAACTTACTGTTGGACACATTTAATGTAACATGGCTCCATTGAGTTACTTTATGTTGGTCATGTCTCATTACACCTCTGCAGCTGTATTGGCCTCTGTCACTTGAAGCAGCATTTCTTATTTTGATTTCACTTTGTGTTTTGTCAATGCTTTGAGCAGATTTCTTCCATTCATACGTCCACTCAGCGTCTGCTCTGTGTATTTCACATCTGAGAGTGAGCTGCTCTCCTGGGAATATCTCAGGCCAGTTTGGCTCCACAGACACAGCTGAGCTGGAGACTGATAAGACACAAAACTGTTCAAAACAGGACAATGACAATATGAATGTGTATGAAAGATACAGATGTTAAAGACAAACTCACCAACTGCTTTGACCCTGAAGTCCTGGCTGTACTCAGTGTAGTAGAGTGGGTCTCCTCTGCCTGCTCTGCACTGGTACTCTCCTCCCTCTGAGACACTTATCTGTTGTTCATATGAACCATCTTTGAATAACTGCTCATTTTTGTTCCAGTAATATTTCCAACCAGATGAAGATGGAGTCACAGAGCAGCTCAGAGTCACACTGCCCCCTGACTGAACCTCTGTCTCTCCACTCACTGTGGCCTTTGGTTTGTCTATGGGTTTGATAATGCAAATAAAAAATATCTTTAATAAACATTTATAAAATACAAATGACATTTGTGTAAATTAAATATTAAACAGACTCACTCAGTACAGTCACTGTGGTCTCTCTGCTCCACAGTGTTGTGTAATATGAGCCTCTTTCACCTCTACAGCTATAGACTCCATTATAATAGTCATTTACACTATAAACAGTATATTCTCTTGATGTTGAAGATATAATTAGTCCACTTCTTCTCCAGTGATACGTCCACTCAGTGTTTCCTCTGTCCTTAATCTCACATCTGAGGGTGAGATTCTCGCCAGAAAATATCTTAGGCCAGTTGGTCAGACGTTTTACCACTGCGCTTTTTATCTCTGTTGTTATGAAGAAGCAATGCAGATATTATTAAAATATGATCATATAGAAAACTTGCATTACACCAGTGATGCTTCAAAGTAAGGTACAAGTTTGCTGTCTTCTACTTACCAAATGTATTACTGTACTCAGTGTAGTAGAGTGGGTCTCCTCTGCCTGCTCTGCACTGGTACTTTCCTTCCTCTGAGACACTTATCTGTTGTTCATGTGAACCATCTTTGAATAACTGCTCATTTTTGTTCCAGTAATATTTCCAACCAGATGAAGATGGAGTCACAGAG
The DNA here is from genome assembly GCA_020698575.1 of Bostrychus sinensis. NCBI lineage: Eukaryota > Metazoa > Chordata > Actinopteri > Gobiiformes > Eleotridae > Bostrychus > Bostrychus sinensis. Next base: position 17,102,736 of record CM036252.1, read on the forward strand.
CAGCTCAGAGTCACACTGCCCCCTGACTGAACCTCTGTCTCTCCACTCACTGTGGCCTTTGGTTTCTCTGTGGGTTAGATAATGAAAAGTCACAGATTTACAGACAAATTATAAAATACATATTAAACTCAATAAACTCACTCAGTACAGTCACTGTGGTCTCTCTGCTCCACAGTGTTGTGTAATATGGGCGTCTTTCACCTCTACAGCTGTAGTCTCCACTGTCATAGTCATTTACACTATAAACAGTATATTCTCTTGATGTTGAAGATATAATTACTCCACTTCTTCTCCATTGATACGTCCACTCAGTGTTTCCTCTGTCCTTAATCTGACATCTCAGAGTGAGACTCTCTTAGGAAAATATCTCAGACCAATCAGACTGAAGCTTCAGCACTGCACTTTTTATCTCTGTTATTTTGAGGAAGCAATGCAGATATTATTAAAATATTATCATAGTAAAAAGCTTGCTATAAATCAGTGATGCTACAAAGTAAGGTACAAGTTTGCTGTCTTCTACTTACCAAATGTGTTACTGTACTCAGTGTAGTAGAGTGGGTATCCTCTGCCTGCTCTGCACTGGTACTTTCCTCCCTCTGAGACACTTATCTGTTGTTGATATAAATAACCTTTGAATAGTTGGTAATTTTTGTACCAGTAATATTTCCAACCAGATGAAGATGGAGTCACAGAGCAGCTCAGAGTCACACTGCCCCCTGACTGAACCTCTGTCTCTCCACTCACTGTGGCCTTTGGTTTCTCTGTGGGTTAGACAATGAAAAGTCACAGTTTTACAGACAAGTTATAAAATACATATAAAATTTGTGTATTAAATATTAACTTAATACGCAATAAACTCACTCAGTATATTCACTCTCGTCTCTCTGCTCCACTGTGTTGTGTAATATGGGTAAAATGGGTTATATGGGTTATATGGGTGTGTAACATAACCTCTACAGCTGTAGTATCCACTATCATAGACAGTTACACAATAAGTAGTATATTCTCTCGTTGTTTTAGGTACAATTAGCCCATTTCTTCTCCATTGATACGTCCACTCAGTGTTTCCTCTGTCCTCAATCTCACATCTGAGAGTGAGACTCTCTCCAGAAAATATCTCAGACCAATCGGACTGAAGCTTCACCACTGCACTTTTTATCTCTGTTGATTTGAAAAAGCAATAAAGATTTTATTAAAATATTATTATATAAAAGACTATCATTATACCAGTAATGCTTCAAAGTAAGGAATAGGTTTTAATTTTATTTCATTAAAACATCATTAATACATTAATTAGATCCAAAAAGATGGTTCTAGTTTTATTTTAACATCCAAATTTCTACTATAAATATTACAAATATTATTCTTTTTTTCCATGCATATTGATATACATTACCTAGACATACATAGTAACTGTATCGTTATACCCCATAGTTCATAACACTTTTAAAAGTATATTGCACGAACTCATGTTGTAATATGTTGCTCTATTCAGTCAGGTCATGTACTGCACAAAATAAAACTTTGTAAAAAAAAATAAAAAATTGCACTAGTCCCCAGATGGCCCTTAAAGTGCAATTAATATTGCATTTAAAGCCTTTTATGAAACAGCTCAGTGTCACACTGCCCCCTACTGGGATGATAGTGTTGGCTGTTGTCAGATGAACAGTGCATCTCTTTGCTGTGTAGAAAACAATGTTATAAAAGTTATGCTTTTAAAAAGAGCCACTAAGTTAAATCCAGTTTTATACTTTCAAACTTCATTACTACATATACTACTTTACTACTTCATTGTTTATTTGTATTTGGTGAGCAAAAATAAGTGTGAATATCAAGTGAGCACCTCCCATTCTTATACTGACACATTTCCTTCAATTCTTTTACAGTGAACTGAATTTCCTCATTCATCCCTCATGACTAAAATCCCTCATCTCATTTTGACGCAGAATAGATGATCATCATCCCTGATCTTTTTTATTATGACCCAATTTTAACAGAAAGTTATATTTTCAATATTAATTTACCACCATCCTTAATGGGATGTGTATTTTAAAATCAATTTAAGCATTTATTGTAATTCAATCAATAAAGTTCAAATAAGATGAATATTTAAATTGCATTCAACCTCTCTAATTTAGCTAAACTCTAGTAGTCTACAGATGCACTGCAGAAATGTCCATTCACTGGTCCAAATAATTTAGATTCAAGGTTAAGACAGTAAAATACAACAACACAACAGGAAGGCTGAGTGTGGAATTCTTTTTCCATGTGTAAGAAGCCATATCACATCTGATCTGAGCTGCCAAAAACTGACTAAAAGACAGAACATTACCTGTGGCCTGTTTGTAGAGGAGGACACTGATCACTGAAATAATAATTTCAACATTTTAATGCTGTTTATTTTGACAAAAGCATAACAAAAGTATAAATCACCTTTTAAAATGAAAGTGTTGGATACTCACAGATGAATCTCAGTGTCCAGACTAGAGAGAGTCCCATCCTCAAATCCAGTGCTTGTGTCTCTGTCGCAGATAACACACTAAAGGAGAAGTAATAAGTAAGTTTGATGAAGTTCATTTTGTACCATTTGGTTCTTCTTCTTTTAACTGTGCTGAGTCAGTTTCCTTGGAGCTACTCTGCCCACTACACAGTTAAACCAGCTGTTTCATTTCCACACATGATCCTTCAATCAATGTTCAGTCTCAAAATAATCTCCAGATAATAACAATATTTTTGTTAGATATATACATTATACACTAGGATATTCCTGTGGCCGTCTTTTATCAAGTATCTAGGTAACTAAAAATGTCTCATTCATTTTAATGAATAAGGCTAAAAATGAGTAAATATGTGACATACTTTACATGTGAATACTGTATGGCTTTTAAGACAAGCGCACTAGAAACTTACCCAGGAGCAGCAGCTGGTGGACCTTGTTCTGTGAATGAAATCTCCAGTACACACCTCTTTAACAGTGGCACAGGTATCTAGCCTCAGTTCTTTTTCACCATTCACCTAAGTCTGTCCAGGTGCACAAATGTAGCCTCTCTGTATTTGTGTTGTCTCCCTGTAACTTTTCTTATCAGCGCTCGAAGAAAAGTCTTTCAGGCTTCTTACCTTGCACTGACTGATCATGTGGTGCATGAACGAAACGGAGCATAAGTTAGGGTTCCTTGTACTTTGAGAAATAAATAGCGTTGGTTGAGCTTAAAGCATAAGAAATTTGTGTTTGTGAATAAATTGGTTGATACTTTTGTTTGATGAAGAAAATAATTTGCTATACTGTCACTTTACAGTTTGGATCATGGTATTATTGTCATTTAAACTTATTTTTCAACTTCAACTTTTTGTTTAATTAGTTTGTATTTGAGAGCATTGTGATCATCCATTAAGTGATGGCATGTGTTACTAGTTTAAATAGAAGTGTGGTCATGTTGTATAGTTTAGCGGCCCGTGTCTGGTCTGATTCTGTCTGACATATTTTATATTTATTTTTTAAACATCATTAATAAAATAAAATAAAATATCTAAGTGCTATATCCGTGCTCCATGCTATATGTGTAATACTTTTACTATTTTCATGTAACATATAAAAACAATATTATATTTGCTAGACAGACCATAAAGCAATACATCAACACACTAGTCTAGATTCGAAAGGAGCAGTAAGGATGAGATGAATGCAGGCTACTACTGTTTGTAATAACAGAAGTGAACAAAGCCGGCATTTATTTAGACAATAAAATTTAACAACACTACAATATTTTACGTACTTAGGAGCATTCTCTTCACGGGTCGGGAACCCTTTTTTCATCTTTGTAACCCTTGTTCAGTTTAGCCCTTAGTTCAGTTCTTATAGTTTACTTTCACTTTGTATTGCATTTCAAGTGTCCCTTTGTTTATTTATATCCACAATCCATAAACTCAAAAAGGCCTAAAGAGGATTAAAAGGTTCAAATAATTAAAAACAGGTCAGCGCTTGAAAAAAATTATTTTCCCAACAAAATATGAAAGCTCCTGTAGTATGGTTTTGTGGGTATGTCTCGGGCTTATCTGTTTGATGGGGGTTCTGCAGCATGGATTGGTCCATCGTTGGGGGGTGGGGGTGTTGGGGCATCCATGACCCAGTAGTCCAAGGCTTGTTGATGCAGCAGCAGGTCCACATCTGAACAGCTAGACTTAAATCAGGTCAACAAAAACAAAAACAAAAAACAGCCATTCTCATAAGAAATAAAAACATATTTAGTAATAATCAGCGTGTGTAGTTATTAGCTGTACAGTAGCTTATCATTACAAACCTCATAGGCATGTCACATGGGGCACCAGCAAAGCGCGCAGAAGTGCAAACACTACCATTGTTTTTGAGATATTTCTCCTTTAATGGATGTATGGACAGGACAGTAGAGACCAGACAGGAAATCATGGGGGAGAGAGCAGGTTGAGACATTTGGTAAATCGTTTGATTGACTCAAGAAGCAAAATGAGTTGGCACATGGTCCACCAACACCGTCTCTTACAATATTGTTCTCATTAGGTTCAGTAATGTTCATAATTTTACATTTTCTATGATTGTTTTCAAGTACTGATGCCATATAGCATAAGCCCCAAATAGCATTATTACCAATACAAATAAATACAACCGACGATAGCATAACGTTAGCTGACATTAGCATAGTTAGCACAGCATTTTAAAACAGTAACATAGACCGTTTTATTTTATGGTCACTCACCCAAAATAAAATCCCAAAGAACTTCACTTCAGCCAGCCCACAGAACTTAAAAAATATATTATATTATAAAAACTTAAAATGTACCGCCTTTAAGGTTGTTCTTCCGACATTAAAACAAGTTGGCGGCAAGTTAAACAGCGGATCAGCATTGCTGCGTTCCAGTTCTCCTCAGAATTCGGAATTTCCAACACAACCGCGCGGCCTTAAAAAAAATATTACAAATCCCAAGTGTAACCGCTATATTATTAATTGTGATTTTGTTATTTTCCCATTAGCTGTCCTCTACTGCACAGCCTCTACCTGTGAACCTGCTACTGTGGGGCATGTGAGCATCTGCATTTACTCTTTTAATAATAATCCTGCTAATGTCTACGCAGAGCTAAAACTGACATGAGCCAGCTTAGTTTCATAAATATAACAGCGTAAAGCCTGAGTAGAAAAATTTTGTTTATATGCCACATTTTGTATGTTATTTTCTTTACAGCATTTTTACTTTGCCATTATTTTTTCCGACTTAACATCTGTAACCCAGAGGTCCCACAAGTTCCAACCTCCAAGAATAACTGGAACGCGGTATTACCATAAACTGGTACCGCTACATAAATAAAACAACATTTTTACTTCATAGTGGATTCAATTTAATTCGGTTACATACACAATTCTTTTCGGATACTTAATTTACAAATAAAATGTATAGTATTTATTATACATTAAAAGCATTACTGTAAAAAAGAGCAAAAAGCAATATAATCGATATAATGGTTTACATCAGTGTTTCCCTCTGGGGGTACACAAGCACTTTGCAGGGGGTACTTGGAATTATTTCACCATTTATTTCCATGATGAAAACTTTTTGCGATCTATTTATATTGAACTACTGAAACCTATGAAAGACAAGTGTCTCATTGTTACAAAGGAAGTGAAACTGCTAAAGAGTATTATTAGAACGTTTTTTTTTTTTTTTTAGGTTTAGTAGCTGGTTTCAAAGAGGAGTTAAATTTTCCATTGGAGTAAATTTGTTACGAGTTTAGGAATATTATTTATTTGTATTTATATCTATATATTTAAGTTAACTTTTTCAGTATATTTATATATAGTAAGTAGTTGAGTTTTACAGAAAAAAGCTAAAAAAATGTATTTGTACTAATTCATGCAGAAGTTTTTTATTACAATTTTAAAGAATTATCAACATGTATAAGTGGAGGGGTACTCGTGATATGACAAGAAAGCCCAGGAGGTACAAAGTTACAAATATAAACTGCTATATTATTAATTGTGATTTTGTTATTTTCTCATTAGTTGTCCTCTAGTGCCCAACCTTTACCTGTGAACCTGCTACTGTTAGGCATGTGAGCGTCTGCATTTACTCTTTTAATAATAATCCTGCTAATGGATGCTGGAACACAGCATTAGCATCAACAGGTACCACAAATAAAACAACAGAAAATCATTTTGACTTAACAGTGGATTAAGTTTAATTTGGTTACACAATTCTTTTCAGATACTTATATTACAAATAAAGAGTAGTATTTAGCACATATTAAAAGCATTATTGTAAAAAGAGCAAAAAAACATCAATATAATGGTTTACATGATAACTGAATAAAATATGCTTCTCCCTAAACACATTTTTAGCTGATAAGGTACAACAAACACAGCATCATATTTACTAATCGCTTACATCAAACTTGGCATTTATAGATTCAGACCATGCTATAGATAAAACTAATAATGAACTCAACTTTAGCAACTACACTCCTCAAAACTCAAAAATAACTTATATACATCACTCCAACTTCCCTTTCACGACCAAATGTATTTGTGGACAGATGATTTATGTGTTGTTATTCACACTGCTCTGTTTACAGTTAATGTCTTCATCAAACCACACCACTGCGTCAGACCAACGCAAATGTCCAAGAACAATCCATAGATCATATCCTTTAGCCTGCTTTGTGTATGGCTTGTGCTGGACAAACTAACCTGCCAAGGCTGAATCTTGTCACATTTTTTCTCAATTTCTCACAATTTTGTCATTACTTTTATGATGAGAAGTTATGTCCAAGTTATGCTTTTAGACAAAACTCTTACAAAAGAACAAACAATATTAACATGTGTAGATATAAGGAGTGCACAGTGGTGGAGTGGTTTGTGCTCCTGCCTCTTAGCAAGGAAGTTGTGGGTTCAATCCTACACACGTCAACTGCAATCTCTCTTAGTGGAGTCAAGTCACCCCCCCCCCCAAAAAAAAGTCAAGTCACTGAGGCTAAAACTTGTGTCATGTGTCTAAAAAATTAAGCCCAATAGCTACCAGAACCAGGACTTGTCTCTGGTGCATCCATGTTTACAGAAATGGAGTTTATTTGATCTGAGAGTAAACTGTTTCCTCTGCAACCGGAGTTGATTTTGCTGTAAAAGAAAATAGGTGGATAACAATTGTTTTTGGTAGAATTTAACAAAATAAAAAAAAAATATTAAATGGCACCTATTGAAATCACTGCTAAAACTGACAAACATGGATTTATGTACAGCCAAAACCAAACCAAACTAGACCTTACCTTTAGTTTTCTTCTTTGTTTTTTTGCCACAGTTTACCTGGGCATATGTCAAATTTTCATCTAAAAGGGAGATCAATAGAGAGCATCAGTAAAATAATGTGAATTGTAAAGATTATATAAAGTTGTAGGAGTAAATTCAACCAGGAAGACTGATTTATTATCCCTGTCTATACCTTATCGCCTGTCACTGTCAGCCAGTCACAGCCTACCAGTTACTGTGTCACAACCCTACTCCACCACAGCAGCAGAACCATCAGCCTCCTCAGCCTCTCCTTCTCCTCCTCTTCACCACCACCAGTGTCTAGGCCCCAGGGGGAGAAAGTTCCCCTAACTACTCTATTAAACTCTCCCTTCATCACATCGCTGACGTCTCTACCTGCTGGAGTCTAAGCACCAAGCTTTATTCCTTCAATAAATCATCCATTACACTTCACTCTTTTGTCTGTGTTTGTTTTAAGTCTCTCCTCTGTGGGCCTTAACTACTGTTAAAGTACTGTGTAATTACAAAACTATTTACAAACTATTATGACAGGTCACAACCACAAGCTGCAGGGCACATATAAACCTTATTCCTTGAATCATCTTTGGCAGAAGGACTACAACCAATGCTGCTACTACTGATGATTTTTATATCTAAAAATGCAATAAAAAGAAAATTAAAAAAAGATGCTGCTTTTACTACTATTACCACTACTATTACTTTTATTACCCACTATGCCTCTGAAGTAAAATAAAATACTTCTACTTATTAATAAATGTATGTATGTGAGTAATGTGTTTTGACTGTTTTATTTATTTATTAAGCATATATAAAGTGACATACAAATATATTTATGTTTGTATAGGATTGTATTGCTAACTCTGTTGTAGTAATAGTAAAAAGTGTGTACCTGCTGATGGTTGTGGTCTAACATCAGAGTACACACAGCTCTCCTCTTGTGGACAGTTCCTCCTCTCTGAGTGGACTAAAACACAGACAAATGAATTAAAACTGGACAATTATTCAACTAAAAATGAATGAATGTAAATACAGAAAAGAGACTTACGCTTTACATTTTTGAGCTCAAGCAGAGAATAAGTAACATCTATAAGAAAAAATATTAAAAAAAACACTGTTACTTGGTGTCCCCTTGGTTGTGTGTTGTCATCCAGGACTTTAGGGCTTTGACTTTATCCTAAAATTTCATGAATATTAGAGTTTTCAAATATTCAGTTTTCATACTTTATACACATTTGATTAGAACTAGATGAAAGTTGAATAGAGAACCACGACTCAGATCACTTTAATATTTTCTACAACTATTAAAATCTTTCTAGTGGATTACACTGTACTCTAGTTGATTATTACAGGATCTCATTTCTTATTAAAAATAACTGCACACAACAGAAGATGCCTCAAAGGAAGATATCAGTTCATAAAAAGTTGACACTGACCATTAGGAGGAGAGGTGTAATCGCTGCTGGTCATGTGATCTTCAGTAGCGCTGTGATTGGTTCTCTGAGTCCTGAATGTTACCACATTAACAGTAAATAAGAAACATATATTTATGACTATAATGTTAAAATGGATCTTACTAACCTCATAAAAAATAAATCTGTAAAAGGTCATAAAAATACAGTTGTGTTAGAAACTGATGCAATACAAAGTTTAATCAATTTTTTCAATTCAATTCTTACCTTTAGTCTTTGTGTAGCGCCACAGAAGCAGCAGCAGAATCAGTAAAACCACTGCACAAACAGGTCCAATGACCAACATCACAGGAAATGAAGAGCTCTGTTCTTTAGACACAGCTGTAATAACTCAAATAGTTAGATTATAGTTTATTTTACAAATCAGTGCATCAGAAAAGTGTTACTCACTTTTACCTGAAATCCAACTCTCTAGAGACGTCAAAGTCTGTGGTGGAGATCTTCCCCCTCTCTTCAGTTCTCCCTGTCCCTCACATTTATAAAAGCCTTCATCAGACTTGGACACTGCAGAGATGTTGAACTCTGTTTTGGTCCCATTTTGGATTAATTTTCCATTTTTATAAAAACAAACTGAAGAAAGAAAAGTCCCTGTCTTCAGTTTACAGCCGAGAGAAACAGGTTGTCCCTCAGTCACAGGACGCACAGGGCTCACAAGGATAATGTCACCTGTTAAAAATAAAAACTGTTTTTTATTGATTTTATTGTAAAATAATATGTTGGACCGACAGTTGTAATTAAACCCTACTATGAACAGTGATGTTGATGGCGTTGCTCATTTCTCCTGATCCAGACTCACACCAAAACACTGCATTGGTTTTCTCAGTTTGGTCAAAGTCACATTTAGATTTATCTGTTCTCTGATAATCATCACATTGTTGTGTGAAGAGTGTGTTGTGAGGAAACCTCCTGACTCTCCAGTCTCCATCAGTGGAGTTGGATCCACAGCTCAAAGACACTTTGTCAGAGATGAAGTGCTGTGATCTGTCAGGACTCACTGTGAGAGACACTGGGGAATCAGGATCTGAAAACAACACATGATAATGGACTTTAATAAGTCACACTTAAACTTGTGAGTGGAAATGATATGAACATGTGACCAATGGTACCTCCAGACCAGACAAAGGTGGGCTGACTGTATTCAGAGTAAAAGACTGGACTTCCTCGTGCTGCTCTACACACAAACCCTGCTGTGTTGGTGTGGCCGTGAACGCTGAAGGAGTCCTGTTTAGTCCCATCACTGCCACCTGGGAGCAGCTCATATCTGTAAGACTCTGATGAATGAGGAACAGCCTTGTACCAGTAAAAGGTCCATCCTGCAGAGGGCGCTGTAACAGCACAGCTCAGAGAGACAGAGGCTCCAGGACTCAGCCAGGACACAGACACTGACAGGACAGGACGAGGACGACCTGGGAGAATGAACATTCATTTAACATACACTGTAACAATGTAATGGATGATGTTAGATACAACTTACTGTTGGACACATTTAATGTAACATGGCTCCACTGAGTTACTTTATGTTGGTCATGTCTCATTACACCTCTGCAGCTGTATTGGCCTCTGTCACTTGAAGCAGCATTGCTTATTTTGATTTCACTTTGTGTTTTGTCAATGCTTTGAGCAGATTTCTTCCATTCATACGTCCACTCAGCGTCTGCTCTGTGTATTTCACATCTGAGAGTGAGCTGCTCTCCTGGGAATATCTCAGGCCAGTTTGGCTCCACAGACACAGCTGAGCTGGAGACTGATAAGACACAAAACTGTTCAAAACAGGACAATGACAATATGAATGTGTATGAAAGATACAGATGTTAAAGACAAACTCACCAACTGCTTTGACCCTGAAGTCCTGGCTGTACTCAGTGTAGTAGAGTGGGTATCCTCTGCCTGCTCTGCACTGGTACTCTCCTTCCTCTGAGACACTTATCTGTTGTTCATATGAACCATCTTTGAATAACTGCTCATTTTTGTTCCAGTAATATTTCCAACCAGATGAAGATGGAGTCACAGAGCAGCTCAGAGTCACACTGCCCCCTGACTGAACCTCTGTCTCTCCACTCACTGTGGCCTTTGGTTTCTCTGTGGGTTAGAAAATGCAAATAATATTAAGACTTTACTTTATAGAAAAACAAGTTAAAATTATATTACATTTCTGTCTTTGTTACAAACTGGTATAAATGTGAAATTAAATAGACTCACTCAGTACAGTCACTGTGGTCTCTCTGCTCCACAGTGTTGTGTAATATGGGCGTCTTTCACCTCTACAGCTGTAGACTCCACTGTCATAGTCATTTACACTATAAACAGTATATTCTCTTGATGTTGAAGATATAATTAGTCCACTTCTTCTCCAGTGATACGTCCACTCAGTGTTTCCTCTGTCCTTAATCTCACATCTGAGAGTGAGCTTCTCGCCAGAAAATATCTTAGGCCAGTTGGTCAGACGTTTTACCACTGCACTTTTTATCTCTGTTTTTATGAAGAAGCAATGCAGATATTATTAAAATATGATCATATAGAAAGCTTGCATTACACCAGTGATGCTTCAAAGTAAGGTACAAGTTTGCTGTCTTCTACTTACCAAATGTATTACTGTACTCAGTGTAGTAGAGTGGGTATCCTCTGCCTGCTCTGCACTGGTACTTTCCTTCCTCTGAGACACTTATCTGTTGTTGATATGAACCATCTTTGAATAGTTGGTAATTTTTGTTCCAATAATATTTCCAATCAGATGAAGATGGAGTCACAGAGCAGCTCAGAGTCACACTGCCCCCTGACTGAACCTCTGTCTCTCCACTCACTGTGGCCTTTGGTTTCTCTGTGGGTTAGATAATGAAAAGTCACAGATTTACAGACAAATTATAAAATACATATTAAACTCAAACTCACTCAGTACAGTCACTGTGGTCTCTCTGCTCCACAGTGTTGTGTAATATGGGCGTCTTTCACCTCTACAGCTGTAGACTGCACTGTCATAGACAGTTACACTATAAACGAGTAATATTCTCTTGACATGTTGAGATACTAATTACTCCACTTCTGCTCCATTGATACGTCCACTCAGTGTTTCCTCTGTCCTTAACCTCACATCTGAGAGTGAGCCTCTCTCCAGGAAATATCTCAGACCAGTCAGACTGAATAGCCACTGTGGGTACTGTAAGAACACAGATATATTGACAAAAATATATTAATTGAAAGATCTAACTGTACCATTTTGTATTATATATCATTTTTAAACAAATTTGGAAACACTGTCTAAATCACCAGCTGTAATAATTCAATTCAATGCAATTCAGTTTTATTTATATAGCCCAGTATCACAAGAGTCGCCTCAAAAGGCTTCATAAACAGTTCATCAAACATAAACACAATCAGACATAAACAATAACTACACTAAACTAAACAGACTCGGGACACCCCCTGTCCTTCGACCCTCCTTCTCAGTAAGGAAAAATCTCTTTAAAAAACTGTGGGGGAAAAAAAGAAGAAAACATATGGAGACCACTTTGAAGGAGAGATCCTCTCCCAGGACAGACAGACTATAAATGTGTGTCCAATATTAAATAAAATCCATTAACTCATCTACAGTATCATATTTCAAGTCTGAAGAAAGCAACAGCAGCCTGATTTTGATAACTTATAAAAACACATCAATAAATTACAAAAGACACCAGCAAAGTTGTTTCTAATTTGATTATAATGTAATTGAAAGATAAACTCTGTAATTAACTGTACTCACCACTAACTGTGACTCCATTACTTGTTTGTGTGAAGATATGATCATCCACTCCTCTGCATGTGTAGACACCTCCATGAGAGATACTGATACTATTAGATGTTTCCTGCTGATAATCAGAGCCTGAGTTATCTCTGAACCATTGATATTTGCCTCCCCACGCCTCTACATCACAGCTCAGCGTCACACTGCCCCCTACTGGGATGGCTGTGTTGGCTGATGTCAAATGAACTCTGCGTCTCTTTTCTGTGAAGGGAAATCAAAAAGTGTAACGTCCACTGTAGTATATTCAGACTTGTCATACAAAAACATGTGTTGAGTACCATGAAGAAAAACGCTTCAACACTGACCTGTCACCTTCAGTTCTTTTACAGTGGACTGTGTTTCCTCATTGATCCCACAGGAGTAAAGACCTTTATCTGATTCTGACACTGGACTGATAATCAGTTCATTGGTATTTGATATTTGTCGTAGCTGATGGTGTGTGTTATGTTGAACAGCTGATTCATTTTTGTAAAAGTACAACTCTCTCTGATCAGGATCTGTACAACGCAGAGTCACAGAGTCCGTCAGATACACAGACTGTTCAGGAGCCTCCAGAGTCACATGGTCACCTGTGTAACAAAGTAAAAATACTGAAAGTTAGTATTATAATTTACTATTATTTATGTTACAAAATTGACTTTTAATAAATTAAGAAACACAACAGCATTTATGGATTATTAGAGACATGGAATACATCATTATTTTACACACACCCATTTACCAACAGCAGGTGGCAGTACTGAGCATAAAATATCCCAGCTCAGAACAGTCTACAGCAGAGGTTCTGGTGGTTCATCTGATGGTACTCAGGAGGATTTTGCAGTTCAAGTCCTGGTTTAGTTTATTTCCTCCTGAATTAGTCCTGGTTTAGAACTGGTGTAGTCCTAGTTCAGACCTGGATTAGTCCTGGTTCGGTCTTACTCTTATTGGTTTGGTCCCATGTTAGTCTTGGTTTAGTCTAGACATAGCCTAATCTTAGGTGTCACTTGGAAAGTCAAATATTTTCTGAACTGATACTTGGTGTGAAAAGTTTCAGAATCACTGGTCTACAGTATTTATAACACAGAAGCTACACTTGGAAGAAGAGAGACTGGAACAAGAGCTGGGCTAAATGTGGAGCTAATGTAGAGCTAATGTGGCCACAGGCTCAGTAAAGAATATAAACATGCTCTGGACAAAGCAGAAGCTACAGAAGGTAAAGGAGTCTGGTCTCACAGCAGCAGAGTGGGTTTAATAAAGCAAAGTCACAAAGTGAAGCTGCTGTGAGCTCGTTTTATCACAGAGGACACAGCACTGATCAGCTCTGGACAGAGGGACAGCTCTGTGTCCTCTTGTGTTCACAGAAATATGACTCAAACTAAAAAGTTAGGCCACTGTATATAAAATAATAGAATGCAGTGGTAGAAACAAATTAAATATTTTATTCACAAGATAAAAAGATATTACCACTTCATTAAAAATAAAAGCTCATTTTGACTTTGATAGCAGCAGCAGGTCTCAATGTGTGAAAAAGACAACAAATGGGAAATGCTTACTAAAAAAAAAAGCTGGACTGAGCATTTTACAAGACCAGTAATAAAACATGTGTTTTAATATTATTATTAGTATTGGATATATTTGATGCTTGTGGTCTTCTGGTCTTGAGCAGGGCTGCACTAAAAATGTTTGAGACAAGCTGCCGTCATCAAATTTTAAAAACTGAGACAGTATTATATCAGCACCTGACCAGGTTTGTTATGTTAAAATATAAATACCATTTTTATGAAATTTGCAAAGCATATTACACAGTGTTCAGTGTCCAAAAATAACTTTTAATTATTTAAAAATGATCCAATTTAAATTTATGCTTTTAAACTATAATTTCTTTATTTACGTCCTTCTCTGATTGTTAAATTTTGGCCCGAACCATGAACTGAGTTTGACACCACTGGTCTAAAAACTACCATCATCTGTCTAATACATAATATAAAAAAATAAAATCTTGATCCTAACAAGTCACAAATTTGTACTCATAGTTGTATTGTTGACATGTCATATGAAAATAAGTTAATTACCTTTGGTCTGTTTGCAGATGACACTGAGCACTGAAATAAGAAAATTAAAACATACTTTAATGTCCTTTATGTTGGCACAGCTCTATAAAAACACTTTAATCATCAACTTGGTTAAAGACAAAGTGTTGTGTACTCACAGATGAAGCCCAGAGTCCAGACCAGAGAGGGTCCCATCCTCAAATCCAGCTCTCGTTTCTCTGAGCTCAAGACCGACTTTAGTTCACCAAAGAAACAAAGAAGTTACATTTTATATTTAGTTTAATGTTATCCATTTCGTCATCTTCGGACGACTGCTCTGACAACTGCACTTCCTTCCTTTTCTCATGTACCTCACTCAGCCTCTGCACAGAAGAACCACGGCTAGTTTCACACATTTTTTTTCACACATCATACAAAGATCATTTGTTTTATTTAATTCACCACAAACAGACAGCTGTAAGATGCATAATAAGTTAATAAGTATTAATGTACTTGAGACATTATTTTTATAGTATTAGTAGCAGTAGCATGTTGTATTATAGTAAATAAGACACACATACAAATTAAAATAGAAACAAGTTGTCTTGTGTTGTTGAGGAAGTTTAATAATGTCTATGTCCAAATTTGTCAAATGAAACTTGCACAGACTTCTGGGTAAAAAGCCTGCATGAGGTTTTTCTGTGTTTCTTAGAATTAAAACTAAGTGCAGCAGAGTAAAGAGTCAGCACAACACTGCTATACAAGAGTCCAATAATAGCCCACAGACAAAAGAGACATCTGTGACTTTAAAAAGCTCATCTTTGTGGCCATGAAAACCTGAAAAACAATGAATATATTTCTGTTATTTACTATTGTAGAGGTATCTAATTGATTATGGAAAACTAATTCATACTTGAACTGGTTTGTAAGTTATTTCTCATGACTGACAATGGCCCACACACTTTAGCTGCAATTTCACACATAGATTTAGAGAAATAAAGTTAAAGTCACAAAATGAGGTTTATTATTGGTGGAATCACAGTTCTTGCAATTTTCGAGTTAGCATCCATGGTTAGCACTGACTCATTAGCATACCATGCATCAAACATAACAAGAAACTACAGAATTTATATCATATTAAAAATAACTAGCAAATACATATAACATCTATTTAATACACTGCTCAAAAAAATAAAGGGAACACTTAAACAACACAATGTAACTGCAAGTCAATCACACTTCTGTGAAATCAAACTGTGTCCACTTAGGAAGCAACACTGGTTGACATCAGTTTCACTGCTGTTGTGCAAATGGAACAGACAACAGGTGGAAATTATAGGCAATTAGCAAGACACCCCCAATAAAGGAGTGGTTCTGCAGGAGGTGACCACAGACCACTTCTCAGTTCCTATGCTTTCTGGCTGATGTTTTGGTCACTTTTGAATGCTGGCGGTGCTTTCACTCTAGTGGTAGCATGAGACGGAGTCTACAACCCACACAAGTGGCTCAGGTAGTGCAGCTCATCCAGGATGGCACATCAATGTGAGCTGTGGCAAGAAGGTTTGCTGTGTCTGTCAGCGTAGTGTCCAGAGCATGGAGGCGCTACCAGGAGACAGGCCAGTACATCAGGAGACGTGGAGGAGGCTGTAGGAGGGCAACAACCCAGCAGCAGGACCACTACCTCCTCCTTTGTGCAAGGAGGAACAGGAGGAGCACTGCCAGAGCCCTGCAAAATGACCACCAGCAGGGCACAAATGTGCATGTGTCTGCTCAAACGGTCAGAAACAGACTCCATGAGGGTGGTATGAGGGCCTGACGGGGGTTGTAAGCAGGTTGTTACAGCCCAACACCGTGCAGGACGTTTGGCATTTGCCAGAGAACACCAAGATTGGCAAATTTGCCACTGGCGCCCTGTGCTCTTCACAGATGAAAGCAGGTTCACACTGAGCTCATGTGACAGACGTGACAGAGTCTGGAGACGCCGTGGAGAACGTTCTGCTGCCTGCAACATCCTCCAGCATGACCGGTTTGGCAGTGGGTCAGTAATGGTGTGGGGTGGCATTTCTTTGGGGGCTGCACAGCCCTCCATGTGCTCGCCAGAGGTCGCCTGACTGCCATTAGGTACCGAGATGAGATCCTCAGACCCTTGTGAGACCATACGCTGGTGCAGTTGGCCCTGGGTTCCTCCTAATGCAAGACAATGCTAGACCTCATGTGGCTGGAGTGTGTCAGCAGTTCCTGCAAGACCAAGGCATTGATGCTATGGACTGGCCGCCCGTTCCCCAGACCTGAATCCAATTGAGCACATCTGGGACATCATGTCTCGCTCCATCCACCAACGCCACGTTGCACCACAGACTGTCCAGGAGTTGGTGGATGCTTTAGTTCAGGTCTGGGAGGAGATCCCTCAGGAGACCATCCACCACCTCATCAGGAGCATGCCCAGGCGTTGTAGGGAGGTCATACAGGCGTGGAGGCCACACACACTACTGAGCCTCATTTTGACTTGTTTTAAGGACATTACATCAAAGTTGGATCAGCCTGTAGTGTGTTTTTCCACTTTAATTTTGAGTGTGACTCCAAATCCAGACCTCCATGGGTTAATAAATTTGATTTCCATTGAAAATTTTTGTGTGATTTTGTTGTCAGCACATTCAACTATGTAAAGAACAAAGTATTTAATAAGAATATTTCATTCATTCAGATCTAGGATGTGTTACTTTACTGTTCCCTTTATTTTTTGAGCAGTGTACATTTTGTCAAAGTGAGTGTACAATGGTTAACACCTATACCCAGGGGGATGTGCGTTCGGCGCGCGACGTCAGAGCAGAGAGAGCAGCAGAGGACAGGACAGAGCAGACATCCTTCTCCACTTCTTTCTACATATTTGTTCATTTTAGGATGAATCGAGCTAAACAAACGCTAACAACACAAGCACAGCATTTATGCTTCCTTTAGTTCATTTGTGCCTAATTCGTTATGCAAATTAACCCCGTGCATATTTAATGAGGCACTGAGTTTTATGCAGGTATGCAAGTGACACTTTGTTTTTGCACAGAAGTTATTAGCCTTGTTATTCTTTTCACTGTTAAGTTAATCTAGAAATACAGATTATTTTAATAATCTTCCTCAAACCATAGACAGCTGCCCCCCACCCCCCTCTGTTTTTTTAACAGATGGTCCCCTGCCTATACACCCCTGTGGTCAACAACTACACTGAGCTGCACAAACGTGGGTGTGGTATGGTGAGTGTCTGAGAATAAAATGTGTCAAAACCACTGTGGTGGTGTGTTATAGCTCTGAGTAAAAGGACGTATGTCACAGTTCAAACAAAGAGAGCCCACTGATACAAGTTATTTAGGAAACATAACTTCTCCTTTCCTCATCTCTGTTGTAGTATCAAGTCTTATCACCGTGAGCTTCCCAGAGACAGAATAACAAGTGATGCAGTTAAGGACTGGGCCCATTAAGGTTTAGGTGCTGGGCTGAATACAACATACAGTCTGGTTCAGTGGCAGAGTGGTTACTGACGCCTCACTGGAAGAAGGATCTGAGTTCAGTCTTGGATCAGGCCTGCATGGTTTCCCACATCAACCTCAAAACATTCACAACAGGCAAATCCTCCAGCTCGTACTCCTGACCAGGATCCTGGCTCAAGATCTGGAGAAGAGTCCCCTGGGCCACACACATTTTATTCTCAGAGCACATACAGTATACAAAGCCAACATTTGTGCAGCTCTATGCCACTGCTCCTGACAGGTTTCCCCAGCAGCTTTGGAAGAATGGCTTCAATAAAAACAAAGTATCCCAACAGGGACAATAAAGTCTGCCTGATTAAACATCTACACTGTGAGGTTAAGCTTGTCATATTATAATTTTAGTCCTAAACACAGTCTTGTTTACAAATTAATATCTTTTATGAAAGTTTGATAAGTCATATAGCATATTATTTTCCTCCTTTGTTTTTAAAGCACATCAATTATTCAGCCCTGCATCAAAAGTGTGCACATACAGAGGCCTCTGTTAAAACCACTGTGGTTTAACTGTGGGCTGGGAACAGTAGACTTTTGACAAAAGGAAGTAACCAGCCACAGTTTAGACAAGAGAAGCAACTGATAAAAAACCTTTATGATAGAAATCTAACTTCTTCTTTCTACTTCTAGCATCAAGTCTTGTCACCTTGACTTTGTCAGAGCGCTGCACTTGAGGGACTCTTTAAGATCCTTGTGAGTAAACAACACAGCAGACTAATGTGACACACTATTATTTTGTGAGTGTTATTTTGTACAGGATATATTGTGTGATTCTGTTGCAGGTCCATGTTTAGACTCTTAAACAGCACAAGTTGGCCTACACCCTAAGCAGTACACAATCAAACGTCCCAACAGGTAACCACTCCATTGATAGATCAGGTCATTTTTTTGAAACTACTGAATACCATGTTACACTGCTTTTCCTTGGCCAACCTGGTTAACAGTATTGTAAGAGTAGGTAAACTGTTTGCATTTGAACTTTTTTCTCTTCCACCACTGTTCCCCCAGATGTTGGCTTTGCATCTCAAACATTTATCAAATGATACTAAACTGATTTCTTGTGCTTGTTGCTGTTGTATCTATGTTGCTGTGTTAAATTTGAGGAATAGACTTTGACTTAAACAAACTTTATTGATCCACAAGGGACACTGCTTGGTCACAGTTGCTCAGTTGTTCATAAAACACTAGGAAACACATAAAAAAAAACACTTATCAAAAGGTAAAATAGGTGAAAAATACTATAGTTTGCATAGTTTCCCTCTATATTTACATGGACTAATCTACAAGACATGAAGTAGTCACAGGGGTTGTAGCATTTGGCGCCACCAAGTGGATGAATGCTGACAATGGAAAAGAAAATAGTCATAAAAAAATGAATAAAGCTTGGATAAAATAAGCACTGTCTCTGTTTTACAAAGCAAGGAACAAGCATTATTATGCTGTTTATGTTCAACAATATAACAACTCTAAGTAGAGGTAATGACTCTAATACGGACTATGCATTATTAACAATTTGGTGAAACAAACAGTGACACATAGAAGTGCTAAAACCAGTTTTTAGTTGATCTTGAGATCTTCAGTAACCAGAGTAAAGAGAAAAGTGTGTGAGGCAGTCTTGTGTGGTTTTCTTGCTTCTCAGCTCCTGTGTCCTTGTACAGACCTAAAGATAAAAATATAGGTAAGAAACCAGCACCTACGTTATAAATTATTGTTTTCCTCTAAAATGTGTTAATTTTGTCTTTGGACATTTTCAGTGCCTGAGTTATTAATGTTTACACTTGGAAATAACCTCACCAGTCATTTTATGGTGACATGCGGGACGTGACAATGTTGTAATAATTTGGCTCTCCATCTGAAAATAAAAGTCTATTTAACAGTTTTGTATAAATTAAAAAATATATACAGTATATTAAACATGTCTGTATTTTACCATTGTCATTTCTTGGTCCATTAATAGTTTCATACACACACATGTCACCTACAGTTGAGAGAAAATTGTGAAAAAAACAAAAATTGACTTTAAGTAAACAACACCGTGACGTCTAATGCCATCTGTTGGCGATTTACTGCAACTACAGTTACATGTGGGATTTTGGTGATTAACAAATGTTATTAAACTGCAATGAAAATCCCAACAAAGAAAATGAATAAAGTAAATATAACTTACCAAATCATGGGGGTTACATTATTTTTACTGCAAATGTGACTTCTAGTACATTTTTTGATTCATTTTATTTGAGTGAAGTGAGCGTGGAGCAGAGACGAGTAGAACTGCTGCTGATTGTCTGCAGTGACGTTTTGGACCTCACCTCCCAGACCAGTCTCAGTACGACAACAAGAAAATTATTAATAGCTTTAAAACAAATACATCACACTGATTTCTTGAAGCTACAGTTCCCATAACACGATCTTTGACAGCCATCGTCACACTGAGCAGAGTCATTTAGGACGGAGCAGTTGAAAAAGCAGTAAGAATAATTTATTAAAAAATATAAATAGCAGAAAAACATCACTGCAATTGTTTACACATAGGTAGAGTATAGTATGTAATAAAATAGTTTGCTTTGCCATAAACACTGGTATCTTTTAACCTTACATTAACTCGTAACAATATCAAGACAAATATTATCTTCAGAAATACTTTACAACAAAAGTATCATTTTAAACTTAATTTTAAACCTAAAGACCATTCAGTACACTGCAAATTCAAAAGTGTAAAAATCTGGGAGTTGGCCTATTTTCAGCCAGAGCAGAGTTAATTTTACTCCCAGTAAATTATTAATTATTTTATTTCACTCCCATTTAGTCTGTAGTTGGTGTTAAATAAGCTCTGTGACCATTTACTGTCAAAAACACACATATTATCTTGTGGTTCTATTGTAAAACTACTTACTATAAGGAAAACAAGGAAGATTCATGTAATTATGGCTTTTCAGCAAATGATTATTGAAAGAAAATGGCATGATGAAAGGTGCGTTCATGTATACAGCTTCTACAATTATGTTAACAGGAAAAATGTTTATTGTACACAAAACCTGGCTCCAAGGCTTTCACTGAACTAAAATCACTCACTTAGCTGCACTGTTTAGCGCCTCCAAGTGGACGACTGCTGACAAATAAATAAAAGAACAAATTAGTCACAGAAGTAATACCCAACAAAATAAGCCACCCTCTTATATTTAAACACAGAGGTGAGTAGTAATGACTTACATTTACTTGAGTAACATTTTGAATAAATTGTACTTCTAAGTAGTTTCATCACAACATACTTACTACTTATTATTTCAAAGTAACAATACTCTTACTTGGGTACTCTGCTCACCTCTGTTTAAACATAATTTTGCAGTTTGAGTTCAACAAAATAAACACCAAAGGAAAGATTATGAGGTAATTGGTATAATTACATGAACTGAACACAAAACAGAAGTCTGTTTGGTGAAGCCAGAAATAAAACAGAGAAACAAACAAAAACATAAAATTGTGTTATTTATATATACATAATTTTTCTATTTTCTATGACTTATTTTATTACATAATCAGATAAAACCTGTGAGAAGCTTTTGAGTCTTTTTGAGGGATTGCTTTTTGCGTCCCATCTCCTGTGGATTTGAACAGACCTGTAGAAACACCAGGGAAAGAAATTAGCATCTAAAATATTCAACACTGTTACTGCCCAGGATGTCTACTGTTGTGGACTAGTTTAAATGGATTTGTGTCCACTAACCTGTCTTTTTATGGATTACGTTTGTGTTGTGACATTGTTGTAGTCGCTTGACTCCACATCATCTGAAAAGACATTTCTTAGTAGAAGTGTTGCTAGATGTTCAAATATTTCTTAGTTATGCTGTGTACTGTACCATAGTCATTGTTTCTTGGGCCACTGATGGATTCATACACACAAACATCACCTACACATTAAAGAACTATTATAAAACTAATTATTACTGATATATTGTTTTTAATTACTTTTATTTTATTGAACTGACCAGGAAGAAGAGATGAGTACACTTGCTGCTGATTGTCCTGGGCCTCACCTCCCAGACCAGTCTCAGTACGACTACGGCAAGAAAATATAACTTTAAAATGTTTAAAGCCATAATCAATTTAGACAATACATTGATTATAATTTTGTAATTATCTGACAAGACGAACCTGTTGAAGCCTCTGTCTGTGAAAATAAATATTGTAATTATATATCTTTCAAAAATGAATGTGTATGTCATCTTGCAGTTAACATGCAATTAATGACAACAAGGACCTAATCCAAAATAATTGAATGTAGAAAAATAAGCTAAAATAAAACAATTATATTCTATACTGTACCATTGTCATTGTTTCTTGAGCCAGTGATAGACTCATACACACCAACATCACCTACAGTTTGGAGGAAATGGAAAAAAAATCTAAATTCATTGCTTTTCATGTAACATTATATTTCTTTATATTTGATTTTGAATGAGTTTAATTTGTTACTGTCTCTAAACTGCACCAACAGAGCTCTGAACTGACCATGAAGAAGAGCTGAGTACAACTGCTGCTGATTTTCTTGGAGCTCACCTCCCAGACCAGTCTCAGTACTACAAGAAGGAAATTATTAAGAGCCTTTAACGTAGCAAACATAACACGTATTACTATAGTATAATAAATATCTGAGAAGACCAACCTGCTGCAGCCTCTATCTGTGAAATAAAACTGAGCTCATTAATCTAACACAATGGAAAAGTTGCTTTTTGACTTTAATGTAACGACTCATAACAACAACTCCTCACAGACTATAGTTAATCTAATATAACTGAAAATATAATTTCTTTATACTCACTCTTACCTTTAGTCTTTGTGTAGCGCCACAGAAGCAGCAGCAGAATCAGTAAAACCACTGCACAAACAGGTCCAATGACCAACATCACAGGAAATGAAGAGCTCTGTTCTTTAGACACAGCTGTAATAACTCAAATAGTTAGATTATAGATTATTTTACAAATCTAGTGAATTAGAAAAGGTTTACTCACTTTTAACTGACATCCAACTCTCTGGAGACGTCCAAACCATTTGTGTTGATGTGGTCAAGTTCTGTAGTTGTCCCTGTCCCTCACATTTATAAAAGCCTTCATCAGACTTGGACACTGCAGAGATGTTGAACTCTGTTTTGGTCCCATTTTGGATTAATTTTCCATTTTTATAGAAACAAACTGAAGAAAGAAAAGTCCCTGTCTTCAGTTTACAGCCGAGAGAAACAGGTTGTCCCTCAGTCACAGGACGCACAGGGCTAACAAGGATAATGTCACCTGAGAAATGTCAAAGCTCAATCAATATATTGTAAATATAATACTGTAAATGTAATACTACGCAGACAGGATGTAATTAAACCTACTGTGAACAGTGATGTTGATGGCGTTGCTCATTTCTCCTGATCCAGACTCACACCAAAACACTGCATTGGTTTTCTCAGTTTGGTCAAAGTCACATTTAGATTTATCTGTTCTCTGATAATCATCACATTGTTGTGTGAAGAGTGTGTTGTGAGGAAACCTCCTGACTCTCCAGTCTCCATCAGTGGAGTTGGATCCACAGCTCAAAGACACTTTGTCAGAGATGAAGTGCTGTGATCTGTCAGGACTCACTGTGAGAGACACTGGGGAATCAGGATCTGAAAACAACACATGATAATGGACTTTAATAAGTCACACTTAAACTTGTGAGTGGAAATGATATGAACATGTGACCAATGGTACCTCCAGACCAGACAAAGGTGGGCTGACTGTATTCAGAGTAAAAGACTGGACTTCCTCGTGCTGCTCTACACACAAACCCTGCTGTGTTGGTGTGGCCGTGAACGCTGAAGGAGTCCTGTTTAGTCCCATCACTGCCACCTGGGAGCAGCTCATATCTGTAAGACTCTGATGAATGAGGAACAGCCTTGTACCAGTAAAAGGTCCATCCTGCAGAGGGCGCTGTAACAGCACAGCTCAGAGAGACAGAGGCTCCAGGACTCAGCCAGGACACAGACACTGACAGGACAGGACGAGGACGACCTGGGAGAATGAACATTCATTTAACATACACTGTAACAATGTAATGGATGATGTTAGATACAACTTACTGTTGGACACATTTAATGTAACATGGCTCCATTGAGTTGTTTTATTTTGGTCATGTCTCATTACACCTCTGCAGCTGTATTGGCCTCTGTCACTTGAAGCAGCATTTCTTATTTTGATTTCACTTTGTGTTTTGTCAATGCTTTGAGCAGATTTCTTCCATTCATACGTCCACTCAGCGTCTGCTCTGTGTATTTCACATCTGAGAGTGAGCTGCTCTCCTGGG
The DNA here is from genome assembly GCA_020698575.1 of Bostrychus sinensis. NCBI lineage: Eukaryota > Metazoa > Chordata > Actinopteri > Gobiiformes > Eleotridae > Bostrychus > Bostrychus sinensis. Next base: position 17,127,144 of record CM036252.1, read on the forward strand.
AATATCTCAGGCCAGTTTGGCTCCACAGACACAGCTGAGCTGGAGACTGATAAGACACAAAACTGTTCAAAACAGGACAATGACAATATGAATGTGTATGAAAGATACAGATGTTAAAGACAAACTCACCAACTGCTTTGACCCTGAAGTCCTGGCTGTACTCAGTGTAGTAGAGTGGGTCTCCTCTGCCTGCTCTGCACTGGTACTCTCCTCCCTCTGAGACACTTATCTGTTGTTCATATGAACCATCTTTGAATAACTGCTCATTTTTGTTCCAGTAATATTTCCAACCAGATGAAGATGGAGTCACAGAGCAGCTCAGAGTCACACTGCCCCCTGACTGAACCTCTGTCTCTCCACTCACTGTGGCCTTTGGTTTATCTGTGGGTTAGAAAATGAAAATAATATTAAGACTTTACTTTATAGAAAAACAAGTTAAAATTATATTACATTTCTGTCTTTGTTACAAACTGGTATAAATGTGAAATTAAATAGACTCACTCAGTACAGTCACTGTGGTCTCTCTGCTCCACGGTGTTGTGTAAAATGGGCGTCTTTCACCTCTACAGCTGTAGTCTCCACTGTCATAGACAGTTACACTATAAACAGTATATTCTCTTGATGTTGAAGATATAATTAGTCCACTTCTTCTCCAGTGATACGTCCACTCAGTGTTTCCTCTGCCCTTGATCTCACAACTGAGAGTGAGCTTCTCGCCAGAAAATATCTTAGGCCAGTTGGTCAGACGTTTTACCACTGCACTTTTTATCTCTGTTTTTATGAAGAAGCAATGCAGATATTATTAAAATATGATCATATAGAAAGCTTGCATTACACCAGTGATGCTTCAAAGTAAGGTACAAGTTTGCTGTCTTCTACTTACCAAATGTATTACTGTACTCAGTGTAGTAGAGTGGGTCTCCTCTGCCTGCTCTGCACTGGTACTTTCCTTCCTCTGAGACACTTATCTGTTGTTGATATAAATCACCTTTGAATAGTTGGTAATTTTTGTACCAGTAATATTTCCAATCAGATGAAGATGGAGTCACAGAGCAGCTCAGAGTCACACTGCCCCCTGACTGAACCTCTGTCTCTCCACTCACTGTGGCCTTTGGTTTCTCTGTGGGTTAGATAATGAAAAGTCACAGATTTACAGACAAATTATAAAATACATATTAAACTCAAACTCACTCAGTACAGTCACTGTGGTCTCTCTGCTCCACAGTGTTGTGTAATGTGAGCCGTCTTTCACCTCTACAGCTGTAGTCTCCACTGTCATAGACAGTTACACTATAAACAGTATATTCTCTTGATGCTGAAGATATAATTAGTCCACTTCTTCTCCATTGATACGTCCACTCAGTGTTTCCTCTGTCCTTAATCTCACATCTGAGAGTGAGCTTCTCACCAGAAAATATCTCAGACCAGTCAGACTGAATAGCCACTGTGGGTACTGTAAGAACACAGATATATGGACAAAAATATATTAATTGAAAGATCTAACTGTACCATTTTTTATTATATATCATTTTTAAACAAATTTGGAAACACTGTCTAAATCACCAGCTGTAATAATTCAATTCAATGCAATTCAGTTTTATTTATATAGCCCAGTATCACAAGAGTCGCCTCAAAAAGCTTCATAAACAGTTCATCAAACATAAACACAATCAGACATAAACAATAACTACACTAAACTAAACAGACTCGGGACACCCCCTGTCCTTCGACCCTCCTTCTCAGTAAGGAAAAATCTCTTTAAAAAACTGTGGGGAAAAAAAGAAGAAAACATATGGAGACCACTTTGAAGGAGAGATCCTCTCCCAGGACAGACAGACTATAAATGTGTGTCAAATATTAAATAAAGTCCATTAACTCATCTACAGTATCATATTTCAAGTCTGAAGAAAGCAACAGCAGCCTGATTTTGATAACTTATAAAAACACATCAATAAATTACAAAAGACACCAGCAAAGTTGTTTCTAATTTGATTATAATGTAATTGAAAGATAAACTCTGTAATTAACTGTACTCACCACCACTAACTGTGACTTCATTACTTGTTTGTGTGAAGATATGATCATCCACTCCTCTGCATGTGTAGACACCTCCATGAGAGATACTGATACTATTAGATGTTTCCTGCTGATAATCAGAGCCTGAGTTATCTCTGAACCATTGATATTTGCCTCCCCACGCCTCTACATCACAGCTCAGCGTCACACTGCCCCCTACTGGGATGGCTGTGTTGGCTGATGTCAAATGAACTCTGCGTCTCTTTTCTGTGAAGGGAAATCAAAAAGTGTAACTGTCCACTGTAGTATATTCAGACTTGTCATACAAAAACATGTGTTGAGTACCATGAAGAAAAACGCTTCAACACTGACCTGTCACCTTCAGTTCTTTTACAGTGGACTGTGTTTCCTCATTGATCCCACAGGAGTAAAAACCTTTATCTGATTCTGACACTGGACTGATAATCAGTTCATTGGTATTTGATATTTGTCGTAACTGATGGTGTGTGTTATGTTGAACAGGTGATTCATTTTTGTAAAAGTACAACTCTCTCTGATCAGGATCTGTACAACGCAGAGTCACAGAGTCCGTCAGATACACAGACTGTTCAGGAGCCTCCAGAGTCACATGGTCACCTGTGTAACAAAGTAAAAATACTGAAAGTTAGTATTATAATTTACTATTATTTATGTTACAATAATGATTTTTAATAAATTAAGAAACACAACAGCATTTATGGATTATTAGAGACATGGAATACATCATTATTTTACACACACCCATTTACCAACAGCAGGTGGCAGTACTGAGCATAAAATATCCCAGCTCAGAACAGTCTACAGCAGAGGTTCTGGTGGTTCATCTGATGGTACTCAGGAGGATTTTGCAGTTCAAGTCCTGGTTTAGTTTATTTCCTCCTGAATTAGTCCTGGTTTAGAACTGGTGTAGTCCTAGTTCAGACCTGGATTAGTCCTGGTTCGGTCTTACTCTTATTGGTTTGGTCCCGTGTTAGTCTTGGTTTAGTCTAGACATAGCCTAATCTTAGGTGTCACTTGGAAAGTCAAATATTTTCTGAACTGATACTTGGTGTGAAAAGTTTCAGAATCACTGCTCTACAGTATTTATAACACAGAAGTGAATTACTCTGGTGTTTAAAGTTCCTCAAGGAAAAACATCCTTTTACACAAACAATAACACAATAAGCCAGTTTTAGTAGGTTTAAAGAGGATAGGCACTGCAAAAGCTACACTTTCTGAGTTATTTACATTACTATTACAGTGACATTTGGATCATGCAATCAGTCTAAACCAGTGGTGTCAGAGATACGGCTCATTAATAAAAATTAGGTTTTGTCTCGCTGACCTAATCACTGTGACTTGTCTCCGACAGAGCTGCACCTTGCACGGGCTTCAGAGAGACTTTACCCCAAAATAAAGGAGCGGAGGAAAAGTGAAGAGTGAGAGCAGGGTTTTTAAATCCACTTGGAAGAAGAGAGACTGGAACAAGAGCTGGGCTAAATGTGGAGCTAATGTAGAGCTAATGTGGCCACAGGCTCAGTAAAGAATATAAACATGCTCTGGACAAAGCAGAAGCTACAGAAGGTAAAGGAGTCTGGTCTCACAGCAGCAGAGTGGGTTTAATAAAGCAAAGTCACAAAGTGAAGCTGCTGTGAGCTCGTTTTATCACAGAGGACACAGCACTGATCAGCTCTGGACAGAGGGACAGCTCTGTGTCCTCTTGTGTTCACAGAAATATGACTCAAACTAAAAAGTTAGGACACTGTATATAAAATAATAGAATGCAGTGGTAGAAACAAATTAAATATTTTATTCACAAGATAAAAAGATATTACCACTTCATTAAAAATAAAAGCTCATTTTGACTTTGATAGCAGCAGCAGGTCTCAATGTGTGAAAAAGACAACAAATGGGAAATGCTTACTAAAAAAAAAGCTGGACTGAGCATTTTACAAGACCAGTAATAAAACATGTGTTTTAATATTATTATTAGTATTGGATATATTTGATGCTTGTGGTCTTCTGGTCTTGAGCAGGGCTGCACTAAAAATGTTTGAGACAAGCTGCCGTCATCAAATTTTAAAAACTGAGACAGTATTATATCAGCACCTGACCAGGTTTGTTATGTTAAAATATAAATACCATTTTTATGAAATTTGCATATTACACAGTGTTCAGTGTCCAAAAATAACTTTTAATTATTTAAAAATGATCCAATTTAAATTTATGCTTTTAAACTATAATTTCTTTATTTACGTCCTTCTCTGATTGTTAAATTTTGGCCCGAACCATGAACTGAGTTTGACACCACTGGTCTAAAAACTACCATCATCTGTCTAATACATAATATAAAAAAATAAAATCTTGATCCTAACAAGTCACAAATTTGTACTCATAGTTGTATTGTTGACATGTCATATGAAAATAAGTTAATTACCTTTGGTCTGTTTGCAGATGACACTGAGCACTGAAATAAGAAAATTAAAACATACTTTAATGTCCTTTATGTTGGCACAGCTCTATAAAAACACTTTAATCATCAACTTGGTTAAAGACAAAGTGTTGTGTACTCACAGATGAAGCCCAGAGTCCAGACCAGAGAGGGTCCCATCCTCAAATCCAGCTCTCGTTTCTCTGAGCTCAAGACCGACTTTAGTTCACCAAAGAAACAAAGAAGTTACATTTTATATTTAGTTTAATGTTATCCATTTCGTCATCTTCGGACGACTGCTCTGACAACTGCACTTCCTTCCTTTTCTCATGTACCTCACTCAGCCTCTGCACAGAAGAACCACGGCTAGTTTCACACATTTTTTTTCACACATCATACAAAGATCATTTGTTTTATTTAAATCACCACAAACAGACAGCTGTAAGATGCATAATAAGTTAATAAGTATTAATGTACTTGAGACATTATTTTTATAGTATTAGTAGCAGTAGCATGTTGTATTATAGTAAATGAGACACACATACAAATTAAAATAGAAACAAGTTGTCTTGTGTTGTTGAGGAAGTTTAATAATGTCTATGTCCAAATTTGTCAAATGAAACTTGCACAGACTTCTGGGTAAAAAGCCTCCATGAGGTTTTTCTGTGTTTCTTAGAATTAAAACTAAGTGCAGCAGAGTAAAGAGTCAGCACAACACTGCTATACAAGAGTCCAATAATAGCCCACAGACAAAAGAGACGTCTGTGACTTTAAAAAGCTCATCTTTGTGGCCATGAAAACCTGAAAAACAATGAATATATTTTTGTTATTTACTATTGTAGAGGTATCTAATTGATTATGGAAAACTAATTCATACTTGAACTGGTTTGTAAGTTATTTCTCATGACTGACAATGGCCCACACACTTTGCTGCAATTTCACACATAGATTTAGAGAAATAAAGTTAAAGTCATAAAATGAGGTTTATTATTGGTGGAATCACAGTTTTTGCAATTTTCGAGTTAGCATCCATGGTTAGCACTGACTCATTAGCATACCATGCATCAAACATAACAAGAAACTACAGAATTTATATCATATTAAAAATAACTAGCAAATACATATAAAATCTATTTAATACACTGCTCAAAAAAATAAAGGGAACACTTAAACAACACAATGTAACTGCAAGTCAATCACACTTCTGTGAAATCAAACTGTGTCCACTTAGGAAGCAACACTGGTTGACATCAGTTTCACTGCTGTTGTGCAAATGGAACAGACAACAGGTGGAAATTATAGGCAATTAGCAAGACACCCCCAATAAAGGAGTGGTTCTGCAGGAGGTGACCACAGACCACTTCTCAGTTCCTATGCTTTCTGGCTGATGTTTTGGTCACTTTTGAATGCTGGCGGTGCTTTCACTCTAGTGGTAGCATGAGACGGAGTCTACAACCCACACAAGTGGCTCAGGTAGTGCAGCTCATCCAGGATGGCACATCAATGTGAGCTGTGGCAAGAAGGTTTGCTGTGTCTGTCAGCGTAGTGTCCAGAGCATGGAGGCGCTACCAGGAGACAGGCCAGTACATCAGGAGACGTGGAGGAGGCTGTAGGAGGGCAACAACCCAGCAGCAGGACCACTACCTCCTCCTTTGTGCAAGGAGGAACAGGAGGAGCACTGCCAGAGCCCTGCAAAATGACCACCAGCAGGGCACAAATGTGCATGTGTCTGCTCAAACGGTCAGAAACAGACTCCATGAGGGTGGTATGAGGGCCTGACGGGGGTTGTAAGCAGGTTGTTACAGCCCAACACCGTGCAGGACGTTTGGCATTTGCCAGAGAACACCAAGATTGGCAAATTTGCCACTGGCGCCCTGTGCTCTTCACAGATGAAAGCAGGTTCACACTGAGCTCATGTGACAGACGTGACAGAGTCTGGAGACGCCGTGGAGAACGTTCTGCTGCCTGCAACATCCTCCAGCATGACCGGTTTGGCAGTGGGTCAGTAATGGTGTGGGGTGGCATTTCTTTGGGGGCTGCACAGCCCTCCATGTGCTCGCCAAAGGTCGCCTGACTGCCATTAGGTACCGAGATGAGATCCTCAGACCCCTTGTGAGACCATATGCTGGTGCAGTTGGCCCTGGGTTCCTCCTAATGCAAGACAATGCTAGACCTCATGTGGCTGGAGTGTGTCAGCAGTTCCTGCAAGACCAAGGCATTGATGCTATGGACTGGCCGCCCGTTCCCCAGACCTGAATCCAATTGAGCACATCTGGGACATCATGTCTCGCTCCATCCACCAACGCCACGTTGCACCACAGACTGTCCAGGAGTTGGTGGATGCTTTAGTTCAGGTCTGGGAGGAGATCCCTCAGGAGACCATCCACCACCTCATCAGGAGCATGCCCAGGCGTTGTAGGGAGGTCATACAGGCGTGGAGGCCACACACTACTGAGCCTCATTTTGACTTGTTTTAAGGACATTACATCAAAGTTGGATCAGCCTGTAGTGTGTTTTTCCACTTTAATTTTGAGTGTGACTCCAAATCCAGACCTCCATGGGTTAATAAATTTGATTTCCATTGAAAATTTTTGTGTGATTTTGTTGTCAGCACATTCAACTATGTAAAGAACAAAGTATTTAATAAGAATATTTCATTCATTCAGATCTAGGATGTGTTACTTTACTGTTCCCTTTATTTTTTGAGCAGTGTACATTTTGTCAAAGTGAGTGTACAATGGTTAACACCTATACCCAGGGGGATGTGCGTTCGGCGCGCGACGTCAGAGCAGAGAGAGCAGCAGAGGACAGGACAGAGCAGACATCCTTCTCCACTTCTTTCTACATATTTGTTCATTTTAGGATGAATCGAGCTAAACAAACGCTAACAACACAAGCACAGCATTTATCCTTCCTTTAGTTCATTTGTGCCTAATTCGTTATGCAAATTAACCCCGTGCATATTTAATGAGGCACTGAGTTTTATGCAGGTATGCAAGTGACACTTTGTTTTTGCACAGAAGTTATTAGCCTTGTTATTCTTTTCACTGTTAAGTTAATCTAGAAATACAGATTATTTTAATAATCTTCCTCAAACCATAGACAGCTGCCCCCCACCCCCCTCTGTTTTTTTCACAGATGGTCCCCTGCCTATACACCCCTGTGGTCAACAACTACACTGAGCTGCACAAATGTGGGTGTGGTATGGTGAGTGTCTGAGAATAAAATGTGTCAAAACCACTGTGGTGACGTGTGATAGCTCTGAGTAAAAGGAAGTATGTCACAGTTGAAAAAAAAAAAAGAGCCCACTGATACAAGTTATTTAGGAAACATAACTTCTCCTTTCCTCATCTCTGTTGTAGTATCAAGTCTTATCACCGTGAGCTTCCCAGAGACAGAATAACAAGTGATGCAGTTAAGGACTGGGCCCATTAAGGTTTAGGTGCTGGGCTGAATACAACATACAGTCTGGTTCAGTGGCAGAGTGGTTACTGACGCCTCACTGGAAGAAGGATCTGAGTTCAGTCTTGGATCAGGCCTGCATGGTTTCCCACATCAACCTCAAAACATTCACAACAGGCAAATCCTCCAGCTCGTACTCCTGACCAGGATCCTGGCTCAAGATCTGGAGAAGAGTCCCCTGGGCCACACACATTTTATTCTCAGAGCACATACAGTATACAAAGCCAACATTTGTGCAGCTCTATGCCACTGCTCCTGACAGGTTTCCCCAGCAGCTTTGGAAGAATGGGTTCAATAAAAACAAAGTATCCCAACAGGGACAATAAAGTCTGCCTGATTAAACATCTACACTGTGAGGTTAAGCTTGTCATATTATAATTTTAGTCCTAAACACAGTCTTGTTTACAAATTAATTCCTTTTAAGAAAGTTTGATAAGTCATATAGCATATTATTTTCCTCCTTTGTTTTTAAAGCACATCAATTATTCAGCCCTGCATCAAAAGTGTGCACATACAGAGGCCTCTGTTAAAACCACTGTGGTTTAACTGTGGGCTGGGAACAGTAGGCTTTTGACAAAAGGAAGTAACCAGCCACAGTTTAGACAAGAGAAGCAACTGATAAAAAACCTTTATGATAGAAATCTAACTTCTTCTTTCTACTTCTAGTATCAAGTCTTGTCACCTTGACTTTGTCAGAGCGCTGCACTTGAGGGACTCTTTAAGATCCTTGTGAGTAAACAACACAGCAGACTAATGTGACACACTATTATTTTGTGAGTGTTATTTTGTACAGGATATATTGTGTGATTCTGTTGCAGGTCCATGGTTAGACTCTTAAACAGCACAAGTTGGCCTACACCCTAAGCAGTACACAATCAAACGTCCCAACAGGTAACCACTCCATTGATAGATCAGGTCATTTTATTGAAACTACTGAATACCATGTTACACTGCTTTTCCTTGGCCAACCTGGTTAACAGTATTGTAACAGCAGGTAAACTGTTTGCATTTGAGCTTTTTTCTCTTCCACCACTGTTCCCCCAGATGTCGGCTTTGTATCTCAAACACTTATTAAATGATACTAAACTGATTTCTTGTGTTTGTTGTTGTATCTATGTTGCTGTGTTAAATTTGAGGAATAGACTTTGACTTAAACAAACTTTATTGATCCACAAGGGACACTGCTTGGTCACAGTTGCTCAGTTGTCCATAAAACACTAGGAAACACATAAAAAACACTTATCAAAAGGTAAAATAGGTGAAAAATACTATAGTTTGCATAGTTTCCCTCTATATTTACATGGACTAATCTACAAGACATGAAGTAGTCACAGGGGTTGTAGCATTTGGCGCCACCAAGTGGATGAATGCTGACAATGGAAAAGAAAATAGTCATAAAAAATGAATATAGCTTGGATAAAATAAGCACTGTCTCTGTTTTACAAAGCAAGGAACAAGCATTATTATGCTGTTTATGTTCAACAATATAACAACTCTAAGTAGAGGTAATGACTATAATACGGACTATGCATTATTAACAATTTGGTGAAACAAACAGTGACACATAGAAGTGCTAAAACCAGTTTTTAGTTGATCTTGAGATCTTCAGTAACCAGAGTAAAGAGAAAAGTGTGTGAGGCAGTCTTGTGTGGTTTTCTTGCTTCTCAGCTCCTGTGTCCTTGTACAGACCTAAAGATAAAAATATAGGTAAGAAACCAGCACCTACGTTATAAATTATTGTTTTCCTCTAAAATGTGTTAATTTTATCTTTGGACATTTTCAGTGCCTGAGTTATTAATGTTTACACTTGGAAATAACCTCACCGTCATTTTATGGTGACATGCGGGACGTGACAATGTTGTAATAATTTGGCTCTCCATCTGAAAATAAAAGTCTATTTAACAGTTTTGTATAATTTAAAAAATATATACAGTATATTAAACATGTCTGTATTTTACCATTGTCATTTCTTGGTCCATTAATAGTTTCATACACACACGTCACCTACAGTTGAGAGAAAATTGTGAAAAAAACAAAAATTGACTTTAAGTAAACAACACCGTGACGTCTAATGCCATCTGTTGGCGATTTACTGCAACTACAGTTACATGTGGGATTTTGGTGATTAACAAATGTTATTAAACTGCAATGAAAATCCCAACAAAGAAAATGAATAAAGTAAATATAACTTACCAAATCATGGGGGTTACATTATTTTTACTGCAAATGTGACTTCTAGTACATTTTTTGATTCATTTTATTTGAGTGAAGTGAGCGTGGAGCAGAGACGAGTAGAACTGCTGCTGATTGTCTGCAGTGACGTTTTGGACCTCACCTCCCAGACCAGTCTCAGTACGACAACAAGAAAATTATTAATAGCTTTAAAACAAATACATCACACTGATTTCTTGAAGCTACAGTTCCCATTACACGATCTTTGACAGCCATCGTCACACTGAGCAGAGTCATTTAGGACGGAGCAGTTGAAAAAGCAGTAAGAATAATTTATTAAAAAATATAAATAGCAGAAAAACATCACTGCAATTGTTTACACATAGGTAGAGTATAGTATGTAATAAAATAGTTTGCTTTGCCATAAACACTGGTATCTTTTAACCTTACATTAACTCGTAACAATATCAAGACAAATATTATCTTCAGAAATACTTTACAACAAAAGTATCATTTTAAACTTAATTTTAAACCTAAAGACCATTCAGTACACTGCAAATTCAAAAGTGTAAAAATCTGGGAGTTGGCCTATTTTCAGCCAGAGCAGAGTTAATTTTACTCCCAGTAAATTATTAATTATTTTATTTCACTCCCATTTAGTCTGTAGTTGGTGTTAAAGAAGCTCTGTGACCATTTACTGTCAAAAACACACATATTATCTTATTATATTGTAAAACTACTTACTATAAGGAAAACAAGGAAGATTCATGTAATTATGGCTTTTCAGCAAATGATTATTGAAAGAAAATGGCATGATGAAAGGTGCGTTCATGTATACAGCTTCTACAATTATGTTAACAGGAAAAATGTTTATTGTACACAAAACCTGTCTCCAAGGCTTTCATTGAACTAAAATCACTCACTTAGCTGCACTGTTTAGCGCCTCCAAGTGGACGACTGCTGACAAATAAATAAAAGAACAAATTAGTCACAGAAGTAATACCCAACAAAATAAGCCACCCTCTTATATTTAAACACAGAGGTGAGTAGTAATGACTTACATTTACTTGAGTAACATTTTGAATAAATTGTACTTCTAAGTAGTTTCATCACAACATATTACTACTTATTATTTCAAAGTAACAATACTCTTACTTGGGTACTCTGCTCACCTCTGTTTAAACATAATTTTGCAGTTTGAGTTCAACAAAATAAACACCAAAGGAAAGATTATGAGGTAATTGGTATAATTACATGAACTGAACACAAAACAGAAGTCTGTTTGGTGAAGCCAGAAATAAAACAGGAAACAAACAAAAACATAAAATTGTGTTATTTATATATACATAATTTTTCTATTTTCTATTACTTATTTTATTACATAATCAGATAAAACCTGTGAGAAGCTTTTGAGTCTTTTTGAGGGATTGCTTTTTGCGTCCCATCTCCTGTGGATTTGAACAGACCTGTAGAAACACCAGGGAAAGAAATTAGCATCTAAAATATTCAACACTGTTACTGCCCAGGATGTCTACTGTTGTGGACTAGTTTAAATGGATTTGTGTCCACTAACCTGTCTTTTTATGGATTACGTTTGTGTTGTGACATTGTTGTAGTCGCTTGACTCCACATCATCTGAAAAGACATTTCTTAGTAGAAGTGTTGCTAGATGTTCAAATATTTCTTAGTTATGCTGTGTACTGTACCATAGTCATTGTTTCTTGGGCCACTGATGGATTCATACACACAAACATCACCTACACATTAAAGAACTATTATAAAACTAATTATTACTGATATATTGTTTTTAATTACTTTTATTTTATTGAACTGACCAGGAAGAAGAGATGAGTACACTTGCTGCTGATTGTCCTGGGCCTCACCTCCCAGACCAGTCTCAGTACGACTACGGCAAGAAAATATAACTTTAAAATGTTTAAAGCCATAATCAATTTAGACAATACATTGATTATAATTTTGTAATTATCTGACAAGACGAACCTGTTGAAGCCTCTGTCTGTGAAAATAAATATTGTAATTATATATTTTTCAAAAATGAATGTGTATGTCATGTTGCAGTTAACATGCAATTAATGACAACAAGGACCTAATCCAAAATAATTCGAATGTAGAAAAATAAGCTAAAATAAAACAATTATATTCTATACTGTACCATTGTCATTGTTTCTTGAGCCAGTGATAGACTCGTACACACCAACATCACCTACAGTTTGGAGGAAATGGAAAAAAAATCAAAATCTTTGCTTTTTATGTAACATTATATTTCTTTATATTTGATTTTGAATGAGTTTAATTTGTTACTGTCTCTAAACTGCACCAACAGAGCTCTGAACTGACCATGAAGAAGAGCTGAGTACAACTGCTGCTGATTTTCTTGGAGCTCACCTCCCAGACCAGTCTCAGTACTACAAGAAGGAAATTATTAAGAGCCTTTAACGTAGCAAACATAACACGTATTACTATAGTATAATAAATATCTGAGAAGACCAACCTGCTGCAGCCTCTATCTGTGAAATAAAACTGAGCTCATTAATCTAACACAATGGAAAAGTTGCTTTTTGACTTTAATGTAACGACTCATAACAACAACTCCTCACAGACTATAGTTAATCTAATAAAACTGAAAATATAATTTCTTTATACTCACTCTTACCTTTAGTCTTTGTGTAGCGCCACAGAAGCAGCAGCAGAATCAGTAAAACCACTGCACAAACAGGTCCAATGACCAACATCACAGGAAATGAAGAGCTCTGTTCTTTATTTCTGCCCTTTGGTTTTTCTGTGGGTTAGAAAATGCTATTAGTAACATTTTTGAAAACAAGATTAAACTCTATTACATTTCTGTTTCTGTTACAAATTGATATAAATGTAAAATTAAACAGACTCACTCAGTACAGTCACTGTGGTCTCTCTGCTCCACAGTGTTGTGTAATATGAGTCTCTTTCACCTCTACAGCTGTAGTCTCCTCTGTCAGACTCAGTAACACTGGAGACTTTATATTCTCTTGTTGTTTGACCTAAGACCAATCTGTTCCTGCTCCAGTGATACGTCCACTCAGTGTTTCCTCTGTCCTCAATCTCACATCTGAGAGTGAGACTCTCTCCAGAAAATATCTCAGACCGGTTTGACTGAATAGCCACTGTGGGTACTGTTAAGAAACAACACAGATATATGGACAAAAATACATTAATTGAAGCATCAGTACCATTTTGTGTAAAGTTGTTTTTAGTGTAATGATCTTGTCCTAGTTCATAGGTAAACTCTGTAATTAACTGTACTCACCACTAACTGTGACTTCATTACTTGTTTGTGTGAAGATATGATCATCCACTCCTCTGCATGTGTAGACACCTCCATGAGAGATACTGATACTATTAGATGTTCCCTGCTGATAATCAGAGCCTGGTTATCTCTGAACCATTCATATTTGCCTCCCCACGCCTCTACATCACAGCTCAGCGTCACACTGCCCCCTACTGGGATGGCTGTGTTGGCTGATGTCAAATGAACTCTGCGTCTTCTTCCTGTGAAAGAAAATCAAAAGTGTAACGTCCACTGTAGTATATTCAGACTTGTCATACAAAAACATGTGTTGAGTACCATGAAGAAAAACGCTTCAACACTGACCTGTCACCTTCAGTTCTTTTACAGTGGACTGTGTTTGCTGGTTGGTCCCACAGGAGTAAAAACCTTTATCTGATTCTGACACTGCACTGATTCTTAATTTATAGGGATGATATATTTGATCTAACATATGGCGTGTGTCCATTTGAACAGGTGATCCATTTTTGTAAAAGTTTAAAATTCTCTGATCAGGATCTGTACAACGCAGAGTCACAGAGTCCCTCAGATACACAGACTGTTCAGGAGCCTCCAGAGTCACATGGTCACCTGTGTAACAAAGGAAAAATACTGAAAGTCAGGATTACATTTGATTACATTTCTATTAATTTTGTTACTATAATGACATTTAATATGTAAAGAAATACAACAGCATTTATGCAACATTAGAAACATAAATTACATCATAGTTTAAGACACCTTTTATCAACAGCAGGTGGCAGTACTGAGCAGCAAACATACATCTCCAAAGCACCAACTCAGAACAGTCTACAGCAGCGGTTCTTCTGGTGCTACTCCGGAGGGTTTTCCAGTTCAACAATAGCCCTAACCCTAACTCTATCTTGGTTTAGGCCTGCATTTGACCGTTTTCTGTTTTAGAGCTTGTTTAGTCCTGGTTCAGACCTGAGTTAGTCTCAGTATAGTCCTGGTTCAGTCTTAGCATTGGTTTGTTTTGGTTTAGTCCAAACGTTTAAAACTTAGATACTTGATATTAGGAAAGCAAAATATTTTCTAAGGTAGTACTTTGTATAAAACAATTCAGAATCACAGGTCTAAAGTATTTATAACACAGAAGTGAATTACTAATAAACTCTACTTAATAATGTATATATTCTCTTTAACTACACCTAATACTCACAGATTTGCATTAATTATTATTTGCACTTATTGTTGACATGTCATATGAAAATAAGTTAATTACCTTTGGTCTGTTTGCAGATGACACTGAGCACTGAAATAAGAAAATTAAAACATTCTTTAATGTCCTTTATGTTGGCACAGCTCTATAAAAACACTTTAATCATCAACTTGGTTAAAGACAAAGTGTTGTGTACTCACAGATGAAGCCCAGAGTCCAGACCAGAGAGGGTCCCATCCTCAAATCCAGCTCTCGTTTCTCTGAGCTCAAGGCCGACTTTAGTTTACCAAAGAAACAAAGAAAGAAGAAGTTACATTTTATATTTAGTTTAATGTTATCCAGTTTGTCATCTTCAGACGACTGCTCTGACAACTGCACTTCCTTCCTTTTCTCATGTACCTCACTCAGCCTCTGCACAGAAGAACCACGGCTAGTTTCACACATTTTTGTTTTCTTAGCCCTCACATCATACAAAGATCATTTGTTTTATTTAAATCATCACAAACAGACAGCTGTAAGATGCATAATAAGTTAATAAGTATTAATGTACTTGAGACATTATTTTTATAGTATTAGTAGCAGTAGCATGTTGTATTATAGTAAATAAGACACACATACAAATTAAAATAGAAACAAGTTGTCTTGTGTTGTTGAGGAAGTTAGTTAATGTCCATTAATGTCCAAATTTTTCAAGTGAAACTTGCACAGATTTCTGGGTAAAAAGCCTGCATGAGGTTTTTCTGTGTTCCCTAGAATTAAAACTAAGTGCAGCAGAGTAAAGAGTCAGCACAACACTGCTATACAAGAGTCCAATAATAGCCCACAGACATAAGAGACATCTGTGACTTTAAAAAGCTCATCTTTGTGACCATGAAAACCTGAAAAACAATGAATATATTTCTGTTCTTTTCTATTGTAGAGGTATCTAATTGATTATGGAAAACTAATTCATACTTGAACTGGTTTGTAAGTTATTTCTCATGACTGACAATGGCCCACACACTTTGCTGCAATTTCACACAGATTTAGAGAAATAAAGTTAAAGTCATAAATTGAGGTTTATTATTGGTGGAATCACAGTTCTTGCCATTTCTGTGTTAGCATCCATGGTTAGCACTGACTCATTAGCATACCATGCATCAAACATAACAAGAAACTAGAGAATTTATATTTAAATATATCTAGCAAATACATATAACATCTATTTAATATATAGTGCAATTCAACATTTTTTTTTATCTGCCAACAGATGCTAAACATAACTACAAATGTACTTAGCACTTAGCTTCTCTGCTAATCAAATGTAACACTACCTTCTGCTGCAGACAACACGCGCTCAGATCGTTCACATGACCTTGTGTTTACTTATGCATGCACCTGTGGACCTGCTAAAATAGGTACTGGGAACATAAATACCTTGGATTTCTGAAAGTATCTATGTTCCTTAGAACCTAACCTATGTTCCCTGGTCCATACACTGAAAAGAAAAAGTGTTAGAATTTGCACTTTGAACAGATTTTTTTGGATAGATATTACCCCTCTGTGTCAGGTAAAAAACAATCATTTAAAATGGGTAAAAGCTATCATTTTTTCTAATACTTTTTACAGCAGAAAATTGGGTAAAATGTAACTGTGGGTTGTGAGTATGTGTCAGCACCATGACACTGGTGAACAATGCCACACATGACCTGATGTCTTTGAGATGAAGCTGGCTGCATTCTAATGCACTCACTCCCATCATTTAATGGGCAGTGATTGAAACATTCATTCATTTTTTTTACTGCTTATTCCCGTTAGGGGTGATGGGAACTATCCAAGTAACTTTGGGCCGTAGGCGGGGTACACCCTGGACAGGGGCCAGCTTGTCACAGGGCTGACACAGAGATGAACACAGACAACCATTCACTCTCACATTCATTCACTAGGGTCAATTTAGAGTCACCAATTCACCTAAGGCATACATGTCTTGAGACGGTGGGAGGAAGCCAGAGAACCCACGGTAAAACGGGGAGGACATGCAGACTTCACCCAGAGAGTTTGTGTCATGGTGTGTTGGTCGACCCGGGGCTCGAACCCACGATCTCCTTGCTGGGAGGCGAGAACGCTAACCGCTCCCGTGATTAAACAGTTTTTTTCTTTAATGACATTTCAAGAAACATCACTTTGCTGGGGAAAAGCTCAATGCTGTTGGTCTGTTGTTATAAACAATGTAATGAAACCTAGTGTATTTTAGAATAAATTGATTAAACAAAAAACCTTTCAGCTGTACTTAAACCTCAATTATAACATGGGCCTGTCCACATCAGTCATGGTGCAACCGTGACTCCTGTGTTAACTGGAAATGTATTCTATATATATAAAAAAACTTTGTCTATGTTTGTGCGAGTTATTTTTGCACCATGACAGATGTGGACAAGACCATGTTATATATTGTAGCTTAAGTACAGCTGATAAAGACGTCATTATTTTGCTTCCAAACACAAACCCGTTTTTAGCCTCTTGATACTAGTTCAATTTTTCCTTGCCAACAGTAATGAAAATACCAAAAAATAAGTTTGAAATTGCTCACACCCATTAAATGATGGGAGTGAATGCATTAGAATGCAGCCCTTTTTATCTCAAAGACATCAGGTCATGTGTGGCACTTTTCACCAGTGTCATGGTGCTGACACATACTCACAACCCACAGTTACATTTATCCCCAATTTTCTGCTGTAAAAAGCTTTAGAAAAAAATATCAGTAATAATAATAATAATAATAATAATAATAATAATAATAATAATAATAATAATAATAATAATAATAATAATAATAATAATAAGTTCAAATTGCACATTCTAACACTTTCTTTTCAGTGTAGAACCCACAGAAGATAAGTACTGGAGAACATAGGTATTTGTGCATTCTGGTAAGTCCTGATGGTCCCTAACCATAGCCCAAACCTTTGGGGAGCATAGATACTGGGGACCCCCATATTTTTAGGCCTGCATCAAGAAACTGGTAAAGAAGGACTATTTTTGCAGAGCCTCTTCATTGTCAGCAAAAATAGGCTATAGTAACAAAATGTATAGTTAAAAAAAGTTTATATATAGTAGACCAGAAATCTTCTCCTTTCCTCATCTCTGTTGTAGTATCAAGTCTTATCACCGTGAGCTTCCCAGAGACAGAATAACAAGTGATGCAGTTAAGGACTGGGCCCATTAAGGTTTAGGTGCTGGGCTGAATACAACATACAGTCTGGTTCAGTGGCAGAGTGGTTACTGACGCCTCACTGGAAGAAGGATCTGAGTTCAGTCTTGGATCAGGCCTGCATGGTTTCCCACATCAACCTCAAAACATTCACAACAGGCAAATCCTCCAGCTCGTACTCCTGACCAGGATCCTGGCTCAAGATCTGGAGAAGAGTCCCCTGGGCCACACACATTTTATTCTCAGAGCACATACAGTATACAAAGCCAACATTTGTGCAGCTCTATGCCACTGCTCCTGACAGGTTTCCCCAGCAGCTTTGGAAGAATGGCTTCAATAAAAACAAAGTATCCCAACAGGGACAATAAAGTCTGCCTGATTAAACATCTACACTGTGAGGTTAAGCTTGTCATATTATAATTTTAGCCCTAAACACAGTCTTGTTTACAAATTAATTCCTTTTATGAAAGTTTGATAAGTCATATAGCATATTATTTTCCTCCTTTGTTTTTAAAGCCCATCAATTATTCAGCCCTGCATCAAAAGTGTGCACATACAGAGGCCTCTGTTAAAACCACTGTGGTTTAACTGTGGGCTGGGAACAGTAGACTTTTGACAAAAGGAAGTAACCAGCCACAGTTTAGACAAGAGAAGCAACTGATAAAAAACCTTTATGATAGAAATCTAACTTCTTTCTCCTTCTAGTATCAAGTCTTGTCACCTTGACTTTGTCAGAGCGCTGCACTTGAAGGACTCTTTAAGATCCTTGTGAGTAAACAACACAGCAGACTAATGTGACACACTATTATTTTGTGAGTGTTATTTTGTACAGGATATATTGTGTGATTCTGTTGCAGGTCCATGTTTAGACTCTTAAACAGCACAAGTTGGCCTACACCCTAAGCAGTACACACTCAAACGTCCCAACAGGTAACCACTCCATTGATACATCAGGTCATTTTATTGAAACTACTGAATACCATGTTACACTGCTTTTCCTTGGCCAACCTGGTTAACAGATGTTCCCCCAGATGTCGGCTTTGCATCTCAAACATTTATTAAATGATATTAAACTGATTTCTTGTGTTTGTTGTTGTTGTATCTATGTTGCTGTGATAAATTTGAGGAATAGACTTTGACTTAAACAAACTTTATTGATCCACAAGGGACACTGCTTGGTCACAGTTCCTCAGTTGTCCATAAAACACTAGGAAACACATAAAAAACACTTATCAAAAGGTAAAATAGGTGAAAAATACTATAGTTTGCATAGTTTCCCTCTATATTTACATGGACTAATCTACAAGACATGAAGTAGTCACAGGGGTTGTAGCATTTGGCGCCACCAAGTGGATGAATGCTGACAATGGAAAAGAAAATAGTCAAAAAATTAATAAAGCTTGGATAAAATAAGCACTGTCTCTGTTTTACAAAGCAAGGAACAAGCATTATTATGCTGTTTATGTTCAACAATATAACAACTCTAAGTAGAGGTAATGACTATAATACGGACTATGCATTATTAACAATTTGGTGAAACAAACAGTGACACATAGAAGTGCTAAAACCAGTTTTTAGTTGATCTTGAGATCTTCAGTAACCAGAGTAAAGAGAAAAGTGTGTGAGGCAGTCTTGTGTGGTTTTCTTGCTTCTCAGCTCCTGTGTCCTTGTACAGACCTAAAGATAAAAATATAGGTAAGAAACCAGCACCTACGTTATAAATTATTGTTTTCCTCTAAAATGTGTTAATTTTATCTTTGGACATTTTCAGTCCCTGAGTTATTAATGTTTACACTTGGAAATAACCTCACCAGTCATTTTATGGTGACATGCGGGACGTGACAATGTTGTAATAATTTGGCTCTCCATCTGAAAATAAAAGTGTATTTAACAGTTTTGTATAATTTAAAAAAATACAGTATATTAAACATGTCTATATTTTACCATTGTCATTTCTTGGTCCATTAATAGTTTCATACACACACGTCACCTACAGTTGAGAGAAAATTGTGAAAAAAACAAAAATTGACTTTAAGTAAACAACACCGTGACGTCTAATGCCATCTGTTGGCGATTTACTGCAACTACAGTTACATGTGGGATTTTGGTGATTAACAAATGTTATTAAACTGCAATGAAAATCCCAACAAAGAAAATGAATAAAGTAAATATAACTTACCAAATCATGGGGGTTACATTATTTTTACTGCAAATGTGACTTCTAGTACATTTTTTGATTCATTTTATTTGAGTGAAGTGAGCGTGGAGCAGAGACGAGTAGAACTGCTGCTGATTGTCTGCAGTGACGTTTTGGACCTCACCTCCCAGACCAGTCTCAGTACGACAACAAGAAAATTATTAATAGCTTAAAAAAAATACATCACACTGATTTCTTGAAGCTACAGTTCCCATTACACGATCTTTGACAGCCATCGTCACACTGAGCAGAGTCATTTAGGACGGAGCAGTTGAAAAAGCAGTAAGAATAATTTATTAAAAAATATAAATAGCAGAAAAACATCACTGCAATTGTTTACACATAGGTAGAGTATAGTATGTAATAAAATAGTTTGCTTTGCCATAAACACTGGTATCTTTTAACCTGACATTAACTCGTAACAATATCAAGACAAATATTATCTTCAGAAATACTTTACAACAAAAGTATCATTTTAAACTTAATTTTAAACCTAAAGACCATTCAGTACACTGCAAATTCAAAAGTGTAAAAATCTGGGAGTTGGCCTATTTTCAGCCAGAGTAGAGTTAATTTTACTCCCAGTAAATTATTAATTATTTTATTTCACTCCCATTTAGTCTGTAGTTGAAGTTAAATAAGCTCTGTGACCATTTACTGTCAAAAACACACATATTATCTTGTGGTTCTATTGTAAAACTACTTACTATAAGGAAAACAAGGAAGATTCATGTAATTATTGCCTTTCAGCAAATAATTATTGAAAGAAAATGGCATGATGAAAGGTGCGTTCATGTATACAGCTTCTACAATTATGTTAACAGGAAAAATGTTTATTGTACACAAAACCTGGCTCCAAGGCTTTCACTGAACTAAAATCACTCACTTAGCTGCACTGTTTAGCGCCTCCAAGTGGACGACTGCTGACAAATAAATAAAAGAACAAATTAGTCACAGAAGTAATACCCAACAAAATAAGCCACCCTCTTATATTTAAACACAGAGGTGAGTAGTAATGACTTACATTTACTTGAGTAACATTTTAAATAAATTGTACTTCTAAGTAGTTTCATCACAACATACTTCATACTACTTATTATTTCAAAGTAACAATACTCTTACTTGGGTACTCTGCTCACCTCTGTTTAAACATAATTTTGCAGTTTGAGTTCAACAAAATAAACACCAAAGGAAAGATTATGAGGTAATTGGTATAATTACATGAACTGAACACAAGACAGAAGTCTGTTTGGTGAAGCCAGAAATAAAACAGAGAACAAACAAAAACATAAAATTGTGTTATTTTTATATACAGTGTTTTTCTATTTTCTATGACTTATTTTATTACACAATCAGATAAAACCTGTGAGAAGCTTTTGAGTCTTTTTGAGGGATTGCTTTTAGGATGTCTACTGTTGTGGACTAGTTTAAATGGATTTGTGTCCACTAACCTGTCTTTTTATGGATTACGTTTGTGTTGTGACATTGTTGTAGTCGCTTGACTCCACATCATCTGAAAAGACATTTCTTAGTAGAAGTGTTGCTAGATGTTCAAATATTTCTTAGTTATGCTGTGTACTGTACCATAGTCATTGTTTCTTGGGCCACTGATGGATTCATACACACAAACATCACCTACACATTAAAGAACTATTATAAAACTAATTATTACTGATATATTGTTTTTAATTACTTTTATTTTATTGAACTGACCAGGAAGGAGAGATGAGTACACTTGCTGCTGATTGTCCTGGGCCTCACCTCCCAGACCAGTCTCAGTACGACTACGGCAAGAAAATATAACTTTAAAATGTTTAAAGCCATAACAATTTAGACAATACATTGATTATAATTTTGTAATTATCTGACAAGATGAACCTGTTGAAGCCTCTGTCTGTGAAAATAAATATTGTGATTATATATTTTTCAAAAATGAATGTGTATGTCATGTTGCAGTTAACATGCAATTAATGACAACAAGGACCTAATCCAAAATAATTGAATGTAGAAAAATAAGCTAAAATAAAACAATTATATTCTATACTGTACCATTGTCATTGTTTCTTGAGCCAGTGATAGACTCGTACACACCAACATCACCTACAGTTTGGAGGAAATGGAAAAAAAATCAAAATCTTTGCTTTTTATGTAATGTTATATTTCTTTATATTTGATTTTGAATGAGTTTAATTTGTTGCTGTCTCTAAACTGCACCAACAGAGCTCTGAACTGACCATGAAGAAGAGCTGAGTACAACTGCTGCTGATTTTCTTGGAGCTCACCTCCCAGACCAGTCTCAGTACTACAAGAAGGAAATTATTAAGAGCCTTTAACGTAGCAAACATAACACGTATTACTATAGTATAATAAATATCTGAGAAGACCAACCTGCTGCAGCCTTTATCTGTGAAATAAAACTGAGCTCATTAATCTAACACAATGGAAAAGTTGCTTTTTGACTTTAATGTAACGACTCATAACAACAACTCCTCACAGACTATAGTTAATCTAATATAACTGAAAATATAATTTCTTTATACTCACTCTTACCTTTAGTCTTTGTGTAGCGCCACAGAAGCAGCAGCAGAATCAGTAAAACCACTGCACAAACAGGTCCAATGACCAACATCACAGGAAATGAAGAGCTCTGTTCTTTAGACACAGCTGTAATTTTTATTAAAGTTTAATCAGTTATATTATAGAAATTATTCACTTACAGAAACACTACTCTAATTAAATAAAAAAAAGTTCTCACATTTTACAGACATCCAACTCTCTGGAGACGTCCAAACCATTTGTGTTGATGTGGTCAAGTTCTGTAGTTGTCCCTGTCCCTCACATTTATAAAAGCCTTCATCAGACTTGGACACTGCAGAGATGTTGAACTCTGTTTTGGTCCCATTTTGGATTATTTTTCCATTTTTATAGAAACAAACTGAAGAAAGAAAAGTCCCTGTCTTCAGTTTACAGCCGAGAGAAACAGGTTGTCCCTCAGTCACAGGACGCACAGGGCTCACAAGGATAATCTTTCCTGTTAAAAATAAAAATAGTTTTTTATTGTTTTTATTGTAAAATAATATGTTGGACCGACAGTTGTAATTAAACCCACTGTGAACAGTGATGTTGATGGCGTTGCTCATTTCTCCTGATCCAGACTCACACCAAAACACTGCATTGGTTTTCTCAGTTTGGTCAAAGTCACATTTAGATTTATCTGTTCTCTGATAATCATCACATTGTTGTGTGAAGAGTGTGTTGTGAGGAAACCTCCTGACTCTCCAGTCTCCATCAGTGGAGTTGGATCCACAGCTCAAAGACACTTTGTCAGAGATGAAGTGCTGTGATCTGTCAGGACTCACTGTGAGAGACACTGGGGAATCAGGATCTGAAAACAACACATGATAATGGACTTTAATAAGTCACACTTAAACTTGTGAGTGGAAATGATATGAACATGTGACCAATGGTACCTCCAGACCAGACAAAGGTGGGCTGACTGTATTCAGAGTAAAAGACTGGACTTCCTCGTTCTGCTCTACACACAAACCCTGCTGTGTTGGTGTGGCCGTGAACGCTGAAGGAGTCCTGTTTAGTCCCATCACTGCCACCTGGGAGCAGCTCATATCTGTAAGACTCTGATGAATGAGGAACAGCCTTGTACCAGTAAAAGGTCCATCCTGCAGAGGGCGCTGTAACAGCACAGCTCAGAGAGACAGAGGCTCCAGGACTCAGCCAGGACACAGACACTGACAGGACAGGACGAGGACGACCTGGGAGAATGAACATTCATTTAACATACACTGTAACAATGTAATGGATGATGTTAGATACAACTTACTGTTGGACACATTTAATGTAACATGGCTCCATTGAGTTGTTTTATTTTGGTCATGTCTCATTACACCTCTGCAGCTGTATTGGCCTCTGTCACTTGAAGCAGCATTTCTTATTTTGATTTCACTTTGTGTTTTGTCAATGCTTTGAGCAGATTTCTTCCATTCATACGTCCACTCAGCGTCTGCTCTGTGTATTTCACATCTGAGAGTGAGACTCTCTCCAGGAAATATCTCAGACCAGTATGGAGTGAGAGTGGCCTTTGTTGGTACTGTTTAATTAGAAGAAATACATTATGTAATGAAATCAATTAAACAATAATAAATTCTGTAGTTTTGGAAATTGTAAAAGGTAATAACCTTTTTGTTATTTTAATTTTTCAGAATGTAAATTAATGAAATGCATAATAGTAGGCAGTAAAAAAAATGCAGTCAAAGAACAAAAGCATAACATATACTTGTGACTATTGTATAATGCATAATTTTAGTTTGAAACAATAATTATTCATTAAAAAAAACAACTTAAAGCAACCACATACTTCCTTTTGAAGTATAATTCATCTTTTCTTTAGTGTTTACTGTTTATTAGGCTCATCTCTGTTTATAGAAGAGATAGAACTGGACTTACAAGTCTCCCAAACAGTCACAGAGTTACTTTCAGGTGTGAGGATAAACTGATCTTCTCCTCTGCAGATGTAGACTCCTCCTTTAGAGACACTGACTCTACTGGAGTCTTCACTCAGTGTTTTCAGAGAATCAGAGTCTGAGTTACGTCTGAACCATCCATATCTGCCTGTAAACCCCTCTACACCACAGCTCAGTGTCACACTGCCCCCTACTGGGATGATAGTGCTGGGTGTTGTCAGCCTAACAGTGCGTCTCCAGGCTGTGTAGGAACCAAATGTAGAAAAGCAAAAAACAAAACAAAAGCATTACTCATAATTCATCACAGTATTTGATCTTTTATGCTGATTGAATAGAAATTAGTATGTGTAAAGGTCAGACATCTTAAATTCCCTAAAGCTGGACGTGTTTAAACACTGACCTCTTAGCTTCAGTTCTTTTACAGTGGACTGTGTTTCCTCATTGATCCCACAGGAGTAAAAACCTTTATCTGATTTTGAGACTGAACTGATTTTCAGTTTGACTGTTGTTGCAGATATGTGCTCAGACTGATGTTGTGTGTTGTCTTTAACAGATGATCCATCTTTGTAAAAGTACAGCTCTCTCTGAGCAGGACCTGTACAACGCAGAGTCACTGAGTCTCTGAGATACACAGACTGTTCAGGACCATCCAGAGTTAAATGGGCTCCTGTGTGACATAAAACAAGAAGTTTAATTTATATTGAAATGAATAATGAAATATTCTTTACAATTGTGTATTCAAAAGTGAATGTGTCATGTAAAATCCTGTATCAGGATTTGTGTTGTTTTTTAATTTTTTCCCCAAATATTCTGATTTGTTTTTTTGCATTTTAAAATAACTAAATCAAATAATTATGTTTTATTGCTTTAGAAAAAGACATGTAGATGTTGAACAGACTCACTCAGTACATTCACTGTGGTCTCTCTGCTCCACAGTGTTGTGTAAAATGAGTCTCTTTCACCTCTACAGCTGTAGTCTCCTCTGTCAGACTCAGTAACACTGGAGACTTTATATTCTCTTGTTGTTTGATCTAAGACCAATCTGTTCCTGCTCCAGTGATACGTCCACTCACTGTTTCCTCTGTCCTCAATCTCACATCTGAGAGTGAGACTCTCTCCAGGAAATATCTCAGGCCAGTTTGACTGAAGAGTCACTGTGGGTACTGTAAGAACACAGATATATGGACAAAAAGATATTAGTTGAAAGATCTAACCATAACATTTTGTTTTCTATATTGTTTTTAAACAAATTTGGAAACACTGTCTAAATCACCAGCTGTAATAATTCAATTCAGTTTTATAGTCCAGTATCACAAGAGTTGCGTCAAAAGGCTTCATAAACAGTTCATCAAACATAAACACAATCAGACATAAACAATAACTACACTAAACTAAACAGACTCGGGACACCCCCTGTCCTTCGACCCTCCTTCTCAGTAAGGAAAAATCTCTTTAAAAAACTGTGGGGAAAAAAAGAAGAAAACATATGGAGACCACTTTGAAGGAGAGATCCTCTCCCAGGACAAACAGACTATAAACATGTGCAGGATGTTAAATAAAGTCCATTAGCTCTTCTATAGAATCATAGTTCAAGTCTGTGAGGATGCATCAGGTGGGTTTCAGTGTAATAGAAGAAAGCATTTTGTACAACAGCAGCCTGATTTTGGTAACTTATAAAACATATCAGTATATTATAAAAAACACCAGTAAAGTTGTTTTTAGTTTAATGATCATGTTCTAGTTCATAGGTAAACTGTGTAATTAACTGTACTCACCACCACTAACTGTGACTTCATTACTTGTTTGTGTGAAGATATGATCATCAAATCCTCTGCATGTGTAGACACCTCCATGAGAGATACTGATACTATTAGATGTTTCCTGCTGATAATGAAAGGCTGAGTTATCTCTGAACCATTGATATTTGCCTCTCCACGCCTCTACATCACAGCTCAGCGTCACACTGCCCCCTACTGGGATGGCTGTGTTGGCTGATGTCAAATGAACTCTGCGTTTCTTTTCTGTGAAAGGAAATCAAAAAGTGTAACGTCCACTGTAGTATATTCAGACTTGTCATACAAAAACATGTGTTGAGTACCATGAAGGAAAACGCTTCAACACTGACCTGTCACCTTCAGTTCTTTTACAGTGGACTGTGTTTCCTCATTGATCCCACAGGAGTAAAAACCTTTATCTGATTCTGACACTGTATTGATAATCACTTCATTGGTATTTGATATTTGTCGTAGCTGATGGTGTGTGTTATGTTGAACAGGTGATCCATCTTTGTAAAAGTACAGCTCTCTCTGATCAGGATCTGTACAACGCAGAGTCACAGAGTCCGTCAGATACACAGACTGTTCAGGAGCCTCCAGAGTCACATGATCACCTGTGTAACAAAGTAAAAATACTGAAAGTTAGGATTATAATTTACTATTATTTATGTTACAATAATGATTTTTAATAAATTAAGAAACAGAACAGCATTTATGATTATACTTTATTTTACACACACCCATTTACCGCTAGAACTACAGTCCCATAATGCAGTGCAGCAGCTCCGTATCGCGCCGCCCCTCCCCCGCTGCCACTGTGACTTTACCCCAAAATAAATGAGCGGAGGAAAAGTGAAGAGTGAGAGCAGGGTTTTTAAATCCACTTGGAAGAAGAGAGACTGGAACAAGAGCTGGGCTAAATGTGGAGCTAATGTAGAGCTAATGTGACCACAGGCTCAGTAAAGAATATAAACATGCTCTGGACAAAGCAGAAGCTACAGAAGGTAAAGGAGTCTGGTCTCACAGCAGCAGAGTGGGTTTAATAAAGCAAAGTCACAAAGTGAAGCTGCTGTGAGCTCGTTTTATCACAGAGGACACAGCACTGATCAGCTCTGGACAGAGGGACAGCTCTGTGTCCTCTTGTGTTCACAGAAATATGACTCAAACTAAAAAGTTAGGCCACTGTGTATAAAATAATAGAATGCAGTGGTAGAAACAAATTAAATATTTTATTCACAAGATAAAAAGATATTACCACTTTATTAAAAATAAAAGCTCATTTTGACTTTGATAGCAGCAGCAGGTCTCAATGTGTGAAAAAGACAACAAATGGGAAATGCTTACTAAAAAAAAAGCTGGACTGAGCATTTTACAAGACCAGTAATAAAACATGTGTTTTAATATTATTATTAGTATTGGATATATTTGATGCTTGTGATCTTCTGGTCTTGAGCAGGGCTGCACTAAAAATGTTTGAGACAAGCTGCCGTCATCAAATTTTAAAAACTGAGACAGTATTATATCAGCACCTGATAGGTTTGTTACCATTTTTATGAAATTTGCAAAGCATATTACACAGTGTTCAGTGTCCAAAAATGACTTTTAATTTTTTAAAATGATCCAATTTAAATTTCCGCTTTTAAACTATAATTTCTTTATTTACGTCTTACTCTGATTGTTAAATTTCGTCCCGAACCATGAACTGAGTTTGACACCACTGGTCTAAAAACTACCATCATCTGTCTAATACATAATATAAAAAAATAAAATCTTGATCCTAACAAGTCACAAATTTGTACTCATAGTTGTATTGTTGACATGTCATATGAAAATAAGTTAATTACCTTTGGTCTGTTTGCAGATGACACTGAGCACTGAAATAAGAAAATTAAAACATTCTTTAATGTCCTTTATGTTGGCACAGCTCTATAAAAACACTTTAATCATCAACTTGGTTAAAGACAAAGTGTTGTGTACTCACAGATGAAGCCCAGAGTCCAGACCAGAGAGGGTCCCATCCTCAAATCCAGCTCTCGTTTCTCTGAGCTCAAGACCGACGTTAGTTCACCAAAGAAACAAAGAAGTTACATTTTATATTTAGTTTAATGTTATCCATGTCGTCATCTTCAGACGACTGCTCTGACAACTGCACTTCCTTCCTTTTCTCATGTACCTCACTCAGCCTCTGCACAGAAGAACCACGGCTACTTTCACACATTTTTTTTCACACATCATACAAAGATCATTTGTTTTATTTAAATCATCACAAACAGACAGCTGTAAGATGCATAATAAGTTAATAAGTATTAATGTACTTGAGACATTATTTTTATAGTATTAGTAGCAGTAGCATGTTGTATTATAGTAAATAAGACACACATACAAATTAAAATAGAAACAAGTTGTCTTGTGTTGTTGAGGAAGTTTAATAATGTCTATGTCCAAATTTGTCAAATGAAACTTGCACAGACTTCTGGGTAAAAAGCCTGCACGAGGTTTTTCTGTGTTTCTTAGAATTAAAACTAAGTGCAGCAGAGTAAAGAGTCAGCACAACACTGCTATACAAGAGTCCAATAATAGCCCACAGACATAAGAGACATCTGTGACTTTAAAAAGCTCATCTTTGTGACCATGAAAACCTGAAAAACAATGATTATTAGGCCCGAGCCCCAAGGGTGGCACAGGGCCTATTGTGTCTGCACAGCAGTGTGCAAAGTGCACAAAAATAAAGCGCGAAGCGCTTTCCCATGTACACACTCATGGCATCAAGTCCTACACAATCATATATACCTCAGGTATGGAAGCCACATACTTGTATTGGCTGAGAATGAATGGAAGTCAATGGGCGAAGTCCACTCAAATGTCAATGACGAGCATTGACATTTGACCCCACAGTCACATGGGGGACCTCGAGAGCTTTCCGAAAATATATAATTTGTAGGTATAATGTAAGCAGATATATTGTTTTTGCTAAAATTATTATTTTTCTTCTTTTTTTTTTTCTTCTGCTCTTTCAGCGCTAATTTGACCCCCTGAACATTTATGAAAACTCACCAAATTTTGCCCAAAATTCAGGTGTGCTGAAAATTTTTGTTTTATTTAGGCGCCATACTTAACAATACAAAAGTGGCGCAATAGCGCCACCTACAAAATTGAAAATACATTGCGCCAATGGGAGCCGGCCGAACGTAAAGTTTGTCGCAGACCCACCAAATTCGGTAATCACATTGCTGACATGGAGCCAAACAAAAAATATTATTATGGCCACGCCCCCTGATAATCTGGAAGTTGGCAATTTTGGATTGAAATCTGCAAAGTGCTGAGTCAGCAATTTTGCACACGTCGTACTTTTTCTAACTCCTCCTTGGGCGTTTAACCAAATAAGCTCAAAATCACTCTACATCATCTACAGAAGTGGGGCATTAAAAGTTCGCAAAAGTTTTACGTTTTTTGTGCGGCGCAGCCGCAAACTTTACAAATTTTTTTTCAATTTCTCCGTACTTGCAATTTGCTACAATTCGCACATATTAACTCCGATTTGGCTTAAATTTTAAACACTCATAAACCCTCCAAGCCTAAACCCATTAAATAAAAAATAATGAAATTTGGCACAACAGCGCCCCCTACAGAATGACACAAATATTTATATGGTCAGTAAAAAATTTAGTTTTTCAAAAATTTACGAAACTTGTCAGAAAAATACTTTATGTGACGGCGATCACAAAAGTCAATCAGACCCATGTCATATTTTATACTGTGTTGTTATGGCAATGACTGAAACCTGCCATTTTATTCCAATGGGATTACAACAAAAATTTCTATGGACAGAAACAATAATACTTGAACGAAAATTTGTCAAATTATGCACAAATATTCTTTATGTCATCCTGATCAAAAATTCCAATGGTACCCAAGTTGTATTTGATTCGGTGTTGCCATGGCGATGGTCAAATTCTAACATTTTATTCCAATGGGAATTACATTCAGTGCAGTTCTATGGAGTATTAGGACGCTTTTTGCAGTTTTTTTAATCAAAAGGTACCAACAAAAATTTGGACAAAATGGTTTCTCCTCTGCCCCAGCTCCGGTTGCGGCCGGCGAGGGCCTATCAATGCCGCTTGAGGCTTTAATATTTCTGTTCTTTTCTATTGTAGAGGTATCTAATTGATTATGGAAAACTAATTCATACTTGAACTGGTTTGTAAGTTATTTCTTATGACTGACAATGGCCCACACACTTTGCTGCGATTTCACACACAGATTTAGAGAAATAAAGTTAAAGTCCCAAAATGAGGTTTATTATTGGTGGAATCACAGTTTTTGCAATTTTCGAGTTAGCATCCATGGTTAGCACTGACTCATTAGCATACCATGCATCAAACATAACAAGAAACTACAGAATTTATATCATATTAAAAATAACTAGCAAATACATATAACATCTATTAATACACTGCTCAAAAAAATAAAGGGAACACTTAAACAACACAATGTAACTGCAAGTCAATCACACTTCTGTGAAATCAAACTGTGTCCACTTAGGAAGCAACACTGATTGACATCAGTTTCACTGCTGTTGTGCAAATGGAACAGACAACAGGTGGAAGTTATAGGCAATTAGCAAGACACCCCCAATAAAGGAGTGGTTCTGCAGGAGGTGACCACAGACCACTTCTCAGTTCCTATGCTTTCTGGCTGATGTTTTGGTCACTTTTGAATGCTGGCGGTGCTTTCACTCTAGTGGTAGCATGAGACGGAGTCTACAACCCACACAGGTGGCTCAGGTAGTGCAGCTCATCCAGGATGGCACATCAATGCGAGCTGTGGCAAGAAGATTTGCTGTGGCTGTCAGTGTAGTGTCCAGAGCATGGAGGCGCTACCAGGAGACAGGCCAGTACATCAGGAGACGTGGAGGAGGCCGTAGGAGGGCAACAACCCAGCAGCAGGACCGCTACCTCCTCCTTTGTGCAAGGAGGAACAGGAGGAGCACTGCCAGAGCCCTGCAAAATGACCTCCAGCAGGCCACAAATGTGCATGTGTCTGCTCAAACGGTCAGAAACAGACTCCATGAGGGTGGTATGGGGGCCCGACGTCCACAGGTGCAGGACGTTTGGCATTTGCCAGAGAACACCAAGATTGGCAAATTTGCCACTGGCGTCCTGTGCTCTTCACAGATGAAAGCAGGTTCACACTGAGCACATGTGACAGACGTGACAGAGTCTGAGACGCCGTGGAGAACGTTCTGCTGCCTGCAACATCCTCCAGCATGACCGGTTTGGCAGTGGGTCAGTAATGGTGTGGGGTGGCATTTCTTTGGGGGCTGCACAGCCCTCCATGTGCTTGCCAAAGGTCGCCTGACTGCCATTAGGCACCGAGATGAGATCCTCAGACTCCTTGTGAGACCATATGCTGGTGCAGTTGGCCCTGGGTTCCTCCCAATGCAAGACAATGCTAGATCTCATGTGGCTGGAGTGTGTCAGCAGTTCCTGCAAGACCAAGGCATTGATGCTATGGACTGGCCCCGCCTGTTCCCCAGACCTGAATCCAATTGAGCACATCTGGGACATCATGTCTCGCTCCATCCACCAACGCCACGTTGCACCACAGACTGTCCAGGTCTGGGAGGAGATCCCTCAGGAGACCATCCACCACCTCATCAGGAGCATACCCAGGCGTTG
Source organism: Bostrychus sinensis (assembly GCA_020698575.1). Lineage (NCBI taxonomy): Eukaryota > Metazoa > Chordata > Actinopteri > Gobiiformes > Eleotridae > Bostrychus > Bostrychus sinensis. The sequence continues at coordinate 17,159,063 of CM036252.1, forward strand.
TAGGGAGGTCATACAGGCGTGGAGGCCACACACACTACTGAGCCTCATTTTGACTTGTTTTAAGGACATTACATCAAAGTTGGATCAGCCTGTAGTGTGTTTTTCCACTTTAATTTTGAGTGTGACTCCAAATCCAGACCTCCATGGGTTAATAAATTTGATTTCCATTGAAAATTTTTGTGTGATTTTGTTGTCAGCACATTCAACTATGTAAAGAACAAAGTATTTAATAAGAATATTTCATTCATTCAGATCTAGGATGTGTTACTTTACTGTTCCCTTTATTTTTTGAGCAGTGTACATTTTGTCAAAGTGAGTGTACAATGGTTAACACCTATACCCAGGGGGATGTGCGTTCGGCGCGCGACGTCAGAGCAGAGAGAGCAGCAGAGGACAGGACAGAGCAGACATCCTTCTCCACTTCTTTCTACATATTTGTTCATTTTAGGATGAATTGAGCTAAACAAACGCTAACAACACAAGCACAGCATTTATGCTTCCTTTAGTTCATTTGTGCCTAATTCGTTATGCAAATTAACCCCGTGCATATTTAATGAGGCACTGAGTTTTATGCAGGTATGCAAGTGACACTTTGTTTTTGCACAGAAGTTATTAGCCTTGTTATTCTTTTCACTGTTAAGTTAATCTAGAAATACAGATTATTTTAATAATCTTCCTCAAACCATAGACAGCTGCCCCCCACCCCCCTCTGTTTTTTTAACAGATGGTCCCCTGCCTATACACCCCTGTGGTCAACAACTACACTGAGCTGCACAAACGTGGGTGTGGTATGGTGAGTGTCTGAGAATAAAATGTGTCAAAACCACTGTGGTGGTGTGTTATAGCTCTGAGTAAAAGGAAGTATGTCACAGTTCAAACAAAGAGAGCCCACTGATACAAGTTATTTAGGAAACATAACTTCTCCTTTCCTCACCTCTGTTGTAGTATCAAGTCTTATCACCGTGAGCTTCCCAGAGACAGAATAACAAGTGATGCAGTTAAGGACTGGGCCCATTAAGGTTTAGGTGCTGGGCTGAATACAACATACAGTCTGGTTCAGTGGCAGAGTGGTTACTGACACCTCACTGGAAGAAGGATCTGAGTTCAGTCTTGGATCAGGCCTGCATGGTTTCCCACATCAACCTCAAAACATTCACAACAGGCAAATCCTCCAGCTCGTACTCCTGACCAGGATCCTGGCTCAAGATCTGGAGAAGAGTCCCCTGGGCCACACACATTTTATTCTCAGAGCACATACAGTATACAAAGCCAACATTTGTGCAGCTCTATGCCACTGCTCCTGACAGGTTTTCCCAGCAGCTTTGGAAGAATGGGTTCAATAAAAACAAAGTATCCCAACAGGGACAATAAAGTCTGCCTGATTATACATCTACACTGTGAGGTTAAGCTTGTCATATTATAATTTTAGTCCTAAACACAGTCTTGTTTACAAATGAATTCCTTTTATGAAAGTTTGATAAGTCATATAGCATATTATTTTCCTCCTTTGTTTTTAAAGCCCATCAATTATTCAGCCCTGCATCAAAAGTGTGCACATACAGAGGCCTCTGTTAAAACCACTGTGGTTTAACTGTGGGCTGGGAACAGTAGGCTTTTGACAAAAGGAAGTAACCAGCCACAGTTTAGACAAGAGAAGCAACTGATAAAAAACCTTTATGATAGAAATCTAACTTCTTCTTTCTACTTCTAGTATCAAGTCTTGTCACCTTGACTTTGTCAGAGCGCTGCACTTGAGGGACTCTTTAAGATCCTTGTGAGTAAACAACACAGCAGACTAATGTGACACACTATTATTTTGTGAGTGTTATTTTGTACAGGATATATTGTGTGATTCTGTTGCAGGTCCATGTTTAGACTCTTAAACAGCACAAGTTGGCCTACTCCCTAAGCAGTACACAATCAAACGTCCCAACAGGTAACCACTCCATTGATAGATCAGGTCATTTTATTGAAACTACTGAATACCATGTTACACTGCTTTTCCTTGGCCAACCTGGTTAACAGTATTGTAACAGTAGGTAAACTGTTTGCATTTGAGCTTTTTTCTCTTCCACCATTGTTCCCCCAGATGTCGGCTTTGTATCTCAAACGTTTATTAAATGATACTAAACTGATTTCTTGTGCTTGTTGCTGTTGTATCTATGTTGCTGTGATAAATTTGAGGAATAGACTTTGACTTAAACAAACTTTATTGATCCACAAGGGACACTGCTTGGTCACAGTTCCTCAGTTGTCCATAAAACACTAGGAAACACATAAAAAACACTTATCAAAAGGTAAAATAGGTGAAAAATACTATAGTATGCATAGCATTTGGCGCCACCAAGTGGATGAATGCTGACAATGGAAAAGAAAATAGTCATAAAAAATGAATATAGCTTGGATAAAATAAGCACTGTCTCTGTTTTACAAAGCAAGGAACAAGCATTATTATGCTGTTTATGTTCAACAATATAACAACTCTAAGTAGAGGTAATGACTCTAATACGGACTATGCATTATTAACAATTTGGTGAAACAAACAGTGACACATAGAAGTGCTAAAACCAGTTTTTAGTTGATCTTGAGATCTTCAGTAACCAGAGTAAAGAGAAAAGTGTGTGAGGCAGTCTTGTGTGGTTTTCTTGCTTCTCAGCTCCTGTGTCCTTGTACAGACCTAAAGATAAAAATATAGGTAAGAAACCAGCACCTACGTTATAAATTATTGTTTTCCTCTAAAATGTGTTAATTTTGTCTTTGAACATTTTCAGTGCCTGAGTTATTAATGTTTACACTTGGAAATAACCTCACCAGTCATTTTATGGTGACATGCGGGACGTGACAATGTTGTAATAATTTGGCTCTCCATCTGAAAATAAAAGTCTATTTAATAGTTTTGTATAATTTAAAAAATATATACAGTATATTAAACATGTCTGTATTTTACCATTGTCATTTCTTGGTCCATTAATAGTTTCATACACACACATGTCACCTACAGTTGAGAGAAAATTGTGAAAAAAACAAAAATTGACTTTAAGTAAACAACACCGTGACGTCTAATGCCATCTGTTGGCGATTTACTGCAACTACAGTTACATGTGGGATTTTGGTGATTAACAAATGTTATTAAACTGCAATGAAAATCCCAACAAAGAAAATGAATAAAGTAAATATAACTTACCAAATCATGGGGGTTACATTATTTTTACTGCAAATGTGACTTCTAGTACATTTTTTGATTCATTTTATTTGAGTGAAGTGAGCGTGGAGCAGAGACGAGTAGAACTGCTGCTGATTGTCTGCAGTGACGTTTTGGACCTCACCTCCCAGACCAGTCTCAGTACGACAACAAGAAAATTATTAATAGCTTTAAAACAAATACATCACACTGATTTCTTGAAGCTACAGTTCCCATTACACGATCTTTGACAGCCATCGTCACACTGAGCAGAGTCATTTAGGACGGAGCAGTTGAAAAAGCAGTAAGAATAATTTATTAAAAAATATAAATAGCAGAAAAACATCACTGCAATTGTTTACACATAGGTAGAGTATAGTATGTAATAAAATAGTTTGCTTTGCCATAAACACTGGTATCTTTTAACCTTACATTAACTCGTAACAATATCAAGACAAATATTATCTTCAGAAATACTTTACAACAAAAGTATCATTTTAAACTTAATTTTAAACTTAAAGACCATTCAGTAGTTACAATTAGTAACCTAGAGCAGTGTTTCCCAACCAGGGGTACGCAAACTCCTAGGGGTACGCGAGCTCTTTGCAGGGGGTCCTTGAAACTATTTGATAATTCATTCAGAAGACGATGATGAAATATTTGCAATCTTTTCATATGGAATTACTCAAAGTGTCTCACTGATGAAAAGGAATATTATTTTATTATTTTGTTACATATTTTTAGGTTTAATTGCTTTTTCCAAAGGAGAATTATTCTAAAGATTTCAATTTTTATTTGTTGTAAATTTAAGATTATCATTATTATTATTATTTTTAAGAATTTTTAATTTGAACATGTATCATAGTAAAATAAATATTATGTTTATTTCATCTTGGATTTAAGTTTAAGTTGTGACAGTAGCTCAGTAGAGACGCTCGTCCACTAACCTGAAGGTTGAAGGTATGATCCCCGCTGCAGGCAGACCATATTATCTTTGTGTCCTTGGGCCAGACACTTCAGCACCTCACCTGTATGAATGTGTCAGTGTGACTCTGTTTGAGGGTGGACTGAAAGAGGCTGTAGGCACAGATTGGCAGCCACGCTCTGTCAGTCTGCCCCAGGGCAGCTGTGGCTACAGATGTAGCTCACCACCACCGAGTGTAACTGAGGAGTGGAATTATTAAAAAATGATTTGATTTAGACTAAAAAGGTTGGGAACCACTGACCTAGAGAAACTAATCAAACTCAACTCATGATATTTCACTGTAACTTCCATTTGACAACAAAATGTTTGAGTGAACAGAGGCCTTAAACCCACATCACACTGCTCATCATCACCAATGTCTTCATCAAACCACTTTCTTCCTATTACAAAGTACAAAAATAATCTATGAACATTAACCTGTTTTGTTTTAAGCTCATTTAGAAAACAACTGTGCACTCAATGTAAATGAAGTGTTGTTGTTTACCCTTGTTGCATACAGTATTTGTTATGTGATCTGGGAGTAAACAGTTTCATCTCCAGCTGAAGGAGTTGACTTTACTGTAAAATAAAAAACAAAACTTCCAAATGTCACAAAGATGTGATCCCATCAAATAGTTTTAATAATAAACTCACAAAGCCCCAAAACAGAGCTACACGAGACAGAGTGCACATGACAAGACTTGACTTACCTTTAGTCTTCTTGGTGCGGTTTACCTGGGCATACGTCACATTTTCACCTTAAACAAACAACATACGATTAGGTACAATACTTCTGTCTGCTTATAATTAGTGACAATAATATCTAGGCCTGGTTACAACAAGATCTTATTCAAATTAAACTGCATTAGCAAAAATACAAATACAGTTAAATAAGCAGCAGTAAACATAACATACAAGAAACAACAATAAAAAATAAGATGGATATTATTACATATTGAATAGAACAAATAATGACTTCTTCTTGTGTACCTGCTGATGTGTGTGGACTAACAACTGAGTACACACAGCTGTCTTCCTGTGGGCACTTCCTCCTCTCTGAGTGGATTACAGAAAGAAATTACACTGGGACAACAACTGCTCTACTAAAGAATTAAACTAAAAGCCCCAAACAGGTATAAACCATGCACTAATGACAAAAATGCATACTGTACATTCACCATTCACCACAAAACTATAGAAAAAATAATTATTAGTGGATTCAAAACTACACATAACAGAGGGTAAGAAAAACACCTTACCTTTAGTTCTGTTTTTAGCTTTTTTATCAAAGTTTACTTGGGCATACGTCACATTTTCACCTTAAATAGAGAACAACATAATAACTATTTAATAACTTTTTCCTCCCTAGACCAGTGACATGTGTGGGTTTTATATTCTGCCAAAGGGAATCATAAAAATCTGCCATTTATTTACTGCTGTGGGCCCATGACTGACTGTAGAAGATATTAGACTGTCTCTGTGTGGGCCTTAATCATTGCTGAGTTACAAAATTATCTGGTACTCGCTCAACAAACTTTTAGCAAGGATCAATCAGCACGACTATGTAGAATGCAATAATGATGAGTTGTCATAGTAATAATAAAAACTTTCCAGTGTGTACCTGCTGATGGTTGTGGCCCAACATTGGAGTAAACACTGGTCTCTTCTTGTGGACAGTTCCTCCTCTCTGAGTGGATTAAAAAAGGAAACCATCTGTTAAAATCTGTTCATTTTAACCAAAGATGAGGCACAACAGACTCACCCTTTATGTTCCTGAGCTCAAGCACAGAATAGGCAACATCTGTGAAAGAAACCAAATTATATATAGGCTATATATTCACAAACAAAATAAGTAGGGCTGTAGTAGTAGTAGTAGTAGTAGTAGTAGTAGTAGTAGTAGTAATAGTAGTAGTAGTAACCACCTTACTGTACATGTAAGTGAGTAATATATTTAGTTTGATGAGTTGATACTGACCATCTGGAGGAGAGGTGTAATCAGTCGCTGGTCATGTGACCTTCAGCAGAGCTCTGATTGGTTCTCTCAGTCCTATAAGTCAAAACATTTGCCATTAATACAGAGAAGAACATAATCTTATCATTATTATGTAAAATGGGACCAACCTGAGAGAGCTGTCTGTAAATAAAAATAAAAAAAATATCATGTGTATTAGAAAAGAAAGCAAACAAAGTAAAACTAAGTCATATCTGAAATAATGTACAAAAGTAAAGAAAATGTAATAAACAGTAAACTTTATAGCTACGGTCTTACCTTTAGTCTTTGTGTAGCGCCACAGAAGCAGCAGCAGAATCAGTAAAACCACTGCACAAACAGGTCCAATGACCAACATCACAGGAAATGAAGAGCTCTGTTCTTTAGACACAGAGGCAAAACAAGTTTACAGAAGTACATTAAGGACACAGCTCAAATCTAGGCTTACTTTTCTGTACTGAGAGCATACTTTTTCTGTCTCCATCTTGTGGTGATTACTATACATTTTTTTAATTGCTGTGATTTTTTACTCACTTTTTACTGATAACCAACTCTCTGCAGACGTCAAAAGTCTGTGGTGATGATTGTTGCTGTTGTCCCTGTCCCTCACATTTATAAAAGCCTTCATCAGACTTGGACACTGCAGAGATGTTGAACTCTGTTTTGGTCCCATTTTGGATTAATTTTCCATTTTTATAGAAACAAACTGAAGAAAGAAAAGTCCCTGTCTTCAGTTTACAGCCGAGAGAAACAGGTTGTCCCTCAGTCACAGGACGCACAGGGCTCACAAGGATAATGTCACCTGAGAAATGTCAAAGCTCAATCAATATATTGTAAATATAATACTGTAATGTAATACTAGGCAGACAGGATGTAATTAAAACCTACTATGAACAGTGATGTTGATGGCGTTGCTCATTTCTCCTGATCCAGACTCACACCAAAACACTGCATTGGTTTTCTCAGTTTGGTCAAAGTCACATTTAGATTTATCTGTTCTCTGATAATCATCACATTGTTGTGTGAAGAGTGTGTTGTGAGGAAACCTCCTGACTCTCCAGTCTCCATCAGTGGAGTTGGATCCACAGCTCAAAGACACTTTGTCAGAGATGAAGTGCTGTGATCTGTCAGGACTCACTGTGAGAGACACTGGGGAATCAGGATCTGAAAACAACACATGATAATGGACTTTAATAAGTCACACTTAAACTTGTGAGTGGAAATGATATGAACATGTGACCAATGGTACCTCCAGACCAGACAAAGGTGGGCTGACTGTATTCAGAGTAAAAGACTGGACTTCCTCGTGCTGCTCTACACACAAACCCTGCTGTGTTGGTGTGGCCGTGAACGCTGAAGGAGTCCTGTTTAGTCCCATCACTGCCACCTGGGAGCAGCTCATATCTGTAAGACTCTGATGAATGAGGAACAGCCTTGTACCAGTAAAAGGTCCATCCTGCAGAGGGCGCTGTAACAGCACAGCTCAGAGAGACAGAGGCTCCAGGACTCAGCCAGGACACAGACACTGACAGGACAGGACGAGGACGACCTGGGAGAATGAACATTCATTTAACATACACTGTAACAATGTAATGGATGATGTTAGATACAACTTACTGTTGGACACATTTAATGTAACATGGCTCCATTGAGTTACTTTATGTTGGTCATGTCTCATTACACCTCTGCAGCTGTATTGGCCTCTGTCACTTGAAGCAGCATTTCTTATTTTGATTTCACTTTGTGTTTTGTCAATGCTTTGAGCAGATTTCTTCCATTCATACGTCCACTCAGCGTCTGCTCTGTGTATTTCACATCTGAGAGTGAGCTGCTCTCCTGGGAATATCTCAGGCCAGTTTGGCTCCACAGACACAGCTGAGCTGGAGACTGATAAGACACAAAACTGTTCAAAACAGGACAATGACAATATGAATGTGTATGAAAGATACAGATGTTAAAGACAAACTCACCAACTGCTTTGACCCTGAAGTCCTGGCTGTACTCAGTGTAGTAGAGTGGGTCTCCTCTGCCTGCTCTGCACTGGTACTCTCCTCCCTCTGAGACACTTATCTGTTGTTCATATGAACCATCTTTGAATAACTGCTCATTTTTGTTCCAGTAATATTTCCAACCAGATGAAGATGGAGTCACAGAGCAGCTCAGAGTCACACTGCCCCCTGACTGAACCTCTGTCTCTCCACTCACTGTGGCCTTTGGTTTGTCTATGGGTTTGATAATGCAAATAAAAAATATCTTTAATAAACATTTATAAAATACAAATGACATTTGTGTAAATTAAATATTAAACAGACTCACTCAGTACAGTCACTGTGGTCTCTCTGCTCCACAGTGTTGTGTAATATGAGCCTCTTTCACCTCTACAGCTGTAGACTCCAGTGTCATAGTCATTTACACTATAAACAGTATATTCTCTTGATGTTGAAGATATAATTAGTCCACTTCTTCTCCAGTGATACGTCCACTCAGTGTTTCCTCTGTCCTTAATCTCACATCTGAGGGTGAGATTCTCGCCAGAAAATATCTTAGGCCAGTTGGTCAGACGTTTTACCACTGCACTTTTTATCTCTGTTGTTATGAAGAAGCAATGCAGATATTATTAAAATATGATCATATAGAAAACTTGCATTACACCAGTGATGCTTCAAAGTAATGTACAAGTTTGCTGTCTTCTACTTACCAAATGTATTACTGTACTCAGTGTAGTAGAGTGGGTCTCCTCTGCCTGCTCTGCACTGGTACTCTCCTCCCTCTGAGACACTTATCTGTTGTTCATGTGAACCATCTTTGAATAACTGCTCATTTTTGTTCCAGTAATATTTCCAACCAGATGAAGATGGAGTCACAGAGCAGCTCAGAGTCACACTGCCCCCTGACTGAACCTCTGTCTCTCCACTCACTGTGGCCTTTGGTTTCTCTGTGGGTTAGATAATGAAAAGTCACAGATTTACAGACAAATTATAAAATACATATTAAACTCAATAAACTCACTCAGTACATTCACTGTGGTCTCTCTGCTCCACAGTGTTGTGTAATATGGGCGTCTTTCACCTCTACAGCTGTAGTCTCCACTGTCATAGTCATTTACACTATAAACAGTATATTCTCTTGATGTTGAAGATATAATTACTCCACTTCTTCTCCATTGATACGTCCACTCAGTGTTTCCTCTGTCCTTAATCTGACATCTCAGAGTGAGACTCTCTTTGGAAAATATCTCAGACCAATCAGACTGAAGCTTCAGCACTGCACTTTTTATCTCTGTTATTTTGAGGAAGCAATGCAGATATTATTAAAATATTATCATATAAAAAGCTTGCTATAAATCAGTGATGCTACAAAGTAAGGTACAAGTTTGCTGTCTTCTACTTACCAAATGTGTTACTGTACTCAGTGTAGTAGAGTGGGTCTCCTCTGCCTGCTCTGCACTGGTACTCTCCTCCCTCTGAGACACTTATCTGTTGTTCATGTGAACCATCTTTGAATAAGTGCTCATTTTTGTACCAGTAATATTTCCAACCAGATGAAGATGGAGTCACAGAGCAGCTCAGAGTCACACTGCCCCCTGACTGAACCTCTGTCTCTCCACTCACTGTGGCCGTTGCTTTGTCTATGGGTTTAGACAATGAAAAGTCACAAGATTTACAGACAAATTATAAAATACATATTAAACTCAATAGACTCACTCAGTACAGTCACTGTGGTCTCTCTGCTCCACAGTGTTGTGTAATATGAGCCTCTTTCACCTCTACAGCTGTAGACTCCATTATAATAGTCATTTACACTATAAACAGTATATTCTCTTGATGTTGAATATATAATTCGTCCACTTCTTCTCCAGTGATACGTCCACTCAGTGTTTCCTCTGTCCTTAATCTCACATCTGAGAGTGAGCTTCTCACCAGAAAATATCTTAGGCCAGTTGGTCAGATGTTTCACCACTGCACTTTTTATCTCTGTTGTTATAAAGAAGCAATGCAGATATTATTAAAATATGATCATATAGAAAGCTTGCATTACACCAGTGATGCTTCAAAGTAAGGTACAAGTTTGCTGTCTTCTACTTACCAAATGTATTACTGTACTCAGTGTAGTAGAGTGGGTCTCCTCTGCCTGCTCTGCACTGGTACACTCCTTCCTCTGAGACACTTATCTGTTGTTCATATGAACCTTCTTTGAATAAGTGCTCATTTTTGTTCCAGTAATATTTCCAACCAGATGAAGATGGAGTCACAGAGCAGCTCAGAGTCACACTGCCCCCTGACTGAACCTCTGTCTCTCCACTCACTGTGGCCTTTGGTTTCTCTGTGGGTTAGATAATGAAAAGTCACAGATTTACAGACAAATTATAAAATACATATTAAACTCAAAAAACTCACTCAGTACAGTCACTGTGGTCTCTCTGCTCCACAGTGTTGTGTAATATGGGCGACTTTCACCTCTACAGCTGTAGTCTCCACTGTCATAGTCATTTACACTATAAACAGTATATTCTCTTGACATGGGAGATACAATTAGTCCACTTCTGCTCCAGTGATACGTCCACTCAGTGTTTCCTCTGTCCTTAATCTCACATCTGAGAGTGAGACTCTCTCCAGGAAATATCTCAGACCAGTCAGACTGAAAAGCCACTGTGGGTACTGTAAGAACACAGATATATGGACAAAAATATAATAATTGAAAGATCTAACTGTACCATTTTGTATTATATATCATTTTTAAACAAATTTGGAAACACTGTCTAAATCACCAGCTGTAATAATTCAATTCAATGCAATTCAGTTTTATTTATATAGCCCAGTATCACAAGAGTCGCCTCAAAAGGCTTCATAAACAGTTCATCAAACATAAACACAATCAGACATAAACAATAACTACACTAAACTAAACAGACTCAGGACACCCCCTGTCCTTCGACCCTCCTTCTCAGTAAGGAAAAATCTCTTTAAAAAAAACTGGGGAAAAAAAGAAGAAAACATATGGAGACCACTTTGAAGGAGAGATCCTCTCCCAGGACAGACAGACTATAAATGTGTGTTGAATATTAAATAAAATCCATTAACTCATCTACAGTATCATATTTCAAGTCTGAAGAAAGCAACAGCAGCCTGATTTTGATAACTTATAAAAACACATCAATAAATTACAAAAGACACCAGCAAAGTTGTTTCTAATTTGATTATAATGTAATTGAAAGATAAACTCTGTAATTAACTGTACTCACCACTAACTGTGACTTCATTACTTGTTTGTGTGAAGATATGATCATCAAATCCTCTGCATGTGTAGACACCTCCATGAGAGATACTGATACTATTAGATGTTTCCTGCTGATAATCAGAGCCTTGGTTATCTCTGAACCATTCATATTCGCCTCCCCACTCCTCTACATCACAGCTCAGCGTCACACTGCCCCCTACTGGGATGGCTGTGTTGGTGAATGTCAAATGAACTCTGCGTTTCTTTTCTGTGAAAGGAAATCAAAAAGTGTAACGTCCACTGTAGTATATTCAGACTTGTCATACAAAAACATGTGTTGAGTACCATGAAGAAAAACGCTTCAACACTGACCTGTCACCTTCAGTTCTTTTACAGTGGACTGTGTTTCCTCATTGATCCCACAGGAGTAAAAACCTTTATCTGATTCTGACACTGTATTGATAATCAGTTCATTGGTATTTGATATTTGTCGTAGCTGATGGTGTGTGTTATGTTGAACAGGTGATTCATTTTTGTAAAGGTACAGCTCTCTCTGATCAGGATCTGTACAACGCAGAGTCACAGAGTCCGTCAGATACACAGACTGTTCAGGAGCCTCCAGAGTCACATGATCACCTGTGTAACAAAGTAAAAATACTGAAAGTTAGTATTATAATTTACTATTATTTATGTTACAATAATGATTTTTAATAAATTAAGAAACACAACAGCATTTATGGATTATTAGAGACATGGAATACATCATTATTTTACACACACCCATTTACCAACAGCAGGCGGCAGTACTGAGCATAAAATATCCCAGCTCAGAACAGTCTACAGCAGAGGTTCTGGTGGTTCATCTGATGGTACTCAGGAGGATTTTGCAGTTCAAGTCCTGGTTTAGTTTATTTCCTCCTGAATTAGTCCTGGTTTAGAATTGGTGTAGTCCTAGTTCAGACCTGGATTAGTCCTGGTTCGGTCTCACTCTTATTGGTTTGGTCCCGTGTTAGTCTTGGTTTAGTCTAGACATAGCCTAATCTTAGGTGTCACTTGGAAAGTCAAATATTTTCTGAACTGATACTTGGTGTGAAAAGTTTCAGAATCACTGCTCTACAGTATTTATAACACAGAAGCTAATGTGGTCACAGGCTCAGTAAAGAATATAAACATGCTCTGGACAAAGCAGAAGCTACAGAAGGTAAAGGAGTCTGGTCTCACAGCAGCAGAGTGGGTTTAATAAAGCAAAGTCACAAAAGTGAAGCTGCTGTGAGCTCGTTTTATCACAGAGGACACAGCACTGATCAGCTCTGGACAGAGGGACAGCTCTGTGTCCTCTTGTGTTCACAGAAATATGACTCAAACTAAAAAGTTAGACCACTGTATATAAAATAATAGAATGCAGTGGTAGAAACAAATTAAATATTTTATTCACAAGATAAAAAGATATTACCACTTCATTAAAAATAAAAGCTCATTTTGACTTTGATAGCAGCAGCAGGTCTCAATGTGTGAAAAAGACAACAAATGGGAAATGCTTACTAAAAAAAAGCTGGACTGAGCATTTTACAAGACCAGTAATAAAACATGTGTTTAAATATTATTATTAGTATTGGATATATTTGATGCTTGTGGTCTTCTGGTCTTGAGCAGGGCTGCACTAAAAATGTTTGAGACAAGCTGCCGTCATCAAATTTTAAAAACTAAACAGTATTATATCAGCACCTGACCAGGTTTGTTATGTTAAAATATAAATACAATTTTTATGAAATTTGCAAAGCATATTACACAGTGTTCAGTGTCCAAAAATAACTTTTAATTATTTAAAAATTATCCAATTTAAATTTATGCTTTTAAACTATAATTTCTTTATTTACGTCCTTCTCTGATTGTTAAATTTTGGCCCGAAAGATGAACTGAGTTTGACACCACTGGTCTAAAAACTACCATCATCTGTCTAATACATGATATAAAAAAAATAAAATCTTGATCCTAACAAGTCACAAATTTGTACTCATAGTTGTATTGTTGACATGTCATATGAAAATAAGTTAATTACCTTTGGTCTGTTTGCAGATGACACTGAGCACTGAAATTAAAAAATTAAAACATACTTTAATGTCCTTTATGTTGGCACAGCTCTATAAAAACACTTTAATCATCAACTTGGTTAAAGACAAAGTGTTGTGTACTCACAGATGAAGCCCAGAGTCCAGACCAGAGAGGGTCCCATCCTCAAATCCAGCTCTCGTTTCTCTGAGCTCAAGACCGACGTTAGTTCACCAAAGAAACAAAGAAGTTACATTTTATATTTAGTTTAATGTTATCCATTTCGTCATCTTCGGACGACTGCTCTGACAACTGCACTTCCTTCCTTTTCTCATGTACCTCACTCAGCCTCTGCACAGAAGAACCACGGCTAGTTTCACACATTCTTTTTCACACATCATACAAAGATCATTTGTTTTTTTTAATTCATCACAAACAGACAGCTGTAAGATGCATAATAAGTTAATAAGTAATAATGTACTTGAGACATTATTTTTATAGTATTAGTAGCAGTAGCATGTTGTATTATAGTAAATAAGACACACATACAAATTAAAATAGAAACAAGTTGTCTTGTGTTGTTGAAGAAGTTTAATAATGTCTATGTCCAAATTTGTCAAATGAAACTTGCACAGACTTCTGGGTAAAAAGCCTGCATGAGGTTTTTCTGTGTTTCTTAGAATTAAAACTAAGTGCAGCAGAGTAAAGAGTCAGCACAACACTGCTATACAAGAGTCCAATAATAGCCCACAGACATAAAAGACATCTGTGACTTTAAAAAGCTCATCTTTGTGACCATGAAAACCTGAAAAACAATGAATATATTTCTGTTATTTACTATTGTAGAGGTATCTAATTGATTATGGAAAACTAATTCATACTTGAACTGGTTTGTAAGTTATTTCTCATGACTGACAATGGCCCACACACTTTGCTGCAATTTCACACATAGATTTAGAGAAATAAAGTTAAAGTCACAAAATGAGGTTTATTATTGGTGGAATCACAGTTCTTGCAATTTTCGAGTTAGCATCCATGGTTAGCAATAACTCATTAGCATACCATGCATCAAACATAACAAGAAACTACAGAATTTATATCATATTAAAAATAACTAGCAAATACATATAAAATCTATTTAATACACTGCTCAAAAAAAATAAAGGGAACACTTAAACAACACAATGTAACTGCAAGTCAATCACACTTCTGTGAAATCAAACTGTGTCCACTTAGGAAGCAACACTGATTGACATCAGTTTCACTGCTGTTGTGCAAATGGAACAGACAACAGGTGGAAATTATAGGCAATTAGCAAGACACCCCCAATAAAGGAGTGGTTCTGCAGGAGGTGACCACAGACCACTTCTCAGTTCCTATGCTTTCTGGCTGATGTTTTGGTCACTTTTGAATGCTGGCGGTGCTTTCACTCTCGTGGTTATTACATCAGGAGACGTGGAGGAGGCTGTAGGAGGGCAACAACCCAGCAGAAGGACCGCTACCTCCTCCTTTGTGCAAGGAGGAACAGGAGGAGCACTGCCAGAGCCCTGCAAAATGACCTCCAGCAGGGCACAAATGTGCATGTGTCTGCTCAAACGGTCAGAAACAGACTCCATGAGGGTGGTATGAGGGCCCGACATCCACAGGTGGGGGTTGTGCTTACAGCCCAACACCGTGCAGGACGTTTGGCATTTGCCAGAGAACACCAAGATTGGCAAATTTGCCACTGGCGTCCTGTGCTCTTCACAGATGAAAGCAGGTTCACACTGAGCACATGTGACAGATGTGACAGAGTCTGGAGACGCCGTGGAGAACGTTCTGCTGCCTGCAACATCCTCCAGCATGACCGGTTTGGCAGTGGGTCAGTAATGGTGTGGGGTGGCATTTCTTTGGGGGCTGCACAGCCCTCCATGTGCTCGCCAGAGGTAGCCTGACTGCCATTAGGTACCGAGATGAGATCCTCAGACCCTTGTGAGACCATATGCTGGTGCAGTTGGCCCTGGGTTCCTCCTAATGCAAGACAATGCTAGACCTCATGTGGCTGGAGTGTGTCAGCAGTTCCTGCAAGACCAAGGCATTGATGCTATGGACTGGCCGCCCGTTCCCCAAACCTGAATCCAATTGAGCACATCTGGGACATCATGTCTCGCTCCATCCACCAATGCCACGTTGCACCACAGACTGTCCAGGAGTTGATGGATGCTTTAGTTCAGGTCTGGGAGGAGATCCCTCAGGAGACCATCCGCCACCTCATCAGGAGCATACCCAGGCGTTGTAGGGAGGTCATACAGGCGTGGAGGTCACACACACTACTGAGCCTCATTTTGACTTGTTTTAAGGACATTACATCAAAGTTGGATCAGCCTGTAGTGTGTTTTTCCACTTTAATTTTGAGTGTGACTCCAAATCCAGACCTCCATGGGTTAATAAATTTGATATTCATTGATAATTTTTGTGTGATTTTGTTGTCAGCACATTCAACTATGTAAAGAACAAAGTATTTAATAAGAATATTTCATTCATTCAGATCTAGGATGTGTTACTTTACTGTTCCCTTTATTTTTTGAGCAGTGTACATTTTGTCAAAGTGAGTGTACAATGGTTAACACCTATACCCAGGGGGATGTGCGTTCGGCGCGCGACGTCAGAGCAGAGAGAGCAGCAGAGGACAGGACAGAGCAGACATCCTTCTCCACTTCTTTCTACATATTTGTTCATTTTAGGATGAATCGAGCTAAACAAATGCTAACAACACAAGCACAGCATTTATCCTTCCTTTAGTTCATTTGTGCCTAATTCGTTATGCAAATTAACCCCGTGCATATTTAATGAGGCACTGAGTTTTATGCAGGTATGCAAGTGACACTTTGTTTTTGCACAGAAGTTATTAGCCTTGTTATTCTTTTCACTGTTAAGTTAATCTAGAAATACAGATTATTTTAATAATCTTCCTCAAACCATAGACAGCTGCCCCCCACCCCCCTCTGTTTTTTTAACAGATGGTCCCCTGCCTATACACCCCTGTGGTCAACAACTACACTGAGCTGCACAAACGTGGGTGTGGTATGGTGAGTGTCTGAGAATAAAATGTGTCAAAACCACTGTGGTGGTGTGTTATAGCTCTGAGTAAAAGGAAGTATGTCACAGTTCAAACAAAGAGAGCCCACTGATACAAGTTATTTAGGAAACATAACTTCTCCTTTCCTCATCTCTGTTGTAGTATCAAGTCTTATCACCGTGAGCTTCCCAGAGACAGAATAACAAGTGATGCAGTTAAGGACTGGGCCCATTAAGGTTTAGGTGCTGGGCTGAATACAACATACAGTCTGGTTCAGTGGCAGAGTGGTTACTGACGCCTCACTGGAAGAAGGATCTGAGTTCAGTCTTGGATCAGTAAAGAAACACAACAGTATTATTGCTTTATTAGAAACATGGATCACGTCATAGTTTGACACACACTCTTTTATCAACAGCAGGTGGCAGCACTGAGCAACAAACATAAATCTCCAAAGCACCAGCTCAGCACAGTCTACAGCAGTGGTTTGTCTGGTGCTACTCAGGAGTTCAAATTCTGATTTAGCTTAATTCCTCGTGGTTTAGGTCTGCATTAGTCCTGGTTTAGTCCTAGTCTTGGGTTGGTCCTGTGTTAGTCAGGTTTAGTGAAGACATAGGCTAATTGTAGGTTGGTACTGGGTAGTGTTGTAATCAAGACCGTACTTATCAAGACCACGACCAGTTCGAGTCCAAGGATAACCAAGACAAGGCTGAGACTTTCAG
This sequence comes from Bostrychus sinensis, assembly GCA_020698575.1. Lineage (NCBI taxonomy): Eukaryota > Metazoa > Chordata > Actinopteri > Gobiiformes > Eleotridae > Bostrychus > Bostrychus sinensis. The sequence goes on from CM036252.1 coordinate 17,176,241, forward strand.
GGTTTAAGACAGAGTTGAGACTGAGACTTTTAAGGACTAGACCGAGACCAAGTCAAACCCAGACCAAGTCGAGACCAAACCCTGTGAACTAACAATGTATAAAGGGGAAATGTTTTTTTTTTTTTTTTTTTTTTTTTTTTAAAGTGCTTCAAATACATTAGTTATTATTTTAATGATTTAATGCAACAGACTCCCCAAACAGAGACAGATCATTTTCTAGGTTCTTCTAATGTGGTAAAACAGTTATCCCAAATTATGAAGAAAAGCATATTCTTATAATGTTTAGTTAAATAAATCTAGACACCTACCATCGAGACTACGACCAGACCAAGTAAACTGCAGCGAGGGGAGACTAGAACAAGACATTATATAAAAAGGTCTAAGTCTAGACCAGTCTTGGGCGCTACAACACTAGTACTCTGTGTGAACTTTTTGAGGATCACTGCTCTACAGTATTTATAACACAGAAGTGAATTACTCTGGTGTTTAAAGTTCCTCAAGGAAAAACATGCTTTTATACAAACAACAAAAAATAGACCAAGTGAGATTAAACTCTACACTACAAAAGTTACTTTCTAAGTCCAGTCCCTCATGTCAACTTAAGCACTAGGAAAAATATGAAAGAAGTCTACATATTACAGTTTTTTGAAGTTGCTTAGTCTCTAAAGAATAAATAAAAGCGCTAAATTTAAAACCCAAGGGGCAACACCTCAGCTCAAAAAAAAAAAACTCTACACACATTCTCAACATCATCATTCATCATCTTATTACAGAACGACACAACATGTTTTTATTTGTAAAATCTTAAACACAATTATCTGCTTTTGAAGCTCCACAGACCCAAGGCACATATGACATTAAAAAAAAAACACAATAAATCAGAAGATGAAGATAAAGACCTCATATACTCCAAAAGCACAACTTAAATCAAAAAATACAGTTTATGTTTATAAAATGTAGTAATGTTACATTTTCTGCATATTTACAGCCATTCTCTTGTTCTCAAACAAACAGTTTCTTGATACTTTGGCTTATAGGCATTGTACTCAAAAGTATAAATGTAAATGTTTTAAATATCTCACTGCAGTGTGATGATTGTGACTCATATTTAGATGATAAAGTGGCATTTTTTCATGTGTCTAATGTAATGCATTTCTTATAATGTTTGCTATTGCACACGTTCTGGGACTTTAGTTTATAGCTTTGAAGTTTGTGTGTAAAGTTCTGCCACACTGGCTACAAGTTTCAGAAAATGTGCTTAAGCCATTCCAAAAATCTGTAATGTATATAGTCTTATAAACTAATATGCTTCAAATTTACATTCATAGTTGTATTGTTGACATGTCAGGAAAATAAGTAAAGGCAGGCAATTACCTTTGGTCTGTTTACAGATGAGACTGAGCCCTGAAATAAATAAATAAAAAACATATTATAAAGCGTTTCATTTTGACACAGGTCTATAAAAAGCTTTAGTTGTCAACTTGGTTACAGTGTTGTGTACTCACAGATGAAGCCCAGAGTCCAGACCAGAGAGGGTCCCATCCTCAAATCCAGCGCTCGTTTCTCTGAGCTCAGGACTGGTTTAAGTTCACCAAAGACACAAAGAAAGAAGATACATTTGATAAAGACTGGTTTATTATTATCCAGTTTGTCATCTTCAGGATGACTGGTCTGCACTTCCTTCCTTTCACAGGTACAGCCTCTGCACAGAAGAAACAGGGCTAGTTTCACACAATTTTTCTGAGCATCATACAAAGTTGTTTTATTTAAATAATCACCAAAGTGCAGCTGTAAGATGCATTATGTGTAAATAATAAGTAATGTACTTGAGAAAATATGTTTACAGTATTAGTAGCACAGGTATATTTCATTAGTAAATAAGACACACAAAGTCTGCAAATGCAATGCAGCTAATAAAGAAACTAGTTAAAATATTACGATTCTCCCTCTAAAACAACTTTGCTCTTGTCTTGAGGAAGCTCAATAATGACAGCGGCCCACAGACTTAGTTGCCCAGAGGAAACAAAAATAAAGTTGAGGTCATATAAATTAGTTTTATTCTTGGTGACTATGTTGGTTTTCTCACCTGACGATAACAGTTCTTGCAAATTCAACCATTCACTCTCTCTCTCTCTCTCTTACACAGACAGACATTCACTCTCACTTTCATTCATTAGGGGCAGTATAGAGTCACCAATTCACCTAACACATGCATGTCTTTGGACGGTGGGAGGAAGCCAGAGTACCCAGAGAGAACCCACTGTACCCACAATCTCCTTGCTGGGAGGCGAGAACACTAACCACTCTGCCACCATGCCCCTTCTTAAAAAACTAGACACTCTCTATCTCTCAGTCATACGTTATGGCTTTTTGTTTTGGTGGATCTAGACAAACAATCAGGAGGGAAAGTCACATCATGCACTGAAACAATGCCAAGGTCATCTGTGCTGAAAGTAACAAATATCACCGTTTGGATCAGGGATGCTACTGAGATCAGGAGACATGCACCAAGGACAGCTCCTTCACTTGTTTCTCTTTACCAAACAATGTTGAACAAGACCCCTCTCTATCTGTCATCTCCTCTCCACTTATTATACCAGATCAAGCAAATCTATCAAGCTTATTACTCCCAAAACCTCTACCACTTTTGGCCGTGAGCAGCAGACGACTGGAACACACTGCAAAACACCCTCAAACTTTAACAGATTATATATAGTTGACACTTCCTGCTGATGAATATGATCCATATTTAGACACACTCTTGCTCTCTTGCTTTTCACACTTCTTATTCTCACATACGCAGACACCTCCTCTTGCTTTTGTTTACTTGTTTTGTTCATTTTTGTCTATGTATAGTTATATGTGTGTTATTTATTCCTGGCCAAGTAAGTTAACCTCTTTGATGTAATTTTGTTTTCATCTATGAATACAAACATTACATGACAGGGGTGATTATTCTGCTTCTGCTGATCGTGCTTTATTCTGTGAAAGGTAACACAAGAAGTTAGAAATATTAACATCCTTAAAGCACATTTTATTTAAGGTTTATTAAAACCTGCTGTCTTTCCTTTCCACAGACTGCTGCTTTACAAGGTTAATAAAGTCTTATATTTAACACAATATTTCTACAGCACATGTTGCTTTCTGTGTTGAGGACTGTGTTTAATGTCTTTTAGACAATATGCGTACTTGTCCGTTCTTGTGTTCTCGTGGAGCTCGTGACACGTCATCCGTGGCGGACCGAGTACTGTTCCAATTCAAAGTTCGCACAGACCGAGAACGGATCAAATCCCCGGATGTTGTTCTCGCCCCGCCCACTTTACCGAGTCTGCATCAGAGCAGACTTGTGCGTACTTGAGGCTGCCTGCTGTCCCAGAATGCTTTACGGTGGCAGCCGTGGTGGAGGAGAAAGTCCACAGCGGTAAGTTTAAAGTTGAAATATTACTGCTGTCTTGGCACGAAATTAACTTTTAAGACGATTTGAGGCGAGAAATTTATCATTTTAATCTTAAATCTGTACTCTATTCTTAAAGATGGTTCCGACGGTGACCGGCCGGCTGGACCGAGCGCCCTTCACTAGCCTAGCGGCACTCAGAGCTAACTGTACCCGGCTCAAAACAGCCGAGTCCGGCCAGTCGTTTCGAAATGTGCCGCTGCCTCTGGCGGTCTTTTTAGTGGTAAAAAAAAAAAGGTTTTAGGTTCGTTTTTTGTATTTGTTGTGGGCTATATTTGTTGTATATCAAAAATATTAACGATATTAACGTTATATTAAGAATTTTTTTTTATATTAACTAAATATTTCTCTCAAAATTATAGGTTCAAGGTAAATTAAGGCAAAATGTGTTATGTATAATATTTTGTTCATCTATTCTCTTTTGTTTTGACTTGTTATGAGTAATATTATTTGTTATAAAAAGACTAATGTTTAAATTTCAATCAGGGACGACAGAAGAAACCCAGGACTTCACTGACGAGAGGCCAGTGGCTTTTGACGGGAAAAAGAAACTCAAAACCAGGCTGGAAGAAAGCACTGACTATTGTCCTAAAGATGGTGGAAAATACAAGGTAAGTGGCTTGTTTTACAGCTCTCTATTACAATGACAGAGTCATCCTCATATTGCTGCAAACAAAAAATATGTGAAACGAAGTATGGCTATGATTAAAATGAATATCCATTCTGCAATCGAACCACAAAGACAGGGGTAGAGCCTGGCAGTGAGGACGATGGGACATGAGGGAAGAGAAGCAGGGACACTGAGGCTGTGCTAGTTCACACAGCTCAGATCAGAGAGGAGCAGAATTACAAAATTAGTTCAAAATCTTTAATTAAAAATTCTTCATGTGCAATACCAAGGGAGGTTTGATTTTTGTAAACAAAAGCAATGTTATCTGAAGCAAGAGAAACAGACTTTAACAGTTTAATGAACATATTTTATTTTAATTCCTGAAAAGTTGCTAACTGTAGTGATGTTTTCTCAGACATCCGGGCAACTCTGAAGATGGTCAGTCTGGCTCAGAGACAGTTCTGAAGATGGTCAGTCTGACTCAGAGACAGTTCTCGAGAGCTCCCAGTCTTCAGCTGCAGCACCTTCCTGTCCTCTCCTGGTCCCACTGCTGCTTCATCCTCCTGCTCTTCACCTAAACTCTCTACGCAGCTGTTGTGGACGTGCAGCTGGTTCCATGAGTTTAGGAGAGAACCTGAGATGGATCTGCCATTGTGTCTTCAGAGCACCAAAGGTACGCGCTCTAACACTGCTGGCCTTTGTGTGGTGTTGTAGCGTGCCTCCACTTGTCCTGTACCAAACACAAAAAATGTTCACTGTTTAAAAATTATGATTATATTATACAGTAATCCAAGTATGAATTTTGTGTGTCATTGTAGGTCTAACTTAATGGTTTCAGGCTGACGGTATGGGGTCATTACAATGATGATGTATTGGAGGCACAGGTACCCCCCTCTCTCTGAGCAGGAGGCCTGGTGAACAGCTAAGGACAGGTGTGTCCTACACAGATCCCGCGGCAGTGAATGTCCCTCTGCATTACACACACTCTGCAGGATTATGGAGGGGAAATGTCTTCATGTAACATCTCTCTTCTGTGGTTCTGCAGTAGGGATGGCCTCGCGTGGCACCTGTTGATGGCACCGACAGCATGGGGGTGCCTTGTGCCCAGCAAACGCTGTCTTCACCTGCTCCACTTCATCCTCTTTGGGTAAATAAGGAAGAGGGGTCATCGATGATCCTGCAGACTGCAGCCGCTGGTGTGGCAGGACGTAGGAGACTACACAGGCCAGGAAACAGTGACCTGCGCTTCGTCCGCATGGGTTTATCCATGGGGCTTCCCATGGAGGAGCAACTGAACCAGCAAGCGAAAGCTGGGTCAGGACGGCCTGAAGGCAGGTTTCATACAGTACAGTAAAAGTATCCCCTGTAAATATTTGTAAGTAAGTTGCGTAAGTATAGATACATGAAAATTGTGCTTAAGTAAAGTAGCAAAGTACTTCGTTGCACTCCACCACTGCAGGTCACCTCCAGACCAGAAAAATGCCCAGATTGGCCCACTGTAGTTCAGCAGCACAAAGCTTGCTAAAGGCCCATGTCTCCTGTTTTCGATTGCCTTTCATATTTCTTTTTATGTGACTGAATAAATTTCCTTGTCTACATATCTGAGTGGTTACTTTTTCTTTTATTAAAATATGATTTTGTGGAGATTTTGTAGTTGTATGAGAGCTTAGCTAATATCAACAAGGAATGTTGGGTTTAAGATAATAAACCTGTTAGGTGTTGTGTAATGCAGGTGTGGATATAATTTACCTGATACATAAATCATTTATTAGTATAGTGCTCAGAATTTACTTCCCAGTGCTGTGGAACCCTGCTGTTGCTAATGTATATTTTACATTAAATGTTCATTCTGTTTATTTGTAAAGTAACATACCTTGATGTTTAGTGACAGAACATTACAGCTGCTGTGTTATATACGTAATTATTATAATTATCATATTAAGTGCAGAAAAACTAATCTGCAAAGAAGCTATGAAAATATTGCTATCGATAAAGCTATGATCATTTGCCGGTCCTCCTCCGCATCAGAGCTCTTTGTACTTCGCCTCGGCCCTGGGGTAAAGGTGAGCGGCGGTGAGAGCAACAGCTCCGCGGACAACAACAAACTCTAAAGTAACACTCCAGCTGGGACGTCCCACTGTCCCGTCTCCCATTAATGTTGTTTTTATTGCTACAATTGCTGCCACAGTTCGAATTCATAATCAGTTAAAAATACGACAGTAAATTTATTTAATAAAATTTTAAATAGCATGTATTATAATATAATATTATAATATAATAGTAATATGCATTATTAAAATATTTAAGAAAAGAAGAAAATGACAATAGTACACTTTGTATTCTGTTTTAAATCTGTGATCATAACATAAGTAACAGTGGCTTCATAGTAAAATCTATCCACAGATGTCTCAGTTGCTATGATTGGTGAGACTGAGCTTCAGAACATGAGTTAGTCTCCCATTTTCATTTGTTTACAATTACAATAACTCTATGTACAAAATGCATACTTTTTAAATCAAATTGTCCCAACAGCAGCAGCGAGAAGGCGTAGGGTCGAAGAGATAGTATAATCAAATATTTTTTAGGAGTATTTTCTCAGCTATACAGCATTAATGCACTCATCTGTTTGTAACTAGTTCATAATAACTTGTTAATGTCTTTTTTTTAGCAGAAGCTCTGTAAACAAAAAGCATCACCATCATCCTAATACCTTCTCTTCTATCCAAGTGTTACACCATCACTTTCTTTTCTGTCGTTGATCATGTAAATATATATGTACAGGCCATTTTATACTGCTTTTCTTTAGCTTTATTAACACTGAAACATTAGATGACAATAATATTTTATCACAATAATGTTTTTTTTTTTATCACATATGACTTTACTGTGTTTTCACATTGACAAATTATCAATAAACTAAATCTATCACTCTTGTTTTATGCTGGCTCAAGGCAAAACTAACCACATTAGGAGGTTTCTTTCTGTGCATTTCTGTGCTGTTCTGCACTGTGACCTGCAGATGGCGCTGTGTCCTCAGACTTTAGGCTTTTGCAGCACACTGTACACCGTGTTGACTTCATTTGAGTCTTCCATCTCTTGGTTTGACTCATCCATCTCCTCAGTCTGTTGTGTTTTCTCTGTGTCTTTGGACGCAGCCGCCTGCTGTGGCTCCAAAACGCAGTAAACTGTGTGTGCTTCATGATTTTGTTCTTCTGGATTTGGGCCGACGGCGGCTTGGTCCAAGCTGTGGTTTGTGTTTTGTGGGTCTATATTTTCATAGTCAGCTTCAGCTTGATTTGAAGATGTGGAGACTCTGGGCTGAGATGGCTGTTCCAATGGCTCACTCCGGATTACCTGAGGCTATTAATAATAATGTTTAAGTCATTTAAGATACATAGACAAGCCTCAAAGAGTGGAAATAGTTGCTTACCTGGTCTTTACATTTTTTTAAAAATAACTTCTTAGCCGCAAATGAAACAAGAACAGTGATGACTACTAATAAAACTGTGACAACTATGATCACAATAAGAACTTCAGGATCGAATTTAGGTGACTCTTGGCGTTCAGTACTGGAGCCTGTGAAGATATGAATAAAAAAAACACATTTAATTTCTCCAATTACAGTGCTGGGTACTACATTAGATTTCTCGTACATTTACTTGAGTGACCTCCTGAAAAAAAGGCGTGAATACGTGATACTTCACCAACATTTCAACATATGCAAATAATTAGTTGTAACTTTAGGTAGCCTCTTGCTGTTAAGTAGTAGTATAGTAGTAGTAGCACTAATAGTTTTGGCTGGCCTTATTTGGCAAATAAATCAAAAGTAGCCCGTTACAGACTCAGAGGTTATGTTTTTATTGAAGAGTTAAAAAGAAATTGTAAGATTATGATTAAAGTCTCAGCAATGGTCGGTAAAATTGTTAGTTTTTGGTGTGAATTCATAACAATGTCTGGATTCATGAGTCTTTTAATGAAATTTGTACAATTTGTAATCCAATTGATAGAGCATTTACCCCAGAACTAGAAGATTTCTGGTTCAAGTTCAGGTGTATGCGCTATATCTTTACTATTGTGGGTTAGGACCAATGCCTTAGCAGAGGTCTGTGCTCTCAGAGTTTTTCTGGTTTTGTTGTGGGGGTAATGGGAGGACAGATTAGGATGATTCCAAGGGCCCATGACTGACACGGGCCCAGGATAGGGTGACCAGATTTTTAGATCCAAAAACTGAGACACATTTTATTTATTTTTTTATCACAAATCACGGTGCATTTGAACTCACCAAGTGACAAAAAAAGCTTCTGAAATTATAATTTTCTCTCATGTAATTAAAGCACATAATGCTAGGGCTTAAGTTTTGAATTTTAATGATTTATTAATAAAAATAGTGACATGGTAATTAATTTTAGTGACAAAAGCCTTTAAACAAATGTGTTTTAAGTTTCCTGCTGCTTTTCTCTTGGTTAAAATTGGGACAACTGGGACATGGTTTGTTGAAAACTGGGAGTCTGGGAGTGTTTTTTCTGTCTTGGGACATGGGGCAAGAAGCCTAAAACTGGGACTGTTTTGGTTAAATAGCCCAGGAAAATCTTACAATAATAAAAAAAGGTTAGTTTACAATTATAAGACCCAGAGGTACATCTTTTCGGGAGGCACTGCCCATGACTACTTTTACGTTAATAGTACTGTTTTAAAGTAACAATACTTGTACTTTGACCACTCTAACCACCCCCTCTGTGTACTTAATGTTATCTTTAATACATACACAGGTCTGCTATGTCTTGTGAAGCTTTTTTTGCGCTGACATGGTTGCTCCCAGTGCAGATAACGCTTCTGTTCTTGGCAGAAATGGTGATGTTGAGTTGAGAGAAGGATTTATGAGGCGTTTGGCAGCCGTCTTCACCACACTCTGACCAAAGCCAGTGATGCTGGACGGAGCAGTTCACTCTGAAGATGCAAAGACCATGAGAGGAGTTGGCCTGCACCGCTGTGATGTTCAGGGCAGGTTCAGGAACAGCGTCTGTGAAAGAAAGAAAAGATCTGCTGTTGAAGGAAGACATGACCAAGCCCTCTGCTGGACAACAGTAGGAGTCACACACACAAAGACAAGTGCTAAGTTCTCATGTACTGAATTTATAGTGAGAGCAAATTAAATTAAATAATGCATTGAGAGATTATCCTAACCATTATGAATTACACAGGTCTACAAGCAAAATGCTTCTGGAACAAAAGTAGTGACATTTTTCTTGGATTAGGTCACTAATAAAGAAAAAGTAAGTCAGAAGTGCAGATTGGCTATAGTTTCCAAGAAACAGTATTGGGTCAAAATAGGAAATTTATGCAAAATAAGGCAAAAGCGGTAGTTTATCAGAAGGTACAGTGTCTACAAGCAACCAGTTCTATCTGAAAGCCTGTCTGCACATTCCAATACATTCATTTTAATATGTCTAGAGTTTTGACATAAAATGTTTTTTTTTTATTTGCAGAAATCTCTCTCTTAGAAGTGGACAAAATGCATGCATGTAGAGAAATTAAATATTTTCAAAATATAAATATTTTTAAGCAAAAATGCCTAAATCTATTGTATAAACAGATGCGATTTTGATGTGAAACAATATCATTAAATATCTTGAATACATTAGCTAACCAGCACAGTTATCAATTGATTTTCAGTTCATCTTATCAAAATAAATGAGATTTAGCCACTTTTATCTCTGAAGCAGATCAAGTCCAAAAATTTGTAGACCAGTGTTATGTATTTTTATTTTATTTTATTCATTACTAAGTGCATTAAGGAGCATTTTGCACAATGGTAAGAAGCATGAAAGTATAATTTATTTCCAAATTTTTTATAGTCTAGTAGAGGGTTGGTTAATAAAGTGTGAGATTTAGCATCATATAGGGCAGTGTATAGGCAGGAACATGATGATACACAATATTAGACTTTTGTGATACACAGTATTTTGATATATCACTAAACTGACGTTATATCAATTGATTTCAGTAAACCTCACCAGCATTATAATAATAATAATACACCGCTACATTCACAACATTTTTTGAAATACATTTTATTTAATAGTTGCCTTTTTTTTAAATCAACAGAATAAAAGTGCTTCCAGGATTTTTTTTTTACATGTAAAAAAAAATACCGAGGCTAAATTCTGCCTTAATCTGTAAGAAGAAATATTTACATTGATGGATTATATTATATTGCAGTGCTTTCTACAAATCAATATTGTCTTCACTCCACTCATTTGGCACATTTTAGCCAATGCTTTTGGAAGATTTTGAGGTCAATACTGATGCATCTTGTCAAACTGAAGTTATTTGTCTTGATTCCCAGTTTAATTTTGCAGAGTTGTTTACATTTAACCGTCCCACCCCTGCCAGGCCTCTAGGTTTATTATAGTTTATCCCTGGTTTGGATTAATTACATTGGGACTGATGACACTGTTATTTTGTATAAAATGTTTATGTTTTGCAGGTAATTATGATATTAACAATACAACAGATAATTAAGTGTAACTAAAATAAACTACACAAGTAATTAAAATATCCAACTTACCTTGAACAGTGAGTTTGTATTTATTCACGATGTGTTTAAAGTTTAATTCGTAGGAAAATGTATAAATGCCATCGTCCTTCTTAGTCAAATCTCTGATGCATAACTTTTCATTTGACTTGTGATAATGAATTTTCTTTGTATAATTTGGGTTGGTGTTGTGGTCAGAAGTCAGAATTGTTGAAGGATTTTTAGTCCATTTGGCAGATTTATATGGGGGTTGTCCTCCAGCGTCCAGACAAACTGAGAGACTTTCCAAGCCATAAAGTGTCTTTACGGTCTCCTCAGCACTTATCTCTGCAGAAAATAACACTAGATTAGTTCAGTTTAAAAATAGCATGCAAAATGTGACAAAGCTAGCTTGAAATGTTCATGCAATAATGTATAAATAAACAGACAATATATGGGCAAAGGTTCATTACCTAAAACAAAATACAAACACCATAGTAGTAGCACCATTGTATTTCCAGTGTTGTTGTGACCGATGTTGAGAATAGTGGAAGTGATAAGCTACAAATGCAGGTGGTTTGAGTTGATAAGTAAATGTGACAGATGCTGTTTGAAGATCAGGAAATGTGCAGGAGCTCTGTAGTGCACCAGTCCTTCCTGTTTTTACACTTACAGGAGGTGAATTTGTTTGCGGTTTCACCTCACTGCATTTCATATCTGTAGATATGTAGGTATCCCCAGAATATGAAAACATTTTAAACAGTTACTACATTTCTTCAAAAATCTAATTCTGTAGTTCCCCTGCAAGATATAAGTGTAGGACTGTACCTGTTAGAAACAAATTTGAGTAATACTAAAAACTAATAATAAAAACCTTGCCTTTTTTTGCAAGTTGGAAATACATTTGACATTATTTTATGATGAATGGCATTATGTTGAATTTTAAATGGAAAATCCTGGAGGTACCCTGACCTAAAACCAGGGGCGTAGCCTGGAACATGCACAAGATTTACTGAGCCAGTGAGCATTGGGGCCCAGCAAGATGGTTTATGCAAGGTCTTGCTGGGGCCCGTGGCAAGAAGGCTTCACATGGGCCCATTATAATAGAAAATATAAGAAGAGGGACCATTTCTGGGCCCTTCTGACCATGAGACCCGGGACAACAGACCCCTGGGCCTGCTTGTTAGATAATGTCATTTGTAACAAAAAGTTGTACAAGTATCACAATTTAAATGAATGTAATATGAAAACATATTAACATATCAGGTTATGTAATTGCCATTTAAACTGATTGATGTGTGTCCAATATTGTTTAATATGATTTCAAAGCTCACTGTATTGTATAAGTACCAGATAAGATGAGCTGCTGTCTTCTGGTTTAACAATAAAATAGTTGTTTTTTAGTCATATAAGTAGGCTAATGCTGAAATAATCTGACTTTTCCACAATATTTGAATTCCTTAATGCAGAACAGGAAAATGTGTATTAGTCAAAATGAGATGACCAATAAAATAGTATATACGTTATATATTAATATCATATACCTAGACATATCCACCAGCCAACTGACTTTGACTTGTGGCTCCACCCTAACCAGCTGCTAGACCGGGTTACTCTCCAGGCCTTGGACCATGGAAAACTGGCACCTGGAGCCAGACTGACAGACAATTATTCACCCACATTCATTCACTATGAGCAATTCAGATTCACCACTAGACATTACCTGCAGCATGCCCACACAGAAGACATGCACACAAAGGTCATGTTAAACCCACATCCTTCTCACTTTGAGTCAGGAAAATAACTCTATACATGATACAATACAATTTCTATTATTTCAACCTTTTATTTCTGATTCAGTCTTTACTATTCCCAGTGGAGAAGAACAAAAATAATCAGATTCAAGTTGACCTGGTGTTTATAGGCTATTCTTTTGTTAATATGCAACAAACAATAAGAGGCACTTGGAAATCCACCTACACAAAAGGTGTGTCTTTTAAGGCTGGCAGCAATGTATGTATATTAAATATTAGAAGGAAAACTGACCATATTTTACATAATGTACAGAGAAACGTGTGTATGCGTAAATGCATACAGGACAGTCCAAAGATAACCAAAACTAAAATCACTTCTTACAGTGCAATTAATAAAAAAGTTAATGTTTTGTCATCAAGTTAAAGTGCATTTAGTATTGTTATTTAACTAACATTCATAATCATTTCTGGTGCAATGTGTTAGAAGTTGTTATTGACTAGACAAAAAACAGTATAATACATGTTTTTGATGTATTCCCTTGTTAATAATAATAAAAAAGTGTTTACATTTGTAGGTAGTTCAATATATTAAAAAACAACAGTACTGGACTGGTTCAGTGTCCACAGTGACAGACTTTCAGTGCTGGTAAGTTACATTTAAACAATTTCCCTTTGAAGCCACTTTTAAAACTGATTTTGGTGATATTTTAATGCCCAAGTATTAACAAAAGTCAGATGTAATATTCAACTCCAAGGACACGTTTTCTTTTCTCATGTAGCTTATTTCTGCTATGGAAGAGTTGCTCTGTGGTGGAAGCTGCCGTGTTAGGGTTATTTCAGTGATGCCCAAGACAGTGGTTCCCAGTTTTGTTTTCATCCAACCCATATTTAAAATGTCAGCTGTATGACCCAATTTCCTTGTCTGGTTGGGACTGAACCTTTATCAGTATTTGATTATTTTATTTTATTTTTATTTTAATTTTAGAGATTTATTGAAAAGCCATTTGACAAAATGTTATATCAAATTTGGCCATTTTATGTTCTTCATGTTCCTTTTTAGTGTTATTTTGATCACGTCATGAACTTTTTCTTTTTTTTTACCTTGTAAAAAACTTTGGTGGACCCTGCCCAGTGTTAGGAATCACCTAAGAAGCCAATACAATTTGGTTTGGTTTAAAGGAGCTATATTATGCAAAATCAACTTTTCTGAGTTTTCTACCATGTTATAATGTTGTTCCCTCATCAAAAATATACCCAGAGATATTTTTTGCTTCATTCTCACATCTTTAAATAATTCTATAGTCTCTGGCACGCTGTCCTGAGGCATCCAAATGCTTGGTTCCATGAACCTCCGCCTCTCCCATGAACCTCCACCCACTCCAGGAAGCACTGACCAATCAACAAGCCCTCTACATTCAGTCTGCTCTCATTCATTTATCCAAAAATACAGTGTACAGCTGTTTCCACTGATTCCTCACAGCTATTTTTCATTATATTGTAAAATAGCATCATATCATAAAGTATAAGGAAGTAAAAAGCTTTTTTTTCTTTTTTTTGTGTTCAAAAGAGAGCAATAGTCTGCTGCCTTCTGGTCTTCTCACCTGTGTCTTTATGGCACTAGTAAAGTACTTAATAAAAACGTTCTCTTTTAGTCAGATAATGTTTTTAAAGGTTGTAAAATGTGAAAAACTGGTTTAAAGGTGACCAAGATTGGTTTAAAATATGACTAAAAGCATAATATAGCCCCTTTAAATCAATATGAAAATCTTATTTTACTTTCCTTATTTTAACGGCCCATGTTTTATAGAGGAGCCATAGAGATATAAAATATATACCACAAACGTGATAAAGTTTCCGACTGCTGCCATTACATACTGTATACTATTACATAACAGGCCACAGCATAGACTGAGTTTGATTTTCCTGATTTTGCTTTCACACTTTCCTATCTTCCATAATGACCTATGACAGTATAAAGGTTAGTCAGTCTTTTAGCGTTGTGTTACAGTAAATCAGTCCTGGATTCCAACATGTAAAAAGTAAACAGTTTTTCTATGATGCCCTGACTGTGTAGCAGACATGTACATTTTGTAACTTGTTCCCTATGCATTCCTCCCTATTTTATTTACATTGACTTGTGGTTACAGTAAGAACAGGCAGCCAGGTCGTGTCTCTGACAGTGGAGTGGTTTTAGTATTTTCCTGCCATGTGGTCCACAGTTCAAACATAGAGTAATAGTAAAAAGCACTTTACATCTGAGAGTTTAGCAGCTGTCTGTACCAAAAAAACAGTTTCACTTCATTGCAAACCGCTTCCTGCATCTTTTTCTCACACATTGCTGATTCGAACGCTGAGTGGGCTGCTGTCTCGAACGCGTCCCCTGTCTCGCCCCTTTTCCTCTCCTCGATATTTCTCCTCCAGTCGCATCTTCTCCGGGTCGGCGCCTCCCTCTTTGCTGCCTCGGGACTGGGATGTCGGACTGGGCGGCAGTTGTTTGAATAAAGGAGGGGATTTGGTCTTGGCCACTTTGTCGAAGAAGGCAAAGTCTGCCACGTATTTTCCAGGACGGCGACAGGGAGACCACGGGGGGGAACTCGTAGCCCCAGAGGATCTCGTCCGGTAGGTAGGACGTCCGAACCTGGCACGTGGCAGAGGTGGGCTCGACAGTGGCGCTCATGATCACCAGCAACTCAAAGTCAGCCAGCTCTGGGTCTGTCCAGCCACCACCTGAAGGCACAAGAGATACAGAAATCACTTTATTAATACAACTACTACTATTGGTTTCCTCCCACCGTCCCAAAACATGCATGCGCTAAATTTGTGACTAAATTGGCCATAGTGAACTAATAAATGCTTATCTGCTGTCAGTGTGTGTCAGTATTTTCCCCGCCTCATGCCCTAAGCAGCTGGTATACAATAGGATCAAAGGAAAACAGTAGAAAATGAATGTATAAATGCAAAAAACTATTATTATAAATGCTGTGTTAGAGGCAAAGGCAAAAAGTGAGGCATGATGATGTACTGGCTGCAGTGTAGCTAATGCTAATATTCAATCACTTTATTAGAAGAAATAATATGGCTGATAATTAATAAAACATTTTAAACAACAAAATCGATAAAAACTAGACTAGACTGTAAAATATTTACTGTTTTGAATGTGAGAGCTTATTGATACCAAATGTCACTTCCTTGTCACAATAAATGGCCTTACTGTTGTCTTAAAACTATGTGGAATTAGTAAAAATAGCAGCTATTTCAGTAAAAGCACATGTACAAGTAATAGAGTTGTTGTAAACGTGTAAAAATAATTATTATTTTGTGTATGAATGTTGTCAGTGAGTGAGTTTGTGTTGCACTTATCACTCCAGTTTGGACATGCACCAAGAGATGAACAAAACCCATGTTTACAAAACAACCCTCCCCACCTCCAGACTCTAAACTATAAACCACCAATTAAAAATCTGCTAAGCCTCAAGCTGAATGGTTTAATTTGAGTTTCACAAGGCCTTAACCTGTTAAACATGTTGGCTGTCCAACAGAACATATCTCACATACACAGGACACACAGAAGGCATGTGCACTCAAACAAGCACACACCTGCATCAACAGTCCCATCATTTAGACTCAGTCATCTGTCCAAACAGCCCTGTGTCTAACCCAGACCCGGTACCTCACCCACGGCAAAACACTGTTTCGCAACCAACCACACACTCTGCAGCACGCTTCATTAATTGGCTGTCTGTTTCTGAGTGGTACGTTATGGCATCTCGTGTTGTCTGGCCACTGTCTGGAATCATTTTTATTTTTATATTTAAATGAGTTGGCTAACCACGTACTTAAATGTAGTGCACATACAGTCATTGAAATACCATGACAACCAGGTCTTATCTCTGGGACCTTAGTCAACCATGACATGGAAATATGCAAAAAAAAAAAAAAAATAATAATAATAATAATAATAATAATTCTACAAACTGTCAGGGTGGCTCCAGTTTTTTTTTTTTTTTTTTCATGAAATTTAACACCTTTTAAAGACTTTTTAATGCCACTTACAATAACATTTAATGCCAAGATTGCCAACAAAAGAACAATAATCTGTATAAAGTTTACACTAATAAAATATCAGTATTACTCTCAAACTCAATTGTTTTATTTAAAAATCTAATTCAGGTGAAATAACTTCAATTCTGCATTAAAAATCTCAAAACGGAATCATACATTTCAGTGGTAACAGCATTTACTGTGTGGATGTTGCGCTTTGTACTTACTTTAAAATATGTCGATATGGGCTATACATTCACTGAGCTGGCTCTGGTGATTATGCCGTCCTCCAAAACAAAACAGTCGCGCCATGAGTCGCTCTGAAAATGAGCAGCTTCCGGCTGCAGAGCTTCTGGTGCTACATGTTCCGGTGCAGAAAAATTGTTGTTGTAATGCCGTGTGGCAGTTTTCTCTCAGGAAAAACTAAATTCATAGAAATAAGTTGTGAGAAATAATGTTACAAAACACAAGTAGCTCTCTGCTATTCTCGTTTTGTAAAAGTAGGTCTCAGGGGAAAAAAGGTTGGAAACCCCTGCTCTACTGTATCCAAAATTTGGGGGTTTTAGGCATCTATAGTGTACATGACATCATCCCCTCTGCGGCTGACCACTTTATTTGTCAGCAGTCTGCGAAAAGCCTATATGGTCGGCTGGTTTAAGTTTAGAAAGTCTTTCGGTCCATAGGATGTACTGTCCATGAATCTGCTGGTGTCTCTGCTCAGTGACTACAGACTATAGGACCATACACCAACTCCGCAGTGTCCTGTGTCCTGGACTCAGTGACTCAGAGTTACATAAAAGCAAGAAGATCCACACACGGTTACATCTCACCACATCTGAGTTGTTCGATGTTGTCAATGCACAGAACCTGGAGTGAACGTGAAAGAGGAAGGACAGCGTTTCAAAGGAAATGCTGTGTGATGAGCTGCGCTTAAAGGAGTGTGTATGAAGTTAAGGAAAGTTTTTTATTCAGCCATGTTGGATGTACATTACACATCTTAACAGTAAATTGTTCATTGTGAGGTTTTGTCAAGTCAGGAACAAGAAGTGAAGCGATCCACCCCTGACACAGGAACACACTGGGGTACAGTCTCATGATGTAATGTCAAAGTGCAGTGTCTGTAATGTTGTGATTCTCAAACTTTTCTGGCCAAGTACCATCTCTGAAAATACATTTATTTGGTTTTCCAAGTCCAGGACTAAACCAGCACATAACCAGGACTAATCTAGGACTAAACCAGGTCTAAACCAGCATATGACCAAAACTAATCTAGGACTAAACAATGGTATACACTTCAAAATTAAACCCCAACCAGAGGAGGACTAAAACAGAAATACACCTCTACATTAAACTGAATCAAAACTGCAATGAGTCCCAACAGAAGAAGCTTGTGTACCACCAGTGGTGCCTGTACCACAGTTTAAGAACCACTGCATACATTTGAATCAACTGAGATCTTCTTTCCTTTCCTGCCTCCTAGTGTAAAGTGATTTGCATATTGATTTGGCATAGGTTTTACATCAGATGCCCTTCCTGACCCTTGGTGTAATAAATGTAAACAGTCCAATCAGAGCATGTGATTCCTGTGTGTTTGCCTGAGAGCTGTGTGTTGCTGTAAGTGGATCTGCCCAGTCCTGGTGTCCTCGTCCCGGGACTGTACTGCATTGTGCTCTAATGAGGGGTGTCTCTGGCCCTGTCTCACACACATTCCTCCCTCTGCCTCAGTGCCAGGGCATGCTCACTCCGGACAGCTAGAGGCAGCCAAGCACGCAGCAGCACATGACTGGAAATGCCAACACCTACAGACGTGTAGTGTACATACTCAAACTCACAGATAGATTATAAAGTGTATTTAATCACTATTACTTAAACACAAAAAAAGACAAAGGGGTTTTTCCTTGCTTGACTTAAAGTTCCCGTATTCTGCTAAATCGACTTTTTAGAGCTTTTAACCATGTTATAATGTCATTTCTTCCTCATAAACAGACCTGGAGCAGTATTTTGTTTCATTCACTGCTTGTTTGAGTAATCCTGTTCGCTAAGGCCATCCCTTCTGAAGAGCTAGAAATGCTCAGTCTTGCTCCCAAAGCCCATACTCTGTCATTGGACTCATTCTAATCTTTTCAGCACTTAAATTGCTGTCACTACCAAGCAGTCAGCTCATTTACTTATCTGTTAGCATCATGTTGCTCGTAGCTGTGCTAAAAAGCCATTTTATACTCTGTTCAGTCCCCAATGTTGCCAGCAGGGGGCGACAGACACCTAATCCAAGTGTTCTCTGCAAAGTAACAGCTCCACAAAAGAAGACGCTTTCCATACATATAGATTATTATTTAGTTATATAATGTGAAATACTAATGCAAAGATGTCCAAAATGATTTTAAAAAGCTTGAAAAAAGCATAATATAGGACCTTTAACAGATTTAGGGACAAATGTAGACCTAGATCTAGACCTGAGCATCAAGCTATGAATATGCAATTTGTTACATGATTATATTTGTCTGCTATGACCATGTAAATGCTTTAATATACAAGTATGTGTTACCAAATTATGCTGATTTAAAGAAATAGGTAAATGTAAATTCAAGATACTGAAAGAATCTCTAATATCAACTCACTAATGGTATACCTTTTGCAGCCCAGGCTCTGAGGGGGCTGTGTTCATCAATCACATGGTAGAAGGTCAGAGGGATGATGAGGAAGGGGCTGTCGCCGGAGGTGTCCACCTGGAAAGGCACATTTCTCTGATCCAGTTTCACCGTCTCGCCCTCTTTGGTCAGCGACGTCCGTAACAACTTCCCCGTCACCTGGGAGCCAAGATGGAGTCAGTAAATGTAGCCAACAGGCCGCAGAAGGCATCCTGTAACCAAAAGGCCCCAGGTTTATTACCTGCAATGGCCAATGTTCTATATATTCCTATTCTCTGTGCTTAATCTGCTTCTAATAACTTTTTAATTAAAGGTGAACCATGCAACTTTGCTTGTTTCGTTGCCGTTTTGGTTGCATTTTTCTCTACAGAGCTCCACCTACATTTCGGATTACAGCACTAGTGTAACAGCTAACAACCCCTGTGTGACCCCTCGCTCTGCTTGACTCCCGTTTTCTCCTCCTAGTATCTGTACGAAGGTTTCCTCTACCTTTTGGTCGCTCTGCCATGACCAGCATCTAAGAAAAATAGCAATAACTGGCTTGTTGTTATTGTTAATCATGACGTGTTGCTTTCTTGCAAGATCTGAGACCTCAGAGACATTCCTATTCTTGCAAGACAGTTTTTTTTTTTTTTGCCAAAATACGCAACAACTCATTAAGCCACTGACTCCAGAGCTGTTAATTAAGATAAAAAAAAAGTTGTATCGTTCCCTTTTAAGTCTGAGGTTTGGTTTTTATTGTTTGATTATTTATTGTTAACATGAATATACATGAGCTGTTTATTAAATTATGTTTAGTAAATTCCTGCCTATGCTTGCCTATACATTGGCAAATATTTGTTTTTTATAATTATAATGTATGTTTTCACACACATTCATGTTTGAAATGTTTATCTCCAGAAGAAACTTGCAAGCCACATATTTAATATTTGTTATTTTGAACCACTATAGGACCTGTATCCTTCACTCCTATTCATTGATTCATCTTCTTCAGCTTATTCCTGTTATTGGTCGCCTGGTACTGGAGTCTATCTCAGTAACTATGGGCTTTAGGTGGGGTACACGCAGAGATAAGAGATAAGATAAGCCCCTTTCTATCATCAACACATCGCTTCAAGACATTTCAAGACTTCCTTTAATGGTACATATGTATTGTTTTTTACCTGGCATCCCAGCAGCAGACTTTTGCGCATGTTGGCGACTCTGATCATGAGACAGGGCTGCCCCTCGTGACTCGACACAACGGCGTGTTGACTGAACTTTACTGTCTCACCTCGCTTCTTAGGACGAGCGACCTGAAAAAAAAAAAAAAAACAAAGCAAGAAAATGCAATGTCATGATCAATGGACTCTGAGTTCTAGGAAGTATAGGCTGTAAATGTGACATAAACCGATCATTTACAAGGTTCATGAGCCTTACATTTGGTATGATAACCCTAGATATGAGCGGGTTTATTGCAGAAACTAGACACAAGGAATATGACTGTAAGTGACAAGAACAATGTAAAGAGTCAGGAAGCATTTGTGTTTGAATGACTTCTGAGAAATAACAATAAAAACGGTGTCCCTGTGAGAGGCTGTGTCAATTAACAAACTACCGTTGACCTGGTGTTACGCTGTAATTTTTTATCCAACTTTCATTCATTTTCATTTACAACTTAATGCACAGAAGTTATCTACCCTTACAATCATGGCACACTGGTACTCTTGATCTTTTTAGTTTGACCCATGTTGCATTGATTATTATTGATGAGACACAGGCTATTTCTAGCAGTACTCTGGCAGTCTCTGGAAGTTTTAAGTATTACATTTTTGTTCAAGTTTAGTTCAGATTTAGTCCTGAGTTTAATCTTTGTACATTTTTATTCCTGCTCTAGTTTAGGGCACACTTAGTCCTGGTTTAGGCCGGATTTAGTCTTGTGTGTATGACTTTTTGAACACAAGTTTCATCCTTGTTTCTTCATCCCTGGTTTAGTCCTACTTCTGTTTGGTTTAAGCCTGATATAGTGATGTTTAAGATTAAATTGCAACTCTAATGTTGGGTTTAGACCTGAGTTAGTCCTGAAAGTCATTAAAGATGGCACTGGAAAGGCGAACATTTTCTGTGGTGGTGCTCAAAGTAAAAAAGTTTAAGAATCTCTGAGGCAGTCTAGACAATTGAACATGGATTTAGAAATCAAGCAATATTTTTACTTTTCAGATAATTTTTCAAGAAAATAATAATTATTCCCAGGACTTTCAGGTAATTGATTTCCAAGTAAATTTCATAACTAGAAAACCATATAATTATGATTACCTTTGCAAGGAATGTGCCTGTGATGAAGATCTCCATGATGGTGGTGAGCACCAGTTGAAAGATGAGTAGCACGATGGCCACAGGACACTCCTCTGTGATGCACCTGAAGCCGTAGCCAATGGTGGTCTGGGACTCGAGGGAGAAGAGGAAGGCTCCGGTCAGGGTCTTCACCTCCATCACGCAGGGAGTGTGGTTGGCTGGAGGATCGAACTCTGGAGAGAAAACCCATATTACTCATAGTTTCTTTGTATGTGCAGTTATTGACAGATCAGTGAAAGATCAACGACATTTTATGGCTGCCAGACATTTTTCCCAAGTCTGCATTTACTAGTCTTTTATTTATTACCCAATAACTTTGTAAGATTATTGGATCTTCTATGCAAATTTTGTTTGTGTTTTTGAATGAGGAGTTACAAGAAGAGAATATAGATCTCTTTTCAGTATAGTCATTATTTTGTTTTTGCCCTCATATTTTTTGCTCACAGTGTTTTCTATACATATACTACACCAACACTACAGTATTATAGCTGTGACATTTTAAATTAAATAAATACTTTTTTATTTAACCATGAAAAAATTCACTGAGTCTGACAAACCAAGGATGTCCTGGCTGTCCAAAATGAGCAGCAGTAGAGACTAAGTGCAGGGTACAAGCAGCAACTGAACATTGAACAAAACTAACTACTAATTTCCTGCTTAAAAAGAACAGATTTTTTATGTGTTAACAGTCACCCAAATAATCCTGTCTTTTCTTACCCAGAAGGTCTCCATGTGCCAAAGCCACCAGGTACCAGAGCACCCCAAACACAAACCACGTCCCGGCGAAGGTGGCTGAGAACAGGAAGAACTTATAGCGCCACTGCATGTCCACAAAGGTGGTCCACAGATCCCGCAGGTACAGCGCCCCCCGACCACTCACATGCTCAATTCGGACATTACTTCGACCGTCTTTGGACAGGACGCGGCGTCTCCTCCTCAATGCATTTACCCCTGCAGCCCCATTGGTCCCATTGGCCCCTGTGCCTCCACCTGTCCCGCCAGGGGATCCCAGCAGAGGCTTGGTGATGTCCGTTTGGGTCTGGGAGTGGCAGACCTTTTGGGGGGAGGAGCCCTCGGAGGACGGGGGCGTGGCTGAGGTCATAGTTGGTGATGTGATGGGCTGGAGAAGCGACAAAAGCACAAGTAAGGCAATATACAACCAACAAAATGGGGTAGCAATTGTTCAATTAGCCTTATAAAAACACTAAAAACTGTCTACAGGATAAAATGATAACTTCTTATGTGAAATACAATGTTTACAGTCAACTGTACTGCTTTGATTTTGTTCGGATAGAACTTTTTATTATAAAACATCTTTTTTTTTATATAAATCCTTTAGTTTTTTATGGTCTTTTGACATTAAAGAGAGAATAACACACTGCACCAGAACCTTTATAATAATAAATTGCAACCTAAACATAGAGGTTATTTAACATTCATTAAATAATTAAGTCAGTTTTTAGCTGTATTTGTTAACATAGTCCTTAGATTGGTAAACAAACTTTCTCTAAATCCATCTAGCAATGAAGACCATAACTACTGTATATTCTCTTCAAAATGTATGTGGGCTGCAGGTAGGCTACAAGATAATTGTTTTCAAGGATACAAAGTTGATTTATGGGTACTTTATTGGTGACAAACTTATACTACTTACAGTACACTCTATGTGGATATGTTTTTCAGGTAGATCTGAACAAACTGCTTCTGGTTCACCACCAAATGAATGTAAAAGTTGCTGAAAGTGATGTCAAACCTCACTGTACAAAAACCAGAAAAGGAAACATTTAAACCATTAGGATATAAGAGTGACAACCCGCAGGGACATATTTTAAATGGCCTTTATTCTGGCTGTCCAGGACAGTCTATTGAACTCTTTCTACTAGATGCAGCTGGGCACGTCAAAATAAAAGCTTCCTTTCAGCATCAGGGCACAGCTGCTCTTTCACATTAAACGTGTGATAGAGTGTGCCAGTGCCTTGAGACGGCTCCTGAATCAAGATGAGGGAACACTACTGGCTACTACTTAACATCGACATAACCAAGAAGTTTCTTTACAGGTTTCCTCTTAAATGATAACCACAGCAATGTCACTATTAACATTTTTAATTCTGGTCTAAACTGGTGGTCGCCTCGAAAACACCGTTGCACGTTTTGCAAGCATTAAAAACACGATCTAACATGGTGCCATAAAGAAACAGGTGAAGAGACCAGCAGAGGGCAGCAGAGTGTTGCAGTCTTTTAAACATATAATCAAAGAAAAAGAGCACTTCACTTCCTTAAACTTCACAGCAAAATGAAAAATAGCTGTACACTGTTTTTTTAGATAAATGAATAAGAGAAGACTGGACTTGTTGATTGGTCAGTGCTTCCTGAAGTGGGTGGAATTTGTGGGAGAGGTGGAGGTTCAGTGAAATCGAGCGTTTTGAGGCGCCAGAGAATAGAGCATTGCTTAAACAGCCGTGAATGAAGCAAAACACAACTCCAGGTAAGTTTTTGATGAAAAAACATTATAACATAGAAGAAAGCTCTGAAGTGTCAAATCACTGTACCTAATATTGTTTTTGTTATGTTATTCCAGCTGTTTTAGAAATGAATACTTCTTTGATCTGTGAATAAATCTCACCTAGCAAGACATACTGCCTTGAGGAGCTTCATATTTTTCTACTAGCCACCTCCATACTGTATGCTCTCTAATATAAAACATCCTTTCCCCTTTGCTCTGTCAGTGTCTATTGTATATGTTTGGTTAATTAGGACCGACCCTGTTCATGTTCGCTCATACATGCGTTTCATTAACAAGCCTCAATTGAGAGTCTGTTTCCATAGATGTTGCACAGTAGAAGTGTCTGGTATCGGCTTGACTTGTCCATGTCTGAATGAGAAGTCTGCCACCTCATGTCCTGGTGCCATGGACACTAATTGTCTCTACATTGGTCATCACATGTACTGCCAATAATAGCTCTGCACTCTGTCTCTGCGTTCCTCTTGTTCCTCAGCGCTTTCTCAATACACCCTTTGTCACAAACGGCCTCTGCTTTTCCGGCGCAAATATAACAAATCCAAAAAAACAAAACAAGAGCCTAAGAACTACGGCGATCTGATAGGCCCTGTCTTTCCTGTCCGTTCTGACCCCTCTCTGTGTCCACACTCACACCAAATGAATGGACATCTGTGTTTGTGATAGCTCGCTGAATACTAAGTTGCGGAGGATCGGGGAAAGGGGGCAGGGTCAAAGGAGACACATGTGATTGGCCGGGTGGGTCCATCTCCAGCTAAACTCTGACCCCCCCCCAGACCTCCTGCCTACACATACAGTAAACATATAGACCTTTTCAAAGACCAGACCACTGTCCCGTTTGTTCTGGCAATTTACATTTTTGTCATGTTTCAAATGCATTCAAGCATTATATTTACATTTGGTATTATATGTCCACTGAAAGGACTGTACCTACATTTGTCATTCAATTAATAATTAATAAATATTAATTAATAAATTAATGAATTATTATGAATAACACTTAACTAATAGTACTAAATACTAATATATCAACATGTGCAATAAGTACACTAGCTAAAGGTAGCTGGAAGACTACTTCATGTGTACAATATAACTGTGTATCATAATCAGCCAATCAGACTGGAGCTATCCTGCAATTCAAATGGTAATTTGACCCTCAAAGTACATCACGTCAAGCATCAATTCACACAAACACTGGAGACAAGGAAAGGCTAAGTGCCTTGCTGAAGGACACTACGGCAATGTGGACAGTGAAGAAGCAGTGAATCAAACTGCCAACCTCATGGTTGTTTCTTTGCCTTTTGAGCCAGAGCCATAGAGGTAAAGTAACTCATCACTCCACTTAAAGCTGCTATGAGCAGTATATATATTATATATATATTTAATAAAAATTACCCACATGTCCCCAGATATGAGGTAAACATGTTTAAATCAAATATTAGTTTTACTGATAACAAAGCTGATTTATTCTTAATAAAAACAATTTACATAATGGCCATAATGTTTTTGTTCTACATTTTTTGTTTTGGTTCCTAAACTTGCATTGCTGATCGTCCAATCAGAAAAGCGGAAAGAGTGGCAACCCACAGCTCATTGTTTTGATTTAGACTGCAGTGTTGTTTTCAAACCAGTACAAGCACATACTGCTTACAGTACCTTTAAACTTCCTTAAAGCACTAACTACAGTATGAGATGCCCTTGTAATTGGTTGTGTGACACAATGGCTTATCACTCCACCTAGTGGTACAAAGTGATATAACAGGTTACCTGGGACACACTTTCTGAGTCTGCTGTTGATATCTCGGTAATACAAAGTCATGTTTTAGGCTTAACGATCAAGACTTTTATTTATGTGGATAGATATTTTCAGACTATTTCCATATCATATCTTTAAAGCACTACTAAATTGTAAGGTGGTTTATGATTAACGTCTATGATTGACAGTTACACCCTGGGTTAGGTGGATCTTTTCCTCCTGGTCCAGCTCGGTGTCCCTCTGCTTCCCTCCGTCCCGTGTGCACAAGAATCCTTTGTTTGAACCGAGATGAAAGGGACAAAAGCCACCATTGAATAATAGGACTGGGCAAGCGAGAGAGTGAAAGAGAGAACGAGTTGGACTGGTGTGTGTTTGACGGTCTGAGAGTTTGTTTGACGTCGTGAAGGGCCACAAATGGGGAAATCGGAGAGAGAATAATTGGATTTGAGAAGAAGATTGAGCGAGGATTCAGCATCAGGTGACAATGAAAGCAGCAGAGAGGAAGGCTTTTGCACAGTCAAGGTGGAAGCAACAGTACAGTGCTGACAAAGGCCTATCATTAGTATTCCAGAGGAGACAGTAATCCCAGCGAGCCCCAGCAGTGAGTGCACTGCACTGAAAGGAGCCCATAGAAGAGTGCATGAATGGGCTGACCACTGTCCACACCACTGCAGCCTCTGCACCAGGCTCAGACACTGTCCAAACATGAACACATGAACACAGGCCGTGCCAAGAAGGCATCTGCTCAGACAACACCAGACGACCCAAACACAACTTAGCATGGCACACTGCCATACAAGAGACAAGACCAAAAGGCTATGATTTAGTTTCAAAATGAGTCTGTTTTATAATGCTATCTCATGATTGGGAGATCCCTGCTCACGTGCAATGATTTTCATATTAATTTGGTATAGGTTTTTACACTTTCTCCATTTATCCAGGCATGGGAGAGGCACAAGACATACACTGACCTGTGACCCCCTGTGGCTGGATGAACCCTTAGATTTAAAAAACAAATGAAAATGATTTAATTTTCACATAACTTACACATTTTAATATACTGTACAGTAGCTCCCTTTGCAAAAATTTACCTAGAAAAATAAGTATATCAAAACTTGTATGATCATTTAGAATAGTGTAAATCTGCTTTCTATTTTATTTATTTATTAGAAAATAATAATGACCTGGTCCAACACTGCATAGATCATTCTAGAGTTTCCCCATATTTTAAAAAATCCTGCTTCTCTATTGCTTATTATTTACTTTAGTCTGAGGTATGCAAATAGGAAGTGCATAAAAGTAGTAGCTGGTGGCCATGGTACAGAAACATTTGTCTTAATAAGTCCTTGTATCCACACAGCCTTCAACACTTACTACTTCATTGTCTGGGGAAGACTGAGGACACTAACCTACATTAAACAACAGCTTTCGCCCGCCCGGATGCAGGATTCAGGGTGAACAGTTTTAATTCAAGTCGACAGAGACCAGTGGCAGTAAATCTGGCCAGTCTAACTCTGTTGTGATGCTTATAAAGAATGTGATTTCTTAATGGCCAAATGTTTCTGAGCCAAGTTGTTCTGTTGACTGGGAAACTGAGCAACAACACCTGCTCCCCGCTATGGTAAATCCTTTCATTCACAACATTTTACTATTTAAGCCACTGAGTCCTGCTGTATTCACTTGAACCAGAGAAGCACCATCCGGAATCAAGGGGTAACAATCCAGAGTACGCATTGTGCCTGTCTCAAGCCCGGATAAATGAGGGTTGTGACACAGATGATGAGCTGAGGCAACCCCAGAAGGGAAAAGCCAAAATGAAAGAACTCATGTAGTTTAGTACATGTTACATACAGAATGCACTGTGATCAAAATGGTTCATTGAAATGTCCAATAATGCTCAGAAACTAGTAGGAATTGCACAATAATGCATTGTTATCGCAATACTGGCCAATCCAGTATCACAAGAAGCTAAATATATCGCAATAATGTTATAGTCTGTCTGTCATCCTGGCAAAAATCAACACAGATAAGTGTCTGGAGCCTAAAATCAATGTTTTGACCAAATAATAAAAACTTTAATTAAATTCAGGATTTAGTTCTAAATTTCGACCTGGTTTAGTTCTGGTTTAGACCTGGTTTAGACCTGGTGTAGTCTTGTTTACTCCTGGTTTAGTCTTTAGGATGTTTTTATTATGCCCCAGTTTTGACCAGTGTGTCCAGAGTAGAGATAAGCTGATATCGGGCCGATTTTTGAGTGTTTTAGACAATCGGCCGTCGGTCGATTTTTCCCATTTAATGCCGATTTTTGGTCAGGCACATGTCCAGACAACCACTGAAGGACCCTAGTTTTTGTGTCCGTGCCGTCCATGCTACAGCAGGCACCATTGACTGTAGAAGGTGCTCAAACAAGGCTGAGGAAAAGAAAAAAGGTAAGACTTTATCCTTATTTTTCTCACCAAACCTGCGCATGTAACTGCTGATTTAACTTTTAAATGTATGTTTGAGTGAAAATGTAAATGCCCAGACACTTTAGGCTATGTTCGAGCACTTTTCTATGCAACCTGCAGCATTAGCTTTAATTGCTAGCCTTAGCATCAGGTAGGAACAGTCTGCTGTAAAATAATGTCAGTCTCGTTAACTTGTTAAAATGCTGCACTAAGAGAAACATTTGGTAAAACAGGGAAAAGGTGGTGGCTTCATAATCATAGTTGAGGTTAATTTTTTCCATCTAATACATTAACGTGGAGCAGTGCGGCTCAGTTACCGCGGTATAAAAGCCTTTTTCCTGCACATGAGTCCATGTTTTTCTACATTTTAAAGTGATGTTTTTATGTTTCTTTACATTTTATAAGCAACATGAAAACAACTGCCTATATTAAACCATTTTTATTCATAAAATTTAAGAAAATCGGCCCTCCATATTGGCCTCAAAAATCGGCCTTGCTTATCGGCATCGGCATCATTTTAAAAATCGGCATCGGTCTTAAAAAAAAACATATTGGTTGACCTCTAGTCCAGAGTCTTGAATTTCTTAATAAATTAAATTAGAATTAAATTTAGACCTGGTTTAGTCCTGGGCTAGCCCTAGTTCAGTCTTAATTTAGTCCTGGTTTAGTCCTGATTAGTCTTTAGTAATTTTTGATTATGCCCCAGTTTTGACCAATGTGTCCAGAGCCTTGTATCTCTTAATAAACACAATGGAATTGAACTTTTACTATGTTTATGGTTAATAAAGCCTTAACCGCATCTAAATATTTCTCATATTATACTTGCAATAATCAACATAGTTATCGCACATTGCTTTTGTGTTTTTTATATATTGTGCAGCCCACAAGTATCACAGTCCAATAATAGCCTTAAGTATATTTGAAGTTTGTCTTGTGTGAACTCCTCAAGCCCAGTAGTTGAGCCAGTATACTTTCCACATTATGTGTAACCAAATCAGTCAGACAAACACTGTGGAGATATTGTGCAGTATATACTATCACTTGTCATGAATCTTGTATTATTATGTGCAGAGGACAGTGGCCTGGACAGATAGTGGGACTTTGTTTTGAGAAGCACTGTTAATTGTCCTCAGCTGTAAACACAACAGGAGCCACACACACTGCACCTGTTACTCTGCCAAACCAATGGCACCCTTATGATAGTGATTTTACATGCTTATACAGGCTGGACTATTAGATCTGTTGCTTGTAAATTAATACATGACATGGCCTATATGTTAATATTAGCATTAGCAGCCTTTCATTATCCATTTGTTTTATATGTTCATTTATGTTACCGCAGAAAGATAATGTGAAATGTTGACTCGGTATCTATGATTATGGTCTAAATATGCTTTCCACAATGAGCAAATGCACTGATTATTGCTTGTCTGCATTGAAAAAACAAGTGTAGCTTACCTTAGTGAAGATGTCTTGGACCACAGCCTTGTAAACTTGACAACTGGCTCGATGTCACTGTCCGGCCAGCGACATGTGTTCAACAACTATCAAGTTTCTTCTTCAGAAATTAAGTTTGTATCTGCAAAGCCAGTGTCCTCATGTTAGCTCGGCCTTTCTCTGTCACTTTGCATTTTTTTTTTCTTTTAGCTTCACAGTTGTCCAGTCATGGTCAATTCGAAGCTGGACCCAGGCAGAGACTGGGGTGACCGACTGGCACTGAGCGCCCTGCTTCTGTCTCACTGGTCCATTATGTAACAGATGAGGACAATTTCAGTTTCTTCCACTGCTGTCTCTGCTTGCAATTGAGGGCTCGAGTTCAAGAAGCGTCTACTTATGATGTCCACTCCTCCGGGACCCCCCTGCATGCCTTCCTATAAAAAAAAAAGAAAGAAAAACGCTCTATTCTAACAACTGCTGTTTCTACACATTTTTAATTCATTAATTCAACTCTCCTCCCCGGTTCTCCTCCCACCCGCCCCACTCTCTCACTGTACCCTATAAAAGGACCTCTTTGTTGCCGGACTCCTCCGCTGTTTCGGCCTTTGTCAACTTTCTCGTGTCGACGTTTGATGGTTATAAGATACAAGTCTGGAAGTTGTTTCACAGAGACGGAGGTATTTACAAATCAAAGTAAGGCTAAGACAGGCGCTGGTATTGTGCACTTTGGCTGCTGGGGGCTCGGACTTGGCCCCAGTGCAATGAATTGGTAATGTCGGTGCATCTGTGTAAGGATAAGCCAGGAGCACCACAGCCGACCTGCAGCGAGGACAGAGAGAGAGAAATGACCAAAATAAAATAGTTTAGGTCAAGCTGAATTACTACTATGCATTTAGATTTAATGAGTTAAACCATTTAGGCCAAAATATCTGTCCAATCAATGAAATTCCTTTATTAAACTAGTTTTTGTCACTTTTTTTTTATTTTTTTTTTTAGTTGCCTGAATCAAAAAAGTTGCTAATGGAAGACGATTAACAAAAGACAGTGCAGTGGGGCCCAGGAGGTTTAGGGGCCCATAAGAGCTCTTATATACTACATCTCTGGTCACATCTGGGTTTAGAATATTCATCATAAACAAGAGCAGCACATGACTCTGTTACAGAATAAAGTTTTTACCACTGAACTGATTTTAAATTAAATATTTGAACTCATTACAAAAAGTAATCCCAGCATATACCTGTATGTTTTAATGCATCTTTAAAAAAATCAGGATAATTATTAAAAACAAAACAAAAAAAAAGGTTTATTTTAATAAAACTACACTGTCTGTAACCATTTTTTGCAACAAACGGCAATAAATACATCTGATATATGATATTATAGATTAGACGCCTTATGCATGAATGTAATGTACTTCAAATCTTTAGGGCCCACTCTTTAAACATACACTGGGGCCTCTTATTACCAAGTGACACCACTGAAGTAGGTAAATATACATTAGATTCGATTAGATTAAACTTTATTGATCTCACAAGTGGAGAAATTCAATTGTTATTGAAGTTCTGGATACAGAAGAGAAGAAGTGTAGAAAGCAAGAAAATAAGGCATGCTGTCAAAAACAAAAGGTGCAATATAATTTACTAACAAGAAAAAGTCTAAAAAGGCAAAGATGTGTATCATTATAAAAATATAAAATGAACAGAGCAAACACAGACTATACATATTTACATGTTGATGGAGGAAGGTGATGATAATGAAAATAAGATACATGATGGTGACCTGACTACACAGATGAGCTGTACAGTCTGACAGCAGAGGGAATAAAGGACCTGCTCCTTCCTACACTGAGGGTGTCTCAGTCTGCTGCTGAATACATGAGAGAAAGGATGTACAGTATATGGCATAAGTAAGAAAAATATTGTTTCATTGTTGCTCTTTTACAAATATCGATGATAGTGATGCATGTATGCGTGACCTATAGTAACCTTTAAAGGAGTACGTCAATAAAATACAACATTTCAGTGGTTCATTTCAAAAGGGGAAACACATTTATATTAGATTCAGTACATACAAGTTCAGTGAGTTCAAGGATGTTGTGATTATGATAATTTTGAAATATAATGTACAAAAGAAACGCTTGAAATAGTTCACTGTGTGTACTGAATCTATATACACGTTTTTCACTTTGAACTGAACTAATTCATTGATGTGCACCTCTACATGTTCCATAGTGACCTTCCTGACTTCTCGCAAATTTTGGCCGATATAGTATCCAAAAAGTCAGAGATAATTGTTTTAATATTGTGGGAATTGTTATTATTATTATTTTTTAATATCTTTAATCTTTTCTTTTGCAAATAACCTCACTGGTGCTATGGGTTAAACAACTTAATATGACAAACAGTTGAATAAACACTCTTCAACAAAAAATAAAGTACTAATAAAATGAATAAACTAATAATGAGAAATATTAAAAATATTAAAAAAGGTTAAAAAATTTTCTAGTCATACATATTAAATTATAAATTACATGGTCAGCATTCATATTAACAGGTAACATATAAATCAATATTAATAAAAAATGGTAAAAATTTCAAAACTTGTAGTAATTTTTGAAAAAAGATAGTTTTATTCGTTTTTATTGTCTTTGTTTTAATTTTAAATTACATCTGTTTTTTTTTATCTTTGTGTATGTGTTATTAAATATTGTACAGCACTTTTGCAACTTTATTTTGTTTTGAAAAGTGCTATATAAATAAAGTTATTATTTATTTTTTATTTATTTTTATTTTGTCAGTGGCCTTTCATTCCAAATCACACTGTCACACTCTGGCTAAGTTTGCTGTTGGACTACACAAAGAGTCAGTCTGGTAGTAGTAGTAGTAGTAGTAGTAGTAGTAGTAGTAGTAGTAGTAGTAGTAGTAGTAGTAGTAGCTTTAGGTATGTACAGCTTACATTATTTAACTCTTGTACAAACTGAAAAAGCCTAAACAGTACAGACATTTACAGGGTTAAAGCCAGCCGCTATGGGACGTCCCTTATGAAAACTGTATCCTAAAGGGCAACTGTCAGCTGTGTATTTAGAGCTGGCCTGATC
Source organism: Bostrychus sinensis (assembly GCA_020698575.1). Classification (NCBI taxonomy): domain Eukaryota; kingdom Metazoa; phylum Chordata; class Actinopteri; order Gobiiformes; family Eleotridae; genus Bostrychus; species Bostrychus sinensis. The sequence goes on from CM036252.1 coordinate 17,208,851, forward strand.
ACTTTGTTTTGACGAGGGGTGACTCTACCGTATGCTTCTCCAGGAGGGGCGCACACGCATGAATCCACACCGGGACGTCGTGCACAATATGGGCTCCTCTGGATTTCACACTGCACATCAATCTGTGGGGCCCGTCTGCGCTGCCGGCGGGGGGCGGGGCCTCCTCTGCATCGCCCCCCTCTTGTCCCGCTGTATTTGGGGCTCCGGTGGGGCCCCAAAATGCACAGGGGTCCGGTTCTATATGTGTTTACCATCGAGGTGGCGAGCTCGTGGGCACGTTTTTAGCCGAGTTTCCCGGGAGAGGAGCTGCACCTGAAGACATAAAGATCAAAGAAACAACAAGATTCATGAGACTGGGAACTAACAAGACAACAACAGCTGGTTAACATGAGAAAAACATACACAGCCCTATAATGAGAGTCATATCTCTAAAAAACGACTACAAGCTCTCTGAGTGGAGTCTGCATGCCCTCCCTGGGTACTTCGTCCCACCATTCAAAAACTTAAACTGGTGACTCTAAACTGCCCCTAGTAAGTGAATGTAAGAGTGAATGGTTGTGTGACAGCTTGTCCAGGGTGTAGCCCGCTTAAGGCCCATAGCTGCCGGGATACGCTCCAACCACTCGCAGCACCAAACAGAAATAAACAGAAGATGAATGAATGAACTTATTTATTACAGGCAATAGCACTGAAAACTCACCACTGGGCTGCGAACATGCACAAACTATTACTACTACTACTACTTTTACTTCTATTATTATTACTCCTAACACTTTTACTTCTATTACTACTACTACCACCTTTACTTCTATTATTATTACTGCTACCACTTTTACTTCTATTACTACTACTACTACCACTTTTACTTCTATTACTACTACTGCCACCACTATTACTACAATAACTACTATCACTAGTTCTGCTACTACTATTACAACTATCACTACTACTACAGCTACTACTGTTACGTACTATCACTACTACTGCTAACACTATTACTACTATAGCTACTCACTTTGCTATTTAGATAAAAAAAAAAAACTTTTATTGTTTTGGTGAATCTAAAAATATATCTTAGTTATATATAAATAACTGAAATTGTACTCAAAAATACATTTGCCAAAGAAGTACCTGGGCCAATGACTTGAGTACAAGTATCTAGTTACTTTCCACCTCTGATCATGTTCAACTTATTTCACTGATTTTACTGAACGAATGTGACCTTACTACACTGACTGAACCAAATGTGTGGCCTCATGTTCTCAGACCAGAGTTTTAGGAAAACTAAGTCACGTAGGTCAGTGGTCACCGAGAGGGCGCTGGCCCAAAAGAGGAGGCTCATGAGGAAGAGGATCAACATCACTGTGCATTCACACATCAGGGAAGGAAGAGGGGAAGTGTTTGGAACAATGTTGGAGACAGGAGAGGTGCTGACAATAAAAATAAAAGGAATAATCAGTGGTGTACTGCAGATTAGTCGGAAATGTCCACCCCTCTCTTTGTTGACGCTCTGAGGCACTGGGAGAGCTTTGTGTGGCCGTTGCATGTTGGACTTGTCACCTCTGTCGTGCACTTTCACCAGCCTCCCGCTCATGCACATACAAACACACAACACTGTTTTCATGTGGAGAAACCCCTCTCTGCACTGACAAAGACCTACAACACACAAGGATCTGACAACAAACAACAACATGAGCACATGCAACATACACAGGACACAGGGTCATTCATTTTGAGACACTTTTATTCTTGCTCTGGTGGAGGGCTTCAATGTAAAGTGTAGATCACTGCTTAGTCCTGGTCTAGACCTGGTTTAGTCATAGATTAGTCCTGATTTAGTCCAGGTTTATTCCTAGATTAACCCTGGTTTCATCCTGATTTTGTCCTGGTTTAGCTCAGGATTAGTGTTGGTTTAGTCCTAGTTATGTCTTAATTTAGTCTTGGTTTAAATTTGGTCTAGTCCTAGATTAGTTCTGGTTATATGCTGGTTCATTCCTAGTTTAGTTTTGGCTTAGTCCTGATTTAGTCCTGGTTTAGTCCTAGTTATGTCTTAATTTAGTTCTGGTTTAGATTTGGTTTATTCCTAGATTAGTTTGGTTAAGTGCTGGTTTAGTCCTAGTTTGGTTTTGGATTAGTTATGGCTGGCTTAGTCCTGATTTAGTCCTGTTTTAGTCCTAGATTAGTCTTGGTTATGGCCTGGTTTAGACCTGGCTTACTCCAATATTAGTCCTGGTTATGTAATGGTTTAATCCTGGTTTAGACCTGGTTTAGTCCTGGTTTAGACCTGGTTTAGCCCTGGTTTAGTCCCTGTTCTGTGCTTATTTAGTAATCTGAATGTCATTACTTTTTCACACAACTGGATGATCTTGACAGGTAAAATTATTGTGATACAAGCAATTCTTTGCAACATAATCTGCTTTAGTGTGAAGCCTTATTTAAGTCAGAGGAAACAACTCTGTTAGTAAATGTTAGAAATGGGAAGTGTAAGTGCAACTATGTGAAACACATGGCCAGAAATAGGATTAGGCAGAAAAAAAACAGAGAAAAAAAGTTGTAGTTGTAGAAATTATATAAATGGGAAGTAAAACTGTTTATATCTGATCTGTTTGATCTGTGGTTAGAAGATTTATTAGAACAGAAAGAAAACAGGTGCAGACTAATTATATCACTAAATACATCATTTTTCTTTTTGGTATTTCTCTTCTGGAGTCACAGCAACTCATCATCTGCTCTTAATTGTGTGGCACACTCTACTTTTATCCAGGCTTGGGACTAGCACAAAGAGTACACTAGATTAAATTACTATACCTTATATGCTGACAAATTAAAACAAACAATCGAGTACAGACCAAGTCTAAGTCTAAGTTTTTCTCAGGTGTCTCCTGTGAGTTTTATGTGATCTGTGTTGTTCTCTGCCTCAGGTGGAGGATATCAACTCTTTTCTGTACATCACTCTCCTGTTCCCCTGCCCATTTTTTATCATTAACCCTTACGTCATCATAAAAATGTAGAAGTGGGGTAGAAAAAGAACTGCATCAGGGCAGTGCAAAACTGATCTCTAACTCCATCTGGTGGCTAAAGGATTCAAACACACAGGCTGCTCCCTTAGTGTTGTAGTCAAGGCCCAGACTTTCAGGGTTTCAAGACCAAGACCAAGGCAAATGGAGACCAGGTTGAGACCAAACCCATCCTCCAGACCTAAGTTACAACTTGGTGCAGTTTTAAATTATTTATTAATCTCTCTGAGCCGTAGCCAGTGAACAAAAAATACAATAAAACTAAATATTACAAGTCATTTGCTTATAATGATTGGTAGAAAAACATCTCACAGGCCGCCACATCCGAGACCGCTACAACACTACTGTTCCTAATGATCATAGTGGAACAAACAAACACACAGTATACGATAGGACAGTCCCGTCTTCAACAATGTGCTGTGTACTGTGCAGTGGTTACTGCCTAGACACAAGCATTAAAGTTATTCTGTCTCATGTCTGAATTTCTTACTATATTTACAGCAAGTAACATCTTTGAAGTCTAAATTACGTATAAGGACCAGACTCTGAGTGTATAGAGTGATTATTTGTGTTGGTAGGCTGGTCTGGTGCTAGGGACAGACTTCAACCTGAGAAAAAAACACTGTTCAGTTCCTGGGAGTGATGCTCTTTTAGTCCTGTTGTGAAAATCTCCGCTATCATAAGTCTTAAAGCTCTTAAGAAAATGCTTGCGTTAGTGGTATATTAGACTTTTTAACAGTACCTACATTACAGGGAACAATAACATTACACACAGAATAAATTTTCCTTCTGGAGAAAGTGTCCTGTTTGAAAGCCGTTGTCTCATTAACACATCAGTATCTAAACGCACAGCACATACAGTCGCACATACTGCTCCTTCTCTGTTCTTTCTTCCTAATGTGTCACAGCACGCCGACTTAAAATAACCATCACGCATGAGGTCCAGTATAGTTCTCATACTGATGTCAGCCCCATCCCATCTTTGTGTTAGTACATGCTCTGAACATTAATCTAATACAGGACGTCTATTCCTGTCCATTTATCTGTCTATATCCACATGCACTGCTCCCTGTTAAGTTGCATAACACTGAGAAATTGCCTTTAAAATTAGAGATAGACACGATGTAACACATTAAAAGCAGCCATCTGTATCCATTGGGAAGCTTGTTAAAGATAAACCTGGATTAACAAGGTCAGCCTTTGAATTCCACAGCCTTGTTAAGCAAATAATATCTTTTAGCGGCATTCTTCTGGTCTGTAAGGTTTTATCAGAGATGGAAAAAGTACCACAATGTATTCTTACTTCTAATCATTTTATACTAGTAGAAGTAAAACAACAAATGTATTTCAGCAAGTTGTATTTAAAACTCTTTTTAGACCTTCTAAAGACCATTGTTCAAGAAAATTAAGACCCATTTAATAAGCAGTGTACCAAAAAATTTATGAAAAAGAAAAAATTTGTGACAGCGAGTGCCGTAATACCTATTTGGTCTTGGTTAGAAAAGATCTGAATTCTTGTATCGGCGACAGGTAACACGACCTTGAGTGGGCATTTTAGAATAAGCTGTGAATACAGGTAATTGCATCAAATGAACGCGACATATTTAAGACCTGTTTAAGCGTATTTAAGACCTAAAACTCCACATTTCTGCAAATTTAAGACTTTTTAAGGCCTTAAATTTATATTTTTTAATTTAAGACATTTTAGACTTTTTAAGACCCTGCAGAAACCCTGTACTACTATTATACTACTAGCACAAATCCAGCCACATGAGGTGACAAGCCAGTGTACTCTTTGGTTTCCGGTCCCAAGCCTGGATAAATACAGAGGGTTAATGTCTGAAAAGGCATCTGGTGTAAAATCTACTGCAAATCATTATGCACTGTAGTATTTTTGTCTTCAAGAATTCACTCTAATAAAAGTGTACAAAGTATTATTTTCATGCTAAATTGTATCTAGTTTACTTTCCACCGCTGGATTTCTCTCGGCTTGATCAGTGGTGTGTGTGTTCAAAGCATTCAAATTGGGCAGCTCAGTCTTTAGTCTTTAGTATTAGTGATTTTTGTTACTGCAGTGTACAGAATAGCCTACTAACCCAAACTTACAGGATGTCAGTGTGTTGCAACCCTTTTATCTGCCACTGTCCCACACTGCTCAACTTGCCTGTCATTGGCACCAAGTCCAGGGCCTTGGCACCAGCACCTGTAAAGAAAACAAGGGTCGAATGTTACATAAGTGTCTCAAAAAATAAAAAAAAAAAAATTGCCCCACCATGCTCCAAATTGATCAGGGCTGGCTGTCGCTTTGGCATAGCTAGTTCCTAGTCCCATGATGCAATTGAATCTACTGAGTTATTGTAAAAGCTTTTTTTTAATGCTATCTCCATAATAATTATCCAGACACACTCGTTATTACAACGTCACCATCATGACTTCTAAGAGACTGTTTTTCAACAAAGATTAGTGATAAGAGGGTGTCCTTAGCTAATTTAACCCAAAGGAAAAGGGAAGAAAGGGGGTGTAAACCAGCTAATGCTACACCTTTCTCTAAGCAAAGAAACACTGATGTGATTATGAATAACAGTAACAAATGATTTGGTGAAAAGACTACAAAACAACACAAGAACTCCACATGCAACTGCTCTGCTGCCAAAGCCTCATGTCTAACTCATGTCTCTACTCTGAGCTCTTTCCTGGTGACCTCTTTAAGGGAGCACCCAGCCACCCTACGGAGGAAACTCATTTTGGTCGCTTGTACCTGAGATATTGTCCTTTCGAGCATGACCCACAGCTCATGACCATAGGTGAGAGCAGGAACTTGCTTAATCTTGCTGTATTTGTTGTTTTGATGACTGTATTGGCTGCTACCTTGGCTAGGTCTCTCTTGTAAAAAAGATTCTGAAACTCAGTGGGACTTCCTGGTTAAACAAAGGTATAAATAAAAAAGTTGATCGACCAGTAAATGGAAAGCTTTGCTTGTTTTGCTGTTAATGTACTTTATTTTATGAATGTGAGACATATTTTCCCAGTAACATAAGACATAAATAATTAAGCAACAAAGAGAACGGAAGAGAAACAGAGAAAGATTTGTTAAAGGTCCTATGTTATACTTTTTTCAGTTTTTTTTAAATAGCTTTGGATTCGTATTTCATGTTTTATAACTTAAAATAATGTACTAAAAACGTCTTCTTTTGGAAAGTTCTTAAATTGAATTTGCAGAGAACACATGGATTAAGTGTCTGCCTCCTGCTGGCAACAGTGGAGACTGGACTGAGCATAAAATGGCTATTTAGCATAGCTATTAGCAACATGACACTAACAGATAGATAAATGAGCTGACTGCTTCATAAGTACAGCAATTTAAGAGCTGAAGCTATCAGAATGTGTCCGGTGATGAGTATGGGCTTAAAACTGTGAAGGAGTTTGGTTTCATGTGTCTACATAGAGCTGTGAGACCGAGCAGTTTCCAGATCAAACAAGTGTGAATGAAAAACAAAATAGGGAGGTGGAAACAACAATATAACATGGTTAAAAGCTAAAAAAAAAAGGGAAATGTAAGCAATAATAATGGGAGACCTTTAATCAATTATCCTCAATCTAAAGCAACACAGGCGCTTTTTAATTATTCTTCACTTTCCCATAGCTGTCATCCTGAATATAAACAAATGTCTTGAACATTTGTGAGGAGAAATTACATAAGATCTGTGTGTACATTTCAGATATAGCTCTTCTCAAACACACTTCATCAAAGATCTCATTCTACTAAACAGTTCCCAGTCACCACCTTCACATCACCAAATGAATGAGGCTCCTGTGTAGTGCCAAAGTGACTGTTTAACATGTTCAACCAATGCAAAAACCTTTACACACACTGTTAAATGTTACCCTTTGTAAATAACATTTTCCCACATACATGTTTTAGGCTTACACACCAACATAAACCCAGAAACATTTGACAGAGAGGACAAGGATTTCAAGCAAATAGTTGCGGATTACAAACACAAAAGCCCCATTTTATCCAAGTACTGACTACTCACATGTCAACCTCACGATTAGTCTGAGCACATTTAAAGTGGCAGGGAAAAACAAACACTATTCAACCTTGATCTTAAAACATAGTGGAGTATAACAGCAAACACACACTGTACGCATACAGGGGTGAGTTTTATAACTGACCTACAGTTTAAAGACTTATCAGCTGCATCATCTGATCCAGTGTCTGTGTCAATGAAAAACAACCTTTGATTTGTATCCGACCTTATCTTTATGGAGATTAGGTAACACAAAACACATCCCCCCTAGAGTCTAGGAATGTCTTTTACCCATACAGAGTATCCAATAGAGCTCAGAAATTGTACTATTTTTTGTTTATGTACATATCTTAGTACATGTATATAAACACAGAAGTGGAGGAAATACTATAACAAACCAAAGTAACATAGAAATCACTGCATGCTAAAGTCAAAAGGAAAGTATAAGTAAAAGTACCACACAAACTTATTACTAGAGCAAGAAAAATGATCAAATTAACTTTAATGAAGTATATTTTAATGCAATTAAAGTAAAATCTACTACTACTATACTACTACAACTAACAGTACTAATGTTTGTAACCCTGTCTTACACCCATTTTGTACTACACACTTCACCACTGAGGTAAAAACAAACAAAAACAAAACAAAACATGATAATTAATTAATAAGAGTAGTACTCTTGGCATGGATCCTGATCACTATATCATTTTGAGATACAGACTGAATATACAACTCGAACCAGGGACTTGTCTAGTTCAGGGGTAAATGCTCCTTTATCTCACAGATAATAGGCAATAAGAATGTTTTGAGTTGATGTAGTGCTTTTCTAGATACTCAAAGTGCTTTACAACTCATTATTCATTATTCAAACGCTCCTCAGTCACACACTGGTGGTTCGAGTAGATTCTTCTTTACTATTGTGAGATTTAGGTTTTGTGGCTCAATAAACAATATGACTTGATATTTACACCAGAACTAGAAGATGTCCAAGTTTTGAGTCCAGGTCTGGGCACTATATCTTTATCATTGCGAGGTAGGACCAGTGCCTTGGTAAAGGTCTACTCAATGCCCTCCGAGACTAGTATCAAAAACATAATTTTTATTCAATACCAAGTTTCAATATCCTTTAATGTTCCTTGCCAGATATGAATCAAATAAATAAAAGAATAAATCATACAAACTACTGGTTTTAACTTACAGCTAAAAATCTGAATGGTACCCAGCCCAATTCGAGACCTCCTAGTTCTGATTTTTCTTCTGCAATGTGGTGTATTTTTGTACACTGATACATCTTTCTTTGCTCATAGCTTTAAAAACCTGTCTTTTGAACAGAGCTGTATCTATCTAAATGTGGTTCATGAGCATAGGTGGCCTTGTCTGTTATCATGTATGTAGGGGAGATAATGTAAACCAGTTATAAAATCCTAGACAGTAGTAAAGAGTTTGTCTGCTCCGTTAGCTTTTATCTGTGTTTAAACTGCTCTTTATATAAGTGACAGGACTGTGCACTGCAAACACACTCCTGCCATACACTGATAGTATTTGTCACTGCAGTAAAATGTCCCAGCTCTGAGTGTGACCCAGTACTCCTCCTCTGTCTGTGCTGCTTATGTACTTTATGTAATGTAATGTTTCACTACAGCCTTGTACCCTTTATGTGTTTAACTATGTGGTGTATCTTGTCATTAAAGTTTACAATGTGTTGCATTTGGAATAAATCAATAACTAGAGGAACAGTCATCCGTCAATGTCTAAGCCTGGTCTCACAATGGTAAAGATATAGCGCACAGATACTAGGCTCGAACCAGGGCTCATCTAGTTCAGAGGTAAATGCTCCATTCATTGAGCCACAAAACCCTTATATCTCACAGGTAATAGGCAATAATAATGTGATGAGTGTACTTTTCTTTTACTTTTCTAAATGTTTGAAAAAAAACTCTAAATAAAAAGGGATTGACCAGTTTCAAGTGCTGTTTTTACATACAGTAAATCTGCTAAAATTAGAATAAATTATCTCTTAAGTTTATGTAAAAGATTACTGACCATTGCATGTACATTTTTAAAGAAAGCTAATGATAAATTTTTTGTCAACTTTTGCTCACTTGTAGCATACACTATATTTCCAAAAGTATTAGCTCACCTACCTTTACATGCATATGAACTTAAGTAACATCCCATTCTTAATCCATAGGGTTTAATATGACGTGGGCCCATCCTTTGCATCTACCTGATGTTGGACGAGGTCTGGCTCGCAGTATTCGCTCTAATTCATCCCAAAGGTGTTCTGTCGGGTTGAGGTCAGGACTCTGTGCAGACAAGGTCAAGTTCTTCCACACCAAACTCACTCATCCATGTCTTTATGGACCTGTGCTTTGTGCTCTGGTGCAGTCATGTTGGAACAGGAAGTGACCATCCTCAAACTGTTCCCACAAAGTCGGGAGCTTGGAATTGCCCAAACTCTCTTGGTGCTGAAGCATTCAGAGTTCCTTTCACTGGAACTAAGGGCCAAGCCAAGCTCATAAAAACAATCCCACATCATAATCCCAATTCAGTTATTTAGGTGGGTGAGGGAATACCTTTGAAAATATAGTGTAACAACTAAAATAGTAAATTAGAGCTATTTAAGATGAAGCTAATGCAACTGTCATTCGTTTACTTGTTGACTTTTTCTTCTCCCAAAGTGAGGCATCAACATCACATGCACTTTACACATTACACTACACTAAGCAACTAAATCAATGATGTGATGTGTGCAGCTGTGAATCAAATGTTTAGCATCATCCAACAAGCCATGTGGTAAATACGAAGCATGTGCTGTCTATTTTCTCTTCATCTGTGACCTGGCATGTCGTGAGGAGGATCACGAAGAGATCCACGAGCTAAAGACACCCGTGAACAGCTCATACCTTCAGTCACAGGGTCAAGCAGCAATCCTCTAATTAGGTGAGTTTGCAATGTGTTAAAATAGATAAAGGTACACCGAGCGGGCATAACATTATGACCACATGCCTATTGTTGTTGATCATTATGTTATGTGTTATGACCACCGCCTTTCTATCAGATTAAGTTCAGCAGCTCATCTGTTAGATTGGACCACATGGGCTCATCCTTCACTCTCCACGTGCAGCACCTGTCGCTGGTTCACCTCTGTTCCTTCCTTGGACCACTTTGGATACAGACTGACCACTGCAGACCGGGAACACCCCACAAGAACTGCAGATTTGGAGATGCTCTGACCCGGTCGTCTATAACCATCATAATTTGGCCCTTGTCAAACTCGCTCAAACCCATTGCCCATTTTTCCTGCTTCTAACATATAAACTTTTTTTAAAAAAACGTTCATACATTGCCTCGTATAATCTGTGTTATTCACTTCACCTGGTCATAATGTTATCCCTCATTGGTGTACAGTGCAGTTAGTAAGCTCTACAAATAAGCTGCAATGTTAAACAAGCAAACACCAGTCAATAAGGAAATAAAAGTTGCAACAGCACAACTAAAAACTTCACTTCACTAGATAGGTTTAACACAGAACCACTACTACTTTAGGATTATAAAACTAGATACACCATTTATATACTAAATTGGTAAACAAACTTAAACTGGGTCAAAATTTAACTTAACTTCAGACATTTGTGTACACAGGGTTTAGCCTTGGGAGGCTACAACGACCCAGTTTTTTGAGGACAACGAGGTGCCAAGTGTAACCATTATTTCCGGTGTTGTAACAAAATCAAAAAGTGTCCCACATCCTTAATACACAGTAGTATTTGTATTTTTTTTTTAATTGTGTTCAATACGTTAACGATAAGGACTAACTGCATATTTGGGAACATTTATTGTTTTTGAAAGTACAACTTCACTACTTTTCAGAGAGGAGTAACCTTTTACCGTCTCTTTTAGGCATCACATGAAAAAAGGTTATTTATTTTCTTTGAGCATGACACAAAGTCCAAAATCTGATGCATGAATACAGCTTTTTTCGCTACTGTCCTTCATTTTGTTCAGTAGATGACACAAATAACGACAAGCTGTTCTTTAAAGATTTTCGGTGAACTAAAAGCACTTAAAGGAAAAAACATGTTTTTTTCCAGACCCCTTTTGGTAGGAGTTAGTATCTTTAGCCCTATCTTGCAAAGGTACAAAATCTGTGGATCCAAACAGTGATTCAGATGCACACCAAAGACTAATAATTTTTTCCTTGGCCCATTACTGACCTCTTCTTTGGCCAAGGTCAAAGATGTATGGTGTATGAGGTATGAGTTTTATATATGCATTGTCATTTGTCATTATTGCATTTATTTCCTATAAGGCAGTTTATGTGGAGGACTGACGACACAAACCCATCCAATTACGCATCATTGTTCACTCACAAGACAGACAGCAGAAAATTAGTTCAAAACTTGTGAGCTGATGTTAGCTCTTCCTCTACTGTAAGACGTCTGAGCATGAATTGACTATAAAGCTTTGAAAATGACACAATGTAGCAGCTGCTGAGTGGTATGCATATCCAATTAGAAAACTGTACTGTCCATAGTTCCCTGACACTGTATCTCATGCCTCTCCAACATGTGTCCAATACATTTATGTATTCATATTTTTTCTTTCACAAGATTTGGTGAGATTACAAAACATGCAACAGATTAGTGGTTCCCAAATATTGGATCAGGGCCCAAAAGTGGATCATGGGGAGGTGGAATATCGTTTCATTGATTATCATGAGATGATGAATCTAGCCACAAGGGGATCAGTCCCAGAGCCATCAATCTATCCATCCTACTCCGATTTATCTGGGGCCTGGTCGCAGGGCAGAACAGCAGTCTAAGCAGGGACGCCCAGACTTTCCTCTCCCTGGGCACATCCTCCAGCTCCCCCAGGGGAGCCTCAAGGCATTCCCAGGCCAGCCCTCCAGCACACACCTCCACATGCAGGGAGGAGTCCAGGAGGCATCCAAAACTTATGCCTGAGCCACGTCATAGGTGAGAGTAAGAACGTAGATTGACCAGTAAATCGAGAGCTTTGTCTTCGGGCTTAGCTCGTTCTTTACCATAACAGACCTGTACATTGACCACAATATTGTGCCAGTCCCAAGTGGAGACGGGTTGTGCCAAATTTATATACAAATCACTGCACACTAGGAGGCAGTAGAAGAACAATTACATGTAGGCTGACAGCCTCTGGTTGCTTAATCTACTAGTGAGGTCTTAGGTCAACAAAAATTTTATAATCAATTAGTTGCATCCACTTAAATAAAGCTGGTCTAATTTATTACTTGATAATGTTTAGTTTTTATTTTATTCACGATAACCACAGGTAATTTCCAGATAAAAATATATTTTGTCAACTTTTCTTAATATGTCTTATTACCTAATTAATTCGGTAGCCCGCCCCTTCCCATATTCTCTTGGTCCATTAATCACTGTGCAGGAGATGACTTCAGGTGACTAGTTATTTCAGCCCTAATTGCTGTAGTAGTGAAAAAGATTAAGCCATACACAAAGGTCTTAGTAAAATAATCTACTTTGGTTCTGTAATACAGAAGCCATAATAAGATAATCAGGAATAAAACTGGCTCCCACAATCAGACCAGTTAAAAACAAATGTAGTTGCTTTAATATCTTCAATGTAGTATTAAAAATGACAACTGTATATAAACTGTATGCCAAAAGCCTGACCTTCATTTTTAAAGCCATTTGACCTGACCTGAAAACATTGGAAAGGTATACAAGAACACTGTGCCACATTCGCCCAAAGCCCTGCTCTGATTGGTCGAGCCCGAGGCGTTATAGATACACCAAAGGGGAGTGGTAAAAAGGTCAAAGGGTATCCACTCGGGACTGTGTTATCAGCCAAAGTCAACTGTCCAGTAGAGTACAGCTGATATAGACGATTACCAACCAAACAGAGGTGACTGAGTCGGAAATCATAACAGTTCACCTATATGACAAACAAAACAGCCACAGACGTCACGCTGTATGTTGTGGTCCATTTTGTTTTGAAGTCTAGTCCTGACAAAAATACATACGTCAATACAAACATTACAGCTTGTACCCTTTCAATAGGTCGATATTTGACTATAGGCCGCTACAGTTTGATACAAAAAGCTGGGGCTGTGTATTGGCAAGAAACTGGTGATACGATACATATGAAGTGTGTGTCATCATACGATATCGTATATATCATAACACTGCAAGAAGGAAGATATAAAGATTTTTACTTTTTTTTCTACTATGTTATAATGTATGTATAATGTTGTTCCTTCATCAAAAACAGACCTGGAGTTGTGTTTTATTCTTGCCAGTTTGAGTAATCCTCTACTCTCTGGCACATCTGTTCTGAGGCCTCAAAATGCCTGATTCCACAAACCTCCGCCTCTCCCACAAACCCCCGCCCACTCCAGGAAGCACTGACTAATCAATAAGCCCTCTACATCCAGTCTGCTCTCATTCATTTATTCCACTGATTCCTCACAGCTATTTTTCATTTTATAGTAAAATAGGCATCATACAAAAAGTTTAAGGGAGTGAAGTGCTCTTTTTCTTTGATTGTATTCAAAAGACTGCAACACTCTGCTGCCCACTGCTGGTCTCTTTAGTCAGATAATGTTTTTAAAAGTTGTGAAACGTGCAATGTTGTTCTAAAGGCCACCGAGATTTGTTTTAAAATACAACTAAAAGCAAAACATAGCCCCTTTAAACAAGTAGTTATTTTCCAAATAAGCAAAAAAATTTAAGCGCTTTGCAGGATTTTTTTTGATTGAATATAAAAGGTTTAAATGCAAAACAAAAGTAAGCTGCTGACCTGATGTGTGCATTGTAATAACTAATAAAAAAATCTATATGTTGTTTTTCTTATGGCCTGGTTCTTTCCCATACACTTGCTGCTTTTATGACAACAAATACTGCATTACCACTAACTAAGTCAACTACAGAAGTCGACTAAAGTTGAAGCAATATAAAACTTTCCCTGTTAAATGTAATAATGATTGTCCAACCCAGAGCACTGACACAAAAACACAAAGTACAGTAAGTGAAGCAAGCTAAGGATGACTTGCACTTCATGACTCGCTGAGAGCTGACCTCCAGTTGCTCACGGCAGCTGCTCGCAGGAACAAAAAAGGCTGTCACGGCTTATCTAACTTTCTTTCCCGCATGCTAATGTCAATGAATAAAAAAAGTATTGTATTCAAGCCACGCAAAGGAAAAAGTAAGAGTTTCAAGTTTGATCAAATGTTTTCATTATTAAAACCTGCATTGCATAAGTGGAGACTACAATATAATACTAGAAGAAAAAACATTTCTATGGACACTGCTTAGGGCTGAGACAATAGACTGTAACTCTTTATAACATTTTTAGCTATACTCATGACACAAAGAACTGGTTGAATGGCAAATAATATATGGTCTTTTAGTGAAGGAAGGTGTTTCAAAATAACCAGCCAGTCATATTGAAAGTTGTATTATAATTAAGGTATTCAGCATAGTTCTTATATTCACCACCACTTAGGTGACACTTGATTCAACACCTGGAAAAAACAGCCAGCCCACCAGCCTTACCTGAGAGTTTGTTGTCCAGGTATCCAGCTGGAATTTCATATGGTTTGTGAACGCTTGCTTGGGTCTTTGCAGTATCCTGAAAACAAAATATTGAAATGGTGAGTCAGCAGTGTAAGCCAGCAGTGTCCAAACCACTGGGCCAGATTTGTTAATGTTAAAATGTCCAAGGGCAGACAGTCCCTTTTGGGGTCAGGCTTATCTGCAGCTGATTAACTTTTTTAGCATAGGTTGTGCTCTGATATTTTGTCATATGAATTGTGTCTTGGGTTAGGCAACCTATCTCTTACCAAACTAGACAAAAACATGTCCATGCATTTGATTAAAAAATGGCCATGGAAGAAGTTAACAACAAATTAACAATGAGGGCAATGTATAATGTCAACTTGTACCACTACTAGACCCAGTGCCGTATACTGGACATATCTGGTCTATGCACACCAGTAGGCAGCGTTCAGCTAACATGGTCTAAGCGTCCTCACACTGTCCTCTAACATGATGGACTTGTTACTCTGTCTGTCAGTGTACAGTAAGGGCCAGCCCTGCGATTAAAGGGGTTATATTATGCAAAATCTACTTTCTACCTTACTAGTTATAATGTTCCCTCACCAAAAACATTATTTGCTTCATTCACACGTTTAATTCATCCTTTATTCTCTGGCACGGCAGTTCTGAGGCCTCAAAACACTCAGTTGCACAAACCTCTGCCTCTCCCACGAAGCCCCTCCCCCTCCATGAAGCACTGACCAATCAACAAGCCCTCTACATCCACTCTGCTCTCATTCATTAATCTAAAAAACGGTGTACAGCTCTGTTTCCACTGATTCCTCACAACTGTTTTTCATTTTGTACTAAAATGGCATCAAACAAAAAGTTTAAGGAAGTTCCCTTTTATTCTTTAAATTATGTTTAAAAGGCGACAAAAGTCTTCACTCTGCTGCCCTCTGCTGATCTCTTCACATGTTTCTTTGTGGCACCAGTAAAATACATACTAAAAATGTTCTCTTTTAGTCAGATAAGGTTTTTAAAGGTTGTAAAACATGAAATGCTGTTGTAGTGGCAACCAAGATCATTTAAAGATGCAACTAAAAGCATAATATAGCCCCTCTAATTTCTGCTTGTTTGTAGTATACCCTGCCACATGATGCTGCCTGTAAAGGAGAGGACTCAAAGATGACTCAATGAATGAATGAATATAACTGTATATGAATGTTCTGATATCTCTATACTGTTTACAAGTACATTTTCAATCAGGTAACCTTAGCTCTAGTTTCTCAGACCTTGGTCCATGGGAATCTCTGTAGAGTTGATACAGAGTTCATTCAGTATAAAGTCAAGGCTGTGTTATGGAGGATACTATAATCTGCAATATATTATATTTTTTTTACATGTTATTGCATGTCGGTTACTGTTTCATGCTTCGCTCTTTGCATTTCACAATATTTTATGGCACATTGATTATGTGACTGGACGTCCCGAGCAGGTGACATACCTTGTGACTGTCCTTGTCTGCACTGTACATTCGAGCAGGGTTCACACTGTAACCAACAAAACAATTACAATAGGTACCTTATATGCTATTTACAGCTTTAGTAATCACAAAAAATGATGCAACGACGTGTTTTGAAACATTAGAAAAGATGTTGCGAAATTATTAAAAGTAGCTCATGTGGAAATCAGTTCTGTGCAGGTGCCGTGTGAAAAGTGTCCCTTTTGACAGATGCTGCCCCTCTTAGGTCATTCAGAAAGATAAAAAGCCACTCATCTGTATTTTGGTATGCTACTTTTACACTTTTAAGGACTATCTCAAAGCAAACAAGACAGATAAACTTCACCTATCACTACACTTATCAATGTGAAGGTAATAAATAGTAATAAACTGTGGTGCTTTGTACATAATCATAACCACGCACACTTTCATGTTAAGAGTTAATTTATTGAGGTAATTGTTTTAAAGATTTTCTGTGAGAATAAAATGGATGGAGATGTCACTGGATGAATGAATGAATCAGACAGTTTTTTTTATTAAATGGTGTCAGTAGTTGTAGTAAGAGGTGGAAACAGACAGGATGTATCCACTGAGACTCAAGTGTCTCAATGGGTAAAAGTATATACCGTATTTGACCTCAGTGGTAGAGTGGGTAGCATGCAAAATGGGTAGTAGTATTTAGAAATACTTTGTAAAGCTTACATTTAATACCTTCTTTACTCAAGTAATAATTCTGTTGAGTTATTTTACTTCTACTTCTGACTAAGATTATTTAAATTATTTATTAGGCCTATTTATAAATTATACACACAAACACGCAACACATCCAAGCACCCGACACTTACACCTCATTGTAGTTTTTGTTGAAGTTATGTTTTATATTTAATAAATCTTTGTTTGAGCATTTTAATCTTTGGTATGGTCTTCCCTCTTTTGTTACGGCCCTGAGCCCGGTCATAACATTAACAATATTTAAAAAGGTGATTGTACAGGCAGTAAATGTTGTTTAGCTCTTTGTTTTGTTCTAATAATTGTTTTTTAAATACATAATTTGGTTGCACATTTGTGTAACCTACTACACAATTGTTGAATACTCACTTAACTGTTTCTGACTTAAAAATTCCAGTAATTTATGTCACCGGTCAACTTTCTAAAACATAAACACTGCTGTTGTAAAAGACAACACTGGACACGTGATGTTCAAAACAATACGTACCCTCCTGACTCACGCTGCACCGTCATTACGCATCAGGACCATGGATCCATCATGGTCCGGACTAACGGGACTTCTGTGGTATTTCCTAATGGAGAAACACACACACTTAACTCATTAACCACCATTTTACACATAAACCTTTGAAACTTTAAACGGAACAAACAAATTGGACTTTTTACTGGAAATGAATGAGGAGAGGGCGAGAAGGTTACATACAGTCTGGTTTAAGCCTGGTTTAATGAATTACAGACTTTTTGAAGGTGTGTCCGCTCAGCCAATGACGTGGCAGGACCCAAATGCGTCATTAGTCGCGTTAGGAGGGGCAGGAGGGACCAGCGGGTCTATAATAAACCGGGAGCTTCTCCTCTTTTTCAGACTCCAGCGATAGAAACTACGAGCAACTTAACTTATTGAAATAAGAAGAAATACCTGAGAATATCTTACCTCGACTCTCCAAAGTAGCAACGCTTAGCTAGCTTTAAACGAACAAGACTTTGGTTTTTGCCTTGTGGTGCTTTGGACCTAAACTCACTTTTTCACTTTCTTCTTAAAAGTTTTATTTTTCGTACTTCTTCAAACTCCGACAATGTTTCCCGAGACTAACAAAAGGTAAGCACATTTAAAACCAACTTAAACTTGACTTCTTTCATTTTCTTCTGAGCACATGGCCCTCTTCATACCGGCCGAGAATGTTTGGTCAGGAGCCAAAAAGTTAATGCGCATGCGCTCTAGGGCAATTTCTTCATTTTTAATCCCAGGGGGAAAGACACTTGAGAGTGGACTTTTTTTTCCCTAAAATGATGTAACTCTGACTCAGGCTACGGCTATCTTTTGTTTAAAACTAATTCCTGCAAATAAATTGAGGTAAAAGTTGCATTTGATAATTACAAGTGCACTTATAACCAATAAGAGGGTAAAATACCTACCCTCTAACTGGTTACTAAAATGTTTGTAAATGACAGTGTGGCTCCTTAAATCTGTTTTAAAATTAGAATTCAGTGCATTTCAATGTAATCTAATTAATAAAACACATTTCTTGCAATTACTACAAAGCTACTAACATCAACAGCCTCTTTACTTGCCGCTAATTTGATTTTAAAAGACAGAAGTACCACATTTGATCCTGTCACGCTTGCTAATGCTATTTTTTCTAACCTGTGACCTTCTCCTGATGTTCTCCAGCTACAGCTATGATGACTGCAAGGGGACCGCCGATTGGCTGCTGGCCCAGACCGACGTCCGTCCCACTGTTGGCATTGTGTGCGGCTCGGGCCTGGGGGGGCTGGCTGACATGTTAAAAGACCAGGTCGCATTCAACTACGAGGACATCCCCGATTTCCCACAAAGCACCGGTGAGTTACACAATACAAGATGAAGTGTAGCTACAAAATGTTAATAATAATGATTTAGTGACTTGATATATTGCCTGTTACAGTTCATGGACATGCAGGGAGACTGGTATTTGGGACTTTGAAAGGAAGACCCTGTGTCTGTATGCAAGGACGCTTCCACCTGTACGAGGGTTACTCCATCCAGAAGGTGGGTTTGTTTTCCAGAAACTTTGAAGTCACACTACATACTCTTTGTGCCTGTCCCAAGCCTGGATAAATGGAGAGGGTTGTGAGGGGCATCCAGCCTAAAACTTGCACAATTAGAGGCACAAAAGCTGAAAGAAAGCAAGAATAAGTCATGATTTTGTTGTTTTACTTGTATTTATCTTTCTATTCTGCTGTATGTGTTCAGATCACGCTGCCAATGCGCATCTTCAAACTGCTCGGTGTGGAGACAGTCATTCTCACAAACGCAGCAGGGGGCCTCAACGAAGACTTCAAAGTTGGGGACGTCATGATCCTCAAGGACCACATTAACATGCCCGGTCTGGTTGGCATCAATCCACTCGTCGGGCCCAATGACGACAGGTATTTTTGAGTTTTAAAGTAGTATCTTCAATTTATATTTCCTCTTTACTGTAACAAAGACGATATATTGTGATTTTTAGCATTTGCTCAACTTTTCTCCTCTTCCTCGTCCAGGTTTGGTGTTCGTTTCCCCTGTATGTCCGATGCCTACGACAGAGAGCTGAGGCAGTTGGCCATGGATGTGGCACAAGAGCTGGGTTATGAGGACTTCCTGAAGGAGGGCGTGTACTGCGTTTTGGGCGGACCCTCGTTTGAGACCATCGCCGAGTGTCGGATGCTGTACAGGCTGGGCGCGGACGCTGTTGGTGAGTGTCAATAATAGGGTTGATTATTTACAAACATCATATTGATTAGAATTGCTTTGATCCAATTCAAGAATAATATTGGCTAATTTAGAACAATATGATTCAGCACCTTCATATCGATACAGAAACTTTTACCAAAAATCATAAAAGTTTACTCTCAAATCCAGCATCACGGCCAGGGCTGATTATGTCTAGCAGACAGAGAACAAAGCGCAGTTTATTATAACATTTTTCTTAATTAAAAACACAAAAATTACATCCAAAAAGACCTGTCTGATTTTATTTTAACATGCAAATTTCTAATTTCAATATTTCTGATATTATCATTTTTTCCCCCTTGTATATCGATATACACTACCTAGAAAACGATACGATTCGATACAAGATAATGTGAATTGATATAGTTGTATTGTAGGAAAAAAATCTATATAGTAACTGTATTGTTACAATCCTATATAAAATGGTTAAACAGGTTTTCAAAACACATTTGCCTTTTCTCGTCTTTCGTCTTTGTTCTGGGCTCACCAGAGCACATCATCTGTCTCCTAGTTTGTAGAGATTTGCATATTTATTTGGCACACAGTAAGTTTTACATCAGATGTCCTGACTTGCACAACTTTCGCCATTTATCTAGGCTTGGGATTGGCACAAAGAGTATCTGGCTTGTGATTCTTTGTATCTGGCTTAAAATAACTTGGCAAAATAAGAAAGATATGATACTCAAAGACCACACAAAGGGAGGCACCTAAAATAATCAATATTGTCAAGCCTTAGTCCAAGTGTATTCACCTTTTAGCTCATTCAAACACCACCTTTAAACAAATGCATTGACTTTGTAATGATTTTTAGGCATGAGCACGGCCCATGAGGTGATTGTGGCCCGTCACTGTGGCATGCGCGTCTTCGCCCTGTCACTGATCACAAACCAAGCCGTGATGGACTACGACAGCGAGGAAAAGGCCAACCACGAGGAGGTGCTTCAGACGGGCAAACAGAGAGCGGAGCAGCTGGAGCTGCTGGTGTCCACGATGGTGACCAGGATCGAACACAACAACAACTACGCCTAAGGACTCACCGCCACGCAAAAACATCCAGTACTGTGCAGAAGATTTAGGTGTAAAAAAAAAAATAATAATACAGAATTTTGTTTTTCTTTTTGCAATGAAAATGTTTGTGTACATTAAGATACCTTTTGTTTGTTCAGACTTTTGCACAGTACTTGTATTATATAAATAAGATCCCATGTAACTGTGCTATTTAACCAGCTAACCCTGGCTGTTTTTAGTCTTTTAGGTCAAAATGTCTTACTGTTGTCTGAGAAATCATTAATCCAGATATACATGAATATGCACATTCCTTCTAAAAGTGGTTTCCAGATGAAAAACTTTTTATATTATTAAATTAGTTGTATTTGTCCTTAACTTAAAACTATTTGATCAGCTTGTACAAAAGTGATTTAACTTAATGAGCAACAATTTCTGTAAAGATCTTGTGTTTTTGAATATTATGTACATTATTTTGGTGTTTACATTTTTATATCTTGTTACTAAAAACTATTATTTATTTCAATACGTACTGTCTCCGTGTCATGTTTTTTGATGCAATGAATTCAAACATTTGGCTTACAGTTCAACCCAACTTTATTTTCAAGGTAATAAAAACAAGTCTGCACAGTAAAAGAACATATTACTTTAAAGAAAAAGCATGTTTCTAACTGTAAACAGTGAATGAGTATTATATGGCTTAACTTAATGTTGGCATTGTCCAATACAGAAAATAATAATCATAGTGGTAGTCACTGAAAATTAAACTGTGGTAAAATAAAGTTTACAAAATAAGAATGATTGGTAGAAAAACCCCATATTTAACATTTGCAGATGAATATTGTTTAATAAAATGCTTTATTATTTATCATAAAAGGCAATAAAGGTTGCCTTAATGTAAAATAGACCAATCAGGCATAACATTATGACCACATGCCTAATATGCTGTAAACTGTGAAGCTTGTGTATTCTGACAGCTTTATCTGAACTAGCATTAACTTCTTCGGCAATATGAGCACAGTAGTTCCTCGTCTGTTGCCCTTGGACCACACGGACCACCCAGGCCTCAGCATTCGCTCCCCTACATCCGTCACCTGTCTTCAGTTCACCACCGTTCCTTCCTGGGACTTTAGATAGATTCTGACCTCTGCAGACTGGGAACACCCCACAAGAGCTGCTGTTTTGGAGATGCTCTGACCCAGTTGTCTATAGCCATCACAATTTTGCCTTTTGTCAAACTCACTCAAATCCTTACACTTGCCCATTTTTCCTGCTTCTAACACATCAGCTGCCTAATATAGCATGGTGCCGTGATGAAGAGATAATCTGTGTTATTCACTTCCCCTGTCAGTAGTCATAATGTTATGCCTAATGGCTGTATAAGTGCCATAATATTTAAAAATTCAACACTTTGAATTAAACACTTGCTCCCAGGTGTAAATAAAGCAGGCAGACATTTTGTATTCCACACAGCATGCATACAAGATGTCTCACACAAATGTTTACCTTCACCGAAAATAACTTGTTCCCTTCAAATAGGCAATAAAACACAAAGCTGACGTATCCCTTTTTACTTCCAGTATGTTTTTAAAAGGTCATATTTTGGCCATAAAAGTGCCATGCATAAAGATAACCATGTTTTAAAAGTACAGAAGACATGGCATGTACAGCTCAGATCTTTGCAGCACCTTACACTGAGGCCGGACCAGCAGTGTTGCTACAAAGGCAGGTTTTACACATTCAAATTAGCTCTATAGATGTCTTCAATACAGTACTAACTTTGACATCAATCAGAATATGAAGTTATTTTGTCAGACTTTCATTTTGCTGCAAAATTTATAGGCAGTGCTCATTGTCATCTTGTTGAAAAGTAAAAAGTACAGAGATAAAATATACAATAAAATATTTGAATAATAAGCCATTTTTGGTGTTGAACTTTTTGTAGCCAGATGAGTCTTATAATGTGATTGTAAACCTATAGCAATCTTTTTTTTAACCAATCCTTATCTAGATATGTGTATTAGTTGGTCTACTGATATTTGTACAAAAAAATAAATACAATTTCACTAATATGCTGGGAATAGTATTATTTTTATGCTAATTTAATAGACAGGATTGATTAGCCGTATTAGCAATACACTAAATTCAGATTTATTGCAATTTGCCTTTTGTAAACACAAATATTTATCTTCTAATATACACTTTCTTTAAGTTTAAAGCACCTTTCATAATGTTAAATACATATTAGTTTAGTTTTTTGCAGCAAATTAGACCTAAATGACGGCAAATATTTTGGCGAAAGACAATGCCCAGGGATTCTCTTTACTTTGTGTACTGTACATTGTTGATTGGCACTTCTACAATAGGCACTGCATACACTGAATGACTTTCAGTGTTCGTTGACGAGCAGTGGCCACTTGTAGCTGGAAAAGGCACTTCTGTAAAAAACACTGCGGCCGGCGACAGTCACTGGACTCCATTCATGTCTATGCGAACATGGTCAGCATAATCCACTGGGGAGAAGACACAATACATGTTAATAAAAACATCTATATTACAAATGAACTCAGTAATAATCCATGAGCGTACAGGTGCATGTCAATAAATGAATGGATTATCATGTTAATCAGTTAATAAAATACCTGCACGAAATCAAGTGTTATAATATTGTCTCGGTCTGTGTCCAATGTCTGGAAGGTCTCTGCAAGACAGGAAGAAAAAACAGTTCCATTTAGTGCAATAAAGCCGACAATAAAAGACATTTATTCAGACAGACTTTTCTAGTTTAATTTAAAGGCAATGATTTGGCCTTGGACTTACTGTACATGGTCTCCAGTCGGACCAAACACGTGACAAAGTTATCAAAGTCCACGGTCATGTCTGCCTCTGTGTAACGCAGGATGATGAGCTGGAAGAGCTGGTTGTTCAGATTGAATCCTGAAAGAAGCAATGAAAGGGTAAACACATGGCTTTTGAGTTGCAGCATTTTGTGTGTTCATAAAAAGCAAGACACAGGAATTTAAGTACCTGCAGAGCCCAGAGCTTTCCTCATCTCATAGGAGCTCATTGTGCCGGATTTGTCACAGTCAAACTCTCTGAAAATAGTCTAAAATTGTGATAGAAAATAGAGAAAGAGAATAAGAGGGGATACAGTAGATCAAGTGAACATCATGCCACTGTCTGGAAGCAATGGCCACATTTCAAATCAAACATTATCATGATGCAAGTATCCTGAAACTAAGCCAATAACATTTAGCCTAATTCTACGGCTGACCCATGTATAAACGCTTACCAAATATCTTTTAATCTTCTCCCAAAGCACGTGAAATTCAGTGAGACCTAATTTTCCACTGCCATCTTTCTAAACGAGTGGAGAGTTAAAGGAAAAATTGTTCACAGAAGGCAAACATCTAGCATACACCAATCAGGCATAACATTATGACCACATGCCTATTCTAGTTGGACCACAGCTATCTGTTAATCACTTCACCTGTCAGTGGTCATTATGTTATGCCTGATCAGTGTATATAACAATGTCCTTTCAAAATAAAAGCTGAAGACTGTAAGGATACATCCATGAGGTTGATCATACTGCGGCAAGACTCTTTTGTAAACCCGTCTGTCTTCAAGTCTTTGTCTGTTACATGATGAACAAATATAGTCTTAATAATTATAGGAAGAAAAAAAAGACAGTCAAGAAAATGTGCTAATTTTACTGACGTTTGCCAATGATTCGGTTGAGAATAGTCTGCAGCTCTGTAACACTTATCTCCATGTCCTGTCACAAACCAAAATAGGGATTATTATGACTTTTTGTGTAAAAAAATGCATTTTTGCCTGGGATCCAAAGACGGCTCACCGCTCCTGCCAACTGTCTGAACAAGCTCTTGAAGCCTGCGTCGATCTGGCTCTCATCGAGATATATCTGCAATATGAACAGTACATATTTAATGCTAATAAATAGTAACAAAGGGATGTAAGTTAATGCTAGTTAATGCTCTTACATCTTGGGGGACTTCTGCTTTAATTTCATCATCCATTTCCCTGAAGAGAAAAGACAAAGATAACTGTAATAGCAGATACAAAAAAAACAAACAAAACTAAATAAATACAGAGTTTAAAACACTGCTTTCATTTTGTGATGCAGAGGAAGAGTAGTTTAGCAGTGTCAGTTGTTTGTAATGAATTCTGTTTTGCCCAACAGGTTGAGTTGTGAAAATACACTCAAAATGCTTTTTACAATAACCCACTCAGTTTTTATTACTTCCACCAAGGATGTTCTGTTTTGTTGGCGTTAGTATGTGGGGTGGTTAGACTTTTAGCAAGATAACTCAAAAAGTAATGGTCAGACTTTGATGAAAACTTTGAAAAAGGTTATCTCCTGTTGCAAGATAAGGCCAAAAATACTAACTCCAGCCACAACTAAAAATTATTCACAATTTCAGTTTTGACCAAGGATCCCCCTCCACTCACTCAGAGTCAGCTGGCTTCTCAGAGAAAACCCGGAGGACAAAGTCGGCCTCTTTGTTCGGCTCAAATGTTGACGGGACGATGATGTACTCTCCGGGCGGCAGCTTCAGCCTGGAGCTGACCTCTCTCAGGTTAATGAAGAGTTCGGACCGGGCGCTGGAGGCATGGGTCAAGAAGAAGTCCCTCTTCAGGTGAACACCGGACCTCCCGACAAACTGAGACCAAATGGGTGACAATATGTTTTAAAAGGGCAGGTTGGTTTGTCATATTCCTATTAAAATTCACAATCCAAATCCTTAAGGTTTTCCACATCCATTACTAAATACTCATCTATTAACATTTTGATGAGCCGGCAGAACACTTCTATCCCAATATCCTAAAGGTGATTAAACATTCATACATCTTCTACTACTTATTCCTGTTAGGGGTTGTGGCCTATCCCACCTACTTTGGGCCTGAGGCAAGGTTAACCATAAACAATGACCACTTAATTAAAGGCCTGGTGATTAAGCAATTTTCAACAAATATAAATAAAAATACTTTCCCTTTAAAAACAAATTATTCATATTTGAAAATTTGCTGTACCTCTTGTGGAATCTGTAAGAGACACAAAGGGAACATTATTAGCTACTAAACCACAAACCAGGACTAAAGAATGCACCACATTTTCACTTCTTTTTTTACCTCATAGACAGCAAATCCAACGGTCTCCATGTCTTTGCCTTCCTTCCTCTTCTTCCTGCGGTCCTTCTGCATCAGAGCCACCAGGAAGGTGCAGTCCCGTTGTCCCGGGCTGTCTGTGTGCTGCAGCAAAATCTTAAACTGCGGGTTCAGCCAAAAGGTCGCTGGAAACAGTAAAGAGGATACAGGATATGGTTAACTACTATGAATAATATTTTCCACATTAATTGTTACCACAATTTCTTCATAATTTCTTTCGGCTTTTACTTTCTGGGGGTCGCCACAGTCAAACATCTGCCTCCTAGTGTGTATTTGATTATCGATTTGGCATAGGTTTCACGCTAGATGCCCTTCCTGACACAACTCTCTTACTTTAACCAGGCTTGGGAGCAGCACAACGACTACGCTGGCTTGTGACCCCTTGTGGCTGGATTTTGTTACCACAATATCAATATCAAGTGTAATTTGTGTCATGCAAGAAACTACTTGAAACACAATGTTTTCATCTACCATCAGACTGTGGCAAAGTTTAATTAATTGTCTGATCAGAGTCTTGATTAAAAAAAGTAGTTAAAAAAAGTCAAATCGTTCCTTATTTGGTATTGTATTATTATATACATTTTATCAGTAGTTTAGTTACTAGAAGCAGATGTTTTATTGTCTTGGTCACACTGCACTTTAGGTCATGACGGCTTTATCTTAAAAAAGGTCATTGTTTTATGACTCAGTGTTTAAATGGAAGTCACTGGTTCACATTCCTCCAATAAATGAATCCTGAATCCTCTCTCCTTTCTCTCTCCTCATCCTTGACATTTTAAAATATTTCGAAAAGTAAGGGCCATAGATAAATCTTAATAAAATTGTCTAGTGAGGTATTTCAGCTGATATAAAGTTATCCCAAAATCTTAAGACCTGACTTGAGAACAGAGCACACATTCTTTTCTCTTTTGCTCCACTTTTCTTGCCCCTTTTGGCTCATACCGGGGAAGTTTCTGCAGCCCCCGGCCGTACTGCCCCTCCTCCACTCGCCCTGGAACAGATTTGAGCTCCACTTCTTGAGTTGGCTGTCCTGCAGAGCGTCGGCTGTAAGGTTACAGATCTCCAGACGGCTGAATTCGCGGAGGAAGTCACTGAAAGACATCCTGAAAGAAAAAATCTGCTTTGAGCACAACTTAAATACTACGCGCTTGTCTTTAGTGAGTGCAAACGCACAATGAATACAAAACAAATGCAGAAAAAAATAGGAAAATGTGTACAATAAAAACATTATGCAAGGGTCTGCAAATTTCATAAAACTATATTTTATTTGTAATACAGCAATGATTCTAAAACTTATATGGCTTTCCAAGTACTGTCCCAATAAAATGAGCTTTATTAAATAAGGAAAAAACAGACTAAACCAGAACTAAATCAAAATTAATTTAAAGGACTAAACCTGGGCTAAACTAAGACTAAACAAGGACTAAACTAGAGCTAAACCAGGTATAAATCAGGTCTAAAGCAGTACTAAACCAGGTAGCAACCAGGACATAACCAGTATTAAACTAGGACTAAGCCAGGTATAACTCAGGTCTAAAACAGGACTAGACCAGGACTAAACCAGGACATAATCAGGACTAAACCAGTACTAAACAAGGACTAAACCAGTACTAAACAAGGACTAAACCAGGTATAAATCAGGTACAAAACAAGACTAAACCGGGTCTCAACCAGGACATAACCAGGACTAAACCAGATATGTAAATTAGGTCTAAAACAGGACCAGTCTAGGAACTAAACCAAGTCTACATCAGAACTAAACTGTGCCTAAACCAGGACTAAGTAGTGGTCTACTGTGACTTGGGTTTGTACGATGAGAGAATTCACTATCGCTGAAGCTAAGGCCACTGTGACATTTCAACAAATGGCTGAGACATGAGTGTACCAGGACTCAACCAAAACAAAAGCCAGTGAATGGTCTTTGAGCAAAGACAGACCACAGTCCTAAAATCCAAACGTCACAGTATGACAGTGGTATCACGCACCAGGGAAAAAATCTGTGTGTGGTGAAGGTTACGATGTGGGTTTTCTGCCTTGTTGAGTAAAAATGTGTATGACCAAGTTGAAGACTGGTCTATGAGTCCCTATTTCTTTCAGCTTTCCTTTCTGGGGTTGCCACAGCAAATCATCTGCCTCCCAGTGTGCAGTGATTCTCATATTGACACTTGGCATACATTTTACACCGGGTGCCCTTCTTGACAACCTTTATCTGGGCTTGGGAGAGGCACAAAGGGTACACTTGTGACTCCTTATGGCTGCATTAAATTGCTATGCTACTAAGTATTGTACAAGATAGGTTCCAGCTTAAGTACACTCACCAAAATTCACCATCTTCACTGCGGTTTTGTAGCCGACTTCTGGCAGAGCTGTCCACGCTATCCCACTCTCTTGAGCTAAACACAAATATGAACATTATTTAAGGTTTGTGTTGAGTTACAAACCATTTTTAAGTTATAATTGTTAATTCTACATATAAGGGCTACATAGTTAGGTCACATAACTCTGCATACAGAATCAGTAATACACGGTTACAGACATGTTTGAACTACTTTCTTTTCTTTGGCTTGAGATATTCAACAGGAGTTTTAAGAGCGATTTTAAGTGTGAACATCTCCCTAACTCTCAGTGGAGCAGTGACATAACAGCACTCGAGGGATAGCCCGACTGCAGTTACATAACCTGCTCTAATCCAAACCATATACAATTGTCAAACTAGACAGACATTTTTCTCTCTTGTTGGCACATGCCTCCGGATAGCTGCTTCGGTCCTAGGAGTGTAAAAGTACTTCATAATTTTTATACTGTAGGCAGGATCTCACTTGTCGCTCCAGGCTCCTGTCCACTCCACTTCGCCCCAGGGATTTCGGATTCGAACCAGCTTGGTCCGGTTTCCTCTGTACATCACCTAAAGACGTATAATATACAGTGACTTTGGCTGCTATTGTGAATTTAAATTGTCACGGTAAAAGTCTCAATAATCATAAGGAAGAAATCAGTTGTACCCTTTCAGTCAGATGATGATTTAAGAAGAAGAGTTAAGAAAAAGAACAACTGGGACAATGCTTTGACGTCAGCATTGAGAACATTTAACATGTGACAATGAACTAAGCGACACCATGCAGCAGCCTCACTAACTGGGTCAGGGTTAGTATTTTGACTACACGGTTGTGTGTACATAGATGGTATGTGTAGAGTGTAGCTAGCTAAATTTAAATATCTATTCTTTTAGCTCATAACTGTACTCTTTTCTGAACATTATCCAAGATATCCTTATGTCTAAGTCTTAGCCATATACCAAATACATAACAAGATATTATTCGTTTTTACGCTGTGGAGATAATTCAACAACTTCTTGTAACTTTGGCATTTTTTCTCATAACAGTTAGTGTCTTTGCATTCAACTTCAATGTTTCATAACCATGTCACTTTTTTCATTTTCTTTCTTCAGGTTGGGAGCAGGGCTTGACATTAACTTTTATGCTCACTGGCCACTGTGGGAAGTCCTTTTTAAAAGTTGTTTAGTGAAGAAACGAGCCATTCGAATAATGCATAAAGCTGAATTTAGAGAACATACAAATGCATTATTTATGAAGTCAGGCTTATTGAAACTTAAAGACATAATAGAACTGCAAACTCTATTAGTTATGTTTAAATAAAAAAAAAAAAACAGAGCACTTCCAGAGAGCTTGCAAAAGTTGTTTGTGTTTACTTCTGAAGATGAAAATCATAGGAGGAGATATTATTTTAAGCATCAAGTTGCGTATACTACTTTAAAACAAATGTGTTTTTCTGTAGTTGGTGTAAAACTTTGGGATTCTCAATAGAATGATTTAAAGGGTTGTACAAATATTTTTCAATTTAAAAAAATGTATAGAGTGAAGCAGTTTAAACAATATGCAATTGGAGCTCATTTGGATGTTTGGGTGTAGTAGTTTTGGTGTGTTTTGTGTCACAATTGCTTACTGATGGTGTAAGCAGCAAAAAGGCAATGGGTAAAGCCATCTAGGATTTTCTTTTGAGATTAAGTAAAGGGGCAAAAAAAAAAAAAGAATTATATTCTTCCTAATGCTCCTTTCCAATCATAAAAATGTATCACTTATGAAATATGTCAAATATACATTATATTATTTAGCATTTTCAAGAAAGGAACAAATTAAAAAAAAGTAAAGTTACTAATCAATTAATGCTTTCACCAGAAAACCAGAATATCCATCATTTAATATGTTTATTTAATTGTTTAATTGTATGTATTTTATATCATACAACAGGCTTAAAGAAATTTAGAATTTGGTTAAATATATAAACAGTGATTTATCAAATATTTAGAAAATAGGTTACCTCAGCAAAATAAACTGTTTTAAGACATGTTTGTCTTTTGTTTCTTTTGTTGTTGTTTTTTGTTCTTGGATCATGATGACAAGACTCAAACATTGTAACAGGGATTGAGGACTTGCAATCCAACCGGTCAAGTGTGTAGTAGGAGTTAATGTGTTACTAGCCAAAATGGAAATCTATCAGCATTTGGCAGACTTGGCTAGTGCAATCTTAATAAAACCTTAAAAGCCCCCAAAAAATATCTTCTGCCAGCTTTGTCCAATCACATGTTTGCAGACCCACTGGCCTACAGTCATTTGAACAACATGTACTGCCAGTGTTTGTTTAACACAGCTTAGTAGCAGAGCAGCAAAGGCCAAGAAAAAGTCTTTTGGAAAAGGGGGCATTTCAGGTCTAGCTATGAAGCATTTAAAAAAGCTAAAAGGTTAAGCTCTTACTTTGGTTTGATGTAAGATATTTGTATTTTGCTAGTTGCTTCTGTTGTACTTTTTAGTAAAACAAAAAGTTAAAGTATAAGATTGTGATTACATTGAAAGGGTAAAGAAAGGAGTATTTGGCTACTGTTGCTCTAATTATAGCTTTGATCACTTATATAAGTCAATGTATATGAAATCTTTGGCATGACAAATGTGTTTTTGAAATATTTTCAGATGTTTTACTATCTATCTCAACAACACTTTTAAAACCTGGAGTATCTATAACTATAGCTTTCTGGTAACATAATAAACTACCACACTATGAAGTATTAGTTAAGGGTTAGCAAACAGAGTTAATGTATTGTTTACAAACCATTCGTTCAACATTAATTTATAAACAGGCTTTATTCTTAAATAATAAGCTCAGGTCAGTTATGCTAAAGTGCCTTATAAGCATTTAAATGTCTGTATGCCTCACCTCCTCCGCTCCGGTCACAGAGTAGGCGTGTCCTTTGACCAGTTTCCTGAACGTGACGGCCTCCTGGTCTCTGGAGCTAGTAATCTGAAACATGAGACAAAAACCAGCGTCACGTCAAGAGTCAAAGAGTTTACAGTCATTACCTTCATTTTCTATTCACTTTACATTAACAAAGTGATAGAGCCCCGAGTCACAACATCAGCAGACCAGACGGACCGTAGTATGGTCATCAGTAATTCATTTAACTCAAGCACACGGAAGGAACAGTATGAAGGCCTGTATGTTAAAGATAACTGTGGTACTCAGAAGTCTTTGCAGTTCTAGTCCTGATTTAGTTTAATTGAGAGTAAGTTTTATTCCTGTTTTAGTCCCCTGGTCTGCTAAGTCCAGGTGTAGGTACAGTTTAGTTCTTGATTCGTCCTGGTTTTGTTTTGGTTTAGTCCTAGATTTTGTCCCGGTTTAGTCCTGGTTTTGTCCTTGTTTAGGCCTAGATTTTGTCCCAGTTTAGTTCCGGTTTTGTCCTTGATTAGTCGTGGATTTTGTCGCACTTTAGCCTGGTTTATTCCTGCTTTAGCCTGGTTTATTCCTGCTTTAGCCCTTGATAAGTCTTGGCTTAATCCTTCTATAGACCTGGCTAAGTCCAGGTTTGCTCCTGGTTTTAGTCCTGGTTTAGGCCTGCCATAACCATTGTTTTGGTTCTAGTTTAGTCCTGATTAATTTCTGGTTTAGTCTTGATTTTGGCATTATTTAATGATGCACTTTTCTGTGTTAATCACTGTTTTATGAACCGGTTTAGACCTGGGACCTGAAGATTTAGTGTAGGCCCATTAAAGACAACACTTGAAAGCCCAAATATTTCCTAAGCTGGTGCTTAGTGTGAAAAGTTTAGGAATACTGTGGTAGATGAAGTCTGATGTCAGCTGCAAATGCGTTGAGATTTACATACCATCTCTAATTACTGTGAAACCCATATCAAAATGAATATATTCTTCTACTTCATATACCAAAATGCATATAGTGTTATGTAACTCTTTCCATGATACGTGTGTTTGCTGAGGTTGTTGCTAATCTCAGTATTTATGCATTTATCCACACTGTTTGACCAAGCTCAGCAAGGCTCACAGGCTCCAGAAAATCTCCTTCCACAACAGAATCCTTGTTTAGTTGAAGTGACGCTGAGATGATGTCGGCCCATTTGTAAACAGCAGCAAGTTTCAAGCATCACTGCCTTCTACTGGTGGACTTTGGCAGCTTTCAGTCTTATAAAATGCAATACTTTTAAATTCTTTCAGCATTTTCCAGTCTCCAAGTCTATCCTATAGACATGAGACAAGCCTTGCTATAATAAATTTCAATAATTTGATTTCTAGCTCCTGCCCACTGAGTAATAATAATATACTGCATCAAAAGCATAAAAATACATTAAATACATTTTAGTAGCAATTGCAGCTAAAAACCCTGTGTGCAATAGCAAGGGTTATTCTTCCTGATTTGCTTAAAGGTCCTGTCCTGTTATGCTTTTTTCAGGCTTTTTGAAATAATTTTGGTCTGAATTCTCTTTTGGAGAGCTGTTTCTTTGATTTTGCAGAGAAGACTTGGATTAGATGTCTGTTGCCCACTGCTGGCAACGGTGGGGACTTAACAGAGCATAAAATGGCTATTTAGCACGGCTATTAGCAACATGACGCTAACAGATAGATAAATGAGCTGACTGCTTCATAGTGCCTAGAATTTAAGAGCTAAAATGATCAGTATGAGTCAAACAAGCATGAATGAAACAAAATGCTACTCCAGGTAGGTTTTTGAGGTGGAAACAACATTAAAACATGGTTAAAAGCTCAAATATGGGACCTTAAAATCACCTTGCAAGTATACAATTTAATGCTTTTGAGTGTATAAATTTGTTGTTGAAAAGTTTCTAATTATTTTTTATCCCATTAGTCCATCACACATTAAGACTCCTCAAGATTATCCATAATTTCACATTTGTGTGCAACATGTCCCATATTAAAAACTTGCTTTGTGTATTGTGTTATTAATTTGGAGAAACTGCTTTACAAATTACACTCAAGACAGTAAACAAGTTTGGGAACAAGTTTGAATGCAAAGTTATTCGGACTCTTCTTGAAGACTGTATTGATGATGCTGATGTCTGCATTTACTTTTTAATCATATACTGCGCGTACAGTAGTAAGGCTTCATGTGGTAGGTTGTTTGGTGTTGCTCAGTGTACAGTATTAACTTGCTTTCTTTGATACTGACATCTATGGAGCATCCCAGCAGCGATCCCCTCTCCACGGCCCGACCGATGATGCTGAAGAGGTCAGAGGGCGCCCTGTCAAGATCATACATCTCTGTGACTCCACCGGTGAAAGTCCTCGAAACCCCTCAGAAGTACTGCCTCCGGAGAGAGCTTCATAACAGCCATTCAACCTGGGACAGACATAAAAGTTAACATCAAAACACAATCCAGATATTTATGTTTATATACATTTACAGTATATAGATTTTATAGGTGAACTATTCTTTCAAGTTTCCAAATAATTAATAGGATTTTCTTTTAGCCCGTGTGAACCTTGAATCTAAATTAGGAACTCACAGAAAGACACAGACCATATTTATGATGTTTACATTTGGGCTGTAAGTACATTGAGTACAGTACTGCCCCCTCTGCTTCACACTGTAACATTTCCATATATGAGCAGTGTGTAGACATAGCATAAATTTCACCTTTGAGTCATCAAAGGCCCTGTCACTCCCTTTTTCCCAGAGTCTTGTTTGACTTGACAAACATTTCTAAGAACAATGCATCATTTTTACAGCTCCTCAAACACAGCTGAGTCCAGAACTATTTACAAAAGCTAAGTATATACCCCAGAAGCCAATCCAGAACGTCCGACATCAAGATTTAAGGGAGGAGATGTTTAGTCTAGAGAGTCTTCAGAAAATAAAGACATTTAGTAAATGAATATGAATCAGTCAATAATAAGCGCATTCCTGTTTGAAAATGTTGTGGCTTATGCGCATATTTTCAGTAACATTTAAAGTGAACCTATCAAAAGTATTTCTACACTGTAAATATACCAACCACTTGTAAAGTTACCTCCCACAAAAATTTTAAATATCTAAGTTGCGGCGTAATCTTGTGGTCATATCATGGCAATGGCAATATTTGTATTCTCCTGAAATTTAGTCCAATTAAACTTTAGTAATACCAAGAGGAAATTCATGTTCATATGACACGTGCCAAAAACAAGCCAGAATTAAACTTTTTGTTATGACCAGTTGAGAAAACTGCCAGTAATGGGCTCATGACAAAATCTGTAATTTAGGTGTGGATCCAGATCACTGTTTAAACCCATGAGTGTTTTAAGAGGATAAGTGGATTCTTTACTATGTGAGATATGGATTTTGTGGCTCAGTGGAAAGAGCATTCAACCTGTCTAGACTTTTGCAGAGTACTGTATGTGTTCTGGTGAGATGATAATTTCATGTCAAAAGATGAATTACAAATGTGGCTATTATTCCAGTGATAGTCAAGCTACATTATTTGAGGTCACACTACATAGTTGTGCTGTGAAATGATAAAACACAGGCATTACTTTGCATAGGCCTTTTCCAGCAGCGCGCTCCAGAACTCAGTGCCTTCAGCTGAGTGCACGAACAGCAGTTTCCCATCTTTAATAGGCAAGCGGTCATCGATCACCACTTCCATCCATTCACCGAACTGCCAGAACTGTAACAAATGAGAGATCAGCAGTAAGGATTACTATACAAGTATGTCTTTATAATACAATAGACATGCTTTTCTATTGGGAAACTAGTAGTGCAAAGAAAACAAAAGCCTACAGGGAATATCATGTACACCCAGTTTTACAGTGAACAATGTGTCATCCTCAGTTCTGGAAATAGCTCTCAAGGCCTTTCAAACAAATGTTTGCAAATTCAACCCAAAGCAGATTCTGTGAAATGGCTTTCAGTGTGATTTCTCTGAAGTAATGCACTTCCTGATTTTTCCTGTTTTCCTGTTGGCCACCAGAGGGCGTATGAGACCAGCAAAATCGAGTATGAAATGTTATGAAGCATTTCCTACAACTACCAAGCATGCAACTACTACACATTGACTAACTCGTCTAAATAAATTATCTTCATGAAGGAAAGAGGAGATGGAGAGCATTTTCTACCAGGAGTCTGTGGACTGGTCTGGCATTCCCTTAATTAAACTGTAAAGGAAATTAGCAGCCAGTTGGTTGTAAAATGTAATAAGATAAAGGATGCTAATTAGATTCTTCACCAATTTTAGTGAACCATTTTGTCTTTTGATCTTGGTGAACTGATGCACAAAGGGGCATAGGGGGGCAAGGGGGCTCTAAAAATCGCTCCTAGTGTGTTCTCTGTCTGAATAAGTCTCTGTGTCAGCCCTGCCACTAGCTGGCCCCTCTCCTGTCCTGCCTAAGGCCCAAAGTTACTGGAATAGACTCCAGTACCCATGACCCCCAACAGGAATAAGTGGAAGAACATTCATGAAGTGATGCATGGTCCCCATTTCAGTGCATAAAACAAAGGATATTGCTATAGAAAGTGATGGTTAAGGGGAAAGTTTAGGTTCGCCCATGAAAACTGCTTTGCTTTTGATTGTCTCCTTGAAAATATAGTTGACTGTTACAATGCTTAACGTACACAAGGTGGGAAGGAAAGAGGGAAGAAAGATACAGTTGACTTTAAGATGCTAAACATGCACCTATAAAAATAAAATTAATTTTTTAAAACTATAAAAAAGGAACGCAATGACAATACAATGTAATGACAACATTGAAAAAGGCTTAAAAGAACAGAGAAAATCTACAGTATACCTTTGAATATTGGTGTTATGTTCCTATAGATTACATTATGAAACAATCTTGTTTAATAGAACTGTTGCATAACACTATACCATGAAATGATTGTTTTGTTGCTGTGGCCTATACCTTCTGATAGTGACTTGTCAAACCCAGGTGAGTCATTCAAACTATGACTTTCTGCAGCTCCAC
This sequence comes from Bostrychus sinensis, assembly GCA_020698575.1. Classification (NCBI taxonomy): domain Eukaryota; kingdom Metazoa; phylum Chordata; class Actinopteri; order Gobiiformes; family Eleotridae; genus Bostrychus; species Bostrychus sinensis. Next base: position 17,244,876 of record CM036252.1, read on the forward strand.
CCTGTTGTCGCTCGATAAACATTACCTTTAAGGATTTGACTGTTCTCTCTCACCGCCCACTGCCATTATCTGGAGCTCTAAATCAGACGCTGTCTTATCTGTTGGTCATACGGTGCCCAACCCTTATCAGGATGTGTCTAATTATATCTGACCATTGCTTTGTCGCAGAATATTAGGTTATGTTTGCTCGGTGTCTTTGGTGCAAGTCTTATCAGCTGCACTTTGATTTGTACATAATAAAACACCCCAGATGTCGCTCTCATCATGGTAGCTCTTTAAGACTTTTAATGCCACATGAATTGAAATGTTATGCCTGCATCGCCGACAAAAGAACAATAATCTGTGTAAATTTTAACCAAATGAAATATCCATATTACTCTCTGAAACTTTAGGGTTTTCTTTTAAAATACAGATGGAATAACTTCAAAGCATATTAACAGTAGACCTGTCACAAAAGCTTTCCTAAAGACACAAACTAAAGGGTAACTTTAAGACATTTTTAAACCCACGTATAATAGAAAAACTAGCTAAAAGTTCTACCCTGTTCTTACAAAAATACTGGCAACTTTTACATCAGAGTAAGAGGATAGAGCCCAGTAACATTCTGACTAATTCCGACTCAGTGATTTTTTTCACTGCTGATTTGCCCCAAATTTAGAACCTATAGTAACTTACCATTTGAGGAAAAATATGAAGCCCCAATTGAAGCATAAAAAGCATCAATTATCAAGTTACACAAGCAAAATATACATATATACAAAGTGTGTGTACAGCAGGTCTAACACAGGTTTTCAAGAAGGATTGTAATAATCAACTTCACTGACCTGTTTTAATGATGTCAGGGTGGTGGAGGTTAAGAAGTGCATTTGCTACATCATCTCCCAGCCTATTACTAGTTATTCATATTTGTATTGTTTGCACACAGCTTTCTGGGAAACAGGGAATTCAAAGGAAGTGTGAACTAAAATAGCATTTCTCTTGATACAACTTTTATTGAAGGCCCAGTAATGGAGCTTGTCTTTGCTTGGATATTAAAAGTAATTCCCCAAGATGCCTGTTCTCCACTTGGATAGTATATATTAATCAACTAGTAGTACAAACATAGCATTAAAAGCATAAAAGCAATCTTAACATGTGGCTTGTCCTAGCACATTTAAAGTTGAGTTAGCCATAATAATTGTATTGTTTAATGCAAAAGCCGCACAGAGAGGCCGTACCTGTGTGTCACCATAGAAGCACTACATAAATGCTTACATACGCAAAATCTGAGACACTCCCTGATTGTTTTTTCCTTGTACAGCTGAGTTTAATATCTTGAAAACTCTGGAAAAGGTTTGTCCATCTTTTAGCAGTACTGAGCTCTTTGCCAAGCTGACCGGGAGCGTGCCAAATTGTTGACAAATGAAAGACAGAGGGAGCAGAGGGAGAGCCGCTGCCAGCAAAGGGAAAGCTCTGTCCCATCCAAGTCATGAATTACCTACACAGCAATACATTGACTGCACCATAGACCAGGCTGAATGCTTAGTCAGGGCCTAAGGAAAGGCACTTCGACTACATTTTTCAGGATACTGTCTCAAATATCTGAAGTGTCTTTTGAGGAAGATGCACATTAACTTGCAGGATTTGTACTGTGGCAGCTTACTCATGACAATCAATAGTGACACACTGAATGCCAAAATGCGTGACTGAAGATTTGGCCTATTTTTCTACCAGTACAGTACAGCGCCTCAACATGCCTCCCACTCTTGCTTCTCCCCCCAGTTGTTTTAGGGATTCCCTCTGTGTATCAATGTCTATCCTATAATCCTCTCCACTCTGCGTGAGTCATGCAAAAATGTAATTTTCCACGCTGACTGTGGGAAAGTTAATTGGTTTAAGACATTGTGAGGAAGGCCAAACAAAAGCATATGAGAAAGAAGACAATCTTCAGCTTTTGACAACTAAGGCAGAAGCTTCTGGGATTTTTTTTGCAATACATTGACAGATTGTGAGTTGTAGATTGAAGTCATAACAGTGCTGTTTAGAGGGGATTTTTCCTACATTGCGTCGATAATGGCAGAGCTGGGACCTTGTGAAGCATTGAGCCAGGGGCTGTTCTCTCTCTCTCTCTCTGTGTGTGTGTGTGTTGTGTGTGTGTGTTGTGTTGTGTGTGTGTATGTGTGTGTGTGTATTAGGCCATAGCTCCTCCCAGAGCTGGACTTATTGCTCTCTGTTTCAAATCAACTCATCTGTTCCTCTTCCTGCACATTAAACCTTCTCTGTTTCAATCCATTTGCACAAAAAGACACACAATATTACACAAAGGGACCATTAGCTGCAGGACAGATATGAACACAAACAACTTCAGCTGTGACTTACATTTGACAATTTCCTGTGATTTGTTTTCTACAAATGCAAGATGCAAATCTATAACATTTTACAAAGTCTTATGTCTGATGTGCCGCTGTGCATCCATAAACCCAATAATTTATTTAGGTATACTGTATATGTGAGTAATGCAGGAATGTAAATCTCTCAACACATTGGCATTGCACAAACTAATACAAAAACTAAAAACTAATATCATTACTACAAATACTACTACTTTCAGAACTAGACTACAATTACTACTTGTACTGGTGTCACTATTGTTGCTGCTACTACTATTAATGCTCTTATTACTACTAATAAAACTACCATTGCATTACAATTTCTATTACCACTGACTACTGCTGATAATACTGCTGTTACTAAGGTGCTGCTTCTTCTACTGCCATTACACCTACTACTGCCATAAGCAACTGTTGAGTTATAAACAATACATTTCATGATGAAACCTGAGGGGCATTCTGAGGAAATACATTTTTAAGTGAACTTGTAATTTACTGGGTTTCTTCATAATATCATGTCACTGCGGGGCTAGAAAGAAGAGATGTGGGGTGAGGGATTGAAATTTCATCATTGAATTCTCCCAAAAACTTCACAATGCACTTTTAACACCAATAGCAACATAAAGAATTGGCAAAATCTATTTTCATCTTTTTTGGCTTGGCAAATACTGCTTTTACAAAAATGGTCCTGGGTTAAGTTGTTTGAAAGCATCTTCTGTTTTTTAAAGTCACCTTTTTATGTGATCACATGTGGGTAGTAGGAGAAATGATGCAACAGAAACACTAACAATACAGACACAAACTGTATGAAAAAATAAAAGCTCTCTATATTGACTTGCAACCATAACAAGCCTCATTAGACTGTCAGCAGACCGTGAATTCATGTTAAATGCAGGAAGTGATGCGGTCCTGACCTGGAAGTGGAAGATGCCGGCGTATCCGTTCCCAAAGCACTGCCCATGTGGGACCACTCTGTGCAGCAGCTCATCATTCAAAGTGAGAGACGCGATGGCAGCCAGCAACCAGCAGTCACCTGAGGACACAGACAAACAATGCTATGACAAAGAATGTCAAAGTGAATTGAACCCTCGCTTGACCTTTATAAACTGAAACAACAGTTGCTTGTGAACTAAATATATCTAAGCATATTTTTCCCATCAACATGAGGTCGGACAAGCACAATTTCATGTTGCTATAAAAAAGGATGGATGTACTTAAAAGCTAAGTGGAAAGTCTCACTCATTAAACTCAAACTTGTCCATTAGTTTTTCATAAAGAGCAAAGTGAACTTACTAACTGGGGTTGAACTAATTTTTCCTTCAGAGAAATGGGAGAGGTGTGGTTTCTTTCTAATGGTCTGGATGTTACCACAGAATCCCTCTCATGTTGTTACTGGGAAACTCAACGACAGCGTGTTTATCGTGATCTAATTTATTGCATCAGAATTTCAGTAGGAGACAAAGGCAAGGAAATATTGGAGAATATTTTCTTCAAAAAGTGGAAACATTTGTGGACTGGGCCATACATGGCATGATGACAATAAACTGCTTTTTTGTCTTGTTACACTGTTGGAAGTCACAGTCTGATTTTTAAATGACTTTTCTTTACTTAAACCTTGGTCCATCTTTCTTAAAGATATTATGCTTTTTTAATATTTTTAAGCCAATCTTGGTCGCCTGCAGAACAGCATTGCATATTTTACAACCTTTATAAACATTATCGGGCTCTACTCTAAAAAGAAACAGGTGCAGAGGGCAGCAGAGTGCACAGCTGTGATTGTCTTTTGAACATAATCAAAGAAAAATAGCTTTTTGTTTTCTTAAACTTTTTGTATGATGCTACAAATGATGATGCTACACTTTTACTACAAAATGAAAATAGCTGTAAGGAATCAGTGGAAACAGAGCTATACACTGTTTTCTGTATAAATGAATGAGAGCAGATTGGATGTAGAGGGCTTGGTGATTGGTCAGTGTTTCCTGGAGTGGGCGGGAGTTTGTGGGAGAGACAGAGGTTTGTGCAATCGTGCATTTTGAGGCCTCAGAAACTCAACGCCAGCCCCAACAGGATTACTTAAGCATGTGTGAATGAAGCAAAACACAAGTTCAGGTATGTTTTTGATGAGAGAACAACATTATTACATGGTAGAAAGCTCAGAAAAGTCAAGGACAAGGCGAGGACCTGCAGACTCCACTCAGAGAGATTGTGTGCTGGCTGACCCGAGAATCAAACCCACAACCTCCTAGCTGAGAGGCAGAAGCGCTAACCATTCTGCTATTGTGTTTGTCAACTAAATTGAGAATGTTGTACATGAGAATTAAAGCAACTCTGCAAATCCTAGGTTAGGTTGATGAAAACACAGTATATGCAACAATAATGACATCACCAAAGTGCATTTATAGCATGCTTTGGTCTCATTCTTGACCTCATACCACAGGAGACTGCCATGTTAATTTTAGACACATCTTTGGGCAAAATTGCTTCTCAGTCCTGAGGGTTTGACTACAAAGTTATTGGACTGTTGCTAATGATACTGATGGTAATGATGTAGAGAAGGAGCAAGTGGTGCATTCTGTTTGTCTGCCTTTTTTGCAGTGTGTGGGTCTTTAAAGGTACTACAAGCAGCATGCATTCGTACTGGTTTGAAAACAGTACTGCAGTCTAAATGAAAACAATGGTCTCTCTTCTGATAGGATGATTGGCGATGCAGATTTAGAACTGAAACAAAAGAAACAAAAACAACTTGGCCATTATGTAAAACATATTTGTAATTGTTAATAACTTAACTGCACCATTGTTGTCAGTAAAACTAATATTTGAGTTTAACATGTTTATCTCATATCTTGGCACACATGTGGGTAATTTTTACAAAATATAAAAAATATATACTGCTCATTGCATCTTTAAGCTTTTATAGTTGAACCAACACACCATGCTGTTACAGCTTTAGTATGCACTATGTCCTATTGCTCAAAGGAAATGATCTGTGGATTGAAATGTAAGCCAACGTCAAGCTCCCAGTGGCTCAACATTGTCAAAATTGAATGATGGCGGGTGATAACACAGAAAAAGTGGCTCGTTCCTGGCTACATGTGCTTACAAAAAATACTGGCAAAGACTTGATGTGCTGTTTAAAGGGGTGAAGATTATTGTAAAACATCTTTTTCTAAACTAAAATAAAAGCAGGAAACACAGCCATGATGGGGCTGGCACTGAGACAGATTTCTGAGGAGTGTATCTTTAATAATATGTTACTATTTCATTACAATGCTTTGAGATCATCCATCAAGCTCTTTCGCTTTCATTCTTCTACTGACTAAGCCCAAGATACTTTCTGCCTAGTAACATATTCATCATTTGATCTTCCATAAAATCTATAAATAGCTCAAAGTGGTGCTGATAGGCTCTGTCACACAAGATGACCCAGTGGGAAAGATGTCTCCACTTCTGCTGTTAGACAAAGTGCTTCGTTATGGCTCGACATTTTTAGGTTACTGTCTTGCAATATGGCCGCTTCTTTGGAACAAGTTTGAGTGTGTTTGAGCGAGTATTACCTCCTATGCCAGTGCCACACAGACGCACTGCCGTCTTGTTTACAGATGTGAGGCGCAGAAACAAAGCATGAATTATAGATGCAGCTCTGTATCTCTGCAATGAACTCCTTACTAGTACGACTGAAATAACTCCGCAAATAAAAGCCTCAAGTGGCCATTACTACGATGTCAATTACTTAAGGCTGTAAATGTTTGTTCAGGGTGTCATTGAAATCTCCACTTGATTAAATCTCTTCTGTTATTGGAGTAAAAGCTGAATCATGCAGTAGTAACAGTGAGACATTTGGCCGTCTCCCAGTGGGACTAACCCAGAGCTCCCTGGCAGATGTCTGTGCGTGTCGCTCCGTCCACAATGAACTCGGGATTCCTGCAGATCTCCTGTTGAACACATAAGAAAAACACAAGTTATGGTTAAGTTTGGATTTTAAAGGGTTTTTAAAAAAAAAATAACATGTCTATTTTGAGGTAAACAGTAACAATTAATAAGGAGGATGCAGCTTTTTTTTTCTTACCAAAATTATACAACTGCCAGACCCAAGATTTGCAGAAAATGGCTAGTTCTGACAAAGCAAAAGGTTTATAACTTTTTCCATAGAACTGTGCTAGAAGTGCTTGGCAACTCGAATCTTAGCTCAAATTTTGCATGGCACACCTTGCATTTTGTGCTGTTTTGTTGCTGTTTGAACGCATAAGTATATTGCACCAATCAAAACATGTACCAGCCTGCGATCTGTTGAAGTAAGATGTGGTTTGAGTCACATGATCCTCAGCAGCCTGTGTCTGTAGTAGAAACTCAGTGCTGTGTTATGTTATGTTATGTTGTGACCTTTCAACTTCCCCGTTTATTTCTGTCAACAACTTCGGCGTCAGTTAGTATCATACTAAAGAAAGCTGCTTTAAATCTTACCTATCTAACTAATGCTAATACTGCTAATAAGCCTACAAAGAGTTGTGGTAAGTGGTTAACAATTAAAGATGTAATATACTTTTTTTACTTTGGTGGCAATATGGGTAATATTAGTAGTAGGTAGAGTTGTTGTAAGAATAATAAGAATAAGAATACCTTTATTAGTCCCCCAGTGGGGAAATTGCATTGTTGCAACAGCATAAGTACATTTAGCAGTAGCACACAGTGGTATCACACAAGAACACTAAGTGTATCAGAGACCAGTCTGGCCAAAGATAATTAACTTAAAAACTAAATTACAAGCAGAGCTAAATAAACTAAATTAGAATATAAGCAATTAAATACACTATAATAAATATGTACTGTATATAGTCTGACAGAGTATGGATATTCAAGTACCAAAGGTAAAGAGTGTGCATTGTGAATAGGTGCTTCAAGTAAAATAAAATAATTATGGCACATAATAATATAAATATTGCACAGGTTTCCACAAGGTGCTGACAGTGAAAACAATATTGCACAGGTGAATGGATTACAGTCAAGAGTGTTCATTGTAGAGTCTGACAGCTGCAGGAAGGAAAGACCTGCGGTATGTCTCCTTCACACCGCGAGGTAGTAGTAGTAGTTGTCATAGCCCTAGTTTAGGTAGTACTAGTAGTGGTAGTAGTTGCAGTAGAAGTGAAAATAGTAGAGAGTAGCAGTAGCAATAGTCGTAGTAGTAGAAATGTTAACTCTAGTTCTAGCTACTTAAGAAAACATTACACTTGTCCTTTTTTACTTTCACTCAAGAACCTTTTCCTCTACTTAAGTAATATTATTTTATATTAGAACACATTTTTTGAGTACTTCCTTCACCTCTTTCAGGCCACATCTTGTTTTTTAAACTAATAATTATTCAGGTGCCCTGTAAATAGAACTAACAATTACTTGCTAAAGCTTAAAGTTCTTGTTCACCTCGCTTTAACCTAGCTGTGAATGACTACTACATGCACACTTACAGTACATCTCAAAGAAAAACTTGGATATTATTGACACTGAAAAAATATAATCGTCAAGTCATACAATAAAATAAATAACAAATATTGTCTGGTTACAACCCAATACTCCTTTACTGCAATTCTGAGTCAACAAATGTACTAGACTAGATTGTATTGACATTAGAGGTCACAGTAAAACATTCATGCACGCATTTTATGAAAACATCATAACTGTTTGCTGTCCCTGCTCCAGCTCTGTGTGTCTTGCTCTGAACGTGAGAATCACCACATGGAGCTATAAAAAGATCAAATTCATCTCGTGTCACATCCCACAAACTACACACAGCTGCATAAATACAATCACGCCTGGATTCACAAATACGCATGACACACAAAAGGTCAATAATTGTGACTTTTCAGATTTACATTGGGGACAATTTTGGAGAAGTCAAGTAAAACTGTTATGTGTGATGTAAATATTACAGATCCTATGGCGCGGGTGAGGCACTATGCATTATAAAACAGCGAGAGTTTTTAGGAGATGCAAGTCATACATATGTTAAGACAAGAGTGTGCTCCGATGAAAACTGCAAAAGGAGCTAAGAGGCTGAAGGCACGCTGGAGTTCACAACCTCAAAGCTTTTAAGATCACAACTCTTTGGTGCTACTAAGTTACAAGGGCTGACAGAGGAGACCTGTCTCAGAGTAGACCAGACTACAAAAAGAGCAGGATGAGAATCTACTGCCACGAAAACAGATAGTGTACTAATGTTTTCAATGAGGGATGGGTGGGATAGCAATATTACAAAAGAATATATTACAAAATAAAACAAAGAAGAGAAGATATCACTTGAAATTTCAGACTAAATTGCAAACTCTGACACAGACAATGACTTTACTGTACAGAATAGTGTCTGTTTTTAATGCAGTGTCACTTGAGGATCTGAAGTACATACAATACTAGTAATACTGACTCTGCTTTTCTAAAATGTGCTTTATTATACACAGTCATCTTACTGAAATGTTGCCTATTAACCTAATTAGTTGCAAAATGCTAACACTTTTTCTCACTTTTTGTTGCAGCATCCCAACCTTTTCTGAGATGTGTTGCTGCCATTACATTGATTGTTAATGCTTAGCCCAGCTTTCAATGCAAGTAATTAGTTATATTTCAAGTCAAAGTAGAAAAACCTACAAGGATAAAACTCGTATGTATATGTCTATACTCACAGGAGGTCTCATCCAGCGGACTCCATAGGTCTTGGAGGAACTCGGTCCAAGCTCTTTGAACCCCAGAGAGCTACTCACAGCTGGGAAGAAGGTATCCTCAAACAGCCTGCCGCTCCGGAGGCTCTGAGCTCTCAAACTTTCAAAATCCTGACCCAGAAACTTCACTGCGTTATGATTCTGCCCCAGACCGTCAGTTCCGATCCCACTGGTTCCTCAGGCGGGCGGCCATACCTGTGGCATAAATGGGCTCCACCATCTTGAGCTTCTTTAGGCTAACAAACTTGCTGATAACTTGTTTTGAGCTACAATAAGAAGTGTAAATTTTTAACGAGGCAACTGTGACCTATTGTAGTTTAATGTAGCGGCAGCAGCAGTGTGGATGTAAATCAGAAGTGAGCTGGTAATGGTTTGAGGCTTGATCATAAATCAGAATGAAGCATCCTTTGCCATTAAGAAGCCATTAAATATAGATGAGGAGCTGGAGCTGCAGCGTCGTGTTGGTTACTTGTGGTTCAGCTACAGCATCAAACGCAAATCAACGCACAAGCTCTGCTGCGGTCTCAGGAGTAAAATTTCCTCCTCGTAACAAAGGCAGATATAATCCAACACAACACTGTCCAGAGCCCGGATGGAGCTGGAGATAGGGTTCTCCGTAGTCCCACCAAAACCTGAAAAAGAAGGACATTTACTGTAGATATAAGGATAATGATGTAAGATAAGGATTATTTAGAAGCTTTTTATCATTAGACTATTTATGAATCTAAACTTGCATTTAGTGAATAAGTGAGAGAGAATAATTATCTGTTTGTGTATGTCTCTGGGTCAGCGCTGCTACTAATTGGCCATTGTCCAGGGTGAACTTTGCCTAAGGCCCATTATGGTCTCTCATGGCAATAGACACAAAATGATAAATAATACAAATAATCAGAGTTGATTTTTAATGAAATAATAGCAGGTTTTGATGATGACTAAGTGATTTGAAAATTGTGAACTTACTGATAGCTCGTTCAAATATTCTTTTTTACTAGCCATTATTTATAACATTAACAGAGTTAGTCCATATATTGTTTGTTCGTTCATTCCACAAAACCGAACCATCTCACTCTGGCCTTTCTAACTTTATCTCCCAAACATATTCAAAAGAGCTATCCCTCTGATGGATCCAGGGCAAAGTCCAATATGAGCATTGTTTAAATTACAATTTAGTTTTGTTCACTGTTGCTCTACAATAGATCCATCAATAAAACAATAAGTAAGTAACTTTTCTTGGTAGCTTACAACTCCTCATTCATTTTGCTGAGAGTGTATCATTCAAATGTAATCAAGCTTGTGTTATTTATTTAAGGCATGCATCTTTCATTGTATTTTCACCCGCTGTATGCCTCCCAGACAAAAGACACTGCTTTGTCCACCCCCAATGCACACATTTAGAGTATGAAAGGCAAATAAGCCCTACCTCTCTCCTTTTCAACCAACCGTGCATTTGTGCTTGTAATACATAGCACAGGGATTAGTCACAATAGGCATATCGGTGCTACTTTTACTGTGAGGCACAGTAGTAGGTGTCCACTGGGTTAGAGAGACGAACGTTAAAGTCAATGTTTAATCATATACAAATAGTGTGGAGAGGACTTCTTGGTTTATTTTTTATGACACAGGGAGTTGGCCTTTGGTGAATCTGATGCACAATGAAGGCAAAGAACAAGCAAAAGCTCTCTCTGACTTTTTAATTAAGCAAAGCCAGGGAGGAGGAAGTGTAAAACTCATTTGGTGCCTGACAAAGCCCAAGGAAGCAGTGCATCTGAGTTCATCCTTCGTCTAAAATGTTTACTTTGTGTCTTTTTGGCTTGCTATATCTGTGTAACAAGCATGGAAACAGTGGTCTATTTTTAACTTTCATATTTCACTTCCTTTCACAACTTTAAAACCTTTCCTCGATCTGAAGTGAAGCTTGCATCGAATCTGACTTTGAGGGGAAATAACCTGATACTGGCTCAGTGTGTCTGTATAGAGCTACTGTTGCTGTTTCCACTGCTTGCTGTGGGCCACACCCATTTAAAACGGCCCAGTTCAGTTCAGTGAATTCGAGCCAAAGGAAAAAACATGCAAGAACAAAATCCAAACAAAACTCAACTGGGTTTTCAGGGCATTGTTTGATAGTAGACAGATAGCTCAAGCTTATGACTTCCACCAAGGAGACTTTGGATTGTTGGCAAGATAACCCAAAATGTAATAGTTAAATTTTACTTGAAATTTGCAGAAAAGGTCAGTAATGGTCCCAAGGAAGAAATTATTACATTTTTTTGGATCCAGGAATTTTCAAAGGATTCTGTACCATTGCAAGAAAGGGCCAAAATACTAGCTCCAGCCACAAGAGGTCAGTAAAGGATCAAATGATTTGTTTTACACATCTTTACCATTGTGAGATATCAAAACTTTGTAAAGCAATGGACAGAGCATTTACTCCTTAACTAGAACATCCCCGGTTTGTGTCGAGGTCTGGGCACTATATCTTCCCCATTGCGAGATAGGACCAGTGCCTTAAGGAGGTCTGCACTTTTTGAGTAATTCTAGTTGGGGTTAGGGTTATTTACTATGAATGTAACAATGTCAGCAAACAACAAAGTATTTTGAATGAAACAGAATGAAGGGCCTCTAATATTAAGAAAATTCAACATTAATATTTTAACTAGGTAAGTTATGTGTGGCTTTTCCCTTCTGTGTCCCCTTACTGAGACAACCCTCTATGGGCTTGAGACTGGCAAAAGGAATACCTGTGACCCCTTGTGTCTGGATTATGATGTGCCAATTCAATATAATCTTTATAGATGCAACTATTATACTTGCAGAAGCATAACCAGAAATGCAAAATGTCCTTAATGTTTAATTAACATCGTCCAGGCCATTAGCAGCCCTCATCATGAGTCTGTTTTGCGTGTTATCAGGAAGCACTGGAGCCCACATGAGCAGATTCTGGCTATAATTAATATTTGATTTCACCTTACAGTGTGAACTATACTGCTCCCTCCGCCCCACCCCCATCCCACACACACGCACAGTCGCTGTCCACCTCACTGCAGGTGTGACGACTTATGGGAAGTGACAGGCAGGAGACTGCACGGTCCAGACACATAAGGAATAGCCTCCGGGCCTTTGCACCAGTAGCTACAGACTAACACCGAGCAGACTGCAATAATACGGCCAAATGTGCAAGATCTAGAAACAATATGGAGATATAACCTAGTTTAGAAAATGTATGCTTGCACCAAAGTTTAATAACTGCGCTAAGGCTGGTATTGTTATTATTACTCCGACAGACACATGACTTCCTGGTCTTGTTTAATGCTGCATGGTCCTTTTCCGTAAGCATTTTTCATCATGTATTTTTAGCCTACTTTCTTCTTTTTACTTTCTTCTATTTTGGTATTCTGTTGTTTTCATTAAATGCTACTGATAGAACTAAGAAATCTTTGACAACCCAAATAACATCCTCAGTGACCCACATTTATGTGCCAGCCCAGGGTTTGAGAACCACTGAAATATACAAATAAATGTAAATAGAGACTAAGCTAACAAAAAATGTAAATAACAGGATCAAGTTGAGACTAGATTTAGAGTTAGTTAGCTTAAGGCTTTTATTTTGTAGTTTCCAGTCATGGAACATTGAGGGTCACGTGGTTTAGATCTGTTGTATGAGGAGATATTTTATCATGGTCATTTTGCTCTGTTGCAGTTTTGGTGTTGTGTTGTTATCTGTCTTAATGTTTTTTTTTAACTATGGACTATCACAAAATAAAAACCTTGGCGACCTTCTTTTAGTTCTCTGTTCTCTTCTTTAGGAACCACTGAGATGAACAGATAGATAGACAAGGTAATGACTATACTTTCCTTTCAGCATTTTTCCTTCCAGGGTCGCCACAGCAAATCATCTGCTTCCAAGTGTACACTGATTCTCATAATGATTTTGTCCACCGGCTGCCCTTTCTGATGCAACCCTTTCCATTTACAGTATAGGGGCTTGGGACTAACACAAAAAGTTACACCTCCTGTGGCTGGATTAAGGTAATGGATGTAAATAGCAGGATCACACTGACACTGGATGTAAACAACCCATTTAGCGCGGAGTGGGTTAGCTTGAGACTTTTATTTTGAAATGCCTCTTGTCAAAAGTGTGACATGATTGACATTGAGGTCTGTTGTGTGTTAGCATGTTTACAATTGCATACTTTTACAATTATTAAAGGAGACACAGTATTTTGTGTGATATTAGACTACATGCCTAGTTATTATTTTGTTTGTATGACTACTCTTATCTGAAGCTAAATTAGGCCTCATGCAGACAGAGATACAGGGGGGTCATGTGAGTTTAAGACAGCAGTAATAAAACTATATGTGTCACTAGCGAGTTTGAAACTACACCTCACTTCTGTTCTGCTGATCTTAGAGTCTGTCAGAGGCGCACCACAAAAATGAGGAAGTAGAAATCCTCAAATGCACTGTTAAAATGCATGCAATGCCTATGAGTGTACTTTATGCTCTGAGTAAGCATTTTGACTGTTTGGAGGTTCATGTTCCAGTGTTTACAGTGAAATTAAATATCTAAAATGTCTTTGGTCTGAAGCAATGCAGAAAATAGCCTTGCAGGGAGAAACTAGACACTTAGACTGACCACTGGGAGGGAAAGAATGGTACTGAAGTGATCTTATCAACTTGGACTGATTGGAATCTACAACACATTGGCAGATACAGTCAAGCTCTACATGTCAAAAGATATTTACGTTCGCAATAAAACTTTTAGATGCATGGCTCATGAAGATAAGCACAAGTTATGGTAGGTGTGGCCCCTACAATGCCCAGCTGTCTAGCTTGTTAACTTCTCAAGCTGACTAACATGGTCAGAACAGCAGGCACAAGCATTACTTTTCCCTCCAAAAACACACTGAAATCTGGTATTGCAGCTGTACTCTCTTTGAAATACAAAAGCTTTGTCGTGTCCTACCGGAAAAGCTGATCATGGGCCAAGCTTTGAGCATAATTACACTTTCAGTTCCCTCATTTTGCTCAATGCACAGTTTTTAAAACTCAAAAGGAAGCACACAAAAGTCTTCCTGCAACGCTCCGCAAACACAAAACAATCAAAGCAGAATGAATGTTATAGTTACCGTGAGTAGTCTCCGTTAAATGCTTGGTTTAGGACATTCAATTTGTTAACTTTCTCCCCTCTCTGCCATGTTTAGTCTCGCTGGGTCCCCTCCCCTTCACTCTTCTAGGCGTATATTTTGGACTGAAACGCCCTGCAGTCCACCTCTCTCCCCGGCTCTGCTCCAAACGCGCCCCTCCGCTGTGCGTCTGCGCAGTGGCTGCTGGTCATTAACCACGGCTAGCTGTACAAGTAAGCTGTATAATGTTATTTTCAGTTCTTTTTATCTCGGATAGAGCGTATTTTCATCTGTTTAGTTCTGTCTTTCTTTCACACGTTTGCATTGAAGAATAAATCCTTTCACGAGGTTTCCATAGCAACTAATTAAATCAAAGTTGAATAATTTTATTTTTATTCTTATTTTTTTTTAGAGATTATTATAGTAAGATTACTTTACAATGTTTATATGTATGTGCCTATCAAGAGTTGGCCACTGTTCAATTGGATTAACGCATAAACACTGACATCTAAAGGCAAAAAATACAAATACACGCTACCTGATTTTTGGACTTTGATTCCCATCATGCATTGCAACTATACCCCGTCATGCTTTGCGCCTGCCTCGCCGCTGCCTTGTGTTTCTTCCGGTGGCCGCGGTCGTTGTTTCATTGAGCAAACTTCAACATGGCATCCGAAGGGCCACCGGGAACAGATGGCCTCCCGTCCGATTTGGGGAGTGCTATCGCGGCTTTAAACACATGGAGCAACCCGGAGCTCCAGGCCAGGCTGGCGGAGATCGGGGCCCCCAACATGGGTAAGAAAATATAGGATGGATGCTGGGAAAATTACTACTCTGTGTTCACGACTTAGCTAACGCAAGCTAGCATGTTGCTAACTGTTGAGACTTAAGATAAAGGTATTTTACATGCCGTATATGTAACTTTAATATTACTTCTTAATATTATCAAAGTGCAATTCATAAATGTGCTGTAATTATCAAATGCTATTTAAAAATTTAATATATAGCTGTTTGAGTGTGCCTCAATCGTTAGTTCTGTCATAGCAGGCTAACTTCACTGGAGGTGCTAACTTGAGCCTGCTTACTTGAGGAGCAGTTTTTGGAGGCAGTCTGGTTGTTAAGACGTGACAAGTATTTCTATGCGTTTTGCATCAGCATTTGTTTGTGTTGTTCTCAAGGTCCCAGAGAGGAGCTGATTGACAGACTGAAGGGCTACATGATGCAAGGTACGTGGAAACTCTAATAGTAAATGAACTGGTAGTCTTGTTTATTTACCTAATGGCCACATTCACTGTTGTGATCACATTTAGAAAAGTATTATGTTTTACTAGTTTAGTTTACTGTATGTCTTATTATTATTCTTTGTCTCTGATTAATGTGTTTTTGCATTTGTTTCATAGACTGGGATACTCCTCACTAAACCCAGTGATGTACAGGTAATGTGTCTTAATTCACAGAGACAACTCTGATTCTTTCAGAGTAAATTAAGAGTTTGATATTTGTTAATAAAACATCTTCATTTTTGATTGTCTCCTGTCCAGATGGGTGGTATGCCCATGTCCCAGATGCCCATGCCTCCTGGAATGGGGATGCTTCCAGCTATGAGCATGATGCCAGGAGGGCCCCCTCCACCGGGCATGCACATGGGCATGGAGCCAGGGATGCCCCCTGGCATGTCCCAGGACGACCAGCTGAAGATGGCTCAGCAGAGAGCAGCCATGCTGCTGCAGCAGGAAGAGATGGCCCAACAGGTGAGGAGCACTGTGAGAGTGGGATCGTACATAGGACTGGTTTAAATAAAGGCCTAGTACATAAATTTACTATTTAGTAAAATATCTTAGTTAGTTAAATCCCAACAAGTCTTTGTTGTTTTAAGTTTTGATAAGTTGTTTTTTTTTTGGGGGGGGGGGGGTTGGTTTTTTTTTTTTTTTTTTTTTTTTTATAGCTGTAGATTGTTTAGCTCAGTTAACATGACGTGTGGTTAACCTCACACTTGATTTGCAGGGGGATGTCAGGGTTCTGGATGAGCAGGACCTTCTGGAACAACAAAAGAGAGTGAGTTTGTTAAACTTAATACAACAGCAATGTACCTTTTGTGTCTTGATTGCTGTTTTTGTAGTTAGCTTTTCCTTTAACTATTTTACTCTCTTTTCTTCATGTTCATCAGGCTGCAGTGCTGTTGGAGCAGGAGCGTCAGCAAGAAATGGCCAAGATGCAGGGAGGCCCTGGAGGCTTAACCCTGCCCACTGCCAGTTTAATACAAGGTGAGAACATCATATCTAAAATGTATTTATTCTGTCTCCATTAAATTCTGCTTCTGCTATCATAAATGTTGCTCTGTTATATAAAAATACAGGGCCACTACCTCCTGGTTTGATCCCCAACCAAAAGCAGAGGGTTCCTCCTCCTCCGGGAGAAGACAGAGAGGTCAGATAATACTTACTGTTCATGAGCAATAGTAATACTTGTTAATTTGTTTTTCTTTTACACTCTATAATATATTTCTATTTATGTTCTTTCTTTAGTCCTGGCAAAATGAGGAAGTGAGTGTTACTGGACCAAAGATTCCTCAAGCTTTGGAAAAGATCCTTCAGCTGAAGGAGATCAGGCAGGAGCAGCACACAGATCCTGCAGGTCAGTACAACATTTATAAAGCTCTTCATTCCAAGTATTATTATATAATATGTAGTATTTAGTTTTTGTCTCACTTTTCTGTTTTCTTTAAACAGAGGAGAATGATGACGAGGGAGACGACCTTAACTCAGCTGCTCAAATGTTGTCTGAGGCAGACGATGATGATCTTTCTAAGAAAGATGTAAGTTTACACAACAAGTTTTTCTTATAGTTAGCAGGAACAGACACAATCTAGCCACTTTTCGGACTTCAGATTTTGTATAGTGTTGGTTGTTTATACCAAGAGTAAACTCCTAATACTAACACATGAATGTCTGTTTAAAATAAAAATTGTGTTGAAACTGTAAATTCACTGATCAAATTTCTTCGCAGAAAAACCGCAAGCGCAGAAACCGCAAGAAGAAAAGCAAAAAGAAGCGAGCCCAGGAGAGAAAGGAGCAGGCTGAACAGCAGCAGGAAAACGGTGTGAAAGACAAAGAGAATGAGAAAGATCCAGAGGTGGAGATCGAGTATGTCACAGAGGAGCCAGAGATCTATGACCCTAACTTCATCTTCTTTAAGAGGATTTTTGAAGCATTCAAGGTAAAGGTTCCCTTATGAATTTTTGACGATTGTATTAATAAAATAGTTATTTGTCTTTTAAATGGTGCCCTAATCTGCAACAAACTTGCATTTGTGGGATGAGCAGCAGAGTTGAGTTTGTGGGTTGAGCCTGGGAAAGATTTGCCATATCTTCTCTCCCAATGCCATTGACTCTTGTTTGGTGAATTGAATGTTTAAAGTCTGAAAAAACAAGACTGACAATCTAACAATTTATTCATTTAATTTATTTAGGAGGTCATAGGTCAAAAGCTGTGATTCCTAGCTATTTGTTGTGCAGGTCAGCTTAACCAATATCTAAACTAATTTTCTCAAAATCTATTGGCCATTTGTATTCAAAATCTCCTTTTCCTGGTCTGCAATCTGGCAGACTTACTCAAGTTGATGTGTACGTTTTATTGTGCTTGATGAACAATAACTCACAGCATACTAACAGCATACAGAAACAGTTTGTTCCTGTTCTTTATGTAACATAAGTAATATAAAACTGTGGTCTTATGTTTTGCTTTAAATAGCCGGTACTGTATTTTTTTCCAGCTGACTGACGATGTGAAGAAAGAGAAGGAGAAGGAACCAGAGAAATCAGAGAAGCATGAGTTGCCCTACCTTCGCAAAAAGGGCATTGAATTGCAAAGAAAAGACAGTGATGACAGTGAAGAGGTTTGTTAATGGAGTTAAATGGTTTACCTTTATCTTTGGTTTTGAAGATTCGCCAAATAATTATTAATACATGTTAATACACAGGAAATTGATAAAAGTGATGTCCCCAAACTGTCCAAGAAGAAGCTGAGGAGAATGAACAGACTGACAGTGGCTGAACTGAAGCAGGTTTGACTTTTCTTTTTTTTTTTTTTAACTTTATTTACTTGACCTAGATAAGCAGTGATAAATTGAATACTTTGTTGGTATCATATGCAACCATAAATCATACACAAACTAGGCACACTAATTATGACCACCTGCCTCCTACTTTAACTGCATCACTCATTCGCCCTACAGCTGGTTGCTCGTCCAGATGTGGTGGAGATGCACGATGTGACAGCCCATGAGCCAAAGCTTCTCGTTCACCTCAAGGCCACCAGAAACACGGTCCCAGTGCCAGCGTCATTGGTGCTTCAAGAGGAAGTATCTCCAGGGCAAGAGGGGTATAGAGAAACCACCATTTCAGCTGCCCGAGTTCATCAGGAGGACAGGCATTCAGGAGATGAGAGAGGCCCTGCAAGAAAAGGTGGGTCCAAAGCTGAAATATCTGTGCTTTTTGCGCTCATAATTAAACAGGATATCCCCATGTTCTTAAAATTATTGGAAAGCTATTAAATGTGATATGTTCATCTAGGTGTGACATTTTAAATTTACAGCAAAATCTAAGTCTAGCCTTTTCAGTGTTGCAAGTAATATGTAAATTAGCAAATATATGCTAGCATACTTGGCCGTTAATGTTATGTTATTTAATAATAATAATAATGATGGATTGGATTTATATTGCGCTTTTCAAGCTTGACAAGTTTCTCAAAGCGCCTTACAATTTGGTCCATTATTCATTCACTCCTCAGTCACACTCGGTGGTGGTGAGCTACTTCTGTAGCCACAGCTGCCCTGGGGCAGACTGACGGAAGCGTGGCTGCCATTCTGCGCCAACGGCCCCTCCGACCACCACCAAACACAGTCACACTGACACATTCATACATACAGGCATATTTAAGTCATTCAAGTTATTTAGATATTAATAATGATAGATAGATTGGTTTATTTTGGTCACATATATTACTGCAATTAGCACAGATCACAATGAAATAAATACATAAATAAACAAATAAGGAATTGGCTGAAGCAAATGCGTATTTTTGCTTATCCTATTCAAACCATGTAAATATAGTCAGCTAAGACACTATGTCCTGAAATGCAGAGTATATAGAATTAAACCTACTAAACATCCATAACATTATAGACAAACAAAAACAAGAACATTGTCACTCAATTTTACACAACACTGAGACAACATTGATAATTTATACTTTAGACATTTTCCTGGGAAGTGCACTGTTTGAACCCATCACTTAATCCATTGCATAATTTTACTCCTGAAACTGAAACGCATTTTAATTTCACATAGGTTCTTACTGTAGTACTGTCAAACATAAATAGACCTTCTTTAATTATAATAACCTACTCTTAATTTAATAAGTCCATGTATGCAAACTGGAAGATTATGATTTTTAACTCTGTAAAGGAGCTCTAATAATATTTTTATACAAAATATAAGTTTATTTACCTGAAAAACTCTTTTTCCACATCTTAACATAATTTCTTTTATGTCCATTTACAGGAAGATGCCAAAACAATGAAAACCAAAATGAGGGAGAAAGTTCGTCCTAAGATGGGAAAGATTGACATCGACTACCAGAAGCTTCACGACGCCTTCTTCAAATGGCAGATCAAACCCAAGCTCACCATCCACGGGGACCTCTACTATGAGGTAATCGTTATTTCTAATTAATAAATTAACATAACTGCTACCATACACACAATGTAAAATTTCCATTCTTCCATTTTGTGTAGGGTAAAGAGTTTGAGACACGTCTGAAAGAGAAGAAGCCGGGGGATCTCTCAGATGAGCTGCGTATTGCTCTGGGAATGCCCGTTGGACCTGTAAGTTTTAATACAATGTGTTAAAAAAATGTATGGTATAATATCCGCTGCCTAGTTTGTGGATCTGTTAGAATATCCAGGGTTCTTAATATCATTTTTGTACTAGTTTAATCATTTTTCTGTCATAATGGTAAATTGTCTAGGAATCATAAGAATAAATGTGACAAAATGTTAAGGCATACAATTATACTTTTTTTTTTTACACTTTTCTGACTGCTACCATAGAAACATAACTTGCTCTAAAGCAGAGATGTAGTATAAATAGTGTGTACCTTGATACAGTTGTTCTTTAAAGTATGTATTCCCCTGAACTCCAGAATGCCCACAAGGTGCCCCCTCCCTGGTTGATTGCCATGCAGAGATACGGACCTCCTCCATCTTACCCTAACCTGAAAATCCCTGGACTCAACGCACCCATCCCAGACGTAAGAAGTCAAAACATAATCTTAGGTTGCTGATAAAATTTCAAATATATTTTAACAATTTGTATGTGTCCTGTCTTAGAACTGCACGTTTGGTTACCACGCTGGAGGCTGGGGCAAACCGCCTGTGGATGAAATGGGCAAACCTCTTTATGGAGATGTGTTCGGGACGAACGCTGGGGACTTCATGGTAATTATGATCACTTATCCTCGTGCAATGTTTATTTGTTGTTAGAGTCTTTACTTAAACAGTGGATATTTTATTGTGGTGTTTAAGGGAAAGAATTAATCGCTCATCATGTTGTGATAAGAATCATCTATATAAAATGAGGCTGTGAGAAGACATCTAGCCTTTTTTATGTAGGACTTTAATAGATGTAAATGTTCAGTGCATACCAGAAGCATTGACCAACAACATGCTTGCGTTGAGAGAGATCTTGAGCTTGGGACTCTGCTATTGGCTGCTCGGTTTATACTCATTTTCTACATTAATCCAATAGCTGCCTAGTGTCTTAGAAAAATGTCTGTCTATTCCAACACTGTGATGTCTGTTCACATAACAAAATAAAAAAAAGAAAAGAAAAGTTGTACCAATACTGGGAGTGACTGGTGTGATTGTAACCAATTTTTTATGTTTTTAATGTATACATTTCTGGGGGTTATGGACTTTAGACTGCTTCTCAAATTCAAAATAATCTCACTGTAATGTGTAAGTAATCAAACTAAAGCCGCCACTCATAGTTCTCCTGTCTTTCTGCGTCCAGGCCAAAGCTGACGATGAGGCGTTGGATCACACGCCGTGGGGTGAACTGGAGCCGTCTGATGAAGAGTCCTCAGAGGAGGAGGAGGAAGAGGAGAGTGATGAGGAGAAACCAGACGAGACTGGCTTCTTCACGCCAGCCGACAGGTATTTAACATGCTAATAACCCATCACAGGCTTATTATGAATTAAAAAATATGCGTCGCTTTATGTTTGAAGTGTTATTGAACTTAAACTGCCACTTAAAGCTTTTGTGCTGTGGTTAACATGCTCTGTGAGAAACCTGTCTTGTGTTTAATAAGCTTTAAAGATAATTATTCAGATGATGACTGCAGAAACGCTCTTTGATGGTTACTGTCATTACCATAATTTACCATGTCATTATAAGATCAAGTGGCCTGTGAACTCAAAGATTAAACCCCTGATTACTGAGAAGTGTTTAAACTGGCTTCATTGGCTTATATGAATGAGCTGTTTACCTTTAGCATTATGAACTTTCACTAAGTTGTTGTCTATGTGATGTCTTTGTCTCATGTGTGATTCTTCTCAGTACACAGATGAATGCCACACAGTATGGCCATAGGTCTCATCCACGTTAATATGCAAAGACACACAAACTGAGATGCATTAATAATATACTGTGTATGTTACAGTGGGCTTATCACCCCTGGAGGCTTCTCGTCTGTACCCGCTGGTATGGAGACCCCAGAGCTGATTGAACTCAGGAAGAAGAAGATCGAGGAGGCCATGGACGGGTCAGTGTCATACTCTGTACTAATACTAGTCATACTTAACCATCAATTTCCCCAAGTAATTCAGTAAAACAGTGTGCTTGTTTATAGTAGCCACTTTTATAGGTCATTTTAGGCGCTTTTCCACTAGGTCAGAACTTTCCATAGTTCTCAAATTGTTCTCAAAAAGCAGTCCAAACCATTCTACTTTTGGCCCTCCTCACCCTTGGTTAATCGTCTGGAACGGTTAGAGGTGGGCAATGCTGCAACTTGATCGGACGAGAGAGAATCCTCACTCAGGCAAAAAGAATAAGCCAAAGAACTCAAACATGTATTTGTCCTTGTGATAAACAGCCATATTCAGCTATTATTGAGGCAACTTTTTCTAAAAATAAAGTTTCCGTACATTAGCAACAGCTGTTTTCGTTTGAGCAAAGTACGGCTCTCGCTTCAAGAAACTAAATGTTTGTTAGTTTAGACTGTATTAAATACAAGATAAAGTCATGTCGTTATATTTCCAGTGGTTAAAATGTGGTAAAGTGGCACAGAGAAATAAATTAATGCACCAAAAGTAGTCTCCTGTTTACTGAAGCTAATACAGCTTTAGCTACAGGCACACACAGACACACACCAGGATTTACGCTTGTCTTTTTATTAAATGTTGGCAGTGCCTTTATGCTTTAAAAGTGAGTTTCAAACATTATTTATCTCATTTATTGACATAATCTTTTGTTGCGCTTGTGTGATGTCAGTGGTTTTGGGGCTACCTGTTCTAAGGCAGTCATGTTACTGACACGTCCTGTTCTGCTTAGTGAAAAAGCGCCTCATTTTTATTGACATTACCATCTTTGATAAAATTCAATGCCTCATACTAGTTACATTTATCTTGCAGCAACGAGACTCCGCAGTTGTTCACGGTGCTGCCAGAGAGGCGAACCGGTCCAGTGGGAGCCGCCATGATGGCCTCCACTCACATTTATGAGATGTCGGCTGTAAGAAACCTCTCCGACCTTCACATTATCTGGTCCTTTGTACGCTCTGTAATATTGTAATTGAATTGTGCAATTGTGTTATTTCAGGCCTTGGCAGGGGCGTAAGGCGGGCGGAGGCCAGGAGTCCCAGGGCGTAGAGGTGGCTCTGGCCCCAGGAGGAGTTGGAGCTGGATCCTATGGCCATGACGCAGAAGTACGAGGAGCACGTGAGGGAGCAGCAGGCCCAGGTGGCAAAGGAGGACTTCAGCGACATGGTGGCTGAGCACGCTGCCAAACAGAAGGTAACCAACACAAATACTTTTTTCTCAATTTTAAAAAAGTTTATATGCTCAATTAATCAAATGTCAAGTCTTTAAAGATATTTGATCTGGGAAAAATGGAAACATTTATTATTACTCATTTGCTCCTTATTTATTCATACCACATGTTTACATTTGTGTATTCTAGAAATTTGTACATATATACAGCTCATATTTTTACTTCTTTATTTTTATTGTATTACTTTTTTATTATTATTATTTGTTGCCTTTATTTTTAATTTTTTACAACTTTTGAGGCGTTTTTTTTTTCTGTGCAACTAAGCTACTGTGACCACTGACAAGCATTGGCTAAAGGTCTAAACTGAAAAACATCCTCCCATACAACAAAGATACACATTTTCATTCATTTTTGCTTGTTTAACACTTACATACAGGGTTTCCACGGGGTTAAAAAAAAAAAATGAATTCAAGACGCCGTAAATTTGCAGAGATGGGAAGTATTAGGTCTTAAATGCGTTTAAACAGATCTTAAATATCTTGCATACATTTGATGCAACTACCATCGTTCACTAGCTTATTCTAAAATGCCCACTTAAATACTCAAAGGTGTAATACCGTCATCGATACGAGATCTTTTGTTTATCAAGACAAAAATGCACTCATGGTCGCAATTAAACAGCCTGCTTGTAAATTGGAGCTTAATTTTTCTTGAACATTTGTCTTAAAATGTATTAATTCAAACTACAACCCTGCAGAAACCCTGTGTGCAATAATTTTAATGTATTCTTTCTAATATCCCCAAATGATTGAAAGGGCTAAAGATTATTCTTTTTCATAAACCTTGTAAGTATACAGTTTGATTGGCACTCAAACATGTTTTTTCCCCATTATATGCTATTGCCGCTACTGCATATTTCTCATTGACTCATTAGGACAAATCTATTTCAGAAAGGGTACTAACTATAGAAGTGAGGTCTATTTTTTGAGATGGCGTTTTTATCTGAATATTATGTTTTTCTGCAGCAAAAGAAGAGGAAGGCCCAGCCACAGGACACGAGAGGCGGTGCAAAGAAATACAAGGAGTTCAAGTTTTAGAGCAGCACCAGGATGAAGCAATGTGAGGAAGTGAGCCAGAACAGGAAGTACTTAGAAAACTTCAGATTACAACATCAGCATCCTCTGTAAGACCCGTTTTAGATCGTCAACATATTTTTCTCTGTTTGTTTTTTACCTTGCATAGACTGCACTCATGTAATCGGTGTCACATGTAAATGGTAATAGTGAGTCGACCTAAACGTCCCGGTCAGTTTTTGCTGTAACCATCTTTTTTTTTGCTTTTGTAAATAAATGAATCGATTACATGAGTTCACAGCTGTTTTTCCTTTTTGTTTATATTTTGCAGTTGCGTAATCAACTGTATACAATAGAAGAACTTGTCAATAATAAATCACACATATTTGAGCCACAGTGTTGATCATTTTTGTTATGCCAGGGATTTTATTTTAAAGGAGACAATTTCTGAGCATTGCTTTTAGTATAATTTGCATTTTCCTCCTCTATCTTCAATTATAGTGTTTCAAAAAGCAAAAGGATCTTGTCTGTGTATGTCAATGATACATAATTTTGTATAGTTATGTTGAAAATCCTAATTCATTATTTACCATGAACAATACAGTGCGTCTCCAACTGACTGTAAGTACCAATAAAAGCATGCATAAAATTTAATATGTAGGCTAAAATAAAAGTAATTTTGTATATTTCTATTGTCTAATACCGCAAGACTTTCAAGGTTTCTTTTTTCTGTATTGACTGGAGAGTGCCAATTGCATTATCCCAACTTTATGTTCTTCATCTATAGGTAAAGTGTTGCCAATATTTATTTATTAGTTTATTTGACAGGGACTATGTTCATGAATTCACATTTTTGTAAGTACAAAAGTTAGTCACAAGGTTGTTTTTCATACTCCCCGGAAAGGTTATGTGTTAGTAATAATAAACGGTAATTGCGTGGCATAAGTTCCTTTTATTTAGCTTGTTGCATCAAAATCCATAGCCTAGTAAAGCATTGTTAATATTACTAGTAGAGCTATAATGTATTAACGCATAGGAAGGCAAGGCAAGCACAATTCATGCACAGAAAAATTCAAAGTACCACTCTAAAAGAAAAAAGTATATATTAATAAGGCAGCTATTAAATTATCAAAAATATTAAAGTTTTGCATAGAACTATTCTTGTCTGACAACTAATCCATTTATGCCTACCATGCTTCAACCTTTTTTTTTCTAACTTGATTTATAGATTTTGAACTTTTTAACATGTACACAAGATGAAAACACAGATACAAAAAAAGAGACAGCTTCAGACAATATAAAAGAAAAAAAAGTCATGACCAAGCCAATTAAATGCCAATGACATTATCCAAAATTAAGTTAAAAGTAAATTAAAATTAATGTACAAAATGCATAGACACACGCAGAAAAAAATAAAAAATAAAAATTGGACAAGGTTTTAAACTCTAAATGTTGCTGTCTGCCGCTAGTGGGCGCAGGTGGACTTTGAGCCCTGGAGTCACCTGACCGTCTGAGCAGCACAGTGACCTAAATACCTGCGGCAGACTCCAACAGAGCTTACTCGGTCACTGGTGCACCCGAGGAGATAGCGCCTGTTCTCATCAGATCACTTTTATAAACCACTAAATGCTACTGTGGCCATTAAAACAGGGCTACTCCAGTTCAGCGGATACTGGGCAGTAATGGCAGGAGCATTAAACAAACCATAAAAATGATGACAGACCTCACATGAGACAGGTTTATGGGTGTGTATGTGTGTGTTTGGGAATAATGACATCATCTCCTGGCATCTAAAAATATCTTGGCCAGCTCCTTGGCACTGGTTCATTTCATAATTTCTTTGGAGAAAAAATTCAGTCACATAACCAGAAATCTGCTGCTTATCGCTTCAATTATCAACATAGTTCCTTCTATATGAGAGATTTTTAACCCTTGTTGTTTAAAAAAAAGTTATTAATTCAACTTACTTACTTATTACAACCCCTTCTTACTCTTTGTGAATTACAATGAGAGTGAAAATTGTCTTCCTCAGGGTTTCCCCAAGATCTTAAAAAGCATTAAATAGGTATTAAATTTGATCTTGTCAAAATCAAGGCCTCAAAATATATTTATTGAAGAAATGTTATCATTGAAATGCATGGATCATTTATTCATGATTTCTTAATGCAGCACTGTTCTTTCATCTGTATTAGACTTTTGAAATAAAACCCTTGAGTTTCAGAGAGTAGTACGGATAATTCCTCAGTGTAAAATTCATTCAGATTATTGTTCTGATTTTGACAATGCTGGCATTAAATTTCATTCTAAGTGGCATAATTAATAAGGGCTTAAATTTCACAAGACAAAACCTGGAGCTATCCTTTATAAAATGTGAAGTACTAATGCAAAGGCATCCAAAACCACTTCAAAAAGCCTAAAAAAAACATAATATAGGCTCTTTAACAATGATCCTCTATGTAGCATATCATAGCTAACATGATAAATTAAAATTATGTCTTTTAATGTGTACTTTTTGTATTTGTACACTCTAAAAAAAAAATCTAAATGATGTCATAATACTGCCATAACAAGAATATCACAGTTAAAAATGTAGTGACAATGTAAGAGACTTTACATGTACACAAATATTGCTACCTTAGCAATATTTTCCAGAAAATTATCTTCATTTTCTTTCAGTTTTAACAGAGATATGCCCTAAAATAATTGCTATAATGGCAAAGTAACAATACTGTAAAAACCTGACTAAACATCTAAGTTTGGTTTTGTACCGTGTCATTTGTTGACCAGGCAGATTTGGGCCGTTGTGTAAGACATGTCCCAGGATAATCCCGTGACCAGAGTTTAATCTGGCTGATTCTAATCTCTTTATCAATGGCAGGAGCTGGTGAGAAAAGCGTGTTAAAAAGAGCAGGCCTGTTTAAATCTTTCCACTGATTAAGTAAACACAGCATGCAAGCTATTTAACCTGCACCGAGAACCTGCTCATTTCACTCTTGCACCTTTTCAAACCATAGTAAGAGCTTTTCACTGCACTATGAAATACAGCCATAACATTATGACCACTGACAGGTAAAGAGAATAACACAGTTTAGCTCTTGGAATATATTAGACATGAACATTTTATCCTCTGGGTTAATGTGTGAGGGCAGGGTTCATACACTTTTTTACCAAGAATTTTACATGACTTTTCCATAACTTCTTTACTTGTGACAAAATTTGCAAGACACGAAAAATAACTTACACATTAACTGAATAGCATAAATCAGAACAATGGTCTTTTTCTGACTGGCCAATTAGTAATGCAGTTTCAAAACCAAAACAAAAAACGTAAACAAAAACAACTTGAGTATTATGTTAAATATATTTTTAATAGTTAATAAATCAGCTGTAGCTATTGTTATCAGTAAAACTAATATTTGATTTAAACATGTTTACATCATATCTTTGGACACTTATTCTTTCCCAAAAATATGTTATTCCATTAATTTTACTGACTTATAGCCTACACACCACTGATTAAAAGATAAGTATCCTTGGTAAGTTGGTTCAGAACTTTTTTTTTTTAAGTAAATAAAGATATAAAGTAATCATCTATCCTGTTTTAAAGCATTACCAAAACCAAAAGTCATTTAGTTCAAATATTCTGACAAAAATGAGACATAGGTTACTTTTTCCTGCAGTGAGAATGTGGCCAAGAAGACAGTGTTTCTAGTTTTCTTTCTCTGCCAGCTCACTTTGAGTTTGATGAGTACAAAAATGAAGATCCATCATCAGTGCAGAGACAAAACTTTACACCAAAATATAAAAATCCAAAACGTTCCATGACTGTACAAACCCTGGAAGGAAAAATGGGCAAGCGTAATGATTGGAGCAAGTTTGACAGGGTTTGTTTTGTATGGGGCTGCACATTACGACAGGTGGTCATAATGTTTTGCCTGATCATTGTATGTAAAGTCGATGAGTGAAGTGTGGCTATGTGCTCAAAGGGCAAATTAGTTTATTAAAGGAGGAACATTCTGCTAAAAAATCCATTTGACGCCATCGCCACAAGTGGTAAGTGACATTTCAGTGAGCGGAGGACAGCGTGTTCTGGTCACTCAGATGATTCTCGGCTACAATTGTGTAAATTTATTCCGTTGACGCAGAGGCGATGGCTTGCATTTTCTTGCTCTGGAAGAGCTCAAAACTGCAGTACCAATTTTAATTTGTGAGAAGAAAAACAAATTGATATTGTTGTGACAAAACATTTAAATGAAGCGGGCCTTGTAGTTAGTTGTCATCATATAGCTACATGAGCTATAACACACCCTTACTGTGAAACGTTTAAGCCTAAAATCATCCCTATTCTTTAAGATGGTGGGAAATCTAATATAATGTAAACAGAAGGGACTATTACTATTTTCACATCCAGAGCAAAATGACAAAAACAGGTGTAATTTTGCCAGTAGGTGATAATTACATTTTTGTATTAAATGCTTTGACCCTTTAAGTCAGTGTTTCCCAACCAGGGGTACAGGGACCCCTAGGGGTACGCGAGCACATTGCAGGGGGTACTTGGAGTTATAGGATCTTTTATAGTACCTTTGTATATTTGGCTTTCAAAGACTAAAATAAACCTAAATCAGGACTAACCCAGGACAATAGCAAGGAATGGGACACTAAAGAAGGACAAAGTAGGGACTAAACCAGGTCTAAAACCAGAACAAAACCAGGGATAAACCAGAAATAAACCAGGACTAAATCCAGAACAAAACTAAAACTAAATCAGTACTGAACAAGAACTAAACTAGGTCTAAACCATGTTTAAACCAGGTCTAAGCCAGAACTAAACCAGGACTTAAACTAGGCCTAAATTCAGAACAAAATTAAAACTAAACCAGGTCTAAACCAGAACTAAACCAGGTCTAAACCAGAACTAAACTAGGTCTAAACTGCATGTAAACCAGGTCAAACCTAGGACTAAACCAGGTCCTGGGAGTACACAAAGCCAAAAAAGTTGGGAACCACTGCTTTAAGTCAACTAACAATTTTCATTACAATTTTTTGGTAAGAGGGTAAATCCAGTTCTGACATTTTTACTCCTTCTTCAGGATGAGATAATAATAAAGGTTTGTCTGTCTGTGTATGTCTTTGGGTCAGCCCACTGTCCAGGGTGTACTCCACCTAAGGCCATGTTTCTGGTACAGTCTCCAGTACACTAGCAGGAATAAGCAGAGAAAGATGAATGAATGATTACACAAACAGATAAAGTTACATGCTGCTTAATAATGACAGTATCCAGACATTTACTTCCAATGCCCTCTGATAGCAGTCTAATCCAAAAGGCTAATCTTCTAAATCCTAATATGAATGCCATTTGGCCACAGTGTCTCTCCGTCCCATCGTCTCCGCCCTGATCACAGCTGTGTTAATCCTCTCGTAGAGTCACGTCAGTCCAGTGGCAACGGGCCCTCGCAGTGACGTGGGTGGAGCCGTTGGGTCATCTTCTGATTCATATTCAGATCCAGAGATTGTGATCGTGCCCCTGCCGTTCTCGCCTAGGCTGCAAACACTGCTGCACCTGTTAAATGAAGTGTTGACTCTGGGCCAAAGCCACACAGAGCTGCAGTATGGGCTGGTGTGCAAGAGAGAGAGAGAGATTTGGGCAAAACTGGAAGGTATATAGCACACCAAAAGAACAAAAAGTAGCAAACATTGAAACATTTTTCTGAGGGTTTGGCCTTAACCTGAGATATAGGGAGACAATAGACCAGAAATAAAGGGAATGAGATGGTGAATGACATGAGGCAATGTAGACCCAAGCCAGAATCTGGACCAGGACACCCATGTATTGTCAGTTTAGCCAGGTGAAACCCAATGACCCTTTACTTTCTTTATGACATAAAGTGGGTCAAAAACCCCTCCCTTTTAAACATATTTCTCAAAAAAAAAAGGCTTTATGCAGATATTTGTCTCTCAGATTGGTTGTATGTTTTGCGTTGGCCAATAAAAGCTTATGCTCATATGCTCATCAAAAACATACCTGGAGTTGTGTTTTGCTTCATTAACGCCAGTTTGCGTAATCCTGTAATCTCTGACAATGCCTTCTGATGTCTCAAAACGCTTGGGTCCACAAGCCTCTGCCTCTCCAGTGAAGCCCCGCCCACTCCAGGAAGCACTGACCAATCAACAAGCCCTTTACATCCAGTCTGCTCTCATTCATTTATGCAAACAAACGGTGTACGACTCTGTTTCCACTGATTCCTCACAGCTCTTTTTCATTTTGTAGTAAAATGGCATCATACAAAAAGTTGAAGTAAATAAACAGCTCTTTTTTTTAATGATTATGTACAAAAGACCACAGCTCCTAGTTTCTTCACCTGTTTCTTTATGGTACCTGTAGAGTACTTATTAAAAACATTTTCTTTTAGTCACATAATGTTTTTAAAGTTGGCTAAGATTGGTTTAAAAATATGAATAAAAGCATAAGCAGTTCTGTACATGTCGGTACTGCCCCTGTTTTGTGATTGGTTGTATGTTTATCCAATTGCATTCAAAGGTAGAGTACTCTGTATTTATTTGTTCTGCGCCCTGCCACTTAAATTAACAAAGGACTGGTGAGACAACTAAGACATAACAGCCAAATGCAGGTGAAAGTAAACACCCATAAGTACTTTGTTATGTTTGAACTGTAGCGGCATGTTAGTACTGTAGAGGTAGCAGCACATGGCTTTTGCTTAATCGCCTTTATTAATTGTTTTTCTTGAACTTGTTTCACCCTGAACTATTTGTTTACCTTCATGTCACTCAGAGGCCAGTGGTAAGCCGCACCTTTTGCATGCTGCCAGTGGTAACCAGCTACATATGGTCGTACTATGCAAACTTTAAATATCTTAGAATGAGCATGATACAAACACAATTTACAAAAAAAAAAAAAGTTAGAAATGTTAGAAAAGGTGTGGGACAAGATATATGGGTTATGAATCCCTAAGTAATATGTAATAAGTCTAAAAGTATTAGGAAGTAGAAGAAGTAACAGCTGCTACCATCCCATATCAAAGTAACATTTCCTGGGCAGGATTTTCCTTTCACATTTGTTTTCGTCATATTGCAGACTCTGAAAGAGGAAAAGCCAAACACACAAACCGGTTCAGCTCCTTCGTAGCACATATTTGCCTACAATATGTCTGAGAGCGGTGTGAGTGAGGAGGAAAAAAGTGCATGTGTGTATGACTAATGGGCTCATTTCTGTAACACCTGAGACTCCAGTCGGCCAGCTGTAAGGCCCACAAATAGAGCAATTAAAATGTATTTCCTCCCAGGCAGCCCAGCTTATATAATGCATTGTGTCATTAGGTTTTTATTATTATAATGTTTTCTTATCTGCCTTTACCATGTAGGGCCCATATTGTCTTGTTTTAAAATAGGAAGTAATCATATATTATGTAGTTATCACTATGTCAATAAAGTAGTACTATGAATATGGAAGTGTGGTGTAGTCAAAGTGTAATCAATGCCATTATATGAGAGGCCGCTGTTCAACTGATTAAATTGAAATAATGAGTAGTAGTATGCTGCAAGCTATTATAAAGAGTTGTAGTGGGGAATTAAAATGACAATAAAATAGACAAATAAAAGGCATAATAAGGAAATAGGCCTACAGTCAGTATCATTTTGTGTATTAGGCCTATTGTAAAGTGATAAAGTGCTTTGGTGCAGGTTTTCATAATTAGCTCTGTAGGTTATGGAGGGCACTAAATTAAGTGCTCACTGACAATACCAAATTAATAATACGTTTCAGAAATATTAAAGTACTTTAATTGAAGATAATGAGGTCAGTTGAAAAAGTTTGCAGCTAAAAAAAAATCTCTCAGGCATCTTTTAAAAAATATTTGGTGTTTCTCTGTTTATTTACCTCAATAGTTAAATAGAAAATAAAATCTGTAGTGTAGCCTAGATATGTCTGAGTTTTCTTAAAGGTCCTATACTATGCTTTTTTAAAGACTTTTTGAAATAGTTTTGGACACCTTTGCATTAGAATTTCACATTTTATAATTTGAAATAATGTATGTATTAAAAAACTTCTATTTTTGTGGAGCTGTTACTTTGACTTTCAGAGAATGTTTGGATTGTGTGTCCATCGCCCACTGCTGGCAACGATGGGGACTGGACAGAGCATAAATGGCTATTTAGCATGGCCAATAGCAATATGCTGCTAGCACATAGATAAATAAGCTGACTGCTTCATAGTGACTGGCACTTTAAGAGCTGAAATTATCAGAAAGAGTCTGGTGAAATGCAGAGCCCTTCCTGGTCTCATGTGTCTTTGTAGAGCCATAAGATCGAGCGTTGGCAGATCTTGAGAAAGTGATGGGCTCATAACATATCATATATCACATCAGAACATGCTTAAAAAGCTCCAAAAAGATGATTTAAGATAATATGGGACCTTTAAATTGTCAACTGTATGAACAAAGAAATATGACAAGGAGAGATCTACTCTACTTCTATTTAGATATGCACATCAAAACCCACAAGGAACACTCACTATAATGTTATATTGTTACATCATACAGTAATATCAACCACTGGGACCCTGGGCACTTTCATTGGCCAACTTAAATGCTAAAGCTGCACTCAGATTTGTGACAATAAGTAGATTAGTAAATAATTAGTCATCAGTTTTACTGGGTGTCTTTTAACAGGTAACATTTAAGAATAACTCACACTATAAAGCATTAGTCATGGATTAGTAACCGGTTAATTGTTTAAAAAGAATTACTTCAAAATGATGAAACATCACTGAGTTATAAACATTGTTATTACTGCTGAATTCTTGAGTCATAAGCTTATGTCAAGTATAAACATCAGAGTCAATAAAGTATCTGTAAGCCATTTAGTCATTAAAATAGGCCCACATATAAATAATATTGTTAATTTAATCTTTATTATTATTATTTTTTTTACTGTTTAATAAAAGTGGGTTATTATAAAGTGTTAATCTTTCACATACACTATAGGCCCAGACATTTAGCAAATAGCTGCTAATAATCTGAATTTAGGTAGCCTGTTGTTAAAAGTGCCTATGAGCTGATACTGATAACAATGGTACAGATAATTTATAAGTCTAAGTTAAGTCTAAGCCTAAGTTGTTTTTGTTTACATTTTTTGTTTTGGTTCTAAAACTCCATCGCTGATCGTCCAATCCAAACCAGTACGAGCGCAGGCTGCTTACAGTACCTTTAAGCCTATTGAAGAAAAAACAAACAAACAAATAAACATTTGTATTAATGAGAGCTCACAAAGTCAGAATAAACGAATAGTGATTATGATAAATTAAATTATAATAATGTGTTTGTAAAACCAAAACAGTAGCCTTCAGCCTTGGCAGCTAAATTGCACATGTGCTGTAACAGAAAATAAGGGTGTGTGTGCATCCTGAGCATCCATTATTATTATTATTAATATTTTCAATAATGTTGTGGTTAAAATGTGGTTTACCAGTGTAAAATTAACCTGTAAGTCAATTAAATCTGCACCTGGATTTGAACAAACACAGCAGCAGCACCTCGCCTCGCCATTGGCCGCCGCCTCCGTGTGCGCCGCACGCGTTACGTCCCTCCAACACAAGAGGCGTAGCTCTGCGCTCCGGGCTCATTGTACGACTACAGAGAGAAATTTCCGCTTCCTCCAAACGATAAACACCAGTGCACCGACACGCCGCGCTCACCGAGCCGACAAGAAGTTGAGGCTTTTGGGGTGAACGGGGGAGAGCGCACGGGCGGCGGGATCAGCTGCACATTTCAACCCGAAACGACTGCAATGTGTCCACTTTCAGGCGGCGACTAGCGTGTCAACTTTTGCAGTGAATACGCATTTGGAGCAAGCGGGATACTGGCAAAAAAGACAACAAAAAGGAGAAGAGGGAAGACAGCGACAAGAACAACAACACACACACGGAGAGACAAGGCAAGCGAGGCTAAAGCTGGGGTTTCCGTCCTGTTAGCTTTGCCCGCACTCAGCCTCCAGGATGTCGGAGCGAGGAGGGCTCCCGCGGACTGGGGGCGTCCCTTCGCCGCACATGCAGCCCTCCAAGCCGGTCAGCATCACCTCCAACCGCCCGGTCCACATGAACCTGTACGCTACCTGGGAGGTGGACCGCTCCTCGCCCAGCTGTGTGCCGAGGTACGTGAAGGGAAAAGGGGGTCAAAAAAAACAAAAAAAAAACAATAACACACACACAAAAAAGAGGAACCATGACTTGTCGTTTTGCTTTTTTTTTTTTGTGCGCCTCGGAAATGACTTGTGTTTACGCAGGGGAATAGAAACCCCCCTTGGGTATAACCAACACCAATGGCTGCTCATTATCACCTCATGAATATATGTGCTGTTCACATTAGTAGCTGGGATTAGCTTACTTAAACTGGATATAGATCGCTGTATTTAACTTGGAATCATTGTGGCACCCTTAACTTAACCAATTGCCACAAATTAATAATATAAAAAATAGTTATGGTCAAAAACAGGCAAGTTTTCTAGTTTTGTATGGCCTTAATATGATGGTCCTTTGTGGGGTAGCAGCTGTACATTTAGATAAACACCAGTTGTTGCTTGAATACAGACTGGCTAAGGCTTTCATTCATTGTTGACATTAAACAGCAGTTGTGTGGACAAAAGATAAAAAATGTGCAACCTGCCAATGATATAACAGTCTGTCTCTGTAACATGTCAAGTGAAAGTGTGCCGTGCGTCCAGTGCTCCAAGGTCACAGTAATCGCGACACTTTATCCACCTTGAGTCCTAATCCCCAACAAAGACATTCAAGTAGGCGTCTTTGTGTGAATGAGTCAACAGCCAGCCTGCAACACAGCACCGTCCTGAGTGTCACACATGCCAACGCAGCCCGGCGCAAGAGGCAGGACAACATGACAATTATATACAAATAATAATTATAAGAAGACATGTTTGTGTGATACGTGACCATGCGCACACCTGTCACTGGGATTATGAAGACTTAATGACAGGTGACGAGAGGTACGCTCAAGGTCATAGGTTAGTAAATTAATTGTTTGATGGAAAATTATGGATTTGATGTAGAATATTTACAGCGCTGTGCAAAAGTGAGGTTTTTAAGAATGGCTACGAACAAAGAAAGGTGTATCCGTGAGAGCGTTTACATGGCACACGGAACAAAAACACACCAAAAAGAAGGAAAATCAAAACTAGAAACACACAGAATATGGACCTCTGCCTAGCCTCTGGTCCTGTCTCGCAATAATAATGATCCAGAACCCAGACCTGGACGCAGACTCAGAGATCTTCTACTTCAGGTGTGTTTTTTCCCAGTGCTTTTTCCCATTGAGCCACAAAACCCTCCATTACGGACCTTTCCTGTCTAAAACAAATATAAAAAATAACAATTCAGTATTTATTTACTCTTAGTTAACAGCATTTTTTTCCTCACTTCACTCTAACTTTCTGGTTCCAAGCCCTGATAAATGAAGGAGGTAACTTGTGTCAGGTGTAAGACTCGAGGCCAAATCAATATGACTGCAAACTAGTAGCCAAAAGGAAAGATACTGATGTGAGTTTAGCATTTTCTCTGTAATGTTTTTGTAAATAGATGCTAACAAGAGAGGCCAATTAGCGGTCAGCTTTCAAAGATGTTTTTCACATAAAGTGCTCTATTTGCGGTTGTTGTAATGGTTGTATTGCCATTACAAGACAAAACATGCAGAAAAAGCCATGAACTTTCCACAAAATAAGTGAACAGATACAACTTTGTTTCTTGGCTCTGAACTGGAAACCACCTCATTCCAGTCAGTGGCATCTGTGCAAAACAAAACTATTTACTAATTTAGGGCTGCGCAATGTATTGCAAATGTGTTGTTATTGCAAGATGATATTATTATAGCAATCTCAGTAATGTTATAGTGGTCTGTCCTCCATCTGACAGAGAATCCGTTTGTCAGCATCCTTTTCCTGTCAAAGTCTTAAATGAAACTGCGTTGAGGAAAAAAAATTAAATACTAATTCCTTAATTTAGCCTGTGGTTTAGTTTAGATTTAGTCCTGGCTTAGTCCTGGTCTAGCCCTGGTTTAGTCCTGGTCTAGCTTTAGTTTAGTCCTGGCCTAGCTTTAGTTTAGTCCTGGCCTAGCTTTGGTTTAGCACTGCTTTGGTCTTGGTCTAGTTCTGGTCTAGACTACTCCTTGTTTAGTCCTGGTCTAGCCCTGGTTTAGTGCTGGTGTAGCCCTTGTCTAGCCTTGGTTTACTCCTGGTCTAGTCTCGGTTTAGCGCTGATTTAATCCTGGTGTAGTCCTGGTTTAGTCCTGGTCTAGGCTAGTCTTTTTTACCCCTGGTTTAGTCCTGGTGGAGTCCTGGTCTAGTCCTGATTTTGTCCTTGTTTAGCCCTGCTTTAGCCCTGATTCAGTTCTAATTTAGTCCTGGTTTGGAGTTTAGAGTTGTCCATATTAAATACATTTTTATTCTAGCTTCAATCTGATTGAACATTGTCAAATAGTCCAAATGTTTAACAGTATATAACAGTTATATTGTTATTGCATCTTTTTCCAATACTGTGCAGCCCTTCTTTACATACATTTATATGAAGACCCCTGACTTGCATTGAATTGAGTCAGCCCAATTTGTTTTTCTCTCCAAATAAGTTGTCAAGTTGTAAGCATTGCCCATTTGTCTACCGCTGCTATTTTAAACTAGATGTAAATTCACAGTCTGTTGTCTTTAAATCTTTTATGTTAAATGTTGTATTCGCAGTACAACATTATTTGCTGAGTCTTTTACAATGGACCTCAGATGTTTAGGTTACTCTTTCTTAGCAATTAGTGGGAGAGCGGGGGAGTCTGCTGCTAAAAGCCACCGTCACACCGGGCTCACATGCTGCTGACATCTTAATGCTGCTTTCTCAAATGCTTTGGGGCTTTGCAGGGCTGGGAAGCAAAGCCGCAAGGGTATGCTTTGCTTCTCAGGATTTGCAAATGTGTGTGTTTTCTGAGTGTGTGTGTGTTGGCTTTTAAATCTATATTTTGGGACATGAATAAAACATCCATTGTTAACCTACATTTTTATACCGCTCATTGGCCTCTCTGGTGCTAAACTGACTATCAGTATCTTTATTTTTCCTTATGTGCAGTGGTTCTCATACTGATTTGGCACAGGTTTTATGTCAGATGTCCTTTCTAATGAAACCCTCTCCATTTATCCAGGCTTGGGACTGGAACGAAGAGTGCACTAGATTGTAACCCTTTGTGGCTGAATTGCTTTGTGTGATTATGACGTGATTATTACTTTGAATATTTAAGTGGTCACAAGCCACTGTACATTTTGTGTTGGTCCCAAGCGCAGATAAATGGATGTGTCAGGAAGGGCATCTGGTGTAAATAGATGACAAATTAATATGCAAATCACTGCACGCTACAAGGCAGATGATCCACTGTGGTGACCTCATTTCACAAGGAAATTTGTCATCAACATGTGATTGTGGGACAGTTTTTTTTCTCTTTCTTCCTGGATGTCACGGTCCATTGAATACCTTCGATTTCACTGCGGTTGCTGCAACATAGAGAGAGACTCACAAAGCCAGAAAAAATTGGGGTGGGGGGGGTGGAGAGAAGGAGAAAACTGTGAAGCAACTGGGAGATGTGTGGTGTGCGAGCGCTGGCTGTGTCATCTACATTTAAACAGGATTTCTGCCAGACTCAGTTGGGAGCAGGGTCTTCACAAACGCTGCTGACGACTAATCTGTGTCTCCCATAAGCGCCTGCAGGTTTTGAGTCACTGTGGACCGTATAACTCCTCTTCCTCTTTACATTTCTGTTGCTTTCTTTCCTGATTTGCATTTGTCCTCATTGCCTCTTGTTGCAGAGTATCCTCAAGGTCTTAAAAAAGTATTAAAAGTTGGGATGTAACCATGCAGATAAGTCACAATTCGGTACGATTCACAATTTTAAGTTTATGATAACAATTTTTCAAAACAGAATGAGCTGCAGTCCAACTATGACCATTTTTTCATTTCCCATTATCAAACTGAAAGTAGTCTTAATTATCTTATAATAACACATTATATTTGCTAGTAAAACAAATCTCACATCAAAAAAGTAGCAAAAACTTGGATTCCTTTCTTTCTAGTAAAATGTAAATGTATGATGTCTTGCACCATACAAGTGAGTCATAGTCTGTACCATTATACCTTGGCAGTTTTCAGGATTTATTGGACTCGATATAGCGGAGTAGCGACAGGAAATCATGGGGGAGAGAGCAAGGAGAGACATTCGGCAAAGTGTCGGAGGCAGGCTGCAGTATCCCTCTCTATGCACCGCAGCTCTAACAACTGAGCTACACGCCGGCATATCATCATAACATTTTTGAAAAGATTTTAAACCAATTGACGATGCCTTGTTACTTTCTCATTTACAAGATATTTAATGCTGTCAAAATAAAGTATTATGTTTTATAGACAGATATTTAATTTTGTTCATCTAGGATGATAGGATGAAGTTCACACTTGCCGTATTTGGTTGGCTTCAGTCGAACCTTGGTGTGCTTCCTGCGAAAGTCCGGTTTATTTGAGCAGGTGTGAATGCGCACCAAACAAATGGTCTTCCTGAGATCAGAGGACTCGGTGTGGTGCACTCCTGGTCTAGGACAGCAGACCAGGAGTGAACAGAACAGCGGGGAGAAGACCACTGTTGAACAAGAGACATACGCACACCTACTGTGACTAAGAAAATAAAAAAATACAAATATGCTGTAAATAAAATGTATTTAAAATGTTGCTAACATTAGCAAACAAATGTAAAAACACTGCTGAAACAACACTGATTTCAAATTAATCACCGGAGAGAGTCCAGTGCAGCTGATATCGCTGCTCTAAAAGTAATACTACTTCATTAAATATTAATTAAAGTGCACGTAATGATCTTATTCGGATATATGGAGCTGAAGCTGCGGACCTTTGACTAATAGATAAGCAGGGTTTCTTCTGCCCAAGTTTCTCTCAGTAAATACTGACGCACTGCCCCCTACAGGTGAGGGGTGTTACTGCTCACTCTGTCAGTTCAGTTTGTTTGACAGAGCTCAATGTGCACTCAAAGCAGACCAAAGAGATCATCAACACAAGTGCAGACTTTCACCCTGATGCACACCGAGTCCTGCGGCCCAATAAGTGTAAACACACCCCTTAATGTTCAAGTAGCAGCATCATCTTAGTATGTAATGTATGAATTATTACTTGTTTAGACATTACAAAGGATATATGTTTTTTGTTAACAAAGTAAGAGCCATAAAAAGACTTGAAAGAATGTATATATTAAGTTGACTGAATAATTACTTGCTTTGGTACAAGACTTGTATATGGGACTAGGGTAAACAAGATCTAGCTTCTTCCTGTTCCTTTTCAACATGGAAATGCTAACATTTTAAATTTCACACCTTTCACTAACAAATGCAAAGTAAGATCCACGTATAGCTGCAACATAAAGCTTGTACTTGTGTTTGAGTAATAATATTTGAAAGTTAGATGGGAATTTGGCATTCAGTTCTATCATGAGTTGTAGTGAAAATATCTTTAAAAAGTCTGGAAGACCCTGCAGGTAATATGTTGTTGACTTTGTAGCTGTTGCCTAATCTTGTGCAGAGGACTGTGAACTCACAGAGGTGTCATAGCCCTAACCTCTTCCTGTCTACCCAAAATGCCACTCGGTATGTTGTTTACGCAGTGCTGTGGGTTGCATTTGCCCCAGCAGGCACAAACATGCACACAGCGTCGGGTTTCTCCCAAGACCAATTTGCCCAGAAACCTTAACAAAAAAACACTAAACATATTCATCTTCAGACTAACAGGAAATGTTTGGTATCAGGAGAGAAGCTGCTGTATGTTAAAATTATATTGTCCGGTTATGGTCTGAGCACCACCCTTCCTCTTCTCCACAACAGAGCGGGGGCCTCCCAGGTCACGTCAGTGTTGAAACTTCCTGACCTTTTCATTTGTGAAATACAGCAGTGACTGATCTCGCTCGGCCTTGTTTGAACCAGTGCTTTGAACCACAGTGTAGAAGCATGGGGATTCCACAACACCAACACTTTCAATCTTGTTATGATAGTCATTGTTTTGGTAGCTAATTATCATTGCATTGTTTGTATCCAAGATTAAGAATATGGCAACAGGATAAAAATATCATATCACCTTTGTTCAGAAGAGAAATTGTTGTTAATACTGCAGCAAAGTAACAAAAATGCACCCTAGATACTGACATAGTGTGCAGTGATTTGCATATTATTTTGGCATGTTTTTTTTTTTTAAAACCTGAAATTTATTTATCTGGCTTGGGACAGGCACAGAGAGTACACTGCTTGTTACCTCTTGTGGCTGGATTACTAGTTATATCATCTTTTTATGGTAACACTCTAGAACTCATACTATTAAGCATTAATTAGGTATTAGTTAAGGGTTAGTAACCAGTCAGTTGATTATTTAAAAGGTATTACTTCAACACCATTGAGTTATAAACAATGTTATTAATGTGTAATTTTTTAGTAATAAACTCGTCAATTGTAATTCAGGACCTATAAACTGTTTATTGATTTAACTGTTTTTAATTACAGTTTTGTTTTTATTTTTTTAAATTGTGAGTTATTCTAAAGTGTTACCCTTTTTTTTTCTATAGGCTGCTCCCGTTTTCATTAGGAGTCGCAGGCTTTTATGTTGGATGCCCTTCCAGTTGCAACCAGTGGCAATGTGACTGGAGTGTCTTGTTTAAGGACACAGCGAACAATAATGCAACTTTCTGTGTCTGATACCTGATATGCTACAAGGTTTTTGACACACGCTTACTAGCAGCACCCCAGCACAAAAAAAGTAACACTATGCACCAATATTTCTTGTATTTGCAGCTGCTGCGTCTAAAATAAGAGTCTTTTGCAGAGTCTCGGTCAGTCGCCGTTTGGGTGCATAACAAATTGGATCCATTTTGACCGACTTCCCTCTGCCTGCATTTCCTGCGTCTGCCTCCACTCGAAACTAACAATGGCTGCTGATTTGATGTATCAAGAGCTGTATAATTTGTTGATATCCTTTGACAATAGCGCCTTGATTCTTGTAGGTTATCTGACAAGTGCTTTCTGACTGTTCGTCCAGAGTCACCCAGCTCCCAGACCGCTCAATATGATATGGGTGAAATAACAATGCAGTTTTTCATATTTTTTACCCAAGGGATATTAGCAGTCTTATCTGTAGATTT
This sequence comes from Bostrychus sinensis, assembly GCA_020698575.1. NCBI lineage: Eukaryota > Metazoa > Chordata > Actinopteri > Gobiiformes > Eleotridae > Bostrychus > Bostrychus sinensis. The sequence goes on from CM036252.1 coordinate 17,286,425, forward strand.
TATGTAGATAGTTTTTGAGGTTTTTCTGTTCCCTTGCATGACTTTTCAGCTCTTGTGTGACTATGTTTGTCCATTCATTGTAGAGCTGACTAAAACAATGACATGTGACTACCTCAGCTGTTGGCTTAAAGACAGAATAACAATACCTCACTTGTGTATAGTTCTTCACACAAAATGGTGAGCAAGAATGGGTATTTTTTTCATATTGTGCTGACAATATTTATGGCAATATACTGCACTGTATTGAAGGATGAAGACATAAAATATACATGCTTGCAGAGGCTGGTTATACTGCCTAGTTTTGGGATCTGATCTAGAATGAATTTTTGTTGAGTTATAACTCAGTCAAAACATTATATCAATATAGTGTAAATACTGTGTTCATTCATTCATTCATTTATTTTCTTTTGCTCATTACTGCCAGAGGTTGTGGATGACTAGAACTTATCCTAGCAACTGTGAGTCTTAGCGGCTCTTTAGATGACAACGCCTTTTGTCGAATTCGCAAAGGTTTGATTGAGGTTTGGCCTTTTGTTTACACCAGGGCGGGGTTTCTGTTTTCCAAATCCACAGTCTTTTGAAAACGTTGGCAGAGGTGCTTTGGTCTCTGCCAAAACATCTCTGCTCCTGTAAACTGTGAAAACAGCATCTTCACGGTAAACGGTGACGCAACAGCCCCAATCTGAACCGTGATGGGCTGTCTGCCGGGTGCACGTCAGCTGACGCAAGCGCAAAATATTAGGCTTTTCTGTCTCATACGTTTAAATTCAGTTCTGTAACTGTCAGTAATATCTGTGCAAGTACTTACTTTTATGAGAGACTTTATGAAAATGGCTCTAGAAAACCACAAGTTCCTAAAATAGTTGGAAAGTTTCAGACAGGAGCTATCACTTCCTCTGCTGTTTACTCACTGTGTAGTGTAGAGCGTTTGCGGGCCCACAGCGCCATTTGCTGGACAAACACGGGTACTGCAGTTTACAATCGTTTTCCTCACAGCTCAGTGTTGTCATGTAAATGTGAATCGCAGGTGGCTTGACTGTTGCGTTTTTCTGGCCAGCGTTGTGTAAACAGGCCCTTAGGCAGGGTACACCATGAACAGTTGCAGGGCTGACAGAGACCTACAGTGCATAGACAGCCAACCATTCACTCTCAAATACAACATCTCTGGTGATACTGTACATGACTATTAGCCGTCTGTCCAACCAAATATATTTAGAGGTAGAATCATCTGCATCCATTTGATCCATCAATTGGAATTCAAACTTGAATCAACAAGAAACAGTCTCATTCACTGTAAATAAAATTAGGCTGGATAGACTTGTAACATGTTTGTAAAGCTATAACTATAAGACAGTGATTCTTAAACTGTGGTTTGCGGACCACTGGTGGTCTGCCAGCGCCCCCTAGTGGTCTGTGAGCAGATGTCATAAAGAAATACAATTTTGTAACAGCATTTATCACATCCCCATGTAACTTTTAGTTGAGTGGGCAGTGTACAGACTGCCCCCTAGAGAGAGATGGCTGAGTTGCAGACTGTCTACCAGACTGAGTAAAAGCTGAATGAGAGAAAACTTTGGTGACTGTCTACGTGAGCTCCTCCACGGTCTCCAGGTCAAGCCCAGCAGCAGAGCTCCCTCTGCCTCTGTCTCTGTGTCGCTGCTGTCACATGACCCAGCGGCACACAGCAGAGCGGCAGACTACTGTTTGAGCAGACGCACCTAAACTTAATGAATTCAAGAACGTTTAGTACAAATTAGGTGTGGGCTGAGAATAAGTCAGTTCACAGAGCCTGGAAGAGAAGACTTTTAGCTCCCTAACAGTGTTTGTTTCATGTGGATAGGCCCAGGCATCACTGACATACAAACCGCTAATGTCCGTTGATGATGTTAAATATAACCTGGTAAATGTACGCACGCCTAACTGATGCTATTGCCGGCAACACGCAGTGTTTTCAGATTATATCAATGCTTTACCAACTTTACTTTACCAACGCCTAAAAAGAGAGCTATTTACACTCCATAACTATTTGGTAGTCCTAAATAAAAGAGTGAGCAGACTGGGGCAGACTCAGAAGCAGCAGCTGTAGCAGCAGAAGCAGGGAACACAGCCACAGGAGGAGGAAAGACTTTTGAACTGTAAAAATAGGTTCAGCTCTTTTAGTGAGAGTGAGAGATTAATTGCATAAAATTTAATCAATGCCCAGCACTATCACTGATACAAAAAAAGGAGGACTACAAACTTTCCCAGGCTTAAGCTTGTGGCAGTGTGTAGTGAGGGACCAGGGAGGCTATCAAGCCCCAGCATGGAATGGATAAATTGGCTCCAGTGGAAGTGCACAAACAAGGGGACAGACCGAGAGAATTATTGTCATAATAATGTTCTTAAAATTGTGCAATTATAGACTATTCCTTTTTCATAGTGTTACAGTAATTTTTTGAACAATAATATTCATTCTATAGTATCCGTGAATAGGACAACAAGATTTGCTGGTTAGGTGGTCCCCAAATTTTTTTTTAATCTTAAAGTGGTCCTTGTTTGAGAAACACTGCTGTGAGACAAGTAATTGAATTTCGGTATCGTAACAGTCAAGCCACAGTGGTCACAAGCCAGTGTACCGTTTGTACTGCTCCCAAGCCTGGATAAATGGAGTGTTGATTCATCACTGTGAATCATTACACAGATGTTTTACTGTTGTGACCCTGGGTGTGAAAAGTTGAAAAAAGATATAGATTAGGAAGGAATGTTAGTAGAGCTATAACTAAGACAGAAACCTGGACCCCAGTATAGTATAAATGTAGTATTTCTCTTAGTTTGCAAATTGGTACTGAGTAAAAATCACTTTACTATTACTGAAGCCTTTCCACCATATTGTCATCACAAAACAACACCTCTCCAGCTCTAGGTAAACTGAGGCTTTCTTCCGTCCTGAACAGCGGTCTTCCTATAAGACGTAAATGGCTGCTTGGCACTGTCTCCCCTGCTGAGTTCATTGGTTTTCCGGCTTCACCTCAGGGGGTGCAGCGTCTATTATGTGAAACCAAACAATCCCAGCGATGATGATGAGTGCAGGACGTCCCCTCATGCCTATTCATATACTGTAGTGTGTGTTAAGTCCTCTCAGGTGTATAGTACAGGAACAGATTGTCAGACAGAAATGCTTGGGATTCCTCTGCGGAGTATACGGTTTATTTGAGGTGCTGCTGCTTCGCATCAGGTATTCCAGGAATGAGCCCTGTCGGAGAGCCGTGCATTATTAAAGACAGTGAGGAGCCAAGGGGAAGTCCCATGACTCAGGGCCGCAAAGATGGATGTGGCTCCTGCAGTGAAGAGCTCTGAAGCTGAAAGTGTGGAAACTAAGTAGGTAAAAGAAAGAAGAGAGAGAATTGATGTGCTGGTGGGACAGACTAATGCAGTGAAACCTCAAGCCTTAACCCCTTTGCGTCTTCTCCTTTCCTTTCAGCTTTTCTCTTCTTCGGTCGCCATGTTATTTTTTTAATTTGCGTATTAAGTTGGGGAAAATTTTACCCCATATGCCCTGACTCAAGAACACTCTAATTATCCAGGTGTTTTGAGCTTGAAACAGGGTATATCTATACATGCATGTATTTGGACAGTGGGAGGAAGCAGGAGTAGCCATAGGGTATGCATTTTATTTTATTAAAGATAACATTAGTAGCTTGTAGGGGTGTGCGATATATTGCCTGAGCGATAATATTCAAATTGTTATATTAACAATATGCAAAATCCCATTATTAAGTATCCACATAGGCCTAGCAGTCATTTAGCCCCATGTTTTCAGCCGAACTTTCAAGTTAAGCCCTGGATAGGCTTACATCTACCTCAGATGGGCTGTGGACATTCCCCGCTGTATTTATCTCCAGAGCACACAGGACAGGACAGGACAGGACCTGTAGATCCTCAGGAGTGTGTTTATTTACTCAAACGCTTAAGCTACCGCTAACCCGCTGCTATGTGTCAAAGTGAAACTAAAAAGGGACTGTGTGACCTCTTGTTGTAAAAGACAGACATCACAGCGCTGTCAGAGCTGCACGTGCTCTTGTCTTTGTCCATAACTTCATCCTAAACCTTAAACGAGTCTCAGGGTCTGTCTGTCTCTCAACAAAGCGACTCTTTGCTCATGACGTGCATGCGCTAATTAAAATCAGCTGATTCTTCGATCAGACACATACATACATACATACATACATACTGTGTGGAGTGGACAGTGTTATCCTATACCAGTCTATTGCCCGCAGCACTGTTGCCTATTTTCTATACAATATCTACATTCCAGTGTCATCAATAATGTTCCTATTGTGCATAGTGAAATTACCTTACCTTAATATTTATTATTATTATTATTATTATTATTATTATTATTCTCTTCTGCTGACTTGGACAGACAATTCCATTAGATTCTTACTGTAAAATGGACACAAATACATTTTTGGCATTATGCAAAATATCATCTAATTATTGTTATCTGGACAATCCCAAAAAATATTAAGATATTAATTTTTGTGAATATCGCCCACTCCCTAGTAGCTTGAAGATTTTGGGCAAGGAGGTTAAACGATGAGATGGATGCTGCACTAAATAACATTATCTACTTAGTATAAAAACAAAATTGTTGACTATGTTGAATATTGTGATAACAATAAAAGCTACAGTATACAGTATGAAACTCTCTTTTGAAAAGGCAAATGTTAAGGTGAATTAAGATTTAGAGTGAAATACAAGATCCATTGGAAAACACAAATAAATTAACTAGGGCTGCCAGCTTTTACTGCCAGCTATTCTCAATACTTTTTTATTAATGTGACGTTACTTTTTTCTGCAACGTTCCCCTTGGTCAATGTGGGGCATGACTTTGGTCGACTCCAGCCGTATACACCATAATTATGATGAGTAAATGTCCTAAGTTTCCTAAGTGGTTATAATATTGTGATACAGGGAGTTATGGAAATTGCAGGATATTGGCTCGGCAGTATATTGTGTGCTGTAGCAATTTACTCAGTTCTTATTCTCAAAATGGTGAACACAGTGGGAGTTGAAGAGAAGATAATGTGATAATATTCCTAATTATCTCAGGTATCAATAAAGTTTTTCAATTTAAATCAAAGACAATGACGACTATAGCATCCACCACCTGGTAATACTGTACTGCTGAGGAGCCTTTTGTTATTGCTTTGATTGCAAGACATAAAAATAATAATAGCCCACGTTACGCTCTGTGCATTTAAAGCGAGTACAAATTCGCAGCTAAAAATAAGAGTGAGAGTGAAAATTGCAGTTCCCATTGCATTAAAAATAAATGCCCATGTCCGGGGCCCTAGTAATGAATACTGTTGGCATAAAGAGGCGCAGTGGAGGACGTAGGATGTGCTGAATTATACATCGTGCATTTGTTAGTCGTTTGCTATAATTGCCCTGCAACACAATAGAGGGACGCAAACCTTGTGTTACATTATCTTCTCCACTGCCCCCTTTTACCCCTAAACGCTGAAAGCAAACAAATGGAAAGTACTCACAAATGGGTTATCTAATACACACAAACAGACTGTGTTCATTAAGGAGCTTTGCTACTTTTCACTGCCGCTACTTGCTCAGTGGCCAAAAAGGTCCAGAGTTTCCTCATTGGGTCGGCTTGCCTCTTGGAGATAAGGCACAAAAGCCCTCCTCCAGCTTTCACATGAATTTACTATTTACTATAAGATGCTGTATAACTGAAAAAAATTACAAGTTGGTTGGTTAAAAGAGTGCTTTACAGATTTTTTTCTTTGTTTTTTATGAAAATATCAGGAAAGGTCAGTAATGGGCCATGTACAAAATGACTGATGTCGGTGTGGATCCAGTTTTAAGAGGCCCTGTATTATTTGGAGATACGGACTGAAGATATTAACTTCACTCACTAAAAGAGCAAGAACAGTTTTAGTAGATTGTCATTGCGATATAGGGTTTTGTGACTCAATGGAAAGAGCATTTACCCCTGAATGAGAAGATTGAGTTTGAGTCCAGGTCTTTACCATTGGGAGACAGGGTGAGTGCCTTGGCAGAGGTCTAATGTCTCCAAATGCTTTAGTTTTGACTTTTTGTATTTATTTATTTTTTTGCAATTCTGTGTATTTTTGTTTGTTGATACACCTTCATTATTGCACAGTACAGTTGGTTGCAGAGTGGTTGGTACTAGTGGGGCTGACAGCCTCTGGTTGCTTAGTCGAATAATCGTTCAATGAGGTATTGGTCAATTAGTCGCATTAACTCTTTGCATCAATAAAGCTGGTGTAATTTATTATTTTAACTATTTTAACTGTAACTTTTATTTTTAATTTTATTTAAGATAATTTTCATAGATGATTTTAGATAACAATATATTTTACTGCCATCTTTTCCAAATATTTTATCACCTAATTAACATATAGCCTTTGATCGATTTTGGTCATTTAATCTCTATACTGGGCATAACTTTGGTCAACTACAGCCCTAGTGGTTAGAGATTGTGTGTTATCCTTAAGTACTTGTCTAAAGACATCCACATTTAGGCAAACTGGTGAATCTAATCTGAGCATAGTGAATGAATGTGAGGGTGTGTCTCTAAGTCTCCGACCCACGACTCTTGATGAAAAGCCAAAAAAGCCCTCCCCCTAATTTCTCTTGACTAATATTTACTATTTCTGATAAAGGAGCTTCAACTTCAAATCTGCCGAAAGGAAGACCAAGCATAGTTTACAAAAATGAGAGATGAGAGATAAGACGCTAAGTTCATTTATCTTCCATTACCGAGGCAAAGTAATGAATAGAGGCCTATTCTGTGAATTGCTGATCAATGGGATACGAAGAAGCTGAAATCACAGGAAACCTAGTTGTGCAAAGTTCCTGTAATTGCCATGGGAGTGCCTGTGTTGTAATTGCAATTGCATGTTGTTAACAGTTTGAAGCCTGCTGGGAGATTTTTGTACCAGGGCCCGCTCTCACTTGGTTGAAAAAGGCAAAACATTTCACCTCTTAATGATACTGGATGTTCCATAAAATTCTTCTTTACCTTTCTGCATGGGAGGAATGCTGGCAGAGTGGTTAGCCTTCGTGCCTGACACCAAGAAGATGATGGGTTATCTCCAGGTACACCAGCATCTAAAGACATTCATGTGTGAGCAGCTGTCTGCTGGTAAGTGTCAAGCTTACGGCTTACAGCTGACTGACTCTTGTCCAGGTCTACCCCACCTCAGGCCCAGTGTAGCTACTGGGATAAGCTTCAGATTCCCGAACGATAATGAAAGATAAAAGATAAATGAATGGCTAGCTTATCTTTTTCAAACATACAATCTTGTCTGAAGGCTTAGGACATTTATCAACAAAAATATTTAACCCTCAGCCCTCCTAGCTCCCTTTTAGGGCTTTTCAAATATATTTTTGCTCTCATTTTGGTTTTTCTTATGCTAGGATGATAATATTTGACAAAGATGTTTATCAATGAATTTTAGAATTTTAGTGTCACAACTGACACAACACAAAAAAAAAACTTTCTGGGCAAAATAACTCACATTCCTCCTCTTAAAGCCCTTTTTGGTCTCATTGACTCACATTAAATCACTTATTTTCACTCCACTGCCATTACAATACAGAAATGTTAAATCATTTTAATTCCTCTGTAACCCTAAAAAAATACGAAGGCAAAAAATCACCACCAGATCCACCATTTTCTCATTGCATTGTGGGAAATAATTCCCCTATAATTCCATTAGATAACGTTGACAGTAAGTCAGCCTTTTAAGGGCTTTAAGAGGAAGAACATGACTTTCAGCCCTTTTTTTGTAATGGCATAAAAAGTAAAAATGTATCAAAATCAGTTTTAGGACTAATCAGAGACCAATCTGGGGCCGGTAAATCCTGCATAAACAAAAAATAAATAAATACTTTGCATCTTTAAATAGTAAATAATTCATGTTTTATTTACAAATAAGTGGAAATTATAAAACAAACTGACTTTTAGAGGGTTAAAAATATAAAAATGAATTAATTTTTGCTATGTATGACTGGAGTTCATGTTTTATATTTTTAAATGTGGCCCAGTGACCTAAAGAGGAAGAACATGACTTTTTTAAAGAAGGCCTGAGGGTTAAGTGAACTCATCATATGGCCTGGCTTGCTTGCATTTTTCAACAGTATGTCCATGCAGGGCTACCGTAGGTGCTCACAAGCTGTAGAAATTCCACATAAAAAGCTGACAAAAACTAAATACTGCATTTTTAATAGTAAAATCCTATAAGATACACTGTCTGAAAAGAAAAGAAAAGAAAAGAAAAAGTGGTTATTATTAAAGCTGCTTTTAATACTTTCAGCTAGCCTTTTAACAGGTGCCTCGTGTATTTGAGAAATGCTAATGCTGGTTTCCTAATTTTTTGTCTTGTGGCTCTGGTCTCTCCTCTCACATTGGGCTTCAGGGAGGGGACAAATTTATGCTGCTGCAGTGGCGAGGTTTGCGGTCGATCAGGCTATGAAAGTAGCCAGAGGTTCTGTTGCTGTGTTTTTAAAGCTTATGTGTGTTTGTGAAGAGCTGTTTTAGTGCTTATATTCCCCTCCGGCAGTGATGCATTCGCTGTGGATAGCAGAGTCTGTTCTGGCAGTGGACTTGCATGTGTCTCCATTTCGGAGGTGTATTGTAGTGACAGTGTTGCAGGGACAATGGCACTGACATATGCTGGGCTTTCCTGAATGTGTTGTGAACGAGAACACAGTGGCGTCCAGTTACATAAGAGAGGGGAACACAAATCACACTCACAATAGGCCTGCACACGATCACAAAGGCAAGGCAATCTGAAATATTTTCAATAAAGTGGTAACAATATGCTCAGCCTCCCTGTTTTTGAGCAAACTTGGGACAGATAATGCATATAATGGCCCATAAATAAATGTTTTGAGTTAAAATAAAAGTAGAATACAGACTCAGATCTTCTAAATAAATAATACAATTTACTAGAAAAACTTGATGAGCACAGATCGTTCTACAAAGTAATTGACTCTATCTCGCATTGTTTAAGATGCTATATGGCCCAGGCTCCAACCAGGGATATTCTAATTTGGGGTAAATGCTCTGTCCTTTTGAGCCAAAAAGCCCTTTATCTCATAATGGTAAAAGGCTCTTAATGAATATGTTACTTATTGACCCCTTGTGGTTGAAATTGTTATCTTTGGCCCTATCTCGCAATGGTACTACATTTTTTTTATTAAAAATCCAAATCCACACCAAAAACAAATCATTTCTCTCTTGGCCCATTCCTGAGCTTTTCTGAAGATTTCATCAAAAGCTGACGATTATCATTAGACTTTTCTTGCTAACAAACCAATGACGGCAGGATGGCAGAGTGGTTAGCGCTCCCATCATTCAGTTAGAAGGTCCCAGGTTTGATTCTCAGACCGTGTGGGGCCTTTCTGTGTGGAGTTTACATGTTCCTCCTTTGTGTCTGTGTAGGTTTCCCTCATCAACCTACAACATTCACAATAGGCTAATCCTGTACTCCTGATCCTGGCTCTAGATCTGCCGCTGCACTGCGGGGTCGCCCACTGCACTGACAGATTGCCCCAGCGGCACTGGATCAAATGCAGAGAACAAATGACCTCACAGGGACAAAAAAGTCTACCTTACATTACCTTACCTTACCTTACCTTACCTTAATAAGGCCAGAAAAAAAAAAAACCTCTTTGGCAAAGGTAGCAATAGCTAAACCAGGTCTAAACCAGGACTTTTTATTTGGACACACGTACCATACTTTGATTTAAGGCTCTTATTAGATAAGTTGACATTGTAATTGCTAATATTACAAAAACAAACACTAGCAATATACAGTGCGGCCCTAATTTGCATCAGATATTATCACCAGCGGCTCTGCATCATGTTTTAATTGTTAAGCATCAACCGTAGTGATTTTATTTCCACTAGAGCATGTCTTCATTTGTTTGTCATTTGCTTGTAAAGTTATACCTCGGGAGGAAGCGGACTGGAACGCCTCTCTGTGGAGATTTGGAAACTGCAGCAACGCCACACCGTCCCTGAAAGCATCACCACTTTCTCCTGCACTACTGGGGCTCCAGTGATGCGTTTGAGGTCCTCCCTCGGCTCGAGTTACATTGTTTCCCTCGGCGATAACACTGTCTCATAATGTACTTAACACAGATTGACCTTGACAAGACACCACAATATTAAGGATTAATGAGTTTATGGCAGCACTCAATTTTACAGTAGTTTTTTACTTGCATTGATTAGGCGTAACATTATGACCACTGACAGATGACGTGAATAACACAGATTATCTCTTCAGCGTGACACAGATTGGGAAATATTTGGCAGCAAGTGAACATTTTGTCCCCAAAGTTGATGCATTAGAACAGGTATCTCCAACCTTTTTTCTCCTGAGAGCTACTTTTATAAAATGAAAATGGCAGAGAGCTACTCATGTAACATTTAGTCAGTCATCTTTTCCTTATTCTCTTTAAGGGTCACGTGTATTGGAACCTCTTGCGGTAACTATGGGCCTTAGGCGGGGAACGGTACACCCTAGACAGTGGCCAGTTAGATGTAGGGCTTACACTTTCAACCCAAAGAAAATGCATTAGTTTGGCGGTGGGCATGTATTAATTTGATTAAATACATTCAGAAGGTGGTTTGCAAAGTGATAAATCAAATTCAACTAAAGCTTATGTAGGAGCCTTTGAGGAGTTACTTGGAAAGTGGTTGAGATGCAGCCGGTAGCTCCTGAGTTACTGGTTGAAGACCTCTGTGTTAGAAGCAGAAATGAAAATGGGCTAGTGTTGTGTTCTAGGTTCGCAGTAGTCAGTATTTATCAAGAGTGCCCCAAGGAACAAAGAGTCGTGAACCAGCAACAGGTGATGCATGTGGGGAGCGTTCAGCATATTTGAAGCCTAAATATTGTTCTAGTTACACTAAACTGTAAAACAGACTTTAAAATACAAGTGCCATAAAGGTGGTAGTTTAATAATTTTGAAAAATAACTTTTTCTGATAAAATTGGATCCAACTGTCAGACCAGTTAAGAACCACTAGACAACATATTTGTCCTAAGCTAATGTTTTAAATATTGGTAATTTGAATACTTAATCCAATAATCCCTCCATCTGTGCCAGTAAAATCAAGATTTGTCCGTGTATTTTTCTGGTAAAATATCATGTTATGTAATGCTGTAATATCGCACTACATATCTGGCCCAAATTTGTCAACAACATTCAAGGTTAAATCAGGGAGAAAGTAAAACTGCATGTTGCACAATCTGTCACCAGTTCCTCTAGTGGCCATTTTATCGGTCACCCGCAACAACAGAGAGTCCCCTGTGGTGCAGAAATGGTTTTCCTATAGAACACACAAACATAATGTGACACAGTGACTCATGGATGTTTTGGGTGTTTGAATTGTTGAGCAGCTTTAGCTCAGCTGGGAGTAAGCGCTGCACAAAAGTCTCCAGCGTAGAGGAATTGGATTCTGCATGGGGGCTGTTCGGTCAAGGGCATTTCCTGTTTGATCCACATTTTGTCATCTGTCTAGTAAAGTTGTCACGTGATTTATTGACCCACTTAAATACTGAATGAAACGACATGGCTTTTCGGATTTCACTCTAAATATAGTCTGTCTTCGGCTGTACTCAAAACACATAGTGTCCCTGTACTGTATATCTTATAGATGTGTAGTAAGTTACATTTTCTAGTTGGTAGCATATCTAGCGCCACTAAGTTTAAACCCAGATTTTCTTCCTGATCATTTTATTTTGCTACCACATTTATGGCACATGTATTTGACATTGTCTCATTAGTTTATGCAATTAAAAGAATATTTTACACTTCAGATAAGACAATAATATTCAGCCTGCCCTTTATATGACCCCCTTTTGGGTCCTCAACAGCATTTGGGAACCGCTGTGTGCCACATGCAGTCTGTCTGAAAAGAAGAGTTATACTTTATTTTCTCATGTCCTTGAACCAACAAAATGACCTTGAGGCTACATGTGATAATATTTTTAAGGCTGTTTTTGTCCTAAGAAAGGACAAACTGTTACTATAAATTGTTAGGTCATAATAACTCCAAAGCCACAGCTGGACTCAAGCATTTGACACTGAGCCAGCTTTGATTGCATGATTGCTAATTTTGTATTTTAGAAAAATAGCCCAAAAAAACTGGTATTCTTTAACAATTTGCAGTTTCTTCTTTGGGAATCTGTTGATTTCTTTTTGTCTTTCAAGAATATCACATTATTATATATTTTGTCTTTGTTGTGGCTCTAACAAACCCCTAACCCCTAATTGCCGGAGATAATAATCCCCTCAGTTCTCCTTTTAGCCGCTGCATATTGACTTTCTACTTTTGGCTATTTCTGACGGATGTGCGCGGACACAGGAGGGATGTGATTGGCAGATAACCAGGAAGCTAATTTAAGTGCATGCTCAGATAAAGGTTTTTTTTGCTCTTCGTCTGTATTGGACGTGCAGTTGTGCAGCGAGCTTCGATGGCATCGTCTTCCCGTCTTGAGCTAAACTGGATTAGGCGGGTGCTGTGCTCATTAAAGTGTAATCGCTTTAACGAAGGGTCAGCTGGATGTGTGTCTGTGGCGAGACTGGAGGATCTTTCAGAGCAGAGAAATGCAACAAATGTACACTCATAGTAAACAAGGCTTGTATTAGACTACATTTTACCACATAGGATTAACATTTAGACATTAGACAGTACAAACAAAGATGAGACATTTTGTTACAAATAGAAGGGTTATAGTGTTAATGGAACCTTTCTAAAGCCAATTGCTGCATTTTAGGCACATGCACTATAGTTACTTCTTTTTACAAAAGGATCCATTGTGTCTTTCTATAGTATAACTAAACATTTTAAAGCCAAATGCTGTACTAGAGGCATAATTGATAATTCAGCCTTTCAATTTTTCACTTCCAATGTCGCCACAGTGTATCATCTACCTCCCAGTGTGCAGTGCGTATTGATTTGGTATAGATTTTACACCAGATGCCCTTCTTGATGCGCCCTCTCCATTTATTCGGGCTTGAAAAGTACACTGACTGGTGACCCCCTGTGGCTGGATTGTCAACAGTGAATGACGGGCTGCTGATAATACAGAGAAAGTGTCTATTCCAGCGCTGGCCATGTGTGCTTACGGAGCTGAACAGTGCCAAAAAAAGAAACACAAAGTGAAAGCAAAGTGGAAGGTGGATAAATATTGGTAAAGCCTTCACACAATATTCAACAAGACATGCAGTAGATGCTAAATAGATAATAGTAATATTGCATCGGTCTAAAACTAAACACAAAGCCAAACGTAAAGGTTAGCTCTAAACTTTGATGTTATTACGCATTTAGTGTTGAATGTCAGTCGCCTCCAGCTGGTGCTCAGTTTATTTTATCGTTGGCTTTGAGATCCTTAAATCAACTTTTTTTGGAAGTCTCAATAGCAAAATATAAGCACTGTCTGGGGTAAATGCCACCCCACCCACCATTAAGGCTTTTATCTCTTAGTGATGCTGTGACATTTTCTTTATTTTGTGTTTGATATTATAGTCTTTTATGTATCTCTATTTTTATGGTGTTACTGGAAAGCACTGTGGTCACTTTGTGTGCTGTAAAGGGCTATATAAATAATTGTTGATCAATTAATTGAATGTGAATTGGTTTTAATAGTTGTAGGAAAGGTGCCTATGCTGTTCTTTGAGGGTTTTGCTTTTAACCAATATGGAAGAAAGTTCTGAAGGTGTAGCTTTAACATAGCCACTGCAAGACCCAGTGCACACAAGTTAAAAACATCATAATATACCTACACTATCCCTTTTACACCTTGCAGCATGTGTTAACCTCGATTTGTTTGCTGCACACATTTTAATGCTCCAGCCTGAGTTCACTGTGCCCTGTATAATGTGTGTGGTTAAAGTTCGCCCTCCTTAAGAGACTCAGAAGTGTCCTTGCTGCTGGCTATGTGAAATAGAGCAGAGCAGAGCAGAGGATGATGATGGTGGGAAAACCTGCTGAAAAAAAGCACTGGAGGACGCAGGAAGTCAGTAAATCCCCACTAGACATGAGCACTGTATGTATGCATTTGGGTAATCTAAAATTAGCCATTCTGGGGGGAATAGTGTAATATTATTGAAATCCTGCAACCTACAATTGTGTCTTTTGTAGTGTGGCGTTTTCTTGTTTGCTGTGCGCAGTGTATTCAAGCCGCTCTTGTCGGAGAGTGCACAGGAAGCCATTTTTGTCACCTTCGGCAGCTGTTGACTCGGCTGCTCACTTCAGCTAATTTTTGTGTGTGAGTGGGGATGGTGTGCTATTGTGTTCTCGAAGTGTTGTCACAGTTTACAACAAGCACATAAACCAGTACTGTGTCAGTGTTGATTGACTATGACCATACGGAGTTGTGAAAGCATCATTGTCACTAGGGGTGTTGGTGATTAATCGACATTATGGCCATAATCGACTGAAAGGAATATTAACAATTAATTGTTATGCTGTACAGTAGAGTACAGGTACAGTACCATTGGAGAGTTAAGCAAATTACACATAAAATTAAGCAATTGTTTCCTAAAATACACTATATTTTCAAAAGTATTTGCTCACCCACCCAAATAACTGAATCGAGGTGTTCCAGTCACTTCTATGGCCACAGGTGGACAAAAACAAGCACCTAGCAAGGTCCATAAAGACATGGATGAGTGAGTTTGGTGTGGAAGAAGTTGACTGGCCTGCACAGAGTCCTGACCTCAACCTGATAGAACACCTTTGGGATGAATTAGAGCGAAGACTGCGAGTCAGGCCTTCTCATCCAACATCAGTGTCTGACCTCACAAATGCACTTCTGGAAGAATGGTCAGAAATTCCAATAAACATTCCTAAACCATGGGAAAAGCCTTCCCAGAAGAGTTGTAGCTGTTATATAAGGGTGGGCCAACGTCATATTAAACTCTATGTATTACGAATTAAGTTCATATGTGTGTAAAGGCAGGCATACTTTTGGCAATATAGTATATACAAGCCTATAACTTGTCTTTAGTTTAAAAACTTTTTAATTATTGTTTATCACTTTGAATTTAATAAAGAGCTGTTTTTTATACAGCATAATAATAGGTGACGTCAAGCCGGTGGTTAACAGTTAATCGATAATCGTTTGTTAAGAAATTAACCTAATGTGCATCACTAATAGTCACCCTTAAACTAGTGGTAGTAACTAAAACTACTGTGCACTTTATGTTTAGTATTTGTCAGCTAAAATATATTGCAGTAGCAATAAATTTGCTTTGCAGTGTGCAGCCCTATACCTATGTGCAGACTTCTAGATGATAAATGTGGCTCTTTTCACATTGATTACTGCCTCTAAGTACCATCTTTAAAGCATCCTTCACTGCCTCTCTTGCCTTACAAAGATGTGAATTCTCTGTATTTTGTAGGTGTACTGAGTGTATCATTAGTGTGATGTCTCGGTGTCCTGCCTGACCTTGCTCATAAGTGTTCTTGTTCTTGTTTGTCTAGCTGTATGTACAATTTCTCTTGCTTTTCCTTGGCCCTTACATCAACTGTATGTATTTCAATGCATGTTCCCGCTTCAGGCTAAGTGCCATCCCATGTCGACTGTTGCCCTGAGAAGGGAGACCAGAGAAGGAAAGGGAGAAGGGAAAAGGAGGAAACAGGACTATAAGCCACTAGAAGATGTGCAGGCATGAATTGTGCATTTCCATGTGCATTTTGAAACCTATACAAGAATGTGTGACCTGTTTTGACCTCACAAATGTTATTTTATTATTATTATAGGCTGTCTAGGTCCAGTATTATTGGGAAAATGTTGTTTTGTCCTAAAATACAGACTTTTTACTTGCGTGTGGGCAACAAACAAACTTAGCGGTGAGCAAATCTGACAAGGAGCTGATTCAAAGCAAAAGCTAAATGGAAAAATGTTTATTTATTAATGATTTTGTAGACTTAAATTGCCCCCAAAATCTTTCCATCATGGCCCTATTTACAATTCTTGTTAAAACAGCCTATATTAAGTGCTGTATGTGATATTTGTTTCTCAGATGCAAAGACACATTCCTCTTTTTAATGAATGAATTTTGATGATTTGGGTGCATGCTCTACTGTGGTTAGGCTAAATATCAGCATTAAAACAGAATAATAATATGATATTAATTACACTTCAGCTAATGTCACTGAATAGGGATGGAAAAGGATGGTTGATTGGTACCAAGAGGCTGCAGGGCTCCAGAGGGGAGGCTTTAGGATGAGTTGAGAGTGAGGAAAAGGGATTAGGCTTGAGTGGAGGAGAGCCCAGGCTGGAGTGCATGAAGGTGGGGAGGGAGTGATTGGTCGGATGGGAACAAAACAGCTTGGGTGCAATGGGAGGCACAGGGGATTTCAGCTGTTTTCTTCAGTCTTTGCTTTATATTATTAAATGTATGATGGTCTTGTGGAGATGTCTAATTTGGAGGCAAGGGTACATTAATTAAAAAAGGAGTGTTTAGAAAAGCAATCGTCATTGTAGTAATATGGAAGAGACGAACCTTTTAGCTTTACTAAAATCACTTATTATTTAAAAATCTTTGAATGTATGCCCTAAAGCTTGATGGTGGCAATAGAAATGCAAGCCACAGCTGTCAGGTCCCTCAACATGATCATTAAATCAATAGTGCTTTTAAGTATTTCTGGGAGCATTTCTTCAGGGGGTTATGTAATGCTAGAACATATTGGTTTTGGTCAGACATCCTTGACTTCTCTCTCTCAAGGTCAGTATGTACACTTGTATGATTATTTAGTTTTATTTATTTAAGTAACAAGCGTCAAACCGAAGATTTTTAAGTTTAGGGGTAGATGCTCTATCCCAGTGGTTCTCACACTGTGGTGCTCAGGGGTCTTTTGCAGATCATGTCCTGATTTAGTTTAATTTAGAGCCAGTTTCATTTTTTTTATTTTTTTTATTTTTTTATTTGAGGTTTAGGCCACTGCATAGGCTTCATTTGGTCCTGATTTAGTCCTGGTTTAGACCTGGTTTAATCCTTGTTTAGTCCTGGCTAAGTACTGGTTTAGACCTGGTTTTAGTCTTTGTTTAGACCAGGTTAGACGTGGTTTAGTCCTGGTTTATTTTTGGTTCAGGCTCAGTTGTAGTCCTGGTCTTAGTTGTGGTATAGTCCATGCTTTATTCTTATTTTGTCATGCACTTCTCTGTTTTGTTCCTTAGTTTATGGTCAGGATTTTGGCTAATTTCCGTCTATTAATGGTGGTAACCTATTACGCTGTGAGGTGGTACTTGTTGTGAAAAGCTTGAGAACCACTGCTCTATCCCTTGAACCACAAAGCCTTTATATCTCACAATAGTAAAGAATCCATAAAAATTTATTATTGGCTCCTTTTCTGATTATAATAGGCATAAATGGCAGAAAGGAGCCTGCCTTTACTTCTGCATACATCAGACCCTGATCATTTGGTCCAATATTGTATACTGTCTGTATTGTCATTACTCACCACTGAGGCATCTGTACAGCAGCAGCCATCTCTTTTCTCTTGCCATTACTTGTCCATAACTCATCCCCTCCACCATTTACAGCTGCCCCCTGTCACCTCCTCCTTTGGCTAAGTCCACTGGCCATTTATCGCATTTCTAGGAATACCTTGAAAGTTACTACTCTACTATTCTACTATTTTATTTGATTATTTATGTAAAGTCCTTGGTGAATTAACACTTGAGGATACTATTTTTAAAACCAAGATGTAGGCCAAGGCACTATTCAAACATCTTTGTATTGTAGTGAACTCCCACTCACGCATTTGCGGTGTGTTTTAAAAAAGTCTCAGGCCCACACAGTTTATTCCTCTCCCACTGAAAAGAGCTTTAAAATGTTGTCATTATGCGGAAGGCCATATGCCAAGCAGGCTTAAATGGTCTCTTTATGTTTACTGATTATTTCTCTGCAGAATTCATGAGTCATAGTTATTATAGGATGTACAACTGCCTACACACAATCATTAATGTTTTTAATTTTGTGGCTTACGTCTAGGTTGATTAATGACCATCTTTGTAATGCCATGAGTCATTTGGATTTTAAAGATTATGTGCTATGGACAAAAATCGTGGCATGCTAAAATACATCATGCATGTAACACTCGCATTACAAAATTGGATTAGTATTTTTACAGCTTGAATTTTCAAATGATTGCACGTTTGGATTAGCATTGAAGTGGCTTTTAGCTTTTAGCACATAGTGTCCATGCACTTGATAATTTAATACCCAACACTACTGAGCCTGTTTATCACTTACACCTGTGGGACAAATATAGGGATGTAAAAATATCCAAATCTCACAGTACACTATTATCATCATGGTCAAATATTTTTGGGGATATTGTGGAGGAGCTCATGGTATTGTAGAAATGTTCACGATAACGGAACATATTTTTTATAAATGCCCTGTTTCTAAAGATTAAGACTAAATAATAATAATACTGGAAAAGAGCAAAGAATCATGGTGTATATAGTTCCCTCGGCTATTTTACCATTCAAAACAATTGCAATATCACAATATTGTCAATAATATTGTCACTAGACTTGAACAGGAATCCTCTAGTTCAGGAGTAAATGGTCCATACTTTGAGTCACAAAGCCACCATATTTCACAGTGACACTCAAATGAATTTCTTCCTTTACTGACACATATGGCTTGTGTTAATATCTTTGGACCTATCTTGCAATGGTCCTAAAAATCCCTGCATCCAGACCATGTTCTGGATTCACAGCAGAAACAAATCTTTTTTTTTTTCTTAAACCTTTTGCTGAAAAACTTCACCAAAATCGGATTATTACTTTTTCAGTAATCTTGCAGACTAACAACAAAAAACCAAAACCTCTCTGACTTTTTTTTATCAAGACTTCAGATATGGGCCTATAGTTCTTCTTCACGTTTCAGATTCTTCCATTTTGGGGTCGCCACATTAAATCATCTGCCGTCTATTGATCCATATTACTCCAGATGCCCTTCCTGATACCACCCTCTCCATTTATCCTTGGGACTGGCTTAAGGAGTTCACTGGCCTGTGACCCCCTGTGGTTCATTTCAGTTTGGCCCAGATATTGGTTGTACTGTTGTTCCATACCATTTAGCTTTTTGTATCACTACTACTGCAGGCTCCACACATCCATCCTATTACTCTGTGACTGTCTTTGTAAATCCAATAAACCTACACCTCGTGAAGCTCCACCATAAGAAATGTGTGTGTCTCTAGGCTTCATAACACGCTGCCAGACTCACAGATTTAATTCAGGCCACGGGCTGCGATTTTTCACTATTACACAGATACACATTTACTGCTTATGTATTTCTGAGCATTTGGTTCAGATGGTTATGTAACACTATGGCAAGTGCATTGCTGTTTTTTTTTTTTTTTTTTGCAGAGGATATTTGATGTGGTTAGAGAGGCTTGTGTCTTACATATTTTACAGTGGACGACATGGAGAGCGCAGCTTTACGTTGCAGATGGCATCACTGTCTCCTGGGGGCAACACACACGTTCATAAGTTAGGTCAGTTTTCATAGTAAATGGTCCACTACAACCACATTCATTCTGTAAGCTTTACTTGCTTTTCCTTTGTTCATTTTTGGTTATTTTTGGAGCTTATAACAATCCCATGATTTGGTGCACAGTTTTTACAGATGGGGCCATGGGTTTGCTGCTTTGTTACAGGATTTCTGCAGGGTCTTAAAAAGTCTAAAAAGTCTTAAACTTAAAAATCTGAAATTAGATCTTAAAGAGTCTTAAATTTGCTGAGATGCAGAGTACTAGGATCTTAAATATGTTTAAACAGGGCTTAAATATGTCACGTACATTTAATATAACTACCTGCTTATTCTAAAATGCACCCTTAAATTCTCAAAGGCATATTACTGTTGTCAATACAAGAGCTCAGATTTTTTTGTGTTTGTTTTTTGCCAAGAACAAAATGGTTTGCGGCCCTCACTGTCATCAGTAGTCACAATTAAACGATGCGGCCACGTTTATGACTCAGCTTTTGTGCACTGCGGGCATGAAATAGGTCTTAATTTTCAACAGTGGTCTTAAAAATTCAACTTGTTGAGCCCTGCAGAAACCCTGTGTTAACTGATGGCTTTTTTAGTTGGTTAGCACGATTACTTGAGAAGTAATGTTGGACTTGAAACCAATGAAATCTTTAGTAAAAGTTAAGGTAGAAAATAGTTTTTCTTGGATCAGCTTCGTTTAGATGTAGGATTTTTTTTTATTTAAATTCTTTTAGGCTTTATTGATAGGACAGAGTAGTAGAAAATGAGGGAGAGCAGTGGGAAGTGACATTCACAGTCCTGACTCAAACCCACAGCACTTGAGGCAGGCTGTAGTTGCCCTATGTATGTACTGCAGCTCTACCGACTGAGCCATACTGCCGCGCAGATCCAGAGTTTTTTAAAAGAATTCAGTACCATTGCACAATGAGGACAAAGATACTAACTCGAGCTACTCGGAGTCAGTAAAGGAACAAATTATTTATTATTAGATCTCAGAGCATCACTTTGCTATGCTATGCTATGTTAGGCTATTATTAATTATTGTATTTCAGGCACTCTTTAAGAATATTTTGCCTATTTACTTCATGGATATTGCCAATAGACTAACTCATAACATTTTTTCAACTGATAAACTTAAAAACTTTGGGGACCCCTTTTGAGCCCTAAACCAGTGTTTGGGAACCACTGCCATATAAAACATACAACTTTAATTTCTGTTATAATCATTCCAGTATGATAGTCTTTTGGAATAGGACTTTTTGACTCTATGAGAAAATGCAATCCAAGTTTCACAAGTAGCACTTATAGGTAGATTTGCATAAAAGTCATTTGCACACAGGCCACAGCGATGGGACCATAATCTGATCTGGGTCACTTCATATCTGCACCGCGAGATGCACCACGTTTTCTCTATCTTTTGTCATTTCTGTTTCATTGAGATGGTGACAGAGCGAGGCGTGAGGAGACCAGCCGGGGCACAGACGTGATGGAGATGTTGCTTTGAAGATTGTTATTTGTGACTCGCTTTAATATAAAATGCCCCTGTGATATATTATCAGATCGTGGGAGGCTATATGTGCTGTCAATGACTATTTTTTGAGTCCCAATAGCAAACATGTTTTCTTGAATACACAGTAGTACTATATAGAGATATAAAAACAATCCATCGTGGTTAGCTGAAGTTAGTCAAATGTAAGTAAAATAATAAAGCATGTCAGCATCAGTCAAGCAATATGATGGCAATGAATTTTAATGAACTGATGAAGCGTCTGCCTAGCCATACCAATTTATTTGCTAAAATTCAGTGTGAATTGGAGTCAGGTGATCCCTTCCCAGTCCTTTTCTGCTAATTGGATATTCTTGATACCTATTAGTTATGTAAAAAATATATTTTCTCAATGACTTTTTTTTTTTCAATATAATTTTGAGAAGGGCTTATCTGTGATGACTAGATGACTGGGTCAGAGCATCTCTAAAACTGCACCTCTTGTGGCACAGCTGGGTTTTTTAGGAGTTTTTCCTTACAGGGAAGGAGGGTCCAAGAACAGGGAATGTCCTGGGTCTGTTTAGTTTAGTGTTGTTTATGTTTGATTGTGTGTTTATGTTTGATTAAGTGTTTGTGAAGCTCTTTGAGCTGACTGTTGTTGTGATACTGGGCTATATAAATAAAATTGAATTGAAATTGAATTGTGTTGTGTTCCTGGTCTACAGTGGTCCAAAGTGGTTCAATGCAGAAACAGCGAATGAACGGGCAACAGGTGATGCACCAAGGGATTGAAGGCTGGCCTAGGACTGCTTACACTTAAATTAACTCAATTAGAGCCCATAGGAAACATTCAGGGTACTGCTTAAAGAGTTATTTAATATAACCTGCACATGTATTTGGTAATTTAGTCGTCTTTTTTTATGTATGTTTTTTATCTATGTTTGTGATTTTTATCCTCCCTTGCAAATGAAAGCTCACTCACAAGGGCCTTCGCTGTCTAAATAAAGGACAAATAAATACATTTTAGGCAGGTGGTCATTATGTTATGCCTGATAATGATATGTATTTGAAATATTCCAAAACTGCCTTGTTGGTAGTAGACGGCTTAACATAACATCAGAATTGAAAGAGCCTCCCTACCCACTCTCTCAAATTCAAATAGCTCCCCTGCTGTGGGCACAAGCACACAGTGTAGAGCCCCAGGACGACCAACATAGGTCCACACCCACAATGCACTTGAGATGTTTCTGCCACTGCGCTGCTCTAGATTAAATATGACTCACTCTGACAGACACTTTGACTAACGGCTTGATGGGGAAGGCACCTCCTGCTGCTGCTCAGTGGTGCATATAGTACATATTATTGGCCACACACTTTTACACACACACACCATCACTTTATGCATTATACCTGTAACCTATTTATGCCAGAGCGCCCCCTCAGTGCTTCTGACTTTCTCCCACTCAGTGACACACTCCTGGCCCTTCGCACACAGTAAAACTAATTATGCACTTTGAGTCACAGGCTTTTGATAAATGCATTTCAGAAACAATAGGCTGTAGGGGAGATTTATTAAAAACATAGTTATTCAGGATTTTGGCGCATGTTTGGTTGTCTTTCAGTAGCCCCCTGTTCGTAAAGTGATTAGTTCCGTCACATGAGATTCGATTTCCCGAGGGTCCAGAAGCCTAACCACGAGCTTTTCTTTGTACCAGTCCCAAGCCTTGATAAATGAAGGGGGTTTCTTCATAAACATACAGTATATCAGATGAAATATGAGAACCACTAAATTATTTGCTGTGGTGACTGAAAGAAATTGCTTGTAGTGATTCTCTTTCGTTGTTTGCCTGTAAGTGTTTGTCCTGTGATTGGCTTAGTGTCCACCCTGTCTTAGGCCCAAAGCAGCTTAGGAAGGCCTCAGTCACCCATGACCACTAACAGCAGTAATATGAGCTGTATAAGCAGTATAAGATGAACAAATGTTTGTGTTATATTGCTTATGTAGAAATAGAAATTGTGTTTAGTATATTGCTTAAAGTGGCCGTATTATGCTTTTTTCAGGCATTTTGAAATAATTTTTGGACATCTTTGCATTAATAATTCACTTTTTTTTTAACTTAAAATAGTGTATATGTATGGAAAACGTCTTCTTTTTAGACCTATAACACTTTGCAGACAACATTTGGACTAGGTGTCTGTTGCCCCCTGCTGGCACTGGTGGGGAATGGACAGGGCATAAAATGGCTATTTAGCATAATAGTGGACCTTGAATGCTATGTAATGCTAAATAATAAGCTGTTGATTTCTATGCTACTACATGAGCATAGGCCCATGTTTTGCAAATCCACAAGAGCCAAATGTCAGTCAGTCTTTTTTTGCTGTGTAGATGGACAAGAAACAAAAAAAAACAAACCAATTTCAAAAGCAGCCCCAAACAAATGAAACACATTTTGCAGTTGGATGTTGTTGTGGAGAGAGATGAGTTTGGTGATGGGATGGAGTGAAATAGAGGTGCTATCAGATGGGACAGATGGAGAATGGCCCACTGCTTGAATGGAGAGAGGGGAGTGGGCTGAGGATGAGAGGAATAGGGAGACAGAGCATGCGTTTGATTGGCCTTCGTCGGTGGACAGCTTGTGTTACTGGGACAGATAAGGAATGGGGAGCATTGGAGAGGCACAGACAATGAGCCCTTTGCAGCACACATTAGCAGCCGTTTCACCAATGTGTTAGGGCTGTCAGTGTTAACTGATTTTATTAGCAGTTTTAATTATCACATTTTAAATTGTGTATGGAAATGAGAAAGTTTGACCTGGCTCTTGATGCCCTGCAGTAAAAACAGTGCAACTATTTCACTGAATAGCGTGTGTTCTCTCCCACAGGTCTGCTCAACCAGTTAGTCAAGATACTATCTGCTAGTTAATTACCACCATCAAAAGGTTATGTTGATTGGTTTGTTTATTTGTTTTCTCTCAGATGTGGTTGTCTTTTGATGACATTTCCAGAAAAGGGGAAAAAATTGGGATTTTAGTGTAGTAAATCCAGAACACAATCTGGATCCAGGAACTTTTAAGCCAAAAATATTAAGTGCTGCCACAAGGTCTTGGTATTATATCTTTCTCTCCGAGTGTGACTAGTTTAATACTTTTTATGGACAGAGATTGACTGATATTAGCATGGTCTTAGAACTTGGTTTAAAATCCAATACCACAGTTGACATTATTGATTATGTCTTTACTTTGGGCATGCTCATTGGTCACCTAGCTTAAAAAATGCCTCCAGCTAATCCACCTATATTGCACTGCTTGGCCAAACCGAAAGAAACCTAAAGGGCTTTTTGACCAGTAATCCAAACTTACATATTCCACCATTTCTCTTTTTGCAACTTCATATTTACTTGTAAAACTCATAGAAGCACTACTAGTCTGTCCTTGGTGAAAATACTACTCACCATCCTCCTATTTGCAGGTGCCTCCACTTTTAAAAATGGTAATTGGTCTTTTATCCATTTTCCAAAACCCACTCCCACTTAAGCCCACCGCCTTTGAATAGTTATCGGCCCTCTCATGCTCACTGTGAAAAATGTCGCAGATGCTTCACTTCGCCACTAATCTTGCCCAAACTCTCTTTTATCCTGCTCTGTGCTGGCCGTTGTGTGTAATTATAGCTCCTAGCATTACTCGATTGCCATGAATGATTTGTTGTACCAGAATAACAAAAGCAAACCTGAAACGGCGAGCTTGTTCATTTCTCCTGAAGCAATTAACTGACGAAAGCTAGCTCAATGGTAGATGGTTATTGTTATTTATTCAAACTCACCTCGTGTGTCAAGGTGAACTATTATTGGCCTGGCTGTTTGTATTTAGATAAGAGATCTGTGTCAGAAAGTACAAGGGAGCTAATAATACATACAGTTATTCTTACACTATTAATTTAAAAATATGTATTTTTTTTTTCTCTTATTGGAGTGTTTAATCATATTGTAGTATTTTATGATAGTTATCTGTAGAAAATATACTGTATCTTATTTCTTATTACCTTGGGCATGGTGGAGGAAGTACTCAAAATCTGTATTTTAGTAAAAGTACCATTTCAAAATAATATTACTAAAGTAGAAGTAAAAGTACACAACAAAATTATAGCTTGAGTAATAGTATAACAAGTAATGAGTATCACTATTACTACTATTAGTGCTACATATGCTACTACTACCATAATCATTGCTACTATTTATAGTACTATTACTATTACCCACTGAACATACTTTTACTCATTTAAATAGGCTATATTATACTTTTAGTCATATTTTTAAACCAATCTTGCCTCTATAACAGCAGTGCACATGTTACAGCTTTTAAAATCATAATCTGACTAAAAGAGATCGTTTTTAATAAGTACTCTACTGGTGCCACAAAAAAACAGGTGAGGAGACCAACAGAGGGCAGCAGGGTGCAGTGTGTTGCTGTTTTTTGAACACAAATGGAGAGGAAAAAAAGCTTATTATTTATTTAACGTTTTTGCACAATGCCATTTTACTACAAAATGAAAAACAGCTGTGAGGAAGTGGTGGAAACAGATCTGTACATTGTATTTTGGATAAATGAATGAGAGCAGATTTGATATAGAGGGCTTGTCAATTGGTCAGTGCTTCCGGGATTGGGTGGGGGTTTGTGGAGCCGAGCATTTTGAGGGCTCAGACCAACCATGCCAGAGAGTAGAAGGTTACTGAAACAGGCGTGAATAAAGCAAAACACAACTCCAGGTATTCTTTTGTGGAAATTCATACTGTCTTCTTAAGTAAACTACTGTTCAAAAGTTTCTTTTAGTCAGACAGGAGGGTTTGTTTACCTGCTTTACTAGTTTCGGCTACTTCCTGTAGCCTTCGTCAGAAGCGTCACGTGATGTCGCTGTGACGTGTCTTGTAGGCTGCTTATGTTGTTTTGTCAGACAGTAGGGAAAGCTTGCGCCCCCTACTGTCTGACACCCTCTCCAGGACCGCATCCCAGGTGTGGGATAAGGTGTAGGCTCCCTCGTCCCGGTTCATAGTCCCCGGTGCCCGTTTCCTTAGTAGGAACACCTTATCCCACACCTAGGATGCGGTCCTGACGAGGCTGTCAGACAGTAGGGGGCGCAAGCTTTCCCTACTGTCAATTTTGCATAATATAGCCCCTTTTAATATAGCAATGGGACGCAAGGAGAAAGCAGATGAATATTGCCAAAGCATTCATCCACGTTAAATGGTGTGTATGGTTAATTCTCTAAGCTCTGAACTTATGTATTAGTACAGTATTTTTGCAGTGACAAATTGGTCCAGTTTTACGTCTTAAATTAAATAATAACAGGAAGCTGCTCTAGTTAGTGTTTGAGTTGTGTTACCTTAGGCAGAAATGTTTGTTAACATGACTGAGTAGATCTTTTTCATTTAGTTCAAATCCCAATATGGCAGCCCGACAGACGGACTCTCTAAATTAGCTGGAGGGATATAGTTTGGATCAATGCGGTGCGATATGAAAAAGCTACTGGATTAGTGTCCCATCGCCCTGCTTAGTCTTGTTTGTACGCTGCAATATGGCACTCACTTATTAAATTTTTCATATGGCCATTAATCAAATGAACCACTATTGGCTTTCACAGTTTGTATTGTTTGCCAGTGTGTTAGCAGATTTCACTCATGAGCTGACACAGCTATTGATGTGTGATGGTGGATTTGTGCAGACTATAAATTATTCATGGAGCATTTTCTGAGTTGACCCAAAAAGTTTTACTCTCATCTCCCTTTTATTACAATGACAAGCTAAAATTAGAAGTACTAGTACAATTTAGTAGATGTTATACTGTAGGTTTCAAGTTGGTTTATGCTTTGATTGTGGTGACCCCACAGTATTGATTTATAATTTTACTACAACCTTTCCATTTGTTTTACCATTTTATGCAGTCAAAACATTATCTAAGTTTCAAATAGGCATGTGTTAGGTGAATTGCCAATTTAATCAAGAATATTTTCTTACAGTGATTTTAATCATTGTTAAAGGAGCTACACAAAAAGCTACAAAAAAAAAAAAAAAAAATGCTGCAAAAACTCAAAAAAAGCAAAGCAACATGATCCCTCAAGATTTTTGAGTTTGGGGGGCCAACTCAAAACCTCAAGTTTTCAACAACAAATTTTTTGTTTACTTAATTTAACATTAATGTCTAAAAAATGTAAAGGCCTCAGAACGGCTAGGCCAGTGAATAGAGGATTACTTAAACATGCATAAATGAAAGAAAACACAACTCCAGGTATGTTTTTAATGAGAGAACAACATTATAACATGGTAGAAAGCTCTGTCGATTGTGCATATTATAGCCCTATTAATAAGTACAGGTTATTGATGGCTCATTGCGATGCGTGTCTGATGAAGAATCGAAAACCAATTGGATGCAAGAAGGCAAAAATCACATGACATATTTGTAGATAAATTTCCTCTTCATGTCGATGGTTCACAATCTGGAAAAGTAGAAAAAAAGATTGATGTAACTAAAGGGTGGCACTACTTTGTATATTAGCAATGATTTTTGAATGTGCACTCGTGGCTTTATCTCCAATGATTTGATCCGTCAGTGTATAGGAGGAGGTCGCAGTGTGTCAGCCGTCTTTCATGTAAAAATAAAGCAATTCTGAATACAAAACCCTAGTGTATGTAGGAAGAGCAGTGACTCACAAAGCAGCAGTTGAGTTGTTGTGATTTTGTGCCCGAGCCCGCCGCTGCCAACAAAATCGCATCTGCACCTGTGTCACAGCATTCCTCTATTGAATGACTGACTCATTTTTAAGATGTGCCAATCAAAATCTACATTTGGCTTCTCCAGGCTTCCTCTAGGACACTAGTCGCTTAACATTTGAACTGATCTGAACTTTAATCTGACTTTATGCACTAACCCTATAACCTTGGATGCATTAATGAAAGCCGGCATGTCTTCTTGATGACTTTTGGCAAATCATTCATGCACAAGGGCTGCCTCGAGTGCTCTGTTTCCTAATATTGTTGGACATGTCACTGTCTTCTGCTTGTAGTAATAGGATGCTGGTTGGCTACACTGCTTTAGGCAAGCTTGAATGGAGTCTGACTTCTGGTGTGAGCTGCATGCTAATCATTGGCATGACCAGTTTGAAGCACCAGCAACACAGACACCTCTACATCTGTTGTCTCTATTCTCCTCCAAGCTCTTTCTCCAAACCCAATTTCTTCCCTATGAGTGCCTTGGGCCAATCGCAGCACAACTCCTTCTTTAAGCCCCACCCCCACTTGAAGCGCATTGGCTGCGGCGGGTCAGTGGTCGAGGAGCAGAGCCGAATGCAGAGCGGGATGACTCACTGTGCACTGCGGGCAGGTAGCACTGTTGGCACGTCCTGACCTCCAACACCGCTGCATGGGGATAATAAGGAAACTTTAATAAAAGCTAGACCAGACCAGATTAGACCGCCTCCAGCTGCTTTCCTCATTTACATATTATTGTAGCATTTAGACAAAACAACTGTGATGCATCCAGCTGATAAAAGATGACAATTGCTTTTTAAAATTCATTGCAATTTAAATAGCTGACTTGAAGGGTTAGGCAGGATACAGTGATACTGCCAGTTAATTGCAAGACTGACATTTAGAGAAACATTTACACAGGAACATTATGAGCAGTCTGTTGCCACCAATTTTCCTAGCCCCAGATCTATCTATTTAAATTGTAGCAGGAAAAGGCCTGCTGGAGTTTGAACCTAAAACTTTATTGCTGTCATGCATCTACTGTGCACACTGGCACATAAAAATGTTATTATAGTCAAATTCAGGAGTGATGATTGAAATTAGATGCAATGTTAACAAACCTATCCCAGTAACTTTGGGTCTTAGGTGGGGTACATCCTGGACAGGGACCAGCGTGTTGCAGGGCTGACACAGAGACATTCATTCATTAGGGGCAATTTAGAGTCACCAATTCACCTAACACAGCATGTCTTTGAACGGTGGGAGAAAGCCGGATCACCAGGAGAGAAATCTGTGCTAATGTGTGCTAATATTTTGGACTGGAGACTTTGACACAGTTAAGTGCCAAGCAAGACTTTTATTTAGTTAATTAGTTATGACTATGAATGTTGAGAGCTATACCATTTTTTTGAATTTGTACATTGTGTTGTCCATAAAAAAACTTTTCTGTTTTTGTCATACTTTACCTTCTGGGGGCGCCACAGCCAACTATGTGCTTCCTACTCACATTCATATTTATTTGGCCTTGGGTTTCACTCGGGATGCTCTTCCTGACGCAGCCCTCTTCATCTGTCCTGGCTTTGTACTGGCACAAAGAGCACACTGGCTTGAGCCCCTGTGCCTGGATTATTCTGTCATAATTTAAATATGTAGTTATAGCTCGTTATATAATACAGCCATTGAAATATTTCTGTTCTTTTCTTAAAGAGAAGTAAAGATGAGAAAAACTGAGTCATCGCTGCTGTTGACATCTTTACTGGCCGTCTCCACTCATACACAGCTATTTTAAGAGCGTTGTTAGTGAGGAAGCTTGTTATTTCTGCTCCCAGTAAGGGTCCACAGCTCGAGATGTACACTATTTGTCTTTTCACTTCTTCCCATTAAGGGTCTGTGCTCTCTGTAATGTACTGCTCCAATTAAATGAATGTACAAAAAGCAGCCCAGATAAGGGTCCTCAGAAAATTCAGATCAAACGGGACCCCATGCAGTGCAGTAAACCAGTCCTCTTCCAGTCATTACAGAGACACAACATGAATACATTGACTTACATGTGTATCCTAGGGACTTCCTCTTGGTACAAAATGCTTAGCCCATAACCTTTAAACAGCCTAATTTTAATAATGACTAATATAGGTCCAGTTTTACCCAGTATGGCTGCATACAGTGATCAGGCATAACATTATGACCACTGACAGTCACACAGCTGAAGTGAATAACACAAATTATTTCATCATCATCAGCATCTGTTGATGGGTGGGATATATTATGCAGCAAGTAAACATTTTCTCCTTAAAGTTGATCTGTCAAACAGGAAAAATGGGCAAGTGTAAGTGTTTGAACGAGTTTGACAAGGGCCAAATTGTAGTGTTTCCCAACCAGGGGTACAAGGACCCCTAGGGGTACGTGAGCGCATTGCAGGGGGTACGTGGAGTTATTTGATCATATAAATGGAACCTTTTCAGAGAATATTTGGCTGTCAAAAACTAAAATGAACCTAAATCTGGACTAACCCAGGACTATGCTAAGGGATCAACAGGGATTAACAAAAATTGCAGTACTAAAGAAGGACAAAACAGAAACTTGGACTAGATCTAAAACCAGAACTAAGCCAGATCTAAAACTAGAACTAAGCCAAGTGTAAACCAGAAATAAACAAGGTCTAAACCCGGTCAAACCAGGGGCTAAACCAGAAAAAAAACAAGGTCTAAGCAGGTCAAACCAGGGCTAAAATAAGATTAAACCTGCACTAAACCAGGTCTAAACCAGCACTATACCGGGCACAAACCAGTACTAAGCTCAGTCCTGGGAGTGCACAAGACCAAAAAGTTAGGAACCACTGGGCCAGGGCATCTCTAAATCTCCAGCTTTTGTGGATTGTTCCCGGTCTGCAGTGGGTCAGTATGTATCAAAAGTGGTCCAAGGAAGGAACAGTGGGGAACCAGTGACAGGAGATGCACATGAGGAGCAAAGGCTGGCACATGTGGTCCAATCTGAGCTGTTTTTCAGTGTAAGCAGACAGACTCATGGCAGGTCTGGAATAGCCAATTTGCATTAGCATTTATTTGATTGACGAGCCTTGTATAGACCAACAATCAACAGAAGTGCTAAACGTGCTTGATATTTTAAACACGGCTTAAACTTTTGCTGCTTTGGCAAATATAATGTGCATTGACAGCCTAATAGACTGACTTCCATTCAATTCTTTGTCAGTATTTTTCTTACCTAAGCTGAACTCCAATAAAAAAGTAATAATTTACTCCTGTTCTGTCCCATATATATCTTTGACCTGTACGGCAGAGAGATAAGCCTCCCTTTGTTTACCCACACCTTGCACTAGCTCTTTAACTGTAGCCTCTACCTGCTCAGTCCTCATCACTGCTCTATATGGCCGCTTTAGTTTTTATGGTCCAGTGTACATTCAGGTCAAAGTCTAAAAAAAACCAAGGACACTCTCACACTCCCAAAGTTGTACCTTAAGTTTAGTTTTGTTGCTGTAAACCTTTAAAAAATGTGCTTGTAGAAGTGCGTATCGTTGTGTGAAGGCCACTGAAGCTCGGCCATAAATCTGCCACCATCAAAGTGACTGGAAGAGGTGCACGATGGGAAATTGTTTGGCTGACTTTACTGAAGTCAGCTCTGAAACACGATGCTCAAATGTGCTGTGTGTAATTAATGTAATTAATTAATACACTTGAAATGTCTTCTACTTTGCTTGAATAGTAAAACCAAAGACTAAATTTGGGTTTGCATTTATTAATTTAGCTTTTTTTGCTCAGTGAAAACAGTGAATACTACTTTTTTATGACAAAAGTATTATCTAACGTAGCTGTAACTGTGAGATCTTTTTTCTGCTGCTACTTGTAAAATGTGCCTGTCACACTCTGCTTTTAAACTGTAGGCAGTGCAACTTAGACTGAGTAATAAAACCAAAGATGATCTAGCATTTTATGATTGGCCTGACAAAAATCATTCAGTGTCAGAAATTTAGGGCAGTCAGAGAGAATCAGTACTATCCCTTAATAACAAATGTATACTAACCTAGTGCTGTTATATTTTTTTCACAAATTTTCCTTTTACGTTTGGAAGTGTTTGTTTTATTTTCCTTTTAGCCACAGATTAAATAACAGTCTATGACACACTTTGCTTTTCTAACCAAGCCAATCTAGCCAATGTATGTTGCAGTGTTTGACATGTAGTAAATCCTCACAATTGCCGCTAGAAGCACTTAGAGTGCACAGACCTGGATCAAGATATGTTTCCTGACCCACTACTGACCTTTATGAAAATGTCAAAAGCCAACCAGAACTTTTTGAGACTAACAAACAAACAAATAAACTGACAAAAAACATAACCTCTGTAATGGAGGTAATAACTCGTACAGTGTGTCATGACATTTAGCCCAGTCAACTCTCCGACTGGCCGCTGAGTTTTGCCTTAAACCTGTTCTTTTCTGTCTTTTTGCCTTCCACATAGGCCCAGAGATTTTGCAGTACATCAAGCTTTGAATTTTTTTAAAAGCAAAACCACATCTGTTTAATCTTCACTATTATACATAAAAATCCATTCAGCTATTGTGTGAAATATGCAGTGACAAGCCCAGAGAGATGAAATCAATGGTTTGTGTATCATCACTTCGAGGCAGAGCTGTAGTTCCTCTTGTCATCTGTCTCTGTCAGTGTGTAGCTGAGCTGTCAAGCCAGGCTCTGATTCCTCCTGCTTCATTATGTCCTCAACCACACAAGACACAGCAGCACACTCTTTTGTTTTTTTGTTTTTTTCTGTGGCTTTTTCTAACAAAGTCTCACTGGTTCTGTCTTGAAATATGGCGTGTAGGCTTGAACAGCATTGTCACTGTTAATATGTCGTGTTGTTGAAGAAGAGTTGGGCTGATTGCTATTTTGTGGTTGTCTCAATCGGATATGAACATTTTTGAAAGTGTGTGAAAGTTTACCAGAATCTCGATCAAAAGCAAACAGATCAAATTAACATGAAAAGGGCTGCACAGTTTGAGGGAAAACATATAATATGCAACTTCCAACTATTTTGGATAATACACTCAAGGAAAAAAGAAACGCACCACTTTAATTTTCTCAATTTGTCAAAAAATATTACAGCCAGTGAAAAATTACAGACTACAATGAGTTTAGTACTATTCTGAGTCAAAATGAAATGACTGTTTTCCTGGTTCCGGTTGATTGATTTTGATGAGCAATAACAACTGTATTTTTGTATTAATCACGTATGTCTGGGTCATGAGTAAAACTCGGAGATGAATTGGACCTGTCCTCAATTGTGCACAACCATTCCCTATAAAAAGACACCAAAATGGAAAAAAAGCACATTTGTTCACAATGCCACGACTCCTGCAACCAGAGAGAGATTGGCAGCCATTGGCCTGCTTCAAGCTGAAGGAGCACACGGCTGTAGCCAGGAGTTAGGAGTCCATCACTCTACTGTTGTACGCCTTGCTGAGCGTTTCCACACCACTGGATCCTCCAATGACCGTCCCAGATCTGGTCGACCACATGTCACAACTGCTGCATTATTATTGTTTGGTCATGTTATTGTTATTGAAACTGTCATAAGCATTGATTAATTGGGTCTGAATATCAGGGACGGGTATATGGTTGATGTGCACATGTAATATTTCCATCAAAAATAAGTAACCAAACAAAAATGTGGTAAAAAAGCAGTGGTGCACTTCTTTTTTCCTTGAGTGTACATAAAACACTTAGAAAAGAAGTGTTGTTTTTCTGTTTTATTGTTAGTATTTGTTGTTTTTTGACTGTTTGTTAGTGATAGCACTGCAAAATATATCGCAAAATTATCATTATTTTGATATCAGCAAAATCTGTGTTGCAAGAAACTAAATATATCACAGTAATGTTGTGGTCCTTCAGGTTTAGGAGCTGTTTAGATGACAGTGCATTTTGCAGAATCCGCAAAGGTTTGATTGAGGTTTGGCCTTTCATTTACACAAGGACTAGGTTTCCATTTCCCGAATCCACAAAGGTTTGAAAATGCTGGCAGAAGTGTTTTGGTCTCACAGTGGGGAGCCACTCTGCATTCGTGTAAACTGTGCAAAACACTGAAAACGATGACGTACCAGCCCCAATCTGAACTTTGATGGGCTGTCTGCTGGGCGCTTGTCAGGTGATCCACAAGCGCAAAATACGAGGCTTTTAAGTCTCAGACATTTATTTTTAGTCCAGTAACTGTCAGTAATATCTATATAAGTACTTACTTTATAAGAATGGTTCCAGAAAACCACAAGTCCTTAAAGAGTAACTCACCCCTACACCATTTTTTTTGAGCTGATCAGCTGTACAAACAGGGCTTTAGTGATACATCTCACTATTTATAGTCTTATGTTTGACTGTTTTGTAAAAAAAGGTCTAAATTCACATTTTGTAGTGAAAACCGTCAGAGTGCTGCCCTCCTAGGGTCAAACAGTGGGATTTCTGCTCAATAGTTCCAGATAGGCAACTGTGACGTAGTATTTGACCACTTTACCGCACCTGTGCCGAGTATCTCCTCCCACGCCCCGTGCACTCCACGCCCTCGCTGTCTCTCTCCCCCGCGCGCTCGTCCCAGTCCTGCTGTTGCCAGGTGTGGGTCTTTTTCCTAAACACGCCACTCAGCCCCGCATTTACCGTTCAGTCTCCTCCGCCCCCCTCCCCTTTCACGGCTGCGCTTCTACTGTCCCGTGTGTCAGCGCACAATAAGGCATAATGAGCCTGATCAATGACAGTATATACTTACAAATTAGCAGTGTTGGGAGTAACGCATTACAAAGTAACGACATTACAATTGTCAGTAACGCAGGGGGTAACGCGTTACTTTTGAGCCCCCCAGTAAGTAATATTACAGTTACTAACAAAATACCCAATTAGTTACTTGCGTTACAGTCACTACAGTCAGTTTCATTTACCTGCAGTTTACCGCAAGGACACGGAATGAAAATGCATTAAACGAATAGCGCTGATACGTTTTCTACTTTATTTTCATCCGTTCCCTTCTCTGCTCCTCTTTATGCGCGCAGCGGCCACTCGTCCTGTCCGCGCGCGTCGGGGCGCATGCAGCTGCTGCTGTCAGTGGGGACAGCGAGGAAAGAAGAGACCTGCACCGCTTTGGCGCTAACAACAAGTGCGTTTTAGCTTCAGTGTAGTGAAATAAAACTGTGTCCACAGGACTTGAACGCTGCACAGGAGCAGAGGCAGGTGAACGTAAAGGACAGTATTTGCTGTGTCAGGCTGCACTGCTGCTGAAATGAATGCAGCTAAAAAAAACTTGAACGCCTGTATAAAATAACAGTGCGGGTCAGGGCAACGGTGAGGCTATAGGCTTCTTCTATTTTGAATTGGGTTCATTTGGGCTTCCTGTTAGGAAATAATCCAAAAGGAAAGTAACTAAGTTATTTTCACGAGTCAGTAACCAAGTAAAGTAATATATTACTTTTCAAAAGAGTAACTAGTAATCTGTAACTAGTTACTTTTTTGAGTAACTAACCCAACACTGCAAATTAGTGACACTGGGGAGAGTTTTGACTCCACAGATGTGTTTTAAACTTGCCACGCTTTAAGTCACTTTTTGTTTGATGACAATCGATTTCTTACTCGCGGAGATACGATCAAAAACAGCTCTCAGCTGAAATAATACCAGTAAATAAAGACGCGATCTGACGCACACGTTACTGCGGCGGCGCACGACGCCTTTCTCACAATATTTCAACTGTGTTATTATAAAAGGAACATAAAACATCAGTCCAGACGTCCTGCATTTTTTTCCCCCATTTCTGGGACTTGGCAACCCTGCTGTGGAGGAGGTCCATGAGGTCTCTGACAGCTGTCAGTCACAGGACCAGGCCTCGCTCCTCCCTCAGTTCTCCTCCTCTGTCTCTGCCAGGTCTCTGCCCACTTTTTGAGCAGTTTTCAATCTCTGGCAGTGGGCGGAGTCAGGCCTGGGCCAGGGGTGAGTTACTCTTTAAAGTAGTTGGGAAGTTTCAGACCAGAGCTATCACTTCCTCTGCTGTTTACTCACTGTGGGGTGTAGAGCAATTGTGGGGCCCACAGCACTGATTTCTGGACAAACACGGGTACTACAGTTTACAATCATTGTCGTGTAAATGCAGATTGCAGGCAGCATGACTGTTGTGATTTCCTGGCCAGTGCTGTCGTGTAAACAGGCCCTTACACTGTCAGAATCATTGTCCTCTCAGAGCCTTAAATAAAAAAGTGTTTGTGACCAAACAATTTAAAAGTCAAGATTTAGTCCTTATTTAGCTGCTTTGTTTTAGTCTTTGTTAAGGTTTATTTTGACACATTTTTGACAAGTAAATACAGCGACTTATACAGTATTTCAGCTTTAATCTAATTGAACTTCCTATGTTAAAATGTATATAAAAATATGGCAATAATATTATCATTAAAATATTGTGCATATATTATTTTTCTCATGTCATATGACCCTAAAGGTCTGGTTTTGCTAACTATTTTAGGTCATTAATGGGCGGAGAAAAAACTTCTTTGTGTGGATTTGCCGACAGAACACTGACCGGATTAAAGATTCGGTACCATTGCAAGATAGGAACAAAACATTTAAACCTTCTCAATGTAATACTCTGTAACATATAATTATCACTCAGCAGCTTCCTCCCATCGTCCAAAGACATGTGCAAGGTAAATTGGTGACTCTGTATTGCCCCTGTTGGAAATGTGAGCGTGAATAACCCTCTTTCTTCATTTAAGTTACTCACTCCAGCGCAGGTTTCTTTGTTTTTTGTCCAAATCAAGGAGGTTTGGGCCCGTTCCCATGTGTAAGGCACAGAGTAATCCATGTAATGAGATGATAATGAGTTTGGAGGAGTTTGAGAGGAGCAGGCTAATACAGAAAGAAGGTTTAGGCTGTGGATCTTCCTGTCAGCGAGCTCCAAACGGCTGTCATTGATCACAATTATAGATGAGACGCGGGGATCAGAGATGGTGAAGGGAAGGGGCGTCATTGTGAATGAAAGGAGTTGAGTTACGGTTACATAAGTGAAGGAGGACCTCAGACGGTGTCCTTACGATGGCTTTATGTAATGTTTCCCATGTTTAAATATTCACACAGATCCTAAAATTAGAACAGTTGATTTGAATAGATCTCAGTGGTAAAGTTAAGAAGGTTAATTTTCTGTTGGTTTAACATAGAGCTGAAAGATTTTGAAGAAATATCTAATTCTAATATTCTAATTTTCTGACACATTGCGGTTGCGATGAGATTTAAGACATACTGTATATGAGATATATATATT
Organism: Bostrychus sinensis; assembly: GCA_020698575.1. Taxonomy (NCBI): domain Eukaryota; kingdom Metazoa; phylum Chordata; class Actinopteri; order Gobiiformes; family Eleotridae; genus Bostrychus; species Bostrychus sinensis. The sequence continues at coordinate 17,323,493 of CM036252.1, forward strand.
TTTTAATATCAATGTTCAGTTCACAGAAAACATTTTAAGCATGTGATGAAGCATTGGCACTTGAGAAAACACTAAATATTAACTGTAAAACTAATACAAGGACTCATTTCTGTAGTGTTCTAAACTACAGCTGTAGCACAGTTTAAATTAGGACCAGAAATGATTAAGCCCTTCAAAGTAAGTCTTCTAAAAACAAACCTTGTCCAGATGACCTTCTTGTTTAACCTTTTTTACATATTAGGACCAATTTTGTTATTGCAGCCTTTGCAAAGATTTGCAAATTGCAACTAAATTGCAATGGCAATTTCAATTCAGTTTTGCTTAAATGTTCAGCCCTAGTTTAACATTTACTAATTTATCTTGTTAATCTTTGGTCCAGTCTTTTTTTTTTTTTTTTTTTAATTTAATTTAATTTAATTTAACCTTTTACAAATAGACCATGACCCAGTATTTCACTCTAGATAAGATATTGGAGGCGTAACAATATGTTTTTGCAACGATGCGATACTTATTAATTACAGTTGTTTTGATGTTTTGTTCAAGAATAACATTGGCTAATTTGGAATGATACAATTTGATACAATTCAACACCTTCATTTCGATAATTGATACAGCAACTTTTTGCCAAAATCATAAAGGTTTAAACTCAAATGTAGCATCGCAGCAAGGGTTTATTATGTCCAGCAGACAGAACGAAGAAAAGTTGAATATAACATTTTATTTCATTAAAAAACAAAAATGACATTCAAAAAGCCGTATCTGGTTTTATTTTAACTATGCAAATTTCTAATATCAGTATTTCCGATATATCGATCGATCGATATTCCATGCACATCGATACATGCTTACTAGAAAATAATTCAATTCAAGGTGTATTGATATAGTTGTATTGTAGGAAAAAAAAATATACATTGATATAGTACTGTTTTGTTACACCCAGGGGTGTAGCACAAATTTCTGGCCCCTTTGTATAAACCATCTTGGTGGGCCCCCTTGCTCACTTTAGCAATATCTCTCACACATATCCTACTCTTTTAAGGGCCCCTCCGTGCTGTGGGCCCTGGGTAAGAGTTTGTCTAAAAAGTGACACACATTAGACAAGGAAGGACAGAGCATAAAACCAAGTAAATGTTAGAGGTCACATGGGAGTGGCTCGGAAGGAAGTGCTAAGTAAAAATAACAACACAGCGTGAAAGTAAATGAGGCTGTTTTTTTGTTTTTTTTTTCTTGTTTTTTTTTTGAGCTGGCTTGAACGTGTTATGAGTCACAATACAAGGTCACACTTCCTGATGGACGGTTGTCAGGGGAAACCACAGGCACCTCTCTTAAAGACACACACACATTCACACATTAACATACGGTCATCTCTGTGAATCTGAGATAAGGTCACTTCTCAGCTCATCCCCATAATTTAACACTTACTATTCACACATCCGTCAAGAGAAAATGTTAAACCGAGACAGCTCTGGTCTATATTTTATATGATGTGAACGATTTAGTACTTGCAATAGTAGCATTTAAATCATAATTAATTCAGTAAAATTGATATTAGGGGTTAAAGAATGATTGGTTTTATAATAATTGGAAAACCATGTTGATTTCTTTTTTTTTTTTTTTTTTTGTAATCCAGACAGCCACTGGGGGTCATCGTAAGCCAGTATACTTTTTGAGTCAGTTCCAAACCCAAATAAATAGAGAAGGTTGGCCATCCGGTGTCACTGCACACTAAGCAGTTGATTTTGTGGTGATGACCTCAGAAAAGATTAGACTACATCAACCACAAAACAAATGGCTGTTGTGGTTAAACAATTTGTTTTGTGATAATTGCACAAGCATGAGGTTTTTTGTTTTTCTATGGTTTAGGACGGTGCCTTAACTGCCTGTACCAATGCATGATTGCATGCATTTTTTTTTTCTTTTCTTTTTTTTGGAAGTGACAATACACATGCAATGCAAAGATAAGTAATTCACTGGCCATGCAAATTGACTATTTATTACGTGAATATAATGCAATATTGTTGTCAGTTCACCTCAAATAATACTAAAACTAGAGCTAATTTTAAAATGTTTTTCTTGTTTTATGTTTTTATTTATTTTTGTCCAGTTTTGTGGCCTACGTAGATTTCATCCTTGCCAGTGCCTGAGCCAGCAGCAAATTTCAAGTTTCATGCAAATAATTGTTAGTAAAATATCCTTAATCCTCCTCCTGGACTGAAACACAGACACGGCTAATTCTACCTGATTTTGCATCTGACCTTCTTCATACTTTGTCACACCATTTAATTTCCTCAGAAAATGGCCTTAAGGCCAGAGGCCAGTCTTGCTGCAGACATTATCCATCAACTGTTAGCCTCCTACAGCTCCTTTACTTTGATCGACAAACAAACAAGTCATGCGAGAAGCAAGAGGCAAAATGTGTCTATTTACAGAGCTGGATACACTCAGTAGGCAGAGAAAATTTTACTTTCATCTGAGCATAACCAGAATTTTACCTTGCATGTAATGTACTCCGATTGGGGATTTCTCTTTACCGCAGTAACACACCTGGATAATGCCATTCATTGTTGGACTATTGCTGCATGTATTACAGCTCACTGGGATTACGCTACCCAGTAAACAAGCAGAACAGCAGGTTAAGGTTAAGAGAGACTTTATTGTCCCTGTAGGGAAATTTGTTCTCTGCATTTGACCCATCCTTCAATGACGCTGGGGCATTGTGCGACCGCAGTGCAGTGGACCTGCTCAGGAGTATCTAGCTGGAGGATTAGCTAGTTGTTCATGTTTCAGGTTGATGGGGGAAACTGGAGCACCCAGAGGAAACCCACCCAGACACGAAAAGAACATGAAAACATCTCTCCGGTCCGGGAACCAAACCCATGACCTTATTACTGTGAGATGAAAGTGCTAACCACTTTGCCATCATGCCATACCACTTAACACTCAGTGTTTAGAGCAATACTCACAAATTTTTAGACCAGCAAAGACACTTTAGGGCTGCCTTTTTTATTTTTGTTGTTTTAGTCTCACGTGTGTGTAACATGTAAAATAAAAAGCTTGACTGTTGTAGCGGATGATATTTTAATGTGCTTTTTTAGGGCGCACAGTTGCCAAGTAAGGGTTACATTTTTTCTGACTTTGTTTTGTAACATGTCGTCTAAGTTGAAGTGCTAACATAAATATTTTTTTATCAAAAATAGTGATTACCAAGACTATTAGCATCTGGCACTACTGGTAAATGCTCAGACTACATTAATGCCCCATTAACCTTAGCATTGTAATTTTAAAGTGTGTCCTGCTGCATCTAGACATAATGGAGAAATGTTGCTCTGAGGGCTTAATGAGCTATGAGCATAGCCTATGTTTGCAAAAGTAAGGGAGGTTTTTCTTCAGTTTAATTCAAGATGATTACAAAAAGATGCAGGTTCTTGAGACAAAGACGGACTGATTCAGGTGCAAATGAAGTAACCACTTCCAAGCAATGTTTTTTTAAATTGATTAAAAGACAGACCATTACACAGCACTGCACTCTCGCTATCTCCTGTCTTTAGAAGTGTAGTCTGTAAAGAGATCAATAAACACATTAGAAGAAGTTAAACTAATGTGTGGCGGGGAAAATGGAGCTGGCGTTTGGTGTTGTACAACAGAAAATGGAGACTCTGCCAGTTTTTTTCTCTGTATTTTGCAGCCAGCAGTCAGCAGCATTGGGGAAGTTCAGCCTGAGTTAGTTCCACATTAGGTTGACTTGTGGTCCAGACAATGTCAATAGTACAGTGTTTTTTAAACTGATCATGTGACGCTAAGCTAACAGGAAATAGAGAAATAGAAAGCAGTCTGTCATGTCTCGCATTTGAAAAGTGTTGTATTTTAAAGGGTTGTATTTTTAAATCATGCAGTGTTTGCTCATGCATTTTATGGTTTGTTTGGTAACATATAAACTCTGCTGCTTTTGCAATATTTCCTGTTTTGCCATTTAGATTTTTGAGGTTTGTGGCATTCACATTTGAATTGAATCAAGCCAAAGTCCAGGAGCAGACCAGCCTTTAAATCTGGAGCCTAACGCAGCAACTGTGGGCTTTAAGTGGGATACACTCTGGACAGTCGTCACTTAGTCACAGGGCTGACACAGAGAACTGCTTTGTGCATGCGTTAACATCTGAATTAAACCATACAAAAATACAGAAGCTGACTGGTCTTTAAATCAAACTGAAATCAGCTCCATATGATTTACTTTTGACACTCTCTAGCTGCTTTCATTGTATCTTAAGCTCATAAAGTTCGTCATCCCTCTTACCAACTATTTACCCTGACGGATAAACTCAGCTGCCTTGACTCTTCCCCAAATACACAGAGATATGGTCCAGGAGATTTGGATCCTGGAGGGATTCATCAAATTCTTGGCTCCTTCAAAGACAGATTGTTTATTCCCCATTATATATCTCAGCCTATTATTACAACCAGGCTGCAGCTGTGCTCTAGCAGATTTGCAATTATTTGCGATGCTAAGCCCCTATTTTATGGTATTTACTATACAATCGAAGACTTCGGTGTTGTATTATGGCCTTCAAAAGTCGTACAAATCAAGTCTTTTCTTCGTCTGTGCCTTTGTCTTAGATTGATAATAACATGTTGTGATCGTACAGTGACAGACGTCAAGGCGTCAATCGAGAGAAGTGAGACGTGAGAGGGACAGGAAGTCTGTATAAGTGTCAGATTGTTTCGACCACTACCATGTGATATACCTTGCCATATGTAAAAATAGGGCTGCGCAGTATGGTAGACGGTAGAAATTATATAAATTTGGCCTACGGTAGAGATTTGCGCTCTACCGTCCTTTCGTCGATGACGTTATCACACCTGCCTCAACTATGGCTGCAAGCACAGAGACAGCTGAGCATAGGGCTGTGCCAAAAAAATAATTTAAAACTGAAATTGGATAAAGAATAGGGTCGGTCTCGGTGATAAGCTTAGAGCACTTTCATTCGATCTGGACACGTCTCCAGACAGTGCAGACACAGATTACGGAGCAGCTGAGGGGCGCACACTGCCCACCTGTTAGAGCCTGCGCAACAGAGAACGAGTGGAGTTTAGAGCAATAACCACCTAAAAGGTACTACGCATTTAAATACCAAAAAAAAAAAAAAAAAAACGCATTTAAGACATCAACAACTGCAGCAACAGTGCTAAAAGAGGAGCTAAGCTAATGTTAGTATTTGCTATGCTGCACAAAAACGGCAGTCCATTCAATCGTTTTACAACGCAATTAAACCATAGGACAAACGGGCAAAACTATTCATATATATTTCACCCATCCTTACCCTGTGGAAACGCCGCCAGAGCTCTGGAAACGGGGCGCGCGTGCTGTGTTTTGCAGTAAAGGAGCGCACAGCTGCGGTGCATCGCGTGACGTGCTTCAGCGCTGTGTCTTGTCACTTGAAAAAGCTTTGTGATCAACGCAGAGTTTCAAACAGGTGATTTTACTGTTAATAGTTTGACAAAATGAGAGAACTAGGTCCAGGCTGTGTGAGGAGAGACAGGTCAGCTCTGTAGAAACAGACAGGAGTTTTTCCTGCGCTCATCACTGGAGCTGCAGTGAACTGGACGTTTTCAGTTGTTTAAAACTTAGAACAAATTAGCAGCTTGCCTCTTTTATTTGTTTAAATTATTACAGTTATTGTATAAAAAAATTAACCCTTGCAATTAAAGATTTTACATTAAATCCATCACTGTCTTATTACATTCAAATCTAAATCTAAGGATGAATCACAGCCATGATTATCAGTTTTTAATTGTAAACATAAAATTGAATAAAAAATTGAGATCGACCTATATGGGGGAAAAAATCGTGATTACATTTTTTGCCATATCGCCCAGCCCTAGCTTTTTATTATAATTTTTAACCTTAAATTTATACCACCATATATATCCCGTTACTGTGAATGGATTTGATTTATACCGTGATATGAAATTTAGGTTATACCGCCCAGCCCTATGTAAAAGTTTTTTTGCTTAAACAAAAAGCATAGTTTCTTGTATTTGAGAAAAACTATCCTTCACCTAACACCAAGTAGTTAAGGGAACAGTCTGTGAATGAACACTCCTAAAGTCATCATCTAGGCTTTATTATCAATGATTGTAATAGATGAATGTTCAGCATATACCTGAAGCTTTAGCAAACACTTCTCAACTTCTGTCTGTTGCCTACACCACTTGGAAACATTCAGTTAATGGCTGCTGATAACACAAAGACTGTCTAATATTGTGCTAGCTAGGGCTGCACAATATATCGTAAAATTATTATCACAATATCAGCAAACGCAATATCCGTATCGCAAGAATCTAAATATATCGCAATAACGCTGTGGTCTTCCATCTGACAGAGATTTACACTGAAAAAGTATTTTCCACCAGAGCCTTAAAAACATGTGTTGTGACTAAATAAAAACAGTTTAAACAGTCCAGTTTTAGTGGTAATTTTAGCCTTCTTTATTCCTGGTTTAGTCTCTGGTAAGTTTTAATTTTGTCGCTGTTTTGACTTGTAAATACAGGAACTTAGCATTTTTGTGAAATGTAGTGAATTTAACTTACTATATTCGAAAAGTAGGCTCTATTTTCAAATATCGCAATAATATCGTTATCGCAATTTTCAACATAGTTATGTTAGTTCAACATATCGCAAGTTTGCACAATATTGTGCAGCCCTACAGCAAAACAGAGCAGAACAGATCCATAGACAGAGTAAAGATATAAAATATGGCTGTGCATTCTTACCATTTTCAACAAAGCATAGAAGGATTGCATAGGTCTTCCACTGAGCTTGATGTTTAAGGTAAGCTATAAACTTTCTCCTTTCTGATGTAATGTATTGGCATCCTTTGGTCTCTTGAATGGGTACATTTTTATTTTTTCCTGCAGAAATTAAGCAAGAATGTTGGCTATAGACTTAAGAGTGGGGTTAATAGTATTTACTAAGAAGGGCTCCCCTGTTTACTGCAAGTTTATCTAATTGGAAATGTTAAACTTTCACATATTAATGACCCACTAAGTATCTGCTTTTCCACACAAGACATGGTTGCCCCAGTGCATTGAGAGGTTTAATTTAAGAGACCTGATGCTGCGCTATGAACAGCTTCCATTAGAGTTATATGACCCTCGTATCATAGATCATACACTTTATCCCAACACTTTTAAGACCTGCCATGACTATAACCCACAGTTATGATGTCCAATGATGAAGCTCCCTGTGTGGTTGTAAACAGTGAGTGTCATGTCTGCTTAGTGAAGGAGAAAAAAACAGGCAGGAAAGACATCAAAACAAGAAGAGTATTGAAACATGACTAGCTTATTTTATATCTAGAAATACAAATTGATTAGTAATACAATTTTTTTTCCATTAGCACCTTGTAAAAGCAGTCAGTATAAATACAGCTATGTACTTAAACAGCAGATTATTTTTAGCATTCATGTTGCTACGCTAATCCAGTCCAGTCTCATTAAGAGTGGTAGTTCTCATTCTCTGCATGCACTCAGACCCATGTGTATGCTAATGTGACGATGATTGTGAATGAGTGGCATTTGTTTCTATGGTAACGCCTTCACAGAGAGGAACTTGGAGACTACAAAGTCGAAAGTGTAGCAGACTGGTCTTCATCTTCAGCAGTTTTCCCAGGTTTTGTCTTTACATGTGTCATTCTTCTCAAGCCTTCTTTTTTTTGGCAGGTTTTGCTCAGTTCCTAAAAGTCTCAAAGTATTGGTCTCTCTGCTTCTTGGATTGGTTTTGTGTGGCTCTGCTTCATCTGCATTGAAAGCGTCCTAGCCTTGTACCTTCACTGTAAATCCAATCCAATCTGCTTTATTTTTTATAGCACATTTCACAAAAACAGACAGTTTCCAAAGTGCTGCACAAGATTATAAAACAATAAATGAATAAATGCTCCATTTAACCATATAGTTTCCATGAAAACAATAAAAACTAGTAAAATAAAATAAGAGCAACACCCTAAAAAGCAATATATAAGTAAAAACAATTTAAAAAAATTAAAAAACAACTCTAAGACACAGGACCACACAACTCACGGCAAGTTAAAAGCCAGAGAATAAAAGTGGGTCTTAAGACAAAACTTAAAACCAATCAAACCAATCGGAGAAGGCCCAGTCCCCCCTGGTTTTAAGTCTTGTCTTAACAACAATAACAAACAATAAAATCTTAAAATCAATTCTAAATCGATGAGGAAGCCAGTACAGGGAGGCGAGGATGAGAGTGATATGTTCGCACTTTTTGGTTTTTGGTTTAAATGTCTGTCATGAACACCAAGCTTTACCTGGATCTTTGTAAAACAACACAATAAGATAATTTATGTATTGTTTGTATCTAACCCTTTGTAATTCACAAAAACTCAATCAATACAGACAAAAAATATAGTGATATATCGTAGGTTAACTTGTGCAATATATCAATGATTGCAATATCGCCTTATCATGATATTATCAGTATCATGAGCCATGTATTGCATATTGTATGAGGTGCCCTAATTTAAACTGCTCTGTTCATTTGTAGCAGCATTATGTGGTTTGTGAAAAGTACAATTTCTTTGAGACATTTAGTCAAAACTCTAATAATGTGAGCATTTTATAATACAGTCAGCAAGCAGGGTCAGGCATACCACTTTGTGAATGAAATGGGTCTGGTAAGCCTTACTTTCAAAGTGATTTCCAAGCAGAAATTCTCAAAAAAGTATTGGTAACAGTTAATATAAAATTGGACAGCGTTGATGTGATTTTTTTTTGTCTGACTGGTTACATTTTTATCTGTTGCATCCTGATCCAGTTTAGTTTGTGTCCATTGGTACTGTGCTTTAAACCTAAAGCTCACATCCAAAGACACACAACTACTTTGGTAAAATAGAAAGAAAAACATTACTCAAATTGTCTGGAAATGGTTAGATTTAAGTTGAAAATAAAAGTTCACCTAATATCACCTTTTAGCAACATGTCTTCCACCTGAATTCTATATATTTTTCCTGTCTCATCCACCAGGTGTGAGCTGTATTTCATCTTAAAAATAGATGCTTTTCATTTTTATTTCAGTCTGTGCATCATCTCCGTGTCCACTTTGATCAAAGGGCTGTCTGCTGCTGCTGCTTGTGTAGTTTTGAGCGTCTTGCATCAGTGGTCAGACACTTGTCCTTTTCAGTGTTAGGATACGAGCGCTGAGAGAAAGATGAAAGGCAGGAGGTTTTTTTTTTTTCTTCTAAATTTAAGTTGAGCGGCTGGTGAGATGACAAGAGGCTGAGGTGTGCCTTTAATCTCAGAATTTCTGTCCTAAGTGGTTGTTATAGTTTAGATTTTTACTTCCATTGTTTGGACAGTTGACCTCTGCTCAACCTAAACTACGTACAATATTAATTATGCATGACATTTAATTACCATGACCGCAGCCACTGGCCGTTTTAACAATTTAGTAATCAGCAATTTGTATGTAAATAGTCAAGTTAGATTTCTTTTTGCTCATTTTCAATAACTTTTATTTGTTTTTAAAGAGGATATTTTATTCTTTTTTCACACTTTTTGAAATGGTTCTGGACACCTTTGCATTTGTATTTCATCTTTTATAACTTAAAATAATGTATGTATGGAAAACGTCTTCCTATGGGGAGGTGTTGCTTTGACTTTGCAGGGGACCCTTGGATTAGGTGTCTGTCGCCCCCTGCTGGCAACGGTGGGGACGGGACAGAGCATAAAATGGCTATTTAGCATGGATATAAGGAACATGACAATTACAGATAAATAAACTGACTGCTTCAAAGTTGATTTAAGCTGAAATAGTCACAATGAGTCTGGTGATGGTGTATGGACTTTGGAAATGAACAGGAGCACTTCCTGGTTTCACGTAGAGAAATAAAACCGATCGTTTCCAGATTATTGGAAGACAGGATCAGCAAACAGGATTACTCAAACATCCGTGAATGTAACAAAATACTACTCTAGGTATGTTTTTGAGGTTGAAACATTATAACATGGTTGAAAGCTCAAAAAAGTCTATTTAGCATAATAGGGGACCTTTAAAAAGAGTAATGAGTTTGCCATTTACCTACTTCGATTAGTGGCTGCAGTTGGATACATTTTATCACTCTTCCTCAGAGGTTACATTAGAGATAATTACTGTCTGCCATTTTGACGGACAGGGTCAAAAAAATTTCATCATGAGCTATTTTTGTCTGTAATTGTATACTTGAATATTAATATTAATATAGGCTTATAATGACACAATTTTGTGTGTGTGTGATACAGTTTTATTAATAAGAATACTAAATATGCATACACCAAAACAATGCTTTAACTCATTTACTGTTCTTTTAATTAATGAATGTGTCCTGGATTGTCTAAAATACAGTAGCATATTGGACACTTGTGCTCCACTCAGTCACTTAGCGGCAGCAGAACAATGCAGCTCTCCCCCTGACGCAGCCTGGTGAGCCTTGAATACAGCAAAATACAAACTTGACACTCTCTTTCCTCTGCTCACTGAGTTGCAGGGCCTCAGACCAGTGGTGTCTGCACCTGTACGGCTGTATGCACTGTGCGTGGCCTACCTTTAGATGTTCCGTTAAATTTCCATAGCGCACAGAGCAGCGTGGAGCCATAGCAGCGTGTGTTGTTGCAAACCTGTGTAGAGCTCCTGCTTACAGCCAGGACTCAGTAAAACTGTTGAAGTGTGTCCATATGTGACGTTGGTTACATGGAGAGGACCTTACGTGACGCGTTCTGAATGTGCGCGTTTCCCCTCCGCCTTCACAGAGCACATTGGTCATGGCGGTCTGTTCTTTTACTTTAATGCGTGTTGAAGCTACAGGTAACAGACTGAGGGTCATAGAATGAGAGCCAGGAGCTTTTGCGCAGAGAAGACTGTGCGCTCCATGGCAGTCACAAAAACAAAACAAAAAGAAAAAAGGCAAAAGCAAAAGGAGAAGGGTGTGTTTATTGGAACCCTAAAGCTCACCACAATGTTTTGTGTCAATTTCCAGACTGTACAGGCCACAGGCTGCAGAGCACAGCCCTGTCTGCTCTTAGTCCACAATGTTTTTTTTTAGGGTTTTTTGGTGTTTGACTTTTAGTGTGCTTCAGCCTGGCGCTCGCACACGCATAAGTTCAAGAATTATATGAAGTTGAGACAAAGCCTATGACAGATAGTTATTTAATTAACTCGCCCTGTTGCCATTTCCTGGACAGAACTGGAAATTGCAACTCCACCTTCCATCATTTTAGTCTGCCATAATGACAGACGCCCTTCAGAATTTTCTGTCACAGCTATAAATAATGGGTAAATGATGGAAAATTCTTGGTTAACGTAATCTCTGCTCTTCCTGAAGGTGCTTTCTTGTGTGCAGAAATATTAATTTAGATTAGACTCACCTCGCAAGAAACATGGTTGTTGTATTGTCTTGTTTTGGGTTTTAGCTTTCTATTTTCAATATTTTCTTGTGTATCTTGGATGTAAACAAACCCTCAGTCTCGAGTGCATGCACATTTTAGTTGAATACTTTTGTTAAGTTGGATCAGATTGTCTTTCATGTTGCAGTTTTCCTTTTGACTAAATATGAGAAGTGTAACACATGCGTCATTGTCTGAAGAGTGACATATTGATTGATAGTCCATACTTATCAATAAGCTACAAGGGCCCTGGAGGTCAAATGTATGCCTCATATGTTGAACTTTTGAAACCGCATCTTTAATTTTCACCCCATTCTCTCCATGAATTCCAAACAACTTAATTTTTTTCTCCACGTTGCATTGTCACAGTCCCATATTGTTTTGTCAGCTGCTATTACTGGCGCCTCACTCGATCTCCTTATCTGTTTGTCCTTGTCTTTTTTTTTTACTTTTGTTGCCTTTGTGTAATCAAAACTCCTTGTCTTGTCTGTCTATTCTCTCTTGTCCAGTGATTCTCAAACTCTTCACTCCAAGCACCACATTGGAAAATATTGATCTCTCCAAGTCCCATCTTTATTGGGACAAAAGATAAAAATAGTGATGTTAAGTTAGATTATAAGCCTGACCATACCAGAACTAAACTGTGGCTAAACCAGGACTAAACTGGGGCTAAACCAGGACTAAACTGGGGCGAAACCAGGACTAAACTGGGGATAAACCAGGACTAAACTTGGGCTAAACCAGGACTAAACTGGGGCTAAACCAGGACTAAACTGGGGCGAAACCAGGACTAAACTGGGGATAAACCAGGACTAAACTGGGGCTAAACCAGGACTAAACTGGGGATAAACCAGGACTAAACTGGGGCTAAACCAGGACTAAACTAGGCCTAAACCAGGACTAAACTGGGGCTAAACCAAGACTAAACTGGGGCTAAACCAAGACTAAACTGGGGCTAAACTAGGGCTAAAATTTGGCCTAAACTAGGTCTAAACCAGGACTAAACTGAGCCTAAACCAGGACTAAACTGGGCCTAAACCAGGACTAAAATTTGGCCTAAACCAGGACTAAAATTTGGCCTAAACCAGGATTAGACTGGGCCTAAACCAGGATTAGACTGGGTCTAAACCAGGACTAGACTGGGCCTAAACCAGGATTAGACTGGGTCTAAACCAGGATTAGACTGGGCCTAAACCAGGACTAAGCCCTAAACAGATAGAGCTGTCTGTTTTTTTTTATCTTAAGAGATCCCAGACACTCCTGAGTACCACCAGAAAGAGTCTGTGTACTATCAGTGGCACCTGCACCACAGTTTGAGACCCACTGCTCCAGTCCCTTCGTCAGCCCTCGTCTTGTCCTCTCAGAGTCTTCCTCTGGTGTATTTTAGTGGTTGCTTTGTGGCTCCGGAGCCCTGCAGATGAATTATTGAGCAGATTGACCTCTGGCTGCTCAGATACTGTTTTGGGTGTGGCCTGGAGCTTTTATTGATTCAGTTTCAGTACCTCATGTCCATCTGGTTTTAGCTGCGCCTGTTCCAAACAAAATACCGGACTCTGTAAGACTTGCATTCTTGTTGTAACTGTAGGCTTCTCCGGTGACAAGCTGAACAGTACGTCTTTATTCAGCCTCCATCTTGTCGTGTAGCTTGTGTTTGAGTGTGGCGAGAGTGGTCTTCTGATGACTTGTTGCTCACAGTGCAAACGCTCAGACTTGGCACAGTGAGAGCCTTCCGTAATCTAATGGGCCTTTGTCTTTTCGGTTGCAGACTCTTCAATCTGACGCTGAAGAAGCTGATCATGTTGAAGGAGCTTGACAAAGACCTCACGTCGGTGGTCATCGCTGTCAAACTGCAGGTAAAGGCCGGCTACAACTGTGGAATTGTATAAACCCTCACAATTAAAATTTATTAAGTCCACTGGAAAAAAAAAACATGAAACCCCATATATCTTATCATTATATTATTAAAAAAATAGATGATGTGCATTAATTTGTCTAACAATAATCAAAGGCAAATGTAGAGTGTTAAAAAAAAAAAGTTTATTTTTTTTTTTTAGAAAGCAGACAACAAAATATTAGTTAAAGTACTGTAATTTGGAGAAGCAGACAGGAGCAACAACATTTAGGCTGTGTCCACATGGAGACATAGCCGCAAAGGTTTTTTTTATCGAATAGGCATTTTGTCCACACATCTGATGTTCTGGGAAATTCGGTTCCCCCATGTTTCCCCTAATGAGCGCCAGGACTTTCTCTCTTTTAAAGGTCTGTTTACAAACTTGTTGAATTAAACACTTACTGTATACATTATAATTTAATGTATTTTAGCCATTTGTGTATTTTGAAGATGATTTAGAGTTGTTTAATTAACTGATTATTGACATATTCTGCGTAACCCCTGAAAACTGTAATTAGCCTATTTTTGGAAAACATTTGCTACAGCCACAACGACTGCTGTGATATTGTGTATTTACAATTTTTATGAAAAAATATTTGTTACTCAATTGTAGTCCACGTTTTGCCGAGATTTTTCATGCATTCAGTCATTATGTAGTTCTGTTATACTATTTGTAGATGTATCAAATGTACAAATAAAATAAATAGAGGTTTATTATTAATTCTATCAGGATTATGTTGCATAGATCATGTGTTTATTTCTATGTGCGTAAAACGAGAGAAAAGCCATCACAGTCATTAACCTAAACAAACATCAATAATTAGCGAATTAAAAACATCTAAATCATCATATCAGCATCAAATAGCAAAAATACATTTGATTATGATATATACAGCATGTGTTTCATTCAACAAGTTTGTAAAAAGACCTTAAAATGAGAGTGAGTCCTGGTGCTTGATAGGGGAACCATGGGCGAACCAAATGTTCGTGTTTTGGGAGGTCAAATACGATCATTTTTGAAACCGGGTCCCAGAGTGGAAAGATTTCAAACCGCCGTATGTTTCTGTGTTTACAGCCCATATGCATCTGTTCTGAAACAATGATGCCATTTCCCCACCTCTCCCTTAACCCCCATGAGCAAAACGTCCAGTTTTTTGGATTTTACAGCAAAATACTCTGCTCCTCTCACGACAGACTAAGTCCCCTTTGCAGTTCGCACATTCATATTCACCGCCATGGTCTTGTGTTTATATTGCACGAGATTTCTGTCTTTTGTTTGTTTGTTTTGTGTGTGTGTTTCTGTGGTCACGTTATGCATTACAGTGTTTACAGTGGTTTTGTGTGGGCACGCACATTTTCTGAGACAGTGCCGTACTTATGGAAAACGTTTTTGAAATGCTAACGCTTTTTGTGGATATAGTGGTCAGCACTCCTGCTTCACAGCAAGAAGGTCCCAGACCATGTGTGGCCTTTCTGTGTGGAGTTTGCATGTTCTCCCTGTCTGTGTAGGTTTCCCCCAGGACTCCCATGCAGAAGAGATATTTAATCTCAGAGGGACTTTCCTGGTTATATTAAAAATGGCCATATTATGCTTTTTTGTGTGTCTTCTAAATTAATTTAGGACACATCTAGATCATCATCTTATGTTTTCTTGGTCAGAAAACGCAATAATTACCTTTAAAACCTTATTTGAAGAAACTCATCATTTGACTCTGTGAGAAACGCTCAGATTTGGTCCCTGTCACTTTAAGAGCCCTCCTTCCCTGCTGTCCTGCTTCTGTCACGCACCTTCAGCATGTTTCAACAACACGTGCCGGTGCGGAAGCAGTGTTGTCCGCTGCAGTTTGGGGGTGGGTTTGTTTGGTTGCTGTGAGGGAGGCATGAGCTGTAGCAGTGCTTCCTGAACAGTGCAGGACCGTGAGGGGGTGAAACACCGGTGAAATTAGTCATTTTGGCCTCTCTCAAACTCAATGTAGGAGAACAGAGGATTACTCAAACATGTGTGAATGAAACAAAACACAACTCCAGGTATGTTTTTGATGAGGGAACAGCATTTTAACATGGTAGACAGCTCAGAAAAGTTGATTTTGCATAACATAGTTCCTTTAAGGTCAAATACATAAGCTGTGTAGTGTGCATGGCTGCTGAAAGAGGCAGTTTTAAAGTTTTTAAAGTCAGTTCTTTTGTTGCTTTTTATGTTGCTATTATTATTTTGTTGCTGTGCTCCTGTCTGCTTCTCCAAATTAGGAGTGTGCTGGCAGCTTTCTATAGTAGGACAGAGAGTGTTGCCATGCAGTCTGTTTGCCTAATTGTTTGTTTGTCCATTTCTGTAAAGTCCTTTGAGTTACCTGCCAATGGGATATTGAGGAATAGAAATACAAAATATATCAAAAAGCATCTAATATAATTGTTAATGTGCATTTGTTGTTCATTAACATATATCAGTTTAATTACAAAAGTTAGTGTATGCACAATGAGCTACTTAAAATCACAGCTTCTTATTGCAGACTAGAGTTGATAATAAAAACAAATAATTTCTGTGTTTTTTTTCCTTCATGAATCAAACTTAAGTCTGCTGGTTCTGCCACTCACTCAGTCTTTCTTCACCTCTCTCCTCTCTCTCTCTCCTGTCTCTCCTCGCTGCATGTGGCTGATGAGTTTATTGTTTTGACGCAGCAGGAGTTGCACCAGAGCAGTCTCACAGTCATCTCCTCCTGTCTATGTCTTTCATGATGTTTTTGTTTTTCCCTCATTTGTCAGGGCTCCAAACGAATCCTCCGCTCCAACGAGATCCTGCTGACGTCTGCCGGACTCACAGAGACCGACCTGCAGCTCACCTTCTCACTCCAGGTCCAGACCAGTTCAATGAGTCCAATTTTGCATAATACAAAACACACTTCAATGGTTACTGTTTGACAAAGTTTATTTAGGATATTAGCATAATTGCTGCACGAGTTGTCACACAAAATAAATCTCTTTACGTCTATGGCTCTGTAAATCAGTATTGTAAATTCTCTAATTTTCCTTTTATGTTTAATAAGGACAATATTTATAATTCAGCATTTATGTGGTTCTGGTTCCATTTTAGGAAGCCATTGTTCCAACTTTTAATATGCTCAAAAAGCCAAAATATTTTCATTTACAATAACAGATGAACACAGCTCCTTATTCAGAGATAAAATTTGCTTTCTTTCCTATTAAAAGCTAAATGTAACAGATGTCACTTTTATGTCCACATGTAGAAATCCCGCAACATAAAGAATATTTAAACAAATGTACTGATTACAAATAAATTGAGCAACTGCCTAATTGCTAGCATGTGAGTGACTCGTATGACGTCAAGTCCGTTTCAAGGACCACATGAATGCAACAAAAGCATTTAGCTCTCAGCCAATCACAGCTCATGACATTATATCTCATAGATGACTCATTTAACAGCGAGTAATTGGCACTAAAGTGTGGGGTAAGAGCAGTGCCTTTTAAAATGTTTTTGTTGACTTTTAGTATAATTTAATATATTACTATAGAAGAGGCTAAAAATTAATAATAAAGTAGGGGACGTTATTAATAAATGGCTATCTTTTAATCTAAACATAACATCAATAAGGTTAATCCCAAGTTTTGTTTTGTCTTTTTTGTTCTTTGTCTTTTTTTATTGTTCTGTTTTGTTCTGGTTTATCACGAATGGCTGTAAAAATTGAAAAAAAAAAAAAATGATAACCTGTATAAATATTGTGTACAAAAGTTGCTTATTACTAGGCATGCTCAAAATGACGATTGATGATGTGACACAATAGTATCAAAAGTAGTATCAAAAGTATTAAAAAAAAAATAATTTAATATATTGTTGACAGCACCACAATAAAACAAGGCAATGCTTAATGAAAACAAAGATACAGACCAGCTACTTCTGACTTGTAATCTTGAAATTATAATTTTAAAGATGAATGTGAAATGATTTAATCTGCCACCACAATATCTTATCAGAATAAATTCAGGTCTATTATGTTTTTGTGGAAAACACTTCACAGCAGAGATACAGATATAAAAGATGAAATGAAAATGATTGTGCCCTTCAAACAGTAATATTTCACCTTCACAGTCTTTTAGACGGAGCGTGGCTAATGTAATTCCCATGAGATCGGTCCACGCTAACTGCTCTATTTTAATTTCTTTGTCTCTAAATGCTGCTAAAAGGTCAGGGAGTTTCTCAACATGTGCAGTGAGAGGGATATTATACATTATATATTAAACATTGCACAGTAGAGAGAATATTAAAACTTAGCAGCAGAGTGGGTTTATGACTCGAAGACGTGTTTGAGAAGTCATTTTCATTCATTGTCGAAGTGATGAGACTGTTAATAATGTGAGAGGTGGCATGACTAAGTGGATGTGGCTAGAGGCAGGTCAGTGAGTGCGGAGGCCTTATGCAGTAACCATAGGTCGTTGTAATCATTGTTGGAGCCCATGTAACAGCTCAGTCACCCACCTGACAGCTCATAATGCAAGTGTTACGTGTTTTTTTGATTGCAGTACCCCCACTTCCTGAAAAGAGATGCCAATAAGCTTCAGATCATGCTGCAAAGACGGAAACGTTACAAGAACCGGACCATTCTCGGATACAAGACGCTGGCCCTCGGGCTCATCAACATGGCAGAGGTACGACAAGTCAATTCGTAATAATGTAGAATATAATACATACACAAGCATAACATTAGGGCCACTGACAGGTGAAGTGAATAACAGACTATGGATCTGTTTAGACGACAACAAGTTTTGCCGAATCCGCAAAGGTTTGATTGCAGTTAGGCCTTTTGTTTACACGAGGATGGGGTTTCTGTTTTCTGAATCCGCAATCTTTTGAAAACGCTGGCAGAGGTGTTTTGGTTTTACAGCAGAGAGCCGCTTGTAGCTGCTCCACTCTCGTGTAAACTGTGAAAAGACCGTACTCACTGAAAACGATGACGTAACAGCCCCAATCTGAACAGAGGCTGACTGCCGGGCTCACGTCAGCTGACCCGAGAGCACAAAATATGAGGCTTTTATGTCTCCTGCGTTCATTTTTAGTCCAGTAACTGTTAGCACTATCTGTATAAGTACCGTATTTTCCGCACTATATGGCACACCTAAAAGCCTTTAATTTTCTCAAAAACCGACAGTGCGCCTTATAATCCGATGCGCCTTATAGTGCGGAAAATACGGTACTTACTTTAATGATAGACTTAATAAGAATGGCTCCAGAAAACCACAAGATCCTAAAGAAGCTGGAAAGTTACAGACCGGAGCTATCACTTCCTCTGCTGTTTACTTGCTATGTGATGATTGCAGGGCCCACAGCGCCGTTTGCTGGATGAACACGGATACTACAGTTTCAAATTGTTATTCCTTATACCTCAGCGTTGTCGTGTAAATGCGAATCGGAGGCGGCATGACTGTTGCGTTTTTGTGAGCAGTGTTGTTGCGTAAACAGGCCCTAAACCTTCATCATGACACCTGTTAGTGGGTGGAGGGAGCAAGTGAACATTTTGTCCTTAAAGTTGATGTGTTATAAGAAGTGTAAGGATTTAAGCAACTTTGAGAAGGGAAAAATTGTGAGGGCTATAGACGACTGGTCAGAGCATCTCCAAAACTACAGACTACAGCTCTTGTGGGGTGTTCCCATGTGCAAGTAGGGAACAAAGACTGGCTCGTGTGGTCTGATCCAACAGATGAGGATCTACTGTTTCCTCAAACTACTGAAGAAGTTAATGCTGGTGCTGAAAGAGAAGTATCAGAGCACACAGATTGATATAGAGTATATAATATGTATAATATATGTACAGTATATGTATTGTTAAAAAAGACTGTGCTAAATAATATATTGGTGGTAGGCTAGACTCCAGCACTCCGTGACCCTTAAAGGACAAGTAGTGGAAAATCAATCCATAAAAGTTAAAACACTTGACCTTCTTATTCCTGATTGTCAATAAAAAATAGTTATATTTGACTGCAGTGTTTGATGTAGCTGACAGATAAACAGCCAAGATGGCCGCTGCTGGCACTAGACTGTCCTTGGAATAACATTTATATAATACATCAGAGTTATTAGAAAGAGACAGACAATTTTTAAAGTTTGGTTTGAAAGGGACTTGTTTGTGCACTCAACTTGTCAGGATTTTCATATCTCCATATTGCAATTATTTCGGTGGCTGCATTTGGGTGAGCATCTGTTGACATTAACATAATGGGTTTAGTATAAAATGGCAGCTCCACACAGCACTAACCTGCTCTGAATCTAAATGAAAGAGTGAACAAATGTGACCTTTTCTGAACAATGAGAACAAGGTGACCCAGACAGATTCTAATGCTACATAGAAGAAGATGGATATATTTTAAAAAGGATGTTATTGTGACATTGACCATGACTTTGTATTTATTACAGCCTCAGGACATCCTTTCATACCTCTTTATAAAATATATGGCCTTGTAGTTTGGCGCAGTTGAGTCATTTTTGCCTTTGAAATTGCATATTAATTCAGAGGTTCAATGCAAGTGTGACTTAAATCTCTGCAAAAAAATGTATTCGGTTTACAAAAGATTTTGAGATTTTCCTCTATTTCTACTTTATACAAACAGTCTGGTCTCTGTTGATTTGAGTTGGATTCCAAGGAGGTGAAACAAATAGAGACTCTTTAAACTACCTCTAAATGCTTTTGGATAGACCCACAACCCATCAGAGAAAGAGGGAACAGCATCAACATAAGCAGAATAATAATATCAATCTGAAAAACAAAAATTGCACTAAACCTGGCTTATTTTAGATAAAGGATTTTGATTGGTCAGGTAGGATTGCTTATGGTGGAAATTGTTTGAATAGGAAAGGTAAAATACCCACTTGACTTTGCTAATAAAGTGAATGGGTCTGACTGGTGACTGACTTGTGAAGCAGTATTAGAACAGAAGTTCTTCTAATTATATCTTCTTTTCTGGCTTTTACTTTCTGGGGCTGCCACAGCAAATCATCTGCCTCCAAGTGCAGGGTTTCCCAACCAGGGGTACGGGGACCCCTAGGGATACACAAACACTTTACAGGGGGTACTTGGAATTTTATTATTAATTAAGAAAATATGTGCAATATTTTTATATAAAACTATTGAAACTTGTGAAAGACAAACTCCAGAGTCTCATTGATGACTGATTAATTAAAAATTGATTGAACTGAGAATACACTACTAGAATCATTATTTTAATAGGCCTATTATAAAGCGTGTTTCATATGAGAGTTATTTAAATGATTATTTTGAATTGCCTTTTTTGTTCAAAAATATAGTAAAAATAAGTAAATGTAATAGAAGTTTTTAATGTTATATTTTTATCAGTAATTTTTTGTATGTATTGTTGTTTTAAAGAGATTTTATTTTTATCTTGAATTAAATTTTCAAAGCAAAAAAGGCAGGAGAATTAGGTTGTTTAGAATAAACTGTCTTTGTGCTAATAAACACAGATGACCACTCTATGACCACTTTTTCAAAACAAAACAAAACAAAACAAAAAACACGTAAACAAATGAGGGGTTACTCACGGTGCGACAAAAAGCCCAGGGGGTACACAACACAACCACTGCCCCAATGTAAAAGGATTTGCATATTGACTTGGCATAGGATTTACGACAGATGCCCTTCCTGACACATTTGTCTAGGCTTGGGACTGGCACAAAGAGTATACTGGCTTGTGACCCACCTGTGGCTAGATTTAGCACCTCTAACTATTTCTGAACCTAACTTTTATCCAGATAGTAGTGAATTATAACTTGGTGCACCCTAAACCTTTGCTGTCTGAGACTTGTCCCATTCATTACTGTGGTTGACCTTGGAGGCTCCTGTCCCAAACTTGAATCATGTCTTTTCTGCTGTATCCTGACATCTCATCGACTGCATATCTGAGAGTGCCTCATAACCTAATCTCCCGCCCCACAGTAATAGTCCCATTCTTTTTTTATTATTCATACTTTAAAATTACGGTCTTCTGGCTGTTACTGTTTTCCTGATAACCTTCATTCAACCTTTACCCAAACTCAATTCAAGGAAGTGCACTTCAGAAATCAAACTCGCGTTCCCATCTCCGGCCCGTTCTCCGTGTCCATAAACATTACTATAAATCAAACGCACAATTAAATCTTCAACATCTTCTGCCAAATGCTCCTCTCTCAATAAAAGACTCTTATAAAGGATCTTTGATTTATGGCATTGTTTTGCTCGAGTCTGTACTCGCAGACATGTTTTTCACCAGAATACAGTGTTGCCTCTAAATTCAATCTGTGAGGAAGTCAAGTGAAGGCTTTATAACAATAGAGAGAAGTAAGAAGTAATAAGATACCTTTACTCAAGCCATTTATATTATGTGAAGGATATTTATCTACGGTTTGTTTTTGTAGTAGTAGTAGTAGTAGTAGTTGTAGTAGTAGTTGTAGTAGTAGTTGTAGTAGTAGTTGTAGTAGTTGTAGTAGTAGTAGTAGTTTAGTTGCATTAGTAGTAGTAGTAGTAGTAGTTTAGTTGCATTAGTAGTAGTAGTAGTTTAGTTGCATTAGTAGTAGTAGTAGTAGTAGTTTAGTTGCATTAGTAGTAGTAGTAGTAGTAGTAGTTTAGTTGCATTAGTAGTAGTAGTAGTAGTAGTTTAGTTGCATTAGTAGTAGTAGTAGTAGTAGTTTAGTTGCATTAGTAGTAGTAGTAGTTTAGTTGCATTAGTAGTAGTAGTAGTTTAGTTGCATTAGTAGTAGTAGTAGTAGTAGTAGTATAATAGTAGTAGTAGTGTAGTAGTAGTAGTAGTAGTATAATAGTAGTAGTAGTAGTAGTAGTAGTGTAGTAGTAGTAGTAGTAGTAGTAGTATAATAGTAGTAGTAGTATAATAGTAGTAGTAGTAGTATAATAGTAGTAGTAGTAGTGTAGTAGTGTAGTAGTAGTAGTGTAGTAGTAGTAGTGTAGTAGTAGTAGTAGTGGTATAATAGTAGTATAGTAGTAGTAGTAGTATAATAGTAGTATAGTAGTAGTAATAGTAGTATAGTAGTAGTAGTAGTAGTATAATAGTAATAGTAGTAGTGTAGTAGTGTAGTAGTAGTAGTGTAGTAGTAGTAGTGTAGTAGTAGTAGTAGTGGTATAATAGTAGTATAGTAGTAGTAGTAGTATAATAGTAGTAGTAGTAGTAGTATAATAGTAGTAGTAGTAGTAATAGTAGTAGTAGTAGTATAGTAGTAGTAGTAGTAGTAGTATAATAGTAGTAGTAGTAGTAGTATAATAGTAGTAGTAGTAGTAGTATAATAGTAGTAGTAGTATAATAGTAGTAGTAGTATAATAGTAGTAGTAGTAGTAGTATAATAGTAGTAGTAGTATAATAGTAGTACTAGTAGTAGTGGTAGTAATAGTAATAATGATGGTAGTAGTTGTACTAGTGGTAGTAACAGGTATAGAAGTAGCAGCACTAGTATTGGTAGTAGCAGTTAATACTCAGCAGTAAACTTTACACTCAATACTTAGTTACACTCAAATAACACTTACTAGGTATTTTTACTTCGACTTTATTAACAGTATTTATTAGTAATAGTAGTAGTAGCACTTGTAGTAAAAGTAGTAGTAATAGTACATTTGTTGAGTACTTTTACATCTACTTGAGTAGTAATATATTGAAGTAGCAGTACAGATTTGGAGTACTTCTTCCACCTGTGTAGATAACCAGCCACTATAAAAACCTTTTGAAAGACCAGAGACATAAAAATAAGGTTAAAAAAATATAGTCCATGCTAAATTTCCTTGTCAGCCGGTGACTCCGTGAAGGTGTTGGTCTGATGTAAAATCTATTTAAAAAACCCAGTCTCTCTGCCTTTTGGATGTCTGAGGCTATTTTCTGCAGGAGAAATAAAGTTGGTTTTATTCATGAGAGTCTATTGAAAGGAAATGCAGGTGACAGAGGGCAGAGGACACAGATGCAGACTGCTACACCACAGCTACAATCCTCTTTCCTCCACAGCATCAGGCATATAATAAGCTATAAGACACACACAAACCTTCAGACTAAAAATGTGGACCTAGTCAAAGTCACACAGGGGATGTCAGGTTGAAGTGTTGCATTCTGGGAGGTGAAAAGCAGGTTGCACTGTCAGGCATCAGATCAAAAAAATCCCACAAAAATATGTTATTGTTGGGGTGATTAAAAAAAAGTATTCACATTAACATAAAACCGAAATTTAGTTTTTTAGTTTTTTAGTTTATTTAGTTGGTGTTTAAAGGGCTTGTGTAAAATAAAAAATCTATAAATAGTATCAGTGTTTCCTGCAGAAAATGTGTCAGTGAAGGTGGTAGCCAACTCATAGTGCCTCCAAATTGTACACCTTCAAGTTAATGTCATTTTCACAACCCACTAACAACTCCTTAATGCCAAAAAACTGTCAATTTAACATGAACACTGGATCATAAAAGCATTAAAATTGAGATTTGGGGTAATAAACTAAATGTATATATTACTTTGTATTGGATATATTGAATGGTAGTCAAGGTTGTAGGTGCTTAACTTAACTATCTAGCGCTGGGGGAAACACTAGTATTTTTCAAACTTCACATTTCTCAAAAATTACAAGACGCTACCAAAACGTCTATATCACAAAGAGCTCCTTTAATTGCCATATTTTATTATTTTTATACACATACATTTTTATACAAACTGAGATAATGTTCAAGTCAGAAGTCAGAAATAGTCCATGTTGAACAAATAATGTTCTTGGGTCTATTTAGGTAAATTGGTTTTCATGACTTTACATTAGTAACCATGGTAACTATAGCTTTATATACAGTACAACAGTGTTTGTCAAAGTACCACGTCTGTAAATATTTAGGTTTGAAGGTACCATCTTTAATGGACTAATGCTGGGATTAAAACGGGACTAAACCTTGACTATACTGTTGTATAGTCTTGACTGGACTATAAACCAGGACTAAGGCAGAACTAACCATGAATAAGCTAGGGTTGAACCAGGACTAACCAGGGCTAAACTGAAGCTACTTTAGACTAAACCAGGACTAAGACAGAACTTACCAGGACTAAACCAGGACTAAACCAGGACCAACACGTGCTAAACCAGGACTAAGACTGGAGTAAACTTAGACTAAACCAGTATTAACCAGGACTTAAATAGAGCTAACTACCACTAACGAGGATAAAACCAGGATTAAACCAAGACTAAAGTAGGGTTAGACGATGCAGGTCTAAATTTATCCTTAATATCTGCACAACTCATTTTCTTTCATGAATTTGTAGGTAAAAAGCTGTTAAACAAAATGCATACCAAAAAAAAAAAAGTCAAACCTGCAGTGGATTAGTGAAGGAAACTGTGATAGGAAAAGTTAAATTGCCCCAACTTGTCTTATTAAAAATGCATAGAGGGACTTTGTGATGTTTGGCCTGTTGCATTTGCATAATTGTTCCTCTGACTGAAAAGGGCTCTAAAATTAGCTTGTGCTGCTGCTGCTCCTGCTGCTATAGAAAGGGGCACGTATCCAGCACGTCGGACCAAACACGGGCCAATAAATGTCCGTATATCACTAATGTGTGTTTGTAATGTGGAGCAGTGGCTGAGGCGGTAATCGGCCGTAACCTCAGACTTAATTAACTCCAGGAGTGTGAGCCGACTGCTAAAAGCTAAATGTCTAACAAACACCAGCTAAAAGGAATGTAAGACGTGATACTGGCATTTACAAGGCTGCCCTGACCTATTCACTTTGTTAGTGAAGGGGAGTAGGTCTAGAACCCCTCCCATATAGATTTTTCCACCTAAATCCTATTGAAAGATCATAGGTATTCAAAATGTGGCAGGCTTTATGCAATTCTTTTTTTTCTAAGTAGCTGTGGTTAGTTAGTCTCTTAGCAATGTAACTCAAAAAATAATGGTCTGTAATGGGCCAATGAAGAGCTGATTAATTTTTAATGTGATTTTGCAACAGTCTGGATCCAGAAAGAATTAAAATGACTCTGTACCATTGCAAGATAGAGTCAAATATACTAACCGCCACAAGGGGTCAATAAAACAGAACAAATGTTTTTTTTAGTCAATTCTTTACCATTGTCAGATATCAGGGCTTTTGGCTCAATGGATGGAGCATTTACCCCTGAACTGGGTGTCTCATTGCTATTTCAGTATAGGGTCATCAACGCCTTAGCCGAGGCTCTCAGAGTGCTTTGTGCAGGTCTGCTCACGTTGCCCCTGTTTGATTGCTTCAGAGGTAGTTTAGTCTGTGTTTATTTGTTCCGCCTCGCATTACATATTTATATATATTTTCGTAAGAATAGCAGTCAACCTGGCAAGCATATAGTTAAAAGCCTTTTGTATATCACTGCATTTTTCCTTTATTTTTGGACATGTGGCTTACGTCTTGGGTTGTTATTGCCGCGTGTGTTTGTCGAGCCGTCTAACATATCTCCAACAAACCTTGTGTTTTTTCTCATCTTACATTAATGCATTTCTTTGGGACGTCTAGAGTTCCCTGCTGTGTAATAATAATCTCCAACTTCACAGACAAGAATATCCTTTCATTGTTTTTCAGGTTTGTTTTGCTGAATTTCGAGCATTGATATCTCGTGTTAGCATAACAAAACAAAGGCTACTCTTACCTCCAGGTGATGCAGCATCCCAGCGAAGGCGCTCAGATCTTGGGGCTCCACAGTCAGCTGAAGGACGCCTCGGTCCCTGTCGCCGAAATCAGAGTTTACTCCTTATCAAGTCAGCCCATAGACCATGAGGGCCCTAAAGCAAAGATGTCTGGTAAGCCCACTTTTTACTCCACTGGCAGTTTGCCCACTAATCGAAGTTGGGGGTTTTATTCTCCAGTGTATACTGTCTTTGTGTCCCTGGGCTAAACACTAAACTCACATTTCCTACTCCAGTCACAGTATGTGGCTGGTTGTGACAGGAAGGGCATCCAGTGTAAAAACTTGCCAAATAGCTATGTAATTCATGATCAAGATTTTATTAAGATTCTTCATTGTCAATTTTTCTATATGTACAAAAACACGGGGAATCAAATGCCGTTTCTGCTCTCTTCTTATGATGCTTCAACATGCAATAAGATAAACGCTACTAATTTCAATATACATTAAATACAAAATATATGTCAGAAGCAACATACACTAAATGGTTTCGCCTGTAAGTTAACAACCATTAAAAAAAAAAAAGAGTACAGTTATATACTTGCTAAAAATATATATTTCAAGCAATTTATATTCAACAGTCTGAGATGTTTTGTAAATACAAATGTTAGGAAAATATTTCATTGTACTTTTTATGTTTATTTTAATACAACCTTTACAGCACAATATTTGTTATTTATTTGAAATTTAACATCCCTGTGTGACACATTTTTGCTCCATTACCCACCAGTTGCTGCAATATATAGAGCATGATTTACAGTTTGCATTTAATTTTATGTACCCCGCCTACGGCCCAAAGTTACTGGGATAGGCTCCAGTCACCTGCGACCCCTAACGGGAATAAGCGGTAGAAAATGGATGGATGGATTTAATTTTATTATCTTAATTTATTATGAAGTAGTTCTATTTCTAAACTGTATATTATTAAAAACAAAGAGGCAGTGATTCTTTTTAATAAACCATTTTTCTTTAGGACATCTTTGAATATAATCTTTTTGGCATTGTATGTTTTGATTGAACCTTGCTATGGCTAGTACATTATCATTTATATCCAAAAAAAAAACATAAGCCATGTTTAAATTTTAACTTGTGTTTCTCCAGATCGCTCTCCGGACATCGACAACTACTCTGAGGAGGAGGAGGAGAGCTACTCCTCAGAGCAGGAGGGCAGCGACGACCCTATTCACGGACAAGTACGCTCAGATCAGGGGCACCGCACTTTTTAACTTTCCATTTCCATATAAATCACATCCATCGCAATGAGCCGGACGCGCTGACCTAACAAACTTCCAACACGCAGTATTTCAGTCTTGCAGTGAACAAGTTGCTGTTCCTGCTTTTATGTTCATTTGTTACCCTTGTGTGCGATTTGTGGGCGGTGCAGTGATGGCAGCGGGGGAATTGGCGTCCAGCGGTGCAAGAGATTGGAAAAGGGATTGAAAGGAGCAAACAGACAGCACAGAGAGATAAGGAAGAAGCAACACGGATTTAGTGGCTGGGGAAAAAAGGGCAGGCTAGCAAAATAGTCGTGACTGGCGTACTGTGAAGTATTGGGCTTATAACGTGTGTGAATCACCACTTGATCTTGATTTATTATTACCACTGACGATGACACACTTCCAAGCAGTGATTTACATAAAGGACCTGCTGATGTTGTTTTTAGTCAGAGTGCGTCAGTGACCAGTTCTTGTCAGGAAACTCATTTTCTAAACCTTTTAGATTATTTAGAGCTTTGATTGACTCATTTAAAAAGATTAAAGCCTCATCTCAACATTTGAAGGATACTGTTTTATAATATGTAATAACTTTCATTACCATAAAATTGTAATTGTTTTTAAAACCTTTCTGATCTCAATTTATTTATTATATTCTCCAAGACAACAAAGAATGATTACTTTGACAATTGGGGTCATGCTTTTCAAATTATCATCACAGACTTAATGTGAATACTAAATGGCGCTACCAATATTACTACTGAAAAATAATCATTACGAAAATTATGAAGAGTACTTTATTCAAAACATTTAATTACTTTTGAAAGGGTTCATTCCACTATATGTAGATTATGGGAAATTACACAAATTGTTAATTATGGAGGATGCAATGAGGGTCTAGGTCAATGTTTCCCAACCAGGGGTACGGGGACCGCTAGGGGAACGCGAGCACTTTGCAGGGGTACTGAATTATTTAATAATTTATTTTTCAAGATGATAAGAAAATATTAGCAATTTTATTTATTTATTTATTTATTTATTTTCATATTGAACTATTAAAGGTAACACTTTAAAATAATTCACACTATTAAGCATTAATTATTTGTTTATAGCTTCAACATTTGAACACCACTGACTCATATAATGTTTAATTCTTTGGTAGTAAGCTCATGTAAATCAGTGCAGAATTAGAAAAACTAGTGGTTATTCAGCATCTATAAACTACTTATTTATTAAATGATTGTTAATTACATATTTATTAATGCTTTATTACTGCCTTATAGTTGTGAGTTTTTCTAAAGTGTAACCCAATTTAATCTTATATTTTATTCAAATTATTTAATGTTTTCTTTGTAAAAATGTGTTATAACTTTTTGCTTTTTAAAAAATATGTTCTGTTTTTATTTTAAAGGCAGGTTGATTCTTACTTTCTTTATTTCTTGTTCAAAAGAAAAAAATGTATACAAGAAGTATAAGTGTACAATGTCTTTGTTGAGTTTTTTGTTTGAGTTTTTATGACCACTATGAACAATTACAATAGAAGTAGGTCACATTATTAGTTCACATTAAAAAATGTACATACAAAGTTGTGTTCAAAAAAGAATCATCAGTTTATTTTCTGTGGGCAGTTGTAGGAAAAGAAACCTTGGGTCCTTTCACTTAGCCTGAAGAGGGATTGTTTATATGATTTTATACACCACTAAATATTAAACCGTCTCTGTTTATAGTATCTTTATGATGAAGATGAGGATGTGAGGAAGAAGAAGACCACTCGGCGTAAAACCTCGAACGCCGCCATCACCAGAGTAAGACCCAGCACTCAAACCTCATCCATGCATCACCACTGTCTCCTCTCTGCCTGTGCTCTTCCCGCTTTTGGTTCCTGCTTGTTCGGTGTAAAGCAATTTGTGGCGGGACCGGCTTTGTGAAAGAAAAAAAAAAACTCTTTCAAATAAATTTAATTTGGTCTCCCCTGCCTTTTCCCTCACCTCAGACGACCCGTCCTTTTCTCCGTGCGCCTCTTTATCTGCGGCTTCCCCTTCGCCCCCTCCCGCCCCGTGATTGTTGCCGTTCCTATAAATCTATTTTCCCATTCCTGACAGGTAATTCAGGCCAATTTTGTGGGATGAAAACAAACACTTGAAGAGATATGGATTGTACACACAGCCACATCTGTTGTGGACATATATTGATACACAGGATGGCCGGGCACTTCGAAATTACAGGTGGTGCGTTGTGACACAAAGAAGATAGATTTGTATTACGCTTGAAGCAGCAGGAGTTGGCCTCAGCAGATTATTTATGGGGGCTGCTGTGGATACTGCATTGGCCTCCTACGGGGTTTGTCATGGAAAACCTGGAAAAGTCATGGAAATTTAAAATGCAATTTCCCAACCCTGGAAAAGTTTTGGAATTTAATATTTTGGTGTCAAGTTTTTTGGAAGTTTAAACAGTCTCAATAACATTGGGCCACTACTTAAACCTGTGCCAGCTCAAATTCAGTAAATATTCTCACTGCAGGAAAAAATGACCAGTATCTATTTTTTGTCAGAGAATTTGAACAAATTTTTTTGTTGATCTTTGGCTCTTTTTAGTTTTGGTAATGCTTTAAAACAGCATAGATTATTAGTTTATATCTAATATAGCATAATTATCTTTGCGTTGGCTCTAAGTCAGTAAAACTACTGGAATAATATAATTCTGGAGGAAGAAGCCCCAACTGTTTTTTTGTTTGTTTTGTTTTGTTTTTTTCTTCAACTGACTAATTTCCAAGTTTAACAAATGAAATTGCAGCAAAAGTATGTTTTTAATGCACCACATTGGACATTTTGAATACTATTTAAGTTTTGGAAAAGTCAAAAAAATTATGGAAAATTCTTAAAAAAAAGTGTTTGAACCCTGCTCCTATATCTTATCCGTCACCATTATACCTTTGTACAATTATACCTTTTGTTTTAAAGCTTTTTATTTGAGAGCAACATCCAGGTAACACTTGCTTTGATCCAAAATACAGTACAATATTAGGTAGCTGCACTTAACTAAACCAGATTTTAGCTCACTTACATTTTATGAAAGAATTTGAGCATGGACCTTGAACAAGTTGCACAAAGTCAGAGTGTTTATTCTGTGTTTTGAAACACTCAATTTCAAGTAGATGCTGTAATAATGACAAGAGGCCTCAGGCTTATTCATACAACACTTAACAGCAGGGGCCTAAACACAGAGTATAAACTTGAGATCTACAATAGTTGGAACACAAGTGAGTGTCTTTCTGTTTTGGGTAAATGACGAAATATTAGGGCTGTCATGATACATTTTTGCAATGATACGATACATATCAATTATAATTATTTTGATGCGATTCAAGAACGGTTGGCTAATTTGGAACAATACGATTTATTGCGATTCAACACCTTCATATTGATAATCGACACAGCAACTTTTTGCCAAAAATCATAAAAGTTTACTCTCAAATGTAGCATCGCGGCCGGGGTTGATTACATCCAGCGGACAGAGAGCCAAGAAAGTTGCATATAACATTTTATTTCAATAAAAACACAAAAAGCCGTATCTGGTTTTATTTTAACATGCAAATTTCTAATATTGATATTTCAATTATCAATTTTTTCCCCCATGTATATTGATACACACTTAATAGAAAACAACACAATTTGATACAAGGTAATATGTATTAGGATATAGTTGTATTATAAAAAAAAACCTCATACGTTGATATAGTTACTGTATTGTTACACCCCTACAAAATATGTTAACATACAAGAGCTCAAGAGGTGCTATGAGCAGTATATTTTTTTATATTTCATAAGAATTACCCACGTGTCCCCAGACATGAGTTAAACATGTTTAAATCAGATATTAGGTTTACTGTTAACAGTGGTACACTTGATTTATTTACTTTTTTTTAATTAAATGCAATGGTCAAATGTTTATGTTTACATTTTTTGTTTTGGTTCTAAAACCATGCAATAGTCCAATCAGAAAAGTGGTAAGACCATTTTTTTATTTAGACTGCGGTACCATTTTTAAACCAGTACCATTACAGTACTTTTAATGTGAGGTAAATTAGTAACATTATTGCTTACGCAATACTGTTAGCGAAGCAGCCTTTAGAAATGTTGTTAATATTAAGATGACATTATATACAGTGTCTCTGCAGGGAATACTTTTTAATCAAAGTATGGAAAGGTATTCAATTTGTCAAGGGAGTTTTGTTTTTATTTAGTTTACCTTTTTATTCCTTCCATAGGGTTGTAATTGGCATTCAAATCTTTTTACCTGGATACCCCTAGAACCACATGCAGTGTATATTTTTTATGTAATACTGATATCACTTATATTAGGCTGTAGAATAATAGAACAATAGAAAAGCATAACTTTTATTGAAAAGTATAGGGTTCTCTTGTTCCTTTTGTATAGAAAATGTATAATCATCACAGTACACATATAACACAAAGTCAACAAAGCAAGTTCTCAATGTTACGATGTTTGATTCAGATAACTCATTAAGTAAATAAACATTTTTACATTTATTCAAACAGGCATTCTCTTTTCATAACATTGATTTACTAAGCCCAAAGCACACACAGACACACACAGACTAGACCCAGGACATTTCTGCATAGATAACAGTTTTCCTTTATGTGACCGAGCGCCTACCGCTGTATCCATTAACTGCTGTTGTTTTGAGTCACAGAGCGTGAAGGCGAGCGGGGGGGGGGGCTTCCTATCTTCTCTCCTCTCCTCTTCTTGTCTCCTCTCCTTCTTCCTCGCTGACAATAACATTTCCTCAGATATGAACATCCATCTTCCCCCTTCCCCAGTGTCTCATATTTTCCACTGTGTTCCTTCTCCAGCAACCCAAAATCAAAGAGAAGTTTGTGGCCCTGCTCAAACGCTTTAAAGTCACAGATGAGGTGGGTTTTGCATCTTTTTCCTCCACTTCCCTGGATTTTTTCCTTTCATAAAAAAACACAATTTCCTCAAGTGTACACCGACCAGGCACAACATTACGACCACCTGCCTAGGACCATTTCTGACAGATACTGACCACTGCAGACCGGCCCCACAAGAGCTGCAGTTTTGGAGATGCTAAGCCCTCAAATCCTTGTGCTTGCCCATTTTTTTTGCTCTAACACATCACTTTTGAGGACAGTATGTTCACTTGCTGCATAATATATCCCACCCACTAACAGATGCCACGATGAAGAGATAATCAATGTTATTCACTTCACCTGTCAGTGGTCATAATGTTATGCCTGATCGGTGTATATTCAGTGTATTTTCAGTACAGTGTTTGAAGTTGCAGAGAAGTGTGTGGGAGACGTTCATCTGGCAGCTCTGAGAAAGAAAAAAAACATTGTAGATAAAAATAGAGCAGAAGTATGTCTGTGTTTAGATTCTTCTGGAGGAAATCCAAAGTAAAATTTTGTCCACACATTCGCCCTTGCTCGGCTCGGAAGAGGAGGATTTCTAGTTGCATTTTATATCTCTTTGCTCTCCTTGAAATGTTGAAAATATAGCATATAACATAGCTTGAAGTTTAGATTAAAGTCTTCTCATGGTTTCATGTCTTTTTTTAGGGAGATACTTGTTTATTCAAAAGCTCTGCAGGCATAACTTCAGAGAGGTTAAGGTCAAACTAAGGCAGGGCTTTCTAAATACAGCTTGTGAGAGATTTTCCTTCCCAGGTGTTTAATTAGTCTTATGTTTTTGAATGTGGACATATTATATTAGACCTGTGTTAAGAATTTGTTAAATATTAGTTAAGGATTAGTAACAATTTAACTGAATATTTACAGAGCATTACTTAAATATTATAAACACTATTCAGTTATAAATATTGTTATACTGCCTCCTGAACGATACTTTATTCAATACGATTTTAAATCATTTTCGATACCCATCAACTAAGACTAATCTCTAGGTAAGAAGGAGCACAGTGTTATCAGTTGTTTTTTTTATTTTTATTCATCCAACCAGAGAGTCGGTGGTTTGAATCTTGCCTGAAGCGTCCCTGGGCAAGACATTGCACCCACTTTGCTCACTCAGTCACAGTATGTGGCTGGTGACGCAAGGAAGGGCATCCAGCATAAAAACCTCCCTAATCACCGTGCAACTGGTTCACTGTGGCGACCCTGAAATAGATAAGGAGCAGCCGAAAGATTAAAAAATATAATTATAGTGTTAATACTGTATCTACAAACTATTTATTTATGTAAAATATTGTTAATTACTTATTAATGCTTTGTAACTGCCCAACAGTGGAGATTTAATAAAAGACTGTTCCTTTTCTCTTGCAATTTCCATGGTTAATTTGCAACATTATGTAGTCTTTGTAACGGGATATCAGGTTTAAAAATGTTTCCTTGTGTGATATTTTTGTACTGAGAATAAGCCTTTTGTTCTAAAATATGACTTAGACAAGTGCTGAGTCTTCTATCTTGTATCTCCAAAATGCTCCACTCAGAACTGTGATTTACAAAGCACATTTAACAGTGACATATCTAGGCTACCAGCTCCAGATGACTCATGTAAACATCCACAGCTGCTACTTGCTGCATGTTACATTACAGTTCTTGTTTTTAATACTTCAATCTCCCCATCTCTGTCTATTTGTCCTCGGTCTGTTCCTTTCCCCCGTTTGCTGTCCTATAGGTGGGATTTGGCCTGGAGCATGTGTCCCGGGAGCAGATCCAGGAGGTGGAGGAGGACTTGGACGAGCTCTACGACAGTCTGGAGATGTACAACCCCAGCGACAGCGGACCTGAGATGGAGGAGACGGACAGCATCATGAGCACGCCCAAACCAAAGCTCAGGTACCTGCTAAAAAACAACTCAATACCAGCAATACACAGCTCCCTCTACTGGTGACTAGGAATACAACACTCAGGACTTTGATAGTTTATTATGGGGATAGTCTATTATTTATTATGATAAGATAAGTAAGATTTTAAATATCTGCTTGCACATAAAAATGGCTATCAGTGTAGTTGTCTGTGCCTGGACTCATTTACTGCAGTATGTAGTTTAGTCTATGTAGCATTGCTCATGGTTGCTTCTTCAAATAGCTAGTGTGCTAGTTTACCATAGGAAATAAAATAGGGGTGTTTGTGTTCGTGGTTAAACAATTAATCGGCATTAATCGCCATAAACGATTGAAAGAAATACTAAATAACTAAAGAGTAAAGGCACAGTACCGTTGGAGAGTTAGGGCAAATTAACCATAAAATTAAGCTTGTGTTTAGTTTTTTTTAAAGCCACTTTTTATTATGGTTTAAGGCTTTGAATTTAATAAAGAAAAACTGTAATGATAGGTGACGTCAAGCCGGTGGTTAACAGTTAATCGATTATCGTTTGTTAAGACTACCAATTAATCAGTTAAAGAAAATTAATTGAATGTGCTTCTCTAAAATACAATATCTGTTATAAGTGGCTAAAAGTATTTAAACAATATTCAACAACTGTATCATACAGAGCAAATCATTTTCATTAACACATTTTTTCAGCTCAACTGTCCATTATTTTATATGGATTATTCAATTATTTCTGTACATAATTGATGATACTTCCTATGATCATTGCTTTTACTGTATCTGTTAAAAATTGTTAGACTATTCCTGGTTCTATGTATTAATAATGGATTTGTTCATTCGCGTAGTTACTATTTGACTTCTGTGAGAAATTATTCCTTTGGTTTGCATTCCTGCCTTCCTTTTGGCCACCACAAAAGTAGAATGTGAATAAAAACATTTCAGTGCAAAACACTATGAATGTAATAAGCCTCTAAAGATAACAATGTCCCCATTTAAAAGGCAAAGAACCAATCTTTGACCACTGGAAACAGCAAAAACATCCAACAATTTGAACACAGCGAATTAAAACTAAGCAAAAGTTTTCTGTAACTTTACAAAAATGAACAGTAGATGAGAGTCTTTGTAGATATGGGAACATTTCTTCTTCTGTTTTTTCTATCAGGAGCCTCATGTTTCCACAACGAAAGGCGCAAAAGATGAATGTGAATAAATCCATTTTAAGTGTTTCTTGTTTGTTTCATGAGATTAGAGAGATAACAAATGCATTTTTCATATGTTTTTGTCTTTTGTTTAGGCCGTTCTTTGAGGGAATGTCGCAGTCCAGCTCCCAGACGGAGATTGGCAGCCTGAACAGCAAAGGCAGCTTGGGCCGGGACACTTTCAGTCCGGTAAGTACCTCCAACCCACTAGGAATACAAGGAATCCACGGCATCAGCAGGAATTTTAATTATTTTGGCTGTGGGGCACTAGAGCAGCACTTGAAACCCAAACCACTTCAGTTTTTTTTCTCCAAACCAACTAGCAGCAGAGTGCAGTAAGTTTGGTTGACTGTGATTTTATGACCAGACATCATTAAAAAACAAAAACGTGTGTTAGTTAGAGGACGTCACACCTTTTAATGTAGAATCCTAATGTAAAGGGTTGTGCAGTAACAGAAAAATATGCAATAATAATACAATGTTTCCTCATCAAAAACATAGCTGGAGTTGTGTTTTGCTTCATTCACGCATGTTTGAGTAATCTTGTTCTTTAGCAAGGACGTTCGAGGCTGCAAAAATAACAACATGATAGCTCTTTTATTGTACACTATAAAAACATAAAAACCTCAAACAAGCCACTGGTCCAAGCCACAAACTCTTACTTCTCACAATTATTATTCACAGCTGTTTATTTTATCTTTTAGTGCAGTGGTTCCCAACCTTTTTGGTTTCATGTACCCCCAGAACACGCCTTAGTCCTGGTTTGGACCTCGCTTAGTCCTGATTTAGTCTTAGTTTAGTCCTGGTTTGGCTTGGTGTAGACCTAGTTTAGTTTTGGTTTAGACCTGGATTGTTCCTGGTTTTGTCCCGTTTTTTTTTTTTTTTCTGGGTTAAGTTCTGCTTTTGGACCCAGCTCAGACCAGGTTTACTCCTAGTTTAGTCATAGTTTAGTTCTGGTTTAGTCTTAGTTTAGTTCGGGTTTGACCTAGTTTAGACTTGGTGTAGTTCTGGTTAGTTGCTAGTTTAGTCTTGGTTTGGACCCGGCTTAGTCCTGATTTAATCTTAGTTTTGTTCTGATTTAGACCTGGTTTAGTCCTGGTCTACTCCTAGTTTAGATGTGGTTAAGACCTGGTTTAGTCCCTGTTTTGTCCTTCTTTAGTGTCCCATCCCTCACTATAGTCCTGGATTAGTCTTGATTTAGGTTTATTTTAGTCTCAGAAAGCCAAATATATAAACGTGCTATAAAGTATCACATAACTCCACGTACCGCCTGTAATGTGCTTGCGTACTCCTAGGGGTCCACGTACCCCTGGTTGGGAAACACTGTTTTAGTGAGTACAACGGTAACTGTTTGCACTTCACTTTAGTTTCAATACAGCCAAGATATACGCTGGTTTCACTCTACAAAATGTTGTCCAGATATTGAAAAAAAGACACAGAAAAGAGATTGACAGCCTTACTCTCACAACTACTGTATATATTCTATTCTGAACACCTGCATTGCACCAACCACAGTGATGTTGCCCATAAAACTGTAAACCTGTACCTCCTGGGCCCCAGTTTAGCCTTTATTGTGCAGTCTTTGTAATGTTTATTTTCTTTATCATCTGCCGTTCCTTACATGCATGCAGTGATTGTAGCCTCTTTACTCCCCTCTAACATTCATTACAACATTAATCAGCTCGAGCCTCAGGAATAAGCATGACTCTTTGTCTAATGTGGTAAATATCCACATCCACAGTGGGTTATTAATGAAAAATATCTGTGATGTTTCACTCCTAATGTTTCCTTTTAATGAAGCAGAAATCCAGTGGCTCTTTGACTGTCGCCATCTGCTCAATAGAAGTGTGTCTCATTACTCTGAGGCACTGGAAGAAAAAACTGTCTTTTAGTTGCAATTTCTTTTTCATGTTATTTCAATGGGTGTCTAGACTTAATCAACATGTCTTAGTGCTATAGTAATGATCTTTTATCTGTGTGTGTATTGATGGGACTTGAAAGGAAACATTAGGACTGTTTGTATATCTGAGAAATTAGCATCATTTTACATGGTTTTAAGGGTTTTTACATTTCAGCCGATGTTAATAAAATAAATAAATAAATATTTACCTTTGTGGCTCAGTGTAAAGAGAATTTACCCCTGAACTAGAAGATCTTTGAGTTTGAGTCCAGGTCTAAGTACTTTATCTTTAACATTGTGAGATAGGACCAGTGCCTTGGCAGAGGTCTGTTCTCACTGAGTGCTTCTAGCTTTGAATTTTTTATTTTATTTATTACAGTTTTGTATATTTTTGTACATTTATGCTCCAATCTTTTTTCCAACACCGTTCTTAAAAACATTTTGGTTTATTTTAAGTAAGATGATTATGTAATATTATGTAATTTTGTAATTTTAAATACTGAAAGATACTGTTCTGTTTTTTTTTTTTTACTAACTGTCAGCCATGATCATCACAATTAAATTAAAATATATACTTAAATTATTAGGCCAGTGGTTCCCAATGTGGGGTCCGGGGCCCCACAGGATGGCCCCCAGAGGTTGTCTACATTAACTACAAAAAATGTTAACAAAAATGGTAAACAATTTATAATTATGTACAGTTATATAGTTGTTTAAAATATTGCTTTGAAGCTTTTTTTAGCCAACAGTAAAGTGTTTTTTGTAAAGTTTTTTAATAGAAATCTAGGTGGAAAAATGTGACAAAGTCTTTTGAATAGAGTGAAGTTTATAGTGTTCGGGGTCCGTGAGGGGCTTTCTGATTTTTAAGGGGGCTGTGACAATCTTGACTTTGGGAATGGCTGTGTTAGGTTATTATTAAATAAAAATAAAATGATTTCACTCTTTTTGTATTACATCAGCACATCTTTCACTTTGAACTAATGAAAAAAATTGGTTGGTTCTGGTTTATAGTATGTACCTGTCCTATCTTTTGTGTCTCCAGCAGGGGGAGCAGCCTCCATTAGAGAAAATGAAAATATCAAGAAGTCGCAACCTGGAAGAGGCCTTGTCCGAGACTGATACTTTGGTAATATTTATTTGGGATACCTGATAAAAAAATGACAGAAAGTGCAGTGAAAAGATGGTATAAGCCGACTGACTATTGTGTTGTTGTTGTTTAGGAGTTGACAGATCAGGAGATGTTTGCAGAAGTGGGACCTTGTATTACAGTGTCGGTGGCAGAAAAACCCTGTAACACTCCCATGAAGACGGGCAAAAATGAAAAGCAGACAATGCCATCGCCGAGGTACAATACAAGCTTTTAAAAGGCCACAGAGTTGGAAGAAATATTATTTTTGGGGTGAATTTAATGAATAAATCTCTAGTAAAAAGTTCCATATTTGCAAGAGCAAGTTGCCTTTTATTGTCTTGAGGATTCGTAAATGAAAAAGTGTAATTGTAAAAATATAGTATAAAATGTATGCTTTTGACTATAAATACTAAAAGGTTTACTCTTGTTGAAAAAAAATCACTATGTATTTGTCCTGTTGCAGCATTGAGCAAGCAAGATAATCAAATGCAAAGACAATTTTTAAGCTGTTATGCTTTATACTTTACACAGTGCACCTTCAACGAAAGTCTCTGTTGTTTGTTTGTCCCAGGATGGATGGAGGCCACACCCCCAAACAGAAGCGCAGCGGCAGCACTCCCATGAAGGAGCGACAACTGTCCAAACCTCTGAGTGAACGGGCCAACAGCTCGGACTCAGAGAGATCTCCAGAACTGGGACATACCACACCTGTAAGAGAGCGAGATACTGTTATTCCTGTTAGGGCTGATGTTAGAAAATGTGAAGGAAAAAAAAAGTAGAACAAAAAGTAAAAATTTCAACTTTATTGGAATTTATGAAGAGATACAAGGTTGTGCACTCATAGCTCAAAACTTACTAAAAACCAAACTGAGACTAAACCATTGAAACCAGAACTAAACCAGGTCTAAACCAGGGCTGAACTTGGTCTAAAACAGGACGAATTATGGACTAAACCAGGTCTAAATCATGAATAAACCATGACAAAACAAAACCTGGACTAAGAGAGGGATAATCATGGACTAAACCAAGTCAAAACTAGAACTAAACATAGTCTAAGCCAGGACTAAACATAGTCTAAGCCAGGACTAAACCAGGTATAAAACCAGGACTAAACAGGGCAAATCGTGTACTAAACCAGGACTAAATCAAGTCAAAACTAAGCATAGACTGAAACAGGAGTAGATCAGGCCTAAACCAGGTCTAAACCAGGTCTAAACCAGGTCTAAACCAGGTCTAAACCAGGTCTAAACCAGGTCTAAACCAGGTCTAAACCAGGTCTAAACCTGAACAAAACCATGTCTACGCTAGGTTTAAGCCATGTCTAAACCAAAACTAAACCAGGTCTGAACCATGACTAAAATTAGGACTAAATTAATTAATTGAAATTAATTGTCTATAAGCGTGTAACTTAATTCAAAGCCCTTACAGTGCAAGTTTTTGTGAGATGGAAAACCTTAACATTATTGTGATACATGTAGTTTCTTGTGATACAGATTTTGCATTTGCCGATATCGCAAAACAATACATTTTCCATATATCGTGTAGCCCTTATACCTTCACAGTTTCTATAAGTTATTCCATTATACTTGCAGATGTGTATGGTAAAGGGTTTAAAAACACTGCTTTGTTCAGAGCTTTCATTCTTCTCCCAAAGTAGAAAAAGCCCTTGCGTCCTGATTATGTACTGTGTGATTCACCCTGAAATGAATAATGTATGCTCATGAGTCATCCCAACAGGAAATGAAGACTGTAGGTGGTTATTTATGTACTGCAGATAATATGTATATCTGTCTTTGTGTAGGTCCTGAGGAAGGCTGTGTACGACCAGCTTAACCAAATCCTTGTGACTGACTCCGCCCTCCCTGAAAGCCTCATTTTGGTCAACTGCACTGATTGGCAGGGACAGGTACCCTTGACTTTTAGGACAATATTAAGTTTATGGTTTTGTCCACGTGTGTTAGTAAGAAGTGTGTGTTTGCAGTACGTGGCAGAGCAGCTCCAGGTGCAGCGGCAGCCTGTGGTGAGCACTTGTTCAGCAGCGGAGATCCAGGCTGTGCTCTCCGCGGTGCTCACGAGAATACAGAAATTGTGAGTTTTTGTAAAAGTATACCTGTGTATATACACTGATCAGGCAAAATTGTTATGTTTTGTAAAATCTTTAATGCAGTCACAAAGGGTCACAAGCCAGTGTAACTGTCATGCTGGTCCCAAACCTGGATAAATGGACAGGGTTGCGTCAGGAAGGGCATCTGGCGAAAAGCCTTTGCCACATCAGTATGTGAATAACTGCACAGTAAGGGGCAGATGATTTGCTGTGACGACCCCAGAAAGGAAAAGCCAAAAGAAGATTTTGAAATACCACACCTAGTTATAGTATTTCCACTTTATTAAATGGCAGCTGGTGATTCAAAGTAGTTTATGTAACAAATAGAAAACATAACTATTCTTTAGGTGCATACTAGACCATAAGAAACTATTTTTGCACTTTTATTCATAAAATAAGATTCAACTTTTATTTGCTAAGTACGTAGCACGTACAAGTACTATGGTCCTTGTACATTCTTTCTTGTACTAAAATCTGCTATTAACATATTAATACAAAATGTACCAAATAGTGCCTTTCCTAGACTAGTCTAAGTATTGATATCATTATGGTTCAACATAAATGTAGAGTCAGTCCATCAGTGCAACAAGTCTGCACACATTACCCACATAAAACTTCTGAAAAGCCATTTATTTACCTCCAGGCTTTTTGCTGCTAACGTCACACAAGTTTATTTTCCTCTCAGCTAAAAATGCCCCTAATCTGCATAGTTATTTTTAAAAAGAGTTTAAAATTAGCTTTATTTATACAGAAAATCACCGTCTGTTAGTTATATAGCCACCCATTTGTTCACTATGACTCATCTCATATCTACTTTCTCTGTTTACTGTCCTTACTTTGACCCCAATTCTTTTCCATCTCTTAACTTATTTTCCTTTATTGTAGGTTTGTTTTGTGACATTTTCAAAGGTTATGCGGCGTAATAGATGCTAATGTATTCTCCTTCTCTCCTGCCCTCGTGTAGCTGTAACTGTAACTCGTCCATGCCCAGAGCGGTGAAAGTGGCCGTCGTGGGCAGTCAGAGTTACCTGGGAGCCATCCTGCAGTTCTTTGTCACACAACTCGCAAACAAGACGTCCGATTGGCTCAACCACATGCGCTTCCTGGTGGTGCCTCTGGGTAAGAAAAGGCACTGTGGCATTAGGTTTCGTATGAACAGCCATTTCCAGCAGCTCATAGGCTCTGCACTAGGAAGGCAGACGTTTAGTTATCTGTTTTGAGTAATTAGTACGTCACCTTTTAACAGTACTCACAACTGTGTAGAATAGGATTTAGTAAAAAGTAGATTTCTCTACTTTACATGACATGTTCACAGAAAAAGTATTTTACTATTAATGTTTTTAGTAGAGTAGTTCACATTCCATAACAAGCCAGTGTACTTTTTTTACGGTCGCAATAAATGGAGAGGGTTGTGCAAGGAACGGCATCTGACCTAAAGCCTAAAGCTTAATGGTCTGTCTTTTATTTGCAAAAATCAAACAAAAAGTCTTGGTGTTACTCTTGACTGTGACTTGACTTTCAACAGTCATTTAAATGATAAAGACCTACCTTTTCAGCATAGCCTACTTTTTTTTTCTTTTGTATTGTATGTACAGTATTTTAATTGTGTAAGGATATATTTATCCTAATTTTGTGCTTATTTTTATTGTTTATTTCACTTAAATTGTTGTTATTGGTTTTATTGTAGAACTCCATATAAAGCACTTTGAATCTTCTTTCACATGAAAGGTGCTATACAAATAAACTTGACGTTGACATTGCCATGTATCCTATGCCAAAATTCTGCATTATAAAAGGCAGATTTGCTGTGATAGCCCTGGATGGAAAAGGCAGAAAGAAATGATGAATTATTGGTTGTTAGCATACTATATGGTGTACCTATATTATAGAGATGTAATATTCGCAATATCGGGATATCACAATATAATAGTCTCACAATGTGACTGTCAACTATTACAGTTTTGAATGGTAAGCTCCCGGGGCTAAGATACAGGGCTGTTTTACAGCCTTGCTGGGGCCCAGGGCAAGAAAGCTTCATATGGGCCTATTATAATGGAAAATATAAGTAGAGGGAGCATTTCTGGGCCCCTCTGACCTTGCGGCCCAGGACAACAGACCCCTTGCCCCCCTCTTTCAACAGGCCTGCTAATATGCATTGTTTTGTTGCAGCTGTAAAAAAAATAAAAGCAGAGGGAACTACATAGACCATAGTCCTTTGCTCCATTTCAGTGCAGCCAACATGACAAAATGATAGTTATTAAACACTTATTTAGTCTTAATCTTTTAAAACATCACAATAATAATTGTTACATCCCTGGTATATTGTATACAGTTTATAGTAAGTTAAAGATGAAATACATAAACAGAAAATCACCCACAAGAAATGAAAAAATATATATAAAAGCCTTTCCCAATTTCAACAAAAAATACAGTACTTGATAAGCCCCTGCTGCTTCCTGGCTTTGAAGCTAAGGACGCCTCAGTCTTTTTCTTGTTGCCAGCAAAATATGGCATGTAGAGTTTTTATTAAAAAGGACAGAAATACTAACATTTGCAGCACACTAATAGGCACTGCTTGTTCTTGTTGAGGGCTGGCCTGGTCTGATTAGCAGCTGCATGTAAATATAATTATCTTCTTCAGGGTCCCATCCCGTTGCCAAGCATCTGGGCGCTCTTGACAACCGCTACAGCTCGTCTTTTCTGGACGGCGCGTGGAGAGACGTGTTCAGTCGCAACGAGCCGCCGCAGACAGGTACAACTCTCCAAACAGTAACCAGACTTCTAGTTTATAAAGCCATTAATCTATTTATTAATCTCTACAGTGTTTATTATTTACTTTGTGCTATGTTTTTGTCCTCTTCAGACCAGTTGGATGTTGCCAGCAGAATCGCTCAGTACATCGGTGGAGCCACAGTCACGCACCAGTTACCCATCGCTGAAGCTATGCTCACCTGCAAACACAGGACGTGAGTTTAAATCATATACAAACTATACTGACTCCATGCAATCATGGGTTTTTACTAAATACTCTTTTTTTTCTGCCTTAGGAGAGAAGAAGATTCATACCACAAGTTTATTCCTTTTATTGGGGTAAGAGGTTATCCTTTTAGATTCAAAGATGCAATGATTTTTTTATTGCCAGTTTCGCTTTATGTACAGGACATGCTGCTCTCACACATTACTGAAATTAAGGCTAAAAATAAAGTAAAAATCTGTATAAAAACAGAATAAGTACTGTATTAAAAAGTACAATATACTCTAAATATAACTAAGTCAAACATGAAAAAATTGGTGGTGGTAATGGAAACACAACAGCCGTGTACAAAATGTGAAAGTGAAGTTAATTATACTTTTTGTTTGTTTTTCTTATCTGTTGTGTTATGTCCTAAGGTGGTCAAGGTTGGACTGATCGAGTCGGGTCAATCTCCTACAGGTCAGTAACCTTTTTCATAGATGTATAATGTATTATGTGTATTATGCCGTTGTCTAGGGTGTACCCCACCGTAGGCCCATAGTTGCTGGGATAGGCTCCAGCGCCTGACACTGCTAACAGAAAAAAGCAAAAGAAGATGAATGAATGACTGTGAAGTATTGTCTGAAGGTGTAGATTAACGTTATTTGTTTATTCTTCTATAGGGGACACAGAGGATGGGTGTAGCGGTGAGTTTGGCAGGTGCCCTCCACGTCGCCCCCCTCCCACAGCTCTCCTGGGACGATCAAAGAGGCAGCCACGCCCCCCTCCTCTCCCTCCATGGGCAGTGTCCTTACAGTACAAGGGTAAGGACGACTTCTACTGCTTTAAATTGAGTTTTTGTTTGAGCCCAGGTTCAGTTATGTCTTTAAATTAGTGGTTCCACTTTTTTGTCTCGCGTACCCCCCTGGGCTTTCTCTCATACCACAAGTACCCCCTCACTCATACATGTTGATGATTCTCCAAAAAAATGTTTATAAAAACATCTGAAAGACTTTTTGTTTGTTTGTTTATTGTACTAATAATAAATAATAAATAAATACATAAATACATAAATAGCAATAATCTGTTTGGCTTTAAAATAAAAATATAAACTCATGTTACATTTGCGATTTTTATTGTATATTTAATGTTGAATAAAAAATAAAATAATAGAAATCTTAAAACTCTTAAACTAATATGTTTACTATAAAGAAAAATGTAAATAATTGTAATAACTCCTCTTTGAAACAAGCTATTAAACCTAAAATTTGTGACAAAATGTAATATTAACAAATAATCTTCAGCAGTTTCTTCCCCTTTCATCAGTCACCGAGAAACTAGAAATAGTTCAATATAAAATGGCCACAAATATTGTCTTATCATGGAAGTACCCCCTCTAAAGTGCTCACATACCCCTAGGGGGCCTGCACCTCTGGTTGGGAAACACTGTTCTAAATTATCGGTTTATTTATACAGGGCATATAAAAACATATAGATAAACATATAAATACATTGAAACTTATTGCTCCAAACACAGAAACAGACAGATCCTTAAAATGCTTTGAGTTTTGTTCACACCTCTCTCTCGTCCCGACA
Source organism: Bostrychus sinensis (assembly GCA_020698575.1). Taxonomy (NCBI): domain Eukaryota; kingdom Metazoa; phylum Chordata; class Actinopteri; order Gobiiformes; family Eleotridae; genus Bostrychus; species Bostrychus sinensis. Next base: position 17,368,408 of record CM036252.1, read on the forward strand.
GGAGCCCGAGCATGTCGCACAACGTGGATGCCATCGGCCTGCAGGTGGACTACTGGCTCGCCTCTCTGGCCGAGAAGCGCAAAGAGGGCGAGAGGAGAGACACTGGCTGCAAAAACACCCTGAAGAGTGCTTTCCGCTCGCTGCAGGTCTGCCGGCTGCCAGGAGGGGGCAGCAGCGACCCACAGGCCCAGGTCAGCACCATGGCCATGACTGTGGTGACCAAAGAGAAGAACAAGAAAGGTGAGAAAAAATGTTTTGTCTTCATTGTAGCCACCTGGTGATGTTTTTTGTGATGTGTAGTTTATCACAGTGGACTTTCACTTTCAAGTTCTATCCCACAAAATATCAAGGGCTGTCTCTCTAAATACCATTTATTTTATTATATTCAGTGAAATATTAATAACATAGCAGACAATTTTGCTCTGTTATCACTCCAGGGTAAATAAAACATTCAATTCATGATAAGTATGAAAAGACTGTTTTTCATGTTCAGCTTGTTTTAGCCTCAAGCTTGTTTCAGGTCTAGTTTGGCAAGTATAGTAAAAACAACCTGGCCCACATGTTATTATTAACATGTTAATCGTTATTTCACCTTTTAATAAATCTCTGAGTGTCCAGATATTTCCAAGGCCTTAAAAATATTAAATATTATGAGTAGGTATTAAATTTTGTTCATGCAGGTCTTCAAATTTGTCAAATCTTTGTTATTATTACAAAAAATTAGAGTCACCTCAATAACAAATTTCACTCTAAGTGTCATTAAAAAGTCTTAAAAAGATCTTAAATTTCACAAGACAAAACATGGAGCTACCCTGCTAGAACTTATACTTCAAAAATAATAATTAATACTTCAAAACTGTACACCTAAAAACATTGGTGGTTTATAATACTATTCTTTTTCTTTGTAGTTCCTACCATCTTCCTGGGAAAGAAGCCCAAGGAGAAGGACGTAGACTCAAAAAGCCAGGTCATTGAGGGCATTAGTCGGCTCATCTGCTCCGCCAAGCAGCAACAGACCATCCTAAAAGGTAACTAACCTCATTTATTTCTTGTTTTTATTCATTCATACCTTCTTTTTCAACAGCTAACACATTTTTCTGCTGCAGTGTCTATAGACGGCGTGGAGTGGAACGACGTGAAGTTCTTCCAGCTGGCCGCTCAGTGGCCGACCCATGTCAAATACTTACCTGTGGGACTTTTTGGCTACAGCAAGCAGTCCTCGTAGGGGTGACCCTCGTTGACCCCAGCTTGACCTCTGACCCTACTCTGCTCCTTTGCTCTCACTGCTCCTTTTAAGCCCTATGTTTGGCCCTAAGAGAGACAGCAGTGCGGCGCTGTAACTAGTCACTTTATCGCCCCCTGGTGGATGTGTGTGTGTGCGTGTGGTTATGTGTGTGTGCCTGTGTGTGTGCAGGCTGCATGCAAACGTGAATGTACAGTATGTGTGAGTGTTTACAAAGGGGGCTCACAGCACAAGGCTATTCGCAAACTGCCATTTCTGCTCCGTGGGATGAAATTGCATGCAACAAACGACTTCACCGGTTTCAAGCCCCGATGTCTGTCCTTTTTTGACCCTTGACGAAGTTTCTCCTCGATGCAACGCGTCTTGACACACAAACTTGCATGAATTTACAGTAACACCACACTTGTGCCACAAAAGTCTAAATCAGAAGTTACACAAAATGGCTTCAGTATTTGCATGTTAAAAGTCCTCTGCTTACAAATAGAAGCCGGCATGTCTCACGTCAACACAAGTCAAACCTGCTCCAAAATATTTTTATTTCAAGGGCTTCCACTTAATTATGTTTTAAAAAAAAAAGCGTTTGGATCTCAACGGCCAAAATGAAGTGTATTTTGGTTTCCCCTTAGTGCTGTTTTGTGATTGTCTGTGACTTCAGGGCAGGGGTTGCATATTTATTTTCTAAATATACACTGATCAGGCTTAACATTATGACCACTGACAATGAAGTGAGCAACACCGATGATGTCGTCATTATGGCACCTGTTAGTGGGTGGGATATATCAGGCAGCAAGTGCATATTTTCAAAGTTTGTGTGTTAGAAGCAGGAAAAATGGGCAAGGATTTGAGCAAGTTTGTCAGATTGCGATGGCTGGACACCTGGGTCAGAGCATCTCTAAAACTGCAGCTCTTGTGGGGTGAACCGACGACAGGTGATACACGTGGTCATAATGTTAAGGCTGATCAGTGTGGTTATGATTTGCTATGCACTTATAAAAACATGTCTGGTTGAATCCTCTCGACCGCAGACCTAACAAAATTATGCAACAACTATATCAACGATGGAACTATGACATGCATATTTAAACAGTCCAAAGGTAGACAAAGAGATGTTTTTCTGCTTTTCCATTTTTGCAATAAAGCACAACGTAATTCGCCAGCTGCCGTCATAATAATTCCCTATATTTTTTAAAGGCAGCTATTACTTTCTATTTCATGGCTTTGATTTTGGACCCACGTCTGCTTCAAACTGCTTTATCTACGCCGTTGTGAGGTGTTTAGTGACAAGTGCGTGTATGTGTGTGGTGGTGAATTCATGTACCGTGGTCAAAAATTGTATAACAGAATAAGAGAAATAGTCTTTTTTTTTTTTATAATGTGACAGAGGGCATGCAGTTGGTGTGTTTGTGTGTGTGAAGACAAAGATGTGGTCAGTATCAATAGCTGCAGTGGTAATCTTGTTTACTGTGCAGCTTGGCATAAGGCAAACTTTCCTCCAAAACACAGTGCTGTGCAAAAGTCTTAGACTGTTTTTTTTTTTTTTTTTTTTTTTTTTTGGAAAGGCAATGGACAAAGAAAGGTGTATCGGTGTTCAAAAATACATTGCAAAGAAAAACTAGAAGTAGAATCAAAACTAAAAGCAGCAGTAGAGCCTCTGCCAAGGCTCTGGTCCTTTCAGTGGTAAAGATATAGTGCCCAGAGCTGGACTCAAACTTGTCTAGTTCAGGGGTAAATGCTCTTTCCATTGAGGCATAAAACCCTTATATCCCACTTTAGTGTAGAATCTACTAAAACTAATCATTTGTTCTTTTAGTGAGTGAAGTTAATATCTTCGTCTGCATCTCAGAATGGTACAGAATCCTTTAAAACACTCCTGGATCTAAATTTTGGTTTCACACCTTGGCCAATTACTGACCTTTTCTGAAATTTTCATAACAAAAATAAAAACACGCATTCTTGTTTTTATTCAAACCCTCACGAACGCCTCACTAAAACTTTTGCACAGTACTGAGAAACGTAAAAATCAAAAAGTAAATCGAATGTATCTTAAAGGATCCAAGCCTTGTGTCACCTGCATTGTTAACACTCTCCAGTATTGTATTAGCAAAACTAGTTTTTTAAATAGTGTTGATGCTGTCGTCTTGAATATTTGCTAAGGTTATTTGAGATAGAGTAATAATAACAGTGTTGTGGCGTCAGCAGCACGTCTTATCTTTTTGTTACACACGCTGAGGTTTCAAACTGGGGGGGTTTAGAGCTCGTTTGTTCGTTCAGTCTGAGTTTGGTTACCCATTCATCTGTCACCTCTGTGCACTTGTTTAAAGCCACACTATGTAACTGTGCCTTGCCAAATCATTACAATATATACATTATTGTCATGGCTGTGGCCATGGGCAACATTAAAACAAGGATAAGTCTTTTTATAGACTGCGCACTTCGGACTAACTATTTACAAAATATTCAAAATACTGCATATAGTATAAACAGGATGCACATTCATATCTTGTTCTGCCTCTTGGAAATTCAACTTTAATCAACATGGATTAAAGTAATTCTTTCTATATTAAATAAGAATAAGGATGTTTGGCCAGGATAGAAAAATTACATAGTGTTGCTTTAAGTCATTGATAAGTGGCTGATAAGTGATTGATGTGTATTGTTTGCACAGTAACTTTTTGGCCCTTTTGCAATATTTTTACTGTCCTTGTGTTTTTGGGCCCCAGGGATGAGCAGGACATTCTGACATAATACTCATGCTCATACTAACTCAATGAGGCTCTGCTGAACACTATAATATCTCCTTAAGATCAATCAGAATCCTTATAAAGCTGCACCATTTTAGCCCAAACTAAGTTTTTTTTTTTTTTTTTTTTGTGTACACTTCCAAAAAGAGTAGGTCTGGGACTATACACTTTAGTGACGATAAGATACTATCATGATACTTCAGTGCTGATACGATTTTGATATATTGCGATTGCATTACAACAAGTATTGCAATTCGATATAGTCCTTAAATTTAAAATAAAATCCACTTATAGGCTTAATCAAACAAGAAACCAAGTCATGTTTATAAAAGTTAGTCTGACATTTATTAAGTTTTTAGAAATACTATAATAGAGTGCCCTCTACAGTCCAATTCCTGATCACTTTTGACCCACCCTTGACTGTGAAACCTGCAACACCATTATTATTTATAAGGTCACAAAAAAATCAAAACTATTAATATATCACAAATCAATATTTTTTTTCCCAGCCCTAGCAAAGAGTGACTATGAAGGCAGTAAGACTAATAGTGATTGTTAAAAAAAAAGTCTCAATATTGAATATACAGGGTGATGTTGATGTAATTTATTGCTTAAAAATTCATTCTGAACTTAAAATGTAATGTTAAATCTTGTCTTCTACCAAAATACAAGACCTGGCAATCAAAATATTATTTCTTTAGTAAATTATTAGCACTTTCTCAATTGTAGTTTTAAAAATGCAATCTTCTGTGTTTACACCTAAAATTTTAAAACATTAAAATCCCCATGTCCTTGTAGCATTGTGAGTTGAAATATGACATTAATGGCAGTGATATGACCCAAATTTGTGAGCGCTAAATGTAATAAAAAAATAAAGTCTGTTGTACACTGTCAAGGTTAAAACCACTGCCAAAAACAAATATGTTCAAAGTGTGGTTTAATCAGAAAAGGAATATACTGTGTGCTATATATTTGTAGTTTTAGGTGCTGAAAATTAAGTGAGCCTTGTCCTATCATTTCAAGAAAACTTGAATGTTCTTTCCATCCCACCACAAACCTTTTTGTTTATTCTCATTGTTTACATGTTGTTATCCTCTGGTTGTTTTGTGTGAACTTGTCTCTGTATCCGTTTGTCAGACTCTGTAAGTTGTTGTGACGTAACTCTGGATCCTCTGTCTTTAACTAGCCGTGGTTAGAGATCACGAGCTGTTTGGTCCGTCGATAATGTTTGTCTGTGATCAGCAGTGTCTTCTCTCTCCAGAAGTTTGTCCCTCAGATGAGTCTCTTCTCCACAAGTTTCTGAAATCGCTTAAAAACTAAACTCCCATTTCCTCACAGCTTGTACATTCGCCCCGTGTCCTCATGGGAAATGGTTAATGAGAGCGTCCTAAATTTGTGGACTTGTGGAGAGTATTTTTGCACATGCCATTGTTTCTTCAGCTTTTTTGCCTTTTGCCTATAACAATAATAATGACGATGATAAACTATAATGCTTGTACATATCAGATAGTACTTAAAACTGTATTCTAGTCTTTTTTGTTGTCCTCATTTGACATGTTTTGTAGTTCTGCTTTTTCATGATTACGTTCGTCAATCAAACCGATGTGGGATGAAAAGTGGAAGTGTTCATTGTTTCATTTGTTTTTTTAATAAAAGATGTTCTTGATTTGTAAAAAATAAAATAAAAAAATGTGTGTGTCTTGTTGCTTTATAGAAGACAGGTTTACCATTTATTCAAGTACTTTTTTCAGGAATGTCTTACCACCAGGAACACTAATTTGCTTAATCAATATGGTTAATGCTAAAATAACTACCATTATAAATAATTCATGGAAAGACAACTGAATGAAGATAATTATGTAAAAGGCAGCTAATGGCTTTTTGTAGATGTTGCCGTTATTTTTTTTTTTCAAATCGGAAAACATACCATAACATAAAAAAATAAGGTGAGACGCTGCAGGTGAAAAGGTTGTTTTTTGTTTTTTAAACTCCTTTTCTTAAACAGCAAATCAGGCATTAAATACACAAAAAATGTACAATTTTGCACACAGAGGCAGCAGTAGTTCAGTTGGTAGAGACATTCGCCCACAAACCTGAAGGTTGGAGGTTCGAGCCCCACTGCTGGCATTGCGCTACTGTTGTGTACTTGGGCAAGACACTTCACCCACTTTGCCTGTATGAAAGAGTGTGTGATTGGTAGTGGTTGTTAGCCCAAAATGGCAGCCATGTTTTTCATCAGTCTGCCTCAGGGCAGCTGTGGCTACAGAGGTAAGCTTACCATCTCCAAGTGTGGGGATGAACAAATGAAGTGTCTTTGAGTGTCCAATAAAGCACTAGTGTAAGACTGATGCATTATTCTTATTACATTTCTAAAAGTGATATCTGAATATTGAATAAAGCCAGGTTTAAAATGATGGATTCAGTTTGTCAACATGTTACATAAAAGGGCTTTTACAGAGAGGATTATGGATCTCTTATATTGTCTTTATTTTGTCAGTAAATTAGAAAATATTGCCTATATAAGAGCCTTAAAAGATAACAATTTTTAGCTACAAGTTAAATGTCCAATAAATCAGGCTAGGAATTCTATATCAAAAAACTCCTATGTTAAAGCCTATATAGTTTGATATGACTCTGTATTATTATACAGAGAAATATCAGTGTGGTCAGCCACGCCTGTCCTGCCGTGGTTGGATTCAATTCCCAACCGTAGCCGTGCATTTTGATTCGCTTATTTAAGTCACGTGTTCTTCACGAGCAGCGTCTGCAACAACAACAATCAAGGTGGCGCACTGAGGAGCCGAGTTTGTTTCATTCAGCGGTAAACTCCGTTTTAAATGACCAAAAACATATCGAGTCATTAAAACCACAGCAGCTTGCAGCACTAGAAGCCTTTATTATAAAAAAAAAAAAAATTCTTTCGCGTTGCTTACTTTCTTGGCTCGCTTTGTTAACGTCACGTCCGCCATTTTCTGATTGGCTAACTGTCGCTGTCCGTTCGCTCCGCGCTAGAAATCGAATTGATTCTATGGCGACCAGGCAACTTTATAATATTTTTTACTTTATAATATTGTTAAGTACAATGTTGCAAAACTTGTAAATAAAATGAAGTGGAGATATTTGATTCAGAGTGTGAGAAAAACTCATTTTGAGAAATCTGCCTTAGCAATTTGATATTTCCAATAGAAAGCTATGGACACACGTTTACTAAATGATTTGGATTATTGTGTAGTTTGACCAGTTTTTTTTACTGTGTGTAAAAGCTCGTATGTTAAGACAGCAAACTGGCCAAAAACGCCTGCAGTGTCTCCACCTAAAAGTGTACTCATAAAAGACCAAATGGTTAATATGATAGATATTTAGTTATATACCAAATAAACACGAGACTGGCGGAGAGAGGATGTGAGTCAGAGAACATCATCATCTGTGGAGTTCATAATCTTTGTCGGTCAGAAGAGGAACGTTAGGTGAGGGTTAACCTTAGTTTAAAATAACAATAACTTCATATTATAGCTGCCCAGTAAAGTTATGGTATGAACTAATGACTTTGATTAAACATAGACATCTGTGCTGTACACTGTAAACTCTTGTTTTGCCTGTGTTGCTTTGTTTTTCCGGTAAAGGTGAAGTTTTATTGAGAGAAACCGGATGTACTGATGCTTTCCCCCGTGCTGTAGCTTTACAGAGGTTGTCCTGGACTGGAGCATCACAACACTACACTGTCCCATCGCTTTGTTCACGGGACAGAAAACACTGCACTTGTTTTCAATGAAGGTAAGAAATCCACTTTTAACCTTAACGCTGCTTGAATGCTACTCGTTTACGCAGTAAAAAGACGCAACGTGGCTACGTTTGACGGCAATTCGGCTTTTATAGAAGCGTACAGCCGCGGCGAGGTGCGTAAATGTGTCACCCTACGTTACGAGTTGTGCTTACGATCCTAATTATCCATGATATAATATATTGTTTGTAACTTTAGTGCATTTAGTGCATTTGGTATGTACAGTAATTGTTTGGGTAACGCCGATGAGCTGTGGCCTGTTCTATTTACGTCTTGCTTTGCGTCTATCTCTTACAAATGATGCGTATTGTCTAAATCATATGGTTATAGTTACATTTCGGGCACGTTTTGCGTAAGTTTTGTGCGTATGGCAAGCTCTCGGTCACCTTCATTGATCGGATGCCAAGCCAAACATTGCCTATGCTGCTCTCTCAACAGCAGCAGACAAGCAGGCCTCAGCCATTCACCGGCTTTTGTCACTCACAATAATGGCGTCAAATAACCCAGATTACCTCTATGTGCTAGTTATGACATGGACGCACCTTGAGCGCGCTCGCATACTGTATTCCTAATGTTTTGGACGGGAATAGAGGATGAAGGAAGTGTGGACAGTGGTGCATTGCAGTGAGTGTTGGGAGGTGGATGGGGAGACGGAGGGGGGAGGAGGCTGGGGGAGAGATGGAGAGGGGAGGGGAAGGCAGAACAGGTGCGCCATCATCATCAAAGCAAAGGGAAAATGGGCAAAGTCACGATGTGGCACAGTTGGCCTCTGTGTCCTCTGGGCTGCGGCGGCTGGTGGATTCATTTACAGCTGCTCATTTACAGACGTAGGAACAAATGGCATAATATGATATCCTCCAATGTCACACTGAGAGCCAGTAGCCTTCGTGCACGCCCGCTTTTATTCATTTATCATGAAAGATTGTTAGGAAGTTATGGCACCTGAATATTTTACTCAAGAAAGCAACATTGTATTATTATGATACTATGGATGAGTTCTACACACATTTGTAGCCTGTCCAATGTGGTTCTCCATAAGGTTACTTTTTTTTCCTCCCACAGCTGTTTTTTTTAGGAGTTTTTCCTTACCAAGAAGGAGGATCTAAGGACAGGAGATGTCTGATGTGTATATAAATGAAAATGAACTGAATTATTATTACTGTCTTAATATTAATATAATAATATTGTCTTGTTACAGTGTAAACAGAACAAATATGTGACAAAACAAGCATTCCCCTTCACTTGTACTCCACATTATTTTAGATCTACAAGCTTCTCTTGGGAAAAATACATACATATACAGGTTTATACAGTAGGGATTTATGGCTTTTAGTGTCATATTGAAATTTGTTGAGGTTTTGAGACACCAGTATTGGGTGAAATTTTGGTGATTTTTTTTTTTTTTTTTTTAATGTATTTATTATTTTTGACACAACTTAAACTGACTATGGCATGTTTTTCATGTATTTTTGGTGTAAATAATACAACTCATACTAATACCGTGGCTACAGAGGAATTATTTAATGCTATAATGCCTACTTTTGATGCTTGTTTTTGTTTTTGTATTGATCCTCTCACTTGCAAATCTGAGTCTTCTTTTAATTGGCTTTGCAGGGTCACTTTCAGCCACGTGTTGTAAGCTCCAGGGGATCCTCCAGCAGTGATCTAAGCCGGTCCAGGCTCACACACAATGACGTAGTACACTTACTGTCATCAAACAAGTGGCTTTCACTGTCTCTTTGTTTTTTATTGAAGCTGTATGACGATAATGCTGTTTAAGACATGCATGTATACCTACTGTCCTAGTGCAACAACGAATACAGCATTCAAAGTGTATTAACATTATTTCTCATTTATGTACTTCCAGTGTGTATGAAGACCGGCAATGTCCACTATGGTGTATCCACGTGAAGAGGCCCTGGAGCGTCTGAGCCAGGATGAGATTGTGCTCAACACCAAAGCATGTGATGCAGGGTTTGGAGACGCTGAGGGGAGAGCACACCCAGCTCCTCAACTCTCTGCTGGACTGTGCTCAGCCCCCTGCCGCTCAGGAGAAGTCCAGGTGCGCTCCGCAAGAGTCTGGAGGCCATCGAGCTCGGGCTGGGAGAGGCTCAGGTACGATACTGGCCCAATAAGTTAATTAATGTGTGCTCAAACAAACTATTATTTTCTTCCAGCTATTTGAAGCTCTTTTGGTAAATTAAGAGTAACAGTAGCTGAAGCTTTTATTAAGTCTTAAAGAGCATTAAATGAGCAGTGATTTATTTATTCTCTCTTATTGTCCCAGGTGATCATCGCTCTGTCCAGTCACCTCAGCGCTGTGGAGTCAGAGAAGCAGAAACTGCGCGCTCAGGTTACGGAGGCTGTGTCAGGAAAACCAGTGGCTCCGGGACGAGCTGGCCAGCACCCAACACAAACTCCAGCGCAGCGAGCAGTGCGTGGCCCAGCTGGAAGAAGAGAAGAAGCACCTGGAGTTCATGAACCAGATCAGAAAGTTCGACGATGACGCGTCACCCTCCGAGGACAAAAACCAGAACAGCAGCAGCGGGACCGGAGGGGACTCTTCAAAGGACAGCCTGGACGATCTGTTCCCCAACGACGACGACCAGGGACCAGGTATGACCTCAGCTGCTCTGACCTAACTCATGGTTCATTCTTGTCTGGTGATGATTAAGACAAAGACTGTTGTACTGGAACAAAGACAAGCCCGGAAATGAAACCAGGAAAAATCCATTATTCATTGGCATTATTATAATACATTTATAACTTAGGAGTACTATCTGTGCTAAATCTTTACTTAATATGAAACATAACTTGGCAAAGAATGAAACAGTCTAAAATTATTTTCAAATTTCCTTTGCTTCATTCACACATCTAACCCTGAGATAAGAGTTTGTTGATGTTTAAGGTAGATCAGACAAGAGTTAAAATATCATCTTTACCTATTAACTGCTCTTCTCTTTACATTATATTGTGTATAGCCTATGTGGTATAAGATTGACTAGTATATAAGTTGTTTTTATGCCTGGTGCTGGGGAGTATCTTGCCACAAAACTGGAGGAAGTAGAGATTATTAGCTTTCATTTTTTGAGTTGAGCCGCTACATGTTGACCTTTTTTTGGGAAAGTACAAACTGTGAACCAGCAGCAGGACTAATTAAGATGCACTCCACATTAAAACAAGACGGAGGCGTTGTTCTTTTTAAAATGTTAACACAACTCAGAGCTTCCTCAACATTATGTTTTATCTTTCAGGCAACATTAGAGAAAGGTCAAACAGGGCTGACCTACTTTATTCTCAAACTGGGATGAAATGTCTCAGCTACACTGAACTGAGGATGTACCAAATGCTTTTGGATGCTGCAAAACTTAAGTGAAAAGGCTGAAATAATGATAAAAGCTGCTATTTTCACACAAAAGTAAACAAGCTTGGTGTCATATATTCTTGTACAATTTGTTCTTCTCAGTCAGTGGTTTATCTGCTAACAATGCACCCAGAGAAATACATTTGGCATAGCATAGTTTGCATTAGCCAAATGTTTAGTTTAGTTTTATTCCATGGCACGTTTGCACTTTCTGGACGTTAGGTTTCCTGTCATTTCACATTATCAAATAAAACATTAACAACCGAGGTAGAGGTAGAGGTAGAAGCTGCAGTACAACCGGCTCAATCCCTCCTTTGAGCTAAAATGTTTACGCCTACAGCTGCCCGAAGTTTGCTCTGAGAAGTGTTTACTCAGGGACACAAGCTGTTCTTAGATTTTATTTTTATTTATATAAGTAGCTCTGTGTATTTTTGAATATCTCACAAGATCTGTTTCACACCAAATGTTAAAGCTGAGCAGCGTGTTCGCAGTATTCGCTGTTCCAACACAAATGTTTGAAATAGCTTTTATTGTGGGAAAGAAACCATAATAAAACAGAACAGGATGTAAAGCTCATCACCTCCACACACAGCCAACAGCAAACCAGTAACCATAAGTGCTGAAGCAGGCAGTACTTAAATTATTGATGAACGAACAGGCCTCTTTGAAGTTCATCTTTCATCTTTCTCAGCTTCTATAGGAACAACCTATTCAGTCAGGGGTGAAAAAACAGGTGAAGGTTAGGGCTGGATACCAAACAACGATAGCTTTGAGGGACTTGAAAAGCTCCGGTACTGGGTGGTATGGAAAAAATAATTTTCTTTCAGTACCAAGTTTTGACATCTGGAGGGTCCACAGACAGCACTATGAAGTATGAACTGATATATTAACTTATTCAAGTGACTGATCTTATAAACTTACTTATGTCTTTAACCTAAACACATCACTTTAGCCTTAAGCAGTGGTTCCCAACCTGCTTGGTCTTGATACCCCTTCAGCTTTTCTGTCATACCATAATCATAAAACAGTACAGCAGCATTTTATATTTTCTAATATATATTGTAAATAAATATATTCCTGTCCTTTAAACTCCAATTTTAAATAAATAAATAAATAAACAAATAAAAATGCCTTAATAATAACAGTCACAAAAGAAAATGAATAATAATTTTTTTAAATATTGAAATTACTCAACTTTACAAGACAATTTTCTGTTGTGTTGATTATCCATTTAACTATATACTTTATCTTCAAATTAAGAATAAACCTAAAAATAATATTCAGTATAATGATGCTTGTCAGGTGTGTATATTAAACTTAAAGGCAAAGATAAAATCATTTGAATAACTTGCATTTCCTTGATCAAATTATCAAATAATCTTCCGTACCCCCTGCAAAGTGCTTGCGTACCCCTAGAAGTCCCTGTACCCCTGGTTGGGAAACACTGGCCTAAAGCATAATTAAATACAGTAAATAATTTGCTATCACAAATCATATATTTTATCTTACTGTTATGAATCAAATAAAGAACACTTATAACTGATAACACTATGCTTCTTTTCACTAGAGGTTAGTGTTGTGTCAAAGTTTTTATTTAAAAATCATTGTTTTTGTTTTTATAACATTGATGGTTATAGAAGATGAATTAAAATAGTGTTGAAAAAGTATTGTTCAGGTACCGGTACTAAGAACCAGGTATCCTTTAAGTACTGGAATGAAAAAAGACTAAATGGTATCCAGCCCTAATTTTAAGTGATTCAAATGTAGATATTACACATTTTCTTTAACAGGAATGATTGTTTCTGTAGTTTGTTTATTAACTATTAACTGTGTCAGGTTGCGTTTTGTGTATGATATAAAAATCTTACTCTAAAATGCATACAAATGGACATGAAATGTGTGTGCGTGTGTGTGTGAAACAAAAGAAACAATACTAGAGGTAAACAGAAAAGAGGAGATAACCACATAAAGATTTCCAATTTGAAAGTGTGTCACAGGTTGTACTCCCCCGAGGATCATGTGCTGCCGAATGGGGCCCAGAGGAGGGTAAACTCAGGCCATAACGTTCATAGTTAGATTTACTTTTGTCCTGAAGTTCTTCCTCAGGCTTTCTTTTAAATAATCTATAGTGTTCATTTTCACATGATCACTAAAAAAGGTTAATTTTAAGCCTTTTATGAACACACACATATTCACATGACTACTGTATGTGTTTTTCACAGCTTAGATTTACTTTATAATTTTTAGCATATTGCTCTATCCGGCCACAGGGGGTCACAAACCAGTGGACTCCTTGTGCCAGTCCCAAGCCTAAATATAGAGTAAGGGCACCCAACCGAAACCTTATCCCAAATCATGATATGCAAATCACTGCACACTTGGAGGCTGATGATTTACTGTGGCACCCCCAGAAGGGAAAAGCCAAAAGGAAAGAAGTCTTTATCATATTGCTCATTTTGCACTACATTTATTTTGCTTTGACGTCTTCTTGTTACACAGCCCAGCCGAGTGGAGAAGTGGCAGCACAGCAGGGGGGCTACGAGATCCCGGCCCGCCTCAGGACTCTCCACAACCTGGTGATCCAGTACGCCTCTCAGGGACGGTACGAGGTGGCCGTCCCGCTGTGTAAACAAGCCCTGGAGGATCTGGAGAAGACAGTCTGGACACGACCATCCCGACGTGGCCACCATGCTCAACATACTCGCTTTAGTTTACAGGTGAAGATTTAGTGTCAGCAATGCCGCGGAGACAAAGACATGCCTGCTTCAAATGTATTACTTTGTATTTGTCTCAAAGGGACCAGAACAAGTACAAAGAAGCAGCTCACCTCCTGAATGACGCCTTGGCCATCAGAGAGAAAACCCTGGGGAAGGACCATCCCGCTGTGGCCGCTACGCTCAATAACCTGGCTGTCCTGTATGGCAAGAGGGGCAAGTACAAGGAGGCCGAACCCCTCTGCAAGAGAGCTCTGGAGATCAGGGAGAAGGTAAATGCACACAGAGCTTTATAGGCTTAAAGGTATATGATAATACATCAGTAGCATTATAGCAAATCAACAGTATACTTCATAGTTCACATCTATAAATTTACTTTTCTCATTTGTCATGGTTAGTTTTAAGCAGAGGTGGGCAAAGTACTCAGCTTACTTAAAAGTACAGATACAAGTAACTCCAATACAAGTAAAAGTAGCTCCTGTCGAATTATTACTGTGTGTAAGTATGTGCTTTCAAAGATGCTTAAATATTTAAAGTACTTTTCTGCATAATGCATTTCAAACGAGCGCAGTCAAGAATTTTGGGTGAAATTTTGGCTACATTCAAGTCACAGGTTTTTATCAGCAGAAAAAAAATCTCTTGGCATCATCATGGAGTGTATGTGATGGCACAGCTAATTGCTAAAGTTTTTGACCCTTGTCCTGTCCAGGTTTTGGGGAAATACCACCCAGATGTGGCCAAGCAGCTGAACAACCTGGCCCTGCTGTGTCAGAACCAGGGCAAGTACGACGAGGTGGAGTACTACTACAGACGAGCCCTGGAGATCTACGAGTCCAAACTGGGAGCAGACGACCCCAATGTGGCCAAGACCAAAAACAACCTGGTATGTACTGCACAAATACAAATAACACAGTATCTTATTTACTGCTGTCATTAATTGTCTGTTGTTTTTGTTTTTTTTGTTCCCCTAAGGCTACGTGCTACTTAAAGCAAGGGAAGTTCAAAGACGCAGAGGCCCTGTACAAAGAGATCCTGACCAGAGCACATGAGAAGGAGTTTGGATCTGTCAACAGTGAGTACAGGCTGCAGTAAAACATGTGACTAGAGAGAGAAAGGGAGGTCCAGAATAAAGCCACTAACGGCCATTTTTGAGTAGATAATATAAAATTTGATTCTTTAAACATCTTACTCTTCAAAAATGCTACATGGAAAGTGTCTCTCTGTACAGTTGCATTGAGCTGAAAGCCTGGACGACTTAACTTCCTGAAACTATTTGAGTAAAAAACTGGCTGATAGTTGTCAATGTAACTCTCTCTCTCTAACGACTCTGGAGTACATGAATGTCTGAGTGGATTATATTATTATTGTGAAAAAGAGTCATTACTTTGTGTCATAGTCCCTAATTTATGTTCAGATCTTGACCCTCCAAATCCCAAACAGCCACTAGGAAACGCTGCAGGAGCCCATCTGTTGTCCAGTGAATGTTGTCCTTTGGTAGAGGACTGTAGTGAGATTTAGGATTTGATTTGACCACACCCTCACCCTCCCTCCTCCCGCTTTGCTTTCACAGCGGGACAGAGGATTACTCACTGCTTTTTGAGGCTTAGTTCTCTCCACTGTAAGCCTATCAAACCTTTATGTGCTTATATAGTCCGCACAAGGGGACTAAGGCAGGAATTTGGTCTGAGTTTTCACAATAAACAAGTTATATAAAGTAACCTTTACAGTGTAAAATGTGTTATCTTATTCTATAAATGTGCTTTGACCTTTTGCAGATGATAACAAGCCCATCTGGATGCATGCAGAGGAACGTGAAGAGAGCAAGGTTAGACTTTTTTTTGGCAACGGGTGCAGTATTATAGATAAGGTTTGGCTCACAAAGCAAAAGCGGTGAAGCTTTACACAGACTACACACATAAGAAAGTTTTATCAGGGCAGCCCCAAAGTCTTAGAAGTATTACAAAGGTATTATATTTGATGTGGTCAAAATCAAAGGCCTTTAAAGTATTATGGACAAGTATTAAACTCTGTTCATCTTGGTCTTAAATTTAAAAAAGGTATTTTCACTGTTCTTGGTATTATGTAGATCAGTGATTCCCAAAGTGGGGTCCGGGGCCCCCTGGGGGTCTGTAGAAGGTACTACAGAGGGTCCCCCAGAGGCTGTCTATATTAAATATGTAAGAAGAAATTGAGTTTGAAATGAACTAAATTTATATTTTTTTCAAACATATTACTTTAAAACAATTTTTAGCCAACAGTCATTTTTTCTGTAACGGTTTTATGAAAATGTATGGATAAAAACATGACATAGTCTTTTTAATAGAGGGAATTTGTATAGTTCGGGGTCCATGTGGCATTTTCAGAAATTTAAGGGGGCCACAACTCTCTTGACTTTGGGAATAGCTGACATAGATCACTGAATATATGCAAACTTCGACATTTATCAAATAATCACACAAATTATTCAGTGAGAAGTCACATTTATGTTCAGCCCCAACTAGAAGCTTGTATTTGTAAAGTAATAAATCATAACTCATAATAGATAAGTACAATATGTCTTATTTGTGAGTTGGAATATTTAATTTTATCATAAATTGTTTAAAAATGTTTTATACTCAAATGTGCCTTTAGTTTGTAAGTTTCCCATAGCCTTTGTTACAGGTCTACGGTTTATATGGACTGCATAATGTTGCAAAAACATCACAATACACTTATGAAGAGCCGTTAGTGAAATGTGTGATTCAGTTTTAAGATTTTAAATGCAGAGATGTTGTTTCCTCTGCATTAGGCTTTTAAAATAAAACCACTGAGTGTAAAAGTAGTCTGGCTATTTAATTTGTGTTTTTGCTGTCGGTCCTGGCTTTAAATTTCATTCTAAGTGTCATTAAAAAGTCTTAAAAAGGTCTTAAATTTTACAAGACAAAACCTGCAGCTAACCCTTTTTATTAGGCTTTTCTTTATCTAACATCTCTTTTATCCTGACTGGCTGCCTTTGTGTTCTCCAATACAGTTAAGTTATCTTGTGTTTTTATCTAATTGTCTTTTAGGGGAAACGCAAGGAGTCTGGGCCTTACGTCGAGTATGGGAGCTGGTATAAAGCCTGCAAGGTGGACAGGTAGGCGCCATGTCACACTGAATACAAAGGAAAAGACAATTATATACATATAGTCATTCTTTTCATATGTTTCCTGATCTGATTTGTCATTTGTTGTTTTGTAGCCCCACGGTGAACACAACCTTGAAAAGTCTGGGAGCCTTGTATCGTCGCCAAGGCAAACTCGAAGCTGCAGAGACACTGGAGGAGTGCGCTAGCAAGTCACGTAAACAGGTGAGAAATACTGCTCTTGAGATTAGCTTCCTACCTGATTTGTTTTATTCAGGAGCCAGAACCAAGCTGAGACCCAGAAGTGATTTACAAGAGCACCAACTTGACTTGGAAACGGTTGCTTACATGCTGTGCTATTGTACAGAAGCAGTTTTTTTTTCTTTCTCATTGCCTTTTGTGATTCCTCTGAAGGGTATTGATGCCATTAACCAGAGTAAAGTCGTAGAGATCTTGAAGGACGGCGGCTCTGACAGAGACCGAAAACAAAGGGACGGAGTGAATGGGCCGCAGCAGGGCAGCGAGGGGGACGACTCTGCTGAGTGGAACGGGGTCAGTGTCAAAATAATGTTGTAAGATGCTTTAATAAACACAGAATATATGTTTTTATTTTTGTCATGAAATGTTATCGTATTAATGGACCATGACAAAATAAGAATTTCGGTGTGGATCCAGATCAGTGTTTAGATTTGTGGCTTAATGAAAAGAGCATTTACCCCTGAACTAGAATATCTTCACGTTTGAGTCCAGGTCAGGGCACTTTATCTGTACCAATTTGAGAAATGTCCAGTTCCTTGGCAGAGGTCTGTGCTCTCCAAGTTCTTCTAGTTTTGAATTTTATTTGTAATTTTGTGTATTTTTATTCACTGATGCACCTTTCCCTTTCTTAAAAACCTTTGTAAGCTTTGCCATTGTAGCCCTGTTACTTGAGTCAAACAATGTAATCCAATCTTTTTTACTTTATTAGGAAGGTAATGGGTCGCTCCGTCGCTCTGGGTCCTTCGGGAAGATCCGGGATGCACTGAGGAGGAGCAGCGAGATGTTGGTGAAGAAGCTGCAGGGGAGTGGACCACAGGAGTCACGTAACCCTGGGTAAGACCGGACTGGGTTTGGCAATAGTACTGCAGTATTTACACAATATCTGGCAGCAGGATTACTTTTGTGCAATGCTCTTAGCCGCCCCATACAAATGTTCTTATTGAGTGTATTTCAAAAGTGCATAATACTGTAAAAAGAAAACAAAAAAGCACTGAGAAATGGAATTAAGTTTGCAAATAAAAGAGTGCAAACATGAAAACTGTTGTAGGCTTCTTCTAAAAGTAGTCACAAGTACGAGGGAGGCTTACAGAGAAAACATCAAAGGCAAGTGGAGAAAAGGGCGAGCACAGAGTTTTTGGACTTCATACACGGCTACATCCTCAGAGAGCCCCTGATCTGAATTTCAGAGCTGTCTCAGTCCCATCAAGGCATACAGAAGTTCCACAAAAAATAGTAAGATAGTTTCTTTAATACAGATGTTCTCAACCTTTTTGGTGTTGCGTGCCCCCTCGGCCTTTTGTTATCCCATGAGTACCCCCTCACTCATACAGGTTAAGAATTCTTCAAAATGTTCTTCAGAAAAATTTACTTTAACTAACTTTAGGATAAAAAAACGATGCAATCAGATTATATTTTTTTTGTCCTGCCTGCCTTTTAAAATATAAAAAATAAAATAAAAAAAATAGTAATATAAACTCATACATTCAGTTATTTTACTGTAGATTTTATGTTGAAAATAAACTTAAAAAAATAAACCTTAGCAATGGTAAACTCAATAAATTTGCAACAAAGAAATTTTAAAATGATTTCCATCACTTCTTTTAAAACTATTTTGAAGTTATTAAACCTAAATAAAAAAATGTTTAGCAGTTTTTAATATGAAAAGATCACAAATATTTTCTTATCAACTTTGAAATAAATTATGAAATAAATTCACGTACCTCCTGCTAAGTGCTTGTGTACCCCTACGGGGCCCCGTACCCCTGGTTGGGAAACGCTGCTTTAATACATGTGTAGGTACCTGTTGTAAGCATTAATTGTTTTTTCTTTAGGATGAAGAGAGCAAGCTCCCTGAACTTCCTGAACAAGGGCACAGAGGAGACCGCTCAGGTCAGGTTCACACTGTATTTGTAAAATCCTGTATGTGTAAGTGTTTTTTTCACTTAGTAACTAATTCAGTTTTCTATTTCTAATTTTCAGGACGACAACTCTGCACTCTCAGACTCCAAAGTGTTGAGCGCCAGCAACGTGGACCTGACCCGACGCAACTCTCTGATTGGTTAGACAGGCTCAGGAGGCGGGACTTAATGCGGTTTGATCAAACAACTCGCGTAGATACCAAGATCAAACACTTAGTGCATATTTTTAAATGTCCACTTTAAAAACATCACCGCAGTAAACATCATCATCGTGTAGGACGCAGTCGCTGCTACTTCGCTGTACAAACCGCTGTCGTCCGCGAGAGAACACCATAGTACACCTTTTATTAGCATGCTGCTTACTAGAAAGTGAATGTGTGCACCTGAACGCCTCGTAACTTTTAACTCATAGCACTCTAGTGGAACCTCACATCTGTCGTGATCCTACCTGTGTCACTGTCGGTGGATCACTTCCAGATTTAGTTCAGGAAGGCTGTAAATTTCACCAATAGCATGACGATAGCTGAGGCTAATATAAGTTTAGAGAAAGCAGACTGAAATTGTAAAAAGAAACGTATTTGGGTATTTTCAGACGTTAGCACTAACCATCTTAAACCTCACATTTTGCCTTCTTGTTTTTTTATGTACATATCGTTTTAAATTATTTGATGTTTCAATCTTTGTACATGTGCACGCTGTCTTTATTTCACTTTGTTTACACCTTTTTGGATTTGTCTGAAGACTGGAAAAAAAAATCTAAAGAAGGAGAAATTAAAATGACCATATTGCTGAGTACCTCAATCACTGAAATATATTTTAGTATTTTACATGTACCTGGTGCGACTGTCAAAATACTCAAACCGAAGACTTATCGTTGCACTTAATTACTTGACATCAAAAGATTATGAGAAAATATCAAAACCTCAGGAAAGATGAGAAAGTAGACCAATTGACAGTCATTATTTTAGGATACAGTTTCTCAAAAAAAAATTATTCTGAGCCTTTACCGAACATCTCAAGTCTGACTGATGCTAAAAGATATTTTTGTTTACAATCATTTCAATGTATTCCTTGTGTAATCCTTGTAAATGACAAATGTTATTTCCTCATTTCCTCTTTGCTTAAACTGTTGTAAAGCAATCCCTTGTTTTGTTAAGGCTGGATCTGTATGAAGACTTTACATTGTTCAGCTGTTGTCTTATGTGTTTCCTGTGTGTGGGCAATGCTCAGTATAGGCTGTAAGGCAGTGATTTTCTGAATGTTGCATAGAGATGGTTGTGGAGATGAGGCGGAGATAACTCAACATTTTAGGCGTCCTTAGGGCTAAAGTCAGAGGTGGACAGTAACAAAGTCAATTTACTTGAGTATTGTAGAGTTTTTGAGAATCTGTTCTTTACTTGAGTACTTAACTACATTTAAAAGATAAATAGAATACTTTTTACTCCACTACATTTCTATAAAGGCAGAAGTAAATTCTGTGAACAAATTGTCTTGAAACTGTAAAAAAACAACAACACTGTATGTAGTTTCTCATTTGTGTGTGGTTTGTCACTTACAGACCCTAAAGATAATCAGTTACTAATTGTCAATAATCCTTTAAGACTTTGCTTAAACCTGGTTCAGAGCTGGTTCACTGTTGCTACCTCCAGTTTTAGTCCTGATTTAACATGGATCCATCTCAGTTTAGACTTGGGTCAGACCTGCTTTAGTCCTGGTTTACTCTCTAAGGTGGAGACTCTACAGTATTACACTAAAACGAGTCTCATCTTTTATTCATATTTTTGAAGATTCAAATCTGTGAGTTGAATGTAACCAAAATGTTACCCCATATTCTTGACGGCACTCATTTGAAACGCATTGTGACGAAAAGTACTTGGAATACTTAAGTAATTTTGAAAGCCCATACTTCAGTACTTTAACGTAATAATTCGACAGAGCTCATTTTACTTGTTTTGGAGTAATGTTTGAGTAGGATCTGTACTTTTACTCATGATGTTGAGTACTTTGTCCACCACTGGCTAAAGTCGACCAAAGCAAGACCAATACCAAGAGAATAATCCACAGAATGTACCGTACAGGATGTATAAAAGTATGTATTTGCAACTTCTCTTTTAGGACTGAATCACTAGGGCTACGCTCACACTGCTGGTCTTAATGCTTGATTTTATTTTCACCCAAAATACGAATTAAGTTCAAAACCTCACATTTCCACCACTGCTGTCTGCCATGTTTGTTACTGTTTAATCAGTTCCCCGCCTCCTTCCAGAGCAGAAATGTGGCATCTGTTGTATTATAATGTATTTAGAATAATGGATGTATTATAATCTGATTTTAGGACCACATATAAAAGTGTCCTGGGTCGCATTTGAAAAAAAAAAATCAGATGTGAGCTGATCACACAGGGCAAAAAAAAAGTCAAATTTGGGTCACTTTTACCTGCAATCTGAGCGTAGCCTACGTGTTTGAAGCAAAGGCAACTCTATGGCAAATTAAGTTCATATCAATCATACATTTACTGTTTATTGACTCTGAAACAATGTAATTATCAGCTTTTGATTGTTTTGTAGGTGAAGAAAGGCAAGAAAGACAGAAGCAAGTAAAAAAAATGGAGACAGAGCTTTGAAAAGATGCCTGAGAAGGAGAAGTTACATGTTGTCCGTACAGAATAAAGTTATGATGGCATTTATTTGTGAGCTCACATAACGCAGAAATATAGTCCCATCCGTTCTCCAACCTGTAGACACGTATAAACTCGAGTAGCTTATAGTTTATATAAAGTTTAAAATCCAGAAAGCTTGGTTTAGACAGCAGCCACTCTACTATAACACGTATTTAATCAAAATTTATCTCTATATCAATGGTACTCGGCTCATTTTCAATCTCTATAAATATATGGACACTGATGATGGGTTATTTAAACAGAGATGTAAATATTTCTCAGTCATGTTGTGCATTGTTCAAAGACAAAATGGTGTCCAAATATTTATAGACGTCTTATCTACTGCACTATCTATTGTTCTGACTGTGTTTCCCTCTATCAGATGACATCTATATCCTCTGCTGCTGCTGCTGTGTTGCTTCTCATGACATGGATCTTAAATTGTAAAAGGGGCCAATTAGACGTCAATAAAAACAAACTCCACTTTTGAACTGGATATTGTGTGTTTCTTTTGACCGCTCTTATGTGTTACTCTGTGTCTTTCTCGGGCTCGGGGGGTGTTAACCGTCTAAATGAGGTGAGTGTCTTGCTTTGACTTCCTGTTCAAACGGAAATCAAACCCACCGCAGTTCAGTCGAGAAATGCAGAAGTACAATGATGGACTGATCAGCTGTTGTTCACTCGCAAAGGTTTTGAGGCTTTTCTGCAACTCAGCTGCAACAAGAAAGTAAGATTTTATCATTAATGCATTGTTATAGCACTGACTAGGTTTTAGATATGAATTACTTGTTATGTGTTAACAAAATTTGACTTAAGACTAGATAATTTATTTTATATATGTGGATTTTGTTGTAGTTTGCAAATTGAAAGGGCAGGTTGTTGCACTGGGCAATGTCTGATGTGTTTTTTATTGAATGAATGTAGGGCACATGTAACAGGGATCCATATAATACAAAATGTGTCTTTTCCTTTTAAATGTTACTTTTCAGGGGTTGCCACAGTAAATTATCTGCCTCCTTCTAACTCCTATCCTGTCCCATAAATCTTGTCTTTGGTCGTCCTCTAGTACAGTGTTTCCCAACCAGGGGTACTCAAACACTTTGCTAGGGGGTATGAGGATTTATTTATTTGATGAAAAGAAAAAAAGTGTCTGGCTTGACTGATGTAAAGGAAGTGACATTGCAAAAGAATAAGAATTATAGGCAGGTATTTTTCTATTTTGAATTTGAGTTTAAAAGAAAAAACACAGGAGAATTGGTGTTAAATGTGTTTGTACTAATAAATACAAAGGTTTTTTTATGACCACTTTTGAGGAATCTTATTATGAGGGGGTACACTGAGGCTAAAAAGGTCGGGAACCACTGCTCCAGGCCTGGCAGCTCTGATATTCATTATCCCGCCTCTGGACAAACCATCTCAGTCTTGGCCTCTCTGACTTTATCTCCAAAACGTCTCACATGAGCTGTCTCTCTGATGAACTCATTCCTAATCCTAGCCATCCTTGTCACTCCCAAAGAGAACCCCAACATCTTTAAATAAATAAAACAAAAATATGGTTTATCTTACTAATCTGAGCCACAAAATATAAAAAAGCCTCCAGTATGTCCTCCTCACAGTATTTCTGTCTTTCCTGCAGTATCCACCATGTCCACATGAGTCTCCCCTCAGTCCGACCCAAGGCCCAGCGCTGGCCCTGGTCCAGTTTCAGCTGGGACTGTACCGGGAGGTGGTCCGGGTCCCCTCCAGCAGCAGGACGTACCGACACGCAAAGAGACTGGCTGTGGAGATCATAGAGAGAAAGGTAACGCTGCACCCACTTTTGTTTTTTAGCGTTTAGATAGTTATAGTTGACAGGACAGGAAAGGGGGGATAACTGGGGTATGATCTGGGACAGGCCCATCAATGAAGTTTTATGATTTGCAGATATTAAAGTATTTATTCTGATAAATTAGACCAGGAGTTCTCAAACTTTTTGGGGACCCCTTACAGGACAGAAAATCCTTAAAACGTTCTTTGCCCCTGATCAATGTGACTTACATGGGTGCGTCACCATAATTTCAGGAGTTTTAAACGTCCTAAACCCAAAAGTAGGCCACAGGAGGGTTGTGAATTAATTACTTTTTTTTTCACGGACCCCAAACCTCTTGTCCAGTTTGAGAACGGTGGAATCAGACAATCAAATGCAAGTTAAAGATGATAGAAGTCACAATCTATTCATGATTTTTATTTTAATTTTTTACGTATAGAAACAGAAGCATGGAGGATGTGCAAACTATTAACTCTTAAAAAAAAATAATAATAAAAATGTCTGGAGTCTGATCAGTCAACATTTTGCGTTAACTGTGTGAATGAATGATGTGTGGAAGCCAGAGCACACTAAAAACACAGTAAGACCTCTGTGCAGAATTGCAGACTCAACACATGAAGTCCCACACAGCCCACACAGAGATCACACTTTGATGCTGTGAGGAAGTATTTATCTTATCGCCTTGGAAAAACATATAAGGTCACTTCATGCAAGAGACAGAACTGTGTAGGCTCCTGTGGCTTTGAAAAAACCAACAAGTGTGCGCTCACACTGATGATCACGGTCACTTCTGGAAAAAGAAGAATATTCCACGTGGTTAATCTGAAAATACTATTCAAAAAGCAGAAATGAAAGTAGTAGTAAAGGCCATTGTCACCAAGACCTGTCTGAGACCACACTGAACCAATATCAAGACTTAGCAGGTTGAGTCTAAACTGAGACCAAAGAACACAAGAGACTAAAAAAGTGGTTTATTTAAGTGAATGGCCATACCAGTCACCACCATCAGACAGAAGTTTTAACCCTCAGCCCTCCTGGCTTCCCTTTTAGGGCTTTTCAAATGTATTTTTTGCTCTCATTTTGGCATTTCTTATGTTAGAGTAATGATGATGTTTGACAAAGATGTTTTCAGCTGTCTGGGCAAAAAACTCACATTCCTCCTCTTAAAGCCCTGTTTGGTCTCACAATACAGAAATGTTAAATCAGGTTAATTCCTCTGTAACTCTGTCAGTCAGAGGCTAAAAGAAAAAAATCACCAGATCCACTATTTTCTCATTGCATTGTGGGAAATAATTCCATTATAATTCCCATTAGATAACACTGCCTCTGAGGGCTTTAGGAGGAAGAACGTGAGTTTCAGGCCCTTTTTTTGTAATGGCACAAAAAGTAAAATGCATCCAAATCAGTTTTAGGACTAATCAGAGACCTATCTGGGGCCGGTAAATCCTGCACAAACCAAAAAGTACTTTGCATCTTTAACTAATAAATAATCATGTTTTATTTACAAATATGTTTTAATTATGTCTGGCTTTTAGAGGGTTAAAAATATAAAAATAAATGCTCTTTTGTTATGTATGACGAGGACAGAGGTTAATGATCAAAAAGAAAAAAGAAAAAAAAACGTTTTTTTTTTCTTAATGTTTTATAATTTTAAATGTGACCCAGAGACCTAAAAGTGCTTTTAGAGGAAGAACGTGATTTTTTTAAAGGAGGGCCTGAAGGTTAAGTTACTAATTTCTATTGAAAAACAACAATTCAAATCAAAATGACATTCATTACGTAAAGAAAAATCTTGGGTTTGGCTCCAAGTCCGCCGTGTCTGAGACCAAGACATCAAAAATTGTGTTAAGACCTGTCCCAAATACAACAGCAGCACACAGCCAGTCATCTGCCTCTTAGTCTGCAGTGATTTGCATATTGATTTGTCCTAGGTTTTACACTAGATGCCCTTCCTGACAACCCTCTGCACGCGGGGAGTAGACTTTCTCGTCACTCCGGCTCTAGGGCAGTAGTAGATGTTAGATGCATGTAATGAGTGCACCTGTTGTTCTGGTCTGGGTGCTGCTCGGTGCTGGGACTGTGTGGTCGACAGAGACACTGTTAAATTTCCGACCACAGCCTCTCCCACCAGAGTCTGTTGCACTCGCAGCAGCCCCCCTCAGTCTGAGAGGCTCTGTGTTTCCAGGCAGCAGCAGGTCAGCTCTGAGTGCACCTGTGCTGCCCACAGACACCGCAGCAGGAGCGCGCTACTCCGTGTAATACGGTACTCATCACTGACATAACCTAGTATACTTTTGATACTTTTGTGCAACCCTGATGAAAACCAATACACACAGGGATGGAAATGGAAATGTCAAGTCATCTTTTAAAATTGTGTTTTTAAGTACTTTTACGTTTACTAGAGCAGTGGGTCCTGACCTTTTTAATCTCGTGTACCCCCTGGGCTTTTTGTCACAGTAAGAGTACCTCATAATAAGATTCCTCAAAAAGAGGTCATGTATTTATTAGTACAGACATTTAACACCAGTTCTCCTGCAGTTTTTCTTTTAAACTCAAATTTAAATTAGAAAAATGCCTGCCTATAAAGTTAAAATATAAAAAAAATAACAATATTACATTTACTTTATATATTACTATCCCTTTTATGTTCAGAATAAATTTAAAAATACAATTAAATAATGATTTGAATAACTTTCCTTTAAAAACAAGCCATTAAACCTAAAACATATAATATTCAAATAATATTCTTTTGCAGTGTCACTTCCTTTGTACGGAGCACTAAAGGGGACATGAGTGAATCAGAAAAATTGAAAGACTTTCTCTGGCTCATGAGAAAGAAACTCGTCCTTCCAAGATAGGATCCCGGGTTCCTGAGGAAGTGTACCGTGCGTGTGCGGCATGTACAGTGCGCTGAACGTCAGGTCTTGTTATTGATCCTCAGTCTGCAGAATGAAGAGGAGGTGTTCACGGGTCTTCAAAATGTCACAATACCAGCACTTGACTTATCTGTCTAGTAAAGATGTTCTCTACATGCCTATTTTTTTTATTCACTCATGTCCCCTTACGGGCTCCGTACCTTTGTATCAGACAATGACACAGTTTCTTTCTTTTCCTAACTTTAAATAGTTCAGTATGAAAAGATTGCGAATACTTTCTTATTATCTTTGAAAGAAGTTATCAAATAAATCCATGTATCTCCTGCAAAGTGTGTGGGGGTCTCTGTACCCCTGGTTGGGAAATACTGTACTATAGTAATCCTTTGAGTAAAAAGTAAAAAAAAAAAAGTTTTAGTCAGGCCACACAGAGATCTAACTGTTAGAAAATAAAAGTTCATTTTTCAGATCTCTTCATGAGTAAAAGTATTTTTTGACCTTGATGACAAAGTAGAAGTGAGTTATGTTTGGTATATAATAGGAGTAGTAGTAGTAATAATAGAAATAGTAACAGTAGCGATACTAATAACAGTAGTGGTAATAATTGTTTTGAGTACTTTTACTTCTACTTAGTCATATTCTTTTGCAGTAACAGTACTCGAGTACCAATTTGGAGTTCTCTGTCTGAGTACATTAATGTAAACACAGGTGCATTTCACACTGAATTGAGCTACTCTAAGTACTGTAGTAGCAACAGTGGCAGAAGTAATAGTCGTGGTAGTAGTAGTAGTAGTAGTAGTAGTAGTAGCAATAGCGGTGGTAGCAGTATGGGTAGTACTAATAGTAGGAAGTCATTTGTAATTGCATTTATTCACTTTTTGCTCAAATAATAATGTTGAGTACTTTTACTTCTACCTAGCAATAATATTTTCCAGTAACAGTACTTTTACTTATCTCTCTTAGTTTGAAGCCCAGGGGCTGTGTAATTTGCCCAAAACTAAAAAAACTGTGTTCTGTGTCCTCTTAGGCTCCAAACTGCAGTGTGGTGGGCATGGGTGAGAAAGTCCTCCTGTTCAGACACCATCCTGCCTCAGACCAGCTCCTGCACCTCCTCCAGGACCGGGACCAGCTGCGGGACGGGGATCTCATCGAGGTCGTCATCTCAGGTCCGCGCTCACATCCCCCGGTCTAGGTATTTTTTTAGATAAGCTGTTGTTTGTAACTCTGTGCTGTGCGGGTTTGTTTGAACTCAGCGTCGGCCTCGGTCACAGAGATGAGGATCCACCCACACTCCCTGGTCGTCCAATCGTATCGCACGCCCACTTTCTGTCACCACTGTGGGGAGATGCTGTGGGGCCTGGTCCGGCAGGGGCTCAAGTGCACAGGTGTGACCTCTCAGCAGCTACTACTTCTCCACATTCATTCAAGAATCTAAATCAATTGCCATAACGCTATGGCTCTGGTATCTGACAGAGATTTACACTGAAGAATAATTTTCCTACCAGAGTCTTTATTCCTGGTTTAGTCTGTGTTAAGATTTGATTTGTGATTACAGGAACTTACATTTTTGTTTTGAGTGAATTTAACTTGTAGTTTCAGAAAAGCAGGCCCTTTTTAAAAATATCACAATATTTTTATTGCAGTTTTCCACATAGTTATTGAATATCACATTTCATCACATGTTTAATATTGTGGCACTGTTAGTAATTGACCTTAAGTTGCCATTTATGCCACATTATTACCTCACAATTGCCCTGCTTTTACCAAGCTATTTTATTTTACAAGCCATTTTATTAGTTTTTTTTTTCACATTTGCACAGATTTTTCATTTTATTCATTCATCGTATACTTCAGGGTTAGTGGCATGTCATTCCATAAAACACAGAACATACGCGTCTTGCTTATGAGATTCAGATCTCTCTTTATCCTGTCCTCTTCCTCTCTTTAGGTTGCGGGTTAGATTTCCACAAACGCTGCGCTTTACAGTTGCCCAATAACTGCAGCCGAGCTCGACGCCAGGTCAGCACCAGCCTCTCCCTGTTTCCTCCTCGGAGACCACCGACGCACTCCCTGTCCAACCAGGCAGGGGGCAGCATGGAGGAGGTACATGCACCTCCACCTCCAAAAAAGAACCCCTTAGGTTTATTTTTGGACTTTTAAATGACATGACTTTCTCTTTTCCTCTCAGATCAGCATGTCAAAGCCGTCCTCCAGACCCCCGTCCTGGGCCGACCTGGGGTACAGTTCCGCCAAAGCCCAGGTCCCGCACACGTTCCACATCCACAGCTACACCAAGCCCACGGTCTGTCAGTACTGCCACCGGCTGCTCAAGGGCCTCTTCAGACAGGGCCTGCAGTGCTCCGGTGAGAGGTCAAACGCAAACGTGGGCCGGCTTCACATAAATGCTACTGTTTCTGTCCCGCTCGCAAAAATAACTTTCACACCAACACTTCCTGTCACCGTTTCATCTCTGCTTCCTTTACTGCTGCACACTCATCGCTCAGGAGCTTATTTTTATTCATATTGTAAGGTCACAGTGTGTTGTAACCCTTTTAATTGTATTCTTATTTTGCCCCCGCTCCAAATACCAACATACATTTACTCCATTTAGCAATGTCATGTCAAAATTTTGTGAAATAATATAAAAACTTTTGAGGATAAAATGCAAAAAAATTTCAAAATTGTTAAAATTTGTGGTATTTCAGGAAGGGTGACCATGGTCGTATGCACCATAGAGGTTACACAGGTCCTGACCTCTGTATTTTTGTATTGCTAGACTAAACCAGATCTAAACCAGGCAAAAAAACAGGACTAAATCAGGACTACACCAGGACTAAACCAGGTCTAAACAAAGACTAAACCAGGACTAAACAAGGTCTAAACAAGGACTAAACTGGCCGTCAACATGATGGACCTCAGTTTTTCTAAAATCCTGTGAACGGCCCTGAGGGTGACCACCTCAAAAAGTACTAAAAACGGGACAAGTTGTGTGATTTAGTGGGACAAGGTGGGACGGACTCAAAAAATAAATGTTTAAATATAAATCTAACTTACCAACTTACTGAGATGCAAGCTGCTTCAGTTTAGGTCCTGTAACACATGATGATGTGCTGTTTTCATCGCAAAAACACATATTTTGCAAAATTATGTCTTTACTGAGACTTTATTCATTGAAGTAAAAAAGGTAGAAACCTGAAACACAGGGGCAGCAGCACAGCAACCATATATTCAACCTATCAAGATGGGACGCCCATTAATATTTATTCAAGATTTTACACAAGTAATAGTGATCTTACCTTATTGTTCTTAACTTGAATCTCCACTGAGCACCAATGTAAAAGAGGGGCATTTTCTCAATCAGTGGGATAGAGGGAGAGATGACTAAATGGCTGTGCAGTACAACCAAAAGTGGGACAGGTGGTCACCCTAATTTTAGGATATGAAGGACTCAATTATTCTTAATTATTATTAACTTATTCCTGTTTTACTGTGTCAAACTATTAACAGAATTTTTTGTAAATTATTGCACAATATTGCACATACATTGAAAGCCATTTTCAGTTCAATAAGCTGAACATTGAAACTAAATTCAACCTTTTTAGTGAATGATGTCTCTCTAAAAAAAATCTTTCTCTCTAAAATGAAACAAAAAAGTATGTTCTAGACCTGCTGTTATCAGAAAGCCAAAGAGACAACATTGTTACATAGTTTGTTGCTTTAATAATTTCTTTTAAATGCCTAATTTTTTGAGCACCATCTTCATATTTTCTGTTTCCAGACTGCAGGTTTAACTGTCATCAGCGCTGTGAGCCCATGGTGCCCAAAGACTGTCCCGGAGAGAGGAGTACTGTGAACGGTCAGTGCTTCAGACTCAGGCACAGCAATCGTTATTAAAAAAAACAGCCATATAATATCAGATTGGAGAAGAATTCAATTACATGTTGACCGCTGCCAGGGGTGTTTTTAGCGTTAGATATTTAGGGGTGCTGAGAAGAAACAAACATACAGCTCTGGTGTTAGAACTCAACTTAGGGGTGTTGTAGCTCTCCTAAAAATGGCCTAACTATGCCCATGACTGCTGCAAATTTTAAAAGAGTTATGACGGCTGCTTCCTTAAAGATTTGGAGAGATACTGGATATAGCTTGTTATGTATGATACGTCTTTGTTTTGTACTTTTTAAACAAATTTTGCTCACATTTTAACCCAGGATCTACGCTGTCCGGTCTTATGGTTGCCCCTGACCCAGAGGAGAGTGAGTCTGAGCTGGATGTGACTTTGGACAGCCTCAGTGACGATGACATGTCCACAGACGGAGACTCGGAGGGACAGCAGAGGGAGCCAATGAGGTCAGATCACAAGACATCACCTGAAAACACTGATACTGATAAAAAGCTTTCTACTTACCATAAAAGAGCCAAAGCTCCACCACCCACACTGTCAGTCCCAGCCCACCAAAGTTCAGACTCCTGCTGTCCCGCTATTGTCTCAACTTTGTTTAACCTTATACTTTCTATTGAGTATAAGCCATAAGCATATGTCTCATAATAACATTTGAGTTATGTCTTCACTATCTTTGTTACATGTATCATCTAAACGTCTAGATATCTAATTTAGGCCTTATTTGTTTCAGTCAGTTCTTAACCACACTGCCCTTTACTGGCTGTTGTCTGGTATTGCTGTATTTGAGCAGATAAATGTGAAGTCCTAAATTCTGTCCATCCATCTTCTGCTTATCCGGGGCCGGGTTGCGGAGGCAGCAGTCTAAGCAGGGATGCCCAGGCCTCCCTCTCCCAGGACACTTCCTCCAGCTCCCCCTGAGGAACCCCAAAGCGTTCCTAGGCCAGCAGAGAGACATAGCCCCTCCAGCGTATCCTAGGTCTTCCCTGGGGCCTCCTCCCAGTAGGACATGCCTGGAACACCTCCCCAGCTGGCGCCTCTCGATGCAGAGGAGCAGCGGCTCTACCAGCAGCTCCTCCCGGGCAACTGAGCTCCTCACCCTATCTCTAAGGGAGCGCCCAGCCACCCTACAGAGGAAACTCATTTCAGCTGCTTTTATCCGCTTTTATCTGCTTTTATTATTAAAAATAATGAACAGAACTGGTGACAAAGGGCAGCCCTGCCGGAGTCCAACATGCACTGGGAACAGGTCTGACTTGACTCTGCCGGCAATGTTTACATCCTAAATGTTGTTTGTTTTTTCAGTCCGTGCTTCAGCAACTACATCCCTCTGATGCGTCTGGTCCAGTCGGTTCATCACACGAAGAAAAGGACTGAGGGGATTTTGAAAGAGGGGTGGCTCCTGCATCACACCAACACAGACTCACTGGTGAGAGGATATGATGCCAAAATGTACTGTAGTGCTGAGTATAAGTGGTAATTTTCACTCTGTTAATAATTTACATTTAATCATACAAATAAACCCAGGCAACAACAAATAGAAAGAACAACATTTTAAAAGTGCAGCTGGACCATTGACTCCAGAGCTGTCCTTGCTGTTGTAGAAGTGCACAAAACCCATTCAAAATTAAAAGTTATTCAACCATTGATACATTATAACAAGGGTTTGACATTAACTTTTTCACTCTTTTTGATCTGTTATAAGATATTTTACTTTACCGAGGACTACATCTAAATGTACAATAACTATTTTTGTGTTTTTCTCAGAGGAAGCGTCATTACTGGATCTTGGACTGGAAAACCATCACTCTGTATCAGAACGAGAGCAGCGTCAAATATTACAAGGTACAACAGACTTAATGTGTTTTCATTCCATGGTTCATTTCTTTCCCTAAAGCATGAAGTGGTTTGTTCTTGTGTCTTTCAGGAGATCTGTTTGTCGGAGGTGCTGCAGGTGCGCGGGCCCACTCTGCTCTCTGTCCTGTCCCCTCGTCCCAACAGTGACAGCAGCAGCAGCAGCGGTGTCAGTGATCACTCCTTTGAGCTGGTCACCTCCTCTCAGGTTTACTGCGTCATGGCCGGAGACGAGGGGTGGTCCTGGGAAAGCGCCATCCGGCAGGCCCTCATGCCCGTCCAGAGCAGCGCTGGACCCAACCAGGACGGCCAGGGTGGGTACAAGTTACTCTAAAACTCAAAGTGCAATTAGACAAGAGTTATATAAAACATTTTTCTCTTTTCAGACAAACAGCGTCACAGAGACAGCATGGTGAGTGAAATACAAAGTGCAAGACATTTTATTTGTATTTTAACTATTTTCAAACCAGTGTGATGTATTTTAGGATGTCAGCTGCATGTATCAGATTTTCACCAATGAGGTTCTCGGTTCAGGGCAGTTTGGGGTCGTCTATGGAGGTAAGAACATTAAAGAGATCACTTAACCCTTTTCTTTGCAGCGGTTCTTACTTTACAACTAATGTTGATATTCTAAACACAAATTTAATATCTAATCTCATTTTTACACTCTCCAACTAAATTTAGGTTGCTTCTGTTGAGTGACAAAAGTGTCCCCCATCACAAAAACATCATAGAACTAGTATACATTAATTAATTTATTTATTTTTTCAACTTTTTTTTTTTTTTTTTGCATAAATCTTTTAATCCATTTTTGCCGTGATCATAGATATAATAATAGTAATAACATTTTTGCTCACTGGCCTGTGTTTGTGTTGAGAAGTTACTAGTCATTTGACATTTTCAGAAACCACAATTAAGACGTTAAAATGTTGTTGTATAGGAGTGATAAGAAAATGATGTGCTAGCATTTAATAATAATAATAATAATAATTCATCGAATTTATATAGCGCTTTTTTGGACACTCAAAGACGCTTTACAATTGATCAATTATTCATTCACTCCTCAGTCACACTTGGTGGTGGTGAGCTACTTCTGTAGCCACAGCTGCCCTGGGGCAGACTTTTGGTTTTGCAGTCCTATTAACAATGACCCCTGAAAAGGGACTTATAAAATTATAATTTATCTTTATCCAAAAGAAAAGTACGTTTATTTAGATTCAAAAAATGTGTATACAGTTTTTTTTGTTTTGTTTTTTTTTGTTTTTTTTTTGCTTGTGTTGTTGTGTCTCTTAATTCACCCTTTGTATATGTTTTTAATTAATAGCACACGTTTTCCCTCATTGATGAGTTAGTATAGGTTAGGTGAATTAAAGTAGTTAAAATGTATGTATAAAATCCAAGTGGCTAGTGAAATATTTTCAATATTTCAATTTCTCAATGCAAAGTGGATTTTTCTAGGGGAGTTATTACAGCCTTGGTTACCTCAGAGATTACCAACGATGATTTAAACAGATTTGGGATTTTTTTTGTATTAACTTTTTTTTTTAATAAATCTTTGAATCAACTTGTACCCTGAAAAAAGAGAACAAAAGATATTGATGTATATCAGTGGTTCCCAAAGTGGGGTCCGGGGCTCCCTGGGGGTCTGCAAAGGTACTGTAGGTGGGGCCCCAGAGGCTGTTAATATTAAGCACAGAAAAAGAAATTGAGTTTGAAATGAATTAGATTGGTCAATTTGTAACATATTTTATTTTACTTTTTAATATTGTTTCCTGCATACGTATTATTATTATCATTATTATTATTATTATTATTATTATTATTATTATTATATGTTACTTATTGTATTATATGTTATTTTATTTTATGTTTGCATTAAGGACCAAAGCAAATTCTTAGTGATGTGACCCTCTCACTATGACAATAAAATAAAATCTGATTCTGAATTACAATTATATACTTGTTTAAAAATACAACTTTTAGCCAACATTTAGTGTTTTTGTAACATTTTTCTAGAACTCTATGGAGAAAAACATGACATAGTCTTTTGAATATGGTGTAGTTTTATTGTTGGGAGGTCTGTGAGGGATTTTTGAAAATTTAAGGGGGCCACAACACTCCTGACTTTGGGAATGGCTGACGTATATTATTTTTATGTTTTGTGACGGGACACTTTTGTCACTCAACAGTAACAACATAACTTTTTTTTAAATCGGGGTGTAAGGGTTAGTGGGCTGGTTATTTCTTACAAAATACATAGAATTGGTGCAAATTTAACCTTCCCAGCAGCTATGGGCCTTAAGCGGGGCACACCCTGGATGCTTGAACCTGCCTAAAGACTACACTGTTAGATTTTAGTCTCTGCTGTTTTGTTTTTTAGGCACTCACAGGAAATCCGGTCGGGCCGTTGCCATTAAGGTCATCGACAAAACCCGCTTTCCCACCAAACAGGAGCGCCAGCTGAGGAACGAGGGGTCCATACTCCAGGTGGGATGACCTCTTCACACTTAAACAGGCGGTCTAGGTTTAAAGGTTTAACACGTGTCCCCCGCGCAGACCCTGTCCCACCTGGGCGTGGTGCTGCTGGAGGGGATGTTCGAGACCTCGGATTACGTGTTCGTGGTGATGGAGAAGCTTCACGGCGACATGTTGGAGATGATCCTGTCCAGCGAGAAAGGACGGCTCCCTGAACGCATCACGCGCTTCCTGGTCATGCAGGTACGGGACAGTACTGGGGACAAATCCACCCCTCCTCCTTACAATGGGCACAAGTCACGGATTTTGGACTTTTACTACTGTTTATTTATCTTTGCATTAATGTATATCTGCTGGCACTAGTAGGATAAAAGGTTACTTGAATTTTATATTTATAGGAATGTAATGCCTTTCTTCTTTTTTATACATATATCATACAGCAGCCTTTCCTGAACTTAACAATGTTGCGGCCCCTTTAAAAATCAGACAAATCCACGCGGGCCCCCAACAATAAAACTCTACTATATTCAAAAGTCTGTGTCATGTTTTCCCCCATAGACTTTCATGAAAACGTTTAGGTTATGAAGACTCCACTGCTTCAAATACAACCACAAAAATAATTAAAAATAACTATGAATACAACTAAAAATAAGACTACAAAAATACTACAGATAATACAACAAAAATACTTCAGATAATAATACAAAAACACTATAAATACTGCTGCAACTACCAGAAATAATAGCACAGAAATACTATGAATACAACTACAAATAACAGTACAAAAGCTTCCAATACAACAACAAAAATACTTAAATGATACTGCAAATAATACTATAAACTCTACTATAGATACTAGCAATAACAGTACAAAAATACTTTGAATACAACTACAAATAATACTACAAAAATACTACATCTGTACATCTGTTCTTTCATCTGTATTAGACTTTCAAAATAAAACCCTTGAGTTTCAGAGAGTAGTATGAATTATTATTCCTCAGT
Organism: Bostrychus sinensis; assembly: GCA_020698575.1. Lineage (NCBI taxonomy): Eukaryota > Metazoa > Chordata > Actinopteri > Gobiiformes > Eleotridae > Bostrychus > Bostrychus sinensis. Next base: position 17,404,102 of record CM036252.1, read on the forward strand.
GTAAAACTCATTCAGATTATTCTGTTGTTGACAATGCTGGCATTAAATTTCACTCAAACTGGCATTAATAAGGTCTTAAAAAGGTCTTAAATTTCACAAGACAAAACCTGAAGCTACACTGTCACCAAACATTAGAAGAAGATGCTTTTCTTCATAACTTTGGAGTAATTCACTTTCCGCATTTGAAGAATCAGGAAAATGATCTATCTTTTTTACTTTTCCCCTTGATTTAGTGTTTAGTGTTCACTTGGTCCTTAGAAGTCTCAGTACAGTCTTGACTACAACACCAGTACATAATTCATCGTTTTTATCCACTGTATGTCAAATATCTTGTTCAAAATTGCTGCTTTCTCATAAATACAAACATCTTTTTATACTCTTTTAGATCCTTGAAGCCCTGCGTTATCTCCATTTAAAACACATCGCTCACTGTGATCTTAAACCTGAAAATGTGCTCCTGGCGTCTTCAGACCCTTTCCCCCAGGTCAGTCTTTTTGGTTACTTTCATCCTATTCATCTAACACTTAAAAAAACTAAAATATCCTTCTTCATTGTTCTAAAGGTGAAGCTGTGTGACTTTGGCTTCGCCCGTATCATCGGTGAGAAGTCGTTTCGGCGCTCGGTGGTGGGGACGCCGGCCTACCTGGCTCCTGAGGTGGTGAACTCCAACGGGTACAACCGCTCCCTGGACATGTGGTCCGTGGGCGTGATCGTCTACGTGAGCCTGAGCGGGACGTTTCCTTTCAACGAGGATGAGGACATCAGACAGCAGATCACCAACGCTGCCTTCATGTACCCGCGACAGACATGGGCCCCCGTGTCACTGGAGGGTAACTTGTTATTTTTTTAACAATAACATTTTAATTGTCCATTTATTTGACACGTAAATTATTGAGTTAACTCAGAAATAAAGGATTGTTACCGTGAAAAAAATTGGCTGCAGACGGTCAGTTTGGTCCTTGTTTAGTTCTAGTTTGGTCCTTGTTTAGGCTTCATTTAGTCCTGGTTTAGACCTCGTTTAGTCCTGGTTTGGTCCCGGGTTGGTCCTTGTTTAGACCTCCAGCTCCAGATTTTGTCTTGTGAAATTTCAACATTTTAATGCCACTTAGAATGAAATTTAATTATCTGTAGAGTTATCTGTACTACTCTCTGAAACACAAGGCTTTTATTTTGAAAGTCTAACAGAAGAAAGAACTCCAGAGCTGCATAAAAAATCATGAATAAATGAATCATGCATTTCAATGATAACATTTCTTCAATAAATATATTTTGTTATTGCAGTGACTCTACTTTTTTGTAATATTAACATAAAGTTTTGACAAATTTTAAGACCTAGATGAACAAAATTTAATACCTACTCATAATATTTAATACTTTTAAGGCCTTGATCAAATTTAATTTAAGATCTTTGATACCCTGGTATGCCTTCTCGATGAAAGCTGGAAATACTCTTGTGCCTTACAGTATAGTAGTATATAGTAACCATTAATGCAGAACTAGGGCAGCAAATAAGTACAACTTGGCTAAATATGTATGTTTTCTGTGTCTTAAATCGCTTTAAAATAATCTACAGTGTATTTGTTTTGTACAATTATGAAGTGAAGTGTTCAGTCATCTCCACTAGAGGGCACCAGTACTCTATAAATACCCATATAAATATATTCCTTGTTTTTTTCTTTTAGCGGTGAGTCTGATCAACAACCTGCTGCAGGTGTCCGTGAGGCGTCGCTTCAGTGTGGGAAAAGCTCTGGGACACTGCTGGCTCCAGGTCAGTCCTCTCACAACACACAGGACACTCAGCGTTTACCAGATCGTTTTAGGATTGTATGTAGTGTGTGAGTGGAGTGTAATTGTCCCTTAAAGCAATTTGTGAGTTGAACTCCTCTTTTGTTATCCCAGTCGTTTACCTGCATCTGACTTTGAGCCCATAAAATAAGATTTATAACTATTTTTTGGAAAACAATTTCTGTGTAAGGGAAGATACACTTGCTCATTACAAATTTACAATCTTTCAGTAAGCCAAATTTATCACTAATCAATTTATTGTGACCCACAGCAAAAGTATGTCTCTAAATTATTGCACCATAACTTTTGATACATGTTGTTATTGAAAATGATCCTCCCTCCCTTTTGGGAGATGTCCCACCAGTTGAGAATCCGAGCTGCTGAGTCAGTGATGTTTTGTACATGATTAATATGCCTTGTTGTGACCATGATCCTCTGTTGCAGAACTTCCAGCTGTGGTGTGACCTGCGAGAGTTCGAGCAGAGGATGGGCTGTCGGTACCTGACCCACCACGGCGATGACGAGCGCTGGAGAGACTACGCCCAACAGAAAGGCCTGGACTTCCCCTCCCACCTGCTCTGGGACCCCGACAGTACACCGCACATGTGACCTCAGTGGTAACAAATGGTAAGTTACCCAACATGTCCAACAGAGACTAAAATAGGAAACTATAGAGGTTTTTAAAAACAACACAAACAACTGCAGTGTAATAATATAATTTCCCTTTTTTATTCCAAGTTTTTCATATTCAATGTAAGTGTTTTTTGTGATGGACAGAGTGAGTTGGAGGGGAACAGAGCACTTTATCACAGTTTATTGCTGAACTAAAACTACAATGGGACCAAACCCTATTATCTTCTTCCAAAGGCCTGCCCTGGTCCCACGTACAGATTCTTATTGTCTACAGTAACTTTCTCTTTGCCCCCTCGCAGAGGTGCACCGCTCTGCTTTGTGCCCAGCCCAAAGGAGGGCCCAGAGCAGAGGGTGGTGGGATCACTCTCTTTGGCCAAAACTGTTCATCTTCCTGGCTTCCCTTTCTCAGTCCTTACTAGACACGGCCCTATAGTTTTAATTACCCAGTGTGCTTTGCTGCTCTTAAATATTCAGATGTTTTCGGTGCTCTCAGTTCCCTCCCTTTGACCCTGAGCGTCTTAAGGCTTTAAGTTTAGTAGTGCTAACCTTCAGGTGTCACAGTGCAGTTGTTTAGCTACTAGCTTCATTGCTATCTGTAGTTACTGTAGTTTGTATGGGTTTGTTTATTGATAAGGCAGTCATAGACAGCATTCTTAAACATAGCATGCATCCGCACAAATTCACAACGAACCAAGCCAACTGACCAATCAGCTGTTTATCATAGTTCTTCTTTAATTACCCTTCTACAAAAGGTTTCCCTAGAGAAGGGACAGCATCAGGCCTTGCCCAAATAGAGTTTCATTATACACTCAGTACCTCTTCAGTTATTGCCTCAATATGTATGCTCATTACATAAATACAAGGTACTATAAGTGAGCGCTTAAACAGTCCCAATTAAACTTAACATTTGAGCAAAGCCCTCTACTGTCCCCTCTCGGGGCAGTGATTTGGGGTTGGGGTAGGGCTAAGGGGCAGAAAGTTAAGATTTGAAGAGAAGAGATGATAAACAAAGCATAAAGGAGGACAGTAGGGTTTAAATGGCTCTCCAAAAGGAGAAATGGGGGTGTGTTTATAAGTCGCTCTCTCCATAGAGGGCGCTGGAGAAGGAGATGTAGTCCAGGGCACCGGCAGGGGTGTCGGGTCCGACGTACCGGGTCATGCGGCTGATGCAGTACTCGGCCTGCTCCGGAGGCAGCTCCCTGCGCAGCTCCTCCACTGTGATGTAGTTCTGTGGGAGGCACAACCATAGTTATAACAGTTCTTTAACCTGTACCTTCAGAGAACAGATATGATATATATATGATACAGATTAAATGTGTCCACGTGTACCTTGTCTGAGGCCAGGATCTTGAAGGATGCCATGACTTGTTCTGCAGTGTCGGTCTCAGCGGTCTCGCGGGTCATGAAGTCGATAAAGGCCTGGAAGGTCACCACTCCTGTGTTGTTGGGGTCCACCAGAGTCATAATGCGAGCAAACTCCACCTCACCCTGCACCAGACAAAAGATCATTCACGTTTCACTAATCATCCACTGTGTACAATCTGTTAAACTTATCGTCACCACTTTGGGTGGATTTTCAGAGACAAAAATCTAAAAACTAAATCTAATATTTTTTGTTGTTGCCAGGAGAAGACTGACCAGATCGTAGCCCATGGAGATGAGGCAGGCACGGAAGTCGTCTGGATCCATCATGCCATTCCTCTTCTGTGAAGGAGAAATACAGAAGTTTAAACCTATGATTAAAAGACTAACACACATCAGATCTGCTGGTACTGACCCTGTCGAAGTGGTTGAAGGAGGCTCTGAACTCGTTGAGCTGCTCTTGGCTGATGCCCTTGGCGTCGCGGGTCAGGATCTGGTTCTCCACCTCGTTGATGGTTCTGGCGATGGTGGTGAGGAGCTGCTCCCAGCCCACGCGGATGTGCTGAGGAGAGAGGACACAGTGTTAAATACAGAACAGTGGTAACAGAACACAGAGAGCTGTATGGGCCGTACTTCCATAGAGTAGTTGGTGTGTTTGTTGTCGAAGATGAGGGACTCCTGGCTGAGCTGGTGGTCTCCCTCCAGTTTGTCGATGTTGGATTTGTAGTTGATGATGTTCTGCTCGTACTGCTTCAGGCTGTTCATCTGTTCCTCCAGAGAGCCAGAGATGTCCACAGACACATGGCTGATCTCCTGCACAGGGGGACACAGGGGACACAGGAGTCAGTCCAGGACCTGCTGACCTATTTGTTCAATGTATGTGTAGTGACTGTTTTTGATGTGCCTGTACTGAGCTGTTGTGTAATGTAATAATATGCATATTTATGACCTAAAACCCTATAGAATATGGCAACTGTACAAGTTAGGAACTTTGTTTCTTGGGAAGTATTTGTATTTAAATACATGTTTATGTGACCTCAGATTCAACTCATTGTATTGTAGATAAATAAAGTTTGCGTACCTCCATCTTGGTTTGAATCCAGGGTCCGATGATGTTGGCCTGGGCAGCGAACTGGCGCCTCAGTCTCTCGTTGGCCTGCTGCCGGGCCACTTCCTCCTGGAGCATTTGGTCTCTGAGGGGCACAAGGTGCTTCACCTGCCACAGAGGATCAGACGGATGCAATTAAGTCTGGTCTCAAAACAAAACCATAGCTTCTTTAAAGCTTTCTGTGTCACTGTAAAGTTACTTTTTCTGACTGCTCAGCAAATTGTAGTGAGTGACCAATTCCCACAGAAACTAAACTATTTTTACTCTTGGTGCTCAGATATGTGTCAGACTGATGCAGCACTGACAGTGTGTCCTCTACAGTTATTTTGATTTCCCCTGAGGCCTGAGCCAAAGTCTTCAGTGACAGCACAGCACTGTTTCTGTGCAAGCCCAGAGACAGCTGGTTAAAAGGCATTTCTTATGTTTGCTGATTGTCATTTTATCATTTACTTTCATCTCAGTTTAAATAGTATTCAGTAATTTCCAGTAGCACTCACAGTGTCCCACTTAGTGCCGATGTCCTGGGGGCTGAGGTTGGTGTAGGGGTTGATCCCAGGCAGTTTGATGCCGTAGGTCTGGGCGATCTTCAGGATCTCGTTGTGGATGCCTATTGTGGCCATGCGCTCCTTATCGGCCTCGGGCAGAGTGGCCTTGAACTGGTCGTGGGCTGTGATCAAACTCTGTTCAGGACAAACAGGAGAAACAGATCATTAAGTCTCTACTTAATATGGATACACATGACCCAGCACCCCCAAAATGGTAAAGGAAGAAGAGAGGAAAGAGGAAAAAGGAAGGAGGAAAAACAAAGAAAATATACATTAAAATTGCTTAAGATTAATAATGCATGTTTTATTTGTACAGTCCTGCAGTATATTCTAGTGTAAGTGTATGGTAGTTGGTTCCCTTGTCTCCTCACCTGGATCTCCTCAATGCTGTGGACAATGAACATGTCCTGCAGATCCTCCATGGCTCCATCCATCCAGTTGTTGAAAGGTGCAGCCCTCTTTGCAAACTCCAGGTACAACTGATCAATGGTCTCCCACAACTTCTCCACACGCTACAACACATGGGAACATACTGTAGTTATTAATAATGCAAGAGGAGCAAGGCAGAGGAAGTGTTATCTTCTTTTTCTCAGTCAAGGTGTACCTCAAGAGAGTCCCTCCTCTTCTGGGTCAGGGTGCCCAGGTTGTCCCACTGGTCACAGATGCCTTGGCAGCGAGCGTTCACTGTGGCAGCATCATGGTAGTCCAGCTCACTGCAGGAAACAGTACACAACAGTCAAAGGCTAGTAAACACATCAAAGCTCTTCTACATCTGAAAGCAATCCATGTATTTTTACACACAATTTAATATTTTAATATAATCTGTACTAAAAAAATCTTAGAAATCTGCTTTGTGTGTCCTGAACAGCTGGGTCAGCTGAGGTCTAAAATCTATATTATGTGCTTTTGAAGTCCTGCTGATAAATTATGGGTGGTTACATCCATATGCTGCTCTTTGGCACTAAATGCAGTGGATGTCTTTGATGTTATATAGTGGTATATGGATCCAACTTTGTGTGAAAACACCCAAAGGACTGGTGTGGAATAAGGAAGTGAGAGATCACAGGCTTGAACCACCCTTTCATCTTTATCTCATGAATATGCTTTTAACTCATCACTGCAGCTTTTGTTCCTCCTGTGTCACATAGAAGAAGAGCATTCTGTACATTTTTAGCTTGACCAATTCTTTATACATGTTTCCCAACAACTTAACCTGTGCAAAAGACATTTATGTCAATATTCCTGATTAAACTGACATGCTATTATCTGATTAATAAAACTAAATAAGACTTATAACTGTATCCCTATCATACATCACACTTTGTCACTCACTTGAGCTCCTGGGCGATGGCAGCGATCTGCTCCACTCTGTCCTGGTGAGCAGCCAGGTCGCTCTCAAACGCCTCATGCTTCCTCATCAAAGCTCTGATCTCCATCAGAGAGGCAGATTCATAGTCCTTCTGGGACAGCAGTTCCTCCTTACCTGAAAATACCAAGGTATTTAAAAGATTTTAAAGACTGGTTTAAGGTCAAGACAAGCCTTTGAAGTTAAGTTTCGGAGTAGCCTTGTTTCACTTCAGGCTGTACTCCAGGTTGTCTTATCAGTTGTATTGATCCATAGTTTTATAAGTGAGCTTTTTCTTTTTATAAAACAGGGTATTTGAAACTCCAGCCAAACTTAGTCTTCTGGATTTACCCCTGAGAGGATTGAGAGCTGACCTGCAGTCCAGTTCTCGTGCATGGCACACTTCTGCTTGAACTTCTCGGCCAAATGGTCGAGTCTCTCCAGACGGCGGATCTCCGTCAGCAGCCACTCCTCATAGCCCTTCTCCACCTGCTCCAGCCCCTTCCAGGCATTGGCAATGTCCTACAGACACAAGAGAGTTATTAATACTGCAGACTGAGGGGCAGAGGTAATAACTGGAAGATGATTTACTGGGTGCGAGATATGATAAACGTATACATGAAACCTCATATCTATGTTATTCCAAGTTAAATTAAAAAGGACTTCTCCATTAATAATTCAGTTTGAATTGAGCAGAGGAAAAACTAATTCCATTAAAGTCAGTGTAAATGCTCTGGGGCTCCTCACCGACACCATCTTGCCCTCGGAGGGCATGAAGGCGGGCCTGTTGCTCAGCCTCAGCTTGGTCTGCAGAGTATTAAAGTTGATCTCCAGTTGGCATTTCTCCTGAACGCGGGGCGGCTTGTGGATGCGACGATAGTCACGGAAATCCTCCAACTTCTGCTGCATGGCGCGCATGGTCTGCTCTGCCACGCGGTTCTCCAGCCAGGGGATGGTGCGGCGGATCCACTCCAGCAGCTACAGCACAGAACAACCAGAGTCAGTTTAATAACTAATCTGAACAACAAACTGGTGTCTTGTTATTTTTAGAGTTTTCTCATGCTGCAGTGTAGCGTCTTAGATGGTGGTAATGGTGGCCTCGCAGATAATGTTCAGTAAGCCCTGGATGCTCTGGTTTCTCACCTCACTGGCCAGCTTCTCGTACTCCTCCATCAGCTTCTCATTCTCCTGGTTCACAGCCAGCACTTTGCAAATACGGTTGGCAGCGGTCTCAGCCTGAGAAACGGGTGACGAACAAAAATTAAAATTCAGTGTCTCATCAAAAACAACACGTGTCCCAGCAATGAGTGGGAATCATGAGTGAACACAAATTAAAACACAAACACTAAGAAAATTAAAGTAAGATATATGTCAAACTTCACCTGTTCGGCTCCAGCGAAGGCGTGGTAGAAGCAGGACACGTAGGTCATGATGGCCTTCTCATCAGGTTTGGGTGTGTTCACAATATCTAAAAACATGATTAATGCAAAATTATAGAGATCTATAAACTCAAACTAGTGACAGATAAGGCAGTGTACACGTTACACTTTAAAGCATTCGAATTTCAGCTCAAGGTTGTTGTATGGATAACTTTGTGTGACATTTGTGAAACCAACAAAAACCAAAGACTGTGCATCAGTGGTTTACCTTCAGCATCAAGCATTTTCGGGATGTCAAGGAACTTCTCAGCCACTTCGAAGGCAGTGTTCAGGTTTCCAATAGGGTCGTCCTGTGGAAACATTAGATAAAATTATTCACACAAATGCATTTGCCAAGTAGCCTACTTCCACAACAGACTAACAAAAGCTCCCTGAGGAATAATGTTTCATGCTTTTGTTGGTGTTGGAGGCTCTTTTGTGGAACAAAGGAACTTGATCAGGTAGAAAATTAATAGTTTTACAGATCAGATGTTGGCTCTTTTTTGCCTCATTGTGTAATGTAATGTGCTGTAATAGTGAAGGTACATTATATATTATCTGTTGCTCATAATTATAATCTAGATTAGATAATACAGATACTTTATTGGTCCCAAATATAACTCAGGTAACTAGTAGCCACAGTATATTCTGACAACAAATAAAAATAAAGTGAAAGTAACATTGCCAAAATAGATGCAGGATAAATACAGAAGCATGGCCGAACACACCATAAAGGTCACAGAGGTCCAGACCTCAGTATTTTTCTGTTGCTAGACTGAACCAGATTTAAACCAGGCAAAAAAAACAATACTAAACCAGGTCTAAATCAGGACTAAATGAGGAATAAATAAGGTCCTGGTTTTGCTTAGGACTAAAACCAGGACTAAACCAGAAAAAATATTCTATTTAGGAAAAAGACAGGAGACTAAACCAGGTCTAAACCAGGTCTAAACAAGGACTAACCCAGGACCAAACCAAGACTAAACCAAGACTAAACAAGGACTGAACAAGGACAAAACCAGGACCAAACCAGAACCAAATCAAGACTAAGCCAGGACTGAACAAAGACCAAACTGGCTGTTAACATGATGGACCTCAGTATTTCTAAAATCCTGTGTACGGCCCTGTACAGGAATGGAGGGGACAGGACAGGCACCTTTCTCAGTTTGGAGTAGTCAATGAGGTCGGGTCTGTGTCTGTGGATGAGGGCACACAGAGCCAAGCCATCCTTCCAACTGAGCAACAAGAGGAGAGAAAAAGGTAGGAGAAGTCATAAATAAAAAGCATTTTAAAGATCCAGGGAAAGAAAAAGGAGAAATAAACAAGAAAAGGGACAAGGTTTAGTGCAGTTCCCAGTTGATGCCACAGTGGGGCGCTGTGGACCCACCTGATGTGGAAGTTCTGCACATTGACGTTCCTGTAGGGGGCAGTCTTCCTCTGGCACCACAGCAGCAGACCCTCCTTAGCAGAGGTCTCTGGGGAAAACAAGTAGTCACAATGTGAGAAATATATTCATTTTTTCCTTCTCAACAGGCTCTGATGAGGATGTAATAATGAGCTTGCTGTTTGTGGTGTATGAGAAAGATTTGAAAGCTTAAAGAAAAGGTTTATGATAAGGTGAGTCTAGCTTTATAACAAGGAAAGATATTGGAGCAGAAGCCAATAAAAACAGGGTTAAGGGGGATCAGTGAAGGTTAGGCTCGGAGGCGTCGGTAAACGTCGGTCTGAACCAGGGTCAGGCCTTCATAAACAATCCTAATAATTCATAAATACAGAGCAGTGACCTTCCCGGCGACAGCGGAGGGCGGAAAAAACAGCGTGAAAGGGAAAATTTACTACAGTTCAGGGGAAGTCTTCAATTGAATGAACGTCAAGATTTACAACACAACAAATCACACAGCGGCAAAAGTATGTCACAGAGAGAGCATTCAGAGCAAGGTAAGGCATAAATATGTGACTGTGATCTCGAAACTTCAGGAAAATATGAGGCTGGTTCCTAGATAAGACTGAAAATGCTTTTTTGGGTTGCCAGATCAGGATTTTTTTTTATTTTTGCTATTATTTTATTATAATGTTGTTCTTATGTTATGTTGTTCTGTTATAATGTTTTATTTTAGTCACACAATGTTTTTAAAAGTTGTAAAGGTGTAACATGCAATGCTGTTCTAAGATGACTGAGAGTGGTTTAAAAATATAAATAAAAGCATAATACATCCATTTTAAAGATGTACAATTCTGTCAGAAATAATGCTAAATGTTTGGCTAAAACACAGACCTTCCACAGAGATGTCCTGGATGGCGAAACGCAGGATGATGGTCCAGATCATACCCAGGGTCATCTTCACGTTACCGTCGACAATTTCTGAAAAAGATGACACACAATTAGAAATGAGAAAAAGTTAAATGTTAACTACAGCTTCCAGTCACTTTACGGTTTAGACAGTAGGGCTATAATAGACAAAAGTAATATTCAGATTTTGATAAAACTGACTAAAGGGTCAAGAGAGAAATTATTAGTATAATGACCATTGTGAGGTAGGGCCAAAGATACTAACTCCAGCCACAATAAAAGGAGCAAGAAGCAGGACAGTGCATTTTTTACCACTGTGATAGAAAGGCTTTGTGGCTCAGTGAATACAGCATTTATCCCTGAACTAGAAGACTCCCTGCATATGTCTGGGGATTCACTCTTTTCCCAGAAGTGTTGCTCGCTACTATCTGAATGCTCATAATGTACTAACCAGTTGATTCTGTCTGTGAAATGAGCAGAAACTAATTGCTTCCCGCTGCCGATTAGCTCCACATTCAGACCCTCCTCCCATGGGTCAAAACATATTTCGATCTTATTGGTGTTTCCTATAATAATAATGCTGAACCGTCCCGCTGAGATGAACGAACCGTATCTCTGAGTCTGATCTAGAAAGTCAGGCATTGGCTTCTCAGCTCCATATGAGATCCTGACTTTGTCCATTACTGAAATGACTTTGCTTATGGGGCCGTTTGAAGTTACTGCTAATTGAATTACACACAGCCAGGAGGTTTAGTCTTGAGTGAAAACTGAAGTCAAAGAGAGAGGGGGGGTGATCTAACTATTTGCTTTTGAAGTGCTGCAATTTAAACGATACACAAGCGAGATTCGCAGCGTGTTTTTGTGATCTCCCAGTCTCTACAGTGACGTCCCGCTGAGCATGAGTCAAACTGATTAACAGATCTAACACACGCTGCCTCTGCTCGAAAATAATTTGGGGAATTCAAAACTTCTGCCAGTAAATTACATGCAAATTTAGTAAACCATCTTCCTAAAAAGGGCACAATTCGTTTTGCATCAAGCACTCACATTTGAAATAAGAATTGGTTGAATATTCATTACTTGCTGGGCTTATATCTTTGAGTTTTTTGCATATTAAGTTGGCATTTGTTGCATTAACTAAACTGTATTCATATTCCTCAATGCAGTCCAGAGAGATCACAAGCCAATGTACTATTTGTGATGGTCCCAAGCCTGGATAAACGAAGAGGACTCATCAGACAGCGCAAAAGGCGTAAAACTTATGTCAAATTAATGTGAATCACTGCACACTCTGAGGCAGATGATTTGCTGCAATGACAGACCCCAAGAAGGAAATTAGAAGATTCAAATCCTGTACAATCCATATTTTTTCATTCTCATTTTAATCCTCCTGGCACAGCGACGGTATTTGCAGCTCACGGTAAAAGGATCCGCTGGTATGTGACCTTATTGATTACACAGCAGCAGCAGCAGCTCTTACCCTCAGCACCGATAGACACCAGTTTGACTCCTTTGCTGCAGATGAAGTCCAGGGCTTTGTTCACGTTGGCAATCTTGTGGAAACGCATCTTGCCTTTGTCGGGTTTGGGCAGCCTCTCACCTAAAGAAAACAAAAGAACAGGTGTCATGATTTGTAAAGTTAAAATGAAGCAAATGCTGATCAAATATTATTAACTTTCCTCCAAAATGGCTCACCTTAAAAAGAAAGATTGTAATACTTTGGATGCAACTTGATTTAGTTAAAACAAAGCAGTAACAAAACAAATGGTCCTGCAAAATCTCTTCCCACTAGGTTAAAAAAGGACTTAAGAAACTTAAAATATTCCAGGACATGACATATTTTTAATGCAGGGATATATACAATATCAGTGTTTCCCATTAATTGAAGACTATGGTGGCCCACCATAATCTAATTTTCTCTGCCATAGTCTAAAAACAAGCAGGACAAGAGTACGGTGACCAGATGTGCCCATTTATCCGGGACAGTCCCAGTTTTAGGCTCCTTGTCAAATGTCCCAAAACAAGTCCCAAATTGCTTTATATTCAAAACTTAGCTCTAGTGTCATGTACTTTGAACTATATGAGAGAAAACTGTATGCTGAAATATGGGTCCCAGTTTTTGGGCCTATAAATCTGGTCACCCTAGACAAGAAGTGATTTTTTGCTTCTTATATCATCATAATGAACTGTACGATGCTAAAATGACTTAAAGATTAAAAATATAGACATTAACTGACATTTTTACTACAGAAATGTATTTCATAAAAGGAGTTTATTAAGGATCAGCAGTGCCACCATAGTCTCAAAAGTAATATGTGGGAAATACTGAAATAGTGCAAAAAATATGTCATTAATGGACAACTGAATATCCATTAAATATAAAAAACAACATGACACAAAGTTACAGTGGATATATGTGTGTTTTAAATAAAGCAGTGGGCCTAAGGGTGCGTTGGTGTACCTGAGATGACCTCCAGCAGCAGCATGAGTTTGAGGCCATTTCTGAAATCCTCCTCAATGTTCTCGATCTGTGTCCCGGCTTTCCTCAAGTGGGAGTTACACCAAGCTGTGAAGGTCTGAGACAGAGAGAGAGAGTCACAAAGTCAGTCATGGAAACAGAAAACTTTACCTGCAGTACACAAAACTCCAGTGACTGAACATGTCCTACAAATATTACTGTCTCTGTGTGGCGGAGACTTGTCCACTGTGATTTGTGGACCTTGGTTGTGAGTGAAGCTGCTGATGAGGACGGACTGTCACACGGAGCTGACTCAGACCAAACTCACTGCGGTTTGGACAAAAGTTTGTGCTAGAACAAATATTTTAAAAGAGTAAGGCATTTTTTTTTCCTGACATGATGGACAGTTTTTTTGGTTTCATAAATTCATTCATTACTACCAACTTGATTCCATTACTAAAGCCTTTCTCAGCTACTTTTAGGCAGGGTACTTGACAGTGCCCAGTTTGTCATATTTAATATAGGCACACTGGCAACCATTAAATCTCACACGCATGTCTAGCATAAAACCCAAATTTAGCTGTGTCCATACTTAATATCGACTTAATTCTTTCGTTTTCCTGAGATAACGACATAAATGTGTCAGTTACAAAGAAAAAACAAGGTTTGTTTTCCCGAGATAACGGCTTTGTTTTCTCAATTATAACAAGAAAATTAAGTCGTTATCTCTGGAAAACAAAATAATTAAGTCGTTATAATGATATAATGAGAGAAAAGTTATGAATTCATGGCTGCTTACTGCTTCTGTAGATAGTAAATCCCTCATTGAAACAACTGCTTTTTCCCCTATTTTTTGTATTTTGTTAGCATTTTTGTATTTTATTGTTACCAGAATATTTTTGTTAACCAACACTGGATAAAGCAGTTTGGAGAATACCTTTTATATGTTGGTTAGTCTATGATTTGTGGATTGATGATTGATGAATATGTTGAACTAAGAGAAGCTAATGACATGAAAGAGATGCTGCCCAAAAAGTATACGTTGTTTAGTGCTGCCATGCCTAAAGGAAAACTAAGCATTCAAGGGGATTGTATCTGTCGTGACTAAGGACAGGTCCACCACAATAAGTCCCAAGCCCCAATAAACGGCATCTGGCGTAAAACCTATGCCAAATAAATATTCAAATCACTTGCACACTAAGAGATTGATTATTTTCCTGTGGCCACCCAGGAAGGGAAAAGCCAAAAAGCAAAGAAAAATATGGTGTGAATAAGGACAAAAGCAGCATATGCACGTCTCCAGCTCGTTACCGTAGACTCGGAGCCCAAACTTTGCCAGTCTGAGGAGCTGTGGAGCTGTGTGTGGGCGTCGAGGCAGAGCGAGCTGAATAACTAACTACAGATGAAGGTGTGGGCGAAGGGCGAGGGGAGAAAGAGACAGCAGCAGCAGCAACGGCGGCGGCAGAGAATCAGTACAAGAGCATGTGTCTGCATTTCCATAACAGTGGCACACCTGCAAATTAAATGTACAGTGTGTGTTTATGAATAATATCTGTGTGTACGTAAATAAAGAGGCAGAGAAACAGAACAGACAGGAACAACAATGAAGTACAAGAGACACCAACAAGTGCTGAATCTTTAATTTCATAGCTCATTTGATGCTTTTAATGAACAATTATTGCAACCCACAAACTTGTAGTGAAGTAATGGTGGTAAAATTTTAACACAGGGGTGACAGTAAGTGCCCAGGTTTTTGTGTAATTTGACATAAGGTCTGAAGAACAGCAGGGGTCGCCTGTCTAAAAGCCTGAAGTCCCAGCAGGTGTCGTCTCCTTTGCCACGCATGACCAAATTTAGACCGCTCCTAATACTGCAAAGACCACCGGGCCAAAGCACAAGGAGGTAGAGCAAGGAAGGAAGGAAGGAAGGAAGGGGGCTGCATAATGAGAGGAGGGGTGAGAAGAGAAGGCGGTGGGAGGAGGAGGAGGAGGAGGCTAAATCGGGTTGCTATGGGACACCTCTACGGGACAGCTGAGAAGGCAGGATTCCTGAGGCTAAACTGTAAGAGCTAAGACAGTGATGGCAGCAGGAAGGAATGGATTGAAGCATGAGCAGATCAAAAATAATATACTCAGAGAACAGTGCGGGGAAGACGACACTGACTTCAAACAACTTATACCACATGAGCTGAGTTTAAGGATAAAAGCTGACTTTCAAGTTGAATGTTTATGAGTAAAACTATTAGCGCTCCCACCTGTGGTCACCAAAAAGCTAGTGGGCTGTATGTGTAATGTTCTATTATCTCAGCCTGGGACTAGTGTTAATGCAGCGGTCGGGGGTCCAGTGGCATGAAGTCACCACAGTCACGGCCCACACCTGTTGGTCTGGCTCGCTTGGTTCAGTTCCTTCTTGTAAAATGAGGTCAGGGTAGTTGTAGCGCGGGATGCCTGTCATAGCTGCAGCCCACACAGCTGACAAGCACATAGTCCTCCTCTGGGCCGCTCCACTTCAGAGACCTCAATAATGTAGGACTGGACCGAACTGTCAGTCAAAAAGAGAATGCAAAAAAAAAAAAAAAAAAAAAAAAACAGAGCTAGAAGTGGAGTTACAGCGGCTGTCCTCAGAGGGGAAACCAAGTGCTGAGAGATCTGAATGACTGCTGCACATTTAAACATATTCAAGCCACTGCCTTGTGCGCTTGGAGAGTAAGCTCAAAAATCAAAATATATCTGATACAGGGATAAGAAAATTTGTTGCTATTCACACTGACATAAAGAGATAGCAAAAGCTCCTATTGACCAAAGTTAAACTACAGAAATATTACATTGCTACAGGATTTAAAATTAAACATAGCTAGGTAAATAACAGATGCCATGTTCCAGTAGATTAATTTAAGATGTAAAAACAGTTCTCAAAGTCTAGTCTAGAAATATGCTGTTTCGGGGGTTTCCTGAGACAGATCCACAAAATTTTCACTGCTACTTCACAAGCCCATGTACTGCTCATATAGCATTATTAGCTTTATGGGATGTAGCTACAACTGGCTTTATGAAAAGGCAAGTCTGGAAATACGCACAAGAACAATTTTCAATATCAACAAATTCCATACAAATCCAAAGTTGTGCTGTTGCGCAAAACTGTAAGTGACCTGCCAGGCCAGTAGGGGCACTCTGGGACACCACAGCTGCTAATGTAACACACAAAGAGAAAGCAGTCTACAATTAACAACTTCCAGACAACTATACATGCACCCACACACACCAGAGCGGCATTTTCACAAAAACAATACAACAAAAATCATCTTGACTCAAAGCCAAGTAAATAAAAGGGCGAAAACAAACAAACAACTACAACTTAATTCAGATTTTTCATTGTGAACATGGCCAACGTCACACTCCACTGGTCCATTTTATTTCTACAGCTGACAGCCTCTGGGTGCTCCGTGAGTTATTGGTTGACTAAAACATTCATTGATCGATTAGTTGGATCCACAGTTGCATCAAAAAGCTGATCTTATTAAAACTTTCCTAAATGTTTTATCACCTAATTAATGTAAAGTCACATGTTTGAGTAAGATTCTGGTAAGCCCCCACACATATCTTTTCTTCAGTCGACTAACAATCTCTATTTATTTCTAATGTTGTATCAAAAATAGTCTTGAATGCTGATGGAGGTGCTACATACATTTCTCACTGGAGCGTAATGACAACAGAGGGCTACTACAGAGCTATGTCCAGGTGCACTGCCCTGCTTATTTTGTGCTGAATACTTGTGAAGAGAGTCCGGGGGAGAGGGGATGTCAGTGGAGTGAAAACAACTTCATCATTTACATTTGTGACATTCTGTGTCCTCCTGTTGCTCCATAAATAATGATACAACTCTCACGGCGCTGTTAATTAACCTCTTTGCAATGTTCTCTATGGCATTCATCTTCCTCCACAGAGCAGTCTCACGGTCTGTTCACCAATCACTACGTTTGAGCACAAAAAGACAGTTTAACATGTCAAAAATGGCATGTTACGCAACCAAATCACATTACAGAAAAAGCTACGGGGAAGTAAAGACAGTTAGAAGGAGCTTGTAAAACTTCATGCCTTTTATATAGTCTAGATACAAGCTATTTTCTGCAACCATAATGGACACAGGCAAGGGTCTTTGCTTTGGTTTCGTCATTTCTCCTGTGTATTTAGGTCAGAGTTTAGCATCATTATGTGAGCAGACAGACAGTGCAAGAGGCTCCCTTTAAACACAGATATTTGTGTCTCTTCTTGGCCTGCAGTAAAAATAGCCGACATGGTTGTTCCTGTCTACACCTGTCCACCGCACCACATCTGTTACGCACAGGCTCGTGTCATGCTCGCACAGGGTCTCCCGCCCACACATACAGGGCACGTAAACAAAAGACAGCCCCCACAGTAAACACAGTTGGTTTATAAGGTCAGTGAGACCAAGAGGCAAACGCTGCTGTAAAACTACAACTGCTAATAGCCCAGGGACTGTAAGATATGACCTCAAATACATACTAATATTAACAAACATTTCTCTTATTATTTTTTGTTTTTGTAGATGATACAAATCCACATGCTGAAAGACAATAAAGGTGTTCAAAACTATTTTTATTTGTAATTTTTTTACAGAAACAGATCTGTGCCAGAGGTCAAACCCAGCATCTGTAGTAAAATAAAGCAGAGCTGCTCTATTGTAGAGATTACATTTGTATTTTTTGTACTAACAAAGGGGTGGCCAGACTTTTTTTTCATTAATGACCATAACCCTTGGATTTCGCCTTCCTTATGGAGAGCTACAAAAGCTAGCTTGGAGAGAGCCACAAAATGCTTTTTAATTTTTGTTCTACGAGGTTCTATGCCAGAGAAACAAGCAAAATCTTTTTATTGCCGAAAAAAAACCATCACTAAGAAAATACCATTCGGCTGATCTCTTTTCTTTTGGGGTCTCCACTCTAAATTATTCATGTGGGTACTTTGCCATTTTTCTCTCTGGATGCCCTTCACAATGCCATATTTATCCGGGCTTGGGACTGGCACATAGTATGGCTGTTTTTGGAGGCCACTGATGACCATTTTCCATCATCTGTAATGGCAGGTTCATCTCACATAAAAATGTTTGTTATGGAGCTTTTGTGAAATGTGAAAATATGAGGTATAAAATATTACCTGTGGCAAGCTGAACCAATTGAGAATGAATCCTGGGGGGCAATAAAAAATGGTCGGTGGCCTTAGTTTAGACATTGCTGTGCTCAAGTGTTTCAATACTAACACTAGTACAAGATTTCAGTCACTACTTTGAAACCTTTAAAGCCAAGTTAAACGTAATATTAAATTGTAATATTTACTAACATAAATAACATTTGGTGTTTATATACAGATAAAGAGTTTAGGACAGGTACAAAGAGGTGGAGAGGGTTGTATCAGGAAGGGCATCTGGTGTAAAATCTATGCCAAATCAATATACAAATCTCTGCACACTAGGAGGCAGAAGATTTGCTGTGGTGAACCCAATAGAGAAAGGAAAGAGGAAGCCAAAAGGAAAAGAAGATGCAGCATCTTTCTGGTCTAGCGTTCCTAAGTTTGAGATCAATGAAAAGAAGAAACCTAACTTTGGGCTTGTGGCAGTCAGAGAGAGCTGCTGCTGAAAGTAAAAATTCAAACATATCAGCCCAAAGAGATCTGAAACTCCTCTTTTAAAAAAAGAAAAAATGAGACAGACATTTATGTGAAAAGTGACTTTGAAGAAGTGTTGACATGGCGTTTCCCACTGAGTGAAAAAACAGGCTGAACTGACAGACAGTGCCCTGAGCTCTCACAGCTCCTGACAGACTCCCACTGCTGCCCCACAGCCAGCTGAGATCCAAGTGGACAAACAACTCGGCCGTCAAACACTTGTCAAACCGCGGGCAATTACGAAACAGCACTATTCAGCATTTCAACAGGAGAGCATTGGACCAGTGTACAGGCTGTTCTCTACCAAACAACACTCGGGACTACTGCATGACAAATCCTTTTTACCAACTTTAGAGCAAAACCAAGATATCATTTTAACACATTTTTAGTTTGAAAGACGTCAAGACAAGTCCTAAATGCCAAGTACTGTGCAAAAGTTTTAGTGAGGCGTGAAAAAATGTTAATTAAGAAGAAAAGATTTGATAAATAGAGAAATGTATTTTTAATTTTTTATGAAAATTTCAGAAAAGCAAAATGATTAAATTTTGTGTAGCTCCAGATGACTATTTAGATCCAAGGTATTCAGATTTTGAGATACAGACCGGAGATACTGGCTTCAGTCATTAAGAACAATTGATTCACCATTGAGACAGGTAACAGGTAAGGTTTTGTGGCTCAATGGAAAGAGCATTTACCCCTGAAGTAGTAGATATTAGAGTATGAGTACAGGTCTGGGTACTAGATCTTTATCCAGGGTATATAAGATAAGAATCCTGAAATAAATTTCAATACCTTTATAAGACTTTTTGAAGACCATCCCAAAATATTTTGAGACCTCATCGCCACTTCACAAAAACTGTTGTAAACAGTTTTACTTTACGATCCCATCACGTAACTTTTTTATCGCTGGCAAGATGTACGTAACATCTGATCTGGTAGTCCAAGCACGTTTGAACACCGTTGTTTTTAACAATCGTGGGGAGGATAATTAGTAATAATTAGATATTAGTAATAGATATTAGTAATAATTAGATATTAGTAATAATTAGATAATCCATTAGTGCATACTTTTTGTAGTCAAACTCTTTTGGGACAAAACTTTAATGCCTCATAAAATTGCAATTAAAACGTTTTTTTGAGGGCCTCTTTTTACTTTTACTTCAAAATGTATTTGTCATCTTTTAATACTTCTCAAGACCCTGCGGCCACCCTGTTATCATTATGTGATAGGACCAGTGCCTTGGGAGAGGTCTGTGTTCTGGTTTTGTACACACCTTTCTTTATTCTAAGCCTTTCCTAAAAATCTACCAAGACCTTTACACAGGACATACACTCAAATGGTAGACCTCTAAAGCAAATTTTATTTTTTACACATTTTTAATGCAGCTTTTTCCTCTTCAATTTCTTGTAACACTGACTGAAATCCTATGTTCTGAGATAAACAATATTTTCATTTTAACGTTGAGGCAGTAGCAAATACAACAAAAGGCTACAACAATCAGTATTGGCTAAGAGCAGCAGTAGTTGTTGCTGACACGTTTACACAGGATTGAGGGTGAAGTGTCAGAGCTGTGATGTAGAGACAGCCCCAGAGTTACAGCACACGACAGGTGCGGCCCCCGACACCACCTCCTCCTTCAAATGTGGCTTTAAATATCCCCCTCAGAGACCTGAAGCCCTGAACTTGGGTGCCACTGGGACAATTTGGCACAATGACATAAGAGCCAACGCGAAGTGCCCCCGGGCCGACTGAAAACCACATGAAACACAACAGCTTTTAATGGTCTACAACAGATAAGATAACACATAGTTCAGACTAATCCATCCACAACAACAGTAATGGCCCTACAAATTAAACATGTTACTTTACAGATAGTAGCACTTAATATTTATAAACCACATTTCAGTACCAACTCTGAAGACAGATAGAGCCACTCCACTTACAAAGATTTACAGTAAAACATTCAATCAGCTGTAATTATTGTTAATCTTATTGTACAAATTCACAACAAGAGAAAGGGAGCACAAATAAAAGAGTTATGGATCGAGAACTACATCTCAGTGCTCAGTTTGAAGCTGTAGGTTTAATGTTAAATTATAATATATTGTCATGTTAGGGCCAGGGTCACAAGCCAGTGTACATTTTTTGTGCAAGTCTCAAGCCTGGATGAATGGAAAGAGGTTGGGTGAGGAAGGGCATCTAGTGTAAAACCTATGCCAAATTAATTTGTGAATCACTGCACAAATGGCAGCCCCAAAAGGGAAAAGCTAAAAGGAAAGAAGGGGAAGAAGAATGCTACAATTGAACCTATTAAAATGTCCTATATTATGCTTTTTTCAGGCTTTTTGAAATAGTTTTGGACACCACTGACATTAGTATTTAACATATTATAACTTCAAATCATGCAATAATAATGGAAAACATCTTCTTTTGGCGGAGCATAAAGTGGCTAAAAAATACTACTCCAAGTATATTTTTGAAGTGTAAACAACATTATAACATGATAAAAGCTCAAAAAGTCAATTTAGCATAATGTGGAGCCTTTAAACTAATTCACAATAAGAATAATTGGACTTCAAAATTATAAAAAAATGTTTTATAATAAAATAAATGAGTCTGGTTTTGTGATTGCTCTGTAATATGACAAAAAATTTAGCACCCTTGTAATTAAGATTTTCAGGTAGTCCCCAAAGCGATGCAGGGCTGGGCCTGGCTAATACCTGGATGAGGGAAGAAAATACACTGGCATTAATAGCTGAACCTATTTATGAAGCAAACCTCGTGAACTATGAAGGCAAAAGACAATCGCTCATTAATCAAAATCAAGTCCTGCTGAGTACTATGTGGATTAACAAGTAGAAATCCCAGAGAGCCCGTTGACAACTCGGGGGCCACACGGGGCCCAATGGTTCGGGTCCGGCTCCAAACCCCTGGATTTGTGTCTGTGTTTAGCTGGATAAAGGGCCTTGTATACAGAGAGGGAGGGGAGGATAGTGCCAGATGCCAGTGGGATCTAATGTGGGCACAAGAGTATTTCAACATGGACAGGTGCAGCAAGTGATGCCAGACCACCTCCAAGAAAACCGTGATGTTTGGAAGTTGAGCAGTGAGTAAATTGTACAACTGAAGGGTTTATCTACTGGGAAGAGACAAAAGTTTTAGTGAGGTGTGAAAAATAAATACAGAAAGTTTTATTTTTTGTACACTGACACGCCTTTCTTTGTTCCTAAAAACCTACCTACAACTTGGCACAGTACTGCACACTGTCTCACCAGCCATTATTTCCAGTCCAGATGGGATTTGTGGAGACAGATGGCTAAACTGCTTCGTTCAGTCACTGGTTTTGACACCGCCATCCCTCAGCGTGGCCATATTAAATCGCACTGAATGTCCTGCACTGAATCATTAAACTACCTCTGTCCCAGCCAGGAGGATACGACCCTGTCCAAGAACCTGATGGTGCCCTTCCAGCTGCGTGAGGTGCTGCCTTTGATTGATCGAGACCACTTTTAAAAACATTAAGGTGAGGTAAATTAGGCTGAGCTGCAAAAACACAGATTCATGTTTTAGTAAGGAGGCATAATGCACTTAAAAAAACAATACTTCAGCATTTTCACTCCAGCAAATGTACCACAGATTAACAAACAATACCTCTTTAAGTTTGGGGATATTTTAGTAGTTTTTAAACATTATAGCAAGAACAAGATGGCTCTCAATCTTGGCTATGGTCAGGTTTCAAACACTGGGTTCGCTTTGTTTCATGTGACGCTACGGTCATTTTAGATCAAATAAATCCTCTTTTCTCTTTTAGTACCTGCATTTAACCATTTCATTTGCATTTACTTACTTGAGAGACACAAAAACCTGCTGCAAAGACACAGCTAACCATAACCATCAGCCAAAACATCCATCATACACAATGGCACATAAAGTTGCACAATGGCATAGTCAGCATTATTTAAAGGGTAAAAAGCACACTGTATGAAGACAGATGGCATATTGGCACATATAAAATGCCAAGCCAAGCTATATCATGTTTTAGGAGCGTGTCTATAACTTCCCCTGTACTTTCTAATGGTGTTTCCACTCTCAGACGTGGCTCTAGTCCAGTCCAGTCCACACTACAATCCATTGAGTGACTGTGTGATGGATGGCTGGTGAATAAAGGTCGGTTTAGGGCCCAGGGCAGCGGGGGACCCAGTCTTCTGTCGTTTAATGAGCTACAGAGACTGATGACCAGATATAAACTGCTCTAAGTGACTTGCGGAGGATTTATGGGCATGCAGAGGGTTTAGGGAGGATGGCTTTGAGGAGAGAGGGGGGTTTTCCTTATTTTAAATGGCAATTTCTTTTTCTTAACACATGGGGTAGGTGTAAAGATGTAGAGCTAGAGTCAGGTACATGCATCTACAATTCAGCTCGTGGTTAACAATTAACCCACTATTTTGCTTAGGACATCTTTTGTATCTCTTCTTATGACAGAGTAAAAGGTTTCAGGGCTGTACAATACAAAATGTATCCTGTGTCCTATACACAGCTCTAACTGCAACATACAACAGAATATCAACACAAAAACATAACAACACTTGATTATCATGCCTATCATTAACAATCCTTAACTGCTTGTGTTACAAAACGAAGCTCCAGGCTTTAAAGCACATGTTACAATGAAATTACCTAAACATATAATCACTTTAGATGATTCATCCTACAGTAATGCCAGTAAATAATAGCTACTTTTCAAAGCATGCACACACCACAGAAGAATGAGCAGCATTTGGAGCTATTATAATAACGATACAAGATGAGCTCAGTGCTTTCCTCAGCAGCTCTGCGCTCTGACGTCTGCCTCCACACAAACTATAAATAAATACCACCGCCTCGACCTCACGGCTTTGATTTCTGCTAAAGACGGGGCACTTTTCTAATGCTCTCATTAGTGAGGGGACACCTTCAGGACCCCGGGTGACACTGTGGCTCTTGGGTATCATTAGTTAATAAGGTCACACCCAGCCTGTGCTTCTAAGCAAATCCTCTGAACAATATTAAAAAGTAACACGCATTTCCAGTTCACTTGCCGGAATCCTATCTCTAGTAAGTGACAGTAATAAAGACATAAAGACTACAGACAATGTAATTCTCTCTCACTAAGCTCAACTTTAATTCCATTTCCAAGATGGCTGCTCTTACAGGCCATCCATCACGTCCTGACACCGCCTCAGTATCGTGTGTCGGATTCGGCCATTACCGCTCGCTCTAAAAAGTCTCAAAATGAGCCCCTATCATCAGAAGCAGTACTTGTGCGTGTATTAAAATCATTTCAAACCAAGTTAACCGGCTCTGGTCTGGAAGTAGTAGTGTACACAGAGCAGGGGGCCCTTTCGCCGTGGCCTCCCGGTTCCTGTAGCGGCACTAAAGCAGTTTATAGAAGCCTCCCTATAAGGACAGCACTTCTGGAATAGAAACTGCCATTCGATCTGAGTGCAGGCACTCTCACCTCTCCACTTACGATGAGCCGTCGCACACAGCACAACACAAACGCACTTTAAACTTTTAAAACTGGCTCGGCCTTGGACTTTTCTTCTAGTGTTGATTTTCTTATCGTCTTGGTACTTAAGAGAAAGTGGTGTGCTTCTATTCAGGAAATCAGAAAAAAATTAACTGGTGTGGAAGATTAAATTAACTTTTTTGTACTTTAGGATACATACAAATCTTTTTTTCACTAAAGGAGTGATATCCATTTTTGTGTTTTTGTGAATAAGCGCACTGCACCACATTCTGATGCATCTGTAAATTTCCATATAGTGCCAATATTTTTCTTTATAACCAAAAGAGTTTACATGACTTTAGATATATACATACACATATACATTTTAATAGGCGGCCCAGTCTTGTAAGTCGAGCTGGCCCAGCGCTGAGGTCACATGATCTAATCAGAGTGAATCATGGGAAGGGAATGGATGGGGAAGGGGGTGTGATGGCCCAAAAGCACCATGGGTTTATATTGTAGACACAGCTGGGGTTAATGAGAGACATTTGTGAAGCAGCATACCTACATACCAGATTAGTTTATAGAGTTTTTTTTTTTTTTGTCTTTTAAGTTAAGGCCTATGTTTTAAAGGAAAATGATAAAATTGATCTTTTATTCTTTCAGGAGCTGTGACTCAACACAAGTAAAATATGGGACCAGACAGACATAATATAATGCAGATTTTCTCCAGTCCACTTCAACAATAGAAGAGGGGGTCAGTGTCAGTACATCACAGATTAGACGAATGACCTGTCTGCCTGCAGCACTAAGTTGTTAAAGTGCTAAATGAGATTAGACAAGAATAGATTTGATTATGCAGCACCCAAAGGTCTATCCTCACCCACACGGGGGCATCGCATCGGGATGAGTGGATTAATATTACATTACAGAATATGACTTTATAACATTTCAATCGCATCACCGTCGCTCTTCGGGCCACTTCATTAATTTTACACCTGAAGGGGAGAGGAGAAGTGGAGCTTTTTGACAACAGGTCGACAGGACGATTGTTATTCCTAATCCAATAAATAAACTTGTCACATTTTTCACACATTTTTTTAAGTATGACCTGACCATGAACCATAAAAACTAAATCAAAAAGACACGGCACAGCAAGTATTACTTAAGAGCTCTTGTCCTCTCATCCAAGCCAGTGTACTCCTTGGGTTGGTCCCAAGCCTGGATAAATGAAGAGGGCATCCAGCATAAAACCTAGGCCAAATCAGTGCACACCAGGGGGCAGATGATTTGCTGTGGCAACCTCGAAAGGGAAAAGCCAAAAGTATAGAGCTGTCTTTTTTATACACTAAAGCAAGCCAAACACAAGATGAAAATAGCTGCCCAGATCATAATAACCTCTGTCAAAAGGACATGTACTCACTGAGGAGGGGACAACTATAAACTGTGTACAGTATTAAAAGCAATGATGGCCTCAGCTCCTGCCAAGTATTCACTTAACAATACCACTGCTACCACTACATCCATTTGTTTTGTGAAGAGCTTCCAGAGGCTAGAAGTCTCGAAGTAGCATTAACTTTTGTTCTGGTCGCTCTAAAATAAATATTATGTTGGTTCACACAACACTGCTCCACTAAAGGCTAATCGATGTTACTAAAAACTTTGGTCTCTTGAGCTAATGATCTTAATAAGTGTATGTAATGGATATTTATAGGTTACTGCTAGCATACGCTGCCATAAGCAAGAGTCATTCAGTCACTCGGCAGCTGAACGTTTGAACTATGTGAAAGCTAAGAGGACTGCAGTTAGACTCTGTTTAGTGTTTACGTCATGCAAAAAAACAAAACCTATGACTATTTCAGCCATAATGCCACATAGTTGATACAGAGGCAGTATTGTTATGTCTTTTTCTTTTCATCTGGAGTGATTTCCATTATTCATTCAGCATAGGTTTTTATGGTGGATGCACTTTCAAGCACAAGCGTCTCCCATTTATCCAGGCTTAGGACTGGCACAAGGAGTACACTGGCTTGTGACCCCTTGTGGCAACATTTTCTTGCCTTCAAAAATCTTTATAAAGAACCTGTCCAAGCTGTCAAGCTGTGAATCTGGCCAAAGCAGCATCAAAACATCTACAATTATATATTTTTCCGCAATAACTCAACCAAGAGTGCGCTCATAGCTGCTTTAATCTGAGCCCAGACATTTGCTTTTCTTTCAACACCTCTCATTTGATGACACACATCATTCACTGTTTGCCAGTTTATTTTAAAATGGGCCATGACTCATTTAATTGCAAGTCCACAAGAGCTGCTTCATGAGAAATATGAACCAAAGCTAAGAATCACAGACATGAAGACATAGTTTCTAATAGGTCGTATCAGATTCAGATCAGTGTGTTGACAAACATTTTACGAACATGACTAGCATCAAGTCATGAGCTGCTTTTTTCTGGTGAAATTTCAAGGACAAAATGAGAACAGATGGCACAGAGATTTCCATTCATATTCATTACACTGCAAAATGATGCTCTAGCTATATTTATGGGCTGATATCAGCTCCTTAAGCTAGATTCGACATGCCTCCAGGAGCAATGGAGTACAGTGTCTGACCCCCTTGGGAGGTGGAGGGATGACAACTAAAAAGCTTGGCCTGCCTAGATAATGTAAAGTGTTCAATTATCAGGCCAATTATAGCAGCTCAAACAGAAGTGGGAGAAATGACACATTGACATAAGGCGCGAGACTGACAATTAAAACGCGCAAAAGAAAGAGGTATTGGTAAAGTGAGAGCAAGAGGAAGCGGACAGAGAGGGGGACGTTTGAGCAGAGCAATGGAAAAGTATTTTTAGGAAGATGTTTATTTGTGGGACTGTGAAACCAAGCCGGGGTGTATATCTACCAGTCTTGCCATCCCTCTCTCTGTGCGCTGCCATCTGTTGAGGTCCCTCAGACTGTCACTGAGAAGCAGCTCCAGCGCCTTGGCTCCACACACCGGGACGTTTTGCAATGACAGAATAATTCTGCAGATTCATTGCAGTGGGTGTCATCTGATGTCCTCTTAAACAGTGTTAATAAACAGGTAGAGCATGGTGGATAAAACTGTGGCTTTATAGGCAGCAGATTACAATTATAATACAGAGATAATCATGCCACATGTGAGGTTCCTAAACTACAGCATTTTTACCCCATCTGAGAAGAAGGAACTTGCCTTAGCCCGTTTGGAATAGGTCTTTCCTCCTTATAACATTAAATATTTGGTGGCACTGAGCCAATATTTTGAACTTCAAACACATGCATTGACTACCAGCATTAGCCTTATATTAACAGGTTTACATCTTAACAAAAGCTAAATACAGATTTAAAATACTGTGAATGGAGTAGCTGTAATATAGGCTATTGATAGTGGAGTTTTAACATTTCATTTTATTATCGCTCTCCTTTATTAACTTAAATAATAATTTTAAACTTGATTTGATCGTGTTTTTAGAAACTAATGCAGGTTTACAGTGTATGTCTGTAATCGACATGAGATGTACCTCAGTGAAGGATTCCACTGGCCTCCACAGAAACCTGTGGCGCTGGACACAGGTCTCTGTTATGGCGTCTTTTTTGGCTAATTGCTAGCTAGCATCGACTGCTATGTGATAGCAGTTGAGATTATAGTCTTTTAAACCAATTTCTGTACTAAAATACTAAATAACCCGTCTGCTTAAACAGGTTCATAAACATATACTTATTTTAACTATAGCTGTTTACTTTAGCCTCTTTTAGCCTGGGATGTTACTGCTGAGTTTATCTGTGACCGTTAATGACGCACACCTGGCGCTACCAGGTGGTCTCCATGGCAACAGCAGTCCTCCTCAGGGGCGGTTAGAGCGGCTAATAATAGCAGCGCAGTTTATGTTTTTATCAAACTTTACATTTACATTGGTCATGAACACTTTTCTTATCAGTTAAATTTAATATGTTTTATTATTTGTTATGACATATATTATGGACTAGTTTTAATAGGCTTGACAATAGTTGAATTAGTATGGTTAATGGGCTAGATTTTGATTTAAGTGTAGACTGAAGGCTGGGGAGGGTAGATTATATTTAGACAGCCTTCGCAAGGCAATCAGGGGTAACTGAAAGACAACACTGAGAAAGTTCCACGGCCTAAAATATCTGCCCACACAGCTTCCAGCAGGACTGAAGTGCCAGGTGCGGCACAGCTCAGGCGCAGTCCCGTCTCTTACAGGACTGATTTAGACTGACAGCTCAGGGGCAAGTACAGTATCCACATCACAACACATAGTCCATGTATGACACATTAAAGTTCAGCTGACACAATGGTGGCGAGTATGTGTTTGTGCGTAATTACGCACGGCGGCACAAGGATGAACCTGCACCGTTCCAAGCGCTCTGACCCAACCTACCTTCCTCTGTTGTTTCTCCCAGGCAGGGTCCAGCAGCAGGTCCCTGTCCCAGTCTTCCTCCTGGGTCATGTACGCGTCTTCATGGTGGATCGTGTAGGAGTTGCTGTATGTTATTTGGGTTTCGACAGCTGTCATCGTGCCGCCTCTATCAGGACCGCTCGCGTCCCGCTCAGTTTAGACTAAAATAATAATAATCAGCAATAGAACCGACGCGGGGGAGAGTTCGGGACTGCAGAGACCAGACTCCACTGGTGCGAGGTGCCTGTGCGGAGGTGGTGCTCCCACTACCAGAAGACCCTGCTGGCCGGTGCTCCTTTCCTGGTCAAAAGTGCCACACGTGACCGCACCCCAATAAGTATGGGAACCGACAGCTTGGGTATCGGGTTCTGACCCTAAAAAGGTGTAAAAGGCGGGGTGCTTTCACATGGGCAGGAGTCAGGAGGCCTGTGAGTGGCCAGCAGAGATGTCCATTACGCCCCTTCGCACCATAGATGTTTTTATGGCCTGTGCCATGCACCTGTTGCTGTTAGTGACCCTCAACTGCAACCCCAGTCCCAAACCATTTTACATAATTTTATGTAAAAAGAAGAGAAGAAAAATTAACTGAAACCCACCAATCACTATTCAAAACAAACAGATGCATCAATAGTATATTACCCAGTAGTGTCAGATAGTTATGTTTTGTTATTATCCACTTTACAATGGCAATCTGGAGATCCAAAGCCATCACTTTAATAGTGTACCTCTTATCACATATTTATTCAATTTACACTGCTGTAGTGCACAAATAAAAAGGAAAGGACATGATTATAATAGTGTGATCCACTTCTACATGACACTCTAAATGACACTCTTTGTCCATCTCAGAGCCTTTCATCAGTGGTTTTGTACACTGACAACACTATGCACCTGCAGGGCACCGTAGCTGTTTACAGTGGGGTGTGGAACTGCAGTCTGCCCTGTTGCCACCAAATCTTTACCTGACCATTACACAAATAAATATGAACTTGGAATAAAACAAATTTAGGCAAATTTGTGAGATAAAAATAAAATTTATTAATGCTTTGCATGCAAATATGTCTCAGAACAGTTTAAGAAATACAGATTAAAATGCATTATATATAATACAATAGAAGGTGTCATTCACAGTAACTAACATTCTGCTGGAACAATTGTCCTTGAAATAATCCCCTTTGGGACAACACATCCTCCAGACACTTTATATGTGTCTTTGGAAACTACAATTATGATTTTAATTACATACCCATTTCAATGTAACTACACTTGGCTTGTTCTATTAACCTACATGAGAAGCTTGTGTGGAAATGAAGGTACCATACTGTTTTACAGCACAGAATTAAACGAGTTATTAGTATACAACCTGTTGCTCACTGCTTCTCAACAACAGTGACAAAAATGATCAGATTATCAGGAGGTATCTGCTGGCTATTGAACATATGTGACCGAAGGATAGACAAAATTGTATTTACACATCAGACAGAATGGCAAAAAAAACCCTCCAGCATCTAAAAATGATCTATCACAAACGCATCTTAAATAAACATGAACTCCATGTACAAAATACAAGACTGATTTAGTTATTTAGAAATGAGGTATTATCTACTGTTAACTCTACTGCTGGTGTCTCTTCATCAGCAGAGTCTATTCAAGTTGTGCTAAAAAAAATTGAGCACCAATGAGGCATAACATTATGACCAGCCTGCCTAACATGCAGCCCCATATGAAACAAACTGTGACTGCGGTGTCAGAGAGGAGGATGCTATCCAAAATTATGACTATACTGGAATTTCCCTCTTCATCTCTCCACAATGTGCTGATCAGCTGCAAGAGCTCATTCAGCAGACTTTTACTGCCACACTGCACCACAGAGAGACACAGGAAATCATTCCTACTGTCGCCAAACTCCTGAACTCTGCTCTGTAACAGACTAACGGACACTGAACTCTGTTTAAATCACTTATTCGGTTCATCTGCTCCTACCTGCACATTGTGCATATTTGTAAATATGTGTAAGATTGAAAATTCTTTATTATATTGTGAAGAGATTCTTTTTCCTTATTATATTTTTGAAATTATTGTTTATTTTTATTAACAGTGTTTTACATATATCTGGGGTTTGAGCTTTTGATATTTATTAGATTTTTTTTATTAATAGTAAATTTCTTATTCTGTATCTTTTCATTTCTTGTTTGGGTTGCATGTCTGTAACAAAAATAATTTCCCCTCAGGTATAAAATAGAGAAAGTCTGATTCTGATTCTGAATTGTGACACACTGATGTATCACCTTTCTGTCAAAACCACAACTTGTCAACTTTTTCAGCAATTTGAGCTACAGTTGCTCGTCTGTTGGATTGGACTATGTTCCCGACATGCATCACCTGTCACTGGTTCACCACTGTTTGTTCCTTGGACCACTTTTGATACATACTGACCACTGCAGACCGGGAATACCCCAAGAGAGCAGCAGTTTTGGAGAATCTCTGATGTCTAGCCATCATAGTTCAGTTTTGTCAAACACATCCAAATCCTTACGCTTGCCCATTTTTCCTGCTTTCAACAAATTAGCTTGAGGTTCCAGGATGAAGAGATAATCTGTGGAATTCACTTCACCCTGTCAGTGTTCATAATGTTATGCCTGATCAGTGTATACTGGCCACACAGATTACTAAATTTCATAAATACAAGGCAATATGGTCTATGAGTTGTGCTAAAACTGATTGCTCTCCACCTACTTTACACTTATCTCTACCAATCCAGCCACAAAAGGTCACTACAGTCAAAGAAAATGAGTGTATTTTAGAGCATCTGGACTATAAACTGCACAATCTTCAGGTTTTTTTTCCCCAAAGCACAGAGACAGAAGGAGAGGGGCAGGGGGAGGCAGAGGGTGTGCTGTGAATTAAGAACAGGGAGGGTTGCAGAGATGCGTGGCTACATTCACCCGAGCAGGAGAAAACCCAAAGCATCTGAATGGCTTTAGAGAGGACGGAGTGGTGTGGTTTGAGGGAATAAAATTTAGCACCGAGTAGCTTGATCTATATCTATGACTGAGGCCAGGAGACTTTAATCAACTTTTACTAACCTCCAAGGGAAATGAACTATAGCAGCTAGAAATAATGGACTATGGACTTCTTCGGCCTATGCTGCATTGCAGATCAGATCGTATACAAAGTAATACTGGCTGAAAGAGTTGGAAGAAGTACTCAACATCAGTACTCAAGTAAAAGTACTGATAATTCAAAATAATATTACAAAAATAGAAGTACAAAGTTGAGAGAACTATAACTTAGTTACTAGTTAAAGGTAAAAAAAAGTATGGCATTTTTTTTGTATAAATAATATTTGGTAAGTAGTTTTTGCAGCTACCATTTAATACTACTGCTGCGTTTAATGACAATGCTATTACTACCTCTAATTACTATTATAATAGCTACCTAGCTTTGAACCCAAAACTTTATCAATAAGGCCAAACAATACTTTTACATACTCATGAGAATAATTTTACACTCATTAAAAACTTTAAAATAACATGTAATTTAGTAAAAGAACATATTTTCCCTCAGACATGTATTCAAGTAAAAGTATGTTCTAGAAAGTATCTCGTAACTTTCCACCACTGCTGACTGATTCCTCCAATACAGTATAGACTCACCTTATAATAAATTCAGCTATATTTTTCTTCGTCCATTTTGATAATGTTGCAGAGCTAAGTCAGTCAGCAACTCACTAAAAACCTGAACAAATGGGATCACAAGTGTCACTGAAAACAGATTCTGACACTTACGCTCCTTCCAGCTTTGGAGAAATACAGCTGCTGCACCAGAAAAGTCCTATAGGAGCCCTGAGATCATAAGAATCTACAGGCTGAGACTGGCCACATACTTTGGTCTATGTCTTATAGGATGTTTCTGATTGGCACATGGCTGGCGAGGAACCCAAAAGACTATTGATAGTTTCAATAAAACATTACAAAAGATCACTCTGACAGCCATAGACAGCACTTTTAGCAAAGCCACATGTCCTAAAGTGGAGTTTCTGGGATGTCACACAGTACTGGCCACACCACTGACTGTATACTCTGTCCATTCGCAGGGCCAGATTGCAAGCTTTTTTTTTTTTTTTTTTTTTTTTGGCTGCCAAGTGGGTAGGTGGTTCTGGGAAGTCGAGTCCGAGCCACAAACCCTGATCCAAAGTGGCAAACGGCGGTGGCGGCGAAACATAATAACCATAAAGCGCAGTAGTAGTGGTGATCGGCAAAGACGAGGCAGAGGCGCATCAAGGAGGGACAGTGAGGAGAGGTCAAAGGTCAAGGGGTGAAGAAGAGGAGAGGAGGGCGGCGAAGACGGCGGGGGACAGGAGTGGACTCTAGAGCGGGCAAGAGGAGAAGGGTGGCGGTCTGCTGTCCACACCTGCCAAGCCTCAAACACCAACCAGAGTAACACCAACCATGCTCTCGTCGCGTGCAGTTGAGTTCATTAATTTGCATAGATACAGAATTATAATAAATATTTCATTATGGCCATGACTGCTTTTCAGTCGCTTTCAAAATTACTGTAAAAAAACAAGAAGTACATCAATCTCATTACCTTAAAGGATAGTAAAGTCTTTGTTCTTATTTAGAGAGTAAAGGGGATAGCTATGCCATTTTTGTAACTTGTGTTTGTTTATTCACCCAACAGTATATTGAATGATCTGTGAAAATACATCCTCTTGGCTTTAATATTAAGGATTTATATACAAAAAGCTTTGGCCAACCAAGTTGGGAGTAAATGCCTTGTAGAATAAGGGACACTCTCATTGGCTGTTGATGTACACGGCACACCAACACTAGCTAAAAATCCAATGATACACCAAAAGTGGATATTCCACCTCTGATTACATTACAGCAGAAAAAAATGCAAATGCAGTTATTAACATGACAGACAACTGTAGCCTAACCATAAACTCAGTGCTGGGAATTTGAGGAAAGTGCTAAAGTTTTAGTATTAGTATTTTGCATAGGCAAATGCAGTTTGGCTGTACTTATAAAAAAGTTTCTTATGAATGTCTTTAGTGTCATTAGTTAGGCTTATGGTTAGTGTTTTATTGCACATACTTTAAGTAAATGCATTACTGCTCTTCATTATTGCTTAGTAGACAGTGATATTTGATGCTTAAACTGACAGAACATTAGTGTAGCTACTGCCACTTACTGCTCCTTTAAGGCTCTTGAGACATCAAAAGATCCTGGGCCATGCTCTACCAAATTCATTATAGACTCAAAGGCCTTTTTCATATGTAAATTAATGGACACAACTTGATCACTGACACTCCATATCTCATCGAGACAACAATCACGTGAGAAAGAGAGGGCACAGTTTTCTTATGTGAGACAGTTCCCACTCAGCCTCAGCCTGCCCAGCCAGAGACCCCCCTCCCATACCAACCACAGGCCCGAGGGAGGCTGAAGAGGTGGCAGTTCGAGCAAAGAGGCAGTTATATAGACCGGACAGGAAGAGGAGGGGGGGGAGGTGGTGATGGCGCAGGAAAGGAAAGGCACAGGTCAAAGGGCGGCAGGTGGGGGGGAAGAGGTGAGGTCAGTGCTTTTGTTTGGTTTGGTTGTTTTGTTTCATTTACCTTGAAGGCCCGAAGACAGAGAGAGAGACTGTGGATGCGCCGCGCTAAACGTCGTCCCCATGGCTCAGGCTGCCACATTCACACTTGGTGGCTGTTCCCGATGGTGGCACCTAATTCAGTTGAGATAGTTAGTCAGATCTAGGACTGTCTTGGTTTGACTTTTTCTTTTTTTTTTTTTCCTTTTTTTGCTTTCTTTGTTTGTGTGGCAGAGTTACAGAATATATCACACATGCAAGTAGGTTCAAGAGTGGAGTATAGACACAGAGACACACGAAAAAGGGGGGAATTTGGTGCAGAGGGGAGATAGACCAAACCAGACCAGACGGGACAACCCAGGAATAAGCCCCTTCACAGAAACAGCACTGCTCCACAGATCAAAATGTAGCCATTCTATCTGTGCGCCTCTCCCCAGCTCTCAACACGAACTCACTGTGTCCTTTATGCATTCAAATGGCTTCAAAAAAATATGACAATTGTGACTGAGTCCTGAGTTTAAGAGGCTGGAGAGAGATAGGAGCACCAACCCGCACTTACCCCGACCAAAGTGAGCAAAGCTGGGGCAGCATCTACACCTGTCTCCCCCTGGATCCCCAGTCAAAAGGGTCTGGTGGTCATTTTACTCAGGAGAAACACATGGTGGAGAAAAACAAACAGGAAGAAGGGGAAATGTCCAAACCCTTGCTTTCTTTTACCACAGTAGTCAGCCAAACATTCTTTATTATCATTATAATAATGATTATAGTATACATATTCTCAATAAAAAGCATGCCGGATTTACTTTTGTTCTTTTCCTAAAAAAGAAAAAAATTAAAATACTTTTCTAAAAAATACGGTCTCAAACATGGCAAACAAGACATTTCGCAAACCACATATTTCTACAAAGGATGCAATTGGTATGTGTTTGTATATATACGACACACAAAGATTACACTGTGAGATGCAAAAGTCACTTAGCCACTAAAAACCACAGGGGGAGAGGGGAGGGGTACACAGCGAGGGTATGTCCGTGTGCCTCAGACCACTGTCAAAGAGTCTTGCAAAAAATGCATCTCCATTTTATTCAAAAAACTGCATGGAGAACTAGACAAGTGAGATTTGCCACCAAGAAAATGAATGAATAATAAGTGATGTTTTCTTGTTTCAGTGTGGCAAAACCCATTGGTCAGATTTTTTTGCAACTACAATTTGAAGCATGTCTGATGAAGGAGGATACTTAGAGCAACTAAAAGACACTGCCCCATCTCTCACTTCATTGGTGCTATCACTGTTGTTCGCTAATCATGAACCTTTAAGGCTCATATTGTGGCTTTTAAAACCTATTACATGAAGTTAAACAAGTGCAAGTATACAAGAAAGCTCCTGTACCCTCTTTTGAAATGATTAAAAAGTAAAAAGCACTTAAAATGGGAGATCGCTCCACTTAATGCACTTCACTCAAAGCTTATAGGCACATAGTTGCTCATCACATGTCATAAATCTAGTAGGATGCAGTGTAAAGATCCTTTGTAAACAGCTCATTCAGTAGTCATACAAGGGCATTTGTACAATTAATCATGCCCCAAGTTGACTTGTAAACTACACTAAAATGAAAGAAAACATGTACTAGTTTTAAAAAAGGCATTTGAATATGTAGGACTTAATACAGGATATATACATAGTCATTGTCCTCCCAAACAAAACCGCTGACTCTGCACCCTTAGGGGGCAGAACTGCTGACTGGGTAAAAGTATGGAGTAAAACAGAACAGACACTGAAATGTACTGTCAGAGGTAGGCAGCTGTAGTAACGAGAGCTGAAGCAGTGTCTTTCAGTGTAAAAGGAGGGAAAGGGTTTGGAGAAAAGGGTGGAGGAGCCATACATTACAGTACGTTTAACGTGTGCTTCACTATTTGTCTGCAAGGCGCAGTTGTAGCTGTTGCGTTTGTGCACTGCAAGGTCAGGAGCTCAAACATCCAGCTGTCATTCAGTCATTCTACAGCAACTTTACATTCAACACAGACACCTTCCCAAAAGTCACAGCCGTGGTTCTGTTGGCCACAGCACAGTGCAGCCAGTGCACAGCTCATGACTCCCATCTGGATACATGATAAATATAAACCGCTCAACATAAGGCAAAAAGGCTGCAACACAGCTGCCCAAATTGATTATCTAGGCCTAAAGAGAATGGCTGAAGGATTGTTTTGAAGTTGGCCCTAGAAAATCATAACTCGGTTGCAGAAAAAAGGCAATGAATTGACTGACAGGTCAGTCTAATACTGGCACATGTGTGAGACTGGCACGGTAAAGTAAAACAAAAAATGCCCATAAAACAGACAGGAGTCCTCTCCTGTGGCTGCACAGTGAGTCTGCGAACAGAACCAGCTATAGCCCTCTTAAAGCAGGTTAATACAACCAAGAAGCCCCACGGTATTCAACCCACCCACCACACTTGGAGCCCCCAGACACAGACATCCACATTCACACGTACAGCTGCTGAGGGGAGTTTGGTGAAGAGGGTCAGAGATGGAGGTTTGGGGAGAGGGGGGCAGATTGTGTGCGACTATCGGAAGGGGGGCTCAGGCGTGTGAAGGGAGAGTTCGGGGCGGCGGAGGATGGCCTCCTTGCGCGTGGGCGGCGGCAACGGCGGCTCATACACCCTGGGCGCAGCCATGGCTGCTGCCACAGCCGCAGCGGTGGGGACCACTGGCCTGAGAGCGTCCAGCGCAGCCACAGGCTGAGCAGTCATCGCTGGTACAGCAGGAACGGTGACTCCAGGCATCCCAGGCAGAGCGGCCACAGCACTGGGTGAAGGGTAGTACTGGAACTGAGGGAACTGCTGCAGCTGCTGGTAGTACTCCGCATAGTACCTACACACAGAGATCAGAGAGGAAAAGCAGAGTTTACACCATCCTTAAGTACACAGGGACAGTGGCACTCAGCAACACAAAGAGAAATGTTTGCAATTTATAACAAATGAAACTAAATGTTGATAGAAGGTAGTTACATGACCAAGATTTTAAAATAAGTCAGGTAGTAACTCCTGAAGTCAGGTATGTGCCACTTATAGCAGGATAAACATTATATGATTATATGATTATTTTATATTCTTACATCCACCTGTACCTGGCCATCGGGTCCTCTGCTGCCTCCACTGCCTCCTCTGCAGCACGACCTGCTGGTGTGGGCAGCAGTGGTCGGCGAGGCTTAGCCCTCTGGTACATGAAGGGTTTGATGACTGGGTCTGGGAGCAGAGGGGCAGACCTTCTCAAGGGGCTGCGGTCCCTCTCTCCAGACTTAGCCACAGCCGCTGCCGCCGCTGCCACAGCCGCCGTCTGCTGTTCAGCCATGACCTGCTGACCCTGGGCGAAGTAATGTGCCTGCCTAGCAGCTTCGAATAAGGCTGCGGTGGGGTCCGCTCCCATGGCGCTGAGGTGGGCATAGGCTGGTGCTGCGGCGTTGTAAATGGCAGGAGCTACAGTGTAGGCCGGGTTCATCGCAGCGGCTGCGGTTGGCATCTCTAACCCAGGAGCAGCTGCCAGGTAAACTGGGCCAGTTGGCCACTGTGGGGGTGTAAACAGGAGTAGTGTAGGCAGCAGCGGCCGCTGCAGCTGCTGCAGCAGCAGCCGGCGTGGCTGCCACCTGCCCGTAGATGTTGGGGGTCACTGAGCTGTAGACCTGTGTAGCACCGGACGTCAGCGCCGCCTGGTTGGCAACTGTACCATAAAGCTGACTGGCAACATTAGCACCATACACCTGGCTGGCCAGGGCCCCGTAGACTGCTGGGTTCACTGGGTTCCCGTCAGTGCGGGTGCCTGTGGTGATACCCGTGAGGGCTGCGTAGGTGGGGTCGAATGTAGAGGTGTTGTAGACCGAGTTGTGCACACTTTGTTGGACCTGGAGAGGCAGACCAGCAGCAGCGGCAGCAGCTGCAGCTAAAACTGCAGCCTGGCTCTGATACTGCTCCAGAGAAGGCTTCCCAACGGGACACTCTCCAGCAGTAGTGTCCCTGTTTACCACAGTTCACACAGGGGATTTTTCCAGTGGGGGTCTGTTTGCTGGGCTGAACCTTGGACAGCTCCACAGACAGAGGGCGGCCCTTGAAGGAGGTGCCATGAAGAGCCTCTATGGCCTGCAATGCATCTTCCTTGTTTTCCATGTGGACAAAGGCATAGCCTGTAGAAGAGGAAAACCTGGCTGTGATTTAATGAGACACAGTTAGGATCCTATTGTGTTGACCTTATAATTAACAAGCAAAATAACTGCCCCACGGGGCATTATTTCTCTTGAGGAATTTTATAAATGCCTACTACAAGAAAATACAGTTTATCTTTGTATAGTATTCTAAATCATATTACAATTCAAAGCTATTGTCCACATCCTAAAAGTCCTTTTTAATTTAATAACTGAACTGTTTCCTCACCTTTCACTTTGTCACATTCAAGCACCTTTCCAAACGTCTGGAACAGCTGCTGGAGGTCCTCGGTGGTGCACATCCCACTGAGATTCCCCACAAACACTTTAGTGGAGTGCAGAGGCCTGCCCCTCGACTCCTCCACCACTAGATTTCTCCCACGAAACTCCCGTCCATTGAGCTCCCGTATTGCCCGTTCAGCCGCACCCTCTCCTTGTAAGTGCACAAAGGCGAACTGTCGCAGCACACTACAGCTGACCACTTGGCCGTAGGGTTCAAAGATGGCGGACAGCTCCTCCTGTGTGGTGTCTAACGCCAAGTTGCCCACGAAGAGCTTCACTGTGTGGCTCTTGTCCATGGCGCTGCAGAGAAATCCAGACATGTTGTTAGCGATAAGTCAAAGTACAGGGTATCAGATGTTAACAACCACTCAGAAACCACTCCTTTCTGAGTTTGTGGCGGTTAGGCAAAGGGAGGATGTTGTGCAACTGTCTGTGTACTGAAAACACTGGCAATCGGTCTGATAAGAAAAGGACTTTGCCTGACTACTAGGCTGTAAAAGTTTTTATTGATACATTTCAAGCTCATTTTGCATTGGACTTTTGCATTCTGTCAGCACTGGTCTTGGTCTGATTACAGAAAGACTGATGGCTGTACAAGCATGAAACTGAGACATCTTCAGTATTGGGATATTTCACCCCACAATAAAATAGCAAGATGCCTTTAATTGTTTCAGTATTATAGCCATGTGAGTTAATGCTTGCACAAGACATTACAACATGCCCGGGGACATTGTGTACTGTACTATAAATTGCTTAAAAATAAAATAATAAAATAAAATAAATGATTGATTGACTAATATATTCTCTATGTCGTCCACGTGTGAGGCTGCTGCTGCAGGTTGGCCCACACCTTGTCTCTTGTACCAACCTTTAGGGCAGCTGTAAATCAAAGGGCAAAGAGGAACACGACACCAAGAATGTCACTTCTATTTTTTGGTTTCGGCTCCAAGCAGCTGCACCAATGCATGGGCGCTATGCAAGTGACTGTGCGGCCCATACTGTAAAGTCCACGGTGCACCCCTTCCTTTGCATTATTATTCCATATGGCTGCAGCATTGGGGTTCATTTCAGGCATAACCAAAGTGATGACGCAGCACTACGTTGAGTCAACACATTTTGGTTTTGTCCTCGGTTTTAGAGACGAAAAGAAGACATTGTTAGGAGAAAGCGAGTCTAAGTTAACATCTGTCCTACTTCCTAACGGTATTGTCCACGTTCCTCTTCAATAGCGAGAGAGCGAGGGGGGGATGCTTAGCGGTTTCGGTGAAAACAAAACAAGTCCTAAGGCGGAAAACTAGTATTACACTTTAAACACCACCATTTTGTCCTTGTAAAACGCGCAAAGCATTTTTTATGAGAAGAAACGGTGCGCGCAACATGCCCACAATAGCTGATCGATACAGTGAACGAGCAGACAATCACATTTTTGCGCAGAGGAATGGATACAGTGTGGCACCGAGAGAGTCCGAGGTAGAACTACGCGGACAAAGCGGAAAACGCCTCCAAAACACTCACGCGTCGCACCGGATCTGTTTAATGGTCTTTAGCGCAACCCGTGACACGATTTTAGGAGCGCGGTAGATGCGATTAAACAAGAAAATCTACCATCTTACCTAGGCGTTGCTGTATTTCAAAATGGTAGCGCCTGCTTCCGTTTGGACGTCGGGCATTCTGCTGGAGAGGCAGCGGGGGGAGGGCTGCTCGCTGGAGGATGCTGCTGTACTCTCACCAAATTACACATGAATCAACTCGAGCACACTACGCACCACAGGACCGAAAAAACAAACTCATACTGCAATCTGCGTACTAGAGAAGCAATGGCAGTGGACGGACTTTAGTAAAATAGGCAACAAATGGGTCCTGTTGGGTTTTATGTCACGTTGTACCAGCACTACTTCAAAGAACTACTCTACTGCAGGTGTCATGATCATAGGTTTTAAATGTAGAGAAACGGTATGCATATGTCATTGTGGCTCCAATACTGTTTAGCTGTGTAAATACATTAAATATGATAACTATCCAAAACGTGCAGGCTAAATGTCAGGCACATGTCAAGGCAGGTTTTGGCTGAGGAAAAGAATCAGCAGGCTTCTCTCTCCAACACTAAGAATGATTGTCAGAAAGGTAGTTCTTGTATCAAGAAGACCGCGGTTTTGTCCACTTTATTTTGGGTGAATACAAATCTCTCTCATTTTGTTTAATAATAATGAAAAATATGCCTCTAATTCTGCCTCCTTCTATCGCTTTCAAGAATTAAGACTCGGACTAAGACTGGACTCTCACCTCAACAATCTCTTGGTCTTGTCTTGCACTCAGTACATTTTGTTTTTTGTCAAGTCTTGGTTAATGTGATGTTAACAACAGCATTCATTCATTCATTCATTTTCTACCGCTTATTCCCGTTAGGGGTCGCGGGTGACTGGAGCCTATCCCAGTAACTTTGGGCCGTAGGCGGGGTACACCCTGGACAGGGGCCAGCTTGTCGCAGGGCTTAACAACAGCACTTCAAGATATTTATTATTCAATTCAATTAGTCCAAGGTTTTTATCAATAGTAAAGCTTCAACTAATTTTGTCAAGTCAAACACATCATGGCACTATTATGTTAAGTGTAAAATAAAATGGGGCTAGGATCAGAAATAGTACA
The DNA here is from genome assembly GCA_020698575.1 of Bostrychus sinensis. NCBI lineage: Eukaryota > Metazoa > Chordata > Actinopteri > Gobiiformes > Eleotridae > Bostrychus > Bostrychus sinensis. The sequence continues at coordinate 17,445,372 of CM036252.1, forward strand.
AACCACTACATTGGTTGATCATTAATTACACTTATTTTAATCAAAAGGAATGTTTAAAGTGCAAATGACAAACTTGAGGTCAGACACAAACAGCAAATGAACAGAAATGCTAACGGACACAGTTTGTGAGACTAAATAAAAGCTTTTTCATTATGGCATTACAGACGTTAGGACATCAATACCAAACAAGCTAGACTCATTTAAAAATAATTATGTGCCTATTAGCCCAATATGGATTTCTAGCCTGAATACATTGTGTGGTTTACATTAAGACTGAGCGAAATGTACCTTGAAACTCCATGTTTAAAGTTACCGGATACATGGAGCCCCCCTCTCACTTACACTGAACGCTGATGCTTTCCCTCCAGCAGGAACTTGACTCGACCTCTCCTCGTTCCTGTTCAGACTCTCTTACCCAAGCCACTCACACCATCTTATGGTTTTATAATGAAAAGGCTCAAATTTATAAAAAAAAAATAAATAAAATAAAAATAAAAAAAAAGGTGGGCTGGGGAGTGTCTAGCTTACCTGACTGATTCAACACTTCCTTCACTTCCTTCTGCTTCGTCACAAGAGTCTGTGTTGCCTAGGCTTAAGTGCTTTTCCTTCAAGTGTTTTCAAAGCTTGCATAATTAAATACATAATTGAAAAGGATAGTTCAGAATTTTATAATTGTAGTTGTGTTAAATATCGGATAGCTAATGCCCCAACAGTAAAGCACTTTCCATTTGAAGTAGACAGGGGCAACACTGAACAGACTAAATCATGGGGTACTGTAAAAAAAAAAAAAAAAAAAAGTGCTACTGAGAAAGAGGATTTTTAAAATATTTGTCTAAGTCTATTTAAATATGTAGTCATCAATAGACAATATGTATATTTTTTTATCTTTCAGGTGCTCCCTTTTTCGTGAGGGGTTGACACCAGTCGCACAGTAATTTGGCAGGGCCTTCCTGTCACCACCAGCCACATATTGTGACTGGAGCAGGCAATGTGTGAGAAGTGTCTTGGACCGGTAACAACAAAACATGTTTTTAAGAAACAGCCCAAATTCAGCTCAGATGGCCACAATGAAGCGCTTGTACATTGTTCTTAGCTTAGGGGTTGTTCACATAGTACAGAAGAAAAAAACAGTTAATTGAAAAACCAATTATGTCATGTATTTATGCATCAATTACCTGCAGCTACTTTTTTTATTTAAGCCTTGTTACTAACATTTTTACAGGCTCCAATACCAGACACACATAGCCTGTCTCATTGCCGCCGTCTGATTCCTCAAACTACTGCTGCCTAACAATTACCTTAGCGGGCATTTATCCATGCCACAGATTAAAAGCCTGTGGAGGGATTGTTGTGTTTTGATGATGATGAAAGGTTGTGCGTAGCAAATTATACTCACTGGTGTGTATCTGGGGAATCAGAGGTAGCCTTTTCAAATTCCCGACTGACTAATTGATATAATCTCTTTTAGTGCTTATAAATTCTTCAAAGGACACTTTGTGTAACTGCGAGCTTTGCTGATAATAAAGAAGAAGCCGTTTTTCACTGGTTGTCTGTCTGGTAACATATCCGTCTGTGCTCAGTCTCTGTGTCACCTCAGACCTGCTGTCCACTAAGATCGTCTTCATTTTTCTTGTCAGTGCGAGCCATTACTCTGACAGTCCCAGATGTTGTCAGTGTCGTGTTCACAGGTGCGCGGCCGGCGTGTCCACGTTGACCTTGTTTCGACCTTTTCCGGCGATTGGTCTGTCCCTCTCCTCCCACAGCGTCACCCCATCGCACGCACAAATCTTCTTCGGGTTTTGAAAGAGACCTGCTGATCGAGCAATGATGCCACAGGCCAGCCTTCAATGGAAAAAAAGACATATAAAGATAATAGTGTCACATCACACAAAGAGAGAATGGTACATACATTATGGTTTACAATTAATGAAAAGCTTGCATAACATAAGTTGTGTTGGTATTTAAACAGGGCTATTTCTCCCACCTCATGGCCATATAAAAGGACATGGACACCCTATGTTTTTATGCAGTACATCAGTGGTTCCCAAGCTTTTTTGTCTCATGTACCCCCTGGGCTTTTTTGTCATAACATAGGTTCCCCCACACTCATACATGTTAATTATTCTGCAAAATTGTAATGTGTGTTTATTAGTACAAAGATATTTTATATAAAATAGTTGTAAATGCTAATTCTTCTGTACTTTTCAAATACAAAATTAAATAGGTGACAATCGGCCTACCTTTAAAATAAAATATAAAATAACAACATGAACTCCTATAACACCGATTTTACTATATATTTTAATGTTCAAAATTATTCTAAAAATAAAAATAAATAATCATAAGCTCATAACAAGTTTACTATAAAGAAAAATGTAAATTATTTGCATAGCTCCCCTTTGAAACAAGCTATTAAACCTAAACAAAAAAAACATGTAAGAAAATATAATATTCTAATAATATTCTTAAGCAGTTTCACCTCCTTTTTCTCACTTGAGCTTGCCTTTCATAAGTTGCAGTAGTTAAAGAGTAACTCACCCCTACACCATTTTTTTTGAGCTGATCAGTTGTACAAACAGGGCTTTAGTGATACATCTCACTATTTATAGTCTTATGTTTGACTGTTTTGTAAAAAAAGGTCTAAATTCACATTTTGTAGTGAAAACCGTCAGAGTGCTGCCCTCCTAGGGTCAAACAGTGGGATTTCTGCTCAATAGTTCCAGATAGGCAACTGTGACGTAGTATTTGACCTTGTTACCGCACCTGTGTCGAGTATCTCCTCCCACGGCCCGTGCTCTCCACGCCCTCGCTGTCTCTCTCCCCCGCGCGCTCGTCCCAGTCCTGCTGTTGCCAGGTGTGGGTCTTTTTCCTAAACACCCCACTCAGCCCCGCATTTACCGTTCAGTCTCCTCCGCCCCCCTCCCCTTTCACGGCTGCGCTTCTACTGTCCCGTGTGTCAGCGCACAATAAGGCATAATGAGCCTGATCAATGACAGTATATACTTACAAATTAGCAGTGTTGGGAGTAACGCGTTACAAAGTAACGAGATTACAATTGTCAGTAACGCAGCGGGTAACGCGTTACTTTTGAGCCCCCCAGTAAGTAATATTACAGTTACTAACAAAATACCCAATTAGTTACTTGCGTTACAGTCACTACAGTCACTTTCATTTACCTGCAGTTTACCGGAAGGACACGGAATGAAAATGCATTAAACGAATAGCGCTGATACGTTTTCTACTTTATTTTCATCCGTTCCCTTCTCTGCTCCTCTTTATGCGCGCAGCGGCCACTCGTCCTGTCCGCAGGCATTGGGGCGCATGCAGCTGCTGCTGTCAGCAGGGACAGCGGGGAAAGAAGAGACTTGCACCGCTTTGGCGCTAACAACAAGTGCGTTTTAGCTTCAGTGTAGTGAAATAAAACTGTGTCCACAGGACTTGAACGTTGCACAGGAGCAGAGGCAGGTGAACTTACAGGGCAGTAGTTACTGTGTCAGGCTGCACTGCTGCTGAAATGAATGCAGCTAAAAAAAACTTGAACGCCTGTATAAAATAACAGTGCGGGTCAGGGCAACGGTGAGGCTATAGGCTTCTTCTATTTAGAATTGGGTTCATTTGGGCCTTCCTGTTAGGAAATAATCCAAAAGGAAAGTAACTAAGTTATTTTCACGAGTCAGTAACCAAGTAAAGTAATATATTACTTTTCAAAAGAGTAACTAGTAATCTGTAACTAGTTACATTTTTGAGTAACTAACCCAACACTGCAAATTAGTGACACTGGGGAGAGTTTTGACTCCACAGATGTGTTTTAAACTTGCCACGCTTTAAATCACTTTTTGTTTGATGACAATCGATTTCTTACTCGCGGAGATACGATCAGAAACAGCTCTCAGCTGAAATAATACCAGTAAATAAAGACGCGATCTGACGCACACGTTACTGCGGCGGCGCACGACACCTTTCTCACAATATTTCAACTGTGTTATTATAAAAGGAACATAAAACATTAGTCCAGACTCTCCTGCATTTCCCCCCCCCCCATTTCTGGGACTTGGCAACCCTGCTGTGGAGGAGGTCCACGACGTCTCTGACAGCTGTCAGTCACAGGACCAGGCCTCGCTCCTCCCTCAGTTCTCCTCCTCTCTCTGCCAGGTCTCTGCCCACATTTTGAGCAGTTTTCAATCTCTGGCAGTGGGCGGAGTCAGGCCTGGGCCAGGGGTGAGTTACTCTTTAAACATAAAAAGATAGTTACGAAATAATTCCAAGTACCCCCTGCGAAGTGCTCATGTACCCCTGGTTAGGAAACACTGCAGTACATGACCGCAGTTTTGCTATAAAAAAAAGGCTTTGTTTTGCTTTACAGACAGTCTCAATCCAAACTTTTTCACCACTTTTTACCCACCTTTCCCCAGTGTTTCCAGTGAGTTTGGACAGAGGATGACAGCCCCGGCCCAGATCGTCCTCTCTTGCATCTACAACCAGCGACCGACCGATCACATCCCACACCTGCAGCAGAGACACAGTGCAATACTAATTCAAAAAGCTGGATACACAACACAATGAATCTAAAATCTTTATTTACCTTCAGTTGATTGTCTTCTAGTCTAAAAGATGCTCTACCATCTGCTCCGGCCACAATGTTTCCCAGATCTCCTACGTGCTGTGCATAAAAACAATACACGGTTAAGTTAATAAATATGTCTGCACAGTTAGTCATAAATAAAATCTGAATTTACAATCTCAACACCACTCTATACAAACTTTATTACAAAGGTACCACCTGTAGCACGGCTATTTAACAAGGTACTGATGGGAAAAAGAGATGGCGTCTTTTATGACTTCTCTGGGGTGATTTTCTGAAGATTTACACTGACACACTCCATCACTGACTTTATTATGCACCTTCATTGTAATCCTGGCACCACTGATTTATAGCACACAGAGTCTCCACACATATTCAATTGAATTATTATTAAATAAATAACTCAAAGAGCTCCTAAAAGTAGGCAGTACCCTTTCAGGGTCCCCTGGTCCACCGTGTTGTTTTCCAAATGGGTTATAGTGCTCTCCACAACTGGAAAAATATAAAAGTTACTGCAATGTGATTAAATATGAAAACAGTTGAAATACATACAAAAATAATCAACGATATTGCTTTCATTTAATAATTATATTACTGACAGTGTAGATGGTAAATTGCTGCTAGTCAGTTTTATAAATATTAATTAGTTTCTATCCTTGATTTTTTACATTATGGGAAATATTGCATATGCCAATAATGTGGTATTGTTTGCTTGAGTTTGATAATAGTTGAAAGAAAATGACAATACCTAGAAGTACTAGGAGTCACATCACAAACTGATAACTTGTTCATTTCATGGTTTCATGAATATCAAACAGTAAAATATGGAGTTATGCTGGTAACAGCCAAGAAAATTAGTACAGTCCTGGATCCATGCATTGTTCCAGAAAAACAGAAACTAATCATATCTTCCTTGTTCCATTACTGATCTTTCCTGAAAATTTTATCAAAGTCCAACCCTATATTTTCAGTTTTTATTTTGCAAACAATCAAAGCAATGCCCACAAACATAAAAATGGTGGCATTTAGTGCAGCAAGCAATTTTTTAAAACATTGCCAAAATAATAATTCTTTAATCAAAATTATATGAAGAAATATTTTAGATCTCACCAAATCTGCATGTGTTACGGTAAAATTAAGTCAAAATAAATATACAAAGCCAATTAAAGAATCACATGTGTTTCACTGTGATGGTGGATGAATGATGAAGTGAGTGTCTCACTGTCTTCTCTGTTGTTACACTCGAGTAGTTTTACCTGAGGCAGTCTAGCGTGAGGTCTCCCAGTGTGTGGACATGGAGGCCGTGGGGTCCAGGCTCCAGTCCATCGATGGTGCCATCAATCAGGCAGCGCTCCTGTGACAGCTGGAGGAAACGCACCACTCCCTGCACCGGGCCAGCACCGGCCAGCATGACTACAGCCGCACCCAGATCTATCAGGGAAAAACAAACAAACACATAATTATGAACAATGCTGCTTTCATATGGTACTTGGATTCTTGTTTTTTTCTAAAAGCTTTCATCACGGAAAGCTGAAATATTGAAGTCACTACCAATAAACCATTAGAGCTGATGGCCAGGAATGGTGTTATCTAATGGTTAACACAACTCAGATTGAATTTTCCCTCTCACATATGAAAATCTGCACAAATACAGCTTTAGCTTAAAAAAATGTTAGTGGTAAAATAACATAAAGGACATCAATTCAGAAAGTCGAGCAACAAGTTTTAACCCAAGTTTCCATGTTCTTTTTTTCGACTTGAGCAGACATTCATGTGCATTTCTTTTCAGAGTTTTTGAGAACCAAATCAATGCAGCACAAGACACACAGTTAACATGCAGTACTAATGAAGAATGCATTGCAAATCTTCAAATATCATCATTAGGAGACTGTGAAGCTCAGCAGCTAAACAAAATCAAGTCACAGAGGTAGTACTGTTTGTTATGAATGCTGGGCGCTGTGCCCAACAGGGTTTGAAACAGAAGCCTTGCTAAATGTGTACTATTAAGCTGACCTGGCAAAGCAGTCAAGGATGAATTTCCAGGCAAACTACTTCTGATATCCGATCACTCTCTGTGTCCTTGACTAAAACAGTATGTGGACGTGCAATCACCTCTATTTAGAACTTGTAACTGGGCGTAATTTATGAACACAGAGAAATTATAAGATCATTAATTTGTGGTCACTGAAGGGGGGGTGGGATATTCGTAGTAAATAATACAGGTGCAGCTATAAATTTATCTATCAAATTATTTCACTAGTTTAAAGTGGTAAGAGCCTCCCATTGGATAATTACTGCATGGGTCATTATGTTTCAGCTGGCAACAAATTATTTAACCCTGACTGATGCAGTGACCACGTTTTTCCCATCAATGGATTTTTTATTCCCTGATGGCACAGGGCATATTCCAAGATGACAATGCCAGGATTCATCGGGCTCAAAATTGTGAAAGAGTGGTTCAGGGAGCATGAGACCTCATTTTCACAGAGTCCAGACTTTAACCTCATTGAGAGTCTTTGGGATGTGTTGCAGAAGACTTTGTGCAGTGATCTGACTCTCCTATCATCAACACAAGATCTTGGAGAAAAGTTATTGCAACGCTGTACAGAAATAAATGTTGTGACATTGCAGAAGCTTATCCAAACAATGCCACTGCAAATATGTAGTGTAATCAAAGCTCAAGGCAGTCCAACAAAATAATACTGTGTGACTTTTTTGGGGGCCAGGCAGTGTATTTCAAGTATTTATTCATTTTAATTGTGATGATTTTGGGTTATTCTCATAATTTTTTTTTCATTTTATTTTATTACTTTATTAACTAAAGTATTAAAATGTTTTTTTTACTACGGTATTGTGATTTATTGCGATGGGAGTGGGTTAAGTGTTCGCCCACCAAACAGACGGTCAGTGGTTGAAATCTCGCTTAAAGTGCATTGTGTCCCTGGTCAAGACACTTCACCCACATTGCCCACTCCAGTTACTATATGTGGCTGGTTATAACAGGAAGGGCATCTGTCATAAAAACCTGCCAAAGCACCGTGTTCGCTGTGGCAACCCCTAACAAAAAAGGGAGCAGCCGAAATAATCTATTGAGATCCAACTGTAAGTGAAGTGGATGTGTGAGGTGAAATAAGTCATCTCTACTGAGTGACCTTCCTCTGCACATTTTTCAGTTGGCTCTCAGTGAAAAAATATAGACACTCCTGGTCTACCATAATAAATCTGACCACAGACAGACTACAAACAAAAAGTATTAATACAGGCTCACTGGGCTGCAATAAATACATAATTATTATTAATTTGTTAGATAGGTAGGCTATTATAATATTTATTATTACAATTACTAACAATTAACAGCGATAAACTATATATTTCACAAAAAAAACTATTGTAAAATTTACAACAGTGACAGTTATTTGTTTTAATTTGTTATAAACACATCGCCGACTCTCCGTAAAATCAACTGTAAAAAAATTTATATTTATTAAGAAATGACTGTAAAAATTACCATGTCAACCATTATATAAATAACCAGACATTTTTATGATAAACACGGTACTTAATTATTTTAACAGTGTTCTACTGTATAAATTACAAAAAATAAAAGTAAAAAATAAAATTTTACATTATTTTAAATATTACAGTTAATTACTGTAACCAAGACAGAATTTTACTGATATATTGATTATTTTTATTTACGGTTTAAGATTTTAATGATTTTTACTGTGAAATTAACTAATATCATAATTTTTATAGTGTATGCACTGGTCCTTTATACCCTGGGTACATAAAAAAAGCCTTAATAACAGGAATAAGTTAAAGAAAAATTAATGAATGTAACTTTGAAACAAAACCTTAAACCTTTTACATGCTCTTGAATAAACAAATAAGATTATGTGTATAGGATGCTGGGAAACAGGGCTAAGACTGATTACATTATTCTGAATTCAACAAAAACAATACACTAAAATTTTCTAATCTGACAGGACAAAATCTGAAGCATGTAACCTCGCTCTGATCCGCCCATGCCCTTCAGCACGGCTCTGCGTCCGGTGCTCTCGATCAGGGCCTGGACCTCTGCACTGGTGAGTGCCGTCTCCACCAGCACCGCCTCCTGCTCCACATCCACACTGACAGACTTCACTCCTGCAAACACACCACAGACCACACGCAGGTCTCAGCCTTCAGACTACTACGATGCCTCTCAAATGAATAATGAATGAATACTTTTAGGGAACAGCCAAGACATATGCTTACCTATCTATGCATTTCACTGCTCATACTGTAGCTTATACACACTTATATTAACACAGAATCATGCATTTGTTAGAGGACAGTTTCAGGAAACAAACTCATAATTCAAGCGTTTTTGACTGCTCCATAAACACTTCTGATTTGTGGGACACCAGCAGCACCTTGCACATCTGTTTAACTGAAACTGTCTGCTGTTTCCTTTTCATCGCTTGTAAAGTAAACTAAACTAAAAATATCCAGGTTGACTTTGGCATTAGAAGTCTAGCCACCTATTATTTACAGGGTAGGTCCAGGTTTTGTCTTGTGAAATTTAAGACCTTTTTAAGACTTTTTAATGCGACTTAGTAAAATTTAACGTCAGCATCGTCAACAACAGAACAATAATCTGTATGAACTTTACACAAATTAATAATTCATACTACTCTCTGAAACTTTTATGAGTTTTATTCTGAAAATCTAATACAGATGAAAGAACTGCAGTGCTGCAAAAAAAATATATATATATATATATACGTGAATAAATTAGTCATACATTTCAATGATAACATTTATTCAATAAATATATTTTATTATTGCAGTAATATTGACAAATTTCAAGACCTAGATGAATAAAATTTAATACCTACTCTTAATATTTAATAATTTTAACACCTTGATTTTGACAAAATCACATTTAAAACCTTGGGGTTACCCATTTTCACCATTATTAGTTACCCCCAGAAGATTCCATTATACGGAAAATACTCTTTTTAACTGCCATGTTGTACATTTGCCTACACACTCTTCTGCTGTAGTATACCTTGAATAACTAAATTATGATGATAAACACAGGACATACCTGGTTTCCCCTCTAGAGCTCCTCTGACTTTATTAGCGCAGCTCTCACAGGTCATCTGCACTGCAAACTCCAGCTACAGACACAAAAACACACAGATATCTGTAACTTAGCATCTGTCATTATTTCCAACACAAAAAGCCGCGTTATGCAAGAACTTCGCCTAAAGATGGCCACGTAACTAGCATGCAATAATCTTACACCTGCAGACGATAAAATGTGCTTTTGTTTTGGTAATATCGTTACTGATATGCATTTGGAGTAATGAGAAATGTAAAATGTGAAAAAAAAAAAAAAAAAAACGTCATGTCAGACCTTGGCTGTCCCCTCTGTGTCCATTTTGGCAAGTGACGTCGCCGCCTGAGCGATAAAAACTGAGTTAAAAAAACAACTTCCCACTTTTCGAAAAACGGAGAGGAAGCGGCTGTTACTGATGGGCGCCGCCATGTTTGTGAGGTCAGAGGGAAGATCCGGCACAATACTGCCGCCCAGCGCCAGCCCCCGCCACTGCAGTGAGGTACTCTGGTTCTTTTCTTTAAAAACAAACTCCCGCGTGTGCCTTGACTTGAAATGTCATAATGCTATTTACTACTATGGACAAGATATTATGTTTTTATCTTCTCCTACGTCTCAGTTATAAGTTCTTTTGCCTGTTTTTTTTTTTTTTTTTTTTTTTTTTTTTTGAGTAATTACAATCAAATATGTCTCAGTTTATATCTGTACAATAACTGATTAATGCCAGAGATGCAGGGGCGTGGGGCAGTGCAGCCAGTGCAGCTGCAATGGGGCCCAAAACATGAGGGGGCCCATTGAAAGTCCTTATGTCTGGGCCATAAATTACACAGCACTCCATTATTTAGGGAAAATGTTTTTCACATTATTAAAAAAGATTATTAAAAATGTATGATATGCATAATTCTTTAAAATTATGTTTAAAAATGTAGTTGTGAACAAAATAAAACATTTATTTTTTGTGGTACTTGTGAATATTTCAAAGAAAGTATTAGTTGACTTTCAGAAATTGCAGTGCACTTTTTATTACTTAAAAGTAGGATATAACAACATACAGACCAAATGTGCCTCATAATTTTAAGGCCTGTTCTGAAAATCTGCACTGGGGCCCCTCCTTACCTCCTTACGCCACTGACCAGGTGACATTTTGGGAAGCAAGTGACAGGTTTCCCCAAGCGTATAGGGGACATAGACTGTCAACAATCTCAGTCCTGAAAGCTCCAAATCTCCCTAAATCAGTCTCTAAACTCTGTTACTTTATACTGCAGCACTAGTGCACTGTGCACTGAACAGTTTGGACACTGACAGCTATGTTTCCAATGCTTAAACTATTTTTTTTTGTTTCCCACTTGTTATCATGTTTTGTTGTGTTTTGTCCAACTTCATAAGCATTTTTAAAAATACTCTAAGGGTGTACTCACATTAGGCCAACTGAACCGTGCCCAAGTCCGGAACACACAGTTGCCTAATGTGCCCAGGTGTGGTATGCTTCAGGACTTTGGCACGCCGCGGTTGCTCATGCATCACGTGATGCTGGTGTATATGTAGGTAAAAGAGTTTCATGAACTCTACTGATTATGGGCTTCTGTAATAAACTGTTGTGATTTGAGTAAGCTATTTATATATTTATATATTTAAACATTGTGCTTTAGTAATAACATACCTTACTTCACACGATCAAAACGCTCTGTATTAATGCAGCAGTTATTGACTTAACATGGAAGCTATTAGTTCATACAAGCTACAGTAAGATACTTTATCAACTTTGGTGTCAGACTATTGATATACATTACCTAGTAATGGTTCACAGAATACAGTGTGAACTGTGTAAATTAATCATGATGAAAGTGTCAACAGCTGATGATCAGATAGTTATATATATTTGTACCATGCCTACAGAGTGAGAGTGAATTGTTTCTTTGCAACAGGATCAGACAGAAGTGACCTGAATAACAGTGGCTACATAGCTGTAGCCTTGTAGTCACTTTAGCTGTGACAGTAAAGCTTGAGAATGCAGAATATACACACTGTTCAATACTGCTTTCTATTAGAGTTGGCATTTGTTTACTTTCACGTTACTGTCAATAGAGCTGCGGGAGGCTTTTTGGTTACGTGTCTGGCAAAGACTGGTAAGGGTGTGACACAAGATCTCGCAATCTTATAGGGTCAAAATGTCACATTCTCATGAAGCCAAAAACTGGTCTCATGAGCTCAGGATCCGGTTCTGTTTGCACTTTTTAGGGGACAAGTGAGTCAGTTGAGTTTGTGGCAAAACATTTGGCAGTATGCATGATCTGCTGTTGCATATAATTGAAGTAAATACCATTCATTACAGGCTAATTTTAAAAATGCACCTAAATAGTTTTGTGTTTTATGATTTTCAGGTGAAGAATGGTCAAACATTCCTATAAACACAAGAGTTGAAGCTGTTATAGATGCAAAGGGTGGGACGACGTCATATTAAACCCTGTGGATTAACAATTAAGTTCATATGTGTGTAAAGGCAGGTGAGCTAATACTTTTGGTAATTGTATTGAGTGTATTTATTACTGTAAAAATCTCAACTCATTCTTGTTAACCCAGTCTCGTGTTTCGTCTGGCGGGATTTGTGTCTTGTCACACCCCTACTGATCTGTAAAAACTACATCAATGCTGAACAGAAAAGTTAAATGTCATCTTTAATCAAACCAAATCATTCCTAACCAACATGGTCTGTAGTGAATAAAGCATTTCTGTCTACAGTCTAAGACAATTGTCTGGTGTCGTTCACGTCTCTGACTCACTTTTGGTTGGCCATGATGCTGATATTATATTGTCTTACTTTTTACAAAGATGCGCATGACTTGGCAGAAGACTGAGAACAGTCTTTGTGTCTCCTGTTAGCTATGCTAGGTGATTACAATCTTGTAATTTCTTTTTGTGTCAGTGCACCTACTGACGTGTAAAATCTAAATCTAGATCTCAAATCAATGGAAAAATGCTGAACAGAACAAATAAATATTATCTTTAATTGAACCGTTTCAAGTGTTTTCAATTTCTGTTCCAGAAACGTGCATTTGTTTTACAAGTAGGCCTGTCTTTTTTTATTTACATTTATACAGTCAATCATTAAGGATTTATAACATGTCGTTTATAAGCAGTGGTGGAATGTAACGAAGTAAAAGTACTTTGTTATTTTAGGTACAGTTTTCATGTATCTGTACTTTACTTAAGTCAATTTTACAAGGGTTACTTTTACTTTACTTTTATTTTAGAGCAAGTATCTGTACTTTTTCTTCACTACATTTATGAGTAGTACATTTATGAAGTACAAAGTATTTTAAGTTTTAGTTTAAAATCATGTGTTTTTGTCATACCCTCATTGTAGAAACACAGTACTTAAATATTAAAGGTGAAGTTAAGTAATACTCCTTTAGAAACATAAAAATAATAAAAACAGAAGACATCACTGACAGATTCAGTCTCTTAGTTTGTTTATTTCATCTGTTATCAGCACAAATTTTCTGAAAAATCCCTCACATTTAACACATAAATGAGTTCTCAAGTCTGTGCAAAAATACTTTTAATCACAAATACATAAAAAATGATTGATGAATTGATCTCTTGTGTTCAGAGATGATATCTGTACCTGAACCTGATCCTCCCTAAAGACAGCAGACGTAATGGTGATTGTGGGGTACAGAGGCACGCAGTTTAATTTCATAATGCATTTAGATTATGGGAACAAAGTTGATGTGCAGATTAACCTTATGCCCTCAATATGAGAGTGACCACGACTAAGCCGGTGACATTATTGTGTGTCTGTTGGCTAAATAAATCTCTCATTTTGGTGGAGATAATGTGCACTTGTCCCACAGTCAAAGCAAGAGGCCTGCGAAATGGAGAGAAATGGGAGCTCAGTTTGAACCCTGGGGCTTCTGTATTTGGTGGCTTTTACCTCCTGTTCAGGAATAATATGACCACAGATTTTAAGAACGCTGGGCAAATCCACACCATGCTCAAAACACATAGCTTTTACACACAAATTGGGGATTTCTGTTTCCCCCCTGCACTTAAACAGTTTATTTTTCTCTGTATTTTTATTATGTGCAAAATAAAAAAATAAATACATTCAACCATATAATAGATTGTTCTTTGTGTAACGCATTGTTGGCCAATAATGTAAAAACAGAGAAGATAATTCAGAACTATAATGAAGAAAAGTAGGGCCCAATTTTTCACATTTTCTTCTTGACAGTGTGTCTCACTTTAACGGCTGAGAGGTCTGCTTTAGAGCTGCACTTCTAGTTTTGACCAGCATAAAACAGATCAACTGGAAGATATTTGTGTCTAGTATATATAGTTTTATATACATTTATTATGATGAGTTGCTTTTAGTGAATTACCTAGTTAGATTTACATTTATGTTCAAAACTATATACTTGCCTATCAAAACGTTTGTGTGAAAAACTACTCTTGTAAAAATTACACTTTGTCTAAATGAGACACACAGTCTCCACACTGATAGATCTGTCCATCACCAACAAGACTGCACTGAGAAATCTAAAACACTTTTGAGGGACTAGGTCTTTTGCTCTGTTACAAAAAAAAAAAACTTTTTTTTTTTTTTTTTTTAGAACAAAAGAAATGCTGTAAATATACAGAAAATCCAACATAATTTAATTTATAAAATATAAACTATTTTTTTTCATTTCCATGTTGTGCTTCAGAGTGTTTGAGGTCAGAGCTGAGGTTCTGGATCAGGACCTGGTTTAGACCTGGACCGCAGCAGTGATCTCTTCTGTAGATCCTCTGTGTTCTTTCTCTAAGTGTTTTCTGATTTGTTTCTGCTATTTTTTGTCTCATGTGTCTCGGGTCTGTGGACTTTAGTAACAGAGTATATTTTGGTGGACAGAGAACCTAACAAAGAACGTGTTTCTCAAAAGTATTAATTAGCCTCTAAAGTCAAAATAAATGAAGACACTTTTAGAGACAAACCCAGAAGGAAAGAAAGGAACAGGTTCAGAAGAAACATGTGCAGTTTTTGTATTGCCAGTTGATTTTTTTTTTATATTGAAAAAAAAAAAAAAAAAGAAACTTTTAAAACTGGTGTAGTGGAAAACGTGAGACCAGTGGCATGGAGTATCTATCCTATTTTGATTCTGTTTTGGAATAAACCACATACAGCAGTGAAGGTGTCCGCAGACAGAAGAGGGAGGCTTCAAAACTACTGCCACTGTCTGTTCTCTTCTTCAGAAAGGGGAGCGCAAGTCAGTGGTGTAATGAGTGTTGATAATGGAGTTTATTCACTTTTTACTGAGAGAAGAACAGTTGCATATGTGACAGAGCTCGTAGTCTGCCTGCATGCATGCGTGCATGCATGAGCAACCGCGGCGTGCCAAAGTCCTGAAGCATGCCACACCTGGGCACATTAGGCAACTGTGTGTTCCAGACTTGGGCACGGTTCGGTTGGCCTAATGTGAGTACACCCTTAGAGTATTTTTAAAAATGCTTATGAAGTTGGACAAAACACAGCAAAACATGATAACAAGTGAGAAACAAAAAATAAATAGTTTAATGTTGTTAATTGTGTTAATTGTCCTTTTGAGTACTACTTCATGTGAATGGACTGGATCTCATTTTATCATTGTGATCTGTAACTACAAATTCTTCTCAAGGGCAGTTTCATCATTTCTAAAATAAAGTTATCTCATCAACAGAGGTCATCTCATGTCTTGGCATATGTTCATTTCTGCTGCAAATAAATGTTCCAGTTATGATCAGATATGAAAACCAAAAACAACACGGTATCAGTAAGCACTAGACACTTGAGATGCGGTCATTTTGGTCACAAGGTGTCCATCATTCTGCTTACAATCGACGTTTCAGAATGATCAGGAACAGTTTAACATCTGAATGTGCTTTTGTCTTCTCAAACACAATGATCCAGTCCCACCTTTCGCTCCACTGCTTGTTCTCAGAGCAACCAAACCACCCTAAAGACTATTGAGAGGCTTTGTAACCGTGCCTTAAAAATTCTAGATCAAAAGCCCATCAGGTTTTGTCACTGTTAGATTTGAACTAAACACTACAGCTTAAGCTTCATGTATTTTGTTAATTTCAGTTGTATAAAGCTGATGTTTAAATGAATGGACCTGCTTTAGAGACAGCATCTACAAGAGCAGCTTCATGTGGAGACTGTAAAGTTGCCTTTTGTAGAACTTGTTTTTGTGTGAAAGGAGCTAATCTGTGCAGCTCTTTCCCTGCTGACATAAGACATAACTGTCCACCTTAAAAAAACAGACAGAATGCTGGCTCATATTACATTTAACTCACTATTAATTGTCAAAATCCCATCACTTGTGTTTGCCTCTATCAAATAAAACATAAAGAAAATTATTCAACTTGATCTTTAAAAAATTATAATTTTAGTTTTACAGCTGAGTGGTCTGTATTTGAGGTGACAGTTCTTTGGAAATCCGTTGCAGCTCAACTCTTTTTTTCTAGTTAGCCAACATGAGTTAAGCAACATTCAAATGATCAAACTTGGTCTTGATAAATTAGCTCTGAGCCTTTTTCACACAAAATCCGCTTTCATTTTGTGACTTAAATTACAGTTGTACATTATTCTTATATTTCCACACTGTCACTATTGTAGTGCCTTGAGTTTGCCCCAAACCAAAGATCAAGTTTCTATTCTACTGCTTCCCTATGGACCACGTTGGGGGTGAGTGCATTGGAAAGCTGATGGTCCTTTGGTCCAAATTGACTGCAGTTCATGTGCAAAGTTGTTGTGTTATACTGTGGAGCTTTGTTATTTCTTGCACTTGTTACATGTTTATTGTAGAACAGAACCTGTAGCTATCACTTTTATACAGCATTAAATGTAAATTGTTACAATTTTTTTCATAGCAAAAACACTGCATTAGTGGGATGGTATCCATTTATGTATGTAATCGTTCACAATCCTGGGCCTAGTATCAAAATACCTACAGTATGACTCCAAGCAGTGACCAGGGGTGTGGTTTAATAAAAGGTACTTTACAGAGCTTCATGGAGAAATGTGTCTTGGGCACATGGTGCTGCCTCACACATCACAACAACAAACAAAAAGATAACAGTAACAAAGATTATAAAGGACCAATTAGACCAATATCAATAATATATTAATATTAATAATATAAGCTACTAAAAACTCCTATCATGGGTTAGAATTATAAAGTCCCCCATTCATATTTCTAGGTAGCCTCATGGAGGATTAACCTGGCAAAAGCCAGATTGATAAAATGTTAGTGTTATATCAGTGTCTCCCATTGAAAACCTTTGTGAGGAGGAGGGACGTTCAGTGGAGTACGTGGAGCTCCATGGAGCACGCATGATTCGTTTAAGCCAATCATAACAACAGCTAATAAAACATAGCTAAACAACAAACTGCTAAACAACAGTAAAACAATAATATTTTTCACAACAATATAATTATTGCTGTTATTGTAAATGTATAGCTGCATAGGTTATTTTTTTTTTGTGTTGCTACGTTGTTGAAAATCGCTATAAGTATTAACCAAAATCCACCCACTCATGGCAATTCTGCACCACTGACCATGCAGACCCAAAAGAATCAGGAGGAGCCTGAAAAGATGGATTTTCAGGAGTTTGCAAACTCACAAATCTCACAACAATCCAGCTTGTTGCGCAAGGTAAATGGTGGTGAAATAAAAGTGTATTAATAAAAACTAAAGTTTGGATTTGGGCAGGTGTCAAGTATGCTGTGTACTTTCTTTGGGACACTTCTACAGTAATTAATGCAGTTTGGACGAGGTTTGGGGTATGACTTGAACTGGGCTAACAGGTGTCCATGTCTCACCTGAATGCTATAATGTAGGTACTGTTAACCTCAAAGACCCTTTAACAATCTCCTCAAAATATACAAACGCTGTTGAATCCTGGATCTGAGGTGATCATTATGGACATGCCATGTGAACAGTGATGACTTTGACCTAACTCCATATAACATGATGGTGGTATCTGTGGTGTTGTGTGTTATTTTGCACCACAGACAAACCAGTGACGTCAGCTGTATTCCCCCACATTTGTGCTGTATTATCATATTCTCCTCTAAAGTGACATCCTTCCTGTAACAAGTTACATGAGAATCTTAAGATGAACTCCCTGAGGTTAAGTCCCAGGCCCACTTACATACAAACCACTTTTGTTGGGCTGAGTTTCTACTTTCAACCTGAAACTTTTATCTGTATTTGTTATATTATGAGAAAAAAGCCAGCGTCAACGTCATTTAATAACTTAAGACAGTTTTAAGAGTTTATTATGTGTTCATTACATCCTTTCCTGGTTCTTGCTGTTCAAACATTGACATACACAAACATAACCACCACTAACCAAACTGTCAGTATTCTTTGTGGCTGACCAAGGATTAGGACTAAATAATAACAGTAAATAAAGGATTAGATTAAAATACCATGATCCTGCTCTAGTGTTTCATATACTGTTCCATATAGCATAACAAAAAATCTGGACAATAGCACATCCTAACCAGTTTAACCAGGTGGGGGCCCGCTCTTCAGGGGAGTGGCTGAAACCTATTGGTGGGCAGTTGATAAAAAATGTTAAAATCCCAGTTTAGCCCTCCCTTTAAGAACAACGAAAAGAGCATAACTGCAGACACAGCTCCTGTACTCTTTTTCACTTTACTGAACACTTGAGGTAAGCATAGCATTTTCACACATCATGAATTTTGCATCAGAATCTCTTACACTACTTTAGAAAGCTGTATTTTGCATCTTATGAACAGCATTTTGCATTGATGTATGTTATGTTATCACTATTATATGCTTTTGTGTCCAGAACAGTGTTCAGACGCATAGTGCAGTCCAGAGGCATTAGTAGTGTATTTATTACTGTTTTGACATTACAACTGTGTAGTTTACATTCTTGCTCAAGAACAAATTGGTTTGGAAAGACAGCACTTTGAGTCAAAATGGTGGAAGCTGGACATAAACATGCATAACTGTGAAAAAGTACCTACAGGCATACCTCAATTCAAAAAGTAAAATACTTTGTACAGGTTGTCTGTAATCTGGATGCTGGTTCTGTGAGTGACTTGTTACTACTTATAAAAGGTCTTCCAGGTGAATTGACCAATTTCTTCTGAATCTTTGGTAACATGTAAAAAAAAAAAAAACAAGAGTTTCTGCTGCATTCATTTCTGTGTGGCCATGCCTTGTATCTTGGCCACCACAGTAAGAAGTTCACCTGGCCCAGCTTTTGTGCAGTGTACTTTTTAACACCAATAAGAAAACTGGGAATGAGCAAGTCTTAAATAACAGGAGCATTTTGCGATGTTTTATTTTACAACATTTGAATTTACATTGTTGCAGAGTTCAAAGCATCTCACAATGCACAGGGGCTCTCCTCTCCCCACAGTCAGCGACAACACACAGACCACGCCGACACACACAAACATATGCACACACACGGCCTGAGCAGAATAATAATGCAGACACTCAAAGTCACTTTATAACTTGGCACATTTTTCATTCACTCCTCAGTCACACTCGATGACGGAAGCGTGGCTGCTATTGACCACCACCAAATACACAATCACACTGACACGTTGGCACTGGCAAGGTGGGTAAAGTGTCTTGCCCAAGGACACAAGTATGCAATGCCGTCAGTGGGGATCAAACTGCCAACTATCGGGTTAGTGAGCGACTATCTATACCGACTGACCTACTGCTACCCCAGAGAATGATCAAATATTAGCACTCCTTATTTATCCCTGTTCATTCCAGAGTCCGCTTTGTTTTCTTGTTGGCTTGTTCTTAGTGTTAAGCTAAGGAAAGCTAATGAGCTAACTATAGTCTACAGTTTGTCAGAATTTACAAGAACCTTTATCTGGGAGACAGACGTGAAACCAATGCCTACTCCCCTGCCCTACTCACTTCCACTACTGTCTCTGTGAAAGTCACACTCGCAGCTAGAAGAGAGTTCCCTTGATCACATCACCGAGACGCTTGGCTTTCAGACGCACTCCCCTCGTTCTGACGAAACCTGGAACACTCCTTTACCAAGCACAGCCTGCAAAGTTTCATATAAAATCAGAAGTGAACATATCGTAGAGGACAAAAACGTATACATGGATGTTTTATTAGTGCTGATCCGCCTGGGCCCTTTCACTTTTAAACAGTGAATGTAATGCCTGTCAAACGTATCAAATGTGCACATATAGAACTAAGGACTAATAGTAACTAATAAAGATAAATTTGGTAATGTTTTCACTTTAATTTATAAATGCTACATTACAGTATTAAATGTCGAGGTTAAACATGGAACTGAACTAGTATGAAGCATCTTCCATGTGGAGCTGAAGTACGGTGTTACACACAGCTCCTAAGTCTGCACCTGGGACCACATTTGCTGTGGAGGAGCTAATTAGCCCCTCGCCCTCAATGCTCGATCAGTTTCGGACAGCCCTTAAAGTGGCAGACCCATTGCATGAATGTGCAAACTGAGTGGAAGTGCGTATGGTGAGGGAGTTGGGAGCTGTTTAGGAAAGGGACATTATCTTTGTCCCAGCCTCCATCTTGCTCTAACGAGTAAGTTTGTTTCCTGTTTTTAGGGTCCAACACTGACATGAAGATTGTCAACGCGCTTGTCATTGACTATGGACCCCACGAGTGCGTTACTGGACACGAGTACTTTCTAAATATATACATATTGTTATAAGAAAAAACGCCTAATTGAAATTGTTCCGTTTTTTCTTATTATTATTATTTTTCTTCTACCCACCCGTTTCCACAATTTTCGGCAACTTGCCGTCAGTGAAAACTCACAAAATTTTGCCCAAAATTAAATCCCGCGGAGCGGAAATTTTTGAAATAGGTTCTATCAAAAAACTCCAAAAATTGGCACGACAGCGCCCCCTGGAAAATCAAAATACATTGCGCCTATGGCTATACACCAAAAATGAACTTTGTCGTATCCAAATGAAATTTGGCACAGTGATTGATCATATGATCCTGAACAAAAAATTATATTGAGCTGTTGCTAGGCAACCAACAGGAAGTCGGCCATATTGGATTGATCATGTGACCCGGCGCCGGAGGCACCATTTCCTCCTCTCGTACTTTAACAAACTCGTCCTAGGGCGTTTAACCCAGCGACACAAAAATCGCTCCACATCATCTAGACAAGTGGGACATTAAAAGTTGCTCAAGGTTTTGTAGAATATTAAACGGTGTTGCCGTGGCTTTTGTGGCTCGCCGACACCATTCAAAGTGTCATAGCTCGCACATATCTTGACCGATTTCTCTCAAATTTTAATCGTTGGTGGAGTCCCAAGCCCTAAACAGATTACTATGTGAATATTCATAATGGACGCAATAGCGCCCCCTTGGGAGCAAAAAATAAATTTGTATGGGACGATAAAAATAAACTTTATCGTACACTAACGAAATCTGGTACACATATCTATCACATGACCTTCATCAAAAAAGTAAATGATGGCCCCACCCCATCTCCCATCCTGTTGCCATGGTGACGCCCCAAATATCCACTTCAGCCAATGGGATGTCCCAGCGCTTACTTTGACGGAGCCTAATGAAATTTGGTACACATATGGTTCATGTCCATACGAACAGAAAATTATATTGTGGCAATGCCCCCTGACCAACCGGAAGTCGGCCATCTTGGATTGATCATGTGACCCCCTGATTTGCAGCCTTCACATTTTAACGAACTCATCCGAGGGCGTTTAAGTAAATAACCTCAAATTTTGTCAACATCATCTGGAGAGGCGTCTGACCAAAAGTTGTTGAAGGTTGTGTAGAATATTAAACGGTGTTGCCACAGCACAGCCCCAAATTTCATGTTTATTCTGTGGCTCGCTAACAAACCCTAATTTGTTCTAACTCACACATGCAGAGCCCAATGTGGATCAAATTTTAATTACTTATTTACTCGGGGTCTATGGGCATGAAAAAAGAAAAAATGCCAATTGTTGCAATAGCGCCCCCTACAGAGTGCGGCAAAAATCCCTATGGAAGGGCAAAAATAAAGTTTATCGGAAATGTACGAAATTTGGAAGAGAAAACCATCAGGCCAAAACAATGAAAAAAGTCAATAAGACTAATGCTTTACCTTGTACGGTTGTGCCATGGCAATGTCAGAAACTCCCCATTATATTCCAATGGGAATCCTATACAATGGAATCCTATGGAGCCACAGAATTATGTCACATTTGGTAAATTTTTAGAGCCACATTTAAAAATTTGGCAAGTTTTGGCAAATCTGCCCCAGCTCCGGGCGCGGCAGGCGAGGGCCTATGATTGCAGCTTGCAGCTATATTTTATCATTTGTGACCAATCTCACTCCTTCAGTCGCACACCTCTGAGGTAACTTTACAATATTATCCCTATTTTATTAAGTATTGTTAAAAAAATGTATTAAATTTCCTATTCATTCATGTTCTGTGGTGTTTCTTGCCACAATTTATTGTAATTGAGTTGCATAATTATTCAAAAATTGAAAAAAAAAAAACAAAAAAAAACAGAAAAACATTGGACTCACTTAGTTAAGGAGCCAAAGTTTTTTGTTTCAGTTTTTGAGTAATTATACCTGCCTGGATGTCTGAGAATTTACATAGTTTTATTGAGTTGTATAGTGTTATTTTATTGTGTGTTGTCAAATCTTCATGTTTAATGTGCAACAGCATCTTATTTAACTGTTTTCATTACTCAGGACCTGAAATCTGTATTATCATCTGTCTCTTTATGCTTGTTGATGTAGACTAATGTACCGTAAACCTGCTCTTTGTGTCTGCCCCTCAGCCTCTGTGGAAAATGCGGAATAAGAAGTTAGAGTGGTGCTCTGTTATTATCTGTGTTGTTACTGTTCTGGTGCTGCAACTTGGTCCCTTCAGTTGGTGAGTTATTTTAAAGCAATAATAGTAATAATAATAATAATAATAATAATAATAATAATAATAATAATGTTATAGTGTGTTATCAGAGTGTATTAGATTAATTTGCTTGTGTGATTGGATTTACACCAGCCTTTTGTTTTCTATATCTATTATATTAATATATGCTTCTTATAGAAATTATATTGAACATGTATTCTTGTTCACAAAATAAAAATTTACATTGATTGTATTGATGAGGAAATGCAGATGAGGGTGAGAGGTAAACAGGTGTAGATGGCTTTTCAAGAAAAAGAACCAAACTTAAAATCATGTATTTTCAGTATTTCCAATATTTGATGCAATTCTGTTTGTCAACAGATGGGTCCACAACGTGTTATACTCTGTGTACTTAGTGCAAACATTACCTGTGTGATTCAGTGATGTGTGGTTTTGCATGGCTCCAGTTTTACCAGATACATGCAGTGCATTTGTGCACTTTGTTTTTATGCCAACAGCCACATTAATTGTGGAATTATGAACTGTTAAGGCTGGTAGAAATTGAGGCATGAGACATCAGAATGACACAGAAACTAAATCATGCTCTATGAATGGAATCTTACTATGTGTTTTCCAAATAATATTGAAATCCAAGTCACGTCAGAACTGAGACCCATCATTTTAGTTGCTTGTCCTTTATAGCTTACAGTTAACTATCTTTTCTTCTTCCTACAGGGATGTTTTTCAGTTGGATTTTAGGTCAAAACACATTGATGTGGTTTTTCTCAAGACTCACAAAACAGGCAGCTCCACAATGCAGAACATACTCTTCCGTTTTGCAGAGCGTCACAACCTCACTGTGGCTTTACCAAGTATAGCCTGTGGCGGCCATCAGTTCTGTTACCCACAACTCTTTACTGCCAGTTCAGTTAATACATACACTTTACCAGCACACATAGTCACAAACCACATGAGATTCAACAAGGCAGAACTATTGCGCTTTATGCCGAATAGTACAGTCTACATTACCATCATGAGAGAGCCCAGCACCATGTTTGAATCTTTATTTACCTACTATAGCAAGTACTGTGAGAGCTTTATCAGGGTCCCCAATGGATCACTTGAGGCTTTCTTAGATAATCCATCTCTGTACTATCGTCCAAATGAAGGAGGCTCAATGTTTGCACGAAACTGTTTGACCTTTGACCTGGGGGGAGACAAGGATCGCACAGATGTGGCCTATGCTCAATACTTTGCATCACAGGTAGAGAAAGAGTTCAAGCTGGTGATGATTTCTGAATACTTTGATGAATCGCTGATTCTTCTTCGTCATCTTCTCAACTGGGATTTAGATGATATTGTCTATTTTAAATCCAATATGAGATCAGAACACTCCAAAAAGAAACTGACTCCAGAACTTTCAGCCAAGATTCGTGCCTGGAACTCAGTGGACGCTCACCTCTACGACCACTTTAACGCCTCTTTGTGGCGCCAGCTGTCAGCTCTGGGCCTGGACTGTGTGGCAAGAGAGGTGCAACTGCTGCGACAAGCTCAGGAGCGGCTGATGAGAACCTGTTTTGGTGGACAAGCACCAATTCTTCGCTCAGCATCACAGATCAAAAACAAAAATCTCAAACCGTGGCAACCAGAAAAAAGAGTGGATGTTCTTGGGTATGAACTGACTCCAAATGTGACTGATGAGGCCCGGACGCTGTGCACTAAACTCATCATGCCAGAACTGCAGTATACATCCGTACTACAACAATCCCAGACTTTACGTTACAAAGAGATTCACCTAAACACATGCATTTTTAAGCAGAAACTAAACTAAATACATGACTCTGCATTGAATGCTCAACTCATCACTGCTGGCTTTGAGATGTGTAATATTTTGTAAAAACATTTAGACAATTAAATAAGGATAAATCATGTTATTGTAACCATTTATTTGTTATAAGGTTTTTTGTTTCAGTTTAACAAGGCATTTAGACTATATTTCTGAATAAAAATAACTGTATGAATCTTTTGCATTTTTGTTTTGACTAGGGCTGGATGATATGGCTAAAAAAATTTGTTTTTTTAAGTATATTTTAAGGACATTGTTTTTTATGTCAGTTACCACATATTTTTTAAGGAGTATTTATTTATAATAAAAATACTGATAATTTTTACCACTCTTCTGCATGTTGATTTTTATAAAGTGCTCCCCATAGGACTACTTGTTTAAAAGTGTATGGTGGGACATTCCCCCTGTGATATTGTCACCAGATTTGTTTACGGTAAAACTCTGGTAACCACAGCTGCCAGTAATTTACTGTAAATTTTACTTATTTTTTTTTTACAGTGTATAGTCACAGCCTTCTCTGATTACATCACAAATAAAACACAGTCATACTTATGCACCAATTTACAAATCTTATTCTGTACTTCAAGTAACACATACACTTTCAAATATGTGTACTTTACTCCTAACTTATTGCATTTTACTCTATTCTCGGTGTACCATGAACTGTATCAACTCATCTACTTCTAACACATTCTATTCACAGTATACTTGGACATTAGCATTAGCAGGTTAGCTTTCAACACAGTTCACTCATTACTCAAATATCTCTTACAACACACGTTCATTTCTCACCACATTGACCCATATTATCTGTGACAAGTTTGCATTGTGCATTTGACTTTTAGTGTTTACTAACCTGTGATAAAGAATAGAGTCAGCACAGTGTTGAGCTGCTGTTAGCCTCACAATGAGAGGATTTATTCTTCCTCTGATGCGCGGTCTACTCTCTACCACCGTGCGATAAACGCCATCTAGTGGACAGTATAGGAAATAGCAAGCAACTCAAATGTGCTGCAACGGAACCATGAGTAATTACCTTTTTTTTTTTTTTTTTAAGAACGGGGACAATGCATATTAATGAACATTAAAACAAATGTAAATATGCCAGATTATAGCCTTAGGCTAATTTCCATCTGCAGTCCCCTGGCAGGTTGATGTTATAGAAAGAAATGTACAAAGAAAAACACACCACAACAAGAACAAATACATAGACACCATAAAGTACAATATAGTCAGTGTTAGTACAGACAAGATAATAATAATAATAATAATAATATAATAATAATAAAATCCAGGTCACACGTGGTCACATGTTTGTGTATCTCTCAGCCACAATTTCAAGAGTATTTTGAACTTAACAAAATGTGTGCATTCCCTCACTAAGAGAGGTATGCTGTTCCAAAAGATTAAGCCCTGAAATGACAGGACATTTTGAGAAAATGACATTTGCCGAAATGGGAGCGCACAGTCACCTCTGATGGTAGCTCGAGTTACTCGAGAAGAGCCACTGGGGGATTTCTGTTTGATGAAGTCATTCAATGGTGGAGGGGCCAAACCATGTAAGACTTTATAAACAAGACAGGCAGATTTAAATAGTTTAATATTTGAAAAACTTAGTAGATTATACTTATCAAGAATGTGGCAGTGATGGTAAGAAAAGGGTTTCTTATCCAAGACTTTCAGTGCTCTTTTATAGCATGATTCAACAGGTCTAATAAAAGAAGAATCAGAATATGACCAGCTGGTGATGCAATAGTCAATATGAGACAGTATCAGAGAATGTAAGAATGTCTCTGCTGCTTTATCTGTCAGGGATACTCTAATGTGTTTAAAGTTACGCAAATTAAAATTCACAGTTTTAACTATATTTTGAACATGTTTTCTGTAGGCTAATTTTGAGTCCAATAACACCCCGAAGTATTTGAATTGTTCAACATTTTGTAATTCTTCTCCTTTCCAATAAACCTTTGCTAAAGCCATGGTTGCTGTTGGTTTAGAGAAGAACATGCACACGTTTTTTTTTTTTTTTTTTTTTGGTGTTCAAGCAGAGACATGAATTAACTAACCACGTCTGAAGATCATTCAAAGCAGTTGAAAGTCGTTGGGCCGCTTCATGAGGGCTTTTGGCGCATGTAAAAATTACTGTGTCACAATAATAAGAAAATTAAAAAAACAAAAATTATAGAGGGGCCTGTTACCCTTAGTAGCACGTTATCATTTTCCTAAGCTTTAACTATTTCCAAGCCTCTACATACGCACCAGAAAAGAAGACAAACGATCTATGTAACTCCCAAATGTACAAACAAAGAAATAAACCCCTGTTGTTGATTACTTCCTTGTTGATATTTTTGGTATGAACCAAATATACAAATTAAATGCATCCACAACAACTTTCAAATATATAGCATAAGCCTTTATCATAACTTTACCTAATGAGCCTGTTTCACCACAGAAGGAAACGATGAGGGTGAGAGTCAGACAGGTGAGGGTCAGACAGGTGAGGGTCAGACAGGTGAGGGTCAGACAGGTGAGGGTCAGACAGGTGAGAGTCAGACAGGTGAAAGTCAGACAGGTGAGGGTCAGACAGGTGATGGTCAGACAGGTGAGAGTCAGACAGGTGATGGTCAGACAGGTGAGGGTCAGACGGGTGAGGGTCAGACAGGTGAGAGTCAGACAGGTGAGGGTCAGACAGGTGAGAGTCAGACAGGTGAAAGTCAGACAGGTGAGAGTCAGACAGGTGAGGGTCAGACAGGTGAGAGTCAGACAGGTGAGGGTCAGACAGGTGAGGGTCAGACAGGTGAGAGTCAGACAGGTGAGGGTCAGACAGGTGAGGGTCAGACAGGTGAGAGTCAGACAGGTGAGAGTCAGACAGGTGAGGGTCAGACAGGTGAGAGTCAGACAGGTGAGGGTCAGACAGGTGAGAGTCAGACAGGTGAGAGTCAGACAGGTGAGGGTCAGACAGGTGAGGGTCAGACAGGTGAGAGTCAGACAGGTGAGGGTCAGACAGGTGAGAGTCAGACAGGTGAGAGTCAGACGGGTGAGGGTCAGACAGGTGAGGGTCAGACAGGTGAGAGTCAGACAGGTGAGGGTCAGACAGGTGAGAGTCAGACAGGTGAGAGTCAGACAGGTGAGGGTCAGACAGGTGAGGGTCAGGTGAGAGTCAGACAGGTGAGAGTCAGACAGGTGAGGATCAGACAAGTGAGGGTCAGACAGGTGAGGGTCAGACAGGTGAGAGTCAGACAGGTGAGGGTCAGACAGGTGAGGGTCAGACAGGTGAGAGTCAGACAGGTGAGAGTCAGACAGGTGAGGGTCAGACAGGTGAGGGTCAGACAGGTGAGGGTCAGACAGGTGAAAGTCAGACAGGTGAGAGTCAGACAGGTGAAAGTCAGACAGGTGAGAGTCAGACAGGTGAGGGTCAGACAGGTGAGGGTCAGACAGGTGAGGGTCAGACAGGTGAAAGTCAGACAGGTGAGAGTCAGACAGGTGAGGGTCAGACAGGTGAGAGTCAGACAGGTGAGAGTCAGACAGGTGAGGGTCAGACAGGTGAGAGTCAGACAGGTGAGGGTCAGACAGGGTCAGACAGGTGAGGGTCAGACAGGTGAGGGTCAGACAGGTGAGGGTCAGACAGGTGATGGTCAGACAGGTGAGGGTCAGACAGGTGAGGGTCAGACAGGTGAAAGTCAGACAGGTGAGGGTCAGACAGGTGAGAGTCAGACAGGTGAGGGTCAGACAGGTGAGGGTCAGACGGGTGAGGGTCAGACAGGTGAGAGTCAGACAGGTGAAAGTCAGACAGGTGAGAGTCAGACAGGTGAGGGTCAGACAGGTGATGGTCAGACAGGTGAGGGTCAGACAGGTGAGGGTCAGACAGGTGAGAGTCAGACAGGTGAGGGTCAGACAGGTGAGAGTCAGACAGGTGAGAGTCAGACAGGTGAGAGTCAGACAGGTGAGGGTCAGACAGGTGAGAGTCAGACAGGTGAGGGTCAGACAGGTGAGGGTCAGACAGGTGAGAGTCAGACAGGTGAGGGTCAGACAGGTGAGAGTCAGACAGGTGAGAGTCAGACAGGTGAGAGTCAGACAGGTGAGGGTCAGACAGGTGAGAGTCAGACAGGTGAGGGTCAGACAGGTGAGAGTCAGACAGGTGAGAGTCAGACAGGTGAGGGTCAGACAGGTGAGGGTCAGACAGGTGAGAGTCAGACAGGTGAGGGTCAGACAGGTGAGAGTCAGACAGGTGAGAGTCAGACAGGTGAGAGTCAGACAGGTGAGGGTCAGACAGGTGAGAGTCAGACAGGTGAGGGTCAGACAGGTGAGAGTCAGACAGGTGAGAGTCAGACAGGTGAGAGTCAGACAGGTGAGGGTCAGACAGGTGAGAGTCAGACAGGTGAGAGTCAGACAGGTGAGGATCAGACAGGTGAGGGTCAGACAGGTAGAGGGTCAGACAGGTGAGAGTCAGACAGGTGAGAGTCAGACAGGTGAGGGTCAGACAGGTGAGGGTCAGACAGGTGTGGGCTACTAATCAAAGACAACTTTTGCCACGAAGTTAAAGAAGTTAGAGGCACTGCAGGGGCATGGGGTGAGCCTCGGAGCAACACCCACAGTTCACACAAATGCAACTGTCCACAGCAACATAAGAGGAATCGAATTCTGATGGATTGGAATAATTATAAACGGTTCTCGCGTGGAGGTTATTGTTTCTGTTTAGCTCCTAAGCTTTAGTCAGACTTTGAGATTCCTCACGTGTTCGGAATGCGTGTATAAATTAAGCTCTTACTGTGTTTACGCAGACACCGGTTCTATCAGCTGTGTCCTCTGATACAGTCCACTGTTTAGAGAAGTCTGCGTGGCCTCTACAAATTCCTCAATATCACAGTCTTCATGTCTCCTCACTGTGATACTTTTTAATCCATCCGTAAGAAGTGCACGTTTTCTCCCTCCTCCTACGCTGTGCTGTGTTGAAGCTCGCAGCGTTCGTGAAAACGAAACTAAAATGGTCCACATGGCTCATTAGCATAAGTAACAAACAAATGCGCCGCTGTTTTAATGCATTTATGTTGCACTCAAATTCATCCTGAATTTTCTGTAAAAACAAGTCATTTAGCTCAAGTCCGAGTCAAGTCTAAAGTCATAAAGAGCAAGTTAAAGTCAAGTCGAGTCTTTTTGCAGTATTTGTCAAGCAAATCACAAGTCCTAAAAATAGTGTCAGACTCGAGTCAGTCTGTTTATCTATAAATTTGAACACAAAACTGTTTTCAGATATCACATTTAAGTTACAATATGTATTAACAGTAAGGCAAAACTGTTAAATTGGTTTGCAAAAGTAACGTAAAAACACAAAGTGGTTGTTGTAAGCAAAATTAACATGATTTAATCAATCTCATAAAGTTGCCAATGACAAAGGCACTGCACGTATTTCTGGTAATGCACAAATCATGCTTTAAAAAGTGTTCTTTAGTGTGAAAGGAAATAATCTAAATGCATTCCCTTTTTCTATGCTTATTTTGTGGGCATTTTGGGTGAAAAACGTGACCCAGCGCCAGCTGCGAGCATAAAAATTCGGCGATCACGCAGGTAGTGTGGCTGCTCTGATCTGCTATGCTGGGCGCCAAAGTGAGGGGCCCAGGGGCGTAGCCAGGATTTTTTTTTTTTTACTGGGGCGGGGGGGGGCAGGTCATGAGTACAGATGTTATGTACGTAATTTACAGGGGGGTCTGGGGGTCCATCCATCCATCTAGGGAAGTCTGGGCATCTAAGCAAAGATGCCCAGACTTCCCTCTCCACAGACACTTCCTCCAGCTCTACCGGGGGGACCCCAAGGCGTTCCCAGGCCAGCCCAGAGTCATAGTCCCTCCAACGTGTCCTAGGTCTTCCCCAGGGCCTCCGCCCAGTGGGATATGCCTGGAACACCTCCCCAGGGAGGCATCCAGGAGGCATCTGGAACAGATGCCCGAGCCACCTCAACTGACTCCTCTCGATGTGGAGGAGCAGCGGCTCTACTCCGAGCTCCGAGCCGAGGTGACAGAGCTCCTCACCCTATCTCTAAGGGAGCGCCCAGCCACCCTGCGGAGGAAACTCATTTCGGCCGCTTGTATCCAGGATCTTGTCCTTTCGGTCATGACCCAAAGCTCATGACCATAGGTGAGAGTAGGAACTTAGATCGACCGGTAAATCGAGAGCTTCGCCTTTCGGCTCAGCTCCTTCTTCACCACAACAGACCGATACAACGACCTGCATTACTGCAGACTGCTGCACCGAGCCGCCTGTCAATCTCACGCTCCATCCTTCCCTCACTCGTGAACAAGACCCCAAGATACTTAAACTCCTCCACTTGAGGCAGAAACTCCCCTCCAACCTGGAGAGAGGCAAGCCACCCTTTTCCAGTCGAGAACCATGGCCGCAAAAAGCAGAGATGAAATCCTGTGGCCCCCAAACTGGATTCCCTCCAGCCCCTGGCTGCGCCTAGAAATTCTGTCCATAAAAATAATGAACAGAACCAGTGACAAAGGGCAGCCCTGCCAGAGTCCAACATGCACTGGGAACAGGTCTGACTTACAACCGGCAATGCAAACCAAGCTCCTGCTCTGGTTTTACAGGGACCGGACAGCCCTTAGCAAAGGGCCCCGGACCCCATACTCCCACAGCACCCCCCATAAGGACACTACAAGGGACACGGTCGAACGCTTTCTCCAAATCCACAAAACACATGTGGACTGGATGGGTGAACTCCTATGAACCCTCAAGCACCCGATAGAGAGTATAGAGCTGGTCCACTGTTCCACGGCCAGGACGAAAACCGCATTGTTCCTCCTGAATCTGAGGTTCGACTATCGGCCGAATTCTCCTCTCCAGCACCCTGAAATAGACTTTCCCGGGGAGGTGACGGGCCAGACCAAGAGCAGTTCATAAAACCCCTATGAACAGTATTATATCGAGGACCGTGACGTCGCCTGGTATGGTGCAGCCGGGGCCCCACCCTGGAGCCAGGCCTGGGGTTGGGGCTCAAATGCGAGCGCCTGGTGCCCCATGGGGCCCGGCCGGGTAAAACCTGAATGAGCGACGTGGGCTCGACCTCCTGTGGGCTTACCACACGCAGTGGTGAGCCCACAGGAGGTCCCGCTGGTCCCACCACCCCCAGTGGTGAGCCCACAGGAGGTTGGGGGGGGACTGAGCTTGTGCGGGAGGTTGAGAGATACTGGCTAGATATAATCGGGCTCACCTCCACGCACAGCTTGGGCTCTGAAACCCAGCTCCTCGAGAGAGGTTGGACTCTCCGCCACTCTGGCGTTGCCCGCGGTGAGAGGCGGCGGGCTGGTGTGGGCTTGCTCATAGCCCCCCAGCTCAGCCACCATGTGTTGGAGTTTACCCCAGTAAACGAGAGGGTCGCGTCCCTGCACCTTCGGGTTGGGGACAGGTCTCTTTCTGTGGTTTGTCCCTACGGGCCAAATAGCAGTACAGAGTACCCGGCCTTCTTGGAGGCCCTGGGAGGGGTACTGGAAGGTGCACCGACTGGGGACTCCATTGTTTTGCTGGGAGACTTCAACACCCACGTGGGCAGCGACAGTGACACCTGAAGGGGTGTGACTGGGAAGAATGGCCTCCCCAATCTGAACCCGAGTGGTGTTTTGTTATTGGACTTCTGTGCTAGTCACAGTTTGTCCATAACAAACACCATGTTCGAGCACAAGGGTGGGTAGGTGGGGGCTGATGGGGTGGCCAAGGTCTGACCAACAGGGGCTATGCCACAGGAGGGGCCCTAGTGGAAAATATAATTTGTTAAACAAGCTATTAAAAAACAGCAAAAGTAAATATCATTAAGGCCCAATCCCATTTCTCATTCTGCTGTAAACTGCAACTTTTATGGGATAAATTTTCACCATACACCACGTGGGGCGGGAGGAGCTCACTGTGCTCAGGTAAAGATCACCTGTCTCTGTAAAATACAGCCGCATGTGCATCACATGACTTGTGCGCTGCTGCTTCTCTCTGCATCAAATTAGCGTCATTAAAACGAGGTTATGGGACTCATATATAGCTGTTTTGTTTGTTTTTTGACAGAAACATCATTTATATTATTTAAATACACAGCGGGTCCCACTGATAAAGCACTAAATCCTCGTCTAAAGCCTGCATTTTATTGCAATGTTTTCCATAAATTTTAATGGTGACTATCTCAGTGATTACTGGGGCTTTTGACATAAAAATAAACACTGGCATGAAGTTTAAGGTCCTCTCTGTCATCACAAAATGCTGAGACTATTAGTTGGAACATAAATACAAAAGAAATAGCAATGAAATAAGAGATACATGGCGTAATGCATTGCCATTAGACCAGCTAGTTTTATGTAGCCTACATTATAATTTTAAATTAGCACAAGGTGAAGGAAAGACAAAATAACTCTGTCGTAACTCTTAAATGGTTATAAATGCAGAATATACATCTTTTCATGGCCATGTTACTGATACACATGATGTATCATGGTAAACTCCTCCCACACCTTGGTTTTAAGCGTGTACAGCCCTGCGTCTTAGCCCTCGCCCTTAATGCAAGAGAATTGGGATAGCCCTTTGTCTCTCATGAATGTACAAAATGAAGGACTAGGGCTGAGAAGAAAAAACGTACTTCACTTCCTCAAACTTTTTTGTATGATGCCATTTTACTAGAAAATGAAAAAAATATCTGTGAGGAATCTGTGGAAACAGAGCTGTGCACTGTTTTTTTTTTTTTTTGATAAATGAATGAGAGAGAGAGAGATGTAGAGGGCTTGCTAAACACAACTCCAGGTTTTTGATGAAATTTTGCAAAAAATACCCCCTTTAAATACTTTTATAAATATGTAATAAATAGATAAATAAATAAATAAATAAATAAATAAATAGATTATTGTAATGATTTGATACACGAAAACTCCCACTAACTAACTAACTAACTAACTAATACACGTTATGCCTCCTGATACAGTATACATCACTATCATGAGAGAGACCAGCTCCATGTTTGAATGTTTGATTACTTCTACAGAGCCCCTAATAAATCACTACAGGCTTTCTTGGATAATTCATTTAAGTATCATCGGCCAAATGAAGAAGGCTCAATGCTAGCACAAAACCGTTTGACCTTTGACCTGGGGGGAGACAAGGATGTGGCCTACAGTCAATATTTTGCATCACACGTGGAGAAAATGTTCTCACTGGCAGTGGCGCCCCCAAGGGGTGGCCATGGCCACTCCTGGGATTTCATTGGCCACTCCTGTGGCCACTCTAGGAGTGATAGGTTGGTTAATTGAAAATGAGCATTCAAATCTCCCTGGCTTTAAACTCTTACTTTTGTGCCCTCTTGTGGCCAAAGATAATGATTTTTACATTACTATTTATCTTAATACATCCCTGCTGGCTACTGTTTAAAGTTAATTTTCAGGCTTAAATGGGTCAGCTACGTGTTTACATGGACGCGGGAAGTCAAATGCTGACCTTTCGTTTTCCCGTTTCCCAAAATGAAAACAAAAAACGGAAACAAGCCCTTATCCAATTACTCTTTTATATTAGGCTACTGTAAATCAAAACTCAAAAAACAAAAAAATGAAAACCCTGAGTGCTGTATTTTTGCATTTTTTTCCGATTTGTTTGACCTCAAAGTGTGCTTCGGGAAAACACGGCCTTGCTCACCGTCTGGACCCCGGCAGCATAGCTTTGTGCGCGGCTGTTTCAGGGCAGTGCTCGGGCGGTGTGCTCCTGTCACAGCTGCAGACAGGTGAGGGGCAGGGGCGTGTGCCTAAGTGATCTGCTCCACTGCTACTGTCCTGTCTGCCTTTTAGACTGAGAAGCATTTAGCCAGTTGCGCACTTTGCTCCTTTAAAACTTTTTACATGGGCTCGTTTTAGATTTGTTCTTATGAGCAAGTAGTGGTCACGCAGTTGTTGCGCGGTGCGCTACAGCCCACAGATCCCTCTACACAGTGCGCCAGTGTTACCTCGGCATCCGCGAAGGCTGCGCGTAAGAAAAATCATCTTTCATTTGCATTAAATCTGCTGTGTGTCCTGGTGCTCACCGTTCTTAAGGACACTGCTCCCTGTGTCACAGTCGCAGGTGAGGGGCGTGCGCTGCCCCACTGGCTACTGTCCTGTCTACTCTCTGACGGGACATGCTATTGCCGTAGCAACTTGCACACTTTTCACACAGTTTCCTTTCGTGTGGGCTAGTTTTTTGGACTTGTTTTTGAGTATGACCATAGTACAACGTGATCTCTGTCTCTGACAAGCCACTATGTCCCCATATATTTCTATTGCTGATGTGAGACTGCCATTTAACGCGGATCAGAAAGTGATTCAAAAGAGTCACGCAAAAAGTGAAAAATGCGTTGTGATGGCAGCAAAATGGCACTAAATCTGGCTTGCTATTTACACACACTGTCGTGTTTTTCCGTTGTGCTAAAAGTCAAAGGGGGAAAAAAAAGATGTAAACTGTATGCTGTAAACTGTTCTCCTGTATGTCCTTGAGCCAGGACAGAGAGTGCAAACACTGTCCTTGAATCCATTCATCTGACACAGGGAATCATAAGCAGATACAAAAATTTACTGCAAACTAGATGACTGAAGCCTGCCAGTTGTTTTTAGTTTTTTTTTTCTTAGTTTGAAGAGTTTTACATTTCCCAAAGGTTTTATTTGCTCAGTGCTCATCTATCTTCTTAATGTGAAATCACTGTGAGTGATTACAGTATAGAGAGGACTGAATGGCCTAAATGTATGCCCTACCATTGTTCTACACAAGTAGATATTAATACATGACAAACAAAAAAGGTAGAATTTATTTATAATTATTTGTTTAAAGCCCAGCTTGGGTGAAATGATTATTTTGACAAGAAGCAAACAATATATAAAACAATAAAATTACAAAAAAAAGTCCATGATTTGCTCACAATCTAGCCAGCTGAAACACTCGTTAAAATACACCAAAATACAGGAAATATTGTCTGTTAAATTAAAAATCTTCCCCCAGACACCCCCTTTTTTTAATCAAATGTGGATGCCTGTGATTAAAAATGTTATGAGTGCATAGAATTGCTTTTGTGCTGGATACACATGTTTGAGCCTCCTCAATAACACTGTCTAGTTATGTCATTACAAGTGTACAGTGAATGCAAATGTACTGTTGTGTCACATTTGAGGAATTCTACTTAAGGCCCCATGAAAGTTGACCGCGCCCAAATTTCTATATGGACCCACCTGGCCACCCCGATGAAAGAATTCTGGAGGCTCCTCTGTTCACTGGTGATCATTTCTGAATACTTTAATGAATCGCTGATTCTGCTTCATCAT
Organism: Bostrychus sinensis; assembly: GCA_020698575.1. Lineage (NCBI taxonomy): Eukaryota > Metazoa > Chordata > Actinopteri > Gobiiformes > Eleotridae > Bostrychus > Bostrychus sinensis. Next base: position 17,481,102 of record CM036252.1, read on the forward strand.
TTTCTCAACTGGGATTTAGATGATATTATCTATTTTAAAATCAACATGAGATCAGAACGCTCCAAGAAGAAATTAACTCCAGAACTTTCAGCCCAGATCCGTGTCTGGAACTCATGGACCCTAAGCATATATCCAAATTAGTTACTGAGTGGCATAAGGACAGCAAAATAAATGTGTTGTTGTGGCCATAACAAAGCTGCTGAAAAGAGATGGAAAGGCGTACGTGCGAGCAAGAAGGCCTACAAACCTGACTCAGTTATACCAGTTCTGTCAGGAGGAATGGGCCAAAAGTCCACCAAACTACTGTGCGAAGCTTGTGGAAGGTTTCCCAAAACATTTGTCTCAAGTCATACAGTTTAACGGCAATGCAACCAAATACAAACAGAAATAATTTTGGTCATTCTTACTGACCTAGAGCATAAGATTCTAATTTGATTTCATATAGTAAGGAAAAAAATGGTTTCATATATTTTTTACAGTGTATGTAAACTTTTGGCTTTAACTGTATATTAAGCGCAGTCAGAATGTGGGCCTCTAGTCATGTATAAAACTTATTAGGTCTCTGAATGAAGACTTGGAAGCCATACCACATTCTGTAATATTACTGCAATTACATTTCTATCTGTTTCACTCATCCAAAACCATATATGTGTTAAGATAAGTGGTTAATTTAAGCGAATGAACGTGAGAGTGAATGGTTGTCTGTCTGTGTGTCTATGTCCAGAGTGTGCCCTGCCTAAGGCACATAGTGATCCTTAGTAACCCCTAACCAAAATAACCAAAAGAAGATAAATAAATGAATGAACGAATTAATGGTTTGTTCACACTTTTATAACCTCCTGAAAACCTGTGAGTGGGTCTGGAGGACAGTGCATTTCTGAAAAGGGTTTTTACTTTGAGTCTGACTAGTTGCAAATGTCATCATATAAATATAAGTATATAAGTCTTGATTAAAAAGCCTTACATTAGTTTCAAATGTTACCACTAATTTTATGACTCAGATGTTTTTCCCAAAGTTCAGGACAATGGACAGCTCAGCCAAAACAGCCCGTATCCTGTAAGAAAAATCCTTAACCAGTTAAACCAGCCTGAAAAACACAGAGGACTGAAAACATATAGGCCATACAAAGAAAACGCTTATACATTTCCAACCCTAAAGAGGGCGTTAACCTCAAACCCTTCCCTCTATAGCAGACCTTCCCATGTATCATTTGCTGTAGGAAGTCAAAAAGGACAACACTTGGTGACTTCTTCTAACAAAACTACTGTAGTAAGTGTATGATGTTTCTATTACATAATTACATAATTTAGTTTAAAATGTGTATCGGCCACTGCTATTTCTTTGTATTGCTGCAAGTCATCCTTTATTTCTCTTACATGTTAAGTGTTTGGTTAATTTGGTTGGTGAACTAAAACATGCTACACAGATTTTAGTTATTTGTCAGATTTTCTTTTTACTGAGTAATTAAATTAAAGTATGTAAGGTAAGACGTATAAATTATGTTGTTGCTTGGTCACTGTTGTTACTTTATACACTTTTACTGCATACATGGTGGTCTGATGCTAGAGTGTGTTAGGTAGAGATGTCATCATTCAGGTCTGACTGGATTTTATATACTGATAAAACTATATTTTTACACTCATTCAATGGAAGGCAGTGTTTGTTAATAGAAGAGTAAATAAATAGGACAACTTTTAATTTATACCTTAAAATGATCAAGGTCAACATCAAAGACACTGACATCCAGTATAGGACAAAGACTACAAAACTATACTATTAAAATGTTTCTTTAGTTTTAGTGTAGAAATAGAGAATACACGTGTTTATGTTACTCAACAGTACAGCTGTAGATTTTTGTTGAAAATAATAATCCTGCTGTATTTGTGAGACAATAAGTCTTGTTTTTTGGTGTGACATTTCACAGATCAAGTGAAGTGAAGATTATCTTAAACATTTGTCCAGGAACCTGCCTAGTTCATTTTCTCTCATGTCCACTGAGAGACACTGTAGAGTTGTCTAAACATGTAAGACTTACTCAGTACTTCCTGCTTTTCTCAGAGCAGGTTATAGACGACTAACTCATTCACAGTTTAGTGCTTAGTGTCAGCATACAGGTGGAAAAAATGACGGTAAAACCAATTTAAAACCAGACAATCTTGCAGCGGGTCCCATTGTATTTCTTATAGGGCTGGGCACATCAACACGTTAGTATCGTGTTATTATTAATGCATTAGTTAAATAACCCCGATAATTATTTTAACAGGCAATATCGCAAGTGATAGGTCAGCTACGAACGAGCCAGTTCACAGAGGCAGCTCCCGCCAGCAAGCCTCTCTCTCTGTCTCTCTCTTTCTCGTTCTCTCCGTGCGAAATGCAGCTGTGAAACTGTGTAAGCTATTTGCTTACAGCCAGAAGACAGTCTGTTGAGATTTGTCCTGACTTTGGTTACGCTGAGGGGACCTACGTGATGCGCTTTGGATGTGCCGTGTTATTTCCCCACTGCGCTCGAGAACACATGGGACATGGCAGTGCCACGTCAGTTTGTTATTTTACTCAAATGCATGTGGAAGCAAGGACTGTCGCGCTGATCGTGGGTCACAGGATGAGACCCGGGGCCATAGTTACGCAGAGAAACCTTATGCCACGTGCCCTCGATGTGTGCTTTTTATTCCTCCATTATATCCCCTGTGCGCACGGGACATAGATCCACACCAGTTTGTTCTTTTTTGCTTGTTCAAATGCATCTGTAAGCTCAAACTAACGTGCTGAGGGTCACAGAGCCTGGAGCCATGAAACGCCATTACACAGAGAAGACTGCGTGCTCCACAGCAGTCACTAAAAAGAAGCGAAATCAAAAGGAGAGACATAGGCTGAAAGCTTACTGCTGCCGTGTGCTCCCTTTCCTAGTCTAGACTTTGTTTATACAGACCACAGCTGCATGAATCTGTGTTTCTTGCTTCAGACTGGTGGCTGCACACAGTAGGTCTATGACAGAGTGAGTCTACAAAAGTGCAGTAATCATGTGTAGCAGCTGATTTCTCGATCAGCTGAGCAATCACACAAACGTACACTGACACATTACACTGAAGTGAAACTGCTATAATGTATAATAATGTTAACAAATATGTTAAAATATAATTTCAAATTGAGAATAAATGAGCAGTTTCTTGGTATTTTGGCATGTGTGTGCTATGTATGTATTGTGTTGTGTGTACGTTCTGGTATCAGTGTTGGCCTTGTGGACTCTGGTGTCAATTTTTGTTCCGGCATTGTTTGATTTACAAATTAAGCCCTGCAAGCAGGGATGCATCCTTAAATGTGTCCATGCAGGACAGAGGAAGAGTAGAGAGACATGAGCCCCGATTGTCCTGACAGAGAAGACTTTTAGCTTCCACACAGTGTTTGTTTCATGTCGATAGGCCTGGCATCACTAATGTCCTTTACAAACACACGCCATCACTGGAGGTGATCCTGATGACCTGATGCTGTGTCCGGAATGATCAGCTGTTTGTATGCAGGAGTAGATGGTCCGGCGGCCAGCTGATAATGCGCACGCCGTGCAGCTGTTGATGTGCTGCATATAAATCTCCTCGTGCGCTCAGGCGAAGATTATCCTGAGACACTGTTTGTAAAGGCACAAACTGCTAAAGTCTTCAGGTTTTATCCATGAGGTTCTAATTAAAAAATGAACAAAAACGGATATTTACTTCTCATAACTTTTTGGATAGTCATATAAGGGAGAGAGAAGTGAGCAGGGCAGACTGCAGCAGCAGCAGCAGCAGGGAGACAGCAGGAGAGCTGCAGGATGAGAGACGTTTGAATAGAAAAAATCCAAAGGTTAAAAAAAACATTCCAATCACAAATGTTTATTTAAAACAAAGGCATTTCTTGAAAACGCAGCTCTCTTTGCTGTAGTGCTCTTTGTCTGCGAAATAATATGATTTTATTATTGTTATTTGGGCATCAAGGATGTTAAAAATGATGCCCTATACACTATAGGCAACCAAGTCAAAACTGCACATATTGGCTGAATTCTAAAATCTATAAGTGATCAAATGAAGAGCCCTTTAGGAGCTGAAAGAGCCAGAATACATTATTGTTTGAATTTTATAGTAAGACTGTGATTAATCGCAAAAAAATCATGCAATTAATTGCGATTAAAATTTTAATTGTTGCCCAGCACCAATTTCCTCTTATAATACTGACAGCTGCTAGCTGCTTAGTGTTGTCTAATTAACATCCTACAGACGCTGTGTATCTCTGGTAAGGAGCACAATTTTTATTTTCCACTTGAAAGGCAGTAAAAATTATTGTATTTACCTCACAGTACATTAACAAGTGTCTGTCAGAGAGTACATTTACCACATACATTTTGATCCACAACACAAACTGACACATGTAGTGTATGTAGGAATTGCTGTATTTTTCTGCAAGCCTACAACTAAACCTGTTCTTTTTATTTTCTTCTTTCAGTCCTTGCAAGATGTGTAAGAAGATACTTCTGTACTTTGCTATTCTCTGCATTGGCAGTCTTTTAATTTACCAGAATGGCTACTGGAGCTGGTGAGTGACTTCCTTTACAAGTGCAAAAAAAAAAAAAAAAAAAAAAAAAAATCACATAAATTGTGACTAAGCTATAGGATTAGGCGAACTTTGATGGGAAAACTTGAGACAACAAGGCAATTTAAGTGAAATACATCTGTTAAGGGACTTTTTTATAACAGTTGTATAGTTTTAATCTGACTTAGTACTGTCTTTACTGAACATTAGTGCTGTTACACGCATCTCTGTGTCAATACTTTGTTTTTGAAACCTTTATGTTTAACAGCGATTTGGATTTTTTTTCCAGTCTTTTATGTATATGGGCATATGCATAAAGTCTGTACATTGCGTACTGAACACATTTTGGTTAAAGTTATCTTTGTGCCTAACATTATGTTTATCTTCTTCTGTAGGACCATGGAGTCCTTCAATGATGGTTGCCTTGCTCTTGACTATTCCAAAAGTTTAAGGACAAAACACACCAATGTGGTTTTCCTTAAGACTCACAAAACAGCCAGCTCCACAATGCAGAACATACTCTATCGTTTTGCTGAGCGCCACAACCTCACTGTGGCTTTGCCAAGAGAGGACTGTAGGTCCCAGTTCTGCTACCCAAACTTTTTTACCACCAGTTCAGTTCATCCACACACAAAACCCCCAAACATCGTCACAAACCACATGAGATTCCACAAGGCAGAACTTGAGAAGCTCATGCCTCCTGATACAGTATACATCACCATCATGAGAGAGACCAGCTCCATGTTTGAGTCTTTGTTTGTCTACTGCTATGTGTCTTCTCAGAGCATTCGCAGGGTCCCCAATGGATCACTTGAAGCTTTTTTAGATAATCCATTTAATTACTATCATCCAAATGAAGGAGACTCAATGTATGCACGAAATTGTTTGACCTTTGACCTGGGGGGAGACAAGGATCGCACAGATGTGGCCTACGCTCAAAGCTTTGCAGCACAAGTGGAGAAAATGTTCAAACTGGTGATGATTTCTGAATACTTTGATGAATCACTGATTCTGCTTCGTCATCTTCTCAACTGGGATTTAGATGATATTGTCTATTTCAAAATCAACATGAGATCAAAAAGTGCCAAGAAGAAACTGACTCCAGAACTTTCAGCCAAGATTCGTGCCTGGAACTCAGTGGACGCTCACCTCTACGACCACTTTAACGCCTCTTTGTGGCGCCAGCTGTCAGCTCTGGGCCTGGACTGTGTGGCAAGAGAGGTGCAACTGCTGCGACAAGCTCAGGAGCGGCTGATGAGAACCTGTTTTGGTGGACAAACACCAATTCTTCGCTCAGCGTCACAGATCAAAAACCAAGATCTCAAACCGTGGCAACCAGGAAATGTGGATGTTGTTGGATATGAACTGTCTCCAAATGTGACTGATGAGGCCCGGACGCTTTGTACCAAACTCACCATGCCAGAGCTGCAGTATACAACCGCACTGCTCCACTCTGAGTCTTTACGCTACCAGCAACTACACCCCAAGTCAAAACTGTGAAAACATGCTAAAATTCAATAGAAACTATAATAACTTTTTTTTTATTGCGACAGGGGTTTATTATTAGTGTCTGTTTGTATTATTATCAAGAAAATAATCAAAAACACCATCTGATTTTAGATGGATACTGATTTTGAGCATTTTTTTCATGTTTTTGCAATAGCAAGTGATTTATAATTAGTTTTTATAGTTCATTGCTATGCCTTGGCTTTATGAAATATAAGTGCAGAAAATTTGTATCTATCTGAAAAAGTTGTGTTAATAAAAAAACACACACAAGTAAAATCTTCCCTCTGGTTTTAGAGCAGGCATACAGTACAGTCTACTGTGGACGTATTATAAAAGCTGAATCTTAGTCTGTCAGTACAGCAGTAGACTTCCTACAGCTTACTGACATTGGCTTGGGTGATTTTGGTTAAAGCTAGAGTCATTAGGCTCTGTTTTTGTCTAAAACAGCTGCTGTTTATTAATATTAGCAAATACTAAGTTTTTCCCTTTGCTTCTAAACAGATTGGAGTATTTCTCCTTTTATTTTCGGTCTCCAAATTTTGCTCGAATAAGGACTATCTGTGAATCAGTCAACTCACAGCAGTGCGTGCCTCCACCTTTTCCAAAGAGCTCCAAAATGATTCCTGTGCCAAAAGTAGCATGGTTTGGTACTTTCTGGATCAGATCACTTTGGGAAGTGGAAACACCTCCAAACATGACCTGACCTGCGCCATACTGGCCCAGGCTAAATGTGCTTTATGCAAGTTGTAGTTGACTCATGTGCCCTGTGTCTTAGCAGTTCTTGCTAATTGGCTGAGCAGCAGTTGGAGGTAAATCCTTGCCCCTCTGCAGATCCGCCCCTGGCCACATCACAGACACAGAGGTACGCTGTTATTGGCAGGAGTGAATAGAGAGGGAGGCAGAAAGGGGGGTGCACAAGGGAGGGGGAGAGAGAGAGAGAGAGCAGGCATTGGAAACAACGTGGTGCTATTGTTCAATAAAGATAAAAGTACCACCACTTTTTCTTTATTGAAGCAATAGCACCATGAAGTGCTTTGTGGGTGCTCAGGTTCATATAAAAGGACAAGTCAGGTGCTCTTTGGAAAAAAGAGGTCACACCTTGTAACTGAAAAACAAACAAATCCAAGGCACTTTGTGTCAGAAGAATGTGCCTAAAATAGAAGAAATGTTCACACAAGATAATACTTTGGTTTGAAGACTGTTTCACAAACATTATCAACAAATGGTTCCACCTAGAAAACAATAACACCATGTTCCTGAAAAACAAACAAATCCAAGGCACTCTGACTGTTTCTTCATTAAAAATCCTTTATTAAAACTATGGCTAATGAATTAAAAACTGCACCAACTTAAAAAACCTCAACCAATCGTTTTCGTCATGAGTACGGTAACCATTGTTCCACGGAACTCGCCAATCATTCTGACTTCCAGGTTTCGGCGATACATGCACGTTTTTGTGCCTGCGCATGAGTACGCAGTATGTTTATGTAGTCTGGCATTAGCTGAGCCTCACTGTAGTGCAGGACAGCCTGACTTCGAAGAGCACAATGGCTCAGGAAAACCGTGAACTGGGTGGTCGCAAAAGGAAAACTGTTTTTGAAGCGTATCAGAGGAGAATAACCGTAGATGAGCATAATAAAACTCCTGTGGTTCTTGGCGATTCTTTCAAACGATGGCATGCGCTGAAGGAACAGAAAGGGCTTCAGACTGATGCACTGGTCGTCAAGTTTCTGCTGGACAGGTACGTTTATCTTATCGTGAAAAAAAATGCATTTACAGCCATATAAAGCTAATAAATGATTGTGATGCTAATGTTTAACCCCTGTGTTCACCGGTGAAGCTGGATACTTGGGTTCTAGTGGAAACTTGTATGATCACTATAATAAAAATAAACAAAGTCACACCCCTGCAATGTAATTTTTTGGCTTAGTTAGATCAAAGACAAATTCAGTTCCAAGAAAAGCTATCATTGTGTTCAATTTTGTTAGCCTGGCCTGCCATACTCTCTTTTCCTATTCTATACAAATAAGTTAATAAGAGTCTGTTACCTCTTCGGTAACATTTCATTTCTGTGGCAGAACAATGACAGGCGGAGTAACCAATCAGAGAAATGAAGGACAGGACATAAGCTGTGCACTGCTGACCCAAACAAACATGAATTCTTGCCTTTTTTTTTTTTTTTTTTTTAAATAAAACACCAGAATAAGGCATATTATGAGCAGCTCTGTACTTATTTCTGAATGGGGACAGCAGCAGAAGCCAGTTGTACAAAGACTTTTTATGTGATTGTTACATCAGATGTCAACGGGACTTAATTGTTGTTAAAATGGCAACAAGACAAAGAAAAAATCACTCAGAGGACTGGGCAATAACGCGGACTTCAGCAGAATCAAAAGGTGACAAAGAAAAGAACTAAACGCCGTTATTCAGGTCAGAGAAGTTATTAAAATAGCTCAGTAGCCATCACTATCTTGGTTAGCTTCCCCTTTCCACTTTCGTAAGACATGATGCAAATAAACGACTGTGATTGGCCAGTTCCAAATCTAACTGAACAAACACTTCGCTCCGAGAGGGGAACCAGACTGTCCTGCTTGCAAACAGCAAGTGGGAGAGTCTGGCTCACCAGGCTACTGTTTGTTCTACTTTTAAAAGATTTTTGTTTTTATCTTTTGCAATTGTAAAGTAATAATAAGAACAACTACTTTTACTACTGTCCCTAAAACCTTTATAAATCAGCCGACAGGACATGTTAAAGTAACATCACATGATCCTTCTGAGGAAGTGAGCAGCCACCTTGTATATGACTCACATTATGACCTTTTTGACTTTATGACCTTTATGACTCTGTTAAACTGATTAAGTTTGCGGATGACACCACCCTCATCGGACTCATCTCTGACGGTGATGCTACGGTCCATCCGGACCAGAACCTCACGCCATAAGAACAGTTTCTTTCCCTCTGCCGTTGGACTTATGAACACTTTATAAACATTGCACTCGCTCATCACATGGTCACTTTACACTTGTCACTTTATTAACATGTTAATCATGTTAATATTATCTTATCTATCTGCACTGACAGATTGCATTATTGTTCTGTTGTTATCGCCTAATTTATCTGGCTATTTAACTTAGTAAACTTATTCCTTTGCATGCCCTTATACTTTGTATTTTATATTTTTAAAGTTTCCTTTTTATCATAGTGATATTTTTTATTATTAGTAGTAGTGTTATATGTTGCACAGTAGCACCGAAACAAGTTCCTAGTCTGTGAATTGTGTTGTTCACTGACAATGGCAATAAAAATCTTCTGATTCTGATTCTGATTCTGATTCTGATTTTGAGCCCAAGCTGACTTGAACCCATGACTTTTTGATGGCAGGGCAAGCTCTCTAGGTAAATGTATGCATGTAAATATATTGCGGCTCCAAGTAATAACATCCATCCATTGGCTCAGAGGCTATTCACAGGGCTGCATGATAATAAAAACATACAATATGCGATGTGATTGATGATATTTTGAAATACTATTGTGTATTGTGTAGTAAGTTTAAGCAGAAAAAGTCCCTGTATTTAGTCAAAACTGTGTCACAATTAAAACTTAAGCCTAAACTAGGTCTAAAACAAGACTAAATGAGGACTAAATTAAAGAAATAACTTGACATTTTAAATAATTGTATTTGGTCACAACACATTTTGATTCAAGGCTCTGACAATGATTCTGAGAGTGTAAATCACTGTTAGATGGAGTACCATAACATTATTGTGATACATTCAGTTTATTTCAATAGGGATATATTTGACATAATGATATATTGTACAGCCCTTGCTATTTTGTCGTTTTAAAAAGGAATGGTGGAGATGTGGAGCCGGGATGAGCCCACATTACCAGGTATAAGCCGCTCTAACAGCCCACCAGACCAGCCTCCTCCTTCAGTATTGTTCCTGACTCACTTTAACACAGAGAAACCTCTGAGCCGGTCTGATCTCAGTGACTCACAAAGACAGAGCACATTTATCCTGCCGCATCCTCCATACGCCGACGCTGCCACGTTTAACACTGAGGGGGTTTGAGCTGCTGCTAAGGCAAGAGGATAACTCCAAATGAATGGAGGAATTAAATTATGATATATATCTAAAATGAAAAACACACGTAAGTTGGCAAATGGTTTAAACTGTCAAGCTTTACATATGTTTTTTAATGAAGGATTTCCACTTGCACCTAATATATCCACATATAAGATGTATAGAAAAAAAGCACTTTGCACTAAATGACTATAAGGAAGGATGAGTAAATCAACTATTGTATGTAAAAAAAAAAAAGTATAATTTCCATGTCAGTGAAGATTCTTAGTCATCCAGGGTGTGACAATTAAAACAATATTACAAATAAGTCATCTGGATGTGGTATGGAGAGTTGAAGATGTTTTGCACCAGGGGTCTGTAGGGGGCACTGTAATGTCCACTGCTGTTATTCATCAGATCTAACATAACATGAACGTTGCAACATCGCCGTAGGAAAAGCAAAAGGAAAGCAGAAAAAGTGGTAACTTTGATGTCCTATGTGTCTAGATGAAACTGACCAATTTTTAGGTCTTTCAGTTAAAAACACCCTAGGGTGAGTTTGTCAAAGTACAAGATGAACAAATCAGACATTCCAATTTCAATTCAAAGATGGCCAACTTCCTGTTTGGCGGAGGGTGGAGCATGGATGTATAATAAGACCTGGATAGAGCACCACCCCCTCTCCCCTGATGTCACTTTGATTAGTGGCTGCTCCATGGAACTGCAGCAAAAAAATCCTATGCAGCCCAGAAAGGATTTTTCTCAAAATGACTGGATTTTGTAGTGTTTATTATTTATTTTCACACCCTGGATTTTTCCCTCTTCTTTAATCTTTAATTTGGCTACAAAATTACTTTTTATGGTTTGTGATGTCAATGCTTTAGCCCGCTGTTGCGCCCATTGGTCAGAACTGATCACGTGGTATGTGAAACAAGAGCGTTCCTTCTCTATGGGCCGCATAACATGTAAGTAACATGGAAGTAAAAAAAAATTTTGGCATCATGCACCAATGAGCACGGACTGTGGAAACACTGGCAGTCATTATCCAGCTCTATAATACATCCATGGGGTGGACCTATAATATTATTTTAGGTTTGGCTCGATGTGGATCACAAACAGCCAGGTCTCTATTATTCTCTATGATGATAAATATGTGGTTGACATTTGGACCCAATCACAGTGCAATCAAGTCAAAGCCCTTGAGTTGAGTATCTACCGGTAGATTATTACCCACAATTCCTCTAGTGGAATAAATGCTCAAAATACTAATGGAGGAATGAATACAGCCATGTAATGTTGTTCTGTTGATTTAATTGTTGGTTTAAATGTTGTCTTAAGTGTTGGAGTGTGCAAACAGAAGCTGTTAACAGGAGTATTAAATAGTTAAAATGGGGCTTATTTGTAAATGTAGCCTGACAACTTATTGGCCATTGTATTTATACAATATTATCCTTATAGACACTATTGTTTCCAAACACTATTGAAGTTTGGGATTTATTAAAATATAAAACTGTTCTAGAGAGTTAACATGTCGAGGTTTATGCTTGTTGAGGGAGACTAAACCTGCTCTTTGTGTCTGCCCCTCAGCCTCTGTGGAAAATTCGGAATAAGAAGTTAGCGTGGGGCTCTGTTATTATCTGTGTTGTTACTGTTCTGGTGCTGCAACTTGGTCCCTTCAGTTGGTGAGTTATTTTAAAGCAAAAATAACAACAACAACAATAATAATAATAATAATAATAATAATAATAATAATAATAATAATAATAATAATGTTATAGTGTGTTATCAGAGTGTATTAGATTAATTTGCTTGTGTGATGGATATACACCAGCCTTTTGTTTTCTATATCTATTATACTAATATATGCTTCTTATAGAAATTATATTGAACATGTATTCTTGTTCACAAAATAAAAATTTACATTGATTGTATTGATGAAAAAATGCAGATGAGGGTGAGAGGTAAACAGGTGTAGATGGCTTTTCAAGAAAAAAAACAAACTTAAAATCTGTATTTTCAGTGTTTCCAATATTTGATGCAATTCAGTTTGTCAACAGATGGGTCCACAACTTGTTATACTCTGTGTACTTAGTGCAAACATTACCTGTGTGATTCAGTGATGTGTGGTTTTGCATGGCTCCAGATTTACCAGGTACATGCAGTGCATTTATGCACTTTGTTTTTGTTTTGTTTTTTATTTGTTTTGCTTTTGTTTTTGTTTTGTTTTTTTGTTTTGTTTTGTTTTGGTAGCCCCATTAATTGTGGAAATATTAACTGTTGGTAGAAATCAAGAATGACACAGAAACTAAATAATGCTCTGTAAATGGGAACTTTCTATGTGTTTTCCAAAACACATTGAAATCTGAGTCAAGTCAGAACAGAGAAACTTTAGGTTACTATAACCCCATTTCTCTGAAAGAGATGTCTCACTATGGGATTCGCTCCCTCGGGTATTAACATAAGCCCTTTGACAATACACCAGCCCTGAGTAGCTGTCAGCGGCAGCTCCCACATTAATAATAATAAATAATGCAGTCTTATATAGCGCTTTTCTACACCCTCAAAGTCACACACAACCACAGCATGCAATGCCGGCAGCGGGGCTTCAACCACCGTCCTGCAGGTTAGTGGGCAAGCGTCTCTACCAACTGAGCTACTGCTGCCCCAAAGTCTATAAGCACACCTCTTCTTGCTTCACCCTAGGACTGCAACAACTCAGTGGATTAATCGATTATAATAAATTATTGAAATAATCATCAGCTAATTTGGTAATCGTTTAATCGTTAACTGGGGTATATATAGACTCTGAAACATACCGTGTGCTGAGGACGGTTTATTACCAAGACAGATCAGTAAAGCAACACAAACAGTTACTAACATGTACATTTTGTGTTTTTGATTAAAAAATATATTTTGTGTATATATGCCTGATCCAAGCATTCTCAAGTGACATAGTTGTAGCTTCATCTGGTTCAAATTTTGGCCGAATTTTCAAATTTTTTAACAGTAACTATAAAACACCGCAAGTTTTTAGCCACTTTAGCTGCACACAGTTCACTATGCGATTAACTGATTTATCAATACAGTAATCAATAGTTATTTGGCTCATCAAAATAACTGTTAAGCCCTACTTCAACCCAGCAGCGAGCGGTCTAGTGAGACATCTCGCTCATGCTACTCAGAGAACTGGGGTTACGCAAATCACCTAAAGTTGTCTTTAATAGCATTCGTTTCAGTGTCTAACTATGGGATATTTAGACTCATGTATTGCCAGACAAGCTTGGCCCCAATGAATACTGCCAGCTACAGTCCCCTTGGGCAGCCTAGGAGCAGGGCGTGTCTTCAGGAGAACCCACACTAAGGACAGCATGGATCCTTGGACGTAACAGCCAATTTGTAAAACCTTGTAAATGTCCCCCATGAGCAGAGAGGTATCATGTTGGGCCAGGGCAACAAAAGGAGAGCTGTCCTCACGTTCTCCAACACCAAAAATTTCTCTCCGAACAAACTCTCATCCTCATAACCCAGCAGGAGAGGTTCTTCCTAGAGAGGATGCAACAAGTCCAGTCCCGATCCCCATCGCTGGTCCAGTGGGTCGGGATTAGCCTGGATGGTGGCTCTGAGCTGGTGTGCTGTGGTAGCAGACTTGTTAAAGTATAAAGTATAAAGCATACCTCAGAGCAGGATTCCTCTCTGAGAGGCTGGCCTGACGCGGCTCCCGTGTGTTCCAGCTCAAAATTTTATTGCCCCAAGTGCAAAGCCAAGCACTGTCCTTGTTTGTCTCTCTGGTGGGAGGACGCTTTGCAGCTGTGTCCATGACCATTAACTGGAGTCATAACACATGAGACGATTTTAACTAGCCTGGAATGGCGCAGTAAATTCAAACACTGATTAGCGATTATCTGTCCTGTATGGAGACAGCAAGAAACACATCTATAGTGAGGTGGCCTGTATCTGTGACAGCTAACGTTCGGCAACAGAGGTGTTAGCTCTTACCAGTGAACAGTTAAGCTAGCAGCCAAAGACAGGAATTGTGATAAACTCTGTGAAGTGAGAAGATGTTTGAATGACAGGAGAAATAGTGTCCATGGCTTATATAGTGGGGTGCTGACGACACGATGTCACCACTGCCAGCTAGCCTGGCAAGCCAGACTTTCCTATTTGCTTTTCACAAGCAGGACAGTCTGGTTTCCCTCTCAGAGTGAAGCATTTCTTTTTTTCAATTTGGAAATGGCTAATCACAGTCGTTTATCTGCAGCGCGTCTTACAAAAGTGGAAGAGCTAACCAAGGTAGCACTGGCTAGCGAGCTAATTTAATAACTTCGCTGAACTGATTAACAGTGTTTATAGCTTTTCTTCGTCACCTGTTGGTTCTGCTGAAGTCCTCGTTGTTGTCCAGTCCTATGTTTTTTTCTTTGTCTTGTTGCCATTTTAACAGCAGTGAAGTCCAGTTTACATCCGATGAATAACGAATGCATTAAAAAATGACTTTTTCCACAACTCTCTGTACAACTGGCTTCTGCTGCTGTCCCCATTCAGAAATAGGTACAGAGCTGCACATAATACGGTGTATTCTGGTGTTTTTTGAAAAAAAATAAATGAATTAAAAAAATGGCAAGAATGCATGGGTCAGAGGTGCGCAGCTTAGGTCCCGCCCTTTGTTTCTCTGATTGGTTACTCTGCCTGTCACTGTTCTGCCTCAGAAATGAAACTTATGAGAAGAGGTACCAGACTAATGTCTTTGTAGTCTGGCAGTTGAGTTTGTCTGGCAGACCAGGCCTCTCAGGGCTGGCATATCAGTATATAGGGCTTATGTGAATATGTGAGGTGGCACATCCAATAGTGAGACATCAAAACAAATGCCATGAAAGAGAACCCATCATTTCAATTGCTCTTCCTTTATAGTTTCAAATTAACTCTATTTTTATCTTCTTCTTACAGGGATGCTCTTGATTTTTTGTGTGATTTTAGGTCAAAACACATTGATGTGGTTTTCACCAATTCTACACTCAGCGTCACAGATAAAAAATGAAAATCTCCGACCATGGCAACCAGGTGAAAATGTGGATATTGTTGGTTGGAGCAATATACTACTTGCTTTGAGACGTGTATAATATTCTAAAAACACTCATGCAAAAAAAAAAACTGCTGCCTGTGGTGAATACTTTTGTTTCACCATGTGTTTTATTAGCGTATAAACAATTGTCTGTTATTTATGCACGGTGGCAGAGCGGTTAGCGTTCTCGCCTCCCAGCAAGGAGGTCGCGGGTTCGAGCCCCAGGCGGACCATCACACGAACTCTCTGAGTGGAGTCTGCATGTCCTCCCCGTGTTACCGTGGGTTCTCTCCGGGTTCTCCGGCTTCCTCCCACCGTCCAAAGACATGCATGTGTTAGGTGAATTGGTGACTCTAAATTGACCCGAGTGAATGGTTGTCTGTCTGTGTCAGCCCTGCGACAAGCTGGTCCCTGTCCAGGGTGTACCCCGCCTACGGCCCAAAGTTACTGGGATAGGCTTCAGTCACCCGCGACCCCTAATGGGAATAAGCGGTAGAAAATTAATGAATGTCTGAACAACAGACAATGGTCCAATCACATGTGCACACCAGAAAAGACAACATCAAATCTATGTAACTCCAAGTGTACAAATAAAGTAATAAACCTCTATGGTTGACTATGATTATTTCCTCATTAATATTTTTGTTATTATCCAAATATACAAATAAAATGCATCCACAACAACTTTCAAATTTAAATAAGCCTTAAAATGGTGCACAATCCATTTCTTGATGGCAGTAGTATTTGTTGAAAATGCTTTCACAAAATGTTCACGTAAAGTTGTAAAAAGTGCAATGCTGTTCAATTAGTTAAGACATATGAATAAATGCATAATATAGCCCCTTTAGAGTAACATATCAGCACTTGGCTCTGGAGTTTTTTTCTCTGGATGGTTGCATTTGGGTTTTTCCATGTACCCAGGGTTCATCGCATCATCCAAAGACATGCAAATTGAGGTCAAATAATCCAGTTGGTTAAACTGTTTTTGGTCAGTGTCTAGTGTGAAGTACTAGGTCCTAATAGCTAATTGTACAACCTTCACCCAAACATTAGCCACTTCCAAATGTAGTAATGCTGAATGGAAACATCTGGTTACCAAAAAACTCGCTTTCATTTTGCCTAAATTCAATTTCTAAACCCAAATGAAAAGTAAATTGTTATTAAATAAAGGTGAAATAATTAGCACATTTTATGCCATTCGCATCAGTGAGTCATGTATTAGCTGCAAAATCACATTATGCTCTTCTTATAAAAGCCAAAAGGGAAGCGAAGGATGTGAGGATTACAAAGCAGCCGCAGCCATGGAAACTGCAGGCCACACTGACCAATGAAATATCAAACATGGTGCATGCGTTTTGTTTTGTGGCTCTCAGAAGAAGCTATTAGCTAATTTACTCAGGCAGGCGTGAGGCATGGAGCTAATTTGAAATGAATGGCTGTCGGCAAAAATGTCTGGTTCAGGCCTAGGGGGAAATCAAAAGCATTTATAAATCTGAATTTCAATTGACTGGGTTTTTGTAGAGCTGCATCAAACGTGGGTGAGTGTAAGGGTCTTTAGTGGTTAGTGTGATTGGAGACATCTGAAGCAATCAGGAAAAAAATAATAGGCAAATCAAATTCTTATTTCCCACTGTAGGTAATTGTCAGCACAGTTTGTAGGAGATGACAAAAGCAACAACAATGTGTTATGAAAAACACAATTGTGGAAATATGTGATTGTCTATGGACCACATAATTCACTTAGTGTTAGTATTTGCTTATATAATTTACATATAATTTATTTGACTTACTTTAAGGGACTATATTATGCACAACTGACTTTTATACCTGTAGATTCATGCTTGTGTAAGTAATCCTCTATTCTCTTGCCTTTAGTTTTTGAGGCCTCAGAACGCCGACCAGGTCCACCACAGGAACAGAGGTCGTAAGCAGCCATTGATTCCTAACTTTTTTCCCTCCTGTTATCTCGTTAGAATGACTTAATTCTGTTGTTTTCCTGAGATAACAACTTAATTTTTTCATTATCTCGGCAAAAACAAATCTTGTTTCTTGTTATAACAAGAAAATTATGCCATTAACTCAGGAAAATGAAAGAATTAAGTTGTTATAATGAGATAACGAGAGAAAAAAAGTTATGAATCTATGGCCGCTTATGGCTTCCGTAGAATTAACCACTCTTGGCAAAATTTTGATGACTCCACCATTATTTGTACTGTGTATCCGATGTTGTGGCATTAAACAAGATCAGTAATGCCTACAACGCCATCTACTGGTACTGAACAGTTATAATAAAAGAAAGGAAACATTCACACTTTGTATACTGTAAGCCTAATGCACTTGAACTGATTTAAAAAAACTGGTTTAAAAATGGAACTACAGTCCAAATCCAAACAATCATCTGTGGGTTGCCAGTCACGGTGCGGTCTTTCACAAACAAGTTTCGTAGCTCTTCTGTTAGCTGTGTCCACAACTGCTGCGTGTGACCCTGGGAACATGCTTTTTTTTTTTTTCCATGCCGTACTTGTCATACCGCGTTGTTATCAATCCAACCGCATGGGGGCACAAGGGGCCGCGATAACCGCAGTTTATAATTTTAGTGAGACACTAAAGGGATGCACAGTTTAATTTCACTGTAAACTATGAAGCATTTAATGTTTACGCACGTATATGCACTCAGCGACGCTGGGAGTGAACGGAGGGTTAATGGTCAGAAAGGAAAAGGCTTCTGCACGAGCTGCGCTGCCTCAGTGAAGCTAACCATGTCCGGAGCAGACACGGGGCTTACGCGTTACTCAGAGGAGGAGCTGTAGAATCTACTCACCTGGAGACGCAATATCCCTGGCCTCTCCCCTCACCTGCAGGTACGTGTGTGACACAATCGCTCTGTAGAGTCAGTGCCGCGGGGAGCACTGCTAGCCTCCTTAGCTAAACCGCATAAGCTGAACATGTGGGTTTTTCTGAAGCTACCACGTTACGCGCGCTGCGAGGACATTGTCACTCGTGCCTGACTCGGGTTTTTGTTAGAGCTCTAACTAATCAAAATTTGTTTAGACATGTCATTTTTTCAGGTGTTATTATTAGCTTATGCTATACCGCAATACTGCACATGTTCCGTAGCATATAATTAGCGCAGGGGAAATTCTCTCACCGCAACAGTCCTAGCCGTGCTAGAATAAAGTGTAATTGCACACACACTACAGTAGGTGGCAGTGGCGCTCTCATCGTCAGAGTGTGCGCAGGGACTGTGGTGTAGGTTTTTTTTTGCACACACAGCAATGAGCAGGTACGGAAGCGCATAGTAGTCACCAAAAAAAAAAAAAAAACTATCTCGTAATTACGAGAAAATAAGTCGTAATTACGAGATATTTTTCTCGTAATTATGAGATAGTTTCTCGTAATTACGAGATAGTTTCTTGTAATTACGAGATAGTTGTTTTGTTTTTTTTTGGGTGACTACTATGAGCTTCTATAGTAAGCTAGCTGGTAGTTTCCCGCATGCTAAGTGGATAGTGGATGATAAGTGGATAGCCATTTAATGTCCAAGCTTCATTGTTATAAAGCCCAAATAAAAAAATATCAAAATAATTAATTAATTGACAGGAATAATTACCGCAATTAGCCTACTGAGGCCCCTGGAGGGTCAGGCAAAACTCTCTGGCCACTTAAGCTGTGATGACTTACTTACTTAGGTTACTTAGGTGCTTTCTGGTCGCATGCCCTGTGGCCTCTATGACCAGATCTTGAGCTGAACTTCATACTTCATAATGTTTGTGATTTGCGACATACTGGGTTCGGGGTAACTAAAGGAGTTATCTTCCCAGTTAAAGTACCATGGGTGGTGTTTCCAGAGTTGATCAAGTCGTGATTTGAAGCTGTTCAGACTTAGAGCAGTTACAACAGAGGCTGGCAGGGCATTCCATGTATTTACTGTCCTATTGCTAAAAAACCTTTGTCTCATACTGGTTACTGTGACGGGCGCCATTCAATGTCCTAAAGGGTACGTTGATCTTTATCTCGTAATTACGAGATAGTTTTCTCGTTATTACGAGATAAAGATCTAAAAAAACTATCTCGTAATTACGAGATAGTTTTTTTTTTTTTTTTGGTGACTACTATGCACTTTCGTAAGCAGGAGATAGGAAGTGCATGTGAACAAACCCTCAAGAGAGTTATTCTTTGTTGTAAGTTGATCTATATTTCTTTTTTTTTTCTCTCCTTAATGTTAATAAGGATACAATGTTATGCAGAGGTGTATAACAATTTTATAGACAAATCATACTATTTATAGTCACGGTGGGCATAATAATTGAGAAGCACTGCGTTAGAGCGAGGGCACAGTCTCTGCTATGGAGCTTTGGTCTTATTGTTGCCTCTCTGATGAATGCACTCCTTGCCCGGTTTGTGAGTTTTAGATGGTCCTCTTTAGGCAGGTTTGGTGTGGTTCCCTACATTTTACATGTTGTTATGATGAATTAAATTGTGTTTTATGGCATTATGACAGTTGAACTGCAGACATGTCAACCTTATCTAACTGTTAGTAGTAGCTGAATGAGTATAGTAGCAGTAGTAGTGGCATTAGCAGTAGTAGTAAACATTTAAGGGTAAGCGTAGTAGCAGTATTAGTATTCACGGCTTGACAATAAAGTTTGCTCACTGGCCACCGTAGCTAGTCTTTGTCAAAAGTTGGTAGCCAGTTAGTGTTTTTACTAGCCACAATTTAATTTGTCCTGTGTATATTTTATAGTATATGACAAACATAAAGAAATGTTAAATTTGGTTTTTATATATGGTTTGGGCACAATAAGCCGTGTCTCTGAGCAGTTGGGGTCACATTTTGAAAACAATTTATTTTGGTTAAATTCATATTTTTATTTTTTTAATCATGTTCAGTTGCTATAAAGTAAAAGGTGTACATTTGAGAAGAACATCAGAAATGCAGGCCTAATTTACAATACAGGTGCATAAAATTTAACCAGCCAGAGTGGCTAGTGGGAGAATTTGTATACTTGCCAAAATGAAAGTCTACCAGCATTTGGCCGGTTGGCTAGTGTTAATGTCAAGCCCTGCTCATATTTGACAGATTTATGTTTTAAATGCCTTTTCCTGCAGTAAGAGGGAGCTGCTGCCCCAAATCCTGATACACTGATCCACCCCTGCATTTACCTCAAAGCTGCTTCTCTCATGTTTTTAAGAACAACACATATGTGACATACAGGAAAGGGCTGCTGCTAGCCATTTGGGTGCTGTCAGGGGTGCAGCATCAGGCAATGCAGCCAGTTCTAGTGCTCTAGGGCCCAGGAGATTTAGGGGTCCATGAGAGCTCTTTTTTGGTCGTGTACGAGTTTAAAATATCCACAGAAAACAACAAATGTGTGAACTCATTTCACAAAAAAACATAAAACTAATTACTTTACAGCTGGCAGTGTCATATAAAAGTCAGTCAAGCACAGCATAGAGGAGGAGATAGAATTAAAAGTGTGGACCGTAAATGGCGCACAGTGCAATAGTATGGGACATAAGAGATGAAATGATGAGATAGGACATCTTCATTAAGTTTTTTGCCTAACTCTGCAGCCGGCTCTCTACACACAGAGAGACAGCATTGGGCTCTGCTTCATGCAAACACAAGGATTTAGACTCTTAAACTGTGGCATAGTGCAATATCGTCTGCCTCAGGTGAGATTTGAGAGTTCGGTATTGAATCAAGCGCATCACACCAGTCCCGGGATATGAAAAGTCAACCCATAAATAGATTTTCTTTTTTTAATTAGTCGTTTTAGAACCCCATGGGTATATGGCTTATGCCTCAAGCTGGAAATTGGGTTCATTCCTCAGTTAATTGCCACAAGAGGAGGAATGGCAAAGAACTAGCACCAAATGGGACATGAAACCAGCTGAACCTTTTTCGGGACACTCTGCCCTCGAAGACAGACAGAAACACAGCATGCAGACCGTCCTGACCACTGACGGTCTGGTTTCCTAAGGCAACAGAGTAATGTGAAATTAAAAACAGAACATAATAATAATAATATCAAAAAACATGTACACACTTATGTTTATATAGTAAGGATATAGATCTGAATTCACAAGGTCCTTAAAGACTAAGTGATACTGCTACTACTTTTCACTACTACTTGTGCCAGTTTTACTACTACTATTAGGACTACCTAGACTTCCTCTGTCTACTGGAGAGACATTTTGGACACCTACAGCTGGATCACTTTGTGCTGGGCCAGGCTCTCCTCCATCTTCCCTTTCTGTTGAAGGGACTGGTTTATGTGGATTTGATCCCAAAGGTCAGCCCTTGCTTTCTCCAGCTGCTGTCTGAGCTCTTTTACAAGTGCAGTCTCCTCGGTTGGTGCCTGGGTAGTGCTAAAACACAATCAGTACACAGTTTTTTAACATACTGTATAATCAACAAAAGACACAATCCATATTAGGGGAGTCTCCTCAGGTGTTGGTCCTTCAGTGCTCTCTGTGGATGGAGAGTTTAGGATGGTCTCCAGGTGAAAATCATTAGTGTAGAGGAGGTTATCGTCCACAACTGTGTATTCGTCCCAAGGCTTCATTGTGAGTTTTGTCTTCTCTTATCTCTTCTGCATCTGTCTTCTTCATGGTCTTGATCAGTTATGAACCAAAATGTGCAATTCGTTTTTTTTAAATAATAAAGTATTTTTCTATAGACTCTTTTAGTGTTTGTAAACTGCATTCCAAATAATGGAGCCACAAGTTAAACAGACCGTAATACATTTTCTATGGGGGAATTAGCATTAGCCACCAAGCAAATTATGAATAATCAAGACAATAATCAATGGTTTCCATGTGTGTAATGTCAGAGTCTGGTTAGAAAATAGTAGCGAGTGTAGCAACGTTTTATTTTATGTGGGAGTAAGTAAAAACCAGGTAGTGTGACGTAAAACATTAAGCCCCACCTGGGGGTGGGGCTTGAATGTTGAATGTTGAATGCTTAGTGAGCGGTGAAGCCAACTTATCTTAAATAAACAAGTAATAAACGATAAATAAAGAGTTTATTTGGTGACAGATAAGGCCAGGGCTGTAGGCAGGATTTTCAAAATATCGAGCTCCAACAAAGCAGTTTAAGGCGATGAGAGAATTGACTAAATATATTATTATTATTATTATTATTATTATTATTATTAGAATTATTATGCTATTTCTAAAATTTTAAGGTAGATTGAGAGCAAAAATAGCATAACCTCTGCTGTATAAAGATTTATACTTTACATTTAAGTTTATTCATTCATTAATTTTCTTCTGCTTATTCCCGTTAGGGGTCGCGGGTGACTGGAGCCTATCCCAGTAACTTTGGGCCTTAGACAGGGTACCCCCTGGACAGGGGCCAGCTTGTCGCAGGGCTGACACAGAGACGAACACAGAAAGACAACCATTCACGAGGGGCAATTTAGAGTCACCAATTAACCTAACACATGCATGTCTTTGGACGGTGGGAGGAAGCCGGAGTACCCGGAGAGAACCCACGGTAACACGGGGAGGACATGCAGAGTCCACCCAGAGAGTTGTAAAGGTTGTATGGTAGTAGCAGTATTAGCTGCAGCTGTCGCAGCACTAGTATTTGTAGTAATATTTATACTAGTACTAGTAGTAAAAATACCAATAACAGGGATAATAGTTGTATAGTAGCAGTAGTAGTAGAATTAGCACCAGTAGTAGTAGTTCTAACAGAAGTAAGGTAGTAATCATATTAGCTGTAGTAGTAGCAGCAGTAGTATTGATACCAGTACTAGTAGCAAGAATATCAATAACAGGGGTAACAGTTATGTAGTAGCAGTATTTATACCATTCATATTAGCAGTTATTGTAGTATCAGTAGCAGATTAAGTAAATCTTATGTTCAGTACATTTTTATCTTTGCTCATGTAATAATTTTTTTCTTGAGTAATATTATTATAAAAGTACATTTGGATATTTTGACTATACCTCATGTCTGTTCAAATTTTACATAAATTAATCTGATTAAAACGATACTGAAGAAACTTGCCACACTTGATTCAAATTCATTCAAACTTTATTCTTCACATTTTACGGTCACACATTAAAAAGCTTTGGGGCCACTAGCTCTGATTGTCTCCAGCCCCTCCCCCTCCTCACAAACTCTCAACATAACTCCAGTCAGATACATCCATTAACCAGAATGAACATCCACAAGAGGAGCCAATGATAAAATACAATTTGAGAATTGACATTTCTCTTTTTTTTCCTACATCAAAGCTCAACAATTACCCGAAAACAATACTGGGTTAATACTAAATGGACAGAAAAGGGTAATTTAATAATGACATTTTAATCAATTTGTCAAATACAGTGACTTCTGACCTTTAGAAAAATGCATCCATGTGTCTCTATGGCCATTGAAAAAGCACTTAGCGAGACAGGACGCCAAGGGGAAAATGGATCATAAATGAACCACTGGGATATTTTTAAGCCTTTTACCAATGGCCATGAACAAAAAAAGAATTTCAAATATTTATTATGTGCCTTGAGGCGGCCATATAACCTGGCTTTATGTTGTGGTGGCGACACTGAACACCTGAAAAAGGTTTATTTGTCGAGAGAAATTAAAATCATACATTAAAATGTTCAGGACCCGTCCGTTTGAATCACAGCATGTTTCAGAGGTGGAGAGTAACTTTGATTACTGCCAGTCATTCACTTTTTAGAAGTATTTTTTAACCTTGGTGCCAAAATAAGTAGTAGCAGTAGAAGTAGTAATAATAAGCAGTAGTAGTAATCAAGGTGGTATCAGTAGTATTGATAGTATTAGTTGTAGTTGTAGTCATAGTAGTTTTAGTAATGGTTTTAGTAGCAAAGTTAGTACTAGCAGTGTAGTAATCCAGGTTGTACCAGTGGCTGTACTGGTAGTATTAGTTGCAGTTATAGTTGTAGAAGTAGTAATTGTATCTGTAGTAGTAGTAGTAGTAGTAGAACTAGTAGAGGTAGTAAGTACTTTCTACTTTAGAAAAATATGTTGTAGTAGCAGCAGCAACAGTAGTAGTAGTTGTAGAAGTAGATTTTTAGTTGTAGCTGTTGCTAAAAAAAACTTCAAATTTGCCACTCAATACATTTACTAAGTAATACTTTTCTTGAGTATTTTTACTTCTACTTGAGTAATAATATTTTGAAGTAACAGTACTTTTACTTGAGTAAAGACCTGGAGTACATCTTCCACCTCTGACATGTTTTACCTTCTCTTCCAACACCTCCTTCACATAGACCTCAAACTTCATAGTAGTTGTTAAATTAAATAAAAATAAAAGATTTTCCTACACAGATTGAAATCACGTTTTGCATTTTTAAAACAAAATGCTTTTCTAAATAATTATTAACATTGTCATAAATAAGTGTCATTTGCTTTTTGTATTTGGAGCAATACAAAATGAAACAGGACATACAAAATGAAAAGAGGAGCAGACAGGAGCAGTGAGACAGAGGCTGAAATGTTACAGCAGTTCATGGTTTAGTCTCTGTGCTGTTGCTCCTGTCTGCTTTTCCAAACTGCGCGGACAGATATCTTTAAAAGTATGTAACTGAACAAAACACTGAACTAGTCCCCTTTAATCTAAAACATGTTGAAATGTGTAACCACTGAAGTAAATGTGACAGTATCTGTGATGATTCTTACACAGCAGCTATAATAATAGTCCCGAGTAAAAACAGTTTTTAAGCAGCTTTTGAACCAAATTTGACTTTATCAACTTAAAACCGTCAGTAGTAAACTTTACTAAAGGACAAAGCTGGTAATTTTATGTACAATGAATTTTCTGTCAACAATGTCCTTTGAGAGGTCCAAACCAAAAAATTAGTGGTTGGCCATTTATTTCTGATAAGACCAGTAATGGAAAGAGCATTTACCCCTGAACTAGCAGATCTTTGAGTCCAAGTATGGACACAATAGTTCCTAGGACTGTGACAAGACACAAATATCACAAGACGAGACACGAGACCGGGTTAACTGAGAATGAGATGAGATTTTTACATTATTGAAATATGTATTTTACACAAATTAAAAATGTAATCTATTCACCTGAAAATCATAAAATACAAAATTATTTAGGTGCATTTTTAAAATCAACTTACTTCTATTATCTGAATTATATGCAATAGCAGAACACTGCCAAATGTTTTGGCACAAACTCAAATGACAAATGAAAGAAAAAAAAGGTAAACAGAACCAGGACCAATGGTTACCTTCACCAGAATCTTGTAACATTTTGATCTTGCGAGATCACCAGCGAGATCTTGTCACACCCCTAATAGTTAACATTGCGAGATAGGACCAGTGCCCTAATTTGGACGTTTCTTCATTTATGTGTATTTTTGTACATGATAGCTTTCTTTGTCTTATGCACTGTGCTATAATCAAACCAACATTTAGACTTTAAATGAGCTAAACTATATGAAAACTCCCCTTTGACCCACCATTAGGTCCTGACCCACCTGTTGATAACCACTGCAACAGGAGAAAGTGGTGTCAATGGACAGTCTGTCAGCGTGTTCTTGTGACACTATGGCAGGTCTCTAAAGGGCCTACTTACTTCTATTATCCAAATACAGTGCATGTGTGTGAAATGGTGACTCTTAAATGCCCTTAGTGAATGAATGAGAGTTAATGGAATCAGTGCAAGCAGTTGTCTAGGTTTACCCTGATAGCCTCCTGCCCACACAGTCTGTAAAGGACATGTATGTTACCCTATAGTAGTACAAAACAATGCAAGTTCCTCATGTTTCTCTTTGTTATCGCCACAAAGCTTGTTCATATAACTGAGCCTTTGGTGACAGACATGTTATCGCTACTTCAGTGGAGGAAAGTTGATTTTGTCACAGAAAAGTCCATTGTTGGCCTGGATGTTTTTAAGAGGAAACTGTTGACAGTGATCTTGACAGACCCAGCTTTGTCCTTTAAAGCAAGTAAAACCTGTTCGAGTCCCAGTGTAATCTCTGCAAAAACACACACTGATCAGGCAGAACATTTATACCTTTATAGCTTTATGTCTAAACCAGCATTAACTTCAGTAATTTCTTATCCGTCTGTTGGTTCGGATCACACGGGGCCAGTCTTCACTTCCCACAGGCAGTTTTGGAGATGCTCAGTCTTGTAGCCATCACAAAAGCATGGCCATTTTTCCTGCTTCTAACACAACTCTGAGGACAAAATGTTCACTTGTTGCTAATATATCCCACCCACTAACAGGCGCCATGATGAAGAGATAATCTGTGTTATTCCCGTCACCTGTCAGTGGTCATAATATTACGCCTGATCGGTGTATATCTTCAATTCATAAATTCTTTAACAATTGTGCATTTTCACAGTTAAGATTGATTGAAATCCCCATTCAGAGTACAGAGGACAGCACAAGTGTCTCTTCATTATTGTATCGACTGCAACCACAAAAGCTGTGTGTGGTTGAGCACTTAACAACTACCCAATGAAAAATTCATTTAAAGCAACTACACTTGTTTTGATGTGCGGTTTGCAGAAGTGGTCGTTGTACTTTTGCATTATGTAAAACGTGTAGACCATGAATATTTTATACTGTTCGCCACATGCCAACTTGTGCCCGAAGCTTCGCTGAGCACACAGTTGGTGGTACCGTTTAAACCTAGTGATTCATCAAAGTAGCTACATCACCTCCCGAAAAAACTCCTATAATAAATAATATATAGTTTAATAAATCATTCACACGTTTGTAATGCCAACTTGGCTGGCCAACAAAGCAGAAAAAGCCACTTTGTTGCACATTCGCACACATCCTTTTCTTATCCAGTTACTCAGCACTCTATTGCTGAAAACATACAGCACTGCGCAAAAGTTTGAGCGAGGTGTGAAAAATAGTGTTACTGTTGAAGAGAAGAACTTTATTTTTGTTATAAATATTTTAGTAAAGGTGCGTAATGGGCCAAGGACAGAATAAGTAATGTTGGTGTGGGTCCTGATCGCTGTTTTAAAAGATTCTGTATGATTCTGAGATACAGACCCAGAGGCGGCAGTAGCTCGGTCGGTAGAAACGTTCACCCACTAAACTGAAGGTTGGCAGTTTGATCCCCGCTGCCGGCATTGCACACTGACACTTCAGTCACCTTGCCTGTCTGAATGTGTCAGTGTGATTGTGTGTTCGGTGGTGCAAAAAGGCAGCCACACTTCCTCCAGTCTGCTCCAGGGCAGTGGTGGCTTACGACCACTGACTGTGACTAAGGAGGGAATGAATAATGCACCAAATTGTCTAGAAGAGTGTCTAGAAAAGCACTATATAAGACTAATGCATTCTTCTTATTATTATAATTATTAAGTAGGAGTAGTCGTAGTATTATTATTGTTATTATTATTATTATTACTTTACTCACTAAAAGAACAAAATATTTATTTTAGTACACTCTTTTTACCATTGTGAGAAGGGTTATGGTTTAATGGAAAGAGCATTTACCCCTGAACTGGAAGGTCTTTGAGTTTGTGTCCAAGTTTTGGCACTATATCTCGAGATAGGACCAGCGCTTTGGTAGTGGTCTGCGCTCTTAGAATGCTTCAAGTTTTGATTCTTTGTTTCAAAGCCTTTCTGAAAAAAATACCAGAGACTTTTGCACAGTACTGTAAATATAAACATTTTAAACATGAGAACAACGCATTGAAGTGAATCATAGTTTTTGAAATGTCTTTTATAATCCCGCCCACCTCCACCACTCACTCGCTGCACTTTCGGCCTCTTCTTCCACCTCAATGCACAGCAGTGTAACCCAAGAACATTGCCCATAGGGTGCAGTGAATAAACCTAATTAAATATTCAAGCTTAGGTCTCGAGTCATTGTCCCGTTAAGTTGTTTTTCCTTTTTGTTTGTGCCGTTGTGGATAGCTTGGGTTGCTGCTGGTAGAATATCAAATCCAGGCTTTTTTATCTTGGCTCATTGGAGATCGTATTGCGTTACCTTAGATTTGCACCCACAGCCGTATACTTTGATGTGATGTAAGTATAGCAGGTTGTCCGCGGGGTTTCAGGCGCAATGGCTGCTTATAGGTAAAAGGCAAAGGTCGTAGTGTTAAGATGCTGGCTCTCTCTAGAAAATAAGTGTCTTTTTTTGAGTCCGGTAATGGTCGACCAAGCTCAGTATCCTTTGCCATACGGTCTTGAGAAGCTAGTTTAGCATCTTAAAAGAAGCCAGGACAAAAGCAGCGGGATACAGTGGTAGGATTGTGTAGATGTAACAATGCTAGGATGCAATTGTAATGTCCATTTGAGGGTCTCTTTGGAGGCCTGATCCCTTATGTCAGCATGTCTAGAAAAGGACTGAAAAGTGGCATATGTGGGAATAGACAGTGAGAACTCCCAAAATGAATGAACCCAAGCAACGTGATCCTACACCAGGGCGAGAGACACACAGAGTCCACTTTGTGCCGAACAATTGGAGAGATATCGGCGTTTCCCTGTTTTAGTCCTATAGTTGCAAAAAGACAGATTTGCTTCAAAGAGAACTTTTCACCTTACTTTCACCACCGCAGAGGTGAGCAATTGGACCAGACTGGATTCATGCCAGCCCTGATACCGTTTCACAGATTTCAGAGTTCACATCAGGTTCGCAAGTCCTCTCCTCTTTCCTTTCTTGGGACAAAGACTGGGCAATTTCTTCCTGGTTTTGTCCCCACTGGCCAACAATCGGCCTAAGCTGGACATTGCAGTTAATTGGGCGCTCAAATGTCCTAAATATTTTCAAGTCAATGTGGCTCTTGCTTTGAAGTCTGACTCTGGGTTCCCGCTGTTATTTTCGGGCTTGAGGTTGTCTTTGTGACCGGGGCAGGGGCAGCAGGTTTTAGCTCTATCCGGTGGATCTGAGGATGCCGTGGCATGACCGAGCGTACTGACTGTTGCGCTAAATGCGATCGGTATTGGTAAGTTCGCCGATAGCGTATTGATTGGGAACGAAGGAGAACTTTTGTGTACTGGATCTCTGGCATGATAAGTTTCAGACATACATCCGGCGGAGTCCATGCCCCAAAGCTAACGTTTGAGGGCAGCTCGTAGCCAACAATGTCGACTTTCCCATTGGGTTGCCACGGGCGCAAGTCTTTGTTTTTGATTTGCGCAGCAGAGCGGAGAAGTGGCATTTGTCCACCAAAACAGGTTCTCATCAGCCGCTCCTGAGCATGTCGCAGCAGTTGCACCTCTCTTGCCACACAGTCCAGGCCCAGAGCTGACAGCTGGCGCCACAAAGAGGCGTTAAAGTGGTCGTAGAGGTGAGCGTCCACTGAGTTCCAGTCACGGATCTTAGCTGAAAGGCCTGGTGTGAGACTCTGCTTGGAGCTCTCGGTTCTCATATTAAGTTTAAAATAGACAACATCATCCAAACTCCAGTTGAGAAGATGGCGAAGCAGAATCAGAGACTCATCAAAGTATTCAGAAATCATCACCAGTGAAAATGTCTTCTCCACTTGTTTTGTAAAGCTTTGAGCGTAAGCCACATCTGTTGCAGGACGGTCTTTGTCTCCACCCAAATCGAAAGTCAACGTGTTTCTTGCATACATCGAATCCTTTTCCTCTGCTCGATAATATCGCCAAGGATTATCTAGGAACGCCTCCAGAGAGACATTGGAGACTCTCTTAAAGCTCTGACAGTACTGGCTATAGTAGACAAACAAGGACTCAAACATAGAACTGGGCTCTCGCATTATAGTGATGTACAGTGTATTGTTAGGCATGAGCCGCTGCAGTTCGGCCTTGTTGAATCTCATGTGGTTGGTGACAATGTTCGGAGGGAGAGTGTGTGGGTGGACGAAGTGAGAGGTGAAGGTCCGCGGGTAGCAGAACTGGTGTCCACAGGCGGGAACGGGGAGAGCCACGGTGAGGTTGTGACGCTCGGCGAAACGAAACAGCAGGTTCTGCATTGTGGAGCTGGCCGTTTTGTGAGTCTTGAGGAAAACCACGTTGGTGTGTTTGGCTCTCGGGCCTCGGGGGACAGCGGGGCAGCCGAAATGGAAGGACTTTATGTTCCTGCAGGAAAAAAAAAAGACGAAGCAGTTATGTATTTGAAGTTAGACAAAAAAAAACCTCAGATATCAGTTAAATAGATCAGAGTATAGAGCGTGTTAGTACTGAGAATAACTATAGACAGAAGAGAAGGGATGATCTGGCTCAAGTACAGTCAAAATTTTATCACATCAGTTGTTTATTTATGGGTTAATAATTTATCTTGGGAGGAGTATGCAGCAAACAAGTCATTGCATTTTTATATTTGTACTTCAGTGGTTCCCAAATAGTGGGTCTGGGCCTAAAAGTGAGTCGAAGGGAAGTTGAATATAGTTTTGATGTTCAACAACTGTTTTCCCAGGTGATTTTTATTAGTACCACTTAATTTTCCAGTCTTTTGTTGCCCCTGTCACAATTTTTTTGAATTCTGTTTTTATTTAGATTTTACACCGTGTCCCAACATTTTTTGGGGAATTGGGGTTGTACTGTACTCTACCTAAGTGAAGACATCTGAAGTTATAATACAGTATTTAAGTAACCACTAACAACAAGGTCATACAGTGGTGTGTAACAGAGGGAGTTACAGCCTGCCTGGGCGTTGTGGGTTTGAGTCCGGACTCTGACAGAATATATCTTCCTGCTCTCCCCTGATTTCTTACTGTACTCTGTCCTAGCAATAAAGCCTAAAAAATAGCCAAAAATATCAAAAAAAAAAAAAAAAATGTTATTAACCAGTAATGAATCAGTAGTTAATATGTAATTAACAATAATTAAATTATATAATAATATATTATATTATATTATATTATATTATATTATATTATATTATATTATATAATAAAATATTAACATTTACTGAATTAACACTAACTAATCACTAATTTTGTCTTAATTTACCTGAGCTTACTACTCAACACTGGCAGAATGTAACAAAGTAAAAGTATTTAGTTACTTTACTTAAGCACAATTTTCAAGTATGTGGTCTTTACTTGAGTAGATTTGACAAAGGGTACTTTTACTTTTACTTCTATTACATTTTGGAGCAAGTATCTGTACTTTTTACTCCACTACATTTCTGAGCTGGTTTGAAGTACAAAGTATTTTTAGTTTTGGTAAATTCTTGTGTTTTTGTCATGGCCTCATTGTAGACACACAGTACTTAAATCTAACAGATGCAGTAAAGTAGTACTGCTTTAGAAACATCAGAATAATAAAGAGAGACCTCAGCGACAGGTTCAGTCTCTTCTACTGCAGCAGTTTGTTCATTTCATCTGGAATCAGCAAAATCCCTCACATTTAACTCATTCATGAGCTGTCGAGTCTGTGTGAAATACTTTTACTTTTTTACTTGCAAGTACATTTAAAAGTGAGTCATTTTATACTTTTAGTTAGGTAGAAATCTTAAGGTGATACTTTTACTTTTACCTGAATAAATATTTGCAAATTTATCTGTACTTTTACTTAAGTAAAGAAATTGAGTACTTCTTCCTCCACTGCTACTCAATAATTAAAAGTTAATAACAATGGTTATAACTTAGTGGTGTTTATTAATGCTGAAGTAATGCTTTGTAAATAACTAATAAACTAGTTACTAATCCTTAACTAAGGTTTACTGTGAGTTATTCTAAAGTGTTACCAAAAAACAATTATGCCCACTTCTATGTTGACACCAGACATATTATCACTCACCAGTTCCAGTGTCCTCCTTGGTGCAGCAGGAGACTGACGGTACTGATGATGACGAAGAACAGAAAGATCTTCTTCTGCCACATTTTCACAGGATCTGCAGGAGAGAGAGAGAGAGAGAGAGAGAGAGAGAGAGAGAGAGAGGAGACTGGTTAAAAATAAAACAAAACATAAATATAGAGAGATGTGTTAATAACATAACTGGTAGAGGATGTAAAGTGAATTTTCCCTTTTCTGCTCACTTTCCAAATACATACAGTATACTATAGTTCACCTGATCCTACAAGGTACAGAGGAAATGGTCTTATAGTACAATAAGAAGAAACAGATGAAATGTCTGTGGTGCACAATGTTTTCAAAATAAAAAATATTGTTATTCATTCTGATTACGCTACAGCTCCATCTTTTAGGATACTGATGGCTTATTAATAGTGGTAAATGTGCAACAAAAATTGCTGCATGCCATGAATATTTAACTACAAGCAAATTAGTCCTGCGCCTTTTGGGTTCTACTTATTCCTGTAGTGCATTTAAGTAAAAATTTTGAGTAGCTCTCGAGAAAGACAGGGACATGAGGCTAACCGAGACAACATATTAGAGGTGAATTAACAATAAATAAATTGGTTGTACAAGGTCAGATTTATTATTTGTACCATTGTAATCATACACAATAGTCTAATCCCACTGTAAAACGTGTAGACCATGAATATTTTACACTGTTCGCCACATGCCAACTTGTGCCCAAAGCTTCACTGAGCACACAGTTGGTGGTACCGTTTAAACCTAGTGATTCATCAAAATAGCTACATCACCTCCCCCAAAAAAACTCCTATAATAAATATTATGTAGTTTAATAAATCATTCACACGTTTATAATGCCAACATGGCTGGCCAACAAAGCAGAAAAAGCCACTTTGTTGCACATTCACACACATCCTTTGGTCACATTGAATTACAAACCTCTCTATTTCAGAAAGTCCCAACACTACCTGACACTACCGGGACCTGGGAACTCGTCCAGTTGTCTCTTCATTGCATCACATCTGCATCACAATGGTTAATGTCCGCTTTGGTGATTACATTTGCCTAAGTTACTGTCCAGACTTGTGCCAGCACTCACAGATATTCAGCTCACATTACGGTGAACATGTGGTCCGAGGCAGGCTGGTGTAACACAAGACCTGAGTTATGTCAACCCGATTCCTGCACAGTCATTTGGGCACAGTCAGAAGGGACCCAAGCTGTGGTGCAAAATGTTTATTAGTTTCATAACAGGTGCGTCTAAAATAATAGGACATTGTGCAAAAATGAAAGCATCTTTGATAAGAAAAACTCCATATTGTGTGAGCTTGTTGTTAAAAATGTTGCATAGAGAAATAGCAGCTTGTTCCTTGTAAATAATAAAATACTCAGTGGTTCCAGCTCTTAAACCCTCGAACAGCTGGGACTAAGCTGCCAGTGGTTAAGCTCACCATGAACAACAAACAGACAGATGGACAGAAAGCCCCTAACAAGTGCTAATGCTTTCATGCTAATTCAATAGTGTGGCTTTTGGCTGGTAATCTCTTAATGTCAGAACAAAATGGAATCTAGACTCATATGAACCAACTAATAATTTACTTTTGCAAATTTTCTGCACTTAGATGGCTGATGAAAGTAGCAGAGCCTGGCTCGAGGGCACTTGGACAGCTGCTGTTGAACGGCAAGCTATTATTTATTCATTGTATACATTTGCTCAAGTCTAGACTCAACCTTAGGGCAACAGCTGAGCCAACGTAGTTCACTATTTCTATTCAAATGATGTTTTTATGTGAATGCATCCTATCAGAGCCATCAGCAAGAAATGACAGCTTCATGAAAATGTGCAGAAATGGTTTCAGGCAACAATTAACACTCATATGATAGCTTATGTTTAGGATTTGTTTTTCAGAAAGCTACTAGTTGCTATATGGAAAGCAACAGGTGGGAGAAGTACTTCAGATCTGTACTCGTAATGTACTTCAAGAAATATAATAAAGTAGAGGCAAAAATACTCAGATACTTGAGTAAAGGTAAAATAGTATTGCAGTGGTATAGGTCAGTTGGTAGAGCAGCGGCGCACAACAACTGCAACCTCTGTGTCATGGGTTCGAGTCTGTACTGCAGCTCTTTGCTGTATGTCTCTCCCCTCTCTCTCCCCCATGATTTCCTGTCACTACTAGCAGTGTGACATGATCTTGTAAGATCAAAAAGTCAGAAGATTCTCTAGAAGGTAAAAATCGGTCTCATGATCTCAGTTTGTGGCAAAACATTTGGCAGTACATACTGTACGATCTGCTGTTGCATATAGTTCAAATAATAGAAGTAAATACCATTCATTGCAAGTTGATTTTAAAAATGCACCTAAATAGTTTTGCATTTTATGATTTTCAGGTGAATAATTGAATTTTCATTAGAGTAAAATACATTAAAGTATTTCAATACCGTAAAAATCTAATTCTCGTTAACCCAGTCTCGTGTCTTGTCTCATTTCGTGGGATTTGTGTCTTGTAACACCTCTATTCACTACTCTACTGTATACTGTCTAATAAATGCTTAAAACTAAGGCTTAACTACTACTAATACTACTACTTTTATTACCACTAGTGCTATAATTCTCCTAAAGCTACCACGATTACTATTACTACCAGCCTTGCTACAAAGTCAAAATAGATCCTTACACTTACTAATTTCAAGACTTAAAAGTGATTTAGCAGGTTTTTTACACCAGATGCCCTTCCTGCCACAATGAGCCACACACTGTGACTGGAGTAGGCAAACTAGTGAAGTGTCTTGCCTAAGGACACAACAGCAGTATGCACTGGGTGGAGCGGAAAAGCAGTCCCCCAACCCACCTCTTAACCTCCAGCATCAGTGTCACCTCCTGCCTAAAAGAAACATTTTTTAGCATTATCTGAGCCTCAAACCATCTTTAAATTATACCTGACACATTTTCAGCACTATTTCTTATAATAGTCCTGGGACATGTGTGTTTCTGTCTATTACTGTCTCCTCACTGTCAATCATGTGACTCCCACGGGAACCAATGGGATCTCTTCCAGGAGGCACTCGCTCAAAAACATTTCACTTAGAGGGGTAATGTTACTGACAAAACCCATTAGCGCAAAGTGATAGGCTGCAATTTTGCATCTTGTAGACAACAACAAAATCCTCAAAATTACTTTTCAAACTTATGAACACTTACTGTCCAGGCTGATTGACGCAAACGAAAGAGAAAGATGCTGCAATAAGATGAAAATGTAAAAAAAAAAAAAAAGCTTCAGCCATTTTAAACAGCTAGCTATAAAGATTTACTTTGTGACCTTAAATGGGTTTTGGATCCCTTCTCCTCCAATTAGTTGATTATCATGTGATACTTTGTTAGTTTTATCTCTAATTTCCTATTCTTTCCTGTCAATTTTTCCCTTTCTGGGGCAGCAACAGCAATCGCCATCTGTAGTAATTTGCGTATTTGTCATAGGTTTTACACCAGATGGCCTTCCTGACACAATCCTCTCGATTTATCCAGGCTTGCGACCTTGTGGGTAAATGATTAAAAAAAAGGCTATTGGAATGGAATTAAAAGCCATAAAGTCATATTATAAAAAAATAAAATACACATATACTATGCAATACTACTAATACTTTGATTAAGCAGGTTATGAAGTGAAATAAGCCTTGTTAGTTTTAAAAGTGAGCCAAAGCCTGTGTCATGGCTCCTGTCTGCCTCTCCAAACTGTGATTGTGCCAACAGTCACCTTCTTTAAGCAAATTAAGGACGTTACCTATCCCTAAGTACCTCATAAATCATGCAAGTACGCAAGTAAAAGTAAATGCATTTTTTAAAAGTCTACACATTTCCCTTGGGTTAATTTCTTATGAACATTTTGCAGTATTAGCGAAGACACTGCACGAAAAAAGTGTCACCTGTTCACACTGTAAGGATGCCAATGACCTATTTTCTTTTATCTCTGGGCTCAAGGTAAATTTGCATAAGGAATTGCCGGCGTAAAGCCTAAAAAAGCTATTCTTAAATTAATCCCTAAGGTGCTCCGACTCGCCGAGGATGAAGTAAAAGTAGTGAAATTGAGACTTCACTTCTTGGTCTGAGTAGTCCGGGGTCTGGCGGCGTGAGATAGAAAAAGAACCGGATCAAGTGACATGCGGAGGTAATAAGAAAGGGATTTAAGTGGCTTTTTCAGTGCCGCTCCCCTTCATCAAGCCTCGCAAGATAGACAGACAACCCACTTTAATTAAAATAGTCTGATTGGGTTTCTCTGATGATTGGTGTATTATAAAAGCGTAGAGCGAGGAAACACGATCCCTCCTCATTAGCCGGTCGTGTGGCAGTAAGGCGAGAGATGCGCATTAATGTTTGTGTATTGATTTAATGATTAAGTGTAGGGTTAATCCACAGGGAGAAGTGTGTATTTACAGGATTTCAAGATAAAATACAAATTGCCTTTTTAAGATAATACTTAGATCTCATAAGGTGTCAACACATTTATATCTTCCAAATACATTTATCTTCTGCTTATTGCCAAAAGGTACTGGAGCCTAGTATTTTGGGTTGACTTGGGAGGACAGTGGCCAGCTAGTCCCAATGGTGACACAGAGACAGACCATTCACTCTCACATTCACTCAGTAGGGGTGATTTAGAGTCACCAATTCACCTGCATGTCTTTGGACGGTGGGAGGAAGCCCGGAGAGAACCCTCAGTAACACGGGGAGGACATACAGACTCCATCCAGAGAGTTTGTGTGTCGGCCCGAGGATCAAACCCATGATCTCCTTGCTGGGAGGCGAGAGCACAAACCGCTCTACCACCATAACATGAAGGCCATAGTAAACTAACTTGGTTGTGTAAAAAGTAGGTCACAATAAATAAAAAAAAATCAGGGATTAAATCTGGTCCTGCCACTGACGTAGAGCAGTAAAACCTTATTTGCAAGTTGGAAAAAGAGCAAAAAAAAAAACAACAACTGCTGCTTCATTTTTTCATCTTCTTAGAGGTTCATGGAGTCCATTCTGGGTATTTTGGGCCTGAGGCAGGGTACACACACTGGACAATGGATTCACACTGACAGACAACACATTTCACTCTCACAGTCATCACAATTCAGCATTCACCTATAATGTTTAGTTTTTCATTTTATTTTATTTTTTATTCAAGCATTCTTTAACCAGAAAAGTCCCATTGAGATTTACAGATCTCTTTTTCAAGGGAGTCCTGGCCAAGAGGCGTCAACAACATAACCCACATTTCCTACAAAATACAATAAAAACGGAAGTAGGAGTTAAGACAATGAGATAAAAGACGCATTTAGAACCAGTGGTAGGTAAGCGATTGAATCTCCTTTCAAAATAGACTCAAAATGATCCAAAGGGACAAGATTTTGTAGTTTTAAGGTCTCCTGTAAACCGTTCCAGTCTGTAGGAGCATGATTCTGAAAAGACATTTTTCCACTCTCTGTCCTGACACTGGGGACAGTCAGAGTGTGGACGTCCTGAGAGCGTAGTGCATAAGGTTCATCAGACTTCTGCTGAAGATACACACCAAGATACTGAGGGAGCAGACCAAGAAGTCCTTTGTATATAAGTCTGTACCGATGTGTCAACAGACGGGTCACCAGAGCAGACCAGTCAACCCGGGAGTACAGGTTGTAGTGATGGGTTACAGCAATAAACAGGAAAATGTTTATTCCCAGCTTTATTTATTGTAAATTCAGAGAGCTGCTCCTTTTTTACTCTATTTTAGGTACAAACACAAGGTCTACTACTCTTTGATGGTACTCTATGTCGACAATAAATACAGTGTTTTTAATTAATGAATGGTTGTCTGTCTGTGTTGTCTCTCTGTCAGCCCTGCGACTTGCTGGCCCCTGTCCAGGGCATACCCCATCAGGCCCAAAGTTACTGGGATATGCTCCAGGACCTGTGACCCCTGACAGAAATAAGCAGAAGATAAATGACGTGCCATAAGGACAAAGGCTCTGTAAACCACAAAAGAGTGCTCACCACAGTGGCAGGGAACAGTACACTGAAGGAACACTTTGTCCACCTTTAAGCAACCATATGTTGTTAAAAACATGCTGCACTGACCTTGCACAGTGAAGCGTACTGCCCTTGTGGAAAAACAGTATTCTTGTTTACTGTTTACATGATGACTATTTTTCTAATGAGCTTGACTTTGTTTAGGGACATTTATGTCACGGTCCAGCTCAAATTTTCCCTGCAGCCATTTTAAACTTTCTTTTCCAAGTCCTTTTTTATCATTTCTATCTTTGCTCTGTACCGTTGCTGTCACGCTGCTTTTTAGTGAAATTGTGCTATCTCTAAATGTCAGCTGTTTGTGAATCAATACAGATGACAGTGGGACAGTTCTCAGTGAATCTGGACTCCTACAAAGTCTAAATTCTGCAGACCGCACAGTGTTGGATGAAATGAAGTGAAGGGACAGATATACGGTAAAGAGATGGGAGAGTGGCAGGTGTGAAATGTTGGTTGATTCTGGTTGATACAAAAGTGGCAAAGGTCAAATTCAAAGTTTGTAAGCTTGAATTTTGTGTAGGAGCCACTATGAATTATAATAGCAATTAAAGCCGCAAGCGGCATTGGTAGGCCCTCGCCGGCCGAAACCGGAGCTGGGGCAGAGAAGAAACCATTTTGCCAAATTTTGTGTTGGTACCTTTTGATAAAAAAAACTGCAAAAAGCGTCCTAATACTCCATAGAACTGCATTAAATGGAATTCTCATTGGAAAATAATGGCAGAATTCGACCTTCGCCATGGCAACACCAAATGAAATACGACTTGGGTACCATTGGAATTTTTGATCAGGATGACATCAAGAATATTTGTGCCGAATTTGACAAATTTTCATTCAAGTATTATTTTTTCTGTCCATAGAAATTTTTGTTTCAGTCCCATTGGAATAAAATGGCAGGTTTCAGTCATCGCCATGACAACACAGTATAAAATATGACATGGGTCTCATTGGCTTTTGTGATCGGTGTGACATAAAGTATTTTTCTGCCAAGTTTCATAAAATTTGGAAAAACTAAATTTTTTACTGACCATATAAATATTTGTCTCATTCTGTAGGGGGCGCTATTGCGGCAAATTTCATTATTTCTTATTTAATGGGTTTAGGCTTGGAGGGTTTATGAGTGTTTAAAATTTGAGCCAAATTGGAGTTACTATGTGCGAATTGTAGCAAATTGCAGGTACGGAGAAATCGAAAAAAAATTCGTAAACTTTGAGGCTGCGCCGCACAAAAACCGTAAAACTTTTGCGAAGAATTTGGATAACTTTTAATGCCCCACTTCTGTAGATGATATAGAGCCATTTTGAGCTAATTAGGTGAAATGCCCAAGGAGGAGATAGAAAAAGTACGACGTGTGCAAAATTGCTGACTCAGCACTTCGCAGATTTCAATCCAAGATTACCGACTTCTGGTTTGTCAGAGGGCGTGACCATAATAATATTTTTTGTTTGGTTCCATGTCAGCAATGTGATTACCGAATCTGGTGGGTCTACGCCAAAGTTTACGTTCGGCCGACTCCCATTGGCGTAATGTATTTTCAATTTTGTAGGTGGCGCTGTCGCGCCACTTTTGTATTGTTAAATATGGCGCCTAAATAAAACAAAATTTTTCAGCAAACCTGAATTTTGAGCAAAATTTGGTGAGTTTTTATAAATGTTCAGGTGGTCAAATTAGCGCTCAAAGAGCAGAAGAAAAATAAAAAAAAATAAAAAGAAAGAATAAAAATTAAAGCCGCAAGCGGCATTGGTAGGCCCTCGCCGGCCGCAACCGGAGCTGGAGCAGAGGAGAAACCATTTTGCCAAATTTTTTGTTGGTACCTTTTGATTAAAAAACGGCAAAAAGTGTCCTAATACTCCACAGAACTGCATTGAATGTAATTCCCATTGGAATAAAATGGGAGAATTCGACCATCGCCATGGCAACACCGAATGAAATACGAGTTGGGTACCATTGGAATTTTTGATCAGGATGACATCAACAATATTTGTGCTGAATTTGACAAATTTTCATTCAAGTATTATTTTTTCTGTCCATTGAAATTTTTGTTTCAGTCCCATTGGAATAAAATGGCAGGTTTCAGTCATCGCCATGACAACACAGTAAAAAATATGACATGGGTCTCATTGGCTTTTGTGATCGGTGTGACATAAAGTATTTTTCTGCCAAGTTTCATAAAATTTGGAAAAACTAAATTTTTTACTGACCATATAAATATTTGTGTCATTCTGTAGGGGGCGCTATCGTGCCAAATTTCATTCTTTCTTATTTAATGGGTTTAGGCTAGGAGGGTTTATGAGTGTTTAAAATTTGAGCCAAATCGGCATTAATATGTGCGAATTGTAGCAAATTGCAAGTATGGAGAAATCAATTTTTTTTTCGTAAATTTTGCGCCCGCACCGCACAAAAACCGTAAAACTTTTGCGAAGAATTTGGATAACTTTTAATGCCCCACTTCTGTAGATGATATAGAGCCATTTTGAGCTAATTAGGTTAAATGCCCAAGGAGGAGATAGAAAAAGTACGACGCGTGCAAAACTGCTGACTCAGCACTTCGCAGATTTCAATCCAAGATTACCGACTTCTGGTTAGTCAGGGGGCGTGGCCATAATAATATTTTTTTTTTGGCTCCACGTCAGCAATGTGTGTACCGAATTTGGTGGGTCTACGACAAACTTTACGCTTGGCCGACTCCCATTGGCGCAATGTATTTTCATTTTTCCAGGGGGCGCTGTCGCGCCACTTTAGTGATGTTCTGTATGGCACCTATATTAAAAAAAATTTTCACGCACGCGTGAATTTTGGGCAAAATTTGGTGAGTTTTCATAAATGTTCAGGGGGTCAAATTAGCGATCCTTGCGCAGAAGAAAAATAAAGAATAATAATAATAAAAATAAATATAGCCGCAAGCGGCAATCATAGGCCCTCGCCCGCCGCGACCCGGAGCTGTGCCAGATTTACTAAACTTGCTGCATTTGGCTCTGTAGAAATTTACCAAATGTTTTGTGGTCCATAGGATTACATTGTGTAGGATTCCCATTCAAATTTAATGATAGGTTTTCTGTTGTTGCCACGGAAACACAGTTAGAGTTAGAACATAGGTCCCATTGACTTCTTTTGTTGCTGGGGTGAGACGCAGATGTGTGCCAAATTTTGCACATTTATGATGAACTAAATTTTTTCTGTTGCATTAAAGATTTATAGTGTTTTCCCATTAGAATAAAATGGGGGGTTTCAATCATTGCCACGGCAACACCATAAAAAAAATGACATAGGTCTCATTGGCTTTTTTGATCAGGGTGACATAACAGAATTTTCTGCCAAATTTCGTACATTTCTAAAAAAGTAATTTTTTTGCGTGCCATATAAATATTTGCTTCATTCTGTAGGGGGCGCTAACGTGCCAAATTTTATTTTTTCTTTCTAAATGGATCAAAGACTGGGATGTTAATAAGTGTTTCAAATTTGAGGAAAA
Source organism: Bostrychus sinensis (assembly GCA_020698575.1). Taxonomy (NCBI): domain Eukaryota; kingdom Metazoa; phylum Chordata; class Actinopteri; order Gobiiformes; family Eleotridae; genus Bostrychus; species Bostrychus sinensis. The sequence continues at coordinate 17,522,505 of CM036252.1, forward strand.
TTGGAGTTCGCTTGCGCGAACTGTAGCATTTTATGTTTACATAAAAATCGATAAAATTTTCGTAAAGTTTGCGGCTTCGCTGCATGAAAACCGTAAAAGATTCTACAAAAATTTTGATAACTTTTGATGCCACACTTCTCAAGATAAATTTCACCAAATTTGAGCACATTCGGATAAACGCCCTAGGAGGAGATAGAAAATGTACGACGTGTACAAAAACTGCTGAGTCATGCTTTCAGATTTTTATTCCAATATGGACGACTTTCTGTTTGTCGTGCGGCGTTGCCATAATAATATTTTTTACTTGTCCTGTCATAAAGCATCTCTGCACCAAATTTGGTGATAATACGATGAAATTTTTTTTGACCGTACTCCCATAGGCGCAATGTTATAAAAATTTTGTGGTGGCGCTGTCGCGCCAATTTTTATTATTTTTTAATATGGCCTATATTAAAAATTAGCTTGCCACCAACCTGAATTTTGGGCAAAATTTTGTGCAAGTTCGTAAATGTTCACTGGGTGAAATTTGCGATACCGTGAAGTAAGAAGAAAAAGAATAAGAATAATAATAATAATAATATTCCTTACAATAACAATGTAGCCGCTTTCGCGGCTACCACGATATATATATTTTCGGAAAGCTCGCGTGCATTGCTACTTGTTCATGGGGGTCCTGTGTCACTGACGAGCACTATCGTGCTCGTCAGTGACTTATGCATGGGCTTCGGCCATTGAGCTACTTTAGCTCTGAACAACTATAAATATGCGTTTTTCCCACCACATACCTATATGCACTGAAAGTGCACAATGCCATGAGTGTGTACGTGAGTGTTTGGTGAGGGAGGAGCGCTTCGCGCTCTGTTTTACGTGCGCTTCGCGCACTTTTGGGGCAGTGCGCTTCGCGCACTGCTGTTCAATCACAATAGGCCCTGCGCCATCTCTGGGGGCTCGGGCCTAATAATAATTTTAGCAAAAACAATATATCCGTTTACATTATACCCACAAATTATATATTTTCGGAAAGCTCTCGAGGTCCCCCACGTGACCGTGGGGTCAAATGTCAATGACGAGCGCTTATGCGCTCGTCATTGACATTTGAGTGGACTTCGCCCATTGACTTCCATTCATTTTCAGCCAATACAAGTATGTGGCTTCCATACCTGAGCTATATATAATTGTGTAGGACTGGATGCCATGAGTGTGTACATGGGAAAGCGCTTCGCGCTTTATTTTTGTGCGCTTCGCGCACTTATGAGTGGGCTTCGCACACTGACTTCCATTGATTCTGAGCGAAAACAAGTATGTGGCTTCCATACCTGAGGTATATGTGTTTGTGTAGTACTTGATGCCATGAGTGTGTACATGGCAAAGCGCTTCGCGCTTTGTTTTTGTGCGCTTCGCGCACTTTTGGGCAGTGCGCTTCGCGCACTGCTGTGCAGACACAATAGGCCCTGCGCCACCCTTGGGGCTCGGGCCTAATTAAAGCCGCAAGCGGCATTGGTAGGCCCTCGCCGGCCGCAACCGGAGCTGGGGCAGAGGAGAAACCATTTTGCCAAATTTTGAGATTGTGAGTTTTAATAAAAAAACGGCAAAAAGCGTCCTAATACTCCATAGAACTGCATTGAATGGAATTCCCATTGGATTAAAATGGCAGAATTCGACCTTCGCCATGGCAACACTGAATGAAATACGACTTGGGTACCATTGGAATTTTTGATCAGGATGACATCAAGAATATTTGTGCCAAATTTGACAAATTTTCGTTGAAGTAAATTTTTTTTTGTCCATACCGATTTTTGTTTCAGTCCCATTGGAATAAAATGGCAGGTTTCAGTCATCGCCATGACAACACAGTATAAAATATGACATGGGTCTCATTGGCTTTTGTGATCGGCGTCACATAAAGTATTTTTCTGCCAAGTTTCGTCAAATTTGGAAAAACTAAATTTTTTACTGACCATATAAATATTAGTCTCATTCTGTAGGGGGCGCTATCGTGCCAAATTTCATTCTTTTTTATTTAATGGGTTTAGGCTTGGAGGGTTTATGAGTGTTTCAAATTTGAGGCAAATCGGAGTTAATATGTGCGAATTGTAGCAAAATGCAAGTACGGCGAAATTGAAATTTTTTTCGTAAACTTTGGCACTGCGCTGCACAAAAACCGTAAAACTTTTGCGAAGAATTTGGATAACTTTTAATGCCCCACTTCTGTAGATGATATAGAGCCATTTTGAGCTAATTAGGTTAAATGCCCAAGGAGGAGATAGAAAAAGTACGACGCGTGCAAAATTGCTGACTCAGCACTTCGCAGATTTCAATCCAAGATTACTGACTTCTGGTTTGTCAGGGGGCATGGCCATAATAATATTTTTTGTTTGGCTCCACCTCAGCAATGTGTGTACCAAATTTGGTGGGTCTACGACAAACTTTACGCTTGGCCGACTCCCATTGGCGCAATGTATTTTCAATGTTGTAGGTGGCGCTGTCGCACCACTTTTGTATTGGTAAGTATGGCACCTAAATAAAACAAAATTTTTCAGCACACCTGAATTTTGGGCAAAATTTGGTGAGTTTTCATAAATGTTCAGGGGGTCAAATTAGCGCTCAAAGAGCAGAAGAAAAATAAAAAAAAAGAAAGAATAAAAATAATAAAAATTTTAGCAAAAACAATATATCCGTTTACATTATACACACAAATTATATATTTTCGGAAAGCTCTCGAGGTCCCCCACGTGACCGTGGGGTCAAATGTCAATGACGAGCGCTTATGCGCTCGTCAGTGACATTTGAGTGGACTTCACCCATTGAGTTCCATTCATTCTCAGCCAATACAAGTATGCACCTTTCATACCTGAGGTATATATGATTGTGTAGGACTGGATGCCATGAGTGTGTACATGGGAAAGCGCTTCGCGCTTTGTTTTTGTGCGCTTCGCGCACTTATGAGTGGGCTTCGCCCACTGACTTCCATTCATTCTGAGCAAAAACAAGTATGTGGCTTCCATACTTGAGGTATATGTGTTTGTGTAGTACTTGATGCCATGAGTGTGTACATGGCAAAGCGCTTTGCGCTTTGTTTTTGTGCGCTTCGCGCACTTTTGGGCAGTGCGCTTCGCGCACTGCTGTGCAGACACAATAGGCCCTGCGCCACCCTTGGGGCTCGGGCCTAATAATAATAATTTTAGCAAAAACAATATATCCGTTTACATTATACCCACAAATTATATATTTTCGGAAAGCTCTCGAGTTCCCCCACGTGACCGTGGGGTCAAATGTCAATGACGAGCGCTTACGCGCTCGTCATTGACATTTGAGTGGGCTTCGCCCATTGACTTCCATTCATTTTCAGCCAATACAAGTATGTGGCTTCCATACCTGAGCTATATATGATTGTGTAGGACTTGATGCCATGAGTGTGTACATGGGAAAGCGCTTCGCGCTTTGTTTTTGTGCGCTTCGCGCACTTAAGAGTGGGCTTCGCCCACTGACTTCCATTCATTCTGAGCAAATACAAGTATGTGGCGTCCATACCTGAGGTATTTGTGTTTGTGTAGTACTTGATGCCATGAGTGTGTACATGTCAAAGCGCTTCGCGCTTTGTTTTTGTGCGCTTCGCGCACTTTTGGGCAGTGCGCAAAGCGCACTGCTGTGCAGACACAATAGGCCCTGCGCCACCCTTGGGGCTCGGGCCTAAATATATTGATATTGAAATATAAAAAGTCTCATAATATTGTTGTGGACTTGATGGTAAGCTCCCAGGGCAAATGCGTATTGTTGCAGTGGAATGGTAAAAAAGCAGAGGGAAATACATAGACCATGATCCTTTGCTCTGTTTCAGTGCACTTCTTTAGTCTTAATCTTCTGAAATATCACAATAATTAATGGACTAAAGCCTCATCAGGGCATATTTAGAGAATATGTTTTGTTATCGTGAGCATATGTAATATTGTGAGATTAATATTGGTACATACAGATTTTGAGAATTTTTTGAGTACCACCTTTAACTTCTTTTAAGCACTTAAAGGTGTGTGTTAAAGAATTTCCAAAACCTACACCAATAGGTAGATTTTATATTTACAATAGTGATCCATAGACTTTATTTTGGGCTTTCAAACTTCAAGCATCTGGACAATCCCCACAAATAACTTCCTTTTATTTTTGAGCTTCTTGCCTGTCTTTGGAGGGTGCAAAGGTATTTTTTCAACAATGAATGCATTTATAGGGTCAACAGCAGCTGCCACTATCCACACAGTCCACTGCATTAACCTTATACCACACAACCTTTGACTGCAGCGACATACCACAGACAAACAGCGTCGGTCTTGTGTGTGTGTGTCCGTCAATAGGAGCTTTACAGGCACAGATTAAACCATGTATCATATGGCACATGTGGCTAATCCAGTAAATATTTCACACTGTACAGTAGCTTGTGTGTCTAGGGCTGCTAATGTGAGGAGGAACAAACGCCACTTCCTTTTTATAGCTACATGCAAATAAAAATAAGAAAAAGTCACCATGTATCTATCTTCTCCAGTAAAAAGTTTTCTATATTTTAAGCATTTCTTCTTTATGTTGACTATACAATACTAGCTGGTTCTAATCATCTCAGTGCAAATGAAGCCATAGCAAACTTTAGCGTGTATGCAGTAGCAGAGACACTCTTTTACAACCAAGGTTTCCTACACGGTAAGGATCATAAGCAGATTATTTACTGGCTTCAAACTCAGGTGTAGGTTATGGCAGGACATAAATTAAATCATTGATGTTTAGAATGTTTATTTCTGACCATGCCGCCTCTAACCTAGGTTCCTTTTTTGGTTGGCTCAGTTTTAATTATCTTCCCTTTTATCCTGACTTCTGAAAAAACAAGTTTGCATACTCTGTACACGGAACAAAAGATCTTTCGACAACATGATAAAAGTAATAAACACACACTACACACTATTTTTGAGCATTGCCTGCTATACCCATGCCATACATTATTATTGTAATTTACAAATGTTGAGCCTTTTATGCTCAACCAATCTTGAGAAGCATTTTCTCCATTTCTACCAACCATTGTTGCACTATTGTGTTCTATTTGCTAAAGCCAGCCATCCTGATTCTTTCTCTATTGTATACAACACATTTCTTTGGTTCCTGTTGATTTTAACTAAATTTCCAGAAGGCAGAGCAAATGAATGCGAACTATGAATAAAACTACATCTGAAGGCAATTGGATAAAGATGGAGCCAATCAAAAACAGCTATAGTACCAACATACACAGATCTGACTCGGCTCTGACACAATTTGCTGCATAGAGCCTGCCCCTATTTCAGGAAAAACAAATATGGCTGGTCAGGAAGGACTGATGTCAGTGTAAATAGGTTGGAATGGAAAGGGCTCCTATACCCACTTCACTAAGAAAAGTGAATGGGTCAGGTCTACTAGACAACCCTTTATCTGCTGTATCTTTGAATCTAAACTTTTCCATTGCCAAAAGGGGCCACAAGCCAGTGTACTCCTTGTGCCGGTTCCTGAGCCCGAATAAACGAAAAGGGTGTCAGGAAAGGCATCTGGCGTAAAACATATGCCAAATAATTAGCAAATCACAGCGCACTGGGAGGCGGATGATTTACTGTGGCAACCCCCGGGGGAAAAATAAGCCACAAATGAAGAAGAGACAATAGCAGCAGAAAAGGCGTATGTCTAGACAGTTTTCTATTAAAGAAAAGGTGACGGAAAAGTCCTTGAAGATGCTGTGTAATGTGTTATTGAAGCCCTGAGTTTTGACTTCAAGGTGGAAAAGTGTGACAGTTTTAAATGGTGTTCACGTTTGATTATCTGTGTATTTTACAAAGGCTAGACTCAAGGTGACCCCGGCTCTGCTGCTTCACTGCTCTGCTCTGCTCTGCTCTTCTCCCCAAAAGAAAGAGAGATAAGAAATAAACAACTGTAAGGACAGCGTGTGGGCAATAACTGAAGCCTGAGAGAGAGCCAGACCCTGCAGCTGCCCAGAACTGCTGCTCCCAGACAAATGTCAGAAAAGACAGGGGAATTGACACAAGGCTAAAAAATACACACGGTGGTAAGAAGTGCTGCATAATGGTGCGTTTGTCTTCCACTTTCCTTCTGCATTTTCACTTTCAGTGTCAACACAGCAAATCATCAGCCATCTAGCATGCAGTGATTTGCATATTTGTTGCTCTCCATTTATCCGGGCTGGTTAATATTCCTTTTGATTCTGTGTTTTTGATTAACTACAAAAATATATATTAAATCTTGGTTACTGAATAGGGCTGAACAATAAATTGCAAAATTATGATTATTACAATATCAACAGTTGTAATACTAAATGACTATTTGCATTGTAACAAGTTGAGGGTGACATTTACTCGCTGCCTTACACAATTAAAGCCCAAAAGGAGCCTCAAATCAAACTGCTATGTATCAAAAAGTACTTACTCAGACCTGGTTTAGTGCTGGGTTTTGTTTGTTTTATGATGCAAATTTGACTTGTTTGAGCCTTCTAAGTTATAATGTTATTCCCTGATCAAAAACATCAATCAACAAACCCTCTACATCCATGCTCTGATTCATTTATCCAAAAAAGGGTGTACGGCTTTTTTCCTCATAGCTGTTTTTCATTTTGTAGTAAAATGGCATCATACAAAAAAGTTTAAAGAAGTGAAATGCTCTTTTTCTTTATGTTCAAAAGTGTGACTGTGAAGAAAAGCGTAATATATCCTCTTTAAAGATAAATAAAGTGCCTTAAATCAAACTATACTGTGTCTATACAAAAAAGTACTTGTTTACACCTGGTTTAGTACTGGGTTTTGGTTAAAATGTATATAGCCCAGTCATGTGTGTCGGCCCCAAGCCCACATAAACATAGAGTATGTTTCAGAGATGTTTTTCTGAGTTTAACATGCATGTGCAACTCAGAAACATGTCTTTCGAACCCTCCAAGGACAGCTAAATGCACCATTAATCATAAAAGAAAGGGAGGGGTGTGAAAGAAGGGCAGAGATATTCTAAGAAATCCTCAGAGGCTTTTACAGGCAATCAAAGAAATCCACTCATTCTCCAAGAAGATTTTTTTTTCTGCTGACGTCAAAGCTTGTATCGTAAATCCTACATCTCAGATACGAGGCTGGAAATTATTTTTTTTATCCTGTTGCCAGACTACTCCTGAAACCCTGCACTTTTTAAGCCGGTATGGTAAAGAGGCAACGTTTTGAACCTAAAAAGCAACAGAAAGTAATGTGTTTCAATATGCAATGATTGACACAGACTCACAATTAGAGCTACATCAGCGAGCTATTTTTGCACGCTGAAAGATTATTATCTACCAATCAAAATGTCTGATTACAAAGACCTCAAACACAACACAGAGCTGGCTTCAAATTACTTTTAGTCAAGCAACACATGTCAGTAATTAGAGGTTTAGAGCTGGTTTGAATATGACTAATTAAGACAAAACTGGTGATAATTAACTGCACATTAAAACACTTTGAGGAAATCGGGGACTATTTGTTTGTCTACAGTGCTACCATGCTTTTTATTGAAGATTAAAATCAGTAATCTGTGTCCCTCCCAGCAATGTTTTTTCTCTTCTAGCCAAATGATAAGTGAGGATTTGGTATATATTTTGGTTTTGGTTGATTTAAATATCTAGGGGGAAGTAACAATGGGCAGACAACAACAACTTCTGGTTACAAATCAGACAATCAGAAAAAAATATTTTTGTTTTTCTTGGTATGTTAACAACTACAGTAGCCCTGGAGGAACATACTGTTGACTGCTGATTGAAACAAACAAACAAACAAAAAACATGTTAATTTAGTTCACAAATGTCAGATGTTTTTAGCCAGGGTGTGTGCTCAAAACCTCTACAACCAGTCAGGCTAAAAAAGTTGCAGATGTCCTTTTTGTATTCTATTATTTAAGATTTTTTAAGCCTACTTTCCAAATGCAGTACTTGCCTTAATGAGAAAACCCAGTGGACGCTGCCTCTCTGCATTTCTCTTCTCTTATTTGCCCAAATCTTTGAGCTAAAGAAGCTGCTGCTGGGCAAAGACTTCTTTTTTTTTTATTTAATTTTTTTTTATCGCCTCTTCCCAACAGCCAACCCTGCAATGCTCATTACTTTAATCTAAACAAAACCTTTACTTCTACCATCTTTCCAGCCCCTTATCTTCCAGTCTGAGGCATCCACTGTCCCCAAGGTGCCTCTTATACTCTGTAGCCCCACCCTCTTCCTGGACCTTTTAGAGAGAGGAGAGGAGAAGAAGAAATGAAGACGCATGTTAATGTTTGTGCCTGAGAGCGTGTCTGGATCATTACTTGTCTGCAGGGTTAGACTCCCCGCGGACGCGAAGATATGAGGTTTTATCTGGGCCCTAAATGACCCCCCAGAGAGAGTGATGAGAGAGAGAGCAGCGGGACAGGAGGATGGGCTGCGCTAGGGCAAACACAAGCCGAAAAAAGGACGAGATTAGAAGTAGACATGATGAGAAGGATGCAAGAGAAAGGCGATTTTTTTTTTTTTTTTGACAGATGAGAATAAATGCTACAGATCACATCTTATGCGGGCAAGCGCTTTAAGCCAAGACACGTCTGTGTGATAAGTTCATGCAAATACAGCACTTTGTTTGAAAAGAGAAGCTTATAAAAAAAAACTAAGTGATAGAAAATCTTACAAACTCTGCAGCTTTTCTAGCTCGGCCAACTATACAACAAAATACAGTTAGTCTGTCCTGTTGGACTTCATAAATCATGTTGGACCAATCATAAGTGTATCTATAATGGGGCCGTTTTTGTGCAGTGCTTTGTTACATTGATTGGTTATTGATTCCTCCTTTAGATAGAAAGCAGCATCTAAATTATTACGTTTTAAATTTTCCTCCAAAAGCTTTGTTATTTTCTAAAAGATCTTTTTTTGAAGTCAGTGCTCCCCACACTGTGAAAGCAATATCTTTTTTTCTGTGTTGTTGTTGTCCTCTGTTACTATTGCTTCATTGACAGTGAAGCCTGCCATTAATAATTCAAGTCAGTTGTACAATGCTATTAAAATCCTAGAAGGCAGACATGCAATATGCAATAACTATGATGGATATATTGCAATATGCCTGGCTACATTTGAGTGCCCCATTTGACATAAAGGGAAAGTTCACAATCAAACAGCATGCAGAGAACTCGGGAACCTCCACCAGACCTGGACTCAAAACAGGGATCTGCTAGTTCAGGGATGAATGCTCTGTCCATTCAGCCACAAAAACCACTTGCAGTTGGACCTGGGATCTTTGACCATATCTTGCATTTCAGAAGTGTAGAAGTTAGGCAAAACAAATAAATGCTATATCTTTCTAGGCTCAGTTCCTGTCTCCCACTCCTTGATCAAACTGGCTTTGTCTTTGATCCAAAAAAAAAAATTATCTGTTCATTAGTGCGAAGTATTGCCTTAACAATATTGCAAAAGGTAACAGTTTAAAAACAGCTACAACCTAAAGTAATGAAAGACTTGTTTTTGCTTTTCTCTTCTTTGAAGGCAACACCCACCTCTGCAGGTAATTATGTGAAAATACTGTTTTACTGTGGAAATGATGAAAGCTTTGTTTTGAGCTACAGAAAATGTTTTTTTTTTTTTTTTTTTTTTACAGAAGCACCTTCAAAACACAGCCACATATTTCTTTTTAAACAACAGAGTGGGCAACTTCAATTTTCTCAAGGTCCAAACCTCACTGAACAATCAAGAGGTTAGTACTTAGTCCTGAAGGCCTGTACTTAGCTGTAACATACAGATGGACTCAATCAAGGCTGAGATGTTAAAAAAAAAAGCTCTCAATGTGGCGGCTTGTTGGGTGTTTAAGAGCTGAGATGTAGGTGTAAAAACATGACTGTATCCTGCGCCTAAGGGAAAACATTGTGCTTCTGCCACTGACATTTACATAAGCCTCCCAGCTTCCTCCTCGACGAATTAAGTTGATTTTATTATGTTAAGCCTCGAAGCATATTGACTCATCAAAAACTGCAGCTTCCCACGCTCACGGGTGTGGTGGTTTTGCTAATGCGGTTACGATACAGTGCAAATTGATCGATAGTAATAGTTTGACTGGGGCTGTGTTAGTGATTGTGTTGTGTATAAGGCAGTGTCCTCTGCTGGGATGGGGTCAATGGACTGGGAAAGCTTTTAAGCATAACGATGACTAATACTGCGGTCATTACATACAAAGAAGTGGACTAAAAAAAGCATTTGGGCATGTTTTTAGATGCTCAGCGCAAATAAAGGCCTGGTGTGTCACTGTTTTCACTGGATACTTTGTGAGGTAGATATGTTACAGTCTATACATTTGTACAAAACATGACCTCCAAACCACTATTTTGACTATTGTTGTCAGTTAGAAATGTTTTGCCAGCATTGAAACATATTTCCTCAACAAAATCACATTATGTTTTCCTAGCTACTGTAGATGCTGCTTAGAGTGTGCACTACAAACAAAATACAAATGTTAACAATGTGGGCTGCTTAAACTTACCATATGACACACTACAGGAAACCTAAACACTTCACTCTGGACAATGGCCAGTGAGCCACAGGGCTGACACTTGGAGACATACTGACAAACAACCATTCACTCTCACATCCATACAGCCAAGCCAATGTAGATTTACCTTTTTACTTATAATGAATGAACCTAAAACAATCTACTAAAGTATACCTTAAAACCCTCTGGACCCTGAGTCTCTCTTTTGCACACTGCCTGTCTATATTCACACAACGCCTTATCAAGTGGACATTTGTCACACATATTACAAAAATGAATATTTCAGTGTCAGTGCTCCATCAAATGCTTAAAATGTTCACTGTGATCTGAACATTGATTTTACAAAATATATCACAAATCTAATCACTGCAATATCTCCCAGAAACATTACAATTATATGTATTTTCAAAATCAAATTGTTCAGTTCTTATGTGTAGTATTAAAGGTTTTTTTATGAATTGTCTTCAGTGTATTAAGTTTAGATGTAAAACTAAAAACAACATTTTTTAAGACAGAGACTCTGGGACTAGCGGCTAAATCGATGTTCCCACCAGATTTCAGATCCAATCTCTCCTCCTGACCTGCAAATATCTCAACATTATCTGTGTAAACCAGCTTCTCCACACTGCTTTGTTGCATTCACACTTTTTTTTCTTATCACACTCCTCTGTGGTTTTGCTTTGTGCCGAAGCTCAGCACCAGTTACCAGCCGAGAGCAGAGGGAACAGAGCAAACCAGAGGATTCATCTGTCTGGACCTCAGCACAGTTTGTCTGATTTCCTGAATCACTTTAGTTTTAGGGTTATGTGTGAACATAAAAGATTTGCAGTATAACAAACCAGCACCTATAGATCCTACAACTAACAAGCTTTTACATTTATTTTGATGAGCAATGACTTAGACATTTCAGATGATTTAAATGTTTAATAGTTGTAACTTTAAGACTTTTAATTTGGCTTATAGCAGTTCTGAAAGTCAATTCCAATTAATTAAAATTAGAATTTGTATTATTTTGTGGATAAATGTCCATCCACAAGTCTGTAAAATAAACTGGATAAACTTGTGGACTGTGGTCTATAAATACTTGCCGCCAAAAAATACAATGACGTTTAGCATGTAGAAATTAGCTTATGTAGTGCTAATTGCTCCGATAAATAAAATGTCTAAATATTGTGCCACTTGCTAATGTTCTCCCCCCGGGCACTGACATTAAATAGCATGTAGCATTTATTATTGATTATTATTAATTGCTTGTATAAATAAAATGGCTAACACGTAGTCATTTGGTTGCCAATTCTCAAAACCATGGCTGTGTCCGAATGTCATCCCTAATCCCCATATAGTGCACTATGTAGTGGTCACGCCATTTTGTAGTGGTGTCTGAATGTCTAGTGGATAAAAAATAGTGCACTCACAATTTCCCACAATGCATTTTGAAAAGTAGGTGGTCACTAGATGGTCAATATAAAACAAAATGCTTTGTGAGTTTTGGAGGAGAACAGCGAGACAGCGGTGGGACTTTAAACTGTACACAACACGTCTGAATGAAACCAGTTAGAAACACAGTTTTTACTTCTGTCAGGTCATATATTAATGAATAAATAGCTCTTAAATAAACCACTTCGGTGTAAACAAAGAGCTGCAATAATCCAGTCCATTTTATTCATTAAAGTGATAATTCAGGTTAAATATCATCAGTATTTATCTATAAATAACTCAAATATTGTCATAGACTTGTCGGGCTTTTTTTACAAAAGCTCATTATCAGCAGAGATTGACGAACTTCTTTTTACACAGACGCCAGAGTCACATGATCAACCGCAAGTTAAAAATAGTGAGCAAATGTCCAAATCGTTCACAAAATGAGTGCACTCTATAGTCCTCTATATAGTGCTGGACTTGAAGGGACTGAGGGGTTAGGGGCTAGGGAAGATGTTCGGTCACAGCCCATCTTTTTTTGGTGGCTAATGCTAACCCACATGTTGTTTAGAAATGCTAACAGACCAGTGTACTCTTTGTGCCAGCCCCAAGCATGGATAAATGGAGAGGGTTTTGTCAGGGAGCGCATCCGGCGTAAAACCTATGCTAAATCAAAATGCAAATCACTGTAGGCTAGAAGACAGAAGATTCACTGAAGGTATAAGCCAAAATGAAAGAAGAAGAGGGTCTATCATGAATCTAAACGTACCCACTTCTAGAATATGAGCTTCTATGCACTGTGCATTTTCAACAGTACTTCTTCAAAACCTTTCAGCCGTCTCCTGCTGCCCCCATTGGGAGTATCTCAGCCCAGAGCGAACCAAAGAAGAGCTGCCTGCACTCTGCAATTAAGCTGAGACACTGTCATGCCGGCGGACAGAGGGGAACATTACAGGCTCCCCCAGCTCCACAGCGGAGTATGTAAGGGCTTGTTTCAGATGCTTTTGATCAGCGAGACTTGTCTGCTACTGGAGTGGACAGAGCACCCGTGTGGCCTTAGAAAGTGAGTGAGTGTGGATATGATAGGGTGAGTAGCCATGTTGTTTGTGTTTTGGGTGTTACTTGGGGAAAAAAAATGTATGAAATGTTTCTTCTTCTCTTACCAAAGGGTGAGTTGTGTCCATATGGTGCATTGGAGCAAGGTTGACGTTTGACTGTTCATTTTATTTCAAAGCTAAATGTTGTTTTAAATACATGAAATAGCAAAACGGACATTAAAGCGAAGGCTATATGTTTGTTATAATGTTGTTCCCTCATCCAAAACATACCTGGAGTTGTGTTTTACTGCATTCACGCGTTGAGTTTTCCTGAGTAATCCTCTTTTCTCTGTTCTCTTTTAGTCAGATGATGTTTTTAAAGGTTGTAAAACATGTAACCCTGTTAAAAATATGAATAGAAACAGTAAGCAAGTGTATATCCCCTGGTTTGGTAAAAACTGGGTCACAATAAAACAATCAGGGATAAACCACATCAGACCAGTTGAGGGCCTTAGCATACTGAGTAATATTTTTGCATTAAACATTATAACATATTGTGATAGTAAATATATTTGAAAAAACAAGACTTTACCTCATCTTGGCTTTATCAAGCAACTGTCAGTGCTCTCTTGTTGAACGTGAAATTTCAGGTCTAACTTTGTACTTTGTACTGTAATGCCAACAGTATAAAGATGTCATTGTTGTGCCAACAGCAGCAATAACCCATAAAGCTCTGACGCCAAAGATGTTGTAAAAATACAATGGCAGAGAAATGATAGTGCTGCCAGTTCCCTGACATGCTTCTCTTTATGAAGATATGTCTTTCACTTAGTTCTTTTTATAGTATTATTAATCATGCAAATCTATGTTTTTGAGGTTCTCTTTTTACTGATTTAAAAAAAACAACCTTTATAGTTTGTGTATTTTTGGTTCTACACATTGTAATAGGAATCATCTATAAAAAATAATACCTTACGATGTCATCATGGCATACTGTATACTGTAAGCATTGGCTAGTAACATGCTTGTATACAAAGAGTTTTTAAGCTCGGGACTGGTCACACTGCTTGCCAACACACTTGATAATACAGAGAAAATGTCTATTCCAGCATTGGTTATATCTGCTTGTACGAGAAAACTGCGAAAAAAGGAAAATAAATAGCAAAAGGGAATACAGTACATAATAAGAAAACACTTATTGCTATGAAATGAAATCAACCAATCAAACACAGTCCTTAGAGCTTTGACAACAACACTTAGTAAACATCTTTAAGCGACTGTATGTCAAAGAAACAGCTCTCAGTTGACCCTCACATCTTGTACAACATCGACCTTCTGCCTTAACCCCTGTTCCTTTACATCCAGGTTACGGCGTTCACACTGAGCTAACTAATGAAGCAATAACCCTTCAACAAAAGCTGCAAAATCCAGTCAATACATACAAGATCAATAGCAGTGAAAATCCCTTTGAGCAATTTGAAAAACGCTTGTGGAGGTGACCTCTCGACTCAACCCAATTATACCCAGGTCAAACAGACTTAATTGGACGTCTAATTTGTCGATTATTACTGCAGTTGGAAAATCAGTCCATTTATCATGCCGATAGAAGAGCGGGCCAAGCTCATGCTATGGTAATTAGCCATTATAAAACAAGCTCTAATGCTGTGCACTGTGATTGGGGAGTTCACTTGAGGATTAATGAGAAAAGGTAAAAAGGCAACTAGGGTTATACTTGATAAATAGAAATGTCCAGAGGTGAAAGACATACTCAAAATCTGTATGAAAGTGAAGTTACTGTGACTTCCATGTAAACTTAGAAAAATTGTAAAATTTGTCAATATAAGCAAATAAAATAAGTAAATACAAAAATTCTTAGTAAAAAGTATTTGACTATTTTCTTATATAATGAGCCCATGTGAATCCTTCTTGCCCCAGGCCCCAGCGAGTCTGTCGACGGGCCTGGGCAGGGCAATAGATAATTCTACCCAGAGGTGAAAAGTAACTAGATAATTTTAGTCAAGTCATTTTACTGCAAATAAAAGTATTTTTGTCTTTTGTGGGTAGCGCACATGACTTGCAATCAGATGGTTGTGGGTTTGTCATAGCTCAAGAAGAAGAAGGAGATTTATTAAGTACTTTTACATTAAATACTGTACTGTACTGTACAGATTTTGAGCATAATGAAGGGGTAAAAATGTAATAAATTTTTTTTTTTAACTTGCTGAATGTTGTACACACACTTAAATTAAAGTAGCAGTGGCGATTTCTCATTGACAACAAGGGAAGCTGAGCTTCCCCTAAAATTTCACTAAATAAATGGTCCAATATGCACTGTTGAGTTTAATAAAATTAGATAATAACTTACATTAAAAGTGTGCTAGAATGTGTTTAATTTGGTGAGTATGTCGTTGATTTATCAGCTGTTTAATCTGTTTCTCCGACACATCCTCCTCTCACTTCAGAGCAGCTGGGACGCTGTGTAAATCAGCTGGGACGCTGTGTAAATCAGCTGGGACGCTGTGTAAATCCCATTTACCCAGATTTACCCAGCGTCTCAATGTTATAAGGAAACTAGCTGCTAGTTACTCCCAGTATTAAATGTTAAATGAGCTTTCTCTGTTTGATAGACCAGCAGCCACCACTGGTATCTAGTTACTTTCCACCTCTGAAATGAAATGTTCCTACTCATGAAGATAGGGAACATACTGTTTACGAGCAGGACTGTGAACTAAAACCTGGTCAGTCCCATTAGCTTTTACTTATTTACTAGATGCCATTAGCAGAAGCTTTATAAGGATATCCAGCTAGAAGAGCTTTTTCCTGCTTGCAGCTAGTAATATGGAGTGTTTTTATTACATGTTTTGTCATTTGTGTCATGTTTTGTTGCACATAGGTTAAAGCAGTGAACTTGTTACATACTCTGCCTGAATGTGTTGATTACACCTCTAAGGACTGGAACGGAGCCCAGGGAGTGACAACAGCCCTTTGAGTATGTATACGTCAGGTCAGTGGGCTCGGCTGAAGGAAAGGAGGTCACGCATTCATCATTAAATCTAACTCATCAAACTACATCCATAATTTCCAGTATAGCTCTGATTCAGCAGAAAATACATCACTTTGAAAGGCTTTGGACCAATGACTGATTGTAACGTATGGAATCATGAGAAAATGCACCCAGAAAATACAAATACCTCAAAAATGTCCTGGCGTTTCAACTTGTTTATAACAACTCTACACATTTGCCCTCCATTCTCAAGAATCCTCAAAACTATGCAGCCTACTGTCCAATGCCAGGCTAGATAAGGACATTCCTAAACTTTTTATCAGTTTTTATTCACACAACTCTTTTGTCTTTTCTCTAATATATCACCTTTATTCATTCAAGGGCTCACTTCCTTTACACTCCAGTCCGGCATAGCACAGAGGTCAAAGGTTATGGCCGTCGAAACAATAGGACCTTGTCATCTCCAGCTGTCATGTCTGAAATCACCACTTTCTGCTCCGGATTGAGATTTTTCACACACACAGTCAGTGGAGAGCTTTGTACTGAGCGATGCCTCCAGATAACTGACCCCCTTTTTTTAGAAGATTGAGCTGCTCTCTGAATAATTAACCACAATGGAACAATAAACACAGTGTTCTCACAAGTTTTTTTCTCTCAATCTAAAAATGTCAAAAGCAGATGGCTCGCTGCTTGCAGCTACACTTTGGTGCCGATCGGAGAGAGACAAACGTAGACAGAGCAAGTGGGAAAACTGGCAACTGACTGAAGGCAGCGGGCTCAGGTATGACACTTGGTTTGTGAAATAACAATGAGGTCAAACCACATTGATATGCCATGTCATTTAACTTGAATGCTATGATCTGAGAGCCCCCGCCCTGACAGGAACTCCATTGACATTTGGGGAAATTAGCCCAATTACTATATAAAAGGGAGAGTCCAGTGTGTACAATAAAGTGAATAACTGGAAGCGTGACAGCAACAACAAAACAGACTCTGAGTATGTATCTATGAGTATTATTTTGCACGTTACCAGGGCAAGTGGCTCTCAACAGGTGGGCCAGGATCCAAAAGTGGGCAGCAGGGGGACGGTAGTAAAACCCTGCATTGCTGATCGTCCAATCAGAAAAGCGGAAAGACTGGCAACCCACAGACCATTGTTTGGATTTAGACTGCAGTGTTGTTTTCAAACCAGTACGAGCACATGCTGCTTACAGTACTTTAAAGCCTAAAGATTGATTTAATACCATGAATAGGTAAATATGATTTTAAAATACATTTGCCATAAACACTGTATTGAAAAGAACAGACAAAATAACGTGATAAAATAGGATCCCACAGTCACACCAGATGCGAACCACTGATCTACTGCATACTCAAATGCAAGTGCGTGTTACATGGGTGATGCCATATAAACAAGTACTTTGAGGTTGAATATTTCAGCCATTTCTCAGCTACAGACAATGTAGTGTGGTAATTAAAAGATCTTCAAAAGACCACAAAATGAAATGTACATCAAGCATTGTTCGGTACCACTATAGTCTAATCTTTTCACATAATTGTACATGATTTATTCTCGACATCTCGCTCCTTTCTACTTTTCCAACCTCAGTGTGACAATTGACAACAACAGCAACAAATATAGGAAGAACGTGTGTCATAAATATCTCACTTGCAACACATTTGCACATCTCTGAACCATCCCTTTAACTAAAGTCTAGCCACTTGACACGTCACTGCTATTTGACGCTATTATTTCAATTACATAAACTGTCAGTTACTTTGCATTATGGTCTAGGCCACTTTCCAGCATGTTACTGAACTGTCAGGTTTCAATCAGGGTCTCTGCAGGGAACAAGTTGAATTTAGGACTTTTTTAGACCTTTTTAAGACCATTGTTGAATAAAATTAAGACCTATTTCATAAGTATGCGTATGTCACCACCTCTGAGCTTGTTGCCTTCAGTCAGTCCCAGTTTTTCCTCTCCCTCTGTCCATGCTTTATCTTTACATTTAACATTCAAAAGGCATCTTCAGCAGCATATATGCAGTTATACAAAATCTGGGCTAAGTATGGGCTCATAGGGGAGCAGTAGTCCTGGGGTGAATGCCAGATGGGGCAGGCCAGACGGCAGTAACAGCGAATGCCCTCCCGCCTTCCAGACAAGCTGTGAGAGACAGTAATCAGAGTTCACATTCAGCCCTTAAGCATCTCCACCACAAGGAAGGCCAGAAAAATGGGCTTGGGATGAAACTGTCCACTACTCTGACTGTGCCTCTTAGTCGTGCGTGTTTGGGAGATAGGTGTGGCATTGTGTAAATATTTTTGCTGGTGATGTGCTATACAATTGTCTACCTGTTGCTTTCTGAAGACAAACTGTTATGCCAGAGAAAAAAATCAGCAACTTAAGATCTAAAATTGGGTGGGCCTAGATGTCATCAGCTCAGTGTAAGCAGCTCAATAGCTACTTTTTTCTGTATTGTCAGCAGGTATTATTTCAGTGTTGACAAGCGGTCTTTGCCAACCAATGGGAGCTTGATAGAAAAGACCTAGATTGTGTTCAAATTATTGTTCACTACTAGATGATTTTCAAATACATAAAACTTTCTTTTTACTTCTACTAAGGATAAGGTGAGTGCTAACAAATGCCTTATTTACAATTCAATTCAAAACAAATAGACCTAGTGATGCAAATAGGAACTTTACATACTGATCCATGAGCTTTAAAAGTGTACTGGATTTTGCATATACTTTTATATCAAAAGGATTGAGTTGACATGATCCTGGCATCTAGATTATCTGCAAAACTATTTTATAGTTAAAATGTTTTTAATATAATTTACATAATAGGCAAATGATTGCATGTATTCAAGCATAATGTGATTCAGATTTAATGGGCTCTACCTTTAAACTAACTTTTTCTGTACATTTAAAAAACATAGTTTGTGTTTTGTTTTATCTTAAAAGTCAAACTACACGCCCTGTGGAAGCCTTAATCTTTATACTCTGAGTGCAGCAGTGTCTTTGTACTCATTAGGAACTCAAATTTTTGGCTCTTTGTAACCCCAGCCCCTGTATTCCTACCGCTGCCATGTCTATGTACTCATTTTGAACTCAAATCATAGACTTATTGTGAGCCTATAACTTGGTATTGTTAAAATGTTTCTATTCTTATGTGAAAATTAATAAAAACATTTTGATAAAAAAAAAAAAAACAGCAAAAAACAGCAAAAAAACAAAACAGCAACATACATTAACTCATTTATATTTTTGAAGAAAATAGTAGCAGAAATAGTAGTAGTGGTTGTACTAATAAAGGTAGTAGTTGAAGTACAGTAGTAGTAGTAGCAGTATGATTTGAAGTAGTCATATTAGTAGTAGTAACACTATATGTAGTGATAGTAATACTAAAAGAACTAAATACGTTCTGCTTA
Source organism: Bostrychus sinensis (assembly GCA_020698575.1). Taxonomy (NCBI): domain Eukaryota; kingdom Metazoa; phylum Chordata; class Actinopteri; order Gobiiformes; family Eleotridae; genus Bostrychus; species Bostrychus sinensis. Next base: position 17,541,922 of record CM036252.1, read on the forward strand.
CATGTAAGTAAGGTTTACACTCAATTTTACTCCAGTTTGCTGTATGTTGTATTATTTAATGCATTTACTTGAGTACAGATTTGGAGCATTTCTTCCACCTCACTAAGAACAACCAGTTCCTATAATAAGGTTGACATCCTTGTGAAGATTACAGGTTTAAGATACTTTCATTATAATAGAAGTAATTAAGTGGTGTCTTTTCAGCTCATTTCCTGTCCAAGCTTTTAATTTGGTAACCCTCCTTCCTGTGAGCTATTTTTTGTGCCTCAGCTTTACGCTCCTCATTAGCAGCCTGATTGTTTTAACCTGTTCCTCATGTGCTCTATATAACCAGCTCTGCCCTTCTGTAAGTGCCAGATTGTAACTCTCCAGCCTTTTTTTTTTTTTTTTTTTTTTTTTTTTTTTTTTTTTTTTTTTTTTTGTACCTGAACCTGTTGCCGAACTCTTCCTGTGGAACCCGACCGGATTTGTAAGTCTCAGTGTCTCTTATTGTTTTTTGACCTTGGAAAGGAACCTGGATTTTTGCATTTCAGACACAGAGTATAATAGTAAACTGATTATTGTATTTTGGACCTGGATCAGATTATTACTGCGATTATTGGATTTTGTTTTTGGGATTGAGAAATTGATACCTACCTGGCCTCTGTTCTCCTGTAACAACCAACTCACCTGTCTGTTTCTAGTGTCTCCACCAGGCAACCTGTCCTCTTCACAAACCTGCTCCCCCAAAGTACCTCCCCTGGCTGCACCATGTGTTTGTTTGTAATAAGAAGACTCCTCTGAAGCTCTCTTGAGTACTACCATTGTAGGACGCATTACCTTGTTACTACTGTGTACTTACCTGTGCTGTCCTTATAGGAGCTTGAGTCATCCTCCACCTGTTGCCCGGCCACCTGCTAAAGACTTTCCAACACATACTTCCCTTTCACTGAATCTTTAAATCTTCTCTTGAGTTGTGCTATTGGGTCCATACTTTTTTGTTTACGTTTTCTCACAAGTGGAGTTCCTGTCTGTGCACTCTACTCTGTTTGTGCTGGTGGGATACAGCCACACTCTCAGATACACACCCTGCAGCCAGAAAATCAATTAATTAAGGGGCCAGACTTGCAGCCCCAGGGGAGGACGCCCTGAGTACCCCATCCCCCGTCCCCCCTCCCAACTCACAACCAGCTGGTTGGGCACAACTACATACAAAGGGAAGGTATGAATGGGAGTGCATGCATATTTGGACACATTCTTCCCTCACAGAGTCTGGCTGGGTTTGTGTGGGTCCAGAGGAAACACCTTTGGCACTTAACAGAGGCTTTTTACTAGCCAACAACACACTCATTAAGTTCCTCCTGTTTATTAGACTGAGCTGACAAGATGTGGGGCAGGGAGACCGAGCCAATAAATGCTAGCTTACCTTACAATTCAAAGGATGTATCTATTGTGTGTAAGCTTTCTTTAAAAAAATACACTATATTGCCAAAAGTATTCGTTCACCCACCCATATAACTGGATTCAGGTGTATAAAATCAAGCACCTAGACATGCAGCTTTGTGGAAAAGTTTGTAACAGCATGACTGTGCACAAAGCACGGCCCATAAAGACATGGATGAGTGAGTTTGGTGTGGAAGAACCTGACTGGCCTGCACAGAGTCCTGACTTCAACCTGATAGAACACCTTTGAGATGAATTAGAGCAAAGACTGAGAGCCAGGCCTTCTCATCCAACATCTGAACTCACAAATGCTTCTGGAAGAATGGTCAAAAATTCCCATAAACATTTTTAAACCTTGGGGAAAGCCTTCCCAGGAGAGATGTAGCTGTTATAGAAGTAAAGGGTGGGCCAACGTCATATTAAACCATATGTATTAAGAATTAAGTTCATAAGTGTGTAAAGGCAGGTGAGCAAATACTTTTGGTAATTTGGTAAGGATGAGGGATGATGACTTGAAATTGTATGCAAGCCAATACTGATAACAGATATTATCAGAGGCGTAGCCACGTGGTGGCCTGGGGTGGCCACGGCCACTGTTGGTCAGACCTTGGCCACCCCATCGGCCCCCCCTGAGAGGTCCTGCACAACGGGCTACGCAGGTCCATAATGAGGCTGGCGTGACTGATTGACGTTACGTCTTTACAGCTGTTGTAAAACAAACAGTTTGACACAGAGGCTTGCAGCTAAATCCTCCTGACAGATAAGAGCTCAAGCTTTGCGTCAGTTTTTATTTCGTTGATAGGTTCAGGAATCACAGAGATATGCACCGTTAAAGTTTGTAAAAGCATTTAGGCTTCATTACAAGACGCGGTTTATTACCGCTCCATCTGCGAACAGCCGCGGTGTTTTTTTGTTTTTGTTTTTTTTAGGTCCAGTGTCTCTTTTACTCAAAAACTATTACAAAATAGATAATTATTTCCAATAACTTTGTTGTTAATTTTGATCAAAAGTAAGAGGAGAGATGGAGAAGAGCAGAGGAGAAACTACAGTTGGATGGGGGCACTGTAAAGTTTTTGTTAAGAGAAATCGACCACCTCTTGTGACCCTTCAAAATAAAACTTCATCCTTTTCCATCAGCTGAAACAACTTTATTGTGGTAGAGCCTGAAAGGAAAGGCATTAGCGCTGCACGAGGAACTGACAGGAGCTGATAGTACAGACTGTGAAAGTCTTGGACTGTCATGAAAAGTTTTGATGTAGACAAAGTTGTTCGTAAGTTATTACTAACAACTTGTTAAAGCAAAAGTATCGAACACATTACACTAATTAACAATTAGGGATGGGCATCGAAACCGGTTCTAGCTGAGAACCCTTTCTAATTTTTCCAATCCAAAGGAATTGTTTTACTCCGCCGTTAACGATGCTTCTTATCGATGCTGCTTTGTGCAGCTGCGTTTGTGTGAGCAGGTTTTGTTCCGAGACCCGCCCCGCTCCCGAGCAGCGTTTCTAACCTTTTTACTTTAACTTCGCTGCAAAAGTCGTCTTCGATGAGTAGCCTACAAAGCGCGGCGCTCATCGTGCAATGCATGTCGTTCTCCTCTCTCTAATTAATGAACATGCACTCACGGGACACGGCAGCGCGGAGGTGGAGACGCGCGGAGCCTGGCGCGCTCACGTCCCACTGCATGGACACAGCAGAGTGAAGCCAGAGAGCCGCGGAGGTAGGAGCTAAATGTCCACGCACTGTGACAGCAGGAGCTCATTCCCCTGCATAAGAAATACAGTATGGAAGGGAGCGAGCGATAGAAAAAGAGAAATCTCCATAGAAAACGCTGAATCCTGTCTCACCTGTCTGACTCTCACCTGTCTGACTCTCACCTGTCTGACTCTCACCTGTCTGACTCTCACCTGTCTGACCCTCACCTGTCTGACTCTCACCTGTCTGACGCTGATGTGGCCCCTCCCTGCGTTGCACTGTCACAGTAACACAGGCTACTGTTTAGTTTAATAAGTTTAATGAACGTTTTTTCAGACAGACAGGTCTGGGGCTGCTGCTCCTAAATTAATATTAAAGCCACAATCCTGTTTATTTAAAAAACATACATTTCCAGTAATTTAACAGCTGTACATTCAAAACATGTAACTTCTGTTTAGTGAGCCCAGTTTAAAATAGGTTCATATACATGAAAATGAAAATAAGCTCCTATTTCTGCTTCATAATAAACTGTATGGCCACAGATCTAGTTCATTTTTATTCACAGATATATCAGGAATCGATAAGACAATCGATAAAGAATCAGATTGATAAGCAGACTTGACAATGGCATCAACATTGATAAAATCTTATCAATTCCAATCCCTATTAACAACAACATGCTTCAAGACACAGACTACATGCATTGGTCAGTCCCTCCAGGATTTTGCGATGTTGTGATCACAACTATTAATGCAAAATCAAGCAATTGTTTTACTCACTCTATAGTCAGCTAAAACACTTTAAAATGCACCAGGATACAGCAAATATTGTCTGTTATATTGATTTTTTTTCCCTGGGGGAGGACCCCCAGACCCCCCTGTAAGTTTGTTACATACTTAACCTCTGTGAATCACAGCTTGCTCTTCTGTGAGCTGCACACATCAGGGCTCATCTCCTAACTTCCTCAAACCATCCAAATAACTGGCTTCAGAACAGAACAGAAGATAATTCAAATTTTTTGTATTAGTCCTATAATAATAATAATCTGCCATGTGCCACCACAATAAAATGACAGGACCCGGCTGGCCCCCCCAGTAAAAAAAATCCTGGCTACGCCCCTGGATATTATAACCTAAAAAACATTGGCCCTATCTTGCAATTATAAAGCAATATAGTGCCCAGACCTGGACTTGAACTGGAGATCCTCTATTTAAGGGGTAAATGATGGATTCATTGAGCCACAGAAGTTTTGTTGTTGTTATTGTTGTTGGCATATGTCGCAATAAACATTTCACAACAATTTGAGAAGTACATTCTGAGCACTTTTTTGTTATCTTGCTAACAAACCACATTAGCAAAAACATAAACGTCCATTCATGTCTAAAAGCAATATGTATATAGAAAAAAGAATGACTATTTGTAAAACAGTGAAGTACTAGTATAGCAGTATCTGTAGAGGACAGCCAAACACTTTAATACCACCAAGTACTGCTGTTGATATTTGGACTACTTCCTGTATCTCTTCCTCACGTATTCTGTCACAACAAAGCAAATCAAAGCCAAATGCAAAATAAGCAAAGACAGCCTAAGGGCACAAAGGCTTATCTAAACTATTTGTCTAAACACATGCAAGTGGTGTTTGTAAAAAATCACACATTACTTTGCCTATGGGCAGAATTTAGATAATTTGGTTAGCAATAGCTTTTTTCCATGCAGCCTAAAATGACAACACCTCATTAAATTTGAAACTGACACAACACACGAAGGGACAATAGAGGAAAAATATCAACTGCCATCTTTTGTTCAAATGTACCTATTTGCATTTGTATAACAGCAAAGCTTCACAATACATAGAGCGCAAATTTGTTGTTGCACCAAGAAAGTGAAAAACATATTGCTAAATAATAATTTCATTCCCTTGTGTTGTATTTTTAGACTTCAGAATTAGTCTTCTAGGAGCCAGGAAGCGGTGCAATAACAAAAGCTTATAAAACCTTATGAATCATAAATCTGTTAGGTGTTTTGTGAGGAAAAACATAATTGTATTGTGTGGTACAGATACATTTATCTCTATGTGGCTATAGTATATACAGCACTAGCTGTATATGCTCTCCATTACTGCGACTATAAAAGCAGTAGTATGTAGTGTCTGTCAGCCATCATTCCTTACCCAGACTATGACTGAGAATATGTTCTGTAGCAGGCTTAGTGCATTTATTTCACAGTTGTATTATATGTAGTGGTTGTTTTTTGAAGAGGCTACTTACTTAAGAGCCTTCAGCTTCTATATTATTGTGGTATAGAGTGCCAAATGGGCTTGTAGCAGAATGTGGAGATGAGAGGTAAAGAAGTGTCCTCATACGAACCTGTGGGACTTGTAGTTCTCCTGGGCCTTCGTGTTTTGAATGGTGTCGCTATCTCTCCAGATGTCTATGGGCCTCCTCAGAAGGGATGTCCACAGGTGTCACAGGAGCAGAACTGTGATGACGACAAAGCAACTATGAAATCTCTATGTTTGTGCTACTGTATTATAGTAATGCTTGATTATAGTAATGTTAGAACAGTTGAGTTTATATATAGTAAATGCTAAGTATATTATTTAATTTACTTGGAAAATTATATATAGTAAATTTAACAAAGATGTACTTTATAATAATAAAATAAAATAACTGAAGGCGAAACCAACCAATCCAGCATTAAATGTTGCATTCTGTTATCCCTTATTCTCTTTTCAAAGATGCCTGATTTAGCATTAGCCTATAGTACTAGGCACTACTAGAGTGTAGGAATAGCTTTAAGTAGCACCCAATCCTAAATGTTTTTCTTTTTTTTTTTCTAGATTTTTTTTAAGCCTATATTAGTAAGAATAAACATGTCTGTGAAGACTCTCACTCGTCCAGGGTAAATGCATCGCAACAAAAGTTCAAAAAAGCAGTCATCTGGATTGGATTTTTCTCAATTCTGAAATGAACTGGTAAGAGAGCTCTCTTACCAGTTCATTTCAGAATTGAGAAAGCCTCTTGCATAAGAGGTGAAACGTCTTCAACTTGAAAAATCCAATCCAGATGACGGCTTTTTTTAACTTTTGTTGCGATATATTAGTAAGAGTTCAAAAATAGTCTATAAATCAAAAACTGGTTGATTTAAAAAAAAAAGTTAAGTTAGTTTTTTTAGACAGACTGGTGCAAACCTGCTCTTACTGCTCCTAAATCAACATTAATGCCACAATCCTGTTTATTTAAAGTAACTGTAAGGAGCATGCGCTCATACTGGTTTTTCAAAACAGTAATGCAGTCTAAATCAAAACAACGGTCTGTGGGTTGCCAGTCTTTCCGCTTTTCTGATAGGACGATCGGTGATGCAAGATGTTGAACCAAAACAAAAAATGTAAACATCAACAACTTGGCCATTAAATATTTAATTGTGGATAAATCAGCTGTACCATTGTTATCAGTAAAACTAATATTTGATTTAAACATACATATCTTGGCCACATGTGGGTAATTTTTTTATGTAATATAAAAAATATATAGCTATTGCTCATAGCACCTTTATAAAGCATACATTTCCACTAATTTAACAGCTATAGATTCAGTACATGATACTTCTGTTTAGTGAGCCCATTTTAAAATTGGCCTACATGCATGAAAATACAAATAATCTTATATTTTTTGCTTCATAATAAACTGTATGGCCACAAATCTATATATTTATTTTTTTTCACAGGGTTATTAAGAATCAGTAAGAGAATCGGCAGCATTGAAACTTTTGTTAGAAATGTGCCATTTCTTTGAATTGAGGCGCAGTCATTGCTACAGCGCCACCTCCAGGTAAAACGAAGACAAACTGCTTTTCAAACAGGTGTAGAACTAGAAAACAAAACTATGTGCTTCTGTTTTATAATTGTTTTATAATTATTTAACATGTTATTTTACTTCTAATGCCATATTAGTTTGATTGGTTTGTACTTGTAGGTCTTACTGCATTTGCTATTCTATTGCTTTATTAAACTAAGCTAAAGTTAGCATCATAGGCTACATTCAGTGTTCTTTGTAGAATTAAAACCACATTATTGTAGTAACTATGCCTTTTACTAAAGTAAGTATTTTGGGTGTGTTAACTTAGGAAAAGTCTATATGTCTGTATTAAGAAATAGCAAAGCAACCATGCTATGCTAGCAAATATTAACTGGCTATATAAAATTAGAGTTGAACTAGCTAAAATGAAGGAGTAGCATATTAAGTCATACGTACTACTGTTGTTTTATTGTTAAAAAGCTGGATATTTTCAGCAAAGTTTGCTTACATTCACAGGACTGCAGGGACATGACTCAGTCTCTGTCAGGGTGGCTGCAGTCGACAGTAGGCTATTTTTCTATTTCTTTATGGTATTAAAGAGATTTTTTTCTATCTTTTTTTACTAAAAACAACTAAAAGATACTCTTTGGCAAATATTATAAGGTATTTATTAGAAGGTTTGGCCTTGCTTTGAAGGTTTATTTTAACTGCTGTATATACAAAAAAATCCCAAACTCATGCATGCTAGTTCCCCTGTCAATCATTTAAATCTTGAAAGCTTTTCAAATGTAGAAAAAAGAAATGCTTACTGTAATACTAATAAATATTTTTGTGTATTGTTTCAGAGCATCAGGGCCATCCAGATCAGGGCAGCTTGTATAATCTTCACATTCAGACCATTTAATCCTGGGTTGGCTGGAATCTGGCCGTCGGACATCTACAAGTAAATGAAAACGTTCGCACCAAGCCAGGGCAGCTCTCTGGACCCTGTCCCAAACTCCAACAAAGCCCCTGCCCATCTGTCTACATCTGGTGCAATCCACTGCTGACTGATCATCCACAGCAAACATGCTTTAACGGTAAACAAGACACAAACCTTTTACATTTTCATAAAAAAATCTGATTTACATTTTGGGTGATGTACAGATGTCACAGTCTACGCTGATGACTGATGCAATGATGTGCAACAGCTCCACAGACAAAAAGAGTACGTAAAAAGGGAATTCTTAACGTCCAGATCAGTGATTCTCAAATATTTCACACCAAGAATCATCACAGAAAAAGAGAACAAAAGAGGAACTAAACCAGGAATAAACTAAGAACCATTCAGGACTAAACCAGAACTAAACTAGAATAAAACCAGATCTGAACAAGGACAAACCAGGTCTTAACTTGATATAAACCAGGTCCAAACTGGTACGATTACTGGACTAAATCAGGAAAAAAAAACAAGACTAAATCAGAAATAAAGAAAGCCCGAAACCAAAACTAAACCAGGACGCAATCAAGGACTAAACTATGCCTAAACCAAGACTGCAGTTAAGCACATTAAAATTAAACCAACCAGAGCAGGACTTCAACAAGAATAAAACAGGCTCCAAATTAAACAAATCAGCAATTCAACTGCTTAAGACCCCCGAGTACCACCAGAATAAATCTCTGTACAGCCAGTGGTAGCCTTACTGCAGTTTGGGCATCAGTATGTGTATGTATTCTTCGCAGTGTGTTCCACAAGAAGACAGAATGCACCTCGGCCCTGATGCCTCAAGTTTGTTGCATATTGGCTACTAGTTGTTTGTGACCGTGTTTTTGAGCCTTGTGTCCAGTTACTGGGGCATGGTCAGAGAAACCAGGGTAAAACTAAGACGGTTGTCAATATGAGGCATTAATAATTTAAACGCTTGTCAAAACTCTGCAAATACAAACACACCCTTGGCTCAGTGAGGTAAGTGGAGAGGCCCACAAGTAAATTAAGTGGTCCAACTGACAGACTATGTCAGAAACCAGTCACAACCTACATAAATATAATATAGAAACTAGACAAACATGCAAACTGTAGTGGCATTACTTATATTCAGTTCTGGACATTAGATAGGGGATTAACATTGGGAGGACCTGGGCAGTTGGATTTGTAAACATTTCTTTGTACAAAACTTGAAACTTGCAACATTATAGATATCAGGTTTCTTTGAACACAATAACATTCACAAAAGACGTAAAGCTCTTGTGAAATGTAAACCTACAAAAACTACAAAATTAACAATAAAAATGAAAACTCCAGAGATATAGAATTAGGGGGCATTTTAAACATAGCTGAATAATTGGGAACTGTGTCTGACAATTATATTATAGATAGATATATATAGATAGATATAGCAGTTAAGAAAGAAACTAACTGAAAAACTTGAACAGGTACATAAACATGTACACAACAGAATTAAAATCATTGTTGATGTGGGCTACGGATTAACATATTAGAGTCTTGTGCAGCCAAGGAAGCGGTAAACAGAGGAGTTTTTGGCGCAGGGCCTGAAAATGACCATCTTCTGGGACTGTGTAGAGCAGCAAGCCACATGGCTGACCGTACATCATAGTCTAATATTGTATAAATAAACTCCATTCCCAGAGCATCGGCCTAAGACTCCTGTGATGAGGCGACGCTACGTTCACACTGCAGGTCTTAATTCTCAATTCAGATTTTTTGCTAAAATCAGATTTTTTTAGAGTGGTTGTTCACATTACATCTTAAATGTGACTTCAATTAGTCTTGTGTGTGAACCGTCTTCAGCCCTGAAGTGGCCTGCATGTGCAAAAGAAGACATCTCAGAGCCAGGAGTTAAGGGATTGTGTCATGAGGGGCTTCACTGACACAATTTTAGAATATCAAGGCAGATATTAATATATTTTTACCCAAAATACTAATTAAGTTCAAAACCAAATTTTTTCACTGACTATCTCTGCCACTGTTGTCTGCCCTGCTTGTTACTGTTTGATCTGTCCAGAGCAGAATTGTGGCATCTGTCGCAGTATAATATAGTAAAAGTCAGATTAAATGCGACTTGGTTGCTCAGACTGCAGTTGCATTGCAAACGATCAGATACGTGTCTGATTTAGGACCACATATGAAAGAGGCCTGTGTCACATTTGGAAAAAATCTGATTTGTGCTGTTCACACTGTCTCAAAAACATCAGATACAGATCACACATCGGCAAAAAAGTCAGATTTGTGACACTTTTACCTTCTGAACGTAGCCTTAGTCAGCATAATCATACTGACTTCTTGAAGAGGCTTTTGTGTGTGTGTTAGGTACCCCACCCTGTTGCCCCCCCTTGGCCCACTCCTTTGTTATTCCCTGCATTGCTATTCCCCAAACAGAGAGCACATTCATTCATCACCCGGTCTTGTGCCTTTCTTTCTTGTGGACATGCCAGCAAAAAAAAAAAAAGGGGGAGCTTTTTTTTTCAGACTTGTAAATGACCTGCCGCAAAAGGTTTATTATGAAGTCACCTCCCCATCTCTTTTCCTAACCTACTTACAGAGGACTCAGGGGGCCAGAGTGACAGACGGGAATGGAGAGGAGAGGCTGATAGATATGTGACAGTAAAGTATAGCAGTGTAGTTCTTTAGTGGGCTATTAATTTGTTCTTTGGGGTTAGTTTTGTACTGGTTACCTTATACATTAGAAAATCTTGACAATTCATTTGTCATAATTGCTTATTTGAACACTAAGATTCATGTGTAGGTCTTTGCCTTATTAAAACCAATTTCATTCAAAAGTCACATTCACTAATTGCACAATATATAAAAGCAAATTTTATCTTACTTTTCCTTTTCTCATGAGTACAAAGATTAAAGATATGAACAAACAAAACACCAAATGGTAGAGCTGAAACCCAACTTCTACTACTGTTGGCCTTACGACACGGAAAGAATTCAAGTCTATGGAAATTATTGATTAGACTTCCAAACAATTAGGGTTACGCGCTCATCCAGTGAAGCACCAGATAAAAATAGTTTGTCATTAATTGTTGCGCATCTCTCCTCCGGCAGCGGCAAAGGTCCACACGGATAATCTCATCTGGTTAATCCCAGTGTGTTGTTTAATTAATTTGCAGCAACAGAGCTAGAAAATTTGACCGTGGACAGAAGCAGAGGCATGTGGAGCGGACATGTGAGAGCCCCTGCGCTAAAAATATGTTATGTTAAACAGATATACAACACCTGACTAAGAGCTTATGGCAATATGAACTAATGGCATGGGAAGAGATTTTATACAAGTGCTTTTATGTGCCAATTGTGTGATAAATTCATAACAGATGCCTGAAAAGAATGGAAATTATAATGTAGTCTCCTTTTTGAAACCAGGGCAATGCGATTCAACGCCTAATACACTTTTGTAATAAATGTCTATTTTTATACCACTGTGGCCTACAAATTTCACCCACTAATTTCCCTTCTCATCCAAGTGTAATAGAGTAAGATTGACTTCTCCAAGCATATTGTACATTTGATAAGATCATTTTGTTCAGTAAGGCTACAGAAATTCACATCTGTGGCTGCAGATTGCCTATAATATGATCAGATTCAGCGCAATTTGTTTATTGTAGCCTACTCTCTAAATCTCTGCAGACATTGTCCCAGCTACCAAGTTTTTACCTGAACTATTTCTCAGCACAATAAATACATTTAAAAACGAATAATATCTCATACCTTGTAGCAACAGCAACACAAGCAACAGTTTGCAATTGCACGTTTTTTTTTTTGTTTTTTTTTTTTGCTTTACAGTCATAGGCGCAGTTAGGGAAGCTACAGCACCCCTAAATGTAACCCAGTGATGCCCCAGTATAATATGCAGTATCAATATTGACAATACTGAGAGTACATAAGGTTTAATACACTTGACGATTTTTCTCCTTCAGGTCTCTGCTCTCTCTGGCCCTACCTTTACTTTTAAATGTTTGATTAGGTGTCAGAAACAAAGTCACTGTAGCCACCATAGTCCTACTCACACTATTTACTAAAAATAAAACATTATAAAAGGCTTCATAATACAAGAAATTACATCTGTACAATGTATAATATTTTATACTATATGTTTCTTTTGTTTGTTTCTTCTCAGCATCCCTAAATATCTAATGCTAAAAACGCCCCTGCTTTACAAATCGATTATAAGGCAAATGTTCCAGCGTAAACCACACGACTTTGGTTTAAAAGCGGTTTAAACCAAAGACTTTGAGCCTCGTTGGCAGCTGCCCGCCCCTGCCCCTGTATCCGCTGCTTGGCATAGGTGTTACACGCGCGTAATCTGGCTGAACGGGCGAAATCAATGAACCACGGGACTCACGGAGAGGAGACAGTCGGCAAACGCCCCCCGGCTGCCCTCCGCTTGTCACCGGGCATAAACAACAACAGAAATCCCCTTAAAAGACGCGCCACGCCGTTGAGTTACGGGCCAGTTCAGAATAGATTTTAGGACAGAGATGAAATTACTCCACCGCGCTTCTCCAAAATGCCACACGAAAAATGCGTTCCTGTTACAATACAGTGTGTATCTTAATACCGCTTTTACGCAAAATTTCAAAACGCATCTAAAGAGCCCATTGGGGGCTTAAGCGACGTTAACGCGGCTCGTCACCCGCTAGCTCCGATTTGGATTATTCGCTATGGGTACAAGGGATAAGAGGGATGCTGTTGCAACACAATGGGATCGCACCGCTATACGCACCTTTGTCATTTCAAATCCAAGCTTGGGGTGTGATGTGACGGTCGTGGCGCTGATTTACCCCCCAGTGTCCCGATCAGCCGGCTGCCTGCCCCGCGCTGTCCCACTCGCGCTGTCTATCCCGATTTGCCTCTGAGACTCCTTTGTTCCGCCGCTCCACGGGCACGGCGTGATGCTCTGTGGTCGTGAAGGTGTCGCAGTCAGTGAAGCTCGCGGTCTGCTGGCCGTTTGTCATCGGAGGATCCTCAAGACTCCTCGTGCAACAAAACGGTGGGCTGTGGCATCTCTCTCTCTCTCTCTCTCTCTCTCTCTCTCTCTCTCTCTCTCTCTCCGTGTGCCCCCCTTCTGCCTCGCTCTCTATTCACCCCTGCAGCCAATAACAGCGTGCCTCTGCGCCTGTGATGTGGGCCCAGGGGCGGATCTGCAGAGGGGCAAGGATTTACCCCCAACTAGGCTCAGGCAATTAGCAAGAACTGCTAAGACACGGGCCACATGAGTCAACAACAGGCGTCTTTCCACTGGACGGTACGGAACGGTTCCTGTCAGTATGGGACGTTTTGGTATAGGTAGCGACAAAAATGGCTTGTGTTTCCATTACTCCAGGTCCAGGAGACCAGCGTCTGATACAGACAAACAAAAGTTGTGTTAAAAAAAATTTGATAAAAAAAACGTGTTTGAAGATTACTTTTAAAAACGAAGGCGGTGGCATTAGCCTATTAAATAAAAAGATGAGCAGCCATCTCTGGCTTGTGTCATTGTGAGACTGGAGGTAAATCTGTAATCAGAAGACTAGCAGTAAACCGGGGGGGTTTACTGCTTTCTGTGCAATAAACTTATTTTTCAGCCTATTTTAACACATTATAACAACTGACCATATAACGACATGAGTTTAACTGGTGTTTAATCCAATCTATTTAATTAACTAAAAATTAAATGTTTAGAATCTTGTTGTGAGAGCTGTACTTTGACAAACAGGAAACAGCTTTTGCTAATATATGCTTTATTTTTTGAAAATGTCAGCACAACATTTAGCTTGTCCTCTCTTGGAATACAGATGTTTATTGCAAGGACAAGGCACTTTCTCTCGTCCAGTCAACTCGCAGCAGTGCCCAACTTATTCCAGACCATTTAACTGTGCTGGCACCCCCCGGGAAGGGGTTCAAAAAGTACAATGGCTTGGAACACATTTTGGGAATGCCATGCAATGCTGGTGCAGGTGGAAGACCCTAAAACAGACTCGTCCCACTCCATTACATTTTAGAGTAAATGTGCCATACATTTGCAAGAGGCGCATTTCCACTGAGGCAGTACAGCACAGGTCGGGTCTGCTTGGAGGTGTTTTTACTTCCCACAGTGATCTGAAGCATCCAGAGAAATGTACAAAACCATGCTACTTTTGGCCCCCCTTGGCAAGGGATGCTAGCTCTGGGATCACTTTGGTCCACTTTGGAGAAGGTGGAGCTACACACTGCTGAGTTGATTGACTGACATAGTTCTTATTCGAGCGAAAGTTGGAGACAAAAAATATGAGAAATAATGTTAAAATGTTGAGCGAACTTTTTAGAAAAAACAAAGCTAGCCTATTTTAGCAACAGCTATTTTTGGTTTAGAGCGGGGGTGTCCAAACTTTTTTCAAAGAAGGCCAGTTTTGAAGATGTGTAAATGTCCATGGACCGACGGCTCCTCCTGATATTTTCTACAGTAGGAACTGAACGCACATACATTATTTATTCTTTTTATTTTTTGTTTTTTATTTTTTTCTGACAACAAAATCTAAGTCCCAACAAAATAATATCTTTAAACATAAAAAACATCTCGAGGTCATATATTTTAATGCTTACTGTGAGTAATGACAGAATTTCTAATATTTCAAACCAAACAAAACTTGCACGGACATTTTATACAAATTGTTGCGTAATCTAACACAACTGCAAGTATTTTATGACCAACTAGTTAGAAGACAAAAGGCAGATTAGTTGATGAGATGCACAAATGCACAGGTCAAGCTACGGAAACCCTACTGGGCCATGAGTAATACATTTTGTCATAGAAACTGTGGGCCATATGAAATCTCAACCCCTGCCACAAATGGCCACCGGGCTGCACTTTGGACATAATTCGTTTAGAGAAATATGACTCTCACTTTGTGAATCAAAACATTTCATTTATTGTTTAGATTGCATTACACACTAGTTAAACTCATGTCATATGTTATGTGATGAGTCACAGAGATGTTTAATCCACAGAAAGCTGGCGGTAAACTGGAAGTAGTCCTCTGTTTACTGTAGCTAAAAGCTGTACCGTCACACACCAGGATATTTACTCTAATTTATTAACATAACTTTAGCTGGACCTCAAGCATTGGAAACATGAGCCAGTCCCATACTGACACAACTTGTAATGTACCATCCAGTGGAAATGCACCTATAAATGGAAAAACAGAAACTGTTCCACAGTACTCTAAGGTTAGGTTAAGGTCAGTTATTACATTCACTGTGAATTAGGATTTCATCACTTAAATGTACCTATAATCTACAGGTTTTTCATTAAATATCAAATTAACCTTCACACATTCTTGTGTGGTAAAATTGCACTGGTTAAATCAGAATTATTACCTTAACACCCATAGTTAATGCAGTTAGGGTTAGGGTTAGGTTGTTGTTGCATGTACACATTTTAGCCAACCTTTGGTCAGAATAGATGTTAGAGGTATGTTTTCACCTTTCAGTTAATACAATAAAATAGACTTAATTTTGTATTTTTGATAATAAACCCAGATACATGAATGAACAATGAAAAGGGGGCATTTCAACTGGAGCAGGCTCTGAGTTCAGGTTTACAAGTTCCTAATGCCAAGAGGCATGAGGTTTGAATGCATTGGCGTTTGGTTCCATCAGCGTGGTCTGACTTCCCAAAAGGTCAAGCAAAATACAAGAGGTAATGTGTACTTAGGCAACAATGAGAAGCAAAGAAAAAGCTAGCTGCTGATTTTCTGCACTTATATTTTACACAAAGAAAAGGCAACATAATAAATAAAGCACTTGCTATTGAAAAATCATCAGTGTTCATCTAAAATGTTTATTCATAAATTCTTTATTTTTCATTTGTTCATCTAAAGGCGTTTTTTTAATTATTTTTTTATAATATGAGCATATTAAAGAACACTTTGCTAACACTATCAACATACTGTATCCCTTGACCTTTTTATATACAGCTCCAGAAGCAATAAATTATTAAATTTAATATATCTCATATTACTACATCCACCTAAGTATTGACATTTATTAGAGATGCACTTTCAATATAATGCTTTAAAATAAAATAAAATAAAATAAAATGTTATTATAGTTTCTGTTGAATTTTAGAATGTTTTGACTTGGGGTGTAGTTGCTGGTAGCGTAAAGACTCAGAGTGGAGCAGTGCGGTTGTATACTGCAGCTCTGGCATGGTGAGTTTGGTACAAAGCGTTCGGGCCTCATCAGTCACATTTGGAGACAGTTCATATCCAACAACATCCACATTTCCTGGTTGCCACGGTTTGAGATCTTGGTTTTTGATCTGTGACGCTGAGCGAAGAATTGGTGTTTGTCCACCAAAACAGTTTCGCATCAGCCGCTCCTGAGCTTGTCGCAGCAGTTGCACCTCTCTTGCCACACAGTCCAGGCCCAGAGCTGACAGCTGGCGCCACAAAGAGGCGTTAAAGTGGTCGTAGAGGTGAGCGTCCACTGAGTTCCAGGCACAAATCTTGGCTGAAAGTTCTGGAGTCAGTTTCTTCTTGGCACTTTTTGATCTCATGTTGATTTTGAAATAGACAATATCATCTAAATCCCAGTTGAGAAGATGACGAAGCAGAATCAGTGATTCATCAAAGTATTCAGAAATCATCACCAGTTTGAACATTTTCTCCACTTGTGCTGCAAAGCTTTGAGCGTAGGCCACATCTGTGCGATCCTTGTCTCCCCCCAGGTCAAAGGTCAAACAGTTTCGTGCATACATTGAGTCTCCTTCATTTGGACGATAGTAATTAAATGGATTATCTAAAAAAGCTTCAAGTGATCCATTGGGGACCCTGCGAATGCTCTGAGAAGACACATAGCAGTAGACAAACAAAGACTCAAACATGGAGCTGGTCTCTCTCATGATGGTGATGTATACTGTGTCAGGAGGCATGAGCTTCTCAAGTTCTGCCTTGTTGAATCTCATGTGGTTTGTGACGATGTTTGGTGGTTTTGTGTGTGGATGAACTGAACTGGTGGTAAAAAAGTTTGGGTAGCAGAACTGGGACCTACAGTCCTCTCTTGGCAAAGCCACAGTGAGGTTGTGGCGCTCAGCAAAACGATAGAATATGTTCTGCATTGTGGAGCTGGCTGTTTTGTGAGTCTTAAGGAAAACCACATTGGTGTGTTTTGTCCTTAAACTTTTGGAATAGTCAAGAGCAAGGCAACCATCATTGAAGGACTCCATGGTCCTACAGAAGAAGATAAACATAAAGTTAGGCACAAAGATAACTTTAACCAAAATGTGTTCAGTACGCAATGTACAGACTTTATGCATATGCCTGTATACATAAAACACTGGGAAAAAATCCAAACTGCTGTTAAACATAAAGGTTTCAAAAACAAAGTATTGACACAGAGATGCGTGTAACAGCACTAAAGACAATACTAAGTCAGATTAAAACTATGCAACTGTTATAAAAAAGTCCCTTAACAGATGTATTTCACTTAAATTGCCTTGTTGTCTCAAGTTTTCCCATCAAAGTTTGCCTAATCCTATAGCTAAGTCACAATTTATGTGATTTTTTTATTTATTTTTTTTATTTTTTGCACTTGTAAGGGAAGTCACTTACCAGCTCCAGTAGCCATTCTGGTAAATTAAAAGACTGCCAATGCAGAGAATAGCAAAGTACAGAAGTATCTTCTTCCACATCTTGCAAGGACTGAAAGAGGAAAATAAAAAGAACAGGTTTAGTTGTAGGCTTGCAGAAAAATCCAGCAATTCCTACATACACTACATGTGTCAGTTTGTGTTGTGGATCAAAATGTATGTGGTAAATGTACTCTCTGACAGACACTTGTTAATGTACTGTGAGGTAAATACAATAATTTTTACTGCCTTTCAAGTGGAAAATAAAATTTGTGCTCCTTACCAGCAATATAGCGTCACAAGGATATTCATTAGACCCACCATTCACAAACAACCAGGGGTCCCTGGACCATAGATTGGGGGTCCGCACATTTTTTTTTAATTAATTGCTAATAATTTATAATCATTAATTTTGTTATTGTATATCAATATAAACATTTATAAATGTTAATGGACTACCACTAGAGCAATAAAATAAATGTTCAGAGTGAATAAACCTTACTAATATTATGTTTTAGGACATTTTAAACTCCTGATGATTGTGGTTTTAAATTGGTTTTGCTGTCATTTTTTCGACCTGTATGCTGACACTAAGCACTAAACTGTGAATGAGTTAGTCATCTATAACCTGCTCTGAGAAAAGCAGGAAGTACTACGTAAGTCATACATGTTTAGACAACTCTACAGTGTCTCTCAGTGGACATGAGAGAAAATGAACCAGGCAGGTTCCTGGACAAATGTTTAAGATAATCTTCACTTCACTTGATCTGTGAAATGTCACACCAGAAAACAAGACTTATTGTCTCACAAATACAGCAGGATTATTATTTTCAACAAAAATCTACAGCTGTACTGTTGAGTAACATAAACACGTGTATTCTCTATTTCTACACTAAAACTAAAGAAATATTTTAATAGTATAGTTTTGTAGTCTTTGTCCTATACTGGATGTCAATGTCTTTGATGTTGACCTTGATCATTTTAAGGTATAAATTAAAAGTTGTCCTATTTTTTTTAACTCTTCTGTTAACAAACTAGACACTGCCTTCCACTGAATTAGTGTAAAAATTAGGACTGTCAATGTTAACACATGCGATTAAAAAAATAAAAATAGTTAACGCGTTCAAATTTATTAACACAAAATAATCACACGATCTGTTTTGCCGTACACCAACGCTTCTCAAAGCACTTTGGAGAGCGTGAAGCCGTGTCGGGGGGCAGGTGACCGTCTTGGAAATGTGCGTATATCACAACATTGACTTGGTTTCACGGTGAACGACCTGCATGTCCAGAGAAGAGGGAGCACCTGCCTCACCTTTGCCCGTGGTTCCACCTCAGGACAAGTCCAGTGCTTTGGCCGCTGCACTACAGCCTTCTCTTTTCCCTCCCCTCACGAGTCTCGTGTAAAACTTTTTACTAATAAATGTTACATGTGCTTTCTATATCCTTTTTATATCCTTTATACCTTTCACTGCCCCTGTCTGTACGCGTTCCTGGGAGCTGTGCTTTCTGTGCGTCCTGGACCCGCGGTGAGAGCTGGGGGTGATCCATGGTCATCCTTGAACTTATAGAGCCACAAGTCGCAAACTCCTACAAACAATTCATTTGCAGTGTTTTTTTTTGTTTTGTTTTGTTTTTTCCATAAAGCATCAGCAGACACTATTCTCTCAAAATGGCTGGCCAGTTACTACACAGACTTATTAAAGGCTCACTCACAATATTCAGAAGTTATTTCTGAGATTTTTTTATTTTTTTTATTTTTTATTTTTTTAAATCTAATTAATTTAAGTAAAAACACACTCCTCAACCACTCTGGACTTTCTTTTATTTAAACGCTGCATATTGTCATGGAAAATCTACCAAGTTATACATTGTGATTAATCGTGTTTAATTCAGCCCAAGAGTGTGATTAATCTCATTAATTTTTTAATCGATTGACAGCACTAGTAAAAATATAGTTTATCACTATGTGAATTCCAGTCAGACCTGAATGATGACATCTCTACCTAACACACTCTAGCATCAGACCACCATGTATGCAGTAAAAGTGTATAAAGTAACAACAGTGACCAAGCAACAACATAATGTCTGTAATATGATGATGTAATAACGTCTTACCTTGCATACTTGTTTCAACTACTTTAATTTAATTACTGGAAAGAAAATCTGACAAATAACTAAAATCTGTGTAGCATGTTTTAATTCACCAACCAAATTAACCAAACACTTAACATGTAAGAGAAATAAAGGATGACTTGCAGCAATACAAAGAAATAGCAGTGGCCAATACACATTTTAAACTAAATTATGTAATTATGTAATAGAAACATCATACACTTACTACAGTAGTTTTGTTAGAAGAAGTCACCAAGTGTTGTCCTTTTTGACTTCCTACAGCAAATGATACATGGGAAGGTCTGCTATAGAGGGAAGGGTTTGAGGTTAACGCCCTCCTCTGTGTTTTTAAGGCTGGTTAAACTGGCTAAGGATTTTTCTTACAGGATACAGGCTGTTTTGGGGAAAACATCTCACAAAATTAGTGGTAACGTTTGAAATTAAAGCAAAACTATGCTGTTGTCTATATAGTTTATATAGAGGTCACAAACCAAGTAGGGCTGATGTGTTTAACTCAAGTATTTATCAGTGAATACTAATCATCAGAGGTGTGGACTTGAAAGTCATGACTTGGACTCGAGTCAGACTCGAGTCACTAACTTGATGACTTTAGACTCGACTTGATGAAATGGACTAAGACTTGAGACTCGACTTGGACTTGAACACCAATGACTTGGGACTTGACTCGGACTTGAGCCCTGTGACTTGAGAAGACTTGATGCTTCTCAAAGAAATAAAAGTATGATTTTTTTTTAAGTGTGCGAGAAACAATTAGCCTAATTAAACTCCTCGCGCAGTAATGGGCGCTTTCTTCCCCGCGCATGTTACTAGTGCGTGTTTTCTGATGCACATTTCAAAGTGTATTGAGCTGTAGCAGCACATGACATTTTGACATAACAGCAAAGGAGATTTTAAGCTTTGTGTCAGTCTTTGTTTCGTGTTGATAGACTCAGAAATCACAGAGATACGGAGCGTTAAAGTTTTACAACCATTAATGAGCTCAAATACACGCGCGTCTAATTATAATGCTCTATCGTTGAGAACTCACAGACTTTTCACACAGTTCCTCCGATGTTTTACTCCAAACACAATCATAAAAGAGTTATTTAATCACCAGAACTTAGTTTTAATGTCAGAGGGACGCGGACGGAGCTGCTGCCTCTGTGACCCTCCCTCTCCTCACAGCTGAGAGCAGCTCACCCCAGACACAGACATGAGGCGTTCAGGTGCAGACATGAGGCGTTCAGGTGCAGACTACACTTAATAAAAACTAAAACAAAATCAACAAATAAAAAAAATCTAAAAGTAAAAAATAATCATTTGCAATAGAGGTCTAAAGGCGAATATGTGGAGTCTGAGAGAGACTTAGCCTCCGTGAATCACGTGACGCACACGCGGCTTTATGTGATTACACAGAGGAGATCTTTACCTGTGCAGGTGAGCTCAGACAGTAAACAGTGAAAAATGAACACCAGCTGGAGCTTTCTGCAGTGTTGTCTCTGTGTTGGAGCTGGAGCTCATGGCTCTGACCATACATCATGAACCTGCAGTACCCCTTTTGGCCACAGGTGTCGCTATTCAGTAAACTGTATAGTGAGCAGTATTCACTTTGTAAATCTTCAAATGTGAGAGAATGACTCTTATTTGAAGCATGTGAACATCTGGCAAGGCCAGAAGAGTACAGTTTATTGGTACAGAGATTATACACTGCTAAAAAAAAATTAAAGTGTAAAAACACACTACAGGGTGATCCAACTTTGATGTAATGTCCTTAAAAAAGTCAAAATGAGGCTCAGTAGTGTGTGTGGCCTCCACGCCTGTATGACCTCCCTACAACGCCTGGGCATGCTCCTGATGAGGTGGTGGATGGTCTCCTGAGGATCTCCTCCAATACCTGGACTAAAGCATCCACCAACTCCTGGACAGTCTGTGGTGCAACGTGACGTTGGTGGATGGAGCCAGACATGATGTCCCAGATGTGCTCAGTTGGATTCAGGTCTGGGAAACGGGTGGGCCGGTCCATAGCATCAATGCCTTCATCTTACAGGAACTGCTGACACACTCCAGCCGGATGAGGTCTAGCATCGTCTTGCATTAGGAGGAACCCAGGGCCAACCGCACCAGCGTATGGTCTCACAAGGGTCTGAGGATCTCATCTCGGTATCTAATGGCAGTCAGGCTACCTCTGGCGAGCACATGGAGCCCCCAAAGAAATGCTACCCACACCATTACTGACCCACTGCCAAACCAGTCATGCTGGAGGATGTTGCAGGCAGCAGAACGTTCTCCACGGCGTCTCCAGACTCTGTCACGTCTGTCACATGTGCTCAGTGTGAACCTGCTTTCATCTGTGAAGAGCACAGGGCGCCAGTGGTGAATTTGCCAATCTTGGTGTTCTCTGGCAAATGCCAAACGTCCTGCACCTGTGGACGTCGGGCCCCCATAGCACCCTCATGGAGTCTGTTTCTGAGCGTTTGAGCAGACACATGCACATTTGTGCCCTGCTGGAGGTCATTTTGCAGGGCTCTGGCAGTGCTCCTCCTGTTCCTCCTTGCACAAAGGAGGAGGTAGTGGTCCTGCTGCTGGGTTGTTGCCCTCCTACAGCCTCCTCCACGTCTCCTGATGTACTGGCCTGTCTCCTGGTAGCGCCTCCATGCTCTGGACACTATGCTGACAGACACAGCAAACCTTCTTGCCACAGCTCACATTGATGTGCCATCCTGGATGAGCTGCACTACCTGAGCCACTTGTGTGGGTTGTAGACTCCGTCTCATGCTACCACTAGACTGAAAGCGCCGCCAGCTTCAAAAGTGACCAAAACATCAGCCAGAAAGCATAGGAACTGAGAAGTGGTCTGTGGTCACCTCCTGCAGAACCACTCCTTTTTTGGGGGGTGTCTTGCTAATTGCCTATAACTTCCACCTGTTGTCTGTTCCATTTGCACAACAGCAGTGAAACTGATGTCAACCAGTGTTGCTTCCTAAGTGGACACAGATTGATTTCACAGAAGTGTGATTGACTTGGAGTTACATTGTGTTGTTTAAGTGTTCCCTTTATTTTTTTGAGCACTGTACAATGTACTGGTGAGGTATTTAGCTCTATTGTACATCACTGATACTAAAGAACTTGGCTTTACTTTTAAAGTATTCAGAAACCTGTTTTCTGTGTAGGCTTCTTCTAGTCTTAGGGCGTTACAATAAATTGTAAATAACTAAATAATAAATAAAAATAAAAATAATAAATGTAAATAGTACAGCAAACAATTTACCATCTGTTTATTGTATATTTGTTTTTCTAAGGTGGGACATGAGAGTAAATTCAACAATATAAAACGTGACAAACATTAAGTTTGGAGTCCTAAGGGTTAAAAAGACTTGAAAGGACTTGAAACAGAAAGTGTAGGACTTGTGACTCGACTTGGACTTGTGAGGCATTGACTTGGGACTTGACTCGGACTTGCCTGTCATTGACTTGGACTTTGACTCGGACTTGAGGCCAAAGATTTGAGATTTACTTGTGACTTGCAAAACAGTGACTTGGTCCCACCTCTGCTAATCATACATGCTAAATTAAACTCGTCTGATCACAGTAATGAATAAAAGGGACTGGATTTTTGCAGCTGTTTACTTCAAAGGGAGGATTATAGTTTCATCTGCACAAGGCTAAAGCTAAGGTAAGCTAACTGCAGCATATTAGCGTCACAAATGTAGAGGAAACATAAAGAAGTAGTTGTAGAACAAAAGTTCCTTATATTTTGATCTTAAACGCGAGCTGTTTGACAAATTGTGAATGGGACACAGCCAGTCAGAGCTCATTTGGCCATATTACCTCCCGAGGGAGTTTTCACACGTTATACTGTTTAATGTGTACATCCCTCCCCTGGCTGATGCAGCAGCTGCGTGTGAGCTGCTCCACGGTGCAGTGACTCGGATGTAGACTCGTCACCCACAGTCCCTCCTGCTCACTCTCCTTACTTTCGTCCAGTACGTGAAGTGCCACACCAGGGAGAACAAGACGCTGGACTTACTGTATGCTAATGTTAAGGACGCATACCCCCCCCACACACACACACTTGGACGCTCTGATCACCACCTGTATACCGTGTATCTGCTCCCTGAATACACACCCAGGGTGAGAAGACAGTTGGCACAGAAGAAGTCTGTTAAAGTGTGGACTGATGAGGCCAAAGAGAGACTGAGACACTGTTTCCAGACCACAGACTGGGAGAGACTCTGCAGCTCTCATTTAAAGCCATGCTGAACCAGAAGAGGAGGGCTTTCATTTCAGGGGACAGAGAGGAGCAGAGGAGAGTTCAGCATGAACTCCAGTACAAGATCAGGTGGGTTACG
Organism: Bostrychus sinensis; assembly: GCA_020698575.1. Lineage (NCBI taxonomy): Eukaryota > Metazoa > Chordata > Actinopteri > Gobiiformes > Eleotridae > Bostrychus > Bostrychus sinensis. The sequence continues at coordinate 17,565,889 of CM036252.1, forward strand.
GACAGCTACAGGAAGAAGCTGGAGGAGCGGCTGGAGCAGAACAGCACGCGGGACATGTGAACAGGACCCAAGGACATGTCAGGATTTGGACAGAGTGGTGCCAGAGGGACAGCTGATGGAGACCTGCGCTGGGCCAATGAATTAAATCTGTTTTTCAACAGATTTGATTCTAACCCCACTCCCTCTGCCCCCCTGTTCACACATCTCCAGTCCAGCAGCTACCACCCCCTTCCCCTGTCTCCCTTCATCTTCATCTTCACCTTCCCCTAACCCCCATCTCCACTTCACAAAAAGGCACCCCTCAGGTGTGGAGAGAACTGAGGCAGCTGAAGAACAGGAAAGCTTCAGGACCAGATAGCATCAGTCCCAGGCTGCTCAGGAACTGTGCAGACCAGCTCTGTGAGGTGCTCAGGTACATCTTCAACCTGAGCCTCAGCCTGGTTCTGGTTCCTAAGATAACACACACAAAGGAGCCAAACCATTACAGACCAGTCGCCTTGACCTCCCACCTGATGAAGACCATGGAGAGGCTCATCCTCGGCCACCTCTGCTCCGTGGTGAGCAGTTTTTTTATTTCTCCAGCGGATTCAACACCATCCAGCTGGGACTGCAGCAGGGGAAGCTGGAGGGAGCTGGAGTGGATGGACAATTAGCTGCATGGACCATCGACCACCTCAACAACCGGCCACAGCACATGCGTTTGCATAAATGTGTGTCTGAGGTGGTAGTCTACAGCACTGGGGGCCCTCAGGGGATGGTTCCTCTTCACCCTCCACACCTCAGACGTTACTGATAACACCAACAGCTGTCATCTCCTGTAGTTCTCTAATGACTCAGCCATTGTGGGCTGTGTGTCTGAGGGGAATGAGCTGGAGTACTGATCAGTCATCATGGACTGGTGCAAGCGCAACCACCTGTGCTTAAACACCAGTAAGACGAAGGAGATGGTGATTGACTTCCAGAGAAAGACATTAACCCACGCACCGGTGAAGATTCAGGGGGCTGACATTGAAATGGTGCCCAGTTTTAAATACCTGGGTGTTCACCTCAACAATAAACTGGACTGGTCCCACAACACCAACACCCTGTACAAGAAGGGTCAAAGTCACCTCCACCTTCCGAGGAGCCTGAGGTCCTTTGGAGTGTGCAGGCCTCTGCTAAGGACTTTTTATGACTCTGTGGTAGCCTCTGCTATCTTCTACACTGTTGTCTGCTGGGGAGCGAGCAGCATTAACCGGGACAGTAAGAGACTGAAGAAGCTGGTCAGGAGGGCCAACTCAGTCCTGGGCTGCCCGCTGAACTCTGTGGAGGAGGTGGGTGAGAGGAGGATGTTGGCCAAGCTCACATCCATCATGGACAACAGCTCTCACCCACTGCACCAGACTGTGGAGGGGCTGAGTGGCTCCTTCAGCAGCAGACTGAGGCTCTCTCAGTGTAGGAAGCAGCTCTGCCGCAGATCCTTTATTCCCACCGCTGTCAGACTGTACAACTCATCTGTATAGTCAGATCATCATAATACTGTGCAATATTTATTTATAGTAATTTATTTATTGCGATAACACTGTGCAATAGTTATTTATATTTCTCTGTACCAACACTTCATTCAGAGACCAGTTTGAATATAAGTTTTATACATGTCTTCAACATTCTGACTGTGCTTGTGTTAAGAAATATAGCTTTAAGGTAAATGACAAATCCAACATTTCAAAGCCATGATGACTAATATATATTTATATAAGATAACATAAACTTTGTCTGGGTGTAACTGTTTGTAGCATAGAGATTGCCGTAGTGCTGCAATATATTTGAGCTCCGGCATGATGAGTTTAGTACAAAGCGTCTAATCGGTCACATTTGGAGACAGTTCATAACCAAGAACATCCACATTTCTCAGTTGCCACAGTTTGAGATTTTTAGGCCCAAGCCAAGCAAAGCAGGCGCAGGGCCTATTGTTCTTAGTTTTTTTTCTCTCTCAGATTTAAACAAATTTGCAAATTTGACCCATTGAATGTAGCTGAAAACTTACAAAATTTGGCACAGTGATCCAGTCCAGCCAAAATTGCATTCGCGTAGCCAAATTGGACACGCCCAAAACAAAATGACTCGACAGCACCCCCAGTAATTTGACCCCTATTGGATTTGGGACACCCTTACTTTGGTACAGGAATTTGGCGATGAAATTTGGTACAATGACAAAGACATTGGCGACCAATAAGGCGATTTTTTTCAAAATTCTTAATGGTTTTGCCATATACTGCTTCAAAAAACATGTTATTTTGATGTAACTTTAAGAACAACTCACGTGCACATGCAGGGCCCTATTTAGCTCAAATTTCAATAATTTCTCCCCTCCCCCAGCCTGAACGAATTGGACTCATTAGCACAGCAGTGAATGCCTCCGGCTGTGAAACCAGAGGCATTCATATATATTAGTCATCTTAAAAAAAAAATATATATATATATATATATATATATATATATATATATATATATATATATATATATATATATATATATCCTAACCCTATATATATATATATATATATATATATATATATATATATATATATATATATATATATATATATATATATATATATTTTTTTTTTTTTTTTTTTTTTTTTTTTTTTTTTGGTAAAAAAACACATTTACAGCTGTAACTTGCACAAACTATGACCAATTTGTCTATAATTGTATTTCCAGACAGGTCTGAACACGTCTAAAAAGAAAATGTTCAATTTGGCCAAAAAAGTACCCATCCAATTTTTCACTCAAATACAATTTCACTCAATTACAAAAAAACAGTGACCCCTATGGGATTTGGGGCTCCCTTACTTTGGCAAAGGGCAATGAAATTTGGAACAATGTTGGTTCACATCAAGGCAAGCCTAAAACATTATTATAGCTCTGCCCTCCAGCCAATACAAAGTCGGCCATATTGGTTTGAATTCTTGAAGCCGCATGCCACCTCATACTTTACCTAAGGCTTTGTACCAAATGAGCTTAAGATTGGTCAGGGTCATCTAGAAACATGGAGCACCAAAAGTTATCTAGTCCTTTTCAGTTTTCCAGTAGCACTGCGGCAAAAAACACACTTCATGCTTCTCCAGCCTGAACAGATCATATTTATTGGTGCTGCAGTGAGTGCCATAGCGCCCCCCTACAGACTGCAAGAATTAACATTTTTATGATATCAACAAAATTTGGCACAAACATTCTTTACATGACGCCACTAAAAAAAGTCAATTGGAGGCATGTCCTATTTCTTACGGTTTTGGTGCAGCGTTGCTCACCAATGACATCAAAATCCTTATAAATTAAGCATGCTCTATCTGATTGAGATTAAATGTGAATCACTTAATCTCTGACCAGCCCTGAATACAAGAACATTAAAACTAGGATGATGCATGCAAAAGCGCCCCCTACAAAATAAATAAATAAATAAAAATAAAAATAAAAATTCTGAAAGAGAGGAAACTTGACAGAAAAATCTTTTAATGTCATATTTTGTTCAGTGTTGCCATGGAGATGATCAACATACCCTATTGTATTCCAATGGGATTCAAAAGAAAAACTTTATAGGGAGGGGAACAAATTATTTTGTAAACAACATTTACCTGCACCAGAAATACCCACATGACATTACAACAACATTGCCCACACGACAACAATTACAACAACAATTTTTCTGCACCAGAACATGTAGCACCAGAAGCTCTGCAGCCAGAATCTGATCATTTTCAGCGCGACTCATGGCGCGACTGTTTTGTTTTGGAGGACGGCATAATCATGTGAGCCAGCTCAGTGAATGTATTGTCTGTAACAACATATTTTAAAGTAAGTACTAAGTTGAAAATGAGCAGCTTGTTGTTGTAATGTCGTGTGGGTATTTCCGGTGCAGGTAAATGTTGTTGTAATGTCGTGTGGCAGTTTCTTTTTGTAAAGTGTGTTTCGGCTTTTGTAATTCGTTGAGCTCTCTGGGCCACCGTACATTTTTACTTATTTTAAGCAAATTAATCTGCCAATGGGTTAAGTGGAAATTTCTTACCCCACTGGCAGATAATTTTGCTTGAAATAAGTAAAAATAGTAAATAAATCCAATCTAGTAAAAATATTACTCAAATCAAGAAATAATAATCTGAATTCAAGTCATTTTAACTAATGCCGATATAGATTTTTTTGATGTGATAGTTGAAAACAGTTTTGTGTTTCAATTTATAGACCAAATATACAAGGCACCATATGTTTTAAGGCAATGTGTAGCATGTAACAGCACAGACAAATTAGCAATAGCAAATGTAGAAATGTAGCTTAGATACATACATAAACAGTCTAAACTTACCACAAGAGTTTTGTGAGTGAAAAAACTACAGAGATTTTGTACTGTCACAATACTAGGAAGTGTTGCAGTTGGTTCAGCAAAGCATTGTTGAAAGGCAGTTTAGAGGGTAGTTCAGAGATTTCTGTCAGCTCAGATCAACCCAAAAGAACAAGTCAACATTAAACTGGGTGGACAGATGGAGGGGCAGTTATTTTAGTTGTTTACAAAGAGATGAGGGCTAGATTTCATTCTGTGACCAACCTAATTAATCCCCACCCCCCACTCTCATATTCGCCATAGTGAGGAGCAAAGCCGGAGGGAGAGACACAGAAGATTAATTGGCTTTGAATAAACATGAAATAAACTAAAACTTGACATGCACTCAGGAAAACAGAGCTTTTGTAAAATTCGTGTCTCGACTCACAATGGGACTTGCAGATCCACAAAAGCCTTAATTAAACAGTATGGCAGGAGGTCCGCGGGGAGAGGATACCTTCAGAGCTGTCAGTTTATGCAAATATTGGACCAGAAATTAGAAAACTGTGGAGGAAGCTACAGGAGGAATAAAAAAACACTGGAGATGTACATATGTGCCTGTAGTGTATCAAAAATGCTGCGGTCAGGCTCAGTTGGTAGAGCATTTGCTGCGCAAGACCCACATTAATATGGATATGGTCAGGTGTGATACAAAAGTAATAAAAGTGGTTACACACAAGTCATAGTCCCACAACTTCATTTTTCCACATTTCACATACACACACATTTTTAGACCACCGAAGACGTATCATGGTCCCTATGCCACTTGTGTTTTATTGCATCGTTTTATATACCATCTGCTCTGCATGTAGATTGAGACAAGAGTGGTTTGACCAGTCCTCTGGTGAAAAAACGGAAAATGAGCGTAGTCAGAGTATGCTCTGCATGTAAACATTGTATGCGTGTTGAGTGTCTAGAAACACCTGTTATGGGACAATCACATACTCTGCATTTAACACAGCACAAAGGCCATCATAAATCATTGTGCTATTGACAATTGTCAGTTCAGTTACATAACTCATTTATCAATGGACAAAAAGAATTAATAATATTAGAAGACAATATGTAAAGTGAAGGAGACAGGAAAATGACACAGGCATTTACAGGTCAGAACGTGGTATCTTGTGGAGCAAGCAAGCAAAACATGCTTGTCTGTTTAAGTACATACAGCCCAGTAGAGCAACTCAACCATAAACCAATTTTTTTTAGCTGGTCAGTTGTATAGACAGGGCTTTAGTGGTACATTTCACTATTTGTATTTGTATTTTTGACTGTTTTGTAAAAAAAAAGGTCTAAATTCACAGTGCTGCCCTCCTAAGGTCAAATGGTGGTACTGCTGCTCAATAGTTGCAGATAGACAAGTGTGATGTAGTATTTGACCTTGTTACCACACCTGTGTTACCACACCTGTGTTACCACACCTGTGTTACCACACCTGTGTGTTACCACACCTGTGTTACCACACCTGTGTTACCACACCTGTGTTACCACACCTGTGTGTTACCACACCTGTGTTACCACACCTGTGTTACCACACCTGTGTGTTACCACACCTGTGTGTTACCACACCTGTGCCACGTGTCTCCTCCCACGGCCCCATGCTCCCCACGTCCTCACCATCTCTCTCCTGTGTCCTCATCCCAGTCCTGTAGTTACCAGGTGTGGGTCGTTTTCTTAAAAACGCCACGCAGCCTTGCATTTACCATTCAGTACCCTCCGCCCCTCCCTCCCCTCTCACAGCGGGGTCTGAGTCAAGAACACTGGACTGACTCTGCTCGTTAGCTTGTTCCCTCTGTGGAGAGAAAAAAAATGAAAAAACAGACAATCTGTTGCCTCCAAAATAAAAGTGTCAAGGCATTTGTGGGACAAAGACGACAGTATGACTGAAGGCTAAATGAATGAAGTCACAAAAAGATTTACTTGCCACATCCACATGACGTGTGACTGTCAGGTTTAGACAATTAGGGCCAGATTTATCAAAGGTTTGCGTGCACGCTAACTGAATAATATGCGCTAAAATTGGAGCAAACCCAGATGCAGTTGAGATTTGCGTGTCTTACAGGAGCAGAGCGAACGCAATGCAGATTTTGCTCCTATGACCTAATGAATATGTAAACTGAGGCGTTCTTCCCATAGTGCGCAAAATGGAAGGCGGAGAAAATGCAAATTCATTCATTTACCGCCCGCAATATTATTTATCAAGGCTCACCATGACTTTGCGTGCGAAAATAGCGTATAAATTTAGCACGTTGAAGAAGGACGTGCTAATCTTTTGCACAGATATGGCTGCTGTGAATCGTGTGAGACGAAGGAGAAGAAATTAAGAAATACGTAGGGTTAGAGTGTTTGCCACGCGTGCAGATCTATTTGCCATAACGGATGAAAAAATTATTCACCAGCACTTTCAGCTATTCTTAGTTTAATTTTTGCTTCCGTTTGTGTTCCACTTCCGCACCTTCCATGACGCAAAACAATACACGCAATGTTGCCGTTTAAATAGTTCTGCCCCATTTGTTTGCACCTGTCACCGGCCACACAGTTTGTCTTAGTAATTCACGTGCAACACGCCCATTATTAGCGGCCGCATATTTTCTCACTGCACTCGCAGTTTAGCACCCGTCTTAGTAAATATGGCCCTTAGTGTGATAGTTCACAACAAATACAAGTATAGATTTACACAAATGTGGACACCTCTTCCCCAATGGGATGGGTTTGGATGTGATTTTTTTTTTTTTTTTTCCTAGGACATGGCAACCCTGTTGTGGAGGACATCCATGATGGTGCTCTGACAGCTGTCAGTAACAGGACAAGGTCTCGCTCCTCCCTCAGTTTTCCCCCTCTGTCTCTGCCTACTTTTCCAGCAGTTTTCAATTTCTGGCAGTGGGAGGAGTTAGACCTGGGCCAGGGTTGATTTGCCCTTTAAAGGATACTGCAGAGGTTATTAAGTCATAATTCAGACAGGACAAACCAGGAGGGGAGCTGAGGGCACTCCCATAACTCAAGAAAAACACTTTCATTTAGTTAAAACAACATTAAAAAAATAAGATGAACATTGAGACTATATACCTCCCCACGACCCTCTTTTTGGCCCCCAACCCACCATTTTGTAATCACTCACTATGTTTACATGCAGCGCATTTTCCAACTATGTTCATTCTCCATTTCACTTCTTCAGAGAACTGGTCAAACCACTCATGTCTCAATCATGCAGAGCACTGAACCGAATCACTGGGACCACCATGATGTAAGGCGTTCAAGTAGTCTGAGCATTTACCAGCAACACCAAAACTTTGAAATGCTAAATGCTATTAAATGTAGCTAATTTATGCAGCAAATCGGTAATTATAGCCATAGATAATGCATTTTTATCATGTTTGATAAGGCAGACAAGGAGGTAAGGACAAGGAGCATTACAGAGGGATGTCAGGTATTCTAGCTTTACCTAAACAAGTTTCTGTTGAACCAAATAAAAGATACATATCTTAGATTAGTTCACCTCTATGGCTATATTGTCAGTTGACTTTTGCAGGGATTCTCAAACTTTTCACACCAAGTACCACTATCAAAAATGGCTTATAAAGTACCATCTTAATAAGGACTACACCGGGTCTAAACCTGGACTAAACATGCACTTAACCAGGTCAAAGCCAGCTGTAAACCAAGACTAAACCAAGATTAATCTAGAATCTAGGCTGATAAATAGACTGTGCCCCCTCCTTGTACACTCACACACATATAATACATAAACAAAGAGCACAGAAATTTGAACCTTGAGTATGAGTGGTGGAAAAAGAAATGTCCATGTCCTATGAACTGAATGATGAGGATATATGGATTGTATATGGAATATTCATTGTATATATTTATTTATTTGTACTTTTTAATGCACTGCTGGGAGCTGATGAGAAACAGATTATTTAATTGTGTGGTCAAGCATGCAAAGAAATGGCAAGAAAAAAAGAGAAAGAAAGACTAAACCAGGCCATAATAGGAAGTGGTTTGGCTGAAAAACCTTTAAAGTAGCCAACATGTTAAAAGCTGTAAATGCTGGCGAACGGAGCTGCTTTATTTTGCTGCACATTTTCTTGTACCACAGTTTGCGAACCACCGCCTTAATGCATTTAGCTATGCATCCCACTCTCCTCGTCAGATGCTATAGTGAGTCTAGGGGTCTACGAACCTCCACCTACGGTTTTATGTTGTTTACCGATCCTGCTGTTCTTCTTCTCCACCACATCACTCTATGACCCCCTGCCCACACTGGATCTGCCAACTAAAAAAACACAGTATACCGCTTTGTTCTGGCGGCTCACTACAGAGGAGAGAGAGAGAAAACCCTCAGCGGGATTCAGTCTTTTAACTAGAGACGAGTTAGACCAACACGTGGGCTATAGACTGCAAGACCTGCCGTATCTGTTTGCTAATGAGATTTACTTGTATGCACACTGGATTATTGCATTTACCAATACGCTTACACTAAAGTGGTATTGTTTGCTGGTTGTAGTGAACTCCTTTGTAAACATTTTGGCTTCAAAGATATAAGAAGAGCATAAGAAACACCAGACAGGAGTTAAAAATACATTTTTGGTCCACAAAGTTAGCTGTTTTTAACATGGATTTTGATCAATTGTGTTCAAAGTAGTATAAACCATTTACTGTACAGGAGCAGAGACAGTTGTGTGCATGGTTTAACAACAAAAAATGAATTATTTCCATTGTGGTTAGATTTCCTTAAAACTGTAGCATAAACTTTTTTTTTTTTTTTAAGAAGCCCCCACTGTGCCAAAAAAACTTCTTAAGCTGAGTTTTGGCTTACAGGCCACACATTGTACACTATGGAAACAGCAGCTTCTACAATACTGAATGTTTAGTCTATTCATGCATAATGTCTATGGCCAACAGGAACTGACAATGGCAAAAGATATAAGTGCCCAGACCCAGACTCAAACCAGAGATCTTTCAGTCCAGGGGTAAATGCTCTATATAGTAAGCCACAAAGCTATATCATATCAATGTTAAAGAATCTTCTTTAGACTAGACTTTTCTCAGACATCAAATTTTATGAATTAAGTCACCAAAAACACTTACATAATTATAACTTCCTTACACACACACACACACACACAAAGTTGAAATCCTAGAGTGGGGGAGACTCAGACAAAAAAACAAAAACCATTAACTTTAACCTGGTTTCCATCATGACTCACTGAGAGACTGGGGTGTTGTCACTATTACGTCAGAAACTGTATGTGCACTGTAAAAACATCTTCTAACAGCAGCCCATAGGCTCTTACAGACATGCGTTTAAACGGATTAGCCAATGTTAGAAAACATCGGGCCATGTCTCGCCAACTTGGTGCAGGCAGTGGCATGGACGACACCGCACCAGGGGAGCGTGTCCAAATCGATTCTGCTCTTACTTTGACCGTGCAGGTCTAAAGAGGCTGAAGTTGGGACTGGCACAAATTCAAAGGTGGTGTCTGCTCTAAACCAATCAGAGCAAAAAATACATGAATTTACTATAACAGCAGCCTCCCTTCTCCAATTAAAAGCAAACCCAGAGCCATTTTACACAAATTTAACTGTATTTTGGATTTGGTTTAGTTTATTTACTTTTCTTTTAGCTCTGCTCATATTCTGTCTTCATTTGCAAGCATATCTGTCGCCTTCATTGATTATCAACACAACCAGGGCATGATGCACATATAATCAATAGGCTTCGCCCACCATTTATTCATACACGCATTTGTTCGCCATTATTACAATTATTATAATTATTAGTCACTGCTCAGTAAGAGGATATTGCCAGCACCACACCATGCCCTAGAAAAAGAGCAGAGACACCTTACAGAAAGTCAGGCGTGCACCATTCACAATATACAGCCCATCATCTTGTTATAGAGCGGTGGTTCTCAAACTTTTTACACAAACTTTAGCTTTCAAAAAACCATTTAAATAAACACATCACAGGGACTAAACCATGACTAAAACTGAACTAAACCAGACAGAAACCAGGACTAATCTACCACAGTACTATACCAAGTGAGATAGGAATAACTCAGAACTCAGACCACAAATTATTAGTTTTAATGGAAAACCATTCCATTGTAAGATATGTGGACTTCAGAGCATTTACCTCTGAACTCGAAGATTCACAGTTCGCGTTCAGATCTGGGGACTATATCTTTACCATTGTGAGATTAGAATCTTTGTTCCTATTCTTGATTTTTTTTGCACTAATGGCCAAGGTGGAGGCAGTGTCTGAGTGATGACAAGGCCAGTGGGTCTCTCATTAAAAGTCCACAGATACAAAGTGCACAGGGGTAATTGGAACAGCACTTTATGTAAAAATGTGGCTATTAAACCATTCAAAAGCCTGTGTATAATATGTGGGAGTATGTGAGTTTTGCACACGAGTATCTCTTGGTTTCCTGGTGCACAAAGAACATAACGACTCCTCTGTTGTACACTGGGTTTGGTCGCACTAAAGTTTTCTTTTTGTAACCTGGACTACTTCATTCTTTTCATAGTGACACTGTAGAGGTTTATCCTCATCACACTTTCTACAATATCCCCAAAAAGTTGTTTTCTCTGATTCAAACCACAGTTACAAACTTTATATTCTACATTACAGCTCAATTCAAATTTTATGCACAATACCAATTAATGCTTTTAAGTGAATATTTTCAATTCTTGTTCACTCTTCTGCAGCTAGAACTCTGGCTGGTGACCCCTTCTGGTTGGAGTTGGTATCTTATAAATTTCTTTCTGTAGCACTTTTCAATACAGAGTTACAGAGTGCTTTACAGAATATATACTCAGACAAACCATAAAAGCAATAAAAACAATATAAAACAATCCGAAATCCAAATGTAATGTTATGTAAAAAATAATTTAGATTTAAAAGTGACTACTTTATGGGGCAGCCACAGCTTTTATGCTGCTGACAAACATTAAACTGAAACTATGTAGTAGTATTTGAACCTTAAAATAATGTTTCAAAAAATATGTTAGTGGTAAATCACCTCTTAAAGGAACAGACTGGCCCAACCCCTGAGTGCTTCTTGTCCTCTATCACTATGTAACTCAGGGGAGCAGATAGGCCACTCCTACCTTTTCTCTTGATATGGTTATATAACAAGGCTTCTGGAGTCTGCGAGAGAGAGTGAGTGAGCAAATGTTATAGGCCACATTGTGCTGTTTTATTGTGCTTTAAGAGGGAATAAAAATGTAAAGCCCTTCACAGACATGCCCCATTCTCAGTCTGAACCCTCTAGCATCTACCATCAGAGCCCACCCTATGCTCAGAAAAATCACTCTCATTTTATGAGATACAGTTACTATAAATCACCTTGAACAAAAGAAACACAAACACAAATACAAAAATATACACACAAATATGAAAACATGCATACAAATTTGTAAGCACACATAAAAACAGAAAAAAGCACACACAAAAAAAAAAAACAGAAATACACACAAATTTGGAAACATGCACACAAATTCAGAAACATGCACACAAATTTGAAAACATGCACGTTAATTTGAAAACACGCACACAAATACGCAAACACCATAGAAACACTCTGAAACACTACAGCAAAAACTAAAACACTGCAGCAAATGAGATTACAAACAGAGTAGGACTCGTGATCGCATGATTGTAGGTATTCAGTTTAAGAAAATATTCATCCAAAAGTCCAGACGGGTGATGTTTGTATAAACTGCACATCAGCGAATCAGAAAACAGAACGGAAACAGCTCTGTTCTGTCCAACCACAGCCAAGCACCAAGGTCCTACTCTTTCCTTAATCTCATTTGCTGCAGTGTTTTAGCTTTTGCTGTAGTGTTTAAGAGTTTGTGTGCATGTTTTCAAATTTGTGTGCATGTTTCCGTATTGGTGTGTGTGTTTTTGTATTTGTTGGTGTGACTTGCCCTTCAGGGCCACCATACATTTGTCCTGGTTGTATTTAGCATCAGAGAGAATGCAGTGTGAAATGTGATCTTCACATAAAAGCTTATGGGGTTATTGAGCAGAAGGACAGAGAGCCAGTGGTTGAAATGGTCGTTTTGTAAAAGCTGGGAGGAGGGTCCCATGTCCTTTTTTTTTGGGGTGGGGGGGTAATTTGAAAAACAAATGAGCACCGATGGCAGAGGCCTGGAGTGTAATCTGACCCCTCCCTGCAGCTTTGAATTCACATTAAAGAAGTACTCAGTGCTACTTGAATAAGCCCCTGCTTCAGCCCACCTCCCCTGGGCTGGGAAATCTATAACTTTAATTATTTGTTTTTTGTTTAAGGACCAGCCAACGGCACAAAAATTTAAGGTGAAGTGTGCGTAAAATGTACAGTATATTGTATGTAATGTTGTATAGTTGAACAAAATGAAAGAAATTTGTCCAAACTTTTCAAAATCACAGAAACTAAAGGCCTGTTACTTCCTGTTCTTGTCTCAACAGCACTGCAAAGAGGACAAACTGACCACTGTTGGGGAAGAAACACTGTCACCTTGCTCTAAAAAGGACTGTCAAGTAAGCAAAAAATGCCCCACCTTTAGATTAACAATAAAACCACCTAACAATTAAATAATATTACTTTTTTGTTCTTGTTTTTACAGCAGCCAATAGAGAACAAACTGTTGGAAAAGAGGATGTTGTTTATGTGTACATGCTCTAAAAAAGAGAATTGTAAGATGTGGGATTGCACTGCCACAAGAGGTAACAAAATATTTATATACGCCACCTTTAAAATAACAAATAACAACTTAACAAATATATAGAACAGGGTATTGTCTTTTTTCCCCTGATACTTATGGTGTTTTAATTAATCTTCTATAATAATAATAATAATAATAATAATAATAATAATAATAATAATAATAATAATAATAATAAAGTGTGGACTAAGACAACAGCGCATGTGGTTCTGGCAGCACTGGGAAGTTTGCTTTTCATAACACGGGGACTTTCACTTGTACCTCGAGCAGCAGGTTAGCGGTAGCTCCATTGCTTGAGTAAATACAATAATAAATCAATAAAATAATAAACACACTCATGACGATCTACAAGAGTTCTCTGGAGGGAGACTGAGCGGAGATGTTCAGACTCACACTTGCAGACAGAGGCTTAAAAACAGTTAACTTTTAATTTCTTAGAGTAGCATTACCATAAGTACATTGTGAGCATATTGTCTATTCTTAACCCCAACTAAGAAGACCTGATTTTAACCTTATCAAACTTTTCCTGGTCCACTGAATACTCAAAGTAGCTGAAAACATCTAGGGCCAGACAAATTAAGCCCACTTCCCCGAAAACGACCTAACTTTTATGTTAAATTTCCTGCTGCATTACTACCTCTCTCTCACACACAGCATCTTCTTCTGAAAGACAGCTCTTTGAATTGGATTAGCAGGTCTGAATAGGTCGGTTCCCCTCCGCTGGGTCCAGTCTCCATCTCCTGCCGGGACACACTCCAATACGCACCCACCAGGACGCCTTAATTGGTGGGACGTGGCCTCATTACTGCTCCAAATATATGCATGTGCTGCTATTGTCTCTCCCCAAAGGGTCCCGTCACTGAATTCTAATGGAAATAAAAAAGAAAAGCTTTGTACGTTGCATTATGAGTATTGTGCGGATGAGAAATACACTGCTGTGCAAAGATCTTCGACAGGTTTTTTAAAAAGCTATGAACAAAGAAAGGTGTATCAATGTGCAAAAATACACAAAAATACATAAAATAAGAGTAAAATCTAAACTAGAATCACTCGAGCACAGATCTCTCCATGGCACTGGCCCTGTCTTGCAATGGTAAAGATAAAGTGCCAAGACCTGGACTCAAACTCTCAAAAGGACTCAAAAGATCTCCTACTTCAGGGGTAAATGCTCTTTCCATTGAGCCACAAAACTCATATCTCACAATGGTAAAGAATCTACTAAAACTTATCATTTGTTTTATCTTTGGTTATCTCAAAATGGTACAGAATCCCTTAAATACTTCTGGATCTAAACAGTGATCTGGATCCACAACAAAATAATCCCTTTGTCTATGGCCCATTACTAAAAATTCCAAAAAGCACTCATCATTTTTTCACCCTTGCCTAAACCGGGCACAGTCTTGTACATGTTTACCAATGCAAAAACTATGAAAAAATGTTTTAAACACATGCGGCTCTAATTGTGGTGAGCTTAGATCTTGAGCTTCTCTTCAGGGACTATCACCCACACAAAAGGTGCCCAAAAGTCTTATTACCTCACAGTGATTTGCATCAAGAAATACAACTGAATAATAAGTACAAAACAACGAAGCTGAGAATAAAACAGATGATTCAAAGGCCATGTTCCTTTCCCACACAAGGTCCATCATTTTATCAACAGATGAGGCTTATACAAACTGTTAAAATTTCTGTGTTATGTTGATAAATATTTATTTTGCCAATATCAAAAGCCGTGTTACCTTGGATTGAGTGTTTGTCTTATCCCATCAACAATAAGGGGGAACTTTTGTCAGCTTCCAAACTTCAGCAAATAAAATAACTTGAAACTATGGCAATATTCTTCATCAAACCTCATCAAAAAGAACTTCAAAATATTTAACTATTTTTATCTGTATTTACAATAGTAATAATAAGCTATTGTTTTATGTGGTAGTAGTAGTAGTAGTAGTAGTAGTACGCCTTTACTTTAATTATTACTGGATGTCGCTTCACCAAAGTAAGGTAAATTGCTTGACAGTTCATACAATAACATAATTATTATTAACATAATTTCAATAGATTTGTTATGTTCTGAAGAGATGACAATAAGATATTGCAAAAATGGCAGGTTTATTATAATGTCAGTAATTTTAGTAAGTTTGAAGCCAAAATATAGTTTAATTATATATTAGAACAAAAGTTTTAAACAAAAGATTTTAAAAGAAGTCATCTGGAAGTTCTCCTGTAGTGCATCCCAGAGGTCAGAATTTAACCTTGCTATCTCTTGGCTCTTAAAATCTTGTTTTAGTAAATGGAACCTTGACCATATGTGCTCTGCATATGTGTATGTCTTTTTAGTCATCAATAACAAGCTCCCAAGATATTTTTCAGAGCACACTTGAACAGAAGACCAATTTGTCTTAGAACCATATTGCTTGATTTTAAAGTTGAAGATGTTTCACCTCTCATCCAAGGGACTTGGTCAATTCTGAAACTGAACTGGTATAAGACCTGGTTTATATGTTCCTAGGAAGGAGGAGTTTGACCTGAAAACAAATTATGTTGTTCAAACATTCTTTGAACAGAAATGGTGGTTTAAGACAGGGCTATTCAACAGGTGGCCCGGGGGCCAAAACCAGCCCTCCATCAATTTGGACCAGCCCTTGGCCCATCTACTCATATATAATAAATCAATCATTTAATAGACACTAAACTGTACATAAAGCAATTTCAGACACTTTGTGGCCCTAAAGCCAGCAGGGAAATGACCGGCCCAGAGGCCAATAACCTTCCAACTATTTGGCCCATTGGAAAATATATAGCCCTAGTCTAAGATATAATCTTAAATCTGTTTACAACAGTTTCTTAAAATACAAACCAAAACAGTTTTACTCCGGACAGTTAAAATCAGAAAAAGCAGACTATGCTAATGGTCCTCAAGTTGGTTGACAACTGTCCCCTCACTCCTGCAGAGGACAATGGACTCCTGACAACCCAAAACCACTGAAGCCTTTAATTTTTTCCCAAACCAATAAAATTTAGTTTCAGGTCAAAACTCCTCCTTCCTAGAAGCATAAAAACTCAGCTCTCTTACCAGTTTAATTTCAGAACTGACAAAGCCCCTTGGATGAGAGATGAAACGTCTTCAACTTTAAAAAAAAAAAAAAAAGCAAGTCCAGATTACTTCATTCTGAACCTTTTGTTGTGAATAAATCAGCCTGGATGACTGAGAGTCTTCACCGACATGTTTTATTATATAACAACAGACATTTAACATACAGGTGCCAATAATGGTGAAGTAAAAATAAAAATAAAAACCTGGATTGGTAAAGAGTATGTGACAACAATATCAGGATCTAAACTGAATTCAGTTGAGAACCACTGGATAAGAGACTCATGTAGTGAAATGCAAGGTCAAACCATGGTTGCCAACTACAAAACTGTATACTGCTCTTGCAGAATTTATTTATTTATTTATTTATTTATTTATTTATTTATTTATTTATTTATTTATTTATAGGTTATGGATTATAAACTATAAAACTGTTGACTTGTTTTGCCTTAGAGATAATATTGACACAATCCTAATGATATCTCAGTGATAAAAAGTAAAAATATCCAAAATCCCATATTCAGTATAAAACCCTAGTATCAGTGTAGCCTGTCAGTCTCTCCTCTCTTATTTAACAGATTCGTTTGCCTGGAGAAGAGGAGAGGTGCGATCGTCACGCCTGTCATCTCCCACTTTGCACTTACATCTCTCGCCTTCATCTCTTCGTCTTCACTAAAATAAACCTGATCCAGGCTGCAGACTCAGATCCATCACATCTGTCCATCTCCATCTCACTGTTCACACTTTTATACTGCCAGTCTCTGGGTTATGGGCCTTTTGACCTCTGGATGTGTCAGCGCTCAGCAAACCGATATTTATGTAAAAGAAAAAATCGAGCAGAAGTTGTCTTTTCCTTTAATGTTGTGTTTACAAGTGCCTATTCAGATGACTGATAGCTTTGTGTTTTGGTGGTTAAATAAGTTGTGGGGTGAATGAAGCGTCTGGCATCTCCCCTGGTGTCTCTGGGCCGAAAACATCACTTGCAAGTCTGAGCGGGGCATCATATAGGATATAGGTCAATTGAACTTGTGAGTATTTATGAAATGTAGAGTAAAATGTGGCAAAAACAGTGGAGGAATGAGAAAAGGTTCCACTTTAAAGCTTGGCTAGATCGTAGTGAATGTATTGTAGTGAAGTCTATTAGAGGTGACAGTCTAAGTTCATACGTTCATTATTTAATTCATGAATTAATTAATCTATATTTACCCATTAAGTGTCAAGATCTATGGCTGCCTCATTGGGCATGAAGCTGCGTGTTATGTAAAAGATGGCAAAGATGTGCCATAGAAGCTGATAAAATTTTGACATACTGCTATCATCTAAAAAGCCAGCGAGTAGTGGTGCAAAAGGCTGGAGCTATGGCCTTACACAGTTGAAGTAAGTGGTCAAATATGTATGTCCGACTGGTGTATTTGGGCCAGTTTGTTACCCTTTTAAGAATGAAATTGCCTCCAGGGGCATGCCAAACTGTCCTGTTTACTATCACTACAGTGGAAACATTCTTTTAGATTGTAGATCAACTCATTTGCTGAAGTGCTTCGGGATACTGCTGTTATCCGAGACACAACATCTGGCGAAGATCATGAGCTGTCTCTGCCTCCTCAACAGATTTACTGTCTGATCCAATTAAGTTCACTCTGTCCCCTTCACATCTGCCTCTGAAAACACTGCTCCTGTTTGTCAGTCCACTCAGCCTCAGAATGACAACATGTCGCCATCACCTGGGTTTAAGAATTGACTTTGTCTTGTTCTGTTGGATCTTAATTTAAGAAACTGCAGGGACACACCATCTGGAAGCACACACCTCTCTCTCTCATGTGAGCTGTTAATTAACCACACTTCTTTAGAGTTGATTGTTTTGTAATGGAAAGTGACAGACAAACACACTCATCAACATCACATGGATATTAAGGATAGGTGGTACTGACTTCAATTAAGAAATCTAACCCAAACAAGTATTTGAAAGGACAAATGCAGCAATAATACTATGATATCGCTTGTTAGTACTTCAAAGTAATAAATTGTGTAAATGAAAAGAGGTAAATTGAGATGTCCTCACACATAAAATACTAAGGCAACATTTTCCATTGCGAGGTTTCACTTTTAACCATGACTGATACTTTCTCACAAACCCAAGATGTCTGAATGTCACCTTA
This sequence comes from Bostrychus sinensis, assembly GCA_020698575.1. Classification (NCBI taxonomy): domain Eukaryota; kingdom Metazoa; phylum Chordata; class Actinopteri; order Gobiiformes; family Eleotridae; genus Bostrychus; species Bostrychus sinensis. Next base: position 17,584,208 of record CM036252.1, read on the forward strand.
AAAAACAAGCTTCAAGTCTGAAAATGCTCAGAGCTCGGAGTAGATCCACTGCTCCTCCACATCAAGAGGAGCCAGCTGAGGTGGCTCAGGCATCTGTTCCAGAGGCCTCTGGGACGCCTCCCTAGGGAGGTGTTCCGGGCATGTCCCACTGGGAGGAGGCCCGGGGGAAGACCTAGGACACGCTGGAGGGGCTATTTCTCTCTGCTGGCCTGGGAACGCCTTGGGGTTCCTCCAGGGGAACTCGAGGAAGTGTCCAGGGAGAGGGAGGTCTGGGCGTCCCTGCTTAGACTGCTGTCCCCGTGACCCGGCCCGGGATAAGCAGAAGAAGATGGATGGATGAATGGATCTTTGGTTCTGTATAATTGGGTCACAATAAAATGGATAAATAATAAAATTAAGACTAATAAAATTAGGTCCCACTGCTCCTCTTCTGTCTGCTTCTCCAAAAGCGCACCTATGACATGAACCATTGTTGATAATACAGTACTTCTCTATAAATATCTCCTAGATTTCACACACTGTGAAATGCTACTCTGTGTGTACTTCCTGTGGCAGGCAATGAAATTCATAAACATTTGCCCAGCCTGAGCTTCCTGAACCTCAGTTAAACCCACTCCTTATTGCTACGTCCAACATTTCCTGTTTTTTTTTTTTTTTTTTTCTTGGTCTGTTTCGTCCAGGCTCTAGACTTTGACTCAGCCATCGTTGTTGAGTGTCGTGTGGATGCGAACAAGGTGTCAACCCTGATGTAACTGGCCCAAGATGAGATGAAGTCAGACAGACAGGCAGAGGGACCGAAATAACACAAAATCACACAACTACATACACACATACAACGGAGAGATGGATGTGTGGCCCAGTCAGCTCTTCTGCCTCCTGTCATATGCTGCCTCCCCCAAGGCATTGTGGGAAATGTGGAAGTCTGAGCATGTGTTGTTGGAGCATATTGGTGTATAGAGACACACTTTTTTGCTAGAATGGCAAGAAGGCATTTTTGTTGTATCAAAGGAAAAATTTTTTTTTAACCAAATAGCTGGTTTAGGTTTTATTAAAATTTTGATAAAAAGTGTGCAGTGTTTACCTGAAGCTTTGATTAAGTACATGCACTGTTATTGCCTTGTCAACACTGGATCATTAGCAATCAAGAGGAGCTGATCATACAGCAAAAATTACTTTTTCAATTCTGGCTATGCCTGAATACACAGAGAAATCACACAAAAAACATAAGTTGAAAAAGAAAACAAAACATGGATACATTTGGACAATGTAGAGGGCAAGAGAGTGCAGACTGTTGTGGTCTTTTGAACATAATTTAAAGAATAAAAGGAACTTCGCTTCCTTTAACATTTTGTATGATGCAATTTTACTTCAAAATTAAAAATAGCTGTGAGGAAACAGAACTGAACACATTTTTTTATTTTATTTTTTTGATAAATGAATGAGAGCAGACTGGATGTAGAGGGCTTGTTGATTGGTCAGTGCTTCCTGGAGTGGGCAGGAAGAGGCGGAGGTTCATGGAACTGAGCGTTTTGAGGCATCAGAAAGGCTGTGCCAGAGAATAGAGGATTACTTAAACGTGTGAATGAAACAGAACACAACTCTAGGTATGTTTTTAATGTGGACAATATGATAATATGATAGAAAGCTCAGGAAAGAGTATTTTGCATCATAAAGCCTCAATAATGAGCCAACTGCCAGACAGCTCTGGTCCATTTGCAAACTCATACAAAGTAGATCTGTTGTATATATTTATATATTGTAGGAACAAACTTGTTATTAAAAATGCAATAACAGTAGCTGTGTCATTGTTGGGATCTTGATGGAAGAAAACATTAAGCAAGCTCTAACCATATTCAGCTTCCCCTTGTGACTCTTCCTATCCAGGCCTTTTTGACAGGGCCATAAATATTGTGTAATGGTGCATCATTGTAGCTTTATGATGTTTACACTGACTGAAATATTTAACACCATAGCTCTGTATCTTTTATAGATCTGCAGCGCCATCAAACAAACCTTTATTTTTCACTTTTTTCCTCCCTCTTCTCACACATTATAACCCTTCGGTATCTTCCGGTTATATAAGGTTTTTATGGGTCATTTCATTTGAATAAAACAAGCTTGTAAAATGTGGACTTTGTCAGCAGAGGGACTCTGTGAACTCTGTGAAATTCAATTATAAAATCTTATACTATAATTGCTTAAAATGTATTGAAATTGAGCAAACAGTTTTGATGAGTCACTCAGTAAGGACAACTGGTCATGACCTTGTCATGTGAAACCATAAGACTTTGTGGAAATGGGAAGCTTGCAGACACTGGAGCTGATGTCAAAATTATTCATCTTTGTGCTTCTCAGTTAGATACAGTATTTGATTGTGTTGCTCCTGTGGGTCGCTGCTCAGAGGACATAGGGTCTGTGGTAAAGAATAGAGAGAGCACACGTGTTGAGCTGCTGCTAGTCTTACATCAAGAGGATTTATTCTTTTTTAAGATATTCATATAAAATCAACATTGTTATTGACATTATCATTTACATGACTGAACTTCAGATATACTGTAAAACCATCACCAACTCGATGGCTTTAATTCATGTCCATGTTGCCATAGCTTACTTGAGCCTATACTTCTGATTACATCACACATAAAACACAATTATACTTATTCACCAATCTCCTTTTGTATCTTAAGCAACCATTCACTTTCAAATATGTGCACTTTACAACTAAGTTATTGCATTTTACTCTATTCTCACTGTACCATGAACTGTATCAACTCAGCTACTGCTTTAAGCCATTTTTAACACTGTACCTTAACATGAAATGTATTGCTGTTCTTATGTCTGTTTTAACTGTATTCTATTTTTAACTTGCACAAATATTTACAACTTTAATAGTAACCCATGAAATAAAACCTATATATGAATTACAAAGAAATGTCCTTTAAAAGGAGCTGTTCTCCCACAAGGCTTTAACATAACCACATGTATCTAATACAGTTTCACAATAGCATTTCTGGCACTTGGTAATAACCCACAAATATGCACATTCAATGACCCAAACCAGTAAATGTCACAGTAGATAAAAAGGTTTCATAAATGTATATGAATTTAGTACTCAAAAGGTTCCTTATACCACTGACTGGTTTAGGCTAGCTTCTAGCACATTCTGATCCCCAGTATACTTGGCCATTAGCATTAGCAGGTTAGCTTTCAACACAGTTCACTCACTACTCAAATATCTCTTACACACATTCATTCCTCACCACATTTAACCATAGCAGCTGTGACATCTTAAGACTCATAAAGTTTGCATTGTACACTTGACTTTTAGTGTTTAATAACCTGTGGTAAAGAATAGAGCCTCACAACAAGAGGATTTATTCTTCCTCTGGTGCATGAGTCTGCTCTCTACCCACTGCGCGATAAAAGCCATCTAGTGGACAGTATAGGGAATATCACTCAACTCAAATGAGCTGCAATGGAACCAGATGAATAATTATAATGAAAATAAAATTAGAAAATAAGAAAACAAAATTTATAGGGGTGCCTGTTAACCCTTAGAAGCATTTTATCATTTTACCAAGCTTTAAATTTCGAAGCCCCTACAATTGGCTTCAATTTAACTTTGTCATTGCAAACATCAATTATCTGTTTCCAAAGTATTCAAAGTTAATCAATTAAAAATACTTAATTTCTATACTGAAAGATGTATTGAGCTGACACAGAGACATACACTGACTGACAACCATTCACCAATATGAGCCTGACTTTGGACGGTGGGAGGAAATTGGTGTACCAAGTAAAAACCCACAGTAACGGGGAGGACATGCAGACTCTACTCACTCAGAACCTCCAAATTTCCATTAAACATGAAATTATTATCCGCACAATAAATATCCTTTTCACTTTTGAACTTTTTACAGTTGTAGCAAGCCTCTGGATGTAGCATTATCATGAAGTGTGAAGCCTGTACTAAATAATGAAAGTGAATCTAAGTAAGTGGGTAGAGTTTTATTATGAACTTAAATGACCTTGTTCTTCTATGATGTACAATAAACAGTAGTATTACCTAACTCAATGGTTCTCAAACATTTTACACCAAGTGCCATCTCAGAAAATATTTGGCTTTCAAAGTGCCAATCCTGAACAAACCAAGCTCTAAACTAGAAAATAAGGATAAAACAGGGACTACATCAGCTCCAAATGAGAACTAAACCAGGACTATAACTAGAACATGGTCAGGACTAAACCAGGACTAAACTAGAACTAAACCATGACTAAACTAGAACATGGCCAGGACTAAAGCAGGTCTAAACCATGGACTAAATTAGGATTAATCCAGGGCTAAACTAGAACATGGCCATGTTTAAACCAGGACTTACCCAGGTCTAAACTGGAACTAAACCAAGACTAAACCAGGTCTTGCTCCAAGCTAAATCAGAACTTGAGCTCCAGAGTCCCACCAAAAGATGCCCACATACCACTAGTTGTACCACAGCTTGAGAAACAGTGACCTAAATCAGTATGAAAAGAGTACATTGTAAGCTAAAGTTGTGTTCCTCTTGATCTAGAAAGAGATGACGCTATTTAGCACTTAGCTTGAAAACACAGCTTAGTGGTTGGTGTAACCTTTTTATTTAGACAGAGATTAAACTTCAATATTGGAAACTATGGGTTTTTATAAGTTAATAATAGTATTCCTTCTTTGTCTTTGGTTATATAGTTCTGGCCTGTCAAACAATAACCCAAAAGAGGAAAAGGGTTATAAAGATGTTTTGACTTTTTTTTTTTTTTTTACTATAGTTACTCATAGATAGAATAAAACTGCCCCCTGCCATTCAGGTTAAATAAAGCAGTTTTCCCATCTACATATATAATGTCACATGACCTCTTCAATATTTTCCAATTGGTTCATGTCCCTGCATCAGTCAAGCTAAGTTCAAGGGAATGCGATCAATTAAATGCATTAATGTACTGTCTTTTTTATAGTTAAAAAGACAAAACAACGTAAAAAGACCAAAATAGACAGGACAATTCACTATTAATCTACTTTGGGGATAAATTGCATCATACAAAGAAATAAAACATCTGGACTAAAATATCTCAGAAGTAAATTTTGAGTTGAAAAGCTTGAAATACTTGTTCATAAAGAAATGATAAACTTTTTTAGATGTCATAATATGGCTTTTGGTTATATAAGGACTTCCATTTCCAAAGCCCTCTGCTCTGTTCTCACTTGTGGGGTGTTGATACAAAAGGCCAGTTCTCTGAACTGTAGCGCACACTGACAGTAGGAGGCTGTAATTGTTCAATATGTGTCCATTTGTTCTGCTCAAATACCAAACTCTCATTTATAGATTGAGCGGCTCTAGTGTCTGTAGTGTCTATAGTGCGTGTGTAAGAGCTGCTGGAGCACTCGATGAGATGATGAGTGGTGGGCAGCTACATTTCACAGCTTCAGCCGAGAGCCGCCCACCTGCCATCCATCCATCACCCAGTTTTCCCAGGAGACTCGTGGAGAGATGTATACGAACAACAGTGTGACAGTACATATGATATCAGGAGGTGCACGAGGGAGGTGGTGTAACAGGATAACGCTGGCCGCAGCGACACCTTCTCTCACACTGACTCAGACCACAACACATAACCTCCATTTAGGTTCACACTCACTGGTAAAGAAGAAAAGTCTAGAATAATAATGATAAAATACTGTAAATTTGCAACAGTAAGTATTCCAAATTTAATATATAATATATTTTTACTGGTGCATTGTGTAGCTGTGGATACATACAGAAAGTTGGCTGGATTGTATTTTTTATTTTTTTTTATATAAGTGACATTATTTACAGATGAGGACTTACAGATAAGAACAGTACAGTTGTAACTTATAAGGGAGGAACATGACATTAAGGGCAATATTTGTGAGAGTGTTTTTTTTTTATGGAAATAATTATTTCTGCCAATAGCCATCCCTTGCCATGCCTTATCCCTCTCCCTGCATCCCTCTTCCTACACCCCTTATTCCTCTCCCTGCATCCCTCATCTCTCTCACTACATCCCTCTTCCTTACATCCTTCATCCCTCTCCCTACATACCTTATTCCTCTTCCTACATCCCTCATCCCTCTCTCTACATCCTTCATCCCTCTCCCTACATCCCTCATCCCTCTCCCTACATCCTTCATCCCTCTTCCTACATCCCTCATCCCTCTCCCTACATTCCTCTCCCTACATCCTTCATCCCTCTTCCTACATCCCTCATCCCTCTCCCTACATTCCTGTCCCTACATCCTTCATCCCTACATCCCTCATCCTGCGTTCAGCATCCTGTATGCAGCATCCTGCATCCCTCATCATCCCTTCATCTTCTTCAGTCCATCATCCAATAATACACATTTCAAATCTACCCCATTGTTGAAAATGCAACTTAAGAAAAATAAGAAATTACATTAAAATGATTTATATTTCGCAAATGTAAATTGTGTTTGCATAAAAAGCATGTATGATTGTATAGTAATATATTTTATACAGTAATTTCCCTTTAATTTTTACAGTGTTGTCAGTGTTCACATTAAACGTGACAGATTTTTTTTACAGTGTAAGATGCTGTGGACGTCAAGAGTGTGTAGATGAGGCCAAAAGGCATCCAGCTAATGCCTGTGTCCCAATTAATTTACATTAGCGATGGGTTTGTGATTGGCCACATAAGGGGTTGTCTTTTCTTCGTGTGTTAAAGAGTAGAAACTGTAGCAGTGGGAGTCAGCGGGCTGCAGAAGTGTTGTCCCCTGAAGGCAGTCACAGAGCGGGAGACATCCTGACCCCAAGATGATGAGGCAGTGGTGCTATGGTTCAATTAAATTACACAGAGAGGACATACTGTACTAAATGTAACGATTCTTTACATAACTCAGAGAGACATGTAATACTATAGCCGCTCTGTGTCTCCCCTGTGACAGTCTTTCAGTTTTATAGTGTGAGGTTGTGATGGTTCAATGGTTAAGATAAGGCACTTTAACATGGATTGTAGCTCTATTAGATCAGGGGTAAATGCTCTCTCTATTGAACCACAAAGTCTTTATATCTGACAATACTGTCCCTTTACTGACCCCTTATGGCTGGAGTTGGAATCAGTGTTCTAGCACCACGTACACACACACACACACACACACAAAATTAATTTATTCTTTGGCCTTATTATTTTACCTCGCGCAGAAAGCTGGATAGTTGTGAGATTTCCGAGTTCACAAACTCCTGAAAATCCATCTTGCCAATTTGTAGCATGGACAGTACTGCCGTGAGTGAGTGGGCGGGTTTTAGATTTGCCGACAACAACAAGCAACTTAGCAATATTTGTTAACAACATGGCGACGCAGAAAAACGTAAAGTATGCTGCTACACATTAACAAGCTTTTTTATTACATTGTTTTACTATCGTAGTGGTTTGTTGTTCAGCTACCTAATGTGAATCATTGCTATGATTGGATAAAATTAATCAGAGTAGACAATTACATATCAATCTGACTTTCGCTAACTTTTTTGCTAATTTTTCCCTTAACTGAAAATTATAGAGACTAAACCAGCAAAACAAAATATAAGCTTATGGAAGTTCACAAATGAAACAAGAAGTAGTATTTGAGTCTCTGCTTTATTTGCATCAAAACTTCCAACAAGAACTGCTGAGAAACATGTTCACAGTACTCCACAACAGCTTCGCGGTACAAGACAAACTGCTTCCACCCCCTAGACACTCACCGTCCTTGCCGAATACTTTCAGAATAAAAGTGTACATTCGTGTGTGAGATCAGTGTCTATATACGGCAACAGTGCCCGCCCTAACTAAGTACTTTGACTTTGTTACATTCCACCACTGGATAACACAATTCATTTCTATCAAAAAGATTAATGTAAACTTTAAAATTCAGCAAAATGTGTTTGAAACTTTGCCTCTTGACAAAAATGTGCGAAATTAATCATTTTATGGTCATGAGTTACCATGTAGCTGATTAGCCTTCCTCGAGTCATTGAACTTTTTCAAAAAGCCATTTGGAAAAATGAATGGGAATTTTACAGTCACTGTTGAGGTCTATAGTGTCCACCACAAGCTAAATGCCACCAGAGTTAATAATTATGAAAGACAAAACTAGACATTTCTAAGCTCCATACCCAATGTAGGGGTTATTTACTATTATCACGTGTACTTCTTGCTCCAATGATAGAGAAAAGAAGTGGCAGGTAATTATGTCTGTGTTACAAAAATGTTCATGTCCAAAAAAGGTCTTACAGCTGTACGTGTTGTTTCCTGAATGCAGCCATGACCTCTGTGGCATAAGAATTGGACAACACTAACCAGCCATGCCACTACACTGAACAATGGCAGCTGTTAAGTCTTGTTCTTTCAGCAATCTCTGAGTTCACGCCACAGGATTTCACAGTAACACTCATCTTCTTCACAACAAAAAAACAAAACAAAGAGACACTTAAAAAGACACAGTACCACACCTGTAAACTGAATCAACTTTGTGGAGAAAAATATGGTTGTGTGACGCAGGACATTGGCTCAGAGAGAAAATATTTATGTTGCTGCAGGAAGGACACCATTTAGGATTAACAATAGGTGAGCTGACATCAATTTGACATATTTTTGTATTGTAATTTAAGAAAGACAAAATATAAAAAAAACTGTTGATACATGTTACTTCCTGCTATGAGTCTTGCTAGGTTGTTTTCACATTTCTTTCAACAGCTTTTTGAAGGGCATGAGTGAAGTGGTGCCATCTTGGCATGTTTCAAATTCCCTCATGTCTTTTCACACTGATGGCCTGAGAGAATGACTCAGGCTAAAAACATTGACTAAGCCCTGTTTCAGTCCTGGGTTTCTTCTGGTCTACACCTGGTTTAGTCCTGATTTTGTTCTGGTTTAGACCTATTTTTTCCCCATTTTATTCTTATTCTTACGCTTTTTTTTCTGCATCGTTCTCTGTTTTATTCCTTGGTTTAGACATGGGTTAGTCAGGATTTAGACTCATTTTAGCCTTAAAGATGGTACCGAAAGCCAAATATTTTTTTATCATCACTACAAAGCAGTCACCTCATTTCACAATATGTTAGCGTTATGTTGCTAATAGCCATGCTAAATACCCTTTTTTTTGCTCTGTCCATTCTCCACTGTTGCCAGCAGAGGGCGACAGACACCTAATCCAAGTGTTCCCTGCAAAGTCAAAGAAACAACTCCCCAAAAGAAGATGTTTTCTATACATATACATTATTTTAAGTTACAAAACTCAAAATACTAACGCAAAGGTGTCCAATTTTTTTTTCAAAAAGCCTGAAAAATAAAACAAACATAATATGGCCCTTTTAACTGTAATCACATACAAAACAAGGTTCAAGATTTATTATTGTCAATTTCTATTCCTTTCTATTTCTATTGCCTATTTGTACAGACACACAGGGGAATCGAAATGCAGTCTTTGCTTTCTTCTTACGGTGTCAAAATGCAAGAAGATAAAAAAGGCTAAAATAAAAAATATGTAAATAAAATGGATTAAAAACTACAATAATTTCAATATACATTATATACAAAATATATGTCAGAAGCAACATACACTAAATACAAACTAGACAAAACAATGCATTTTAACAGATCTTCTATCCAAAAGTTTACAGAAAGGGCAAGTTACCGTAAAAATATGACATTAACATTACTTTAGCCAGTCATTACTGTAACTTACTGTCAAATATGCTGAAAATAAGTTACCGTAAAAATATAAAATGTGCATTAAAACCAGACTTTCCAAAACACATGAAAACTTCTCCCAGGGAAGGCCTAGGACACGCTGAAGGGACTATGTCTCTCGGCTGTCCTGGGAACGCCTTGGGATTCCCCCCGAGGAGCTGGAGGAAGTGTCTGGGGTGAGGGAAGTCTGGGCATCTTTGCTTAGACTGCTGCCTCCGCAACCCAGTCCTGGATAAGCGGTAGAAGATGGATGGACAGTGTATGGACAAAAGCCTGTGTGAGTGCTGCTGTACCATTATTTACTGAGAGGCTTCAAAGAAATGTTGTTGGTCATCTTCTGTCCTTGTAATTGCTCATTTTTAGCACTTTCTACAGACTTGCTTTGCAGCTCCAGCCGTATTGTGTTAGTCATCAACAAACTGTCCCCTCATATGGTCAGGGCCTGTATGTTCTTCAAACGTCTTCACATGCTCTCGTGTAGACAGATAACAGGTTTTTAAATACTTCATTTGTACATCCAGGGCTTAGCTTTTCCTTGGACCTTCTTTCTATGTAGGATTAGAGCAGTAGCAGTAGTAGTACTTAGTAGAAGTGGCAATGGTAGTAGCTGTAATGGTATTAGTAGTAGTAGCAACAATAGTAGTAGTAGAATAGTATAAATAGCAAGTGTCCAACTTTTTTGTACAGCAGTAGTAGTGGCAGCACCAATAGTAGTAATATTAGTAGTATTAATAGAGTAGTATTACTAGCACTGATCTTACTTTTTAGTACAACAGCAACAGTGGCAGCAGTAAAAGTAGTAGTAATAATATTAGTAGGAGCCATGAGAGTAGTAGTTGTAGTATTCGTTGTAGAAGGAGCAGCAGCAGTAGTTGTAATACATTTCTGAACAATATGTTGGCCTAGATATTTTTACTGCAACAAGTACAGTAACTGGGACAAAAAAGATTCAAGGAAACCTTTTTTGTTTAAAGGGCTGTGAATCTAAACATTACCTTGAACCAGACTAAACATTACAGTGGCTTATGTAAATAGTGTACATTAGGCTTCATGTGCAGTGACTCCTGGCTTTTGTCTGCTGTACTTCAACATATAGGTACATTTCACTACATGTAAAAGTGTTGGATTACAAAAAAAGGAAAGAAGAAAGTGTTGTCGGCTGATTTGGTTTATTTAGTCACTGGGTTATTAAAAAGGAAAAGAAGGAAAAGTGTTACTTTCACACAAGTAGTACATTTTTTTTACCTCTAAAAGACCCTAGTAATAATAGGCTAGTTGTAATAGTAAGTAGTAACAGTAGTAGTAGTAGTGGTAGTAGCAACAATATTAGTAGTAACAGTAGTTGAGGTAGTAATGGTAAAAAAAATAATTGTAATAACAGTAATAGTAGTAATAATAGAAGTAGTCTGTGCTTTTTCAAAAACTGCCTTCAACAACATTTCTACTGGACTGTAACCATTGCTCCAGAGAAGTTTGAGTCATATTAAGCACCCCTTCCACCTCTATTGGCTATAAAGGTTGGCAACACACTTGGCTAAAATATAGAGCACAAGCGGACTGCCATGTCATACTATTGCCATCTTTCGGTTCGTATCTTAACTTTTGGGCACGCTGTACCACGTTATACTCGGTCTGTGGCGTCCTCTTGTGTACAAACGGTAAATTGCAACTCTAGCCCTGCAAAAAGGAAAAAAAAAAAAAAAGAAAAAGAGTCAGAAAATGCAGCACCAGTCCAGAAATAGCTTTTACAGTATTCAGCATTGTGCGTCAATGGAGTGATGCCTCTAACAGCTTCCTCGTGCGGCCAGTGTGGATATTGGTGATAATTATAGATCTTATCAGTCAACTGTAGAAAGAAATTATGGTATTTGGTGTTGATGCTTTGCTCTTTTAGTGATTTATGATGGTTGAGGCATGAACAGTAACATCTATGAGGAAGTCTGTGTGCATTGTATGGGATTTTTTGCCTCACTTATTGGTTCCAGAGTAAATTGTCTTGTCACAGTCTATCTGTTATTATTAAAAAATGTATCAGATCAGAGGTGGAAGAAGTACTCAAAGTCTGTAATCAAGAAAAAGTGTTTTAAAATATTATTACTCAAGTAGAAGTAAAAGCACTCTATTGCTACTACCCACTTTCTAAAGGTAAGAAAGTTAGTTAGAAATTGATTTAACTAAAAGTATCCAGTTACTTTCTCCCAATACTGATAATTAAGAGCTGACTTATTGGCCTGGATGAAAATATTCACAGACAAGATAAATGTATAAATGTAGTTATTGTTCAATGCCTTGAATGTGCTTCTCTTCCAACCATGCTCAATTTGTCTGCTCTGGACAGCTGAAGAGGTTATGTCTTCTTCCACTGGTTTATATGATGTTTACTTTTATTTGGACAACCACACAACAACCCAATACACAACCGGCTACTACAAAACTTAGGCCTATACAAAAAACACACCTTTAAAGGTTCTTTATTATGCTTTTTTAGGCTTTTTGAGGTAGTTGCGCACACTTTTGCATTAGTATTTCATGTTTTATAAATTTAAATAATGTATATACTGTATTTGTAGGTGCTGTTACTTTGACTTTGCAGAGAACGCTAGGATTAGGTGTCTGTTGCTCCCTGCTGGCAACAGTGGGAAATGGACAGAGCATAAAATGGCTATTTTGCACCGCTATAAGCAACATGACGCTAACAGATAAATGAGCTAACTGCTTCGTAGTTATGACAATTTAAGCACTGAAATGATCAGAATGAGTCAGGTGACACTGTGTGGGCTTTAGAAATGGACAGGAGCACTTCCTGGTTACACGTGTCTATGTCTAGAGTGTTTTCAGCTGTTGACAAATGGATAGGTTCAGCATACAGGATTATTTAAATATGTAAATAAAATAATACTTTAGGTATGTTTTTGAGGTACAAATACATATAACATGGTTAAACGCTAAAAAAAAGTTGATTCAGGCAAACAAACAAATAAACAGGCAGGCAGAAAGACTGTCTCAGGACATTCCCTGTCCTAGACGCTCCATCTCGGAAAGGAAAAACTCAAAACAAAAATCAGTTACGGGAAGAAGAGAAGCCTTAGGAAGAAAACACAGAAGGAGGGGTCCACTACCAGTATGGGCAGGATGTGCAATAGAGGTGTCCAGCACAGTGGGACAGAGTCAATTTATTAGCTATTAGTGCATCATAAGAAAAAGGTGCAAGAGGAGATGAGCTTAAGGAGGGCTCTGGGGGGTCCATTGGTCAGGACAGGAGCACAGATGGGGCCAGCTAAGCTCTGATCCTCACTGGGACATCTAACAGCAAGCCATGGCATCTGCAACACTCACTCCCCCCAGTTCAGTTCAAGTTAGTGTTCATCACATTACCACACACAGTGGTGCACAGTGGCTATTTGGGTGGGACTAAATGAACAGAGAGAGAGGGAGAGAGGGAGAAATCATGTCTGTTGTGATGGAATCTCAAACTTTTGCACTGCAACAACAGTATTTTGTCAAAGGCACTGCTCAGTCCTGATATTCCTGAGAGTTTAGCTGAGATTGTGTGTGAGTTGGAGACTCTGGAGGAGGGGTGGGGGAGCGCTGTGTCTGTGCTGTGTGGCTGTGTGCATCACTTGAGTCGCTCAGTCTCGATTCAAAAATGCTCTCCTCCGCCTTGTCACCACCACCACCACCACCACCACTTCCACAGGCGATGCGCGCATTTCCCTGACGAGCTCGCGCCTGGTTGCACACGCGCACACAGCATGGTGCTCGGACTCTCTGGCTTCAACGAGACGCGCTAAAAACTCTTCCGTTAATAAGACAGCCACCACCACCACCACCACCTGTCCACACCTTCACGCACAAGGTAAGTGCTTTTCTGTTTTTTTCCCTTTTCTTCGGATCAATAGACGTGACTGTTTCTTGGCTTTGGGATGCTGGGTGTAAAAAAAAAAAAAAAAAGCGAAGCGGGAGTTTCCTAGAGAGTTGGCACAGTGCAGCGTGGATGGCTCCAGGCAACTGCACAGCATCGCACCAGCTGGATCCACAATAATTACTCCTCCTGCCGTTCGAGGTCTCCGTGTGTTGTCAAGTTCAAAGCGTTGGCGTCAATTGTTTAGCGTCGCTTCCGGTCAGCACTTTGGGAATATACCTTTAGTAAACAAAGGCGGTGATGTGCGCATATATGTCCCATTTGGCATGACACGTCCTTATTATCAATTAGGGAGTTAATTGGCGAGTTAATTATGTGCGAAGAGAAGGCGTCGACGTCTAAAAAGGTAAATAAATATCTGATTATTTTAAGTGTGTAGGTGGATTTGCTACATAATGCGCCAAGTGGGATGCTTTCCCCCCCTAGAGACAATAAAAAAGTGCGTAAAGCTGATCCAAAAACCTCTCCAAAGTTGAACTAAGCCACGCACCACCTGGACGTCCCCCTCCCGCCCATCCCACCACTTCAGACCGCTGTTCTGCTGATCTGCCGTCTCTTGTGCCAGGGCGAAGTGAACCTAATCTCACACCGATGGGGCTGTTACATAACTTTAAAACTCAAGTGCCATCCTGCGTGCGTAGGAGGAGATGTGAAGTTCCCACTTCCTCGCTGTTGTTTTGCTCATTAATTCTGAGAGGCGCATTAGTGGCACTGGCGTTTTTCTGACTTTACTTTGTGTGTGACGGGTGACTTGGTTCATTTGAATAAAGTGACGAGGTTCACGAATTACTGATGGCATTTGGACTGACTCCAGAAAGCGACGCATGCATAGGCCACAAATCAAGTCCAACCACAGAGGTTCACAAGCTTGTGTGCTGTCATGCCAGTCCCAAGCCCAGATAAATGGAGAGGGTTGTGCCAGGAAGCACAACTGGCGTAAAACCTATGCCAAATCAATATGTGTATCATTGCATGCTTGATGATTAGGTCTCAACTGGTTTCATACTGAGACTTGATTAATTTAAATGTTGCCAAAATTATTGGTTTTATTATGCAATTACATAATTTCACCATTTCAGCAGTAGCCTCCTTACACTAATTAAAACTATATTATTATATTAACTATATTAAAACACTAATTAAAATTGTATTTTGGATTTAAATACCTCTCTGGGACCCAAGTTTTGGTCCTGACCCACCAGTTGGGAATCACTGCATCACCTCACAGCCAGCTGAGCAGACTGTTACCATAGCAACAGCCATTTAAAGTAATTTGCATAAACTTTTGCTGTGTTTCTATGGTAACATACGTTTTTGGATGCTGTAGTTTTAGCAGCGATTTCATGGCAACGAGAGAGGCACAGGGAGGATTTGATTCACAGATATGAGGCACGAATGTGATATTTCTTATTTCACTGAATTTAAAGCAGATGTGCAAATAAAGAAGAAGAGACTTTTGTTTGCTCCTGAGATACACATCAGGTTTAGTTTGGCAATAGTTTTAGCTCAGGCAGCAGTCATACAGTGAAGACAATTGCTCTGAGTCAGTGCATGCAAAGTTTTTGTTGTGGATTTTCTCCAAAGATGAAGCATAGGCCTATATTAATTTATTAAATTCACACAAATGCACCAATGCACCCTCTGGTGTCCAGATCAGACATCACACAGTATTAATACGACAAAGTACTAATACTCAAGTAGGAGCATGGCTGTACGCACCGCTCAGGTTACAGAGGTCCAGACCTCGATATTTTTATATTGCTGGACTAAACTATACCAGGCAAAAATAAATAAATAAATAACAGGACTAAACTAGGACTAAATCAGGACTAAACCAGAACTAACCAAACCAAAGACTAAACCAGGATTAAATCAGAAAAACATACTTTAAATCAGGATTTATTTAGGAAAAAGACAGGACTAAATTAAGACTAAACCAGCTCTAAACAAGGACTAAACAAGGACTAATCCAGAACTAAACAAGGATTAAACCAGGATTAATGAAGGGCTAAACCAGGATTAAACAAAGACTAAACCAGGATTAAATCAGAAAAACATACTTTAAATCAGGATTTATTTAGGAAAAAGACAGGAGTAAATTAAGACTAAACCAGCTCTAAACAAGGACTAAACAAGGACTAATCCAGAACTAAACAAGGATTAAACCAGGATTAATGAAGGGCTAAACCAGGATTAAACAAAGACTAAACCAGGATTAAATCAGAAAAACATACTTTAAATCAGGATTTATTTAGGAAAAAGACAGGAGTAAATTAAGACTAAACCAGTTCTAAACAAGGACTAAACAAGAATTAAACAAGGATTAAAGAAGGGCTAAACCAGGACTAAACCAGCTCTAAACCAGGTCTAAACCAGGATTAAACCAGGATTAAACCAGAAAAAAATACTTTAAATCAGGACTTATTTAGGAAAAAGACAGGACTAAATCAAGACTAAAGCAGGTTTAAACAAGGACCAAACTAGGACTAAACAAGGACTAAATGAGAGCTAAAAAAGAATAAACCAGGACTCAACATGGACTAAACTGGCCGTCAACCTGATGGACCTCAGTATTTCTAAAATCCTGTGTACGGCCCTGAGTAGAAGTAGAGGTAGATATTGTTACTTGAGTACCACTTCCACTACTACTACTGCTACCACTGCTACTGCTACTACCACCACTGCTACTGCTATTACTGCCGCTGCTGTGACAACTACTACTAATTTTATTACTACTAATACCTCGACTATCGCATACTTTTATTCGATCATTTGAGTACTTCTGAACTTGGGTTAGGAATTTGTTCACAGCTTCATCAACATGGAAGCCATTAAGATTCCTTGTTTTTGCTTTTTACATTTGCAAATAAACTCAAAATAAGACCAGACCAGACTATATACACAATAATACTGATTAACTGATTGACATTAGTAATAAGTAATGTAAGAACAGTATTATTTAGGCAGTTTTTACCTTAAAAGAGAATTTAAACAAAGTATACTTAGGCAACTCTGCACTGCAACTTAACAGACATATTTTACACATGCATGATGCTCAAATGAACATGCTGAAGTCAAAAGAACAGCTTTCCAACTTGTAACATGCCTTGATCACTCTTTTCACTGTGTTGCATGCCATGTTTGCATATTTCATCTCGTCTAAAACCGTCCACAGCACTGATTGCTTCCTGAGTGGTCTACCTACATAAAATCTGTCCTAATGCAGCGCGAGTGTATGTATATATGTCTATTTGAGGAGTGTGTGGGGGGAGCGTCTGTCCTTTGCAGTGTGGGAGGGAGGGGTGAGATCGCAGGGCCTGAGTGTGACGCAGGGCCTTTGGACACTGTTCAGAGCTGCTCGGTCTGTCCTTGGTCCTAAGGGGAGCTGCAGTGAGGTATTCTGACATATTCTGACATTTACTGTAACCTGAGACATGACTGAGGCAGGCTTCCCCAGAGCAGTAGCTAAAGTGATGGGGGAGCATTAGACAACCAGAAGCTAGGGAGGGAGAGACCAGAGGGGGTTAGAGTTGCGTACTGAGTACTGAGTAAATGTTTGACTATAACTTGTGAAGATAATGTTGTTTATTAATATTGATATAATCAGACCGACATAAAATAAGGTGCAAAATATTCTCACTTTTTTACAACTTGGAGTTTTTGATACCAACACATAGGTAGCAAGCAGTGCTGGTCCCACACATTTGGGGGTGCAAAGCAAGATAGAATTGGGGCCCCAGCCTCTCAATCATTTTGTACCCTAAGTAAAAATTAACACAGCATACCTAAAACCATATTGTTTGAGGAACAAGGATTATGAAAGCTTTTATTTTTGCAAACTAACTCAACAAGAGGAACCCCAGGTAAACAGACAGGGAAATGCCTGTGAGGAATCACAAAATAAGTCAGCTGTGATTTACAGCGAGCAAAAGAACTGTGCCATTTTATGCAAACTGGATGCGTTTGTCTCCCTCTCTCATCCAAGGATCGCGTGATTAATTACTGCGTCTTAATGAGCTTGAACTGTCCCGCAGGTTAGAACAGTGTAGCGGGACGTTGCTCCATGGAATTTTTCAGTTGAATTTACGCTACATCTGCGAACTTGACCAGAGGAGAAAGGTGAGAGGGGGAAGTTGTGCTGGAGACGCTTTTACGCACAGAAGAGAACTGCCACTGGTGAGTTTCATATTGTATCCGCATGTAGCCCAGAAGCAGGTGCCATATTAACTCCTTTCAACTGTTATATATTGAAAGTGATCAAGTTCATTAGCCAATGCACAGCAAGTTGTATCTTTGATTTGCGTAGATTGTAAACAGGTATTCTGTCACATGGACTGCTCCATGCGCAGAATATAAATGAATAAAGGCGATGGAATTGATGTGACATTTCTGTCCAATGGATAGAGCATTTACACCTGAACTAGATTATCTTTGTTTGAGTTTAAGTCTGGGAACTATATCTTTACCGTTGCGAGATCGGGTCAAAGACACTAACTCCAGCCACAGAGAGGTCAGATGACAAGGAACATGTGACTAGTAACGAGCGAAACAAGAGCTTAACAGATAGAGCATTTACCCCTGAACTAGAAGACCCTGGTCCAATGCTGTCCCCTAATGCTCCTGCTTCCTAATGTAAAGAATAGCAACAACAGAAGTGTGCATTATGTATTATCTCAGAGACAAAATAAAGTGATTTAAGTTGAATGTATCGATGTCCATTCTGTCTCCACAAACCTGGTCTAGAACAATGCACCACAACAAATCACACTCTTATACTCTTAATACATGAATCATTATCACAAATCAATAAGTCATCATACAGTTGCCAAAATTTACAAAATCGCTTGGAGCTGAAACAAGACAGCTCTGTAAAATACATCTAGGGTGACTTCTTTTTAACCTTTTCTTCTTTACGCAGAGGAGTAGTTGTATGAACAGAAAAGAATGGACCCATGAAAATATCATTGAGGAAGATGCTGTAAATAACTTTGTACAGCAAGATTTTACACAATGCACCACAATAGGGCTGCACAACACATAGCAAATTTATCCTTAATCGTTAATTCATTGCCATGTGGGCAAATGCAATATCTGAAAATGTATTACATGGTTAACGTCTCCATCTGACAGAAATGTACACTGTGAGACTAAGACTTTAGTTTAGTCCTGGTTGATATAGAATTTAGTCCTGGTTGAGATCTACTGTAATTTAGCCCGAGTTTAGTCTTAATCTAGACCACTGCAAAGCCGTGTATCACTTTATAAAATAAAATTGAATTGAACTTTTACTATATATACACTTAATTATAGGGTAGCTCCAGGTTTTGTCTTGTGAAATTTAGGACTTTTTTAAGACTTTTTAATGCCACTTAGAATCAAGTTTAATGCCAGTATTGCCTGCAAATAAACAATAATCTGTATTTGAAAGGGTTTTATTTTGAAAGCCTAATACAGATGACATGACTCCAGTGCTGCATTGAAAAAAATAAAACTGAATTATAAACTTCAGTGATGAAGTATAGTTGTTCTTCTTTTGAGACATTTTAAACCCACTAATTAGAGTATTTATTGCCAAATAAATACATTTGAATACAGTATACGTATTCAAATGTGACTGGACAAAGTGTATTGGCACAGGCTGCACATTCTTATTGATTAATATCCTTGATCATAAAGTCTTTAAAATGTCTTAAGGTTTCATTTTATCCACTCGTTATTTCAATTACACTATGCTAGGTAATTAAATAGTTTCCTCTAAGTATAAAAAATCCAATAGTGTCTCTTTAATAGCCTTCAAAAAGCTGTTATTAAAGGGTAAACAGGCTGGCTTTGTTCCTCCTCCTCCTCTGTGCCTCAGTAATAATAATGCAGCCTTTTGTCCTCTTGTGGTCACTCTAACACAATCTACAGCAGGATTAAACAGATCACTCACTGTCATCATCAGCACAGGTCCACTGACAGGAAAATATAATACATACATGATGGTAAGCTGTGAATCATTACTATTTAATAAAAATAAAATAAAAAGTCTTTGGCTATCATTCAAACACATCTATCTGACCAAAGGTGAAAAGTAACTAGATACATTTATTCAAGTAATTTAGGTACGTGCTAAATCAATGATTGGATGGAAATTTATTTTCTGTGTACATTTTACTTTCACTTTTCATTGAGTACATTTTTGAAGAAACTTTCTTTGAGTAATAGGTTGTTGTTTTTTTTTACCTTGGCGGTAAAGTGGGTAGCAGGCTCACTTCACAACCTGGCATAATAAAAGAAATTTCGTTGTAGTAGTAGTAGAAGTAGTAGTAGTAGTAGCAGTAATGGTAGTAGTAGCAGCCAGAGTAGGAGCAGTATTAGGAGAACAGACCTGAACTATGATACTATAGATGAGCTAATTTTTATTTAACTTCCTACACACATTTATATCCTGTTCGTCCTAAGATCTCTGCTTCAATGTAGTTTCCATAAGGTTTCTTCTTTTTCTAGTGCCCACAGCTGTTTTTTTTAGGAGTTTTTCCTTACTGATAAGGGTCTAAGGACAGGGATGTCCTGGGACTGTTTAGTTTAGTGTAGTTATTGTTTATGTCTGATTGTGTGTTTATGTTTGATTGTGTGACTCATTGTTTGTAAAGCCCTTTGAGGTGACTGCTGTTGTGATATTGGGCTATATAAATTTAAACGAATTTAATACAGATAGTATAATAGTACTGGTAGTAGTAAAAGTAGCAATAGCAGTAGTAGTATCATAGTCATGACATAGACATTTAGAATTGTCAGAACTATTTATAAGTAATCTTTACAGCCAATACTTTTTTGAACTTTTACTCAACTCATAATTTTGTTGTTACGTCTACTTAATAGTAATATTATTTTAAAGAAACAGTACTTTTACTTGTGCACAGATTTTTCTTCCATCTTGAACTTTGACAGCATTATTTTTAAAATATGTCACATGTAGTGTCATTGTTCACCCTTAAATCTACATTATCTACACCAGTATTTTACCAAAATAAGAGTTTGCAAAAAAAAAAAAAACACTTCTATGCTCATTAGTCACAGTATGAATCACAGTCTCCTCGAGGTCAAAAGCAACTAGAAAACGCTAATATATATTAAAAGCAATTTTTCTATGTGCTGTATCTATTATTTACATTTCTCCCTTTAACAATTCGCAGTCCTTGTTTTATTGGTGGAGGTGGCCAGGTTTGATGAATGTAGGTGTGAAAAGTGAGGAAGTGTTGCAGTTGTTTGGTGTTTGGAGAAGTGACAGGAGCAGGTGACAGTATCTGGATAAAAGTTGGTTATGTGCAGAGCCAGACTTACATAACGGAGCTGGAAACTGTCTCCAGGCTTGGGCTCATGGTGAAGGCGTTCTGTAGGATTTCAGGTGGACAGTGGCTGAACATATGAACATAATGAGGTTGGATCATGGTGGTTGTAATGCAGAAAAATAAAAAAATATATAGAAATCTATCCCTTGATTATTGCCAACACCATAAACCAGCAGCCATGTTGGATTTTGTAACACACTGCAGTGGCTTTAGTGTGTTATCTTGTTAAAACATCTTCTTCCAGGCTCACAAATAGCTGGAGCTTCTACCTGCAATTATGGGACGTAGGCTGGCTATACCCTAGAGCAGTGTTTCCCAACCAGGGGTACGGGGACCCCTAGGGGTACGTGAGCACATTCCAGGGGGTACATGGAGTTATATGATCATTTATAGAACTAAACTAGGTCTAAACCAAGACTTAACCAGGTCAAACCAGAACTAAAGCAAGGGATGGCACACTAAAAAGGGACTAAACCATGCCTAAAACCAGAACAAAAACTAAGACTAAATCGGAAATAAACCAGGACTAAGCCAGGTCCAAACCAAGACTAAATCAGCAACAAACCAGGTCTAAACCAGAACTAAAGTAAGTCTTAACCAAGTCTAAACCAGGACTAAACAATAAAATAAAATAAACCAGGACTAAACTTAGACTAAACCAGGACTAAATCAGGTCCTGGGGCTGACATTTAGAGACACTCTCTCAGGGCAATATAGATTCAGCCATTCTCCTAACAAACTGCATCAAATAAACCAGAAGTACCCACAATAACATGAGGAGAACATGCAGATTTTACTGAGAAAGATCATAGTCAGCTGGAGGATCAAACCCACAACCTTTTCTCTTATCATAAAGGAATTACTTTATACTAAATCAGCTGAACAATCAAACATAGCAACAAGAATTAAGGAAGTTGAGATACATGCATAAACTCCAACTGGACAAAGTAGCTAGTGAGACTAAATGTGTTACCGACCAAAAGGGAAATCTCCCAGCATTTATTAAAGCCCTGATAGTAAAGTAGTTAGATTTCCAGGGGGGCAGTACCATACAAATGAATAGGCAGACAGCCAGTCAGTGAAAAAAACATTGCATAAAGCTTGCCCATGCTACGCCAATTTACTAACAGCATGGCCACTTTTACTAGTACAGTTCAGTTCAGTTTATTTGACATTTGCAGTATAAAAAAAAAAAACACACATTGGAAAACAGTTGCCTGGGCTCAAGTGCACTGTCAAGGTTAGCAGACAAAACATAAAAACAGGAGGTTAAAACATAGACACATAAAACATAGACACATAAACAAGCAAATACTAAAAAACGTAAAACACAGGTATAAACAAATACCAATAAATACAGCAATAAAAGATTAAATACCTGAGGGTAGAAGTTCAAAGATATCGCGAGCAGGATGATTAGTTGTGTCATTAATGATGAGTGATGCCCGAGAAAGAAGTCTGTGTTTATAAATGTCCTCCAGGACTGACAGTCCTGCGAGTAGAACAAACCACTTGGTTTAAAGCTTTCCTTTCTTAAACAGTGAGATTACCAAATCACACAGTTATACAGCTGGTAAGAAGGCTGTCAATGGCACAACTATAAATGTTTAAAAGGGTTTGTTTGGGGTGAATTCCTTTAATTTACGTAAAAAGAAGAGACGTTCCCGTGACTTCGTAGCAGAACTTCCTC
Source organism: Bostrychus sinensis (assembly GCA_020698575.1). Lineage (NCBI taxonomy): Eukaryota > Metazoa > Chordata > Actinopteri > Gobiiformes > Eleotridae > Bostrychus > Bostrychus sinensis. Next base: position 17,606,886 of record CM036252.1, read on the forward strand.
CAGTGTAAATACTGTATAACACTGACGATTTGGACAGCAGACACCACTGTTGTTTCTACACAAGCTGATAATATTTATAGCAGAGTATTTTAAACAACAAAAGCAAAATCACAAAGTTAATGACGTGAATACAAATGCTTTTCTAAACTACTGATTACCATTAAAAAGCTATGACGCACTCGGCTGTATGACGTAGAACAGTCTATAGATGATGTTTTCTCTGTTTGTGTCGAGCCCCTGAATCTGAATCACTGCACACTCCCGACGATATGTTTCTAATTTGATGAGGATTCACAGTTATGCTCACAGTCGGGCTTCGCTGCTACTGCACAAGTGTTGCATCTGACTAATGCCTTTGTACCACACTTCTACAAATCCAGCTCGCACTTCTCTATCACGGGCCACAAGTCACACATGGCTACATAGATTTTTATTTTATTTTTGAAGCAGGCATTAAATCGAACACCTGTGTGACCAATCGGAAAGAACCCTCACTGACCCATGCAGATACTTATAGTCCACTGCAATTATGTCGTTCCATTACTCATCCCACACTTGCACTGATGGGCTGCTCCTGGCTCTATACTTGGATAATTGGAGATGTGCTCGATGCTGGCGTCAAACAGCACAAATAGAGATTAATTAAAAGTGTTTCAACTTATGGCAGGGTAAAGTTAGTGGGTAAAATGATCGAGTCAATTAAAATGATTGCAGTACTTGTACTTCTTTGCCACAATAAAAATATGTTTCAGAAAGTTTACTTAAGTGAAGGAGGTTAAGTAGGTCTCCCTTGGTGGTTTGATTTCTGCTTTGATGGCATACTGTTGTTGTGTCCTTGGGCAAGATACTTTACCGACATTGCCTACTCCAGTCACACTATGGCCATTTGCGACAAGAAAGGCATCTGGCTCAAAAAAAAAAACAAAAAAAAAACTTTCCAAATCTGTAAGGGAGCAGCCCATAAAAAAAACAACACTTAATTACTTTTGAAAATTTATCTAGTTATATCATTTAGAGTTTGGCAAAAGCTCAAAGGAAAAATAAGATTAATAAGATAATTAACATTATTGTTTGAAAAAAAAAAATGTTTTACAGCATATTGTTTGCTTGCTGGAAGCTGGCTGTACTCAAATATAAACACATACAGGACGTGACAGTGCAGGATTTGAAAACTCATACATGATTTTCTGTTTGGGCAGTGAACAGAGACAGCTCAGAGACAGTGTGGAGGAAGACTGTCCTCTGTGCAGTCCAGTCACAAATGTACCACACTCACAATCATTACTGCTACACATCCTTAAGAAACTCAAACTCGACTTTTCATACATGTCTGCTACTTCCTACAGGTACAGCTGTGGTGTAATTAGATCTGCCTTTGTAAAAGGAACAGAAAAGTAATGTGTAAAGTGAACATGAAGTACACGCTGAAATCACCTTTTTAAATTCAGTTTGAACTTCATGAATGTCTCTTTGCTTAGTTTAATTACATTAACACTTTTCACAAGTTCTTTTCAGAGTGCCATCTTCACTTATTATTATTAAAGTTCTCAGGTGGTTTTGGATTTAAAATTTTATGCTTTACTTCTCACTCACCTCAGTTTTCAAGTCCCAATTGCAAATTTAGGTTTTACACTGGGTAAAAATGGATTGTAAGTAAAGATAATCTGAGTATTAAACTAACAAACCACTAGTGTTGTTTATTTTCTCCCTCTGGTTCTTAAGGAACAGTAGGCCTCATTCATGAATGTTCTCTTAGAAAAGTTCCCAAGTACACTTTCTAAGAACTGCTTAAGAGAAGTCTACGTCGGATTCATGACACGTTCTCAAATTCCCAAATTCTTCTCAGTGGAGCACGTAACTCCAGAGAATCCACGAACACCGCCCTCCTCATTAACATATTATTTACATAGAATTGCCTATGTATTAGGACAAGCAACGCCCTCTAAACTCCATATATGGTCGTGAGACAGAACATCTGTCTACAGACAGAGCACAGCACAGTGACCCAGTCACCAGGAAGCGGCTCTCTGACCGCTTCATCTACAGCAGTTTTACAGCTTCAACAGTGATTAAAAATGTCCAGAAGCACTAAGACACAGTCAGTGGAAGCATGTTTCAGTCACCAACTCACTGAAGTTAAGTCATGTATTTTGCAAGTCGCAGAAAAAAGCAGGGGGGTGGGGGTGTTATAGAGCCATCAGCTACAGTTCAGGCCAGAGTAATGCAGGAGTGTATACAGAGTACTACAGTAGTGTATACAGAGTACTACAGTAGTGTATACAGAGTACTACAGTAGTGTATACAGAGTACTACAGGAGTGTATACAGAGTATTACAGTAGTGTATACAGAGTAATACAGTTGTGTATACAGAGTAATACAGTAGTGTATACAGAGTACTACAGTAGTGTATACAGAGTATTACAGTAGTGTATACAGAGTAATACAGTTGTGTATACAGAGTACTACAGTAGTGTATACAGAGTAATACAGTAGTGTATACAGAGTACTACAGTAGTGTATACAGAGTAATACAGTAGTGTATACAGAGTACTACAGTAGTGTATACAGAGTACTACAGTAGTGTATACAGAGTAATACAGGAGTGTATACAGAGTAATACAGTAGTGTATACAGAGTACTACAGTAGTGTATACAGAGTAATACAGTAGTGTATACAGAGTACTACAGTAATGTATACAGAGTAATACAGTTGTGTATACAGAGTACTACAGTAGTGTATACAGAGTAATACAGTAGTGTATACAGAGTATTACAGTAGTGTATACAGAGTAATACAGTTGTGTATACAGAGTACTACAGTAGTGTATACAGAGTAATACAGTAGTGTATACAGAGTACTACAGTAGTGTATACAGAGTACTACAGTAGTGTATACAGAGTAATACAGTAGTGTATACAGAGTACTACAGTAATGTATACAGAGTACTACAGTAGTGTATACAGAGTACTACAGTAGTGTATACAGAGTAATACAGTTGTGTATACAGAGTACTACAGTAGTGTATACAGAGTAATACAGTAGTGTATACAGAGTACTACAGTAGTGTATACAGAGTACTACAGTAGTGTATACAGAGTAATACAGTAGTGTATACAGAGTACTACAGTAATGTATACAGAGTAATACAGTTGTGTATACAGAGTACTACAGTAGTGTATACAGAGTAATACAGTAGTGTATACAGAGTATTACAGTAGTGTATACAGAGTAATACAGTTGTGTATACAGAGTACTACAGTAGTGTATACAGAGTAATACAGTAGTGTATACAGAGTACTACAGTAGTGTATACAGAGTACTACAGTAGTGTATACAGAGTAATACAGTAGTGTATACAGAGTACTACAGTAATGTATACAGAGTACTACAGTAGTGTATACAGAGTACTACAGTAGTGTATACAGAGTAATACAGTAGTGTATACAGAGTACTACAGTAGTGTATACAGAGTACTACAATAGTGTATACAGAGTACTACAGTAGTGTATACAGAGTATTACAGTAGTGTATACAGAGTAATACAGGAGTGTATACAGAGTACTACAGTAGTGTATACAGAGTATTACAGTAGTGTATACAGAGTACTACAGTAGTGTATACAGAGTAATACAGTAGTGTATACAGAGTACTACAGTAGTGTATACAGAGTACTACAGTAGTGTATACAGAGTACTACAGTAGTGTATACAGAGTAATACAGTAGTGTATACAGAGTACTACAGTAGTGTATACAGAGTAATACAGTAGTGTATACAGAGTACTACAGTAGTGTATACAGAGTATTACAGTAGTGTATACAGAGTAATACAGTAGTGTATACAGAGTACTACAGTAGTGTATACAGAGTAATACAGTAGTGTATACAGAGTACTACAGTAGTGTATACAGAGTACTACAGTAGTGTATACAGAGTAATACAGTAGTGTATACAGAGTACTACAATAGTGTATACAGAGTACTACAGTAGTGTATACAGAGTATTACAGTAGTGTATACAGAGTAATACAGTAGTGTATACAGAGTACTACAATAGTGTATACAGAGTACTACAGTAGTGTATACAGAGTACTACAGTAGTGTATACAGAGTACTACAATAGTGTATACAGAGTAATACAGTAGTGTATACAGAGTAATACAGTAGTGTATACAGAGTAATACAGTAGTGTATACAGAGTACTACAATAGTGTATACAGAGTACTACAATAGTGCATACAGAGTACTACAGTAGTGTATACAGAGTACTACAATAGTGTATACAGAGTACTACAGTAGTGTATACAGAGTACTACAGTAGTGTATACAGAGTAATACAGTAGTGTATACAGAGTACTACAATAGTGTATACAGAGTACTACAATAGTGCATACAGAGTACTACAGTAGTGTATACAGAGTACTACAATAGTGTATACAGAGTACTACAGTAGTGTATACAGAGTACTACAATAGTGTATACAGAGTAATACAGTAGTGTATACAGAGTACTACAGTAGTGTATACAGAGTACTACAGTAGTGTATACAGAGTACTACAATAGTGTATACAGAGTACTACAATAGTGCATACAGAGTACTACAGTAGTGTATACAGAGTACTACAATAGTGTATACAGAGTACTACAGTAGTGTATACAGAGTACTACAGTAGTGTATACAGAGTAATACAGTAGTGTATACAGAGTAATACAGTAGTGTATACAGAGTAATACAGTAGTGTATACAGAGTACTACAGTAGTGTATACAGAGTAATACAGTTGTGTATACAGAGTAATACAGTAGTGTATACAGAGTAATACAGTAGTGTATACAGAGTAATACAGTAGTGTATACAGAGTACTACAGTAGTGTATACAGAGTAATACAGTAGTGGACATAGACTGCGGCAGAGACAGAGACTGAGGCTGTGGTCACTCAGAGCTGCACTGTAGCAGCAAGAATGAAGTCTGTTTCATGCTTATATCTGGTCTATACCACCACTGATCACTGTTTTTCTTTTAAATAATATTATTTTAATGAGGAATAATTTGTAAAAAATTGTAATCCACAATCAGACTGAAATCAATATTTTTTGTTTCATTAGGGGTCTCAAAAAATTTGAAAACTGATGAATTTCTGTACGTAAGAGTCTTCAGACCTGTTCTTAGATTTGTTCTACCAGAAGAACATTTTTCAGTTAAGAAACAAATGGTGAATGCCAAAAATCTTCATAAGAAGGGTTTAAGTACAAATTTGCTCGTAAGAAGGGTTCATGAATGAGGCCCAGTATTTTTTATGCTTTTGTGTCACAGATCTGTCCACTTTGTCGCACTTAATTTCCAACTTTTAGTCTTAAGTCCTAGTGCAGTTATAATTTTTGGGTGTACTGGACCCATGCCTTGGCGGTGGTTTGCATTCTGGAGTGCTTCTGACTGTTTATTGTTAATATCACTGTATGTGTTAAGAAGATATTAATCCCTGTATGGTACTCCTACTCTGGCATGGCATATGTGCACTCATGACAATTACCCATTATGAAAAAATGTGAGAGTGAATTGTTGTGTGTCAGTGTCTGCAAGTTATAGCCCATTGATCAGGCACTAAGTAGCTTTTTGTAATTTTTTGGAGGGTATTATAGTTGGTTTATCTTGTCATTGTGTTATTGATATCTTAGGCAACGTATGCATTTTGTCATACTGAGAAAGAAATAGAAAGTTATAAAATATGCCTTAAGACAAGTATCCCCATAGCTCTATAATGTTGTTGTAATTGCAGATACTAAGTCCAATCTCTTGGGAGCGCTCTTTCTTACTTGTCTCCTGTTGCATTCTGTGGGCGCACCAACTGTATGTGGGGTTTTCCATCTGACACTCAGCTGCTGTTATGGTCAACCCCTGCCCACACTCACCTCACAATTGTTTTTAAAGATTCAGTGTTTATGTGTTTTGGATGTCTTCTAAAACAATAGTGAACAGATGTATGACGTTAATAACTGATGAGTGTTGGCTGATCATATTATCTGTGTAAATCCAACCAAATGGCCCCTAAACGGCACAGTTTGGTTTGTTTTGGAAAAATCTGAGTACTTTGGTTCAGGACGGGCACATGCTGCACCTGTTGTCATTGAGTCATTGTTATACCATTCTTTGGAAATATTTCTCATCTCACCAACCAACAAATATTGTTCAGTAGACATTTTAATCACTTGCTCGCATTAAAGGGGGTTGTGAGTTGGGATGCTCTCATTGGTTGTTGATCTGAGCTTGTTAACATTAAATGAATAACGGTTGATAATACAAAGAAAGGGCTATTCAAGGTTCTGAAAATTCCTGCTTACACAGAGAAATAAAATTGTAAGAAAGCAAACTGAAGGGATCAGTGTTGGATACCAGTAATGCCATATTTGTTTAGGCAGAGATAACAGTGAGAGTTTTAGGTAAGCCCTAAATATTTGTAATGTCATACTATTTTGCATTATTTTGTCAACTTTTTAAAATAAAAGTAGAAAAGGTAATTATAATATTGTAGTGGGTTGAGGGATAAAGTTGGTTACCTTGAGCAGCAATCTGGATTGTTGCAAGGTTTCTGACACAAACTCACAAAAATCCATCTTGTCAGGCTCTCGCTGATTTGTTTAGGGTTGTCATGAATGGTGTGGCAGTGCTGCCGAGGGTGGGCAAGTTTTCAGTTTGACACGACCAAGGACTTTTATCAATAGTTGCAAACAATATGGTGACACCAAGAAATGTCAACCATGCTGCTAAATAATTTACAAAAAGAGAAAAAAAAATCTTTAGACAACATTTTTACACATCAACATCACAACATTACAACATTATTTTCTTATCATAGCAATTTGTTGTTTGGCTAGGTCATAAGAGTTGTTACTGTGATTGGCTAAAACAAATCATTGTCAACGGTCACTCATTGGTGCTTCAGCCAGTCACCTCCAAATAAACTCAAAATTGCTCCCCTTTACAAACGTTTTCAGTGGGAGACATCCCAGATTCATATAATGTTAGCACTCTGTGCAGTGCAGAGTGCTACACATACTGCATCTTTTGCCAGTATAGGGTTGGAGCAGTGACAAAAAGTAGTAATATCTTGTATAAAAAGTGCTAACTTGTCAATTTTTTGTGAGTATCTCTAGGTTTTACAGCCTTATTATCGAACAGATCCATTAACAGCAGGTGTGGCCTCCTGCTGGTTCTTGGCGCCTTAAACCTTTGCGCTACTTTAGTCAGACCAATCCCCTTCGAGCTCGTCTGTCTCCCACGAGGACAGAGTAAATTTGGACCTTTTCTCTACAACTCCCCACGGACTCCTGCTATGGACTCACGTCTTCTTGTCATAATACTCCTCTTAGACAAGTCTGGCCCTAACTCTCTCTCTCCATCTACTTCCTGTTTGACTGGTTCTTTGTCCTTCTTGGTCTGTTTCCTCCAGGTGCTAAAATACCTTTTCAGATTTCTTGCAATTGTTATTTGCATACATACTTCTCTGTCTGGCTGCTTGAACTGTAGTGCTGCAGGCCAACGTCTGATTTTCATACCAAAGCTTAATTTCCACTCTTGGCTTTTATCATTTCACATTTCTGCTCAGTGTTTCTGTATTTGAGTCTGCGTTTCTGAGGGAATTACATAAGGCAATGTGTGTGTGGGCAGCGTTGTGTTTTATGTAAGGCAAACCTGGAAATGGCTAACGAAACATGAGGGTGATGCTCTCTATGCTGTTTCTGATCTTCTCATAGACTTTTGTGGTGAGGCCTCAGGGTCAGTGGACGGTGAGTGTGCGTGGAGCAGGGCTGCAGCGGTACAAAAGGCTGAAAACTGGCCCACACACCTTGGAAATTAATGGCACAATTTCACTGGTTCAGTACTGGACAGCGTTCAGAGCAGGATACGCTTAGTGGCATTTCCATTGTCATAAAGGGTATGAACTGTCCTAAGGGTCAGCCATTGGTTTTTGGCTCTGAATACTGTATCTAAAAGGCCACCATTCATTTGCTGAATTGTGCCTTTTGCTAAAAGGTTGAGCCAAGCACTGCCATTTGGATTTAAAACATTTCTACTGTCGACTTTGCATGAGCTAAAATAAGAAAGCGGCAAAAACACACAATAAAGGTTAGCTTACAGATGGCAGACTAAAACCAGATGAACCATGTTAACTTTACGCACCAGGTGATCTGTTACATACAACCATAAGGGAGGGCATCCACAGAAAGTCTTTGCAAAAGAAAAATACCTGTCAGATGAACCACCTGCAGATCTCATGCTACTTTTATCCAGTCAGAACAATAGCAAGTTGTTCATATTAGCAGAATCAGTAACTACTAATATAAACAACAGTAAAATGCTTAATATCACTGTGGGCCAGATGCAAATACAGTGTCTTGAGAATTGTGAGAATTCAGCTGCCGTGTTGGGACAAATGTCAACATTTAGGAAGTGCAAAACATGACAGACATGAGTAGCTGGATCCAATATTTATAACTAGTGATGCTAACTGCAATTCATATTAATTAATATTAAACCAATCTTGGTTGCCGCTAGAACAGAATTTCACATTTTAAACCCTTCAAAAACATAATTTTGAGCGGGCAGGGGTTTGTGGTAGAAGCGGAGGTTTGTGCAATAAAGTATTTTGAGGCCTCAGAATGGCTTTCAGGTATGTTCTTTGATAAAGGAACAAAATGATAATATGGTAGAAACCTCAGAAAAGTCAAGTTTGTATAATATAGCTCCTTTAAGTCAACAACCAGTGCACTGTATGAGCTGTACTGACATAAAATGAACATTAAAAGAGAAACAAGCAAAAACACACATATAACTAACTATTCAAACCATAAACCTAAGATAAGCTAACACACTGAGACCAAGTTTAGGAAATTCTGAGCCATATGCTTCAGAGTCCTTATACTATTGTTTATTATACACTACTGTATGTGGCACTAGTCTAATAAGAAATGGCACAGTGAATATTGTGCTGTTGGGAGAGTTTGCATCCCCCCAGTATTTTGTCCTGGAGATAAATGAGCACATCACAGCTTGTGGACAGAAACACACTTGTAAAATGTGCCATGACTGGATTAAGGAGGAAAAACAGTTATGCCAAGAATAAGTCCTCGAGCTAAAAAAGTACACTGTCGTCAGTCATAACTTCACTTTCACTTGCGTCTTTTAGCAGCCACACTTTACATAACACCCTGAATGATGAGGTGTTCGCCATCAGATTTCACTTAAATACAGTTTACCATTCGCTGCTAATGGTCCCGCTGTGCACACATGCAGAGAGAGGGAGAGACTTACATAACAGGTGTCAGGAGGTGAGCACAAGAAATATGTGAAAAACTCCACTGCGTTATTGAATGAAAACAATATTCATAAAGTCTTCCTCTAATGGGCTTCAAGCATTGGATTCTGCCAAAATGAACTTTTACACTGTGATGTGAAGGAGGCAGCAGCAGTAGTTAGGGAACTGGCTAAAAATATATCGCTTCTATTTACACGTTTTGTTAGGAGTTTTTGAGCAAGAGAGAGCAAGGCTTTCTTGCATTAATGCATTTCTGCACTCTGTAAAAACCCGGACTTAAGATGCAAATGAAAGTGAAATTATGACAACAGTTTTTTCAGAGCAGTATTTGAAGATTTGTTTTTGGAATAACTGTACTTCTCCAGCTGTAGACATGGTACTCAAAACCTGTACTCAACTAAAAGTACTGTTACTTTGAAATAATATTCCTCATGTGGATTAGTCAGTGAAAGTTAAAGTAGTCATGAGTGTAAAAGTAGTCATAAGTGTAAAGTTTGTATAAAAAGACTATATTATACTTTCATTTATATTTTTAAACCAATCTTGATTACCTCTAGAACAGCATTTCAAGTTTTACAACCTTTAAAAACATCATCTAACTAAAAGAGAATGTACTCTACTGGTGCCATAAAGAAACAGGTGAAAAGACCAGCAGAGGGCAGCAGAGTGCAGAGTGTCTTTTAAACATAATCAAAGAAAAAGGGCATCCTTAAACTTCTTGCATGATGCCATTTTACTACAAAATGAGAAAGAGCTTTGTGAAATCAGTGAAAACAAAGCTGTACACTGTTTTTTGTTGTTGTTTTTTTGATAAATGAATGAGATCAGACTGGATTTAGAGGGCTTGGTGATCGGTCAGTGCTTCCTGGAGTGGGCGGGGGTTGGTAGGAGAGGCGGAGGTTTGTGGAACTGAGTATTTGAGGGCTCAGAACGGCCGTGCCAGAGAATACAGGTTTACTTAAACAGGCGTGAATGAAGCAAAACACAACTCCAGGTATGTTTTTGATTAGGAAATGAAATTATAACACACAGAAAGCTCAGAAAAGTATAGCTCCTTTAAGTAGAAAGTACTTACTGCTCCAAATACTGTGGCTATTACTTCTGCCTTAGTACTACCATTATTACTACAAATACTATTACCACCATACATCTACTATCCACTTTACCACTCACACCCACATATTTTTACTAGAAATATTAAAAATGTACTTGAGTGACTTGCATATTGTTTTGGCTTAGGTTTTAGACCAGATCCCCTTTTGATGACACAACCCTCTCCATTTATCCAGGCTGGGGACCGACAGAAGGGCACCAAGTGAGATGAACTGGTCCCTCTAGATTTGAGACAAATTTTGCTGGATAAAATAATAAAAATAACCATATAAAACCACCACGTACCCAGGCGGTGTTGTGCAGAGTGGGAAATGCCTGGTAGGATGTTTGTGTAGGCCCGTCGTCATGGCGACCATCTGCTGCTCCACTCGGTCCTCAGCCCACACACACCGAGAGAGAGCGAGGGAGAGAGAGAGGCGGCATACAGGGGCAATCTGAGGAATAAGAGGGAGATACAGGGATATATTAAATAAAATTGGCAAAATAGTGTCTTTTTAAGGAATCAAGTGCAAACAAAGCTACAATCTTAATGGGTGATAAAAGCATTTGGACCATCACAAAAACCTTCCCGCCTGCTGCAGGACTCATGAACACTGCTCTGTTAATGTCACGTTATAATGCACCTGTCCATCTCAAATGTCACCACTTTATTATACACCTGTTGCTTTTTTTTTTACTTACTATTTTTTGCAGTATTATGTACAATACAATATCTGGTAGCTGTTCCATATTCATCTTTATAGTCTATTCAGAAGGCTTTATACCTTATAGCTCATTTTGTGAATACACTTCACTTAAACACATTGTCATATTTGTATATTTAATAAATTTAGATTAGTCCATTTGTAGCTTATTTTACCTTATTTTATTTTTTTCGTTTTCTGCTTGTTTATTTTTTACACGTTTCTTGGAAACGTATGCAGCTTTCTGTCTTTAGAGTTCTGAAGTTATGTTTAAAGGAAAAACCTTGGTATGATATATTTAAGTTGTACACCTGAGCATAATGTGTGACTGGTGTTTTGTACTATAAAATGTAAACACTGACAAGTTTTGAAAGCTTAGAGCAAGTTGGGATATAATAATAATAAAAAAAATGTAATTGTGTGTAAAATTATCGAGTTCATGGAAATAACTTGGTATAATGTGGTTATGTAAAATTAGAGTAAATTTAGAGTAAAAGAGTAAGGTTATGTTTTTGCCGGCTTTGGTTGGTTTGTTTGTTGGTTTGTTAATGTGTTGGCAAGATACCTCAAAAAGCTATTGTCAAATTTAGGCATAGGTACATAACACCACCAGGATCCAGGATTTTATTTATTTATATTTTTCACAACCACTTCAAGACAGACCTAAAAATACTAACTCCAGTCACACTGGGTATAGGCTTTGTGGCTCAGCAGATAGAGCATTTACTCCTGAACTAAATGATCCCTGTTTTCAAACCCAGAAATGAGCACTACATCTTTACTATTGTAAGACAGGGACTTGACAGAGGCTTCTAATAGTTTACAGTAGATGTTGTTATTCTGATGTAATGAGGATTGTTAAAGCACTGAAAGACTCCGCTGTCACGATGTTCACACACAGGTTGACTTTTCTCCGCTGACATTTTCAAATTTTCTCTTTGCTCTGACACACAGTCATTAACACACCCACCTTAGGTCGCTCTGTGTGGAGACACTGGACAGTACCTCATGTAAAACTGCTCACCTGTACACCAAAGATTTCACATACTCCGTGTTGTAAATGGATTATTTTGAGCTGAGCAAATGAAGCAGAAATTATTAAAATTATCGTTCATGTTTTTAATCAGCATAATAAGCCAATGACAGTCTCTTATGTATTGGCCTCTTATGCATTCATTCACTGGAAAATGGAGGGGAAAAAATCTATAATTGACTATACAAAAAAGCCAGAAACCAAAATACAATTACGGTAATTACAATGCCTTGTAATGAGTAATTTTGATGGCTGTGAAGAGAAAGCAGGTTGCACCATTCAGGACAGACCATGTTGTTCTGCTCTGTCGAGTATTATGTGAGTGTAAAATGGTCCAAAGAGCAAGTGCTGAAATGTTTGGCAAAATGTGGTGCTGGTAAAACAATCTTGTCACCAGAAAATGGTGCTATTGTAGACACTTTGCCGAACACTGGTGGTAAGAGATGGTTGGTATTAGCATTTCATGTGATTTTCCAACATGTGATTTTATTGTTACCCTATGTAGGCCATTGTACATGCAAATATAGTGTTGTTATTAACAATGCAGAGTTTAATTCAGTATCATCTTTTTAGCCATTTGCTGGTGTGAAATGTAGTCTTGCTCATAACTTGTTAATATCTCCCAGGCTCTAACGCAGTGGTTCCCAAACTTTTTGGTTTTGTGTAGCCCCAGGACCAGATTTAGTCCTGGTTTAGTCTTAGTTTTGTTCTGGTTTTAGGCATGGTTTAGTCCTGGTTTGGACTTAGTTTTGTTCTGGTTTTAGGCATGGTTTAGTCCTGGTTTGGACTTAGTTTTGCTCTGGTTTTAGGCATGGTTTGACTTGGTTTAGACCTAGTTTAGTCCTGGTTTGGACCTGGTTTGTTCCTGGTTTAGTTCTGGTTTTAGACCATTTTTCCCTTGGTTTAGTCCTAGTTTTGACCTGGTTTAGTCCTGGTTTAGATCTGGTTTAGTCCTGGTTTAGTCCCTGTTTTGTCACTCTTTAGTGTCCCATTCCTCTCTATAGTCCTGGGTTAGTCCTGATTTAGAATTATTTTAGTTTTTGAAAGCCAAACATATAAAGGTTCTATAAATGAAATGAAAAAAATCCAACTATCCCCTGCAATGTGCTCACGTACCCCTATGGATCCCCGTACCTCTGGTTGGGAAACACTGTTCTAATGTATTAAGATGATGGTAAATGAACCAGTGACAGGTGATGCACGTGGGGAGAGAAGGCTGAGGCCCGTGTGGTCTGACCCAACAGATGAGCTGCTCTAACTTAAACAGCTGAAGATTTATGTTGATGCTCTGATAGACAGTTTATTGCGTATGGGGCTGCAGATTAGGCAGGTGGTCAAAATATTACGCCTGATGATCGATGTGTGAGTACCTTATTTGTGTTCAATCATTCATAAATTCAGTCTGTCCCAAAATCTGAATAATGGAAAAACAAGTGTTAATTTTTGTATTTACTACTGTTTTGAATATCAGTCACTGCTATATGGGTTGAGGTCTTGGGGGCCATCTGTGTCACCCAAGCACTCCCTGCCAAATCCAAACGTGTGTCAGTGTGTAATAAATGTTTGAATGGGACAGTAATGTGTGGGCTTTATGTTTTTGCTTGTTTTGACAGATGCAGGACGGGGGCAGTACCAGGGGGTCCCAGAGGGTCTTCAGCGTCCTGGACCGTCTGCTGCTCACTCATCCCGTCTGGCTGCAACTGTCTCTGAACCAGGACTCTGCGGTGTACATCCTGCTACGGGAGCCTGTCGGGGTCAGACACTGCAAGAGACAAGCACAACTGACCTATTAAGATGTTGATGTCATTTGACGCAATATACTAAAAATTATTTAACAGAAAACTGGCAACAGCTCAGAAGCTGCCATCTATGTATTTAATTATGTCTCTAAATCTGAGCTCTTAAAGGGCTGCCGACTTGAGAAAACATGAAATATGTGATAGCTACGTTGAATATTGTGATGATAATATGATAATTTGATATACTATTTTGACATAGTATGTTCAGTTAAACTAAAATAGGAATATACTTAAGTCCCTGTATTTACTAGTCAAACCTGTGTCACAGTTTAAACTTAACAAAGACTAAACCAGGACTAAACAAGGCTACATTAAGGAAGTCACCACTAAATTTGAACTTTTAAAATATTTACAATGTACAATACTAATCAAAAGATCATCTCTTGTTTGCATCTGCTAAATACTGCTCTTTCATGGCCCTTAAATTATAAAATACTCTAATGAAGTGCATTTTGCCTGGAGTGAGTATGACAAACTGGCTTCAATAATCCCCATAGAAATTGTATGCACTGTACTGAAACCTGCCACGAGCGCTGTGCATCATTGTACTACATACAATCTATGATCCATATGTTAAAGATAATATTTCACACCACATTTCACACATTACAGTCTGTGTTGTACCAGGAGCTATATGCTTTGTTTGATGTAACATTAGCACGACATTTGTTGCATGGTTTTCACTGAAAATGTGAAGAAACGCAATAATCATTTACATGTAATGAGCTCATATACAAATATACAAATAGATCTATGATTAAATTACATTATTAGTCTCCTTACCAACCATTGACAGTCTATTCAGTGCACAACAGAATTAACCCCCCCGGGTGCACCCCACCCTGCCTATGACCCAAAGTAGCTGTGATAGACAGGAATAATTGGTAGATGAGTGGTTTTCCATCTATACAGTAATAGAACTATATTTAATTAACAAGGTCCAAGGTCAAACAAGGACCCAAAAAACAAGTAAACAAAACTATAACAACACAAATAGTATGCTATGTATATTTAAATTGTATTGTATTATATTTAAATTGTACCGGTAAAGAAGAAACTACATTAATAACAAAGAAGTGTAATAGCAAAAAAGTGTATATTTTTACAGGAAAAAACTAAAATTATTCTACAGCAGTCTTTTGAAATTATAGGTGCCCTAAAAAAAGTTTGAAAACACTGACAGAGAGAACAAACTCTATTATTTTAGGCAAAGCAAACTTATATGTATAATAAGCAGATTTTCATCTTGTTCCAGACCTTTTTGGTTCGTAAGTGCAGTTCGAGCCAGAGGAAAGTGCTGTGTTTGAGAGTGACGGCCGACACAAGTGCCTCGTCTGTAAAGGAGTGCTTCATCTGTGAGGAGGACTCCAGTGAGTATAACTCTGTCCCATTTACCTGACTGCACCAGCCAGCTCCTCACTCTGCCACTGCACCAAATTATCCCCAGTCCATCCACATATACCCTGTTAAAATTTACCACAAGTGTCCCAAAGCACTCCCAGCTGTCACTCTGTGTGTGTATATGTGTGTTTTCAGCCTTTGCCTTGGAGAGCTCTTCACTCAGCTTCCCCGATCTGTGTCGACTGGTGGCCTTCTATTGCATCAGCAGGTAAAGGAGCGTACACAGCTACAAGAGACTGGGCATAGGGTTTTAAGTATTTGTCTTGGTAAGAAAGAAAAGCAGATTTACAAAGAAACATGAATATGCTTCTCCTCTTTTGGTGCTCAGTTTGTCTGCTACAGGCGATAGTAGAAACCACAACAGGTGTACACAATTCTGCTCAATGTACTAGGACTACATTTTATTGACTACAAGCTTAGTGCATCAACTTTTACACATTTAAAATCACTTTCCAATAATTTGATTAATTTGAGTAAAAGTAGTTTGGACCTTGGTGGCCAAAATATATATATATATATATATATATATTTTTTTTTTATGTTTTTGCATTGTTTATTTTAAAGGAATGGATACAAAAAAAGACAGACTGTAAAACTTAGACATAGACAATCTCCTGAACCTCTCGGTCCTGCATCGCAGAGAGAGGAGCCTATCACTGTGACTACTTTTCTGAGCAGCCACAGTCGTGTGGAGATGATGCCTGCTGTTGTTGAGGATGGAATGGATCATGCTCCTCATCCTCCTCTCAACTATGGCCTCCACTGAGTCCACTCTTACTCCCATCACAGAAACACATTTTCTGATCAGCTTGTCAAGCCTGCTTCCCTTACAGCAAGACTGCTGCCCCAACACACAACTCCAAAGAAAAGAGCACCTGCCACAAGTGACTGATAAAAGACATGTAACATCTCACTGCAGACAGCAGCCCCAGGCATGCATCGTAATGCTCTTAGCAAGAGCTAATTTCCAGCATTTGTCCCTGGATGGGTTAGTTATTTAGCAATCAGATGGTGCTGGGTTTGTGCCAGGTTTGAGGACAGATGTAGTGATAGTAGGCGTTGGTAATTCTAGTAGCAGCAGAAGTAATAGCAGTGGCGTAACTTGGTACTGAGGGGCCCCAGTGCAGGTTTTCAGAATTGGCCGGCCCTTAAGTTTTTATGCACCTTCAGTTCTTCAGGTTCATGTATTAAGCTTATGATTTATAAATACTTGTTTATAGCTGTTTTAAGGGAGTCTGGTGTAACAAAAAAAAAAAAAAAAAAAAAAAAAAAAAACAGGTGCTTAATAATTGTTATTTAGAAGCAGATTTGTGAACTATTTATAATTTGTATTTTGTGTATTTATCTTGATAGGATTTTTTTAAAGACACATTCATTTATTTTGTTATGAAATCACAAATTTAGCAGGATTTAAAACTGAATTTAATTATGATCCGTTTCTGTTTATTGCTATTATTACAATATTTGAAATCCATACTGACCATAGAAGGACAATGGCTCACTCTTATGGGCCCCCAAACCTCCTTGGCCCCGGGTGTGCTGGCTGCACTGCCTGATGTTATGCTCCTAAGTAACAGTAGTAGCAGCAGGAGTAATGGCAGAAGTAGATTTTACTCCCCACAAGCAAAAGGAGAGATTGCAAAATTTAAATTATACTTTTTTAGTTTTTGATGGGTATAATTTTACTTCAACTTGAATAACATCCTGGTATTTTGAAACAATAGTACCTATACTTGAGAACAGATTACTTCTTCTACTAATGTGTGCTTCAAATGATGATAAAACTGCACTGAGGCCTGTCACACTACTTCATAAGATCATATATTAGCTTATTTGGAAGCTAGCAGTGTATCTGTCATAGGTAACTTAAAGCATGATTCATAAGTTCTTTAAAGTTAAGTTTTATTGGGGCAGACTTCAGTGAGAGCGCTGACTCAGAGCAGCTCCCACATCAGTAACTTGCTGACTTACCTCTTAAATACTCATGTGGCCTACTACAAGCGTTAATCCCCACCACAGTCGTGACTTCTCGTGTACTAAATCCAAAAAAAGAAGGGCAGAGACTCAGTGGTCGGAGGACATAACTCGTCGTGTGGATTTAATCTTGTCTCTTTTGGCAGAGATGTGCTGCCGTTTCCTCTGCAGCTCCCAGAGGCCATCGCCAAAGCCTCCACACACAGACAGCTGGAGGCCATCTCTCACATGGGACAAGGTACACAAACTTAAAAAAAAATCAGCCTGTTTAGCAAACGTGACAACTGTTTATCAAAGTTTTTGCTAAGTGGCTAGCTAAAGGTTGCTAATTCATATTGTTTGTAGCCTTTACCCGTTTTCTGACAAAAGTTAAACACATTAGCACAAAATTTGAAAATTAGCACATTAGCAAGGGTTAGCATTTATTTTAGCATGTTCATTAATAGTTGGTAGTGACCGGCAGTAATAGCCAATATTTTTATAAACGAATCACTAGACTAACTACTTTCTCACTCATTTGTCGCACATGTGAGAATTGTTGCTCTTTCGTAACTACCCGTAGTCCCTGGTGGTCTAGTGGTTAGGATTCGGCGCTCTCACCGCCGCGGCCCGGGTTCGATTCCCGGTCAGGGAACAAGGTTTTTCCTTAAGCTGCAAGGGGAAAGGCCAAAGTTGGAGTGCCCTGCGTGCCAGTCCCAAGCCCGGATTTACGAGCATAGATGTCAGTGGAGGTCAGTGTTTATCTGGGATAACTGTGGCTTGTAGGAAGCTCACATCAATATCTTTGTCGTATTTCTTTTTGTTTGGGTTTCAGAGACAAAATGTAGGTGGCATTTCTGGTAATTTCAAACAAAGTCAACAAAAATTTCATCGATAAACTGTCAAAGTGGATCATGCTACCACCAAAACAAACAACACTGCACTCACTTTTTACCTTTTTGCACCAGAAAACACAAATGTAAACTAAAACAACATGGGTGTATTATAGAACAGATCGCTTGTCTAGGACCTATTCTGTTCTATAATGATGCATCCATGGTCCCAAGCCCAGAGGAATGGTGAGGACTTCATCAAGAAGGGCATCTGTTATAAAAACTAAATCTGTGCCAAATTAAATATACACATCATCAAAAAGACTTCCATACCAGAGTGATAGGGAGGGATGGCTGCAAATATGTTTACAGTAACCTTAATAGTATTTTTTTTTTTTTTTTTATATATATGTTTTACAAGCCTACATAATATGGCACTTAATATCAACAAAGTAATGTGAACATCAGCAAGACAAGTATTAATTCATGAAGCAAAATGAAAAACACAAATATACCAGGTGAAGAAATATTAAACCAATGTCTTCTTTAGACCACACAACACCTTCACACATGTTTCAGATTTCTGGAGTTCACCAAATGCCTCCGAGATCCAGAATGGACCGGTGGACCAGGGCCCCTCCACCAGCAGCAGCCTGAGCCTGAAGGCTGTGAACCAGGACTGGAGTCTGAATGTGGCCAGAGGCAGACAGGGCAAACTGTGCTTCATTAACCCACTGTTCCTGCAGCTGGAGATATGCAAGGTTAGTCATTCAGGAAGTTGTGCACCTTCTTCATTGTACAAAATGTCAATGTCAAATGTATGAGCAGGCCCGCTGACAAACTTGATGGGGCCCCAGACCAATCTTGAGTGGACGCCTCCCATATACAAGTGAACTATGGGAGGGTCTAATTTTGGGCCCTGCTGACCCTGAGACCTGAGCAAAATGTACTGCTTGCCTTCAGTGAGCTCCAAGGCCAAAATACAAAAAATGAGTAAAATCTTTAAATAATTATGATATTGATTTGACGCTCAGCCCTGTTTTACATTGATATCTATGTACATTGGTGATATTTAAAGTCAACATGTTATAGTTCCATATGAGACGATGTTTAGAGAAAAGTTTATTTGCTAGTACAGAGCCAAATCTTCCTGTTCTCCCTTTTTCAGCAACAGCAGCTCACAAACCACAGCGCCTCCAACAAACGTCACCGCTTCAAACGCAGCATGAGACTTCGACTGTCAGAGTCCTCCATGAACCTGTCTCTCGAAGGTGGGTCCTACTCCCCGCCTCCGTCCCAGGACCAGCAGGATGGACCGGAGAGGCTCCAGAAGACCGGGACTAGCTCACAGAGGAGGGTCCACGCTGGGGCAGGGGTCCTGAGGCGAACCCCCGCCGTGTCCCCTGGGTCAGCAGAGGAGGACGACATGATGGCTGTCCATACGCCACAAGTAAGAAGAGATTGTCTGCTATATTTTGTTTACACTGATTTAGCTGTTTTGATATTTTATAATTTAGCCACAAGGGGTCACAAGCCAGTGTACTTCTTGTGCCTGTCCAAAGAGTCCCAGAGAGTTTGTGTGACGGCCAGCCTGGGGATTGATCCGACAACCTCTTTTGCTTTGTTAGTAATATTATGTATAATTCTCTGTGTGGTAACAATTGTCACTCTTGTTGGCCCTTTGTCCCAGGCAGGTAAAGCAGAGGAGGTCCCAAGACCCCAACCACTAGCCCCAATGGGACAGTCCAGTACTGAGGTGTCAGCTTTGGCTCTGGAGAGACGCCCTGCTCCGTCTTTGGCTGAACTGGACAGCAGCAGCTCCTTCAGCAGCATGGACTCGGACTCAGACTCTGAAAGCATGTCCCGTAGTCAGACACAGAGCTTGCAGCGCCCCCCACTGGTCCGCTCCAGAGGTCGAGGAGGAATCCACCGAATGAGCGAGGCGTTTGTGTGTTTCTTTGCGCCGGACAAACGTCTAACACGGTTGGTAGAAGAGCTGTCCCGTGATAGACGCTCCATCTTTGGGGGCATGGTGCAGGACTTCCTTCTGTCTCAAAGGGAGGCTTTAAAATCCCTAGCTTCATCATCCTCTACTTCCTCGGCCCGTGTGACCTCTGTTCAAATCCTTCAGGGCCTGAGGATGTTTTTGTCCCAGGCCAAGTGCTGCCTGTTGGACAGTGGAGAACTGGAGCCCCCCATAGAGACACTGGTTCCCGAGAATGAGACAGGTAAACAGCTAAGTAAAACACTGCACTGATAAACACTGACCTGATTAATGAATTTTAAGTTTCTTGGCCAAAATTTAAACAGACCATTTTGGAGATAAGCTGCATTTCCAATCTTGTTCCATGTACTAACCAGGTAAATGTGGCTCCCCAATCCCATCTCATAGTTTGCTATAAATCCTTGGTCATAACAGTGATACTGGCCAAATCCAGCAGCAGACCTCCACCAAGGCATAACTGTTCCACCCTGTTTTAGGTAAACTGTCCCATCCTGCAGTAGTAAAGAATCCAGACAGTGATCCGACTCCACTCCAAAAAACAATAGTTTGTTACTTTCCCTATATGTTTCATGAAAATTTGCCTATACCATTTTGAGTTACGTTGCTGACCTTATCTCACAATGGTACAGATTCCAAAATATGACCAATACTTTTTGAGTTGTTGCTAAGAAACAACCAACATTGGCAAAAACATAACCTTTTTGGTGGAGGTGATTACATTACATATACTGATATCATACTTGTTTGTCCTGTCATTTGATACAGTATAGATAGGTTTATAGCAAATTAGCATAACGTGAGGTGACTGAAAACATTCATTATTCCACACAACAGAGAGTGGGACTGACCAGAAATGTGAAAAAAGACAAGTATACAAAGCAGTGATTGAATGGATCTTGTGCCAGTGGAGACAGACAGTGTTTTAGTAAATGGTGGGCTGCGCTGAAAGGCACTGTCAACACAAAGTAGTTTTGCGTGGGGGGGCCCGAGCCTCATTCAGCTCCACTCATATCATTGTATTTAGAAAACAACATTAGGAAAGCCCTCCAGTGTATCGCAGTCAGCAACGTGTGAGGCTGCTTATCTTTGTAAAGACATTGCTTTGGGAGATTTTAGTTAGATCTTCTTGTGCGTAGGCTTTTTGGAGGCTGTCTTTCTTCAGGTATGTGTGATTGTGTTGTGGTTGGCTAGTTCAAAATCCTTCAGGGCAGAGAGAGCCACTGAGTGCTGCTCCTTCCTTCCTTCCTAGCCTGCCTCCTGTCCTTCCTGATTCTGATTTATCTCGGTTTTGCGTCGGTGGGAGAGGCATTTGCATTTATTCCTCTCCCCCTCGTTTATCATAAAAAGATATCACAGTCCTACGCTCACTCGAAGAGCGGCACGATTCACGACCGGGTGGGAGGCAGCGAGATGGAAATAGTGCAGGATACTTTGAAAATGTAATCAGATACAGTTATGCTTCAAAAGTCTGCCTCGTTACTGTAATACTCGGCACAGTAAATGAGTTAAAGGGAGAGTCGTGAGGATAAATGATTTAGTGAGGTGCACACACAGAGTCAAGGGGCGTATATTATTCAGGATACGAGGGAGGGAGAGGATGGTTTCGATGATGAACTAAAAACATTAGGCACTCGAGGATTGTTACCCACTCCATTGAGACAGCCCACTGACAGTTTAAACTGAGCCGCACGTGCTCGTATGCATGACACTGCTATAGTAGTCATCTCTACTTCTAAGATTTTTGGTTAAAGCTCAGACGTAGAGGAGTCAGAAGAAGACAGGCAACTAATCATTGATCAGATTTTATGGAAAGGTTACAGTGATTGTTCAGAAATGACTGGTTTATCAGCATTATTATTTAGACTGTATGGTAATTTGATATTATATTTTTAAGCTTTTAACCTAAATTAAATAGAGAGAGTTGCACAAAGGAAAATTTGGGAGATAATGACATGAAGTGAATTTGCCCGAGTAGGAACTTGGTTGCTTCATTTATGTGGTACATTCTCTGTAAGGTGAGCCACAAAGGCATTTTTTTATGTAGACAAAATAGGAATGCTCGTTTGCCAATGCCAAAATAAATACTTTGGTTAATTAATTACTTCCTGATGCTGAGTATAAGGAAAAAGTACCTTAAAAGTAGCCTACAAGTACCTAAAAATTACAACATAGTTAAATGTGGACCAGAGTCTGGATTCAGAAATGTTTTAAAGCATTTTTTTATTATTGCACAATGACGCCACTTTTATCTGTTAGCAACATTACCTAAAGCTGTCAGTATAAGTCAGTTGGCAGAGCCCATGTACTTCAACTCACTAAGGGAACATTAATAATTAACTATAGTGCCTTGGCAGAGGTCTGTTCTCTCTGGGTGTTATTAGCTCTCATTTATTTGCAGTTTGCTCAGTTTTTGTATTAATTTATTGCAAAAAAAAGTTCTATATTGAGATAACAGGAAAACGAAACTCACAGTAAAGAGATGGAAGTACCTGAAGGTGAATGATTGTTTGCTATTGATATCTGGAGAAATTTAAATGAGTCACTATCAGTATTAATTACCCTTTTTTGACTGTTTTCTATCACTAAAAGCTGACAATCTTCTCACAAACTTCAGATCTCTGATATTACTTATTGCACTCGTGTTGCTTTGTTTTCCTTGTTAAGTAAATGCACACATTATAATTGCATAAATCAGTTGCCTACTCCTATCCTACTCTTTTTCCATATTTTATCCCCCTCGCTGCTCTGTAGTGCAGTTTTACTGTAAGCCGCTGATTATGAAGTATTGAGCTGAAACCCACATGTTGTAACTTAGCATACGTAATGGCAACTAACACAACCCCACAAGAGACAGCTCACTTATTGATTTAATGCAAATAGAGCCTTCCTGTTATTGTAAAGCAGAGTTTAGCTGAAGACATTTCTGCTATCAGGGATCTCTTAGTCTAACAAGATATGGTTTGTTTCCTTGTGGCCAATGCAAAAAGGTGCCCATTGTCTAGAGTATACCCTACCTCAGGCCCAAAGTATGTATACATGCTTCATACACCAAGGGCCCTTAACGGCAAGCGGAAAAAAATGAATGAATTACTGAATGAATTAATTATTGTAAGTTGCTAAGTCAGACAGCTATACAGTGGACTAGGGAGTAATTATTAATCTTAGTTGACCATAATGTTTTTGTTTTTTTTGACACGTGGCTGCTCAATTCTTATTTACTGCTAAACAATGGACTTTTTTGATTGTATGTAGAGCTTTAATTACATCTAACCTTTCTTCCATGTTTTTTTATTTGTTTGTTTACAGTAAATACAAACATTACTGACATATTATTAGATTATTGTATTGTACTATGGTAAGACTTACCAGTTTTAATTTAATGGTACTGATTCAACCAAACGCTTATCCAGGTATAAGTGAGTATATAGGAGTTTCACTGGTCATTTTAGATTAAAAGTTTGGTTATTTCTTTAGTTGCTGAATAATTTTTAGGCTTTGTCTTAAACTAAATTCCCTTTCATGTTATTTTGTCAATTTACATACTTTAGTTTTGTTCCCTTTTTGTGTCCTTTTAATGATGCCCGACTCGTAATTGGTCAATAATAATGCCTCCTAGATAAATACATTTGCTGGTCTTACATTTTTAGATATATTTCTCTATTAGAATAATCATCTAAAAACACAAATTTGTATTAACAGTAAACCTCTAACTTGTTTGTTTATTAAGCATTGATTCTCTAAATTCTGCCCCTCTTTGTCGTCCACAGATCTAGCTCTGGAGCGGGCCATGTTCTCCTGTGTACTCAAGCCTCTCCGATCTCACCTCAACAAGGCTCTGTTGGCTCTACACGACCAGGACGGGTCCAGCCAGCGCCTCACCCAGAACATACTGCGGCTCAAAGGGGACGGGGCCATGGGAAAGCTGGGGGTCCGTACAGGGGTCCCAGACAGCAGGGAGGTGGAGCGGGTCAAGCAGAAACTGTCCCTAATGCAGAGGACACACTCTCCAATTGACAAAGTGTTGCTTCTGCTGCAGATCTGCAAGTGTGTGCACAAGGCTATGGGCGTCCAGCACGGTGAGGAAACTCACCACCGAATGGCCGTAAACACTAAACCATTAATGATTATTCAATAAATTAATATAGTCTATAAATCGATAAGTTTTGTCCTTAAAACAGAGTGTCTCAAACTGTTCATCATATACCAATCAGTCAAAAAATTATGACTGTTCAAATGTGATCATTATCAACCAACATTTTGCCTTTGAAGTTGAAATGAAACTCCTATAAATGTAATGAGTTGAATGATTATTTCTGTTTAATAGGCTTAAAAACTAGACATTTTTGTGTGTGAAAACAGTTAAATCATTATTATATTATCAAATGGTCAGGTTGTATTGATGTGTTGTTTACACTTGCTTTTCTTAAGTTCAATTTGAATTAGTATTACACCAGTGTTTCCCAACCAGGGGTACAGGGACTTCTAGGGGTACGTGAGCACATTGCAGGGGGTATGCAGAGTTCTAAGATCATTTATAGTACCTCTATATATTTGACTTTCAAAGAGTACAATAAATCTAAATCAGGAGTAAACTAGGACTATAGAGTGGGATGAGACACTAAAGAAGGACAAAAAGGGATGAAACAATGACTAAACCAGGTCAAAAAACAGAACTCAACCATGTAAAAAAGGTCTAAAACCAGAAATAAACCATGAACAACCCAGGTCTAAACCAGAACTAAACTAGGTCTAAACCAAGACTAAACCAGGTCAAACCAGGACTAAACTAGGTCTAAACCAAGATTAAACCAGGTCAAACCAGGACTAAAGCGAGGGATGCAACACTAAAGAGTGACAAAAAGGCACTAAACCAGGACCAAAACTAGAACAAAAACTAAGACTAAATCAGGACTAAACCAGGACTAAGCCAGGTCCAAACCAAGACTAAACCAACAACTAACCAAGTTTCAACCAGAACTAAAGTGGGTCTAAACCAGGTCTAAACCAGGACTAAACTAAGAATAAAGCAGGGCTAAGCTTAGACTTAACCAGGTCTAAACCAGGACTAAACGAAGACTAAACTAGGTCTAAGCCAGGACTAAACCAAGACTAAATCAGGTCCTGAGATGGACACAAAACATCTTCTGGTCTGGAACCACTGTATTACACTGTCATGTGTCATTCATCAATATCACTTTGTTATTGACTGTCCATATTTGTTTGTCTTTTTTTTTTTTTTTTTTTTCAGGACAGGAAGTGAGTTGGGATGACTTCCTGCCGTCGCTGTCATATGTGATTGTTGAATGTAACAGGCCTCAGCTTCTGCTTGAGGTGGAGTACATGATGGAGCTGCTGGAGCCCTCATGGCTTGGAGGAGAAGGTACGGCAGATCACCAAAAGAAAGTATGAAGATGTGAATTACTGACAGTGGTACAATTTCTACTAATCACTTCTTTTTTACCTTTATTTAAACACCAGATGACAGAAAATGTATTTACAATATTTACATTTGTAGTTCATCATAATGTGAAGGAGGGCAAGTTAATATGTTATTATCAGTAGAAATAATAGAACAAATAAAACCAAGTTGCACTGAATTTTCCTTTATTGTGGTCTACTTTAACCTCAGCAGCAAAACTCCATTCATTTTCTTCTCTCATCAGGTTAAGTCAGTCCAAAATTTAGTATTCAACAAGCTTTCCCTCATAGGTGGTCCTACCTGACCAATCACAACCATTTTATAAAATGGGTGGGTTGTATGTATTGCTTTGTTTCTCTAATTAGTTGTATATTTTTCAACTTTTATCAGTCCTAAATGTATTATGTCTATGTTTTTGCTGTTTTCTGATAGGCTTCAAGAGGTAAAATGTAGGGCTTGTACTTTTGGTGAATAGGTGACATTAATTTGTAGGTACACTTGATTTGTAGGTACAATGAGCTGCCAACCATCTTACCTGCCAAATGTTTAGCAGGAAACACTTCTGTATCTGTTTTGTTTTTTTGTCCAGGTGGGTACTACCTGACCAGTGTGTACGCGAGCCTTTGTCTGATCCAGAACTTGGACCGAGAGAAGCCGGTGTCTGGGTTCATGACGCCTCAAGCCCAGGAGGCTCTGCAGGAGTGGAGCAGCAGACGGAGCAGAGAGGCGCAGAGGCACAAGGAGAACCAGCACAACCAGGTACGGACCACGTACTGACATAGAGGGTAAACCTGAGGAGGACTGGAGGGAGACTAAGTACTTCTACCCAGTTCAGTGTATAGTTGGTCAAAGCCTTGCATTTGTGGGGCAGCATTTTATTAGAACTGGGTCAAGACTTCTAAGTAAGATTTCCAAAATACCTAGTTTATTATGATTATGACAAGATTTATCAGGGTATTCCCAAAGTCATCAGATACCATGATTTTTGTGGGGCATTAAAAAGTAATTAGTAAGTAAAAAGTCATTAAATTTGATTTAGCTAAAATTAAGGCCTTAAATGGCATTAAAAAGCATTAAATCTGATTCCAACAAGGATTAAAATGTAAAATAGTTCTGAAGTAAAATCACTGATATTATTTAGTTTTTGTTTGTGAATATAAAAATCTATTCATAAAAAATAATTTACATTTTCGTTTGGTTCTAGCGGGACCAAATTACCCAAACATCAGATGTTTGACTTTCAACATTAT
Organism: Bostrychus sinensis; assembly: GCA_020698575.1. Lineage (NCBI taxonomy): Eukaryota > Metazoa > Chordata > Actinopteri > Gobiiformes > Eleotridae > Bostrychus > Bostrychus sinensis. Next base: position 17,633,688 of record CM036252.1, read on the forward strand.
TGGTGCTTTATATTTTGACAATATAAGCTGCTGCAATTATAGTACTAAATACAGGACTAAACCAGGTGTAAACCAGTACTAAACCAGGACTAAATCCAAGAATAAACCAGGACTAAAGCATGTCTAAACCAGGACTAAGTAGTTACCTAAATAGTCACCTTGTCCTTGAGTCTGGTAGAAGTGCAATACTCTGATTGTATGTTTATGGCCTTAAAAATGTTAAAAATGGCATTCAAAAGCATTAAATTAGATTTGCAGTTCCTGCTGGAACCCTGGATATCCAGCCTTTTTATAGTAGTAGGTAATATGTAAATTAGTTAATACAGTATATGCAGAAAATATTTTTGTCAGCCAGCTATTAGTAAAGACATCTTTGCACTAGATGTGTGTAATTTTTTTTTAAATTCACAGCATGTTATATAAGCCTTTTATTGGTCAAAAGGTGCTTAAAGCCTACTGATACATCTCTATATGGTGACTATGTTTTATCTTTAAATATAACAGTAGTTGGACTGAAATCAAGAGTAGATATTTTTTATAATGACTGTTTGCAACCACAACAATAATGCAGATAGACCAACCAGACTGTGTCCCTTTAAATTTAAATAAGAGCAGACCCCTTGTATGTCACTGGCCAAAGCTTGGCATCATAAACAGAGGATTCCCATCTATCCATGATATTAAAACCCAGATTAAAGATTATTCTTACAACAATATGCCATTAGGTGATGTTTTTCTCAATTAAACCTGTACGCTGCACGTTTGGGTGAAAGAATTAAGAATCCTTTTTATGTGTCTATCTGTTACTGTGAATCCATACAGCATTACTGGCTTAAAAGTAGGATGTGAAAATAGTGTCCTTAATTGAATTTATTGTTTAGAGTTGAAATATGTAAGACAATAGATGATACATGTAGGTTAATTCATCTTCTTCCACTTATTCCTGTTAGGGGTCTTGGGCACTGGAGCCTATCCCAGTAACTTTGGGCCTTAGGTAGGGTACACCCTGAACAGGGACCACCTAATCACAAGGCTGACACAAAGACATACAATCATAAACTCTCACATTCATTCACTAAGGGCGATTCAGAGTCACCAGTTCACCTAATGCATGCAGACTTCACTGGCCCAAGGATCGAACCCAACTCCTTTTTGGGAGGCGAGAGAACTGAGCACTCTGCCACCGTTCCCACCGATACAAGTAAAAAAAAAAAATTAAAATATTGCCAACCAGATTTTCATTTCCAGACTCTTGCAAAACTTTTCAATAGGTCATACGTTTTATTTATGACAGTAACAGGGATGCACTGTCCAATTCATGACAATAACCATGGAGTAAGTAACATTCACTATATTGCCAAAAGTATTTGCTCAGCTGCCTTTACACGCATATGAACTTGAACTTGGATTCTTCTCCATAGGGTTTAATATGGCGTCGGCTCACCCTTTGCATCTATAACAGCTTCAACTTTTTTGGGAAGACTTTCCCCAAGGTTTAGGAGTGTTTATGGGAATTTTTGACCATTCTTTCAGAAGCACATTTGTGAGGTCAGACACTGATGTTGGAGGAGAAGGCCTAGCTCACAGTTTTTGCTCTGATTCATCCCAAAGGTGTTCTATCAGGTTGAGGTCAGGACTGTGTGCAGCCCAGTCAACTTCTTCCACACCAAACTCACTCATCCATGTCTTTATGGACTGTGCTTTGTGCTCTGGTGCGCCATATTGGAACAGGAAGTGGCCATCCCCAAACTTTTCCACAAAGTTGCAGCCTAGGTGCTTGTTTTTATTCACATGTGACCATGGAAGTGGTTGGAACACCTGAATTCAGTTATTTGGGTGGGTGAGCGAATGCTTTTGGCAATAAACTGTAGATCCACATGTGAATAGATCTGATACTTACAAAATAACAACAATTCTTTTTATATTTTATTCAGTGTATTGGTAAAATTAATCTAGCCACAAGGGTAGATGTGGAGGGTTGTGTCAGGAAAGGCATCCAGTGTAAAACCTATTACAAATTAATATGCAAATCACTGCACACTTGGCGGCAGGTGACGTGCTGTGGCTACCCCAGGAAAGGAAAAGCTAAAATGTACGAGGAAGGTATTAGGAAAATTAATTATTTGTAATAGCATATTGTTTTTTTTTATCCAACAAATATCCAGATTTCTCTGTCCGGCTTGTAAACAAGTTTCAATTCATTTGTGAGGATTAGTTTGTGGACATTTTTAGAGGTAATCCTCCTCACATCACATTTGGGAACACCAGGCTTACGATTCTCCACCACTAATACATTTACGTACGCTTTCTTGTTACTAATGCACAAGCTTTTTCATTGGTCAGACGATCCTTAAGCCAGATGCCCTCCTTGTGTTTAAAAAAAAAAAAAAAGGGCATTGTCATCTCCGAACGTTTGTGTCTCGTCACGTGGTGTGCCTCTCCTGGCTTCAAATAGCCGATGTAACTCGCCCGGCAGCCAGATTTTTCCACTGACACAGGCGAGGATCAGGGAGCCAAGTGCTATGAAGAAGTGGGCGGTCAGATAACATGAAATTTATTGAGCTGCAACTACCCATCGAAGCAGGCAAACACAATATGCACACGGACAGCGAGGAGCTCAGTGACTCTGTAAGTTTCTCCCCTTGTTGGACCTGTTGATCTTAGTGATTTGTGTGTGTGTTTCTTAAATGTATCTGTCCACTTTTGTTGAAATTGTTTGAGAATGAATGGGATTGTATTATATTCTGATGTGACACCTTCTTTTTCACCATTGGATATTAGCTTAAAGGATTTATTTCAGTGTTTTTTCCTCTATGTTAATGTCTAGAGATGGCTCATTTGCGGTGTTATGTAATAATAGCCAGGTTGACTATTACTATAAAGAGTGCTATTTTGCTAAGTATGTTATTTTAGTAATGCTTATGTTGTTATAAAAGTTTTGGATTTGACACAGCTGTTACGGGAAAAACTTTAGCAGCAGCGAACTAGAGCGGGCTTAATGGATTATTTGATGAGGGTTTGGTGGATTACCGGGGCTATAACACGAAATGAGCAGCTCCAGCAAGGTGCTTCTCATATGAGGCAGAGAGAGTGTGTGTGGGAAGATGCCGCTTTGTTTTCCACTGGAGATCTTTGACATTATCAACGTCATTTATTATGGTGAACCTGCTTTCTCTCTCTCCCTCTCACTCTCCACCCCCATCCTCTGCCCTCGCTCCATCAGTGCGTTGACCTGTGTTTTACATGAGCACACATATAGCCACTGTTTTCAACAATTAAAAGAAAAAATATATGGTACACTGCATGTTTAAGTGTTCAGTGGGAATAGTATCATTTAGGTTTACTACTTTAGGAACATCTATATAGCCTTACTGACTATATGAGGAAGCCAAAAATAGTGTTTTTAATTGAATTTACTGTGCTGGAATATTAAGAGGATGACAAAAAACTTGAATATTGCCATTTCCACACACTTGCAAAACACTAGTTCCTTGAAAAATCCAGCCACAGAGGGTCACAAGCCAGTTTACTCTTTGTGCCCATCCCAAACCTGGACAAACAGAGAGGGTTGATATAAAAAGGGCATCCATACTAATTGAATGAAATACACATGCAAATCATTGCCCACTAGGATGCTAGGATTACTTGCTTGGGCGACCCTAAAAATGAAAAGGCTGAAAGGAAAAAACACCTGTCATATTTGTCGCAGTCAGGGCTTGACATTTTGTTGGTCAAATGCAATAGATTTTTATTTCTTATACTCCCACTAGCCACTTTGGCCGCATATCTATATCCTAATTTTAGATAGACCGTAGATACAATTTAGGTACGCCTGTTTTTATCAAACTTTACATTACTTTAAGCTTATCATATGCTATAAAATATACACAAAAACTTAACTTATCAAATTGTGGCTAGTAAAAACACTAATTGGCTAGGAATCTTTGAGAAAGACTAGCAAAAAAGTAAATGTCAAGCCCTGGTGACAGTGGTCGTTGGAGTGAGCAACAGCCAGATCTGATACATAAATATTTTTTTATATTTCTTTTAAGCAATAATGGTGAACATATTTCTTTTTTATTTTTGTAAAAGCATATTCTTTCTCTCCTCTGTTCCCCTAGAGGTGCGTTCGGATACTCTTCCAGGACGGGGATCGTAGCGCCGTGCGGACCTTACAGTGGAGAACCGGGGAGACGAGCCAGGCTTTGGCCCAGCTGTGCGCCTCCACGTTCGGGGTGTCAGACCCGCAGCAGTACACCCTGTTCTGGAGGTGCGGCGGTGAGATGAGAGCCCTGCCGGCCCAGGCCCAGCCACAGGACCTGGCCAGCCACAGCGAAGGAGGCCCCTCTCTGTCCTACCTGCGGACGGACCACGACTTCAGCAAGATGCGGCGGCTCACCAGAGGGGGCGCTGTGGACCTGAGCGAGTCCGTGTGTGAGGAGTGAGTGGAGAGGAAGCAGACGCAGGAAGAGGAGGAGAAGACATTGTTTTCCCTTTTACTCAATGCTTTTCAGTCTTCGATCTTGTATCTCAACATGGGTCTGGACCTTTTAAACTCTTCCCGAATGGACCCACACGCAGAACAGAGCGGGACCAGCTCAGAGACTGATGCCAAAAGTTGTGGCTGCTTTTGTACAGGGGTGTACTCTTTGTGACATGGAAATAATGTGTATTTAATGGTTTTTTGGTTGTTGCTTGAACCCAGACGTATACACTGAAAGGATTACATCACTAAAATGCGAGGAGGCTCCGATCCAAAGACTAATTCTGTGAGACTAATGTTGCCTGGAAACAGAATCCACTTCCTGTTCACTTCATGAAAAGGCTAACCGTGATGTAACCCTTTCACTGTATACCTCCAATGGATCTTTTACTACTTTTACTTTTGTTTGTCTAATCATTTTTTGGATGAAGTTGATCAGCAAACCTTCCTGTGCCCTTTGGAGTTTGATACAGTGCTGTGCAAAAGTCTTTGACAGGTTTTTAAGAAAGGCTATGAACAAAAGAAAGGTACATGAATGTACAAAAATACACAAAATTAGTAGACTTCTGTCAAGGTACTGGTCCTATCTTGCAGATCTGGACTCAAACTCGAAGATCTACTAGTTTAGGGGTAAATGCTAAATTCCATTGAGCCACAAAACCCTTATATCTCTTATTAGAAGCTGCTAAAACTAACAATTTGTTATTTTAGTGTTTATATAAGTCGGTATCTTCGGTCTGTATCTCAAAATGCTACAGAATGCTTTAAAACATTCCTGGATCTAAACACTGACCACCCATTACTGACCATTCCTAAAAAATTCATAATATAAAGAAAACATATTTTTATTAAAGCACTCTTCACACCTCATTAAAACTTTTGCACAGTACTGTAGGATCTTAAGTATTGTAAAGACCAAACCTCCAAACCAAAGTGATGTCACGTATGAAAAGGTGGCCATTTTGTGACACGACAGCTCTTAACTCATAGAGGATGCCGGTTTTAATAGCTCAAAGGACGTATATTTTTAGACTCACCCACGCAGACAATTTTTATTTTTACTTTTAGAGAATACGCAGAGGCACTCCCACCTGCGTGAGTATTAAGTGTTGTTGGCAGGTTCACTAATGGTAGGAGTAGGAGGCAAGTGACAGAAATGCATTAGCTTCTCTGCTATTTTTCAAACCAAGAAGACAACATAGATTTCTGAATGACTTGTGAATGTACTCCAATATTTTTCCTGTGTCAAGAGTTCCTTATTCCTTACAAAACTGCATTCATTTTACTTTTTTTGATTGATCAACAGTACTGTGCAAAAGTGAGAGTTTTTTTTATGAAAAGCTATGAACAAAGAGAGGTGTATCAATGTATAAAAATACACACACAAAAAAACAAGAAAAAGTGCCAAGGGACTGGTCCTTTCTTGCATTGGTAAAGATATAATGCCCAGACCTGGACTCTAACTCGAAGATATTCTAGTTCAGGGTTAAACACTCTTTCCATTGAGCCAAAAAAACGATAAAAAGATAAAAAGAATTTATCAACTAAAAATAATCCCTTGTTCTTTGGTCTGTATCTCAAAATGCTACAAAATCCCTTAAAACACTCTTGGATCTAAACACTGATCTGGAACATAAATAATTTTGTCCTTGGCCCATTACTGACCTTTCACAATGTCATAACAAAAATAAAATAGTGCATTTAGTAAAGCACTCTTTGCATTTTTAACACCTCACTAAAATTTTTGCACAGTGCTGTAACTGGACAATCTGACCAATAAACCAGAGCCCTGCTGGCGTCTGGATGAATGTATATGAAACATCACCACTTTTTTGGTGGCTCCTGCTGCAAGTCATCATCGGTATCAACTGACTGTTTACTGTTTCATCAATGGTCATATGATGTATTTAAACTACTTTTACTTGTTGCATTTGTTGGCTAGATATCAAATTGGGTTTATTTTGAGATGGTACATTTTGAGGCCAGGTGATGTTTCCAAGGAAGTTGCATGCTTTTCATTTGACGTGAAGGTTCCTGCGAATGTGGCGTGTGTGTGCGTGAAGCATGTGTTCATTGTGAGAGCTCACTATTTTTCAGTGTAAAACAAACACATGACTGTATTTTGTCAGGTAATTCAGTATTGCAATAAAGACTATTGCTATATTTGTCCTGGACGCTGATGCTGATTCTTTGTGGAGTGACATTATTATGGTCATCTGGTGTAGTATAAGAACTGACCACTGGAGGGAGGCAGCCATGAAGAAAAGTAGGCTTAGCAGGACGTCCATTTAATGTATGGTTATTTTCTTGCCATGATAACTTTACATTGAGAGCAAGTCTGATTTAGCAACCAAAAAGCATTTATATCTAGGTAAAATACATGTACATTGCATAATGCCATAACCAAAAGCCATTCAGGGGCACTTCAGTAATTTGTATATTTTATTAATTGCTTTTGGATAGCTAAAGTATTTTATTGATTGCACACAACTGTCCCTGTTGGCAGCCATACATGACATAAGGCCTTTTGTCATTACTCCTGTCTGCTTCTATAAATTGGAGACTAGCTACCAACCCCCCAGGTAACTCACAGACCCCTTTAACAAAACAATACAACTTTGATATACATTTGTGAGAACACAAATGGTAAGATATACTGTATTGGGATGTTTCTCTTGCTTGGTGTAGGATTAAATGAGTATTTTTATCAATAACAAAATAGATATCAAAGGCTATAAAAGTAAATTGAGAGAAATGGCTCTCATGTACTATTTGAAATGTGATCTGTTTATATGCTTTGTATTTATCTAATTCCACCGCCAAGTTTTTGCAGCACTCCTAAGCCTTTCTCTTGGTACTCGTCCCTGGTCAGCCAGAAGGAGTCCTTGTCTTTCATGATGTTGGCCAGAACCGCGCCGCCGAGGAAGACCATGTGTTTTCGTCTTGGAGGGTCCTCAATACGGATCTTGAATTTCTACAGAAGACAAAAGATTATGTTAGCGGAAATAAGTTTGACAGACAAGGATTAATTGTTACACTATACATCAATCAGGAATAACATTGCGACCACCTGCCTAATATGCAGCCCCTATATGCAACAAACTGTGATAAACTGTGTATTCTGACATCTTTCTATCAGAACCAGCATTAACATCTTCAAAAATCTGAGCAGCATTGGACCAAACGGGCCTCGGCTTTCACTCCCCACATGGATCAACTATTGAACTTCCTTGGACCACTTTAAACAGATAGTGACCACTGCAGACTGGGAACACCCCACAAGAGCTGCAGTTTTGGAAATGCTCTGACCCAGTCTTCTAGCCATCCCATTTTAGCCCTTAAATCTATAGACTAGACCCATTTTTCCAGCTTCTAACACTTCTAACTTTGAGGACAAAATGTTAACTCGCTGCCTAATATATCCCACCAACTAACAAGTGCCACGATGAAGAGATAATCTGTGTTATTCATTGTCAGTGGTCATAATGTTATTAATGATCAATGTAGAAAACATACTGTGAGTTTCTGAGTGTCTCCGTTCAGGACTCTCTCCAGGTAAAGCTGCTTGATCTCCCGTTCGAGTCTGGAGGGGAGGCCTGGGTACATGGTGGTGCCCCCAGACAGAACAATGTGCTTATAGAAGTCTGGCCTATGAATACAATGCAAAAATACCCTCACATTAATTGTATTGTAAAATGTATCTATTTATTAGCATTTATTAGGGGAGTTGGTTGTTACCTTAGGTCAATATCTGCAGCCTGGATGGTGTTAAAAAGTAGCTCGGCCACTCCTACCCCCTCCACATTGATGAGATGAGGCTGGAAGAGAGCTTCTGGTGCCCCAAACCGCTCACCACCAACCTTCACCTGCCGTCCATCAGGAAGCTGCAGACCACAATTAAACATAAGTATTTTTTTAAGTATTTTTTTTTAGATTGCATTGGTAGTGTTGTTATAGCTTCCTGGTATTTGGTTTGGGTTTGTAAAATATACCTCATAGGACTGGACCAGGTAGGTGGTTTCAGTGGCCAGTCGCTGCTCCTGTTCGATGTTGTATCCCACGTAACAGAGCTTCTCCTTCAGCATCCGCACCGTTTCAAAGTCAGCTGTGTGGTTGAAGGCATAACCTCGGAGTAACAGGAGCTAAATAAACATTAAGGTTTAAATGTCTTTTGATGTATTTCATAAAACTAGTACTAAATAGCAACATAGTACAGTAAATATGTAGCTTAAGATTTTTTGCAAGACCAGGAGAGTGCATTTTTAAAAATGACAATACAAAAAATTCTTCCACTCCTCTTAAGCACCATGTAACTATTAATCTTTGTAATACTTTTGATATGTTGCTGTAATTAATAATAGTGATTGATTAATTGATTGATTGATTGATTGATTGATTGAAAGATGCGTTTTATTTATAAGAATAGCATGTGAATAGTATTGTGAGGAACTAATTAGATTGGCATAATATAACAGTTTAATATGTATAAACAATTGCTTTGTTTTTTCACTAGCCTTTGAAGGCAGCATTATACAAAATCCCAACCCACCTTGATGAGGTAGCGTGTGATGTCCCGTCCTGCGATGTCCAGCCTCCGAGTGAGGTGGGGTAAGGAATAACCCTCATAAACTGGACAAATGTGGGTGACTCCATCTCCTGAGTCCACAACCACACCAGTCAGCAAACCTGTGGACAGACATGGGATTTTAATTTGTAAGGCTTTAACAATACGTAAGTTATTTGTAAAAGTGTTCATAATTAATGTGTAGAGTTTACCTTGTGCATAGAGAGTGAGCACAGCCTGAATGGCCACATAAATCCCATGAAACTGATACTTTTCAAACATGATCTCTGCGATCTTCTCTCTGTTTTTGGTCGGGTTCATTGGTGGTTCGGTCAGCATAATCTAAAACAAGAAGAATTACCAAACCAAAATGAAACAATACATAGGTGTGTGTGTCTTATTTTGTTTTTATTGTACCTTGCAGTCTTGTGGATTGATGTCCAGCCGGTCCGGACCAAAGGTATGGTCCCAAAGGTGGAGCATGTCGTCCCAACAGCGCACCATGCCATTCTCCATGGGATAGGACACTTCAAGCATTGAACGGCACTCACTAGCCTCATCTCCAACCATGAGGTCCTGGCAAATCAAAGTACTTTGTGTATTTTTTTTTTTTTTTAGCTTTAACGCAATATTATGAAAACTATAAAAAATTCTAAGTCAGGGTTAGGGTTATATATGCAAATCATAAACATATCTATGTTAAAATGGGATTAATTTATGATCCTGGTATGATTTAAATGATCTAAAATGTGATTATAGGGTGGTGCAAAGCCTTAGAAGTGTTTACATTTTTATTTGTGAACAGGGTTTGAACAGTGTTTGAATATAGATAAAATACTGAACTGAAAATGTAGTTCACGAGTTAGATGGAGAAATAGAGGAATTTGTAGTATTCATTTGAATTAGTTCAAATGTGTATTACAATAATCTGTAAACTGCTACAGAGCTTAGAATTGGCATTGCTTTGATGAAAATTCTAAAATAAGTAAAAAATAAAAATAAAAATAAAAAAACTCTTTAAGACTCGGTCTTTACCTTTATTTCATAGTTGCCCACTTTGGTATTTGATCGAATTATGGGCCGGCCAATCATAGCAGGAAATATGTGATCAGGGAAGTTGGATCCTGCAAAGCCACACTTGACAAACTGTGAAGACATTTGTTTGCATTACTCTGATGCATGTTATTCTTTCACATGCACTACCACAGAGACTTTGTGTATGTAATATCCATTTATAAATCTGCTCCCTTCATTGTAATCCAGCATTTGGCTTAATCTCACAAGACAGTAAATGCTTTTACTAGATTGCTTTTTTTATCTACAGAGTGTACAGTGTCATCTGCATTGGTTGCATAGTAATAAATGTGTAAATAGCATTAGCTATATTTTGAATGAATCTGGATTTGCCTATGTCAGGGCTACACCTCATAAAGTGCTGTTTCAACTTGTTCAGGTGACCACAGACACATTCCTTAGCCTTAGGGCAACATTGCGTTCCAGGAAGAGACCATAGGCAGAAAAACACACAGTCTATGCAACTGTATATCAGTCATAGCCAAAATTAGCTTTTGCTTGCCACAATGCAGAAGTGTTTCTACAAAGTTTCACTAGAGCCGTCTCTTCCTGTTTTTCATCCAATGTGTGCTCAGTTCAAAGCATCACGACCATTTATGGCTGTGAGTGCACAAAACATGCAATTGACAAGTCCAGACAGATGAGGAATCAGGCTGCAGTGTGCACAAACCTACACCCAGGAGTTTTTAATATTGTTCAGTGGAAATAATAAATATATAACAGCCATGTAGACATAGACAATAATTCTAAATTCAGAAGTAAGAATTACAGCTACACCTCATTCAATAAAACTTTAAAAGCAGGAAATACATTTTTTACTTACCCCTGTCCCATTGTCACAAACCACCACTTTCCTCCCCTGACTGTCCATGGTGAAAATGTGTTTCAAAGCCCCTCCTTTCAAGAACAAGGCTGCTAATAGAGAGTAAGTTATTCAATATCACTCATGCATTGCATTAGCAGCGGATTCAACTGGCAGGTAAGCAGAAGTGTTGTTGCTTCTTCTTTGAGTGTGGGTGGGTTTAAAGTTGTGTGGACGCCCATTTCTCTGAAGACTGAAGAGGAAAAGTGGTGAGCAGCGGTAATACATACATAAAATTAAATGTAGGCCAATAATCATCCTGCAAACGGAATACAAGAGTGATAGCGATAATTTTAAATATATGACATAGAAATTTGTGGGTTGTGCTTATAAACACCCCATTTTGTGTTTAGAAAAAACCTGTAGAATCACTCTAATAGAGAAAGTGTGCTTATGATTAGTCGCAAATTCAAAACGTGACAACAACATCCGTATCTGGACACCACATTTTACTTACAGGCTCAAACAATTGATTATTACTCGTATTATTACAATATATTATTGTTAATATGGTGATTTGTATGCTCTCACATGTGGTGTTTTATTTTGAAATCCAAGTATGTACTGCGCATGTGTTAAAATAAAATCGTTCCAGTCGTTCACAAGACTGCTGCTGCTTTTAGCTCTGACAACAATTATTACCAAAATTATATTATTATTATTATTATTATTATTATTACTATTATTATTATTATTTGTCTCTAATGTCCCTTTGAGGGCTCCGTACCTATGTTCTAAAAAACGCTGGGGGAAAAAGTAGTAGCTGTGTGGCAAATTTGAACTTAGCTTAGCGACATATAACATCCCTCTCATTTTACAATGGTAAGAAATATATTATAATTTTTTGTTAAAGCAATGAACATATAAACGCAAAAATGAAAATATGGGTTTTAGTTAGGTTTACAAAGAATGTTTTGCTAAGTTAGCAAACAACAAACTAACTAGCTTAACAGTTAGCATCTTGACCTTGACGAGAGGAGGCTCAGAAGGTCAATTGTGAGAATAAAACGGCCTTTTTTGGACACTAAAATTATTTAAAGCTTGTTTTTCAGTACATTATACACATTGATTAAACATCTTTACACAAGCAAAAGCACATTTGGATAAAAATAGGTTTATTTATTTACAAGAAACATTTACAAAATTGGAAAATGGAAAAACTGAATAAGAATTTATGATGGTAAGAAAACAAACAGTAGGCCATTGTGTGTGTAGATATGACAAGGTCTGACTGTTCTCAAATGTAATAGGCACAGTGAGTTAAGACCGATTAGTGCTTTGTGTTCACTCTGTTTCAACTTTTTCTGATTTCAGGTCAGGAGATGTCACCACAAAACCACAGCAGGTAAAAGTTTTAATCGGCATAGTCTATAAATCGGTAGTCTATAAACATATTATGTATTATCAAGGTATGATGCCCTGCAGTTCCTTGTAAGGCAGTTGTATGTGTTTGTGCATATTCCATGTTATGTTTTACTTAAAATACCAGATAGAAAAGTGCACACATCTAAAAGATAATCACATACAGCAACAGTGCACTCTATGAATTTCCATTGTATCTTATTAACTCATCAAGCTATTAGAAAATTAGCTATGTCAAAATATTTACTGAAACTTATATTGACTTACATTCAAATTAAAATTGTGGCTTATTGCTACAATTACTTGCATGAAAAGATAAAAAAAACTGTTGTTTATGGAAAGGTATCCTTGGAAACCTACTTTGCTAATCACTGAGTCAGAACCAGCCAGCGATATGCATTTGTTTTGTGTAACAGTCGTGTTATGGTGCATTTAAGTGCATTATTTGCATATTATTTTCTATATTGTCCTCTTAGAGAAAATCTGCTGCAACATGGCTTTCCTCCCACTCACATAAGCTTCATTGTCCATTCAAGAGTCTTTTAAGCTATGTTTTAGTGTAAATAGTCTTTTGTAGAGCCATTGTCTCACGACTCAAACTCGCTGTCACTGCTGACAGAGATTTCTGGAGTGGACGCTCCTGTTCCCCTGTGATCAGCCCCTGTGCTGGAGTCGCTGGCTTCAGGACTGCCCAGGCGGCGAGGGGACGTATGCAGCAGGTGTGGATGATGGCGCTCTTGTACTGAGTTTTCAGTGCAGCTTTCCGATGGTAGCAGCGAACAGTCCTGCTGGATTCTGGAAACAAAAGAGATGACAATTAGTGACCAATCTAGCATAACATTAAATATTTATTGAGTCATAGGATCAATAAATAATATCATAAAAAAGTACTTTTCCTTATTTACATTATGTCCTCAGTTTATTAGCAACTCTCAATAAGCACAGCTGTAAAAGCTGGACTGGCTTTTACAAAGAGTAGATAGTATATCTTTTTAGATAACAGTTATTTAAAAGATAAGTTAGCCTGGCCACCCATTCCCATCCAACTTGTTGGTGAACCTCTTTTCTCCCCATTTGCTCTCATTCAAAGCTATTTCTACTCAAATGAATCCTACCTGACCAAATGTAAGCACTTATCCAAAATGTGACAGGATTTATGCTATATTAATTCTGTGTATCTTCCTTTCCTTGGGCTTTTCCCTTTTGGGGTTACCACCGCCAATCATCTGCCTTCCTGCATACAGTAATTTACATATTGGTTTGCTTATTTCTGAGGCAACCCACTCTATGTATCTGGGCTTGGGACCGTCAAACTTGGAAATGCATTGTATAAAATAGAAAAAAAAAAATTGCTGCCAAGACAATGTTTAGTGTTTTTATTTTCTTAACTAACATGAACACAAAAGATTCCTGCTTTTTTTCTTAAGTAGAGTAGCCTCAAATATTTGACTTACCTGTTTTTTGCTGAGGCAGCACGGTCTCTTTGGCGTCTGTTTTTAAACCAGTTTCCCACTTGTGTTGGTGTGAGTCCTGTGGCTTGGGCTAAATGGCGCTTCCTGGACGGGTTTGGGTAAGGGTCCTGGAGGTACCACTCTCTCAGTAAACTACGAGTCCGCTCCTGCAAAAAATATTTTAACATTTAGAAACATGCTCAGTTTGTTTTGTAATATCAGACTTACATGTGACACTGTGTTCTTTGACACGATCCTATTTAACAAAATAATCTTATATCTTGTTTATGTGTATAATCGTATTAGCCTGGATTTTAAAATACATAATCAAATAGAGCTCTTAAACCAATCTATTATCTATTATCATCTACTATTATCTCCACCTATTAAATTGGATCATCTTAAATGGATTAATATGCTGCTGAGAAATATGTGGTTTTGTGCAGCCACCAGGGGGTGTTTAAACGCAACAGTAAAACCCAGAGGACTCGTAAAATCATGCATCATGCATATCTCCTTTTTCACCTGCTCACAACTAATAATACTAATAAAACTAATGATATATAACTGTTAGTCACATATACCTACGTTTATATTTACTGTCTATATTTTAGGATATGTGTACGTTTATTTTAGAACAAAATAACTGTACTATTGGCCCAGCTCTTAAATGCTGTAGAAGTGTATAAGTCAGGTGACAGGATAAGCTTTAAGTACAGCAGCTGATTGACTGGCACAGGTGTCAGTTTTTACTAAAAAACGTAAAAACGTAATTATAGTGTATACATAAACTGTCCTGCTACAAACCATTTGGTAATTGTGACAGCAGTTTTAACTTTTAGATAGCCTATCTGTGTTTCTCTAACGTGAACAATAAATCCTAAATTAGGCGAAATAAAAATAAATGGCAATAAAAGTAATCTGAAATAACCAGACAGTTATTGTAGGTGAGTTATTTGGAGTTTGCTCAGTGTTTCTTGCGCTTTCGATAAGATGGGTGTCTAGTTTTACCTTGAAGCAGTGCGTCTTCTGCTCGCCGTCCCAGATGGTGCGGGGCAGGGGGAACTTCTTGCGGATGCGGTACTTCTCCACGGGCCCCAGGGGTCTGCCCCGCAGCCTCTCGGCCTCTCGGTAGTGCGCGTCCAGCCACAGGTCCTGGAGCTTGGCGTGCGACTCGCGCGTAAAGCGGTGGCTCTGGAGAATCTGGTAAAGCGCCTCGAAGTTCCCGCCGTGAAACGCGACCAGGGCTCTCGCTCGCATCACGGACTCGTGTCGATTCAAGGCTTCCCCCGCAGAGCCCGGGACAGCGGCGGGAAGAGACCAGAGAAACCGGCCCAAGCGCTCTATGTCCCCGGTCTCCTCTAGATTCTCACAGACGCGGGCCACTTGTTCCGGCGTGAACATTGGCAGCGGAAACATCTTGACGTGTCTCCTTTTAAAAACTAATCAAAACTTCATAAAGCGTCGTATCCCTCGTACGGTCCCGGGGCAGCAAAGTTTACGGTGTCCAGAGCATTAGAGCGCCGCTGGCTTATGCAACGGAGCCGTTTCTCGTACAAGAGACAAGTGTTGTGGTTCAGCAGCAGGCTCCAGGTTTCAGAGGAGGATCGAATAAAGAAGGGGGACAAGAAGTCAACTCGTATTTATAGCTTGATACAATTAGCATCTCTGTAGTTGTTTTGAGAAGGATTATACATCCCTGCCATTAGCTTCTTAGCGGGGGGTAGTGTGTACAGAGGTGACTGGCTGATCAGCTTGTTTGGCTTAGCCCGAAGATGCATTGACTGCCAGGATGACTGCAGTGAGCAAACAAGCAAGGATAGGTTATTTAATAGGTCGGATCTGGAGCCAGGCCTCAGGGGATGGTGATGAGAAGAAAATGGGTTGTTACAGCAACCAATTAGTCCATTGGGAATAACATGAATATTGGAAAATAAAGGTTTTACACAAAAGTTAGGTAACATGTGTAGACCAGTAGGTTGTTTGTTTGACCTACAGGATGAGTCATGGTGCATAGTTGACCCATTAATGATTGTGTAATTAAAACAGACATAATTTTGCCCTATGATGCCTGTCTTGACCTTTTGCCACTGTACAACAGTCCACTTAGACGCTGATGTGCGGTGGAGCAACTCCAGGTCATGGCATTAAGCATCAGTTCAATCCTTCTGATCTGAGCAGCTCATTAATCAGTCTTAGGATAATTTTCTTATTATTAATCAGGTTAAGGGTCCTGTCAGCATCTGTCAACTCTAATACTAACACGTTAGACTGGACGCACAGTGTGTAGTGCTGTGTGCGGGAAATGTGTGTCACTCATTATACTGTCCCGCTCAGTCAATCTGAGACCAAGTTTAGAGGATAATCTGAGTAATTATATTGATTTATCTCTAAACAATGGTAGGCTGAGGCAGACGCACAGATTTATATAAAGGTTGCAGTCAGGTGAAGGATGATCTGGTTCAAAATGAGGTGAGGGCCTTTAAAGCCTGTCTCCAAATCTGACCTGTTTAGTTTTTTAGATATGAGCCACAGACTCTGAGCTGATCCACAGCATCCATGATTTTAGACTGTATTCAGCTAATGAGTGAATATGAAATCAAGTTTGGTTTGTGGTCATCTCCCAAACCAAAACCTTTTTTGCAGAAAGAATTATTTTTAATTATTTGTAATGCAGCACATGCCAAACACAAATGGACAAAATTTTAGCTAAAATTTTTATTATTTATTTATAATAAAAAAAAAAAATTTCAATGCTTCAGATTTTAAAATATTATCTGTTAATTGCGTTATTTAAGAACCCATTAATTTGTAATTTTTTATCTTATATAATGCCTTACAGTCCAATTTCTGTTGACCGTGTGCCTATTTGTAATTTTTTTGCTTGCTATTTATCCTGATAATACTAACTAATAAAAAATTATTTTTCCTTACTAACTTTTGGATGTAAATGTGTAAAATGTGTAGAAGCACTTCAAATTGTTGTATACATCTAGCATTTAACAATAATCACAGTTGTAACTAATTAAATACATTTAAAAGTTTTCTGTCATACTCTATACTCTTACATGACAGGGATCCCTCATACACATGATCTTTGGATCCTCTCCAGCTGAAAGCCTATAGATTTACCTTCTAATCAGCGAGGAATCATTTGATATGTGTTAGATGCTAAACCTGGATTAAAATACCAGGTGGATTTGTGGGGCTAAAGGAAAGGGGGGCAGGTGTGACTGTGTGTTGTCCCATAAGGGGAGAAATGAGCTCAGAGCAGATCATGCTCACGGCTAATCTAACCACTCAGAGTTTCAGACGTTTCCCGCCACTGACTCAGACCTCCACACACAGTCACCTTCATTTTGAGAAATCCTCAACCCAATCTGTTTAACACTTTGAGGGCATACTGAACCCAAATCTGCCTAAGCTCTCCCATGAACAGGCCAGTGATAAGATGACAACGGCCTGAGCAGACGATGTGTGTGTTTGCAGAAGAGGGTTTGGCTGGTGTTGAATAGAAGTTTGTACTCAGCTTCATTATCACCTGTTGCTACTTTCTGTATTATACATCCCCACCATGTGATTGTGTGTCACATGGTGGAGATGAATGTGTCTCATTCAGGTTGGCCTGTAACCCAACTATGAGAGAAAAAGATGGACAGGATGTACTGGAGACAAGCTGTAAGTATCTAGTACTGTATGAGATAAAAATATCTCCAAGGACGTTACTTTAGTTAAGCATAAACCCAAATAGCTGCACCATAGGGCTGGGTGATAAATAGATTTTTTTGATTAATTTGAATTTGTAGGGCAGGTCGACTTGTTTAAAAAAAAATCGATTTAAAAAAAAATGTCCACCACCGGCGCTCTGGGCTTCTGTAGTTCATAGTGGGTAGGCCCGCCAGCCCCCCTGTGCCTAAGAAAGGCACAGTGTTGTCATTTGTGTGGAGTTGGTTCGGGTTTGCGGCGTCAGACGGAGCACAAACAGCGCCCCGCTGCAAAGTCAGTCCCTACAGGATTTCGCAATGTTGCGATCACAACTATTAACTCAAACTCTAGCAAACCCCGCAAATTCAGCGCAACCCTGCAACTTTGTCCAAACTCCGCCACTCTCTCAGCAGCAGCGCACCGGTAATGCACGGCGGAGGTCGGGTTGAGCCACAGACAAAGCAGCGTGGAGGTGCGGTGGACAGAGGTGCAATGCGGAGGACGGAGGTGCGATGCGGAGCAGCACTTAGCTATAGCGCGGAGGTCGAGCGCACATGAGGTCGCAGGTGCTCAGCAGCAGCAGCGGTGTGGATGGGACTAAAGGAGGAGACGAACGCGGTGCTTTCTAGTTTTGTCTGGAAAGCACACTTTGAAAAGCTGTCTGCGTTGCCTAAAAAGTTGAATGGGCAGCGTATTTAGACAACAATGAAGTTTGAGGTCATTGTTCTTTAAACGTTAAGGTTGCAGGCTAATAACCTTCCTGAAAACCTAGCACAGCAAACTTCCTCTGTTTTTAATGACTGGATGTTCTACAGCACACAACAGGAATCACCAGAGAAGATCTGAGAGCAATCAGAATCAGAATCAGCTGCAGGAGCCTCCAAAAACAGCCTAATAACACAGCAATATCATTTTAAAAAAGTAGGTCCACTTGGCCTGTTCAAATACAGGTATTTTTAATTAAATTAATTACCACCTCACATATGTTTAAAAACAGATTTTGTTAGTTTTTACAATTCTAGCTAATATTTTTAAGAAGAATTATAGACAAAAAAAATTGCATCTTTTAGGGCAACTTTTGAGAAAATCCCCCGTAAAATCACAGGGCCTTCTCTTCTATTTGACTTGTCTGATTGCACTTTAACCTCAAGAGGAAATCAAAGCAATAAAGCTAAACTTGTTTTGGACAATTTCTCTGTTGTTTTCAGTTTAATTTTAAGTGGGGGAAAAAATAGTTTTTAAATCGTAAATCGAATTTTTTGTGAAAAAAACATTTTTTAAATTTTTTTTTAGGCTAAATTGCCCAGCTCTACTGCACCAAAAATCTAACAATATAACAGCCTATTTTAAAAGGCACAACCTAAACTTATATCTTATATACACCATTAGCAACAATGTTGTTTTCTTTCTTCATTCATAAATGGCCATTTTTTAATCACAATTTGTATTTAGGATTAATCACATGCTATAAAGGAAACCATGCAGTGGCGTAACTTGGTGATGAGGGGCCCCAGAGCAGGTTTTTATATTGGGGCCCTAAATGTCCGAAGCTTCATTTTAACAAACTTATTGTTCATAATTTAAAGAAAATCTATTTTTTGATTAATTAATCTTAAAAATCTATTTACAGAAAAAAATCTAATAAAATAAAATTGTTATTAGTTGAAAAAGAAAACAACATTGTATTTGTGCTGTTCTTGTTTATCATGATTATTAAATTAATTATTAATGAATAAGGGCCATTCTCAGGGGCCTCTAAACTTCCTGGGCCCCAGTGCTTTTGCCCTGGCGGCACTGCCTGATGCTACCCCCCTACAACCATGCCATTTATACTGAGCACCATGTTTTTGTACTAGTATTAAATAAATAAAATTAAATAAATGATACTTCCCGATGAGAAACACTACTTCCCTTCATGTAATGCTGCTGAGTATGACAGCATCACAGATTTATTGTTATTACAACTCACACAATCCATATTTACAAGAACTAAATAACTTTCAGCCATTCACATTTGTATACTAAGTTAGTTTTCCTTCAGATCACGTCAGTGCTTCCCATAGCATATGATAGTTAAGGCACTCATTGATGCCACATTGACAACAAACACTTTAAGCACCTTGCCTACCATATATGTTGTAGCATATTAGCTACCACTTAAGCTGACAATTGTGGCTAAACTTTAAAGCGAATCAGACCAGTGAAGATGGTGGAGCAAAATCTTGAGATCGCATTTTCTAATATTTTAATACAACTCATCTTTTACTATGCCAAAGAAAATATGTTAATATTACTGGTCCCGCTGCTGTACTCAACACAGTTATTGCATGTCTCAAGTCTTCCTACAACTAGTTAGCTGCTAATGTAAACTCAGACTGACATTCATACATAACGTGTTATTAAAATGTGGGACCCCCTTGGCATAATTAATTAGTTGCTTGAGCAGAAGCCCCACACTTAAATAAATGACCTGTAGCTTTTGCCAGCAGGCCTCGCGGGGGGCAGGCGTGTGGAGGTGCCTGGGGCGGGTGGTATTACCACGTTGTATAAATCCACACTAAATGCAATTAACAAGCAATTGGGAGGAGAAGTAATTAGTATTATCTGCTTATCACCGACAGCCCATTTGGAGGAAAATGGGTTAGAAAACACACAATGACACTCGCACAGACTAAGACCCCGCAGGCAAATGTGTAAGGGCTAATTACAAGCTCATTTGCAACTGAATAGCAGTATCCTCTCAGACAGGTCTAGCCCCATGCGTTCATCACCCCTCCCCTCCAGTGTTAGCTTTAGCTCTCAGACGCCAAAAGCACCACTAAACAAACTACAGCAGTCACTTCCTCCTCATCCACCGCTGCCGCTGATAACACCAGATCTCCTGATTCAATAGACACAGGTGATAAAAAGAAAAAGCCAGTGAGGAATGCAGTCTCGGCAAATACTCAAAAACACATTTTAAGTACATTGTCTACAGTAGCGCTTAGCCTGAAAGAGTTGCGTGATAATTATGTTTATCAGCTACATTCTGAGTTCCCACACATTCTGAAAAACCTGCCAATCACAGAAACTGTACTAGTACAAGAGAAAAAGCTTAGTTGTGTGATTATTTTTGTACTCTGTTATTGGCTACATAGGTGTGCGTGTAGGTTTAGATACAGTTTCTGCAGAACATGCACATATTAGTACATTCAATTCAGAGATCAAAATGAACAAATTTATGAATGTGTTTTGATTTTAGTCTAAATCAGCCACAAGGAATCTCAAGCCAGTGTACTTCCTTGTGCCGATCCCAAGCCCAGATAAACTGAGAGGGTTGTGTCAGGAAAAAGCACCCAGTCATGCACACTGCTGTATGAAGCAGATGATTTGCTGTGGCGACAACAGAAGGGATAAACCAATTCAATTCAGTTCAAATTTTATTTATTAAGCACATTTAAAACAACCCCAGCTGACCACAGTGCTGTACAGAAATAGAATCAAAACAAAAATAGTACAAAAACTAGTGGTAGTCTCAATAAATACAATGTATGACAGCATACTGAATAAAATACTAAAATAACAAAATTGCACAATAAAAACTGATTTAAAGGAGAAATAAAAGATATGGAAATATATAGCCAAGCCAAAAGGAAAGAAGTGCATCACACCATCATCGAGGAAGTTGGGAGTTGTCCATGTACTGATACCAATGGATATTTTTACTGCAACATGCAGTGTATCTGGCAATAGCTCCAACATTTATGGTCAATCTTGGCAAAAAAGCTCTACACTGGACATCAAACTTTGCGAAAAGTTGTGATGTTCTAGAGCAAAACTAACAGCATAGCTGGAGTCAGCATCTAAAAATTAGTAATTAACAATTATCAGATCTTTCATTCATTTTCTACCGCTTATTCCCATTAGGGGTCGCGGGTGACTGCAGCCTATCCCAGTAACTTTGGGCCGTAGGCGGGGTACACCCTGGACAGGGGCTGACACAGAGACGAACACAGACAGACAACCATTCACTCTCACATTCATTCACTAGGGTCAATTTAGAGTCACCAATTCACCTAACACATGCATGTCTTTGGACAGTGGGAGGAAGCCAGAGAACCCAGAGAGAACCCACGGTAACACGGAGAGGACATGCAGATTCCACCCAGAGAGTTCGTGTGATGGTGTATTGGTCGACCCGGGGCTCAAACCCACGACCTCCTTGCTGGGAGGCGAGAACGCTAACTGCTCTGCCACCGTGCACCCAGATTATCCGATCTTACTCAGCAAATCTGATGCAGGGCAGTGTAATAGTTCATAAGCATTAGGTTCTTTAGTACTACTCAGTGCATAGGGTTCTGCTCATTCTGGGAAAAAGGAAAAGCATCGGCACATCTCTTGGAAACAAAACAACCTCACATGACCTGCTGACTTTTAGTTTGCTGAAGTTTAGATCCATAGACTTTTATTATTCACAGCCAGAAACTACCACACACTACTATTCAGTCATGTGAGAGCTTTTCTGTCACATTATGTAATTGTTTTCTTCATTAGGGCTTCCATTAAAATCTTCCTTAGCCTCCACAAACGCAGTGATGTTTCTTGGGAATTTGATCTTTCCAGGAATGGATTGGTCTGAGATAATGAGGCAGCCTGAGACAGTATCACTACTCTGTGTTTGAGGAATCAGCTTACAGCATAAACACACAGCTGACAGACTCTAATTTAAGCCTTTAGCAAAATAGAAATCACTCCATGCATGCACTGGATTATATGATTTGAGGTTGGCTTAGGTTGTTCACGGCTGAGAGATGCCTTTTGAGGTTTATGTAGATGAAAACCAATTCATGTCACACTGATATATTTTATCCATAAAAAATGAAAGGATTTGTAGCCATAGACATACACCTACCACTGAGGTCCTTGATGTTTTTAGGTTGTTTTGAATTCATTTTACTCTAGATCTTTAAATTTAACATGACAAAAAATATGAAAATCAGATACAATGAAATGCAGATGCCCATCAGAGCAACAGCACTAAATATTCTTAACATTAAATTATACACTTGACTTAAGACAACCCACATCTGTAATATGAACCTCACATTTGATTACAATGTATGCGTTTGGATTGATAAAATATTTGTAATGCCATTCCTATTCCTACAGGAAATAATAAAAGAAAAAGATTATTTATAATGAATAATTAGTGTACAATGATATACTGTATACATTTAATTATATACAATGAAACAAT
This sequence comes from Bostrychus sinensis, assembly GCA_020698575.1. Lineage (NCBI taxonomy): Eukaryota > Metazoa > Chordata > Actinopteri > Gobiiformes > Eleotridae > Bostrychus > Bostrychus sinensis. The sequence continues at coordinate 17,656,425 of CM036252.1, forward strand.
TGCATGCAAGCTGCTTTTCTAACAGCTTTGAACGCATACCGACCTACCCACACGTGTGACTCTTATCATATGTCAGTGTTTAAAGTGAAATACACATACAACATGAGATAATAGCAGAATCACACTCATAAATATATACTAGGAGAGCAATTTAATGTCTGTTTGCTTCTACAATAACAGTCAGTAGCTCTACGGTAATTGCACCTAGCACTGGTTGCAAAACTGCTCCATTATATGGGAATATCCTCCTTGTGCTTCCTGGTTCATATGTAACAGGTGCTACTGGAGTTGTTTAGGAATCCCCAGGGATTTAAGGTGGGACTTATTCTTACCTAATGCTCTAATGCTCATTAATTCCTGCTTTGGTGACTTACCTCCCCCTGATCCTCTCTGGACGTCCCAGCCCGGGCCCTAGCCCGCCTCTGCTGCTGTAGAGAGGGGCCTCCATTGAACTGTCATGCTCAGTGGCGGGAACAGTCAGATGATGGATAATTTGTCTTTTTGGGGGTATTGTAGTGAAAAGGCGGGAAGATATATGAGTGATAGGGCTTAGATAGCTGTGTTCGACCTGGTTATAAGGACCACCTGTTCACGGATATGGCTCAAAGACTGTGGAGGAAATAGATCAATTATTATAGATCAGTAATGTATCAATCAAATAAAACTGCCAGGCCAAAATAGCATCTAGCCTTTGTTGTGTGTTGTCAAATAGTAAAATATTTATCACTTACTGTATGGAAATTTTGTATATACCATAAAGGGGCACAAACAATATCTAGTCTACTATGCATTTGTGATATTTTCACTCCATGTGCAAACACTGGCATCATGTGTAATGGTTAATAATAATAATGTGTGGGTATGTGAACCCATTATTCATTACAACATTCCTTAATACAATAATTACCACATTAAGGCTAATTCATTATTTTTACATCAGCCACATGTCTCATCACTAAACTGTAGTCAAGGTGCCATGCCCATATAATGAAGGTGAGCACCCTTAATTTTTCATATGTTCATATTAATTTTGTCCACAAATGTATTTTTTTCATGTCCTTAAAACAATTGTGCACTAATAATAAAATGCAGAACTAATCTGTTTACACCAAACCTAACAGCAAGGTTTTACATGCTAATTGTTTGCAAACAAATCCCTTAAATAAACAAAAGCCTGTAATATACTGGATAATATTAAAAGTGTTCTATGTTATTTGAAAACATACAAACACTACATTTTTTATGAGGTCTTAACCAGCTTGATGTATCTAATGCAAATGTAATACTGTTTTTAAGTTATTTGTGATGTTTGTGAACTAAAGTAATATTACAATTATGTCTGTTACAGTCACTTTGGATAAAACTCAGATATGAAATATTTAAGGAAACATGTCTTACAAAGCTGGTTTGACCTAATGCGCACAGTAGAAGCTCCTAAAAGCAGTGAAATCCGATGTTGAAACTCACTAGTAGATTTTATTGATTTTGTTTAAAGTAGTGTTGTGTGATCCTTTGATATAAAGACTGACAGTTGATCGTGTGACAGCTAAAGTTTAATCCGCCCTATAAATCCCAATTAATCTCATCTACAGCTGCTTTATTTAATTCATTAAGTAGAGCAACTGTTCCCCAAGATCCAATGAATTCAGCTGGAGGCCCCTGAGTTGAATTAGTTTCAGCTTCATCAGGTTGTCATTTGAAAAACAAAAGGCGGTGTGTGGTCAATTTTTGGTTTATTTCTTGTCGCAGATGTTAGTTATGGTCACATTGTTGAAGAGTAATTGCAGAATCAGTGCTGGCAATCTTCCAGTATGTGCGTTGTTGTATAAACACTGGGTTAATTGTATCATAGCTTGCTTAATCTGTTACTGAATGATAGTGATAAATGAGCCTTGCATTAGTGCATCGATCGACCAAGTATTAACTCGCTGTAAGAGAGGAGGGGAACATATGTTATTGTTACTTTGCAGGCTGTACCATTATGTAACTTTAACTATAAGCGTGGCAGACTTGTAAAAACAAAGACATATATTGATCGATCACCTTTCATAGTCTGTTTATGGCCTGTGTTGATGCCGTGTTGTCCGTTTCGCAGGGCTCATGTGACAGCCGGGGCAGGAGGCTAAGAGGCGTTCGCGTTGGTGAGAAGGATTACCTATATCTGTTAGTCCTCCTTTTCTTTCCCTGGGGTGGTGTCACGTCTCATTACTGCTGTCCTCTTGCGCGGATCGTCTGGCTTTAGCGGGACACGTTTAAAGTGCGGGCAGGTTGGGCATCCAGGAACACCAGATTTAGCAGCACAGTGATATGTGTGGCCTTTGCCTGAGAGGCTTTTTGCAGTAAGCAGACAGGTAAACATTTCCCAAAGCTGGAATTGATGGCAGCTAAGCCCTCGCTCGTTTAAGTGAAATGGATGCCTACAACTCAGAGACCAGCTCACAAATGTCCTGTTAAAATAGACCAGACTGAGGGGTAACGATGATTAACCTGTATTTAATTAGCTACACTTCAGTTAACATGTTAAGGCTGGAAGAACAGGTGTGAGAAAACCTTCAAGGTGCTCCAAGGACAGTACAGTCTCATTTACATGAGAAGTTTCTTTTTTACAGGTTTAGTTTACAGGGAGTTCAAGGTATATTGCCTGATATTAGAGACAGTAATGTATCTATTAATTTAGTGAATAAAGTGTCAACTGTATTAATATTAAAAAATTGTCAACCAAAGCCTTAAATCACATTAAGTTATGACCAAAAATTGGTGTCCAATGCAAATACATCTACAGCCTTCTATTTATTTTGTATTTGATTGAACTTTTACTCTGTCAAAAGCGGGCATTTCAAGTCTTATTGTAGTGGCTGTATTGCAAGTTTTATTTAGACTGTGTAGCCCATTGTTCAGCCCAGTGAGTTGTAGTGCTGAGAGACTGTGGTCACTTAGTTGATTAATCAGTCGATAAGTTCTTGGTCGACTAAAATGTTATTGGTCGATAAGTGGGATACACTTTTTGCATTGAAAAAACATGTCTAATTTATTACTAAATTACAGTACTTTTATTTTTAATTTTATTTAAGATAACATAGAAGATTGTTAGATAACACTATATTTTACACCCATCTTTTCTAAATGTTTTATCTCTTAAATAATGTTTTGTCACTTGTTTGTATAATTCTCTGGTCCCCCCACATATCCTTTGGTTGATTTTGGTCAATTAATCGCTGTACTGCGCATAACTTTGGTCGACTAACAATGTCTTTGGTTGACCACAGCCCTAGTGAGTTGTTATTTACACATTTGTTTTAAATATGTTACAAATCCTTTAGACTGTTACACTAGTTGTTTTGTGAATGTAAGGTCCTAATTGTACTGTCCTTTTTGTTTAAGTGGCTCATTAGAGAAATCACGGCTGTTAAGCCGAGGAACACAAACAAACTCTATGGGCCTTTTCTTCTCAGGCTAAAAGGCTGCAGTGGACAACCAGCCAGTTCAATTGTTTTATGCTACAAATTCCTCTCTTATATGGGTCAATGGCTGCCTCATCTCTCACACATGCATTGACCCATACAGAAGCCGCTGTGTTTCGGCTGCGTTGCCACGTTGACCCCTGGCTCCCTCCTCATCTTGCCCTCCAGCTGGTCCACCGTCCCGAAGCTGCACAGCTCTCCTGGCCTTAGCAGGATGGGCTAATCTAGATGTCGGGAGGTCTACCTCCTGCTAGCATGCACAAGAGAGGGCAGCCCTAATTGCTTATGTCGTAAAGCTCCCTGACCCAGATAAGCCTTCACTCCCAAAAGCTGTTGAGATAAACCCCACTTTACCTCACCAAACCTGCCTCCCTGATCCACACAGACACCCCCGCTGGACATTTCTGCGCCTTCTGCCACTTTATTAACACCCAGCCAAAGATCCAAGAAAAGAGAACATAATTACCTATTAAAATATCTGTACCAATGTATTTTAGAAATAGGCATAGGGACATAGTAGAAATATTATTTGGGTCACCGTCATTTTTAATTTAATAATTGTAAAAAATCTGGAAACATGATTGTGATAGTAATGGGCCATTTAAAAAGATGCTTCTTAGAGAGGCTAAAATAGTTTATACAATAAAACAAACTAAATCAAAATATAAGCAACTGTAAAAGGCAAAGCCATAATAAGAATGTATATAACAATGTAACTACATATTTTGAAATGGGCCCCAGGACACAAATTAGGTCAAGCATAATTTAAATGTTTAGATTGGGTGTTAATGGCTGTTGTCATATATTAAGTTGCACTTTTTTGTTCCTAAAACTACCATTAGACTCCATATTGACAGAGTAAGAGCAATAGGCAAAAGGACTATTAACTTAGCACAATTTCCTCAATAATAAACCAACATTTTGATCATAGTTTGATGAGATGTGCATCTATGTAATATTGTCATGTTTTAAATTGTTGAAGTAAGTTGGTAGGTTATGAACATGTAATTATCTAAGCAGATTACACAAGAAACAGTTTAGTTGTGTTTGCCCAATGAGTTGACAATAATTAATGTTGACCATAATGAGGCGCCATTAACCAAACTGAAAGCTAAAAATCAAAGCGTAGTGTTGCGTGCCTCTCGTGACTCGTGCCTGGATCACCATTGAGCTCTGTATAATGCAGGCTTAGCTTCAAAGTGCCACAGTGCCTCAGACAGTTGTGTCACACGTGCGTAAGAAACATATGGCTCCTGCTGCTCCACAGTTCAGCATGGTTTGAGTTACTGGATGTGGTTTAAATCATAAATTTTCCTTTGTATAAAACTAGCTTAAATAACATTACATTGTTTACAGCATATACACTAATCAGGTATAACATTATGACCACTTCCCCATTTTTGGTGGTCATCATGTTATATAATGTGTTATGATGGCCACCTGCCTAATTAACCCCATGTAGACCAGGGACACGCTACATAAGCTACAGTTTTGGAGATGCTCTGACCCAGTCGTCTAGCCATCCCTCATCCAACTCGCTCAAACTCTCATGCGTTGCCCATTTTCCCTGCTTCTAACACATCAACTTTGAGAGCAAATGTTCTCTTTCTGCCTAATACATCCCACCCACTAACAGGTACCATGATGAAAAATAATCTGTGTAATTCACTTCACCTGTTAGTGGTCATAATGTCATGCATGATTGGTGTAAATTGAATAGTTGTAAAGTATTCCTCCTTATTGTCTGTAGACCAAATAGGAACTTTTAATTGGAAGCTGGCCTGGCTGACCTTGTAATCAGCCACCACACGCCATTGGTGCAGAGATGCCTTTAAACCCCTACCTTAAGCCAAGTTACACCACAGGTTTACGTCAACTGTGTCAAGTGCTTGGTGAACGATACCAACAATACTATTGCCTTGTTTTTCTCCAACGCATAACCGAGTAGAAAAATCATTGTGTAGTAATTTCTAGAAGTCGAATCTGGTGTAGTGCTTGATGTATAGGTGTTTTTCCATTGCAGAAAGTAGCTAGACATGCACTTAGTTTCCTTACATCTTATTTAACTGATACTGTAAGGATGGTAGATTTTACACGTCATTACAGATCCCTCTGGTGAAGTTAATTGATTAGATTTGCGCATTTCCAAGAGAGCAGATTGAACACTTAGTACAGTGAACCAATACTACTGAAAGCAACAAATACATGTAGTATTAGTAGAAGTAGATTTAATAAAACCCACAACATAATAACTCTCTGTGATCTCAAAAATGATGAAATAATGTACAACAAAGTACCACCAATAACATTTCAAAATCAAACAAAACACAAACTATTTTACCCCAAACGTAATTGTGCTACTGCTCGGAGTCACTTCAGTCAACACAAAACATGATACAATAAATATTAATACAAAACATTTTTTTTAACAGAACAAATTTGCAAATCCCTAACAATAAAATACAATAAAATATGTAGCACTCAGGATATGACAACAGTGGTCAACAGGATCCAGTACTGACTGTGTACGTTAGCAAAACCAAAAGGACCAGTCCGTTTGTAGTGGCTTTTTTGCAGTCAGTTTGTATGTAGTGTACAATATACTACTCCCAACATGCTACATATAACTTGGAGACAGCTGCCTTTTCAAACAATATTCAAAATGTGATAAAAGTTTATAAACATTTCCAGTGTTTGAATACTGTACAGTAGTTTCCACAGTTTGGCAAAATGCTTGTTCCTCTCTGTGCATATACTGTAATTAACTTGCATGTCTTTATATCCAACTAGTGAGTAATCCTAGCACTGGATACTAAAATTGAATTCTTCTGATGCACTGTTTTAGACGCAAGCATCAACTAACACTGCAATGCACTGCACTGAAATACAGGTAGTGTCCTTCCAGCTACATACTGTGCAATATACAATGAGGCAAACTTTGTGGCCATCTAGTGGCAATTGATTATTATGGCATAAGTAGGAGTTTCACAGTAAGGGCACATTGTTGTTAGTTTAAAAAAGTTGATTGCCTTGTGCCGTCTTTGCTCACTTAGAGGTGGGAATGCCACGTAAAGAGAGGTATCTGAGTTTGTATCCCAGATTGGGACACTTTTAAGTATCTCTCTATTGGATAAATGCTAAAAATGGCAACAAACATTTAAAAATAAATACTGATAGCCTAGGGTGGCCAAATAGACTGTTTTTTAATGCTCAGTAACTCTAAATTTTCCAGTACAATAATTGGCCATGAAATAACTAAATTGTCTTTTTGCAGCCACGTGATAAAGTCAATTAATTATAAGAAACGAAAAGAAATATTGTACCTAATAAAATTGTCATATTTATTTATAAATATGATGCACAGTTTTAATTTCTGTCTAAACCAGCCAGAAGCTCTCAGAAATCCCTGAGGCCAAACTTAATTATTTGAAATTCCTTGTGGCAATACACCCTCTAAAAACTGGAACGAAAATGTAGGCCAGTGTTTTTATGTTGACTTCAAAAAGTGGCATTGAGAGCCAAGTGTTGAAGTAAAATTTAAAACCACAAAAATACAAGTCCCTTATATCACCTCATGACCTCATTAGATATAAATACTATTTTAGCATCTCCGTGTTGAGGATGGATACTTGGTTTTTAGGCCCTCTTTGAAGCTGCGAAACAGGACCCGGTTGCGTTTGTTTTCCTCGTCCTTCTTGGCATGAAACTCCCCCTGGATCTTGAAACCTCGATGGACCACAAACGCTGAATTTAAAACCGAAAACCTGTATCCAGCCACATGTAATTCACAGGCCTGAAAGAGACATAAATAGAGGATTAGAGAGAAGAAATAAAAGGGTACAGTACAATGAAGAGGAATTTTGGCAGACATTGAAACATCTGGCAGTGCATGATACAGTAGATGAGACTAAAGACACAACGCAAGAGGGAAACAAATATGGAAATATTAAATAGTATGTTACTGGGCATTGCTGTTTGTAGAAGATGGTTTTCAAGGAGGAGATTTTTCTGTCATGGAGGTGGCCTGGAAATGTATTCAAATAAATTTTTGCAGCATGTTGTAGATACTGTTTTAACACAAATACATGATTGAGTATTTGAGTGAACAAGTTTTGATCCTCTGAGGCTGCTGTAGTACTAAGGCTTAAGTGTAAATAGGGTGAACATAACTTATATAAATCAGCTGTTTGTGCCATTAATACCAATCAAAATACATTTAAACATTGCTTAATACTACTACAAAGGGAGAAAGAGCAAGGTGAAGAACCATTGCCAAGAGTAAACATTTAGGAGTACTGCAGAAAGTACCAATTAAAATATCTCAACTATAATCACAACTATACTGATGGGACTTCTCAATATAGGTATTGCAGAAAGGTATGTGGTAAGTTATCTAGTGTAGGTCTAATTAAACACCTACCTGACTGATACGATTGAAGCCATACTGTTTGAAGTTCTCATCGTACAGTGGCACAGTGCGTGGCCCAATGTAGAAAGGCTCCCAGGGGTCCACCCATGTTAACATATAAGACACTTCTAGAGGACTGTTGCCCCGGACATGGATGTTGACCCACTGCGAGTAGTTCGTAGGGGCTTGACATCGCGGACACAGCTCCTCGTAAAACGGACGCACTTCTCCAACCTGGTACAGCTGCACCAACTCTTGTTTTGTGGCTGGCATTTTCCTGTCATGGCGTATCTCAAAAGCAGGCAGGACAAATACTTCATCACTAGTTGGCTCTCGTTTCTCGATCATGGCTAGAAACTGCTGATGGAGGTCAGAACTTGGCATCATATCAATGTCAATGACCAAGATGTAGGCAGACTCTGTGCCTCCTCTCGCGACATTTCGGAGAAGGTTATTTGGGTAGGAGATATTCCCACTTATGGCATAGTTTTTGAATTTGTCTCTGTGGGTCTCTAGTCTTTTAAACACAGAAGAACAGTCCTCAAGCCCCACAAAATGCTCCCTGTCTTGTTCGGGGAAACTAGCCATTTCTCCAGAGAGACAGACCAGGTGGAAGTCCACAAGGGTTTGGATTTTGGGGCAGTAGAAACTGAGTGCATAGACCAAAGCCGTGGCAAATTTAACATCTTGGTCATGTGCAAATATAGCCACAGACAGAAGGTTTTGCCACCGCTCCAAAAGGGACTCCAGGTGGTGCAAGTTGTTGAGAGTTGTGTGAGTAGCGAGAGCCAGAACATTTGGGTGGTCTTGGGACCCTGTTTTCAAATTAGCGGTGAAGTCACTTTTAATAAGGTTTTTATAGATCCTGTACTGACCACTGTTGTCAAAGATGCCACCAGTAGACAGGGAGTACCTCAGTCGCTCCTTTCGTGCGTTTTTCTCATGCTGCTCGGTTTTCGTTTTGGTTCCAGATCCCCCAAAAAGCTCAGAGTAGCGGTACCGCTGCTGCTTCCCGTGAAATTTGGACAAGAATGACAGGTAAATGAGCTGCAGCAGCGCCACTATGAGCAGAGCACTCAGCACCACTTTAAACACGGAGCATTTCTTTGAGAGATGCATTACAGAGAAACAGTGCCGTAGACAAACCAGGTCCAAACAGCGAAGCAGGTAGAGTCCACAGGCGCAAGCTATTTCTGTCCAGGCGTCCCAGCTACCCTACTCACCATCATGCTAACGCCGTAGTCAAATAAGCTGAAAATATAACATACACTGAACTGCGCAGTTGTCTGTTTGTGTCAATGCTACCTCATATGTTGCTACCGCCGTCGACACCTCGAATGGTTGAAAAATAACTGTGTTCTTTCATTCATCGCCATCAAAACACAGTTTTTGCCATTTTGTGCTGGTGATACGACGATAGCGGCGCACAGTGACGCGTAATGACCGTAATGGTGGTAGTAAAGGCGCATTCTAACTTAATCATGTTCTGAATTTATCAATTATGTTGTGTTTTGCGCTCGGATACACATCAGACAAGCAAAACGAGTTTTATATTTTTAGTAAAATAATTTAAGTCGAAAATATGATAGAGGTCGCACTGCCCGGAGTTATCTATAAGTGAGTGCGCAATACCGTACATGGATCTAAGGACGAGGTGGCCGAGTGGTTAAGGCGATGGACTGCTAATCCATTGTGCTCTGCACGCGTGGGTTCGAATCCCATCCTCGTCGAAATATGTTTATTATTTTTTTTTATTTATCTTTCAAAATCATATAAATCCTTTTATTTTCCGTACAGGCTTGTGCCGGCCAACATACCTCTATGAATCTTCTCATTCATCCAGTTCATAGTACACCATAAATAAAGCATGTGATTATTAATGAATTTTGTGTAACTTCAGTTATAACTTAAAATCTTGTTCAGGTATAACTACTATAACTACAACTACTGTGGCCAGAAAAAGGCTTTGATAAAGGTGGCCCTTAAATTATTTGTTGTCAAATGTATTTATTATACCTACCATATAGTAAATATTATCTGAACATAGCACAGAATTATACAATTTCACTTGAAAATAAAATAAATGCAGCACAATGCAATGCATAAAGTCTCGTTTTTTAATGGATCCTTTTTACAACTACATTGTTTAACTGCAACTCAGATCCTAGAAGGCATTTTACTTTTTTATTTCAAAACAATCACAACAATAACCATTACTATTTTAAAATTATGTTAATAGTGAAATTTCTATAAAAACATGTTATGAATAAACCAGGATATTAAATTCATGATTAGGTAAGCATGTGCAGTGCTTTATGCTTGATCAAACGCCTTTTAGGATGTGTTTCGCCTTGGCAAGAGTGACTTTGTAGTCCATGGCCCAATAACATCTGTACCAATTTAAAGTTCGAAGTCAAACATCTCAAGTTTAACAACAAAACAATACAAAGGTCATGCTGATATTGTGATGTGTGATTTATTTGTCTATGAATTTATTCCAACATGCAGACAGTAAAGCTTAGGCCAAACACTAGCATCAAAAGACAGTTTGGCCGAAATATAGTAGTAAATAAACACAAACTTCTTACAAATGACATAAATACTTAAGAAATGACTTGACATGCCAGATACAGTTGTGCGATTGTGTAAAAGATTCATAACCAAACTTGGATCTAGTGACTTAAACCCTATGTTGCAGTACAGACTTCAGATCTAGCCAAAGGCAACTTTAATTAGAAATTATGACACTAAAACACCAGTCCCACTTTTTGACCCTGCTCCTTCACTGTCCCTTGAACTTGCGGATTGGCCTTGTGACTCTCCCTCTCCTTCGCCGACCAATCTAATGTTGTACTTCTCTCTGTACTCTGTGAGCTCCCGTCCTTTCGTCTGCATCTGTGTGTTGATGGACTCGATTATTTTTGAAATCTGTGGAATGAAAACAGACAAAAGGCATGACCTGGTTATTACTTAGTTTATTAATACCTTTTTTTTTTTTTTTACAACTTCATCACATTTCATTACCTGTTCTTTGTTGGTTTCCAAAGCTGGCAAAACTTCTTTTACTGTTCTTTCAACCAATACTCCCCCAACAAGACGAAAGCATTTTCTAGAGGGATCCACTTCCTTTAGCGTGTCTATTACTAAGCTTAAGAAAGGCAAAACCATTGTATGGTTAAAAATAGTCTGCCATGATGATAAAGATAACATACAATGGTTCAAATCCTACATATATTTGGTTTTAGACCTAATATTAAAGCAAATGTTTCATGTTTTTATAAATCAAAGTTAAGATCTGACCTACCTGTGCTCATTGATCTCCATCTCCAGCTCTGCAGCTTTAGATGCCATACTGCGCTGTTCCTGACGCATCCTCTGAAATGTGGCCACCACCTGAGAATCAAAAAATCATTACACCATTGGTACATTTGAACTATATATTGGGAAAGTGTAGCTATAACAATAAGATGTGCAATAAAAAACTGTAGGCCTTGTTCCTGGTTGTTTTGTAAAATCGAATATGTTTTTGTTTTTTCATGCTTGTAACTACATTGACTTATATATTCTGTAATATCTTGAAAAATTGTATTGATTTCAACGAGCAGGCTATTAAGCCTTCTGTAATACACTTAAGATAATGTTCCTATATTATACTTGTAAACAATTGTTGAAGGCTCCTGTACTCAACCCGTGTCCAAAACCTTAAATAGTATATTTGGGTTGTGATAAAAATAGCAACTCCCAACGTCAAAAACCCAAAAGTGAGTGGATATAAACATTCACGAGAGTGCAAGTAACAATTAAGGCTAAAGAAAACATGACAATTACCACAAAGCACCCCTTAAAATAGCATATCTTAAAGTTTGCATAAGTGAAAGTGGTTATGTCGATAATGGCAAAGACAGCACCATGTTAGCCCGCTGATGGCGATAAGGAAGCTAACGTTAGCCTCAGTTAGCAGTGTGACAGACTTGGTGCTTTTACGTCGCTCTCAAAGTATTACATGTTCAGATTTGGGAAAATACTGCTCAGGGTAACCTTAATGAGGGGATAGTATACCTGTTCTGCAGTCGGGCCGGACTGTTTTCCGCCGGCGCTGCTGCTGGATTTACTACCCGTGCTGCTGCTGTTGGCTGCCATCTTGGAAGGGTGTTGCTGTGAAGGACCCCGGAGCGACTCTATGAACTGACCGCTGTGAATGCCTGTCTCAAAATAGTCCCGCAACCAAAGAGGTTTTATGACAAATGTACATTTAGAGGCAGTAATAGCGTAAATCATTTAGTTAGAGTTAACATTTTTTAGATCTAACATTACATTTAATTAAAATCCTACAGGGCCTGTGCAAGTCATAAATAAAAATATGTTATGGTTTTGTTTTATATTTTACCCTTGTACCACATAATAAAAAAGCTTTATAAATGTTCTGTAATACTAAACCTTTCCAGCGGGTGGAGACGTTGTATTTTAACAACAAATTTGTAACCTCAAATCACATCCGAAGAAAAGGAAGCAGACAACGTTTGGTTAGTAGCACAGAAGTAAACGGTGGATACTACAGGGTGTTAATATTATACTAAAATGTACTAAACAAGTGTGGCAGTTTGTCTGGTTCAATGTTCACGAGCAGGTGCGTTTTAACAGCGTTTTCGAGGTATTGGTCCCCTTCACCAGCGTGGAGGACACAACTACTGAACAGGTAGGCTATACTCCTCCAATTAAAACGATTATAGACAATGATATTTTAGTAGACAGGTAGCAAGATGAAAAAAACGTGAGGGTTAAGAAAAGGGATAAGAAAAGCAACTTTTATGGCTTGTTTGACTTATTGCATTGATACATGATTTCTAGAGCAGATGTAAAGTATAAAGTTTAACCCAAAATCCATAATATGCAGGATGTCCACCTCCTCTCACTCAGTGGCTGCAGTCTGTCAGATGACGGCCACTCCAGATAAAGAGGCGAACTTCTCTGTATGTAAAGAGCTTGCTGAAGAAGCTAAAGAGAAAGGAGCCAGTATAGTCTTTCTGCCTGAGGGATTCGACTACATCGGATCAAGTCGAGAGGAAACACTGTCACTGTCTGAGAGCCTGGATGGAGAGACAGTCTCGAGATTCACTCAGATGGCCAGGTAGTTGTAGGCAACACCTTACTAACCAAGGCACTTGCAATAGAGAGACGAAAACAAGTTAAGACCATTGTATGTACATGTTACAGTAGATCATAGACAACAGCTGACAACCTTGTCTGAGATATGATGTATAGGAAATTAGCTTGTTATTGCAACTCACAGACTAAGGTGATAAGTTAAATGTTTACATTATACATGGTACTCACAATACTGTTATACTCTTTGCATATACTGTATATGTATATTGGGTTTTATGTCTTTGTTTCAGGAAGTTGGAAGTATGGCTGTCTCTTGGTGGGTTTCATGAACGAGGACCAAACTGGAAAACAGACAAGAGAATATATAACAGCCATATCATCATAGATGATAAAGGTGATGCTAATTTATCATACCACAAATGCTATATGGAGACTTTGCTTTGCCTAATTCATTTAAATAATATTTTCATTTCATCCACAGGTGACATTGTGTCTGTTTACAGAAAATCACATTTGTTTGATGTGGAGCTACCAGAAAAAGGTGTATCTCTAAAAGAAAGTGCCTTCACTATTCCCGGACCTTCCTTAATTGCACCAATTCAAACTCCCATTGGCAAGGTGTCATGTAATAATAATTATCAATTTAAAGGCAGATTTCATTAATTCATTCAACTGTTATATTGACTTTGTATTAAGCTATATACTGTTTTCTTGACTTTTCCATCCCAGGTTGGATTGGGCATTTGCTATGACTTGAGATTCCCTGAACTATCATTGGCTTTGCAGAGACAGGGAGCAGAGATTTTGACTTATCCTTCTGCTTTTACTGTAGCAACAGGAGCAGCTCACTGGGAGGTAAAAGAAGTTATAAGAACTTACAATTTATAGAAAAAGATGTCTTTAATTTAAACAATTATTACACTTAATTCCCAGGTGCTGCTGCGTGCCCGGGCCATAGAGACTCAGTGTTTTGTCCTGGCAGCAGCTCAGGTTGGCCCGCATCACAACAAGCGTTCCTCTTACGGTCATGCTTTAGCGGTGGACCCCTGGGGTGAGGTGCTGGGGGACTGTGGAGGGGAGCGGCCCGGTCTGATAATGGTTGATATAAACCTAGAGAAACTTAGAAATACAAGGAGAAACATGCCAGTCCAAGAGCATCGCAGAGACACTGACTTTTACCACAGTTTAGAGAAGACTTAGAGAAGACTTATAATAAACTTATAATTAGACTTTTAACTGTAAATGACCAAAGTGATGTAAGACAAGCTATAGGGCAACAGTAATTTAATGATGCCAGTTTGAGGGACTTGTTGAAATTAATGAAAATATCAGCATGTTCCATCTCTTCTTCTTTTCTCTATGATGTTTTTATTTGTTTGGTGTTTGGAGTTGTTTTAATGTCACTTTTAAGAGATTCTGTTGTACACTCATCTCTTGGAGCTTTTCCCACTGAACAATACACAAATTTCCAAGAGGTGGAGCTATTGAGTCACACAGCAACACGTTAAAATGGAAAATTACCTCTATGCGCCAACCTGTGACACGGTTTTAGAAACTCGTTGACAGTTATGGATTAAATAAAACCGTATTGAAAAGTTTTAAAATAAATGTTTCCGTATGTTTCATGTCCTCTCTAGGGCTGAGGGCTCAAATCATTTTGGCTTAGTGATTATTTCAAGCAAAACTCCTAAAAGCCCTTGATCAAATGAATGGCATTGATTTTTAATGTCATTACCTATTCAGCCAAGTTAAAGTAATATTCCAGGATTTCTTAACTATGGTTTTACGTAGGACTTGTATATCTATACCTACCTGTTAAACAATGCTGCCTTTGTGGACAGCATTAGCAGGTTGTGAATAAGTCATTTCTCAGCATTTTTAAATAAGATACATAGAATTTTTTTCTAGTTGTATTGTGGCAGAAGGAGCCGTGGCTTTGTGCTTGGTTAAAAAACACTGCATTATACTAGAAATGTCTCAAAAATAATAAAACTAAAGCCTAAGCTAACTAATAAAAAGGCATTTTTATGCATACTTTCAAAGACTGCTTGTATACAGCTGTACACTTAAGCCCGGGCCATTTTTCAAACAACACTTACACAGATAGTAGGCTACTCTAAAAGTAATACAGTAACGCATATGGCACAACTCCTTAACTCAACTCTGCGTTATAACAAAAAAAAAACAGCATTTATAAACGGTATAATTCACAGCAAACTTTGTTCCTTCAAATTACAAGTATGCGCTGTCACTGAAATGCGCATGACCCAGCGCAACCGTCTTATGGACATATTGTTTCGATGAAATCATGCAAAATGTAGGCGAGGTCTACTCAACAGTGCAAAGGCAAATCTCTGAATAAAACTAGGCTTTAAATTCAGGCTTTTTACGCACTAAATGTTTTTGGCCAACACTAAACAATGGCAGTTCCTGTACTAGACGTAACGAAATTGTATCCATTTGATGGCAGTGAATAGATAAATAATTGATACTCTGTCCTCCTCCCTGGATGTTTTACTATCACAAAGCCAGCGGGTGGAGGAGGAGGAGGTGGAGGAGGGCTGGGAAACAGGAAGTGAACGTCACTGACACAGGAATGAGACTTAAAAAAAAATACAACACCATCAGGATGAGAGGAATGTCAGATCCATCCGTGTAACCTCAAAAACCCCTGTCTCCGCGCAGGTGAAGGATGCGTCTATGTGTGCCAGTCGGATTTGAGGCATCGGGAAGGTAAACGAGACGTGCTTTGTGCCTTGAATTAGCCAGAGGAGGCTTGCCTGCTTGGTTTCTGTGCTGGTCAATGGGGATGTGTGCGCTGCTCCATCCAAAGGCCATCCATCCTCGTAGCACTGTCAGATTTGGCGAAGTTACGCGCATATTTCACATCCCACGTACACCCGCTGAACAGGTGCTAGTTAGTTAGCCCCAAAGCTAACTGCGGAGGCCTCCCCAAATCCCTTTCACTTTTGGTCAAATCCATCGCTAGCTGCAACAGTCAATGTGGGACTGCATATCATTTGTATAATTTACCATGGTTCGTCGGTGCTGGACCCAGGCCCGCAGCTTTCAGTGGCTTGTTTTCGAGCATGCAACCAAATGCATAAAATAGATTTAACAATTAAGTAAAAAGCTAGTTTTTCCAGATGTGCGGCTGCTTCAAGCCAGTGGATGCTGTTGTAGAGACATTGTGGCGGCAGTTTGTCATCATTATCATTGTAAATGAGAGGTGATAGGCTTTGGCTCGTTTGAATCCTGTGCAGTGTTGTAATTGTCAGCAATAACAGTGCTAATATCTTAAGTGGAAATCCTCATTGCCTTTGTTTTAATTGAGTATTGCAGCTTTATGAAGTTTTCACATCTTTAACTTGCATCCCTTGATATTTTGCATCCAGGCAACAAAACCATAAAGAAAAAGTTTATCATAGTTGCTATATACCAGTAATATTTCTCATGCAAAGCAGTTTGATTAACGTATTTGGTTCATTTACAGTGCCTGACATTACAGCTTGACCGTTACTATGCACTTCTTAGCCATTAGCAACATCTGTCTCCAGCTTTTACAACTTTAATAGTGGATAGGGTTGGAGGATTTTTTTAGAATATATTTTGTTGAACGATTATACAATAGTATTATAGTAGTATAATTGTATTTTTCAGTCCCACACATTTTCACATTTTGCAAGTCTTGCCTTTTGTTGATTATTGCAGAATCACTGTGCTGTAATATGATAGGCAATGTATTCAGTAGTCCTCATGTGGTCATCATGCACATATAGGATTAATTAATAAAGGAAAAGACCTCTTGTACCCTTAGCATGTTAAGTATGTCAGAATGTTTCAGTCTTACTATGACAAACAAATCCAATACTGCCAATAAAAACCTTCTTTATATGGGCTACACAAAATGTCACCATGCGCAGTATCAAAGACACTTAAACAGTAGCTCATGTATAATTGTTGCCAAAGTAAATGTAATGTGACTAAGCATTTACCTGATATAACTTTCCCATATGTACAGTATACTCCGTGCATGTCTTTTTAATCAAAGCAAGTGCCCTTCTTTTTTGAAGTTGTATAACTATGAGAATTAATTTCCAGTTAAACATAAATCCAAGTTAATATCTCACTCATTCAAAGGTGTTCATGTTAGATCTGATAGTGACAGACTGCATCGGTCCCAGACGGGTCAAACCAAAGACACTGCTCTCTCTCTGTATTTTATTTGATTTGAGTTTGCTGCTGGTTTAATCACAGCTCCTGATTGAGTTAGTCCAGTCTGCAGTGTTTGGCCTCTTTCCCTGGAGCTTGAGACCCTGTATAGAGAGACACACATTTAAATGTTTGTATCTGTGTTATGACCACTTTATAAGCCCACACTATCAGACCATTTGTTGATCTACAATAAAAAGATCATAAACCACAGGTAAGAGATATTTCCCTAAATCACGGTTTGTTTTTTTATGATGTTTATAAGCTGTAAACATATTTGCCATCAGTTACACAGAATATACAGTGGGGTTGTAGTATCATTGAACTGGTCTTGAGATCCATCTTAAGACCAATAAATAATCTATAAACAAATAAATCTCTATATTTTTCCTTACTGTTTAGTTTAGTTAGTGTTTACGTTTGATTGTGTAACTAATTGTTTGCAAAGCCCTTTGAGGCGACTGCTCTTGATATTGGGCTGTATAAAAAAATAACCCATCCCTCCAGTGTCACTCAGGCATGTTTGAAGGATGTCATCATCAAACAAGTTTTAACCTGGTCTTTTTGCTGGAGAATGTTCATATTTTTATTCACATTTTTATTTTTCTACTATTACTCCTAATCTACTACTTTGTTTTTGGCTCTTCACTTTTTAGGGTCACCACAGTAAATCATCTGCCTTCTAGTGTGCAGTGATTTGCATATTGATATGGCATGAATTTTACGCCAGCTGCCCTTTCTGACACAACCCTCCCCATTTACCCAGGCTTGGCACTGGCTTGTGCCCCCCTGTGGCTGGATTATATTATTATTTTAATAATATTTCTCTAATTGTCCTCACTGCATAAATTTAAAAGGTGTGGTGTGTTGCCTAGTATTAATTTTTTATGTATGCCATTGGTTTGTTTGTCTGTTGTTTCATTTTGTTGGTTGGTCTGTTAGCACAACAACAGTTGTGTACAGTAATGGCTAGATCTGGATCACTGTCTAGCTCCAAGTCTTTTTTGTTTCTTTTACCACTGTGAGATATAAGCATTTACCCCTGAACTGAAGACCCCCAGTTGTAGTCCAGTTCCAGGCTTTATATCTTTACCATTGCTTCTAGTGATGTTATGTTTCACAGAGGCGAAGTGCAAATGGCTGCAGACTGGCGTCCCACTGTGGGGGTGCCGTTAATTTGGTAGTCGGGAGCTCTGCCTGTTGTTGTTGAAGGTGTAAAAAATCCATATATACCAACCGACCCGCTGCCTTTTGATGGATGGTTGTCAGTTTTCGGCCCTGGACGACGGTGGACGAGATGCTGAGTCACAGCAACCCAGCAACAGTCGCCCTGGGCAACTCCTCCATAGTGACCAAACCCCTCGGAGATAAACCAGCTCAAAACTCAGACTAGTGCAACATCAAATACAGTTTTTGCTTTAGCCGTTGGTTACGCTGTTGTTATCTCTGCTCACAGCTCCTCTGCCCACCCATGTCCTTGAGTTAAAAGTCTGAATTTGCTGCTCGATCCTCTTCTGCTTTCTCCCTGAAATAATTACTGTTTTGAGTCCTGCAATAAGTGGAAACACAAAGCTAGTCACACAATTATGGCTTATCAAATTTCAGTGGGAAATGCTTCAGAATGTGACAGTTTGTTTAAATGAAGTTGGCAGAGAGAGTAGGCTCACTGCAGTTGATATAGGGTATTTAATATATTTTTTGCCTCTTAGATGAGCCATTATAGTCAATTATAAGGTTCAAATGAGTTAAAGGGACTTTCTACCATGTTATAATGTTGTTCCCTCATCAAAAACATACCTGGAGTTGTGTTTTTTTCATCACCAATCAACAAGCCCTCTACATCTGTCTGCTCTCATTCATTTATCCAAAATATGGGGTATGGCTCTCTTTCCACTGATTCTTCACAGCTATTATTCATTGTGTAGTAAAATGGTATACAAAAAGTTTAAGGAAATAAAAATCTCTTTTTCTATGTTTATGTTTATTCACTCTGCTGATCTCTTTACCTGTTCCTTTATGGCTGTAGTGAAGTAATTATTAGAATGGCTTTTTATTAGTCAAATAATCTAATCTAAAAATGTTTAATGTACTGCTCTCAAGAATTGAATAGTGCTTAAAGTTCAGATACACTTTTGGAAATTCTTAAACTAACTTTGCTACATCCTGGCTTTATACATCACCGCATATATATATTGTTATTCGGGCAAATTAGTATTAATATTGTCCATATTTCATTATAAGACATTTACAGGCTGCAAAGTTACAAAGTCAAAAACTAAGGACTGGTAGGAAAATTGTAATTTTATTGTCTCCAAAATGACTGGATTTGCAAGGGGATTTTTAGTTTGGGTAAACGGTAGTTTATCCAAGCCATTCCGATTTTTTTTTTTTTCACCAAAAATAATTAGTCTTGTCTTGGTGGATTTGAGATGGATTTTCAGGGAGCAGTACAAACAGATGCTGAATAAAAGTACTTGTCAATGCAGTATAGATGCAACAACCACTAAAAGACTAAACATGCATAAGGCTAATGATCTCAGTGAACTGCCAGTATGTTGGAAACTAAAATGTATACTTTACCACAATCTGTAAGATGGTGGAAAAGTACCTACATTTTCTCGAGTGGCTTGTATTTGACCTTGGAAAAGCAATATGAACACTGAAGTTAGCCTGCTTTGATTTTGTTTAGGACTATGTGCAGGTGTAATGTCGGTATTGAAAGATCTCCCCCCTCTCCTCTTTCCCCGTCCCAACGGTGGATCTACAAACTGAACTGAATTGAATTTCCGGCTCCAGCTGATTTGATATAGCTCAAAGGGAAATCCTGGTCTCTCGTTGAATAAGTGTGATTGTTGGCTCCGGAGCCATTTCTCTTTCCTGTTTGCCACGCATTAGGGCCATGCCAGCGTGGATTAGCCGCTAGACTGTTGGCAAAAGGCTATTGTCTGTCTGTGATCAGCCAAAGTATCATTGTCAAAACAACACGCTGAGAAAACTGCCCCTGTGTCCCTCTATATGTCAAAAATACTTTTCTTTTAAATCAATATTGATGTAACCATTGTGTAAAATGTTTAATATATCAACAAAATTTGTCTAAACAGCAACAACAGCATGTCTCTGCAGGTCTGCATGTTCATGTGCTCTAACTAGAAACTGAAGCATAATTTAAAAAAGCAATGTTAAAAAATATAGTAAACTGGGATTTAGTTTAGTGGAAGATGCTCTTTCCACTGAGCCACCATCACGTATATTTCACAGTAATAAAGAATCCACTAAATCTTCTCATTTATTATTTATTCTACTGGCTCCTTTTGGGGGGAGTTATTATCTTTGGCTCTATCATGCAATGGCACAACATCTTTTAGTAAATCCTGGATCCAGACAGTATCTATATCCACATAAAAAAAATACATTGCTGACCTTTCCAGATAAATATGTCAAAATTCGATCGCCACTTTTTGAGTTATCTAGTTAACAGACCAACAACCTAACAAACAGACCAACTCCTATTACAACTGCAAAAAATACTTTATTATATTACTGCAGTTTTACAGTATGTCAAATTATTACCCATATTCTTGCACTATTTATGCAACATTTTCTATGCCGTGGCACTAAATAACATACAACACACTTTGCACCTAGCATTAGTCCATCTCTTAACTCTGAATTAAAATTTTGTACATAACATGCAGATCAATTAAATACTTTCTATGTGTATATACATATTTAGTGTATGGATTAATGTATGAATGTAAAATGTTAAGGCCAGAGGATTGTATCTTGGTAATTTTACAGTCAATGAGCCATCATTTGACCATAATAAATAAGTCGGATTATTTTCCCCTTTGTTTTATGACCGCATGACTTAACCGATGTGCACGGTCACGCTCCATAAATATCTTAAGGTTATCTTCAATTTTCCCCTAGTCATGTGATGGTCTTTAGCCAGCAGGGCCTGAAGGGGAATGTGACTTTTTAGGCCACGTCTCTGCAGTTTCCTCTTCTGTCTTTAGGGGGAGCGCTCTGACAGACTGTTGGGTTGGTGCAGCTCTGCTCTGTGACCCAGTGGTAATATCCTCTGCTTTATCATTTTAATCTCTCTGTCTATAAATACACCATGTGGCTTTGCAGAGAGCTGTAATGGTTTTGTTCACAGTCTAGGAAGTGTTACACCATTTTCAGTAGTTCTTCATGTATTTCATTAATAATACGGCCACCTGTATATTGACGATTTGATTAGATTTGGCTAAGGCAAGGCAAATAGCTCTTTAGGTTAGTTTAATTGCAGAAATAAATACTAGTTAAACGTGTTAAGTTAGTTTTTGCATTTTTTAGACTCCTCAATTTAATTGCCCATTATTTGACCTTTGTTGATTTAAATTACTATAATCATTATTTTTACTCTGTCCTTTTTTTTTTTTTTTACTGCTTTGTTGCTTCTCTTGTGTCAGAATATTTTCTTAACCTTGAGGGTCACTCATAAAAAGGGCATGTAGTGGACAGGCTTGATGTGGCCCGGGGCAAGAAAGCGTCACAGAAGAGGGACCATTTCTGAGCCCTTCTGACACTAAAACCCAGGACAACAGACCCCTTTGCCCCCCCTTTTGACTGGCCTATCTACCTAATACCTATGGACACACCAAGCTCCAAGTATCAATTTACCATGTCATTCTTACAAAATGTCACATTTAGATTCTTGACAGTGAACTCTTTGTACTAGTCCCATGTCTGGACAAATGGAACCACTGCACGCTATAAAGACAGATAGTTTTTCTGTGGTGACCACTGATAGGAAAAGCCAAAGGGGAAGAAGGAGTCTGCTGGCCTTCCTCCTGACTCCTCTCTGTCCGTCCACAGGGCACTGGTTTGCTGCTAAATGGAGTCGGAGCAGTTGTACCACAGAGGCTACTGCAGGAACAGCTACAACAGCATTGCCAGCGCCAGCAGCGACGAGGAGCTGCTGGATGGAGCCAGTGGCATCATGGACTTCCACACCACAGAGGACGACAACCTGCTGGACGGGGACGCTGCCTCCCCAGGTAGGTGAACCTACGCAGGACTATATGTACAAGTCTGGACCCCTTGTGTCTCAGTGCCACTTCACTCTTAAAGGGATTAAAACTTTCCAATGCACATATTAACTAAACTTATAGGGCTGACAGGCTCTGGTTGCTTAGTCGATTACTCTGTCAGTGAGGTCTTGGTCGACTAAGATTTTATTGGTCGATTAGTTGCATCCACTCTTTGCATCGATAAAGCTTGTCTAATGTATTACTTGATAACTTTCATTTTTCATTTTATTGCCATAGATGATTTGTAGATAAGAATATTTTACAGAAATCCTTTCAAAATGTTTTATCACCTAATAAATGTGTCACAATAAGTCACTTTTATATAAGTTCCCCACATATTCTTTGGTCAATGTTGGTCGATTAATCGCTGTACTGGGCATAACATTGGTTGACTAACAATTTATTTAGTTGAATACAGTCCTACACATTTATATATAGCTTAGTTATACTAAACATAATCACAATTAATGCTATAAAAGTCGCCACATGAAAAAGCGTACTCCTAGTAATGTACTCAAATAGCTTAAACGGGGTAATTTGTCTCTGATAGCCACTGGGGGAAAAAATCTGTTTGCTGACTTTATCAAATAACTATATCTGAACTGTACTGCATTAAAATGTCTTTCTCAAATACACTAGCTCGCAATACTTGGGTTTAAACTAGGTCTAAGCTCATGATTCAACCAGGACTAAAGCCAGAGCTAAACCTTATTATTTTTGAGGTAATGGTCAAACTACAAAGGAACTGATTTCCCTTTATATTTATACATTTATCTGTTTAAAAAAATCTCCTCAACCCTCCTTATAGAGACCAGTCTATCCCTGTTTGTAGCTGATTCATGTTTTGTTGACCTTTGATTTCAGACCTCTGCCTGAGAACCACAAAGTTGTTATCTCTGGCACACACAGAATTAAAATAGCCTCCAAAAAGCAATGCATGCTATCTCTGTAATCTCAGAAATCTGACTGGAGCCAGTGTATGGAGCCTTCAAAAAGCACTAATGTGATCACGAGTTTTGTAGAGTTTAATGTCTGGCCAGAGATTTTTACTGAAGTAGCTAAAAAGGCAGTACTCCCTTGTTAATGATAAAAGAACATTTGAGGTGGTCTTGGTTTGTAGTAGTAGTAGTATCTTATGTTTTTTTGTTTGTTCATGTGGTAGACTATAAGCTGTCAAAGGTCCCCAAAAACTCCTAAAATTAAAAAGTCATTCTCATACCAGCTTGTTTGTATAGTCATATATTCTGAAAGCTATAGAGAAGTTATCTAGACACAGAAGACATTTCACCCATCAACCAAAATACTATTGTCAGCTCTGTTTTGCCAAATAATGTTTATTGAACCACTCTGTATTATACCACATAAATGAATTGACTTGTACCTGGATTATTGCATGTCTTGATGAGTCATCCCATGTCAGCTTGCATTAGGCGTCATGTTTTGCGTCATGCTCAGTGTAGTCTCATTTTCGTCTGTCCATGCACAAAAGCTCATTAGCCCTTAATGTTGTAATAGTAACTAACATATCCCTACCTAAGTACTCCCTAAATCTCTCTATAGTTCATGGTAGAAGCTTCCTATTATGTACCATTATAGGTCAGTACTAGTACAATTAAGTTATTTGACTCAGTATTTATCATTATACTGTAAGTACAAAGGCAGCCCATTTATCAAAACTAAATACCTTCAAGCACTAGGTCAGAAATACTTGCGCACAAGGCTTTCATTGTAAAACATTTGCTCAAACATGTGATAAAGCCAAAGTATACAATAGTGCTTTTCAACAGCCAAGTCCAATGTCCCTGCTAATTGCATTTTTATGTGAATTTTTTGCCTTTATAGATCTAAACCATGTCTATTTTAGCTGCTTGTTCTTTTATTTACTATTTGTACAATGTCCCAAAACCAACAATGAGTTTAACACAAGTCATCTTGGCATCAGCCATGAATCATTGACTTTTGGATTACTACATGCCTTTGTTACTCCTGCCAGGTGGAGATGAAAAAATGCATTTGCTACAATAGACTACAGATACTTGGCATTGCATACTGTATTTGTCACTGCGTCATCGTGCGTGGGGCTAAAAATAGGACATCAGAAGTGGTGTAAGATTGTAACTTGGCTCTGTTAATTAAAGGGATAGTCCAGTATTTTGTAAGAGGGAAATTTAAAGGATTGGTAATGTATTTAATGCAGTAGGTAATTGTCACCACTCTCCCAGTTTGGAGAAGCAATGGCAATGGCTTTGTATTATGCGTGGCTGCTAATAGCTGAGAACAAACACCTTTACACCACCTAACAAGGCTTGTAAAGGCCTCCTCTTATGCTATATTAACTTTTTGGGGCTTTTAACCATGTTATAATGTTGTTTCCTTCTCATAAACACCTATTCCATGTTGTTTCATTCATGCTTGTCTGAGTAATCCTGTTTGTTCAGCCTGTCCCTTTCTGAAGCTGAAAACACTCGGTCTCACTGCTCTACATAGACACATGAAACCAGGAATTGCTTCTGGGTGTTTCTAAAGCCCATACACAATCACCAGACTCATTATGATAATTTCAGGGCTTAAATTGTCACTACGAAGCAGATGGCCCATTGATCTGTCTGTTAGCATCATGTTACTAATAGCTATGCTAAATAGCCATTTTATGCTCTGTCCAATCCCCACTGTTGCCAGAAGGGGGCGACAGATACTTAATCCAAGCGTTCTCTGGAAAGTCAAAGTAACAGCTCCACAAAAGAAGACGTTGTCCTTACATATATATTATTTTGAGTTAAAAACATGAAATACTAATGCAAAGGTGTCCAAAAGTATTTCAAAAAGCCTGAAAAAAAGCATAATACTTTTAGTCCAATTGAGTTTGACATAGAAGATAATTCTATCCATGTATCTAAAAATGTCTGCTTTTAGTTCAATTGTTCATTTATAGTACCCATAACCTACAGAAGCATTTTGGTGTGGCTGTCTGAGCTAAATAATGAGCCATCTTTCATCAGTATTTTGTGGAAATACCTCATTGAACTTGGCAGTTAAGTATTTCAATGTTTTTAATGTTTAATGGATATTGTTTGTGTCTTTTGGCTGCTCTTTGCTTCGTTTGGGGTCACCACAGCAAACCAGTTGCACAGTGATTTGGCAGATTTTTATGCCGGATGCCCTTCCTGTCATAACCAGCAACATACTGTGACCGGAGTAGCCAGATTTGTATTATTAGCCATTTGACCCCATGGTTTGGTCCAGTGATTCTCAACTGGTCTGACTGTTGGACCAATATTTAAACTTAAAATAAGCTAAACATTAAAACAATATTCAACCTCCCTTTGTGCCCTGACCCCCCAGTTGAGAATCACTATGCAACATTGCTGCTTATGGTTTCGGGAAGTGAACAGACATCTATTGACTGTGGGGAATGCATTAGCTCTAATAAGTGTTTAATAAAACCACAGTGTTGTGTGCCTTTGCTAATGCTTGCAGGGCGGACAGCTGTTTTCATTCACCCATATCTGTGATTCTGTATCTTGTAACAAAACCTGATCTGCTGCTTCCTGTTGGTTCTTCCTCATTGGGGGAAAAAACTGCTGAGTATTTTATCGTTGCCTCATTTCCCACTTCTCAGTATGAGACTCGCAGCTGCAACAACACAAAACGCTGAGTGTCAAAGCTGTTGGCCTTGCTCTGTTTGCTGGTTATATCCAGTTTGTCATGTCGTGAAAAACATTTGTAGATCCATTTCTGAAGATGTTAGCAGTTTCTAGTTAACACACAATGCAAAACATATAGACACTACATTATTGTCTAAGAAGTTGTGAAATATCGAGATGGACTTGGACATCCTGGCTGTCCTTGTTTGCTGTTTCCTCTCTTGATTAAGTTGAATGAAGCAAGGATGCAATAAGGCAGCATGCTTATTGTGAAACAACAACAGGCGACTATAACAGTAGGACTTATAGACATAATATATAGTATAACATATAGACCCTAATGCAGACCATACTTAGCCTGATCTGCCAGACAAGCTCTTTTCCTATTCCCTATTTTGTTTTTATGGGCTGAACAATCACAGATGGACTAACCAATCAGAGAAACCAAGGGCCGGACGTGAGCAGTGTACCACTGACCCTAACAAACATGGCAGTTTGCCGTATTTGTCATAAAACATTAAAATACAGTATATTATAAGCAGCTCTTTACTTATTTCTGAACGGGGACAGCAACAGAACCCAGTTGTACAAAACCTTGTGGAGAAAGCCGGGTTTGTTTGAATGTGGTTGTTACGTCGAAAGTCAACAGGACTTTATTGTCATAAAAAACAAAACACACAGAGGACTGAACAAGAAGGCAGACTACAGCACAAACAACAGATGATGAAGAAAAGCACTAAATGCTGTTAATCAGTTAAGAGACGTTAGCACGGTAACCAGCACTTCCTTGGTTAGCTTCCATATTTGTAAGACGCGCAGCAGATAAACAGCTGTGATAGGCCAGTTCCAAATCAACTGGAGAGAAGTGCTTCACTGCGAGAGAGAAACCAGACTGTCCAGGTTTAAAAAAGAAAGTAGGAGAGGCTGGCTCGCCAGACTAGATCGCAATTGGATTATCAGAAAAATTAGTATTAGTATTAATATTTGAGTTTAGTTATGCTGGAAGCAAAATAGTTACATGTACTAAAGTAAATATCGGCACTGGTTTTTGCCTGTTAGATCCAAAATGCTGCCGGCTTAGTACATTGTTTATTTTAGTAAGTACTGACATGTGTGGTGTCAGGTGACATAGAAGAGGATACTTGAGTAGTGGATGTACAAAATGTCAGGTAAACACCTGACAGTGTGAATGAGAAGTACTGTGTCCTGGTACCACCTTTTCAGAAAGAGGGATCGATTTATGGACTGGGTCATATTTTATTAGTCCAAGAGACTCTCACACACTGAGAGCTGAACCATTACTTGTCTCAGTATTTGTATGGCCATAATAATGAAATATTGACTTTGTGACTTGTCATAATTAGTTTCCTGTTGAGGATTGTACAGGCTGGCTTTTCAAACTTTAATGATGGCGTTAATGGTCTGAAGTATAGGTGGGTAGATCAATCCAATTATCAATCTTGTTCATACCAATGTCAGTATTGGTACTGGATTGATACTAGCTTGATGAGGTCGATTCTGCTGCTCCACTCCCTGCAAACCTCTGTAAACTGTGAATTTAATATTTTTCTTTTGTGCAGACTTTATGTTGATAAAATACATTTTTATTTACCTAAATACTTAAAGGGGAATTATTATGCCTGATACCTTTGCATTAGTATTTCAAATTTTATAACTTAAAATAATGTATATGTATGGAAGCTGTTACTGTTCGGAAGCTGTTACTTTTACTTTCTAGAGAAGCTGCTGGCAACAGTGGGGACTGCACAAAGCATAAAATGGCTGTTAGCTATTAGCAACAGGACACTAACTAGATAGGCTAAATGAGCTGACTGCTTCGAAGTGACAGCAATTTATATGCTGAAGTTATCAGAATAAGTCTTGAGACGATGTATGGGCATTAGACAGGAGCACTTCCTGGTTTCACATGTCTACATAGAGCTGTGAGACCGAGCGTTTTCAGATCTTGAGAAAGAGACACCATCAACATACAGGATTTTTCAAACATACATGAAAAACAGTTTTTGAGGTGCAAACGTTATAACATGGTTAAAAGCTCAAAAAAGTTGATTTAGCATAATAGGTGTCCTTTAAAATAGATTGTTTTTTACATGCACTGTTGTGCACATGCACAGCAGTATCGCACACCCCTAATATGCCAGGCCACTTAAGCCACTGTTATCTATAGGTGGGAGTATAAAAATGGAAATGTATATGTGTTGATATGCAGCATGTTTCTACAGAACAGTTAATTATTTTATTTGACATATATCAGACAAAACTCAAAATCACAGTTTGGTACATTATGTAAAATTATAGGCATGTGAAAATCCTAGTATTTATTTAGATTTTAACACAAGAAAGGAACATTAAAGTTAGTGTTAATTGGGCCTGATTCAGTTTACACTGTTTTGAAGCAGTCAGCAAAAAAGGATGGAGGTGTGATCTTATAGAGTCACAACACAGTCAAATGAACTATAGATGCTTTTAACTGTGTATAATAGACACGTGGCATCAGTCTAGTACTTTTGACTACATGTATTGCATAATTAAAGTAAGTACCACCACCCAATTTTCTACAACAGTACAGCCCAACAGTAGCCGGTGTGTAGTAGAGTACCACTGGGCTCCTCCTCCTCCTCCAGTTCATTCAGGATATGAGATGCATTCCCCTTAAACCAGTCTGTTCACTGCTGGAATGACTCAGGAAATCTGGGCCTGAATGCTTTTCCTTGAAGCTGCTGTGTGGCCTGTGGCTCAGAGCTATTTTTGCGTGGTTTGAGAGGGGTGGGCTTACAACTCCAGGCTTGTATGGGCTTCCTCTTCTCTGTGTCAGCAGCATTCACCACCAGTCTGTCCCACTCCGGAGAGACATGAAGGTTTGGACTGGGAGATTTTTATTTTAATAGAAGTAATTGTAGAAATGGAAGAAGTATTTGGAAAATGTCTTTGAACTGACAGAGATCTGCTTTGAGCTTTGAGGATTACAAACTTCTGTAGGATTTTACTAATGTTGCTTTGAGGTCCACTTTTGGATTTAGGAGTGGGGTGCCATGGCTGATTTCACTATTGCCTAACAACAAGAGCTGCCCCGAAAGGTAAGGGTCACATGACTTTATAGTCAGTGGTGTAGTAATTACAAAATGACCACATCAGAAACCTTATACTGGGAACAAGAACAGTGGTACACTTGTCTTGCCTGCATTGGTTTATATGAAAACACATTCACAAAACAGTCATTGTCCAATAAAATAGTGGTTTGATGTTTTTAGTAAATCAGTTTTTGAATGGTAGGATAAATAAAGGCTTAAACGGAGATTTTCTCAGATGTTGTGCAGACAGTGTTTTGAATTTTGAAGTTATCTATGTTTTGGTTTCTTGTACTTCTTGTTGAGGAAAGAAAGTTGATTAAGAGATAATAGAAGACAGTTACATACTTAGTTTAATTTTATGTTTTACTGGTATGTTTTTAATTACACAAATTCAGATTGTTATAGGAGTAGAATAAAGGGGAGGGTATTTGTGTGAGCGTAATTAAACTTTTCATAAAAAACGCCATAGTAACACTTTATCTCGCTGTGAAAGAGTTGGACCTCAAAAGTCTTATCCATGATGAGTATTGCTTGGGTTGTGTGTTTGGAGACATTGTCTGATGCAGCTCACGTAGTTTTGAATGTTTTGAATGGTATCTATTTAATTTAATGTTAATGTACACATTGAGTATATCAGTATAACATCAAAATAAGCTGAGGACATTTGACATAAAAACAACCTAAACCAGTTTTATTCAAGTGTCCTGCAGTGACAAGGAAAGGTTTTGGGCTTGTACGCTATTATTCTAAATACAAAGATTGCATTCAAACTGTAGGCTGTATTATCTTCTGCAGAAATTGGTGATAAGTCTCAAAACCTAACAGTCACCAAGCTTATCTCTGTGTTCACCTACTTTAACCTTCCCTACATTTAAACAGAATGGACTCTTCCACCCCTTACCCCACTGTGAGCTCGCTCTTTGGTCTGTCCCGTGAAGGCAGGGCTGCTGTTGATGCCCCTCATACAGAGCAGGAGGCCAGGTGTTGTGCCAAGAAAAGCATTGTACATATGTGTTTAATCTTTTCATTAGATACTGTACCTCTGTTGCGTACAGCTGTGCCAGTGTATTAGTCATGTGGACAGTTTTGTCTATTAGCTGTACATCAAGTTTGTATTATGCCTGGCATCAGTAGGTCTAGGATATTTATTCTTAATAGCATTGTATAAAGCTCATATCATGTTTAAAGTATAAGTAAAATTAGCATGACTCCTAAAGCAAAACAAAAGCTATCAGTAAAATCAATTGTATTGTAGCTAGTGCTATCTTTTTACAACTTTATTTCAAATACATGGACATTTAATCTGATGTGTTATAGTATGCCATCTTATAACCATTTGACTAAATAGTCTTAGCGAAACAAACGCATTACTTCAGCTTTATATGTCTGTGAAGACTCTCACTCGTCCAGGGTAATTGCATCGCAACAAAAAGTTAAAAAAGCAGTCATCTGGATTGGATTTTTCAAGTTGAAGACGTTTCACCTCTTATCCAAGAGGCTTTCTCAGGTGAAAGCTTGTGGTCCAGACTTAGAATCCACAAATCAAAACTGTCTGTTGACCTGTATGTCTTTTACAACTGTCTTAAAATGTATAATTAAAGTAGATATATTAAGCAAAATCGACTTTTCTGCGCTTTCAACCTTGTTATAATGTTTTTCCCTCATCAAAAATATACCTGGAGTTGTGTTTTGCTTAATTCACACATATTTGAGTAATCCTCTATTCTCTGGCACAGCCATTCTTCCACCTGTTTCTTTATGGCACCAGTAGAGTACTGTTCTCTAATGTAATGAGTAATGCTCTCTGTTTAGTTAGATATTTTTAAAGGTTGTAAGACAAGCAATTCTCTTCTAGAGGTGACCAAGATTGGTTTAAACATATGGATAAAACCATAATATAGCCCCTTTAACAATCTTCCCTGAATGGGCATATGAAGGATAATATAATAGTACTGAACTGGGATAAATATTTCACTATATTTTAAATATTTTATTAAGCATTGACCACTAATACAATAGGTACTGTTGTGGGACTTATTTAAATACATGGATTTTACTTTAGATTTTACTTTATAGTGGGAGTCAATGGTTGTAGATTTAAACATAATAGTATATTAGGGTGACCAGTTATTTAGACCCAAAAACTGGGATTTTTTTAGCTTCTTAAATCCATATAATTTTCTGTTGATTGATTAAAGTACATGATGCTAGGGCTTAATTTAAGTCAAATGTGTGTTGTTCTATGCTTTTCTTTTGGTTAAATTGGTGACAACTGGGACATGATTTGTTGAAAATTGGGACATATGAGTGTTTCTTGGGACATGGAACAAGGAGCCTAAAACCGGGACTGTCCCGGTTAAATAGGGACGTCTGATCACCCTATAGTATATACAGCACTATTAAGAGTACCACAATACGCATCTACTTTAGAAAAGGCAGGGGATGCATTTAATTGCGTGGGGGCGCATTTCTCGTCACAACACCTGCCTCTACGTGCGCTCGCCTTTTCTTCTGCGTCAGCTGCGAGCCTGTCACTGAGAGCAGCCGCAGCACTGAGACAGACAGACCCGGAGCAAAACCACCCAGGGAGGGGCGGTATAGCGTCAGTCACACACACTGAGCTCTCCGGTTGTTGTCCTTTAGCATAAACATGGCAGACACAGGCGGAGAGCGGTGCGTAGTGAACACTAGCCTAGCTTAGCTTTAGCCTCTCAGCTCCTGGACTGCTGTCAACATGGAGGAGGAGGACGCAGCGGCCGACCCGTATCTGCCCTACGACGGAGGAGGCGACACCATCCCCCTGCAGGAGATTTCTGGCAGAGGTACGGACCGTGCAGCAGGAGCAGCTTCTGAATTCACCATGCTCTTTTTAATGTTTTATACCACACGAGAGGCCAGCACAACACATACGGCTGCCATATGTGTCGAGGCAACCCTAAACATGTTTTCATATTTCAGTGAAGCATGTGGATTAGGGGCGAGTGACAACACACTGTCTTTCTGCTTTTACTGCTACTGTCGATAATTAACCCGCAGCGAGGGCACGTCAGTCACATATTATAAGCTAATACAGTGGCCCAAGTGAAGCCTTGTTTGTGGCCTATAGCTGCTATACTGTTTGCCCATACAATGACCATCCATTTAATTTCCCTCAAGGCTCAAAGTCTACGTGGATTACGTGTTTTGAACGACTGTTTTCGCAATAGGAGGGCACCTGTTGGTCTAAATGTCAGCTGGTTATAACACAGCAGCCCTAAGGGTCAATGAAGGCTGGCTTTCCCATTGCAATTGTTTTATTACGGATTATTATTTAGTTAACTTATCCACTGTATCCTTGTTTGCTCATGCTGTTGTACTCTGAGACGTTGCTCCTCCAGGCCTTGTTAGATTAATATGGTGAGCGAGCAGAGACAAAAAAGCCCCCAGTGAATTTATTGCACAGATTTTGGCAAAAGCAGCTAATTGTCCCTCTCTTTTGTCTTACCCCTTCCTTGAGGCAATTCATTTAATGGTTGTAGCTCTGTCTAGGAGGTAATTCAGCATAAAAAAGGTTAAATTTGACTGTGTCAAAAAAATCAAGGCCATAAAAGTTTAAAATAGTTATTACATTTTATTCATCCAGATCTTAAAATTTTTCCAAACACTATGTTAATATTATAACGAGTAGTGTTATCTGTTAGACTTTTAAAATGAAACCACTGAGTTAGAGAGAGTTGTATGGATAAATCCTTAGTGTAAAAATCATACAGATTATTGTTCTGTTGTTGACGTTGTTGACATAAAATTTCAATCTATGTGGCATTAAAAAGGTCTTAAATTCCACAAGACAAAACCTGGAGCAACACTGTAATTTTGGACATGGAATCTTTAAAGGAACACAAAACATAGATTTTTGGGGGGGTAAAAACTTGTTGAATTTGCATGACAGTCTGCAGAGTGAAAGACACATTTGGCTTTACTCTAGTTTTTACTGATCACTCTGGTGTCACTTATTTATTTGCTCTACAGCTGTCGTCTGCGTTGATATTGTCATAACAGGGCTCCTCAGGCCACAGGAGGCTGTCGGGCACAGGTCACATGACTGTGGTCACATGACTTGACTGCAGGTCTGCTGACCCACAGTAATCAGCAGTAAACCTCTCTGATCCTCCAAGACCTCCTGCAGAGAAATGCAAAGGGGCTTCTGACACAATGTAGTCTGTGCCACACATTAGTCAGGTCATTGGTGAGCTGTACAATATTTAGTTTATAATTATTTTAATATCAATAACTGTAATGTCCATAAAACAAAGAATAGCTTTTTTTTTTAGTTGACTTGCCTTATATCTTTGTCAAAATCCAAATATTTCAGTTCATCTCAATATCTAACATAGTATATTAGTGTTGTTAAGCCCTTATTCCTGGTCCTATGGTGATGGTGGACAGCAGCAGCTCTCTGTGGCTCTGAGCCAAGAGGTGCGTCATCGTCCGCCTCAAAGAAACCAAAGCCTTGTTTATTTGTGTGTGTCTTTTGTGCTGTGTCTGACCCGTTGGAGCGTGATGATGCTAGAGTCTGGTTCGTGTACAGTGCCCCTCTGCTGGTGTTTCCAGTGCATCACCTTCCTTTCGCTCATCTCAGGGGCTCACAATTAGCTGCTGCGTCATCAAAGGTGTTTATCTGATTTACTGTGTCCCTAAAAGTACCTTGTGCTCCACCAACCAGAAACCTCTTGCTTGGTAAAAGAAAAGACAATTTCAGAAGTGCTTTTTATTTTCTGTGTGTGTGAGTGGTCAGCGTCTTTCACTTTTCACATGAGTCAGGACATGAGTCACCAAAGAGGGACATCTATTAGCCAAGGATTAATACAGTAGGATTTTTCTAGTTCATTTTACCTCAACCACTAACTCTCTTTATGTGTTATTCAAGAAAAAGTAGACCATAAAATACAATTGCAAGTAATTTTAAATCCCACGCTGTCTGCAAGTGTGACGATTATTCTCCTCTATTAGCATAAATGC
This sequence comes from Bostrychus sinensis, assembly GCA_020698575.1. Classification (NCBI taxonomy): domain Eukaryota; kingdom Metazoa; phylum Chordata; class Actinopteri; order Gobiiformes; family Eleotridae; genus Bostrychus; species Bostrychus sinensis. The sequence goes on from CM036252.1 coordinate 17,690,421, forward strand.
AAAATACAAATTTCATTTATTTTTTACTGTATAACATGGCTATACAACAGACATATATGTTAGGAGAAGTGACACTAATGAATGAATGGGGCTCATAGCTGCTGGGATAGGCTCCAGTCACCCGCGACCTCTTACAGGAATGACTGGAAGAAGATGAATAAATAAAAAATAAAAGTTAATAGATACAGCCGTGGCTAAAAGTTTTGAGAATGAACCTAGAATTAGTTTTCACTTCAGTTTCAGTTTGCTATTTTACTGTTTTCAGATGTTGCTATGGTATACTGTAATAAGTGTCAAAGACTTTCAAGGACAGTTTGACATTAAGTGTATGCAATATTAGCAGTGTGTTTCTCTCGGAGGATGTTTTGGTCCCATTCATTTCAAACTTTTGGCCACAGCGGTACAGTCACCCATTGCTTGAAATTGTAATAGAAATTGTATGTTATTGTTGTTTAAGACCGATTTTGGCTCTTTGTAACTGCTTAAATGGGAAGAAAACACTGACCAACGTAGCTTAAATTTTAGTGTACAAATATGAAAAAACACTTAAAATGCAGTATTTTTCAAGATTATGACATCATGTTCAATTGTAACACATTTATTCAGATTTGGATGCTTTTAAGGGTTCATATTCTAAAAAATAGTGCACAGCAGCAATAGCACACAACTTTGAAAAACTTAGGGTGTTGTTTTCCAGTCCTGAAAAATACTATAATTTAGCTGGACTTTTTTTTTTTAACGTTAAGATCCCCTTTCTTCCTTTTGTGTCATCTTGTTATGTCACCCCCATAACTGCAGGGCTTAAACCTCAGCTGTTGTTTTGGACTTGAGATCAGTTTCTCTGCCAAGTCTCTCACTGTATCCACTGCTGCTGACTTCCTCCTTTTAGAATATGACCTGCCTTCTTATGAAACACATCACCATTTTCCTTTCATTTTCCAAAAGGCTGCATTACCTTATCTAACCCCCCACATCCAATAAAAACTTCAAAAGAGGAGATGTGAATTGATGAGCTCCCTGGATGGCTCTCATAATCTGGGAAACTGGCTTTATCCTCTGCTTCTGTCCGTCATGAGTTTGCAAAAGCTTTTAGCCTTGAATTATGGCTTTCACATTGTTTTCCCTTTAATACTTTTTCTTTCAAAATTGCATTTGTTTTAATGAGGTGGCAAAAATGGATATCTAATTGATGCTGTACCAAGCTTTTTTTTAGACTAGATATGTATAATCAGATTCATCAGATAAAACAAGACACCTTTAGCAACTCTTAGCCATAGTTGTTACAAGATATTTTCCTAGTTTTGATGCAATGGAAAAAAGTAAGCCAGTCTCCAACAGTGTTTATACAAGGCTAAGACCTATCCAAAATCAACTTTTAGGAACTTTCTCCCATGCTGTAATGTTGTTCCCTCATCAGAAACATACCTGGAGTTGTGTTTTGCTTAATTTTCACCTGTTTGAGTAACAGCACGGCCGTTCTTAGGCCTCAAAACGCTTGATTCCACGAACCTCCGCCCACTCCAGGAAACGCTGACCAATTAACAAGTTTTCCAAATCCAGACTCCTCTCATTCATTTATCAAAAAAATAAATAAATAAGCTGTACATTCTCTGATTCCTCACAGTTGTTTTTCATTTTGTAGTGAAATGTTATCATACAAAAAATGTAAAGAAGTGAAATTCCTTTTATTCTTTAAATAATGTTCTAAAGACCACAACAGTCTGCCCTCTGCTGGTCTCTTCAGCTGTTTTTTATGGCACCTGTAAAGTACTCATTAAACCATTCTTTTTTTAGCCAGATAATGTTTTTTAAGGTTGTAAAACGTGAAATGCTGTGTGACCAAGATTGGTTTAAAAATATGAATAAAAGTAACGTATCCCCTTTAAAGGCTGCCTTTAATGGTTGCAGCCGTACTAATAAATTGTACTGCTAATGCAAGAAAATGCTAAGTAATCCTTCAGTGCCCAATAATCTTAATTTGAACAAATGTTCATCTATACTCTTTAAAGAAAGTGAAGGAGTACTTTCTGAGGCTAATACCTTTTAGGTTGGTCCTTTTGCTGTATAATTGTGTTGTTGTGAGTAATGAGAGAATCAGCAATGTCTGCCTCATAACAAACATTGCTATGGATATTGTGATAATAAGTAAAAAGTTATTGCATGTTAGCTGCTGTAGAAATGGTATAATCCAGTGAATGCCCCTCAAGTATTCATTTTTAATTATTTAACCCACTTATAAGGTATTAGAGAAGGAAAGCTGTGTTTCATTATTGGTCACAGTGCAGCCTTTATTGCCCAGATGAAGACGTCTCTCATATTTCTCTTCTCAGTGGGAGTTTGAGGCACTTGGTTTAAACATTTTATTGTGTTTTGATTTAAAACAATGTGAGATAATAAAAAATTTAAATCCTTTTGACCATTTATGTCCATTGTTCAGATGTGGGCCAGTCACTGTTGAAGGTCAGATTGTGGGATCACAAAACCTGTTCTTTTCTTGGCCAGTCCAGAGGTTTCTATGCGGCATGCAGTATGCATTCATTCTTTTATCTTAAACCGCTTATTCCTCTTTGGGTTTGCATATGGCAGGCCTAGCCCAGCAACTATGGGCCTTAATTTAAGCGGAGTACACACAAATAGGTGAGTTAGTTAGTTAGCAGAGATAAGCTAAATCTTTTACAAAAAAAAAAAAAAAAAAAAAGATTTTTGGTTTTGAAATAAAGCTATGCACTGCTCTAACATCTTGACTTTGTTTGGATACTTTGCACTAAACTTTGCTGCTTTTCAGAATAATATTTACTGAATCATATCTATTGGATGTATTTGTGTTACCAAGGCTTTTTGCTTGTTTGCCTTAAAAACAGATGCCACTGTCTGACATTCAACTTCTAAAGTCATTAATATCTTCTTCTGTGAGCGATTACAGTCACGCTGAAGTCATTGAACTGATTGTACTAAAGATAATAATTGCTCTAACGTTTACTCAGAAATGCTCTTGGTGAAAGGATTTTGTGGCTTTAAGGAGGAGTCAGTGAAAAAGTGGTGTGTGTGTAATCGAGTGGTGCAGTGTTTTTAATGAGCCTGATAATAACGGTTGTAACTCTCTAATGACAGCAATGAAATGAATCTGCATTTCTCCTAAGCATAATTTTTGAGTACAAAATATAAAACTGAACAATGATGAGGAATTGACCAATTATTAATTCATTTTGGAATAATCCAGCCACCGGGACCAACCAGTGTAGGTTTTGTGCCTGTCCCAAACCTGGATAAATGGAGAGGGTTGTGTCAGAAAAGGCGTCAGGTGTAAAACTTGTCGATTCCAGAAGAGAAAAGTCAAACCATAATGTGTTAATTCCTAAATAGTTTTTCCTGTGTGTTATTTTTTTCAGGGTCTAACTACGTCATGTCGAACGGCGGAGGGGCGCCCAGCAGCACGACCCACCTGCTGGACTTCCTGGAGGAGCCCATCCCCGGTGTGGGCACGTACGACGACTTCCACACCATCGACTGGGTCAGGGAGAAGTGCAAGGACAGAGAGAGGCATCGCAAGGTGAGAAGCAATAAAGCATGTGTATTTACTAGGGCTGGGGAAATTAGTGCGTTAACGCAGTGCATTGATTTATTGATTTAATCGCGTTAATTTCAATTGACGCAATGATTAATTTGATCACAACAAAAATATTACAACAACACTGACAGAGGCAGCAACACGCCACGGGTTGCGAGTGTAGAAGACAACACATTTCCGTTTCCATCCATCAGACGCGTTCGAGATCGTCGGTCTGTGCGCAGTGCACGCCGGTTAGATTTGTGTCACACTTGTTCTCGACTTGCTCTGATGCCACAAGTGCGACGGTCACCTTGAGATCCAAACGAGACCAGTGCCTGAGCCGCCGCAGTTCATCAGGAGCAACTGCGGAGGCCGCACGGCTTAGTGCATGATGGGAAAACGCACACCTGTCAGCGGTGAACGGATCTGAGTTTAGTGCTGATCAGAAATGTAACGCACGACACTTCGCTGCCCTCCTCTCCTTCTTCCCCCGCCTCTTTTTAAAAAAAATACAGACTAAAGTTACAGTTTTGACCTGGATAAACCAACACATGCGAAAAGTGGATTTCGGGCCTGATGGTGCGTGATGTGAGCCACAAACTGTCCGACTTCAGTACAGGTGTATTTCCCCTCCTCATTGCGGCCGTGCACTCTCGTTCACAATCCAGGCGAGGCGCAGTTCATTTCGATCGAGCCTAATGCAACAAGTGAACGAGCTAAAGCAACATGAGTGACCATAAAGACACATTGCTAAATGGACAATTCTGCTTCAAATCGTCACCAGACAGCAATATAAACAAAACAAAAGTTATGTGCAGTCTATGCAAGGATGAGTTCAATTACCACTGGAGTAACACAGTTCATAGTATTTACACTGTTGTGAACCACAACAATTGTTATTAATTAAAGAATTAAACTTATATTTGTTAAAGTTCTAAAAGAGATTACACATGCTTTTGTAGGTAAGGTTAGGGTTGGTAGGTTAGGTTTTTAGGCGATTAATCGCGATTAATAACTACCAGTTATTCATTAATAATAATAATTAATTTTTTTCAGAGTTGCAATTAATTAGTTTTTTTTTTTTTATCAATTCCCGGCCCTAGTATTTACTTAACATGAAGTCTGCTTTTGAACTGCGGATACGGATAGAGGCACCAGGCTTTAAAGCTACCTGAGAATCCATATATTTTGTTTAAATAATCACATTACATGAAAGAGTAGTATTTATTTAAAAACAAGCAACCTAATGACTTTTTTGTGTATACAGCGCCCTAACTTCTTGTAGCAGTTTATGAGAGAGTCATTTAAACAGTAATCCAAGCCGATATACTTAACCTCGTATTGTGGCTCACTTGGTAGAGCATGTACTGTAAAATGTGTTGCCTGGGCAAAGGGGTCAGAGGTGCCCAGAAATGGTCCCTCTTCCTATATTATCTATTATTAATGGGTCCATGTGAAGCCTTCTTGCCCTGGGCCCCAGCAAGCCTCAACCAAAGGCTATGTGAGAGGACTTAACAGAATCTTACATGAACAAGTGACTTTACGTTAATCTGTTGATAAAACACAAGGGAAATATGTCTGTAAGATGTATTCTAATTTAAAAATCATATATGCTCTCTTAAATAAAATGAAAAATAATAATTATCAAGTAATACAATTAGACCATGCAAAGAGTGCATGCACGACCAATCAGCTAAGCAACCAGAGGCTGTCAGCCCTGGATATCTGATAGCTATAATTATTTTAATATGACCTCAGAGTTTCATGGAAAACCTGGAAAAGTCATGGAATTTTAAAATGCAATTTCAAGGCCCTGGAAAGGTTTTGGTATTTTATATTATGGTGTAAAGTTTTGGAAGAAAAAGTTTTTAATGCATCACACTGGACATTTTGAATACTATATTTAAGTAATTTCAGTCATTCAGCTCTTGGAAATTTAGTCAAAAGTTTTGGAAAAGTATTGGAAAATTCTTGGTAATAAAGTGTATGAACACTGTGACCTGCTATTTTGAACAGGTTGACAAGATAAACCTAAAATTGAATGCAAATACATAATTTACCTCTGATGACTCTCTCTACTTCAACAGAACTGTAGTAGAATATAAAGCTACTACTACTGGAAACAATGACCTTTTTTCAGTAATTTAAATGGCTGATAGCACTTCATCCATTGACAGCTGTGTATTTTAGAGTTTGTTCTCTTACACAATTGCTTATATAACTTTATATTTACTTATTAACACATTAGTAACCCTATCTTTATACTAAATGTCAAAGAACTGGTAGGACTTAACTTTATTTAAAAATATACAATCCCACAGGTTATGTTGTGAAAATACCATTGTCCCAAGTAGACTTGTTTATATCCGGGAACTGATATGACCCCTTTGTGTCAACACTGTGTCGAAATATTGACTCCTGTTTTAGTGCAGGTTCAAAGAAATGTTATCTCTGAGAATTTTAATGTTATTTGATCTCCTCAAACATTTTTATGACCTGTTTCTGGCCACCGGAAAGAAAGTTGTTTAATCAACAGTTAAAAGTTAAAATATTTTCACTGATATCTTACACAGGAAGTATAGGGTTGCACAATATACAACGATCAGACTTAACGTTTCCCCACTGTTTTTTTTTGGACCATTTTTGATAGATAATGACCACTGCAGACCGGGAACACCCAACAAGAGCTGCAGTTTTGGAGATGCTCTGACCCAGGCGCCTAGCCGTCAAAATTTGGCCATTGCTTAAATCCTTATGTTTCCCTTTTTTCCCGCTTCTGACTCATCAACTTTGAAAACAAAACGTTCACTTACAGCCTAATCTATCCCACCCACTAACAGGTGCCATGATGAGGAGATAATCTGTGTTGTCAGTAGTCATAATGTTATGCCTGATTGGTGTATTGGCATTTTTATTGTAATCAGTAATAATGTTTCTCTTTGTCTTGTGTGATTTTTTAGATAAACAGTAAGAAGAAGGAGTCGGCATGGGAGTTCACCAAGAGCCTATACGACGCCTGGTCCGGTTGGCTCGTGGTGACTCTGACCGGTTTAGCTTCAGGTAAAAAAATAATAATATTATAAAATTATAATATACAATCACAATAAGCTTTCACACTCTCCTGCTTCTGCTGCTGACTTTCACATGCCTTACTGCACTAACACTCAACATTTCTTATGGTGAACCAATGTTTTTGCTCTGATTTATTCAGTTCATTGACAAACACAGTACACACAGTAGCCCATTTTGAAATGTCCTAGGATATTTGTATTAATTTGTTCCACTGCGGCCCATGTCCCACTTATTCAGTTGTCAGAGCTTAACATCTTTCCTTAAAAAAAATTGTTTGCTGACTAGTGCTGACCAAATATACAAATTACTTGACAGAAAAATTGAAAAAAGCTCTTTAAACAGCTAATTTTTCAAAACAGTTATGCCTGTCATTCATGGTTTTGTCTCTATAGCACCACACTTACTTAAATACTTTTATTGATAGTTAAACTAAGCTAGCCCTTATTTTTCTAAGTTTTTGGAAGCTCTGTGCAATTATTAGCATCTTGTAATTTTAAGTCTAGTCACAATGTACCTCTCTCCTGTCCTGTCAGGTGCTCTGGCCGGCCTGATTGACATCGCTGCTGACTGGATGAACGACATAAAGGAGGGGGTGTGTCTCAGTGCCATGTGGTTCAACCATGAGCAATGCTGCTGGACGTCCAATGAGACTACCTTCGCCGAACGGGACAAGTGTCCTCAGTGGAAGAGCTGGGCCGAGCTCATATTGGGACAGGCTGAGGTACTGTCACACTACGAACCACTCAAATGACCATTTCTCTTTTTATTATGGAGGTTGCCATCTTTGGAGCCTCAATCCTCGCTAGATAAATGCATCCTATGTCAGTGTTGTGATGTTTTTAACAAAGTACCACCCAAAGAAGCAATTATATTCAAGCGTTTAATGAAGTTTGTAATTATCAGGAGCATGTAGTGAGGCAAAGTTATACTCCAGATTTTGAAGGTTTAACAATTGTTTTTGATTTGTAAATTGTGTAACAAGAAAGGGTAGTTCATATTCTGTGTGTCTGGTTGCTTACATCAGCGAAATGAGTGCATGTAACGGGAAGTTAAAGATGGTTTAATTTGGACTTGGGACAGCACATGTAACTAGCCAGAACATTACAGAGATACATGAAAAGACTGAGCCCAGTGTGATGTGTGAGATTCAGAAATATGCAGACTCAGCTTGTTGTGTGATTGAAGAAGTTCTCCATAGCATATTTTCAAGTAACTAAAGTGAGCAGGAAAAAGGAATCATCTTTAAAAAAAACAGTACATTTGTGTGTATAGGATATTACACAAAAGATTTGTTAATCTATATAATGCATGCCTTGTTAAACGTTATGGGCTATATCAGTTATTTTAAAGAAGTATATGCAGATAATAAAAAAGAGACTAGCATGTATTGATTGTATTGATTTAGATGCAATAGGACACTTTTTGTCAGTGTTTTTTTGTACTAACGGTGACCGTTTGTTTTGTGTTTCTCTTTAGGGCCCAGGCTCATACATCATGAACTACTTCATGTACATTTACTGGGCTCTGTCCTTCGCCTTTCTGGCCGTCTGTCTCGTCAAAGTGTTTGCTCCTTACGCCTGTGGGTCAGGGATCCCCGAGGTGAGAATGGCACAACAACCATGAGATCTAAATATATAGTAGGGTTTAATTTCTACTTTACTATGTCCCTTGAAAGTATTTTTTTGTGGTCAGTAGACACTAAATCCATATTAAAGATGTTTTCTCATTCACAAAGAGATTAGGCATGTGTCATATAATTATAGGCTCATCCCATAATTATTTTGTGCATTGAGTCATGAAAATATTTGGTTAATTAGTATTTTTCCTTTTATATTCTTTGACATTTGCAAAAACACACCCGCATCATCTTTGTTCAATCACACAGTACAAATTTAATCCACAACATAACCATTTTGTGAATGAATGACGTGGGCCGCCTTTCTTTTGAAACTAGTCTGTGCATTGTTTCTGCAGACAGCTTCTATTTAATTTGTCCTCTCTGAATTCATTAGAAAACACACAGTGGGTGTCTGTAAATCTTGTTGTAAGTTGCTTTTATCAAGCACTTTCTGGGTCCTTCACGGTCAGTTTGTGGTTTGCTTTTGAGCCCTTGAAGTGGCTCAATATTTTCAACTCAGCAGGCAACAGAGAGATGTTACGGTGCTGTGAAAAAGCCATTTTGAAGCAAGGGAGCGACCAAAGATTTTAAACCGTTTCTTGTTGGTTGCTATGAGAACTGGAAAGCTGCTCCTCAGACATTGGGACTTTTTTATTTTGTGGCTTTTAATTTTTCGACAGTAGTGGAATATATAAAAAGGACTATGAAGAGCTTTGTGTTGGCTAGATGACGACTTAGAAACAAATACTGTGTCTTGTCCATGGTGAGCTTTCTTACCTGGGATTTCACTGCACTGCATCTACTGAATATGTCTCCAGCCCTGAGCAGAGTTTATGCGATAAACGCGATTAATAACAGAACAACTATTTATTCAGAAGCAGAAGGAAATATTTAATATGAGATTGCTTTTGAGTTCACTTCACTTTCTTTCCATTGGGGAAGTAGTTGCACACAAAAAAGCAATACGAGTTCAATAAATGTTTGTGTCTGTCACTCTTTCTGTATACTAAAGTTTAAGTAATAGTCCCCTAAGTATGACTGTCTAAAACATATTATGAGAAAGAATGATTAAATATAAATATTCTAATCAAAAACATTTGTACGGAGTGACATTAATTGAAGAATCCATATGTTTCCTGTTTCGTGCAATCTGAGCTGTGTAGGTTGATCTGAACAGACTCCTCTGTCGAACAAAATAGACCGGCTGCGTATCTCCGGCACAGGGCAGAGCTGTGGAGGCTGTGGAAACTCTCTTATTCACTTAAACTGCAGCATATTTACTGCGGAGTCACATGCAGTGGAAATTGAGGGTTAGAACTTAATAGCATCAGTAAAAAGACAGGCTGGTATTTACTATGACATAATGAACTGACATATAGAAACTAGGATTGTGCAATTAACCAGAATTTAATCGTGATTACGATTTTGTCTCTTAACAATTACAAAGTCTATATAATTGAGAAAAAACTATTAAATTAAATTGGACTCTGAGTGACGCGCGTGCTCTTTATTTCCATGACCTCTGGTCTTTGCCCATGTTGTCCAGTGTCTTGTACTAGGCTCTATGAATCCATTAACACAAATAAATGACAAAACTACTCTTCCTTGAGAGGTTATTATTTTTGGCAGTACATGAATGATTCTTTTAAATAATCGTGGATTCAATTATGACCTAAATATTTGTGATTATGAATTTTTCCATAATCGAACAGCCCTAATAGAAACACCATTAATGTAAAGGATAATTTATTTCAAACTACATAGACTGTGGTATTTCACTTGATGTCACAAGGAGCACCTCCCTTCTGTTATTACAGTAATGTCACTAAAAAAAATAAAGGATAGAAGCTAAGTTTAACTATGTCCAAACGAGCCTCCTTTTAAGAGAAAGTTTTTAATTAAGAATTAACAATCCTCCTTCTCCAGCAGTGCAGAGTTTGTCAAGTCTGGGCCGACTGTTTACTTTGAGCTTTGAATAGGAAGTAGTGGTTCTTCTGATGGGCAAACACAACGCAACAGTTTTGTTTTGACATTTTGACGTTATATGATATTAAAAATAAAGCTTTGATGTTATGTACTTGATATAACATCTTACTCTGTACTAAAAAATGATCCAACCTCTTTTCTTTGTCTGTCTTCCACAGATTAAGACCATCCTGAGTGGGTTTATCATCAGAGGATACCTGGGCAAGTGGACCTTGATGATAAAGACCATTACCCTGGTTTTGGCGGTGGCGTCCGGTCTGAGTTTGGGTAAAGAGGGTCCCCTGGTCCACGTGGCCTGTTGCTGCGGGAACATCTTCTCTTACCTCTTCCCCAAGTACAGCAAGAATGAGGCCAAGAAACGAGAGGTGAGAGCAGGTGACACAGAGGCCATGTTGCTAAAGTAAATTGTGTAATTTTCTGAGGCGTGTTTCATTCGTTGACCAGGTCCTCTCTGCGGCCTCGGCTGCTGGTGTCTCTGTGGCTTTTGGAGCGCCCATCGGGGGAGTCCTCTTCAGCTTAGAGGAGGTATTGCAGTCTCAAAGTCAAAGTGCCGTTATTTGATTAAGAACATTGTATAGATATCCTTACAAAAATATTAGGAGTTTTTGTTTGTTTTGTTGTGGGGATTTTAGACTAAAACTAGATTAAGGGGAAAAAAGACAGCCAACAAATGTGTTTTTAATTCAGGGTTCGTACAGTCATGGAAAACCTGGAAAAGTCATGGAATTTTAAAATGCAATTTCCTGCGCCAGCCTATCTACATATCTTCATTTGCTTTTAAAAAATGCATTCTGAGCCAACTTACCAAGCATAATTATCTTTTAATTACTGGTGTGTAGACTTTAAGTCAGTAAAATTAGCGGAATAATGTATTTCCCAATTATTTTTTTTTCCCCTAAAGATTTTTTGTGTTTTGGGGCCATTTCTCGCTTCACGTTTTCAACAAATATACATATTTATTTACACACAGTGGTTTTTTTAACTCATCTTACAGCCACTTACTATCCAAAATTATTATTGTTGATAATAATAAAAACTTAATATACTAAAATTAACAACTTTTTCTGAACAATAGTTGGCTGTAAGATGAGTTTAAAAAAATAATGATAGTGAGTAAAACTTAAAATTGAAAGTTTTTAGACATGAACTTTAAATTAGGTGAACAAAAAATATTAGTTATTTTAAAGTCATTTCGGTCATTCGGATCTTGGGAATAAGTAAAAAGTTTTGGAAAAGTCATGGAAAATTCTTGGTAAAAAAGTGTATGTTAATTCTTAAGACAACATCCTATATTTGCTTTGGACTTTGACTAAACTAACTACTAACTTAGCACCAACCTTTACTTTAACCAAATCTGTTTTCCTCTCTCTCAGGTGAGTTACTACTTTCCCCTGAAGACGCTGTGGCGCTCCTTCTTCGCTGCTCTGGTGGCCGCCTTCGTGCTGCGCTCCATTAACCCTTTTGGAAACAGTCGGTTGGTGCTGTTTTACGTGGAGTACCATACGCCCTGGTACCTGTTCGAGCTGATCCCCTTCATCCTCCTCGGGGTGTTTGGGGGTCTGTGGGGGGCTTTCTTCATCAGAGCAAACATCGCCTGGTGCAGACGCCGCAAGTCCACAAGATTTGGTAACTACCACTACAATAACTTTACATTCACTGATAGGTTTGGGACTATCCTCTGCATCTTTTTCTCTCATACAAACTGACTTCATGTTCTCTTTTACTACATACATCAATGTTCTCTCTGGTCTTCCTCTTGGGCTCCTGGAAGCTCTAACCTTAGCATCCTTCTACCCATTAGTGCTGCAACAACCTATTGATTATAATTGATTATTGAAGTAATTCACAGCTAATTTAGTCATCTATTAATCTGTCGCTCTCTAGACTTTGAGACATTTCCTGTGCTGAGAGAAGAGGGTTTATTACAAAGACAGAGCAGTAAAGCTATAGAAGCTGTAAAAAAGAATGTACATTTTGTGTTTTTGATGAAAAAAAGGTCCCTTTGTATATATGCTCTACCCAAAAGTGGCATACTTTTACAGCTTTGTCTGGGTCAAATTTAGTAGTATTATCACCAATTTTTTACAGGAACTATAAAACACCTTGCATTTTTAAGCAGTAATGTCTTTGTTAGACCAATAGATCGTCATGCATAGTTGCAGCCCTACTTACCCATATATTCACTAACCCTCCTCTGTACACGTCCAGACCATCTCACTCTGGCCTTTCTGACTTTATCGCCAGAACATTTAACATGAGCTGTCCCTCTGATGTTTTTATTCCTAATCTTATCCATCCTCGTCACTCCCAAAGAGAACCTCAACATCTTCAGCTCTGCCCCCTGTCTTTTCCTCAGTGCTACTGTCTTGTACACCTTTCCATTCATTCTTGCTTATGTATTATTAAAACTCTCCTCATGTTCCTTTCAGGGAAGTACCCAGTCCTGGAGGTGATCCTGGTCGCGGCCATCACAGCAGTGGTGGCCTTCCCGAACCCTTACACCCGACAGAACACCAGCGAACTGATCAAAGAGCTGTTCACAGACTGCGGCCCGCTGGAGTCGTCCCAGCTGTGTCAGTACAGGAGCCAGATGAACGGCAGCAGGGCCTTCACGGACAACCCGAACCGACCGGCCGGACCAGGGGTGTACTCCGCCATGTGGCAGCTCTGTCTAGCGCTCATCTTCAAAATCATCATGACCATATTCACTTTTGGACTCAAGGTAAGAACCAAGAAATAGATTTTTTAAGTTAACTTTTCAATAATGCTGTCTGCAGTGATAATGTTGCTGATTGCACAACCACATGCAATCAGCAACATTGGGGTGGCAGTAGCTCAGTCGTGGGTCAGCGGTTCAAGCCCCATTCCCGACATTGCATACTGTCGTTGTGTCCTTGGGCAAGACACTTCACCCACCTCGCCTGTATGAATGTGTTAAGTGTGATTGCGTGTTTGTGGTGGTCGGAGGGGCCGTAAAGCGACTGTAAAGCGACTTTGAGTGTCTAGTAAAGCGCTATATAAAACTAATACATTATTATAATTATTACATCTGACTTCTCAGTTTTTGCATAGTGTTAAAAACTATGGTAGCTCTACAGAGACACATTGTTGTCCTTGAAGACCAGATGATAACACAAATTCTGAAAATGTTGGGCCATTTTTTAAATATGAATGAATGAAAACTGAAAGACTTTCTAATCACATGAGCCAATATTTTATTCACAATAGAACATAGATAAGACAACAAATGTTTACACTGAGAAATTTTACACTTGTGCACAAAATGAGCTAATTTCAAATCTGATGTTTGTCACAGGTCTCAAAATTGTTGGAGCAGGGGCAACAAATGGCTTAAAAAGCAAGAAATTTTAAAAAGATTCAGCTGGGAGAAGATCTAGCAACTAATTAAGTTAATTAATATGAGATCTGTAGCAGGCATCAAATTTGAAATGAGCTCATTTTGTGCATAAAAGTGTAAAATTTCTCAGTTTAAACATTTGTTGTGTTATCTATGTTCAACTGTGAATAAAATATTGGCTCATGTGACTTGAACATTTAAATAAAAATAAATAAATACATTTAAAAAAGGGCCCAACATTTCCAGAATTTGGGTTGTATGGGTTGTAATTCGTTAGGCTTCATGCAGAGTGGAGAGTTTGGAAAGCAACAAGAAAATCTTTTTTTTTTTTTTTCCCAAGCACTTTTTTTTCCCACATCAAAAATATTTAAATCATAAAAAATAGCCTTTGTTTATGATTTTTAGGATGTCATATTGTGTATTTGTATGCTCTATCCTCACACTACAGCCTCTCTTCGTCTCCTCCTCTGTCCAGGTCCCGTCGGGGCTGTTCATCCCGAGTATGGCCATCGGAGCAATCGCTGGGAGGATCGTGGGCATTGCAGTGGAGCAGCTGGCCTATTACCACCACGACTGGTTCCTGTTCAAAGAGTGGTGTGAGGTGGGAGCCGACTGCATCACCCCGGGACTCTACGCCATGGTGGGGGCAGCCGCCTGTCTGGGTGAGTCGGTACACGAGTTTACACTACTAGACCATTAATGATTGTATGCCAAAGTAGCCTACAGATAATCTGAAGACAAACAGGAATATAAGAAATGTTACAATAAACTCTGAGCTTGTGCCGTTTTAGTGGTTCACTTGGCAGAGGTTGTGTCATTAAAGCAGGGGAGCTGGGGTTCCAGTTCTGGTGTAGGGCCAGCTGTTTTTCTGTTGGGACCTCTACTTTCTTTTCGAAAGCAGGACAGTCTGGTTCCTCACTCACAGTGAACCAGCTCTCTCCGGTCAATTTGGAACAGGCCTATCGCAGCCATTTATCTGCAGCGCGTCTGAATAAGAAAGCCAAGTAAATTTAATAACCTCTCTGACCTGATTAATGGTGTTTAGTGCTTTTCTTCGTCACCTCTTGATCCTCCTCAAGTCCACGTTGTTGTTCAGTTCTTTGTGGGATTTTTTTCTTTGTCTTGTTTCCGTTTTAACCGCAGTAAAGTCCTATTGACGTCCAAAATTTCGACCACATTCAAACAAGTCTTTGTACAGATGGCTTCTGCTGCTATCTCTGTTCAAAAATGAGCTCATTACATGGCGTATTCTGGTGTTTTATAGAAAAAACAGCAAGAATCATCCATTTTGCTCACAGGTCAGCGGTGTGCTGCCCTTCTTTTCTCTGATTGTTAACTCCATCTGTGATTGTTCCACCACAAAAAACAAACTTATGCAAAGGGATACCAGACTAACTTCTTTGTATAGAATAGGAAAAGAGTTTGCCTGGCTTTTTAGCTCAGTGTTTTCTGTCCAAATAAACCTCAAAATGCCCGAAAAATATATTTAAAAAAGCTTCTTGTTACCTGAAAAACAATGTTGTGCTTTTATGTCAAGCCAGAGCTTCAATAAACATGATTTATTTTCCTTTCAGGTGGTGTAACCCGAATGACCGTCTCCCTTGTCGTCATTGTGTTTGAGTTGACCGGGGGCCTGGAGTACATCGTCCCACTGATGGCTGCGGTAATGACCAGTAAATGGGTCGGAGATGCGTTTGGCCGGGAGGGGATCTACGAAGCCCACATCAGGCTGAATGGATATCCGTTTTTGGACGCTAAAGAGGAGTTCACGCACACGACTCTGGCCCGGGAGGTGATGAGGCCCCGGCGCAGCGACCCCCCTCTGGCCGTACTCACCCAGGACGACCTGACGGTGGAGGAGCTGCAGGGCGTTATCAATGAGACCAGTTATAATGGTTTCCCAGTGATAGTCTCCAAAGAGTCGCAGCGACTGGTGGGGTTCGCTCTGCGCAGGGACATCACCATCGCTATAGGTGAGACAAAAATTTATGTCACTGAGTAGGGCTGCACAATATATCACAAAATTATTGTTAATGCAATATTAGCAAATGCAATATCCATATTGCGAGAATCAAAATATATCGCAATAATGCTGTGCTCTTCCATCTGACAGAAGAATAATTTTCCAACCAGAGCCTTAAAAGAAAATATGTTGAGACTAAATAAAAATGTTTTAAAAAGTACAGTTTTAGTGGTAATTTCCTTAATTTAGTCAAAATTTAGCCTTGTTTTGTTCCTGGTTTAGTCTGTGTAAAGTTTAGCATTTTGTCACTGTTTTGACTTGTGATTACGGGGACTTACATCTTTGTTTTAAGTGAATTTAACTTACTATGTCAGAAAAGTAGACCCTATTTTAAAATTGTAATATTGTTATTATTAACAGTTTTCATCATGGTTATCGAATATTGCATGTTTTTTCCATATCGTGCAGCCCTATCGAGTCATTCAAGACTTTATTGTCAATTTCTCCATATGTTCACAGGACATGCGTACAGGGAAATCTAAATGCTGTTTCTGCTCCTAAAATCAGTGCTATACATGCAGTAAATGTATAAAAAAGGCTGACAATAAAATAACCTAACTACTATTAAAAACCTAACTAAATCTGTTTCCTTTCTGTAGAAAACGCTCGCCGTAAGCAGGAGGGCATCATGTTGAACTCGAGGGTGTACTTCACACAGCACGCCCCGACGCTCCCGGCCGACAGTCCCAGGCCGCTCAAACTGCGCTCCATTTTGGACATGAGCCCCTTCACCGTCACCGATCACACACCGATGGAGATTGTGGTCGACATCTTCAGAAAACTTGGTCTGAGGCAGTGTCTGGTCACACACAACGGGTAAGAAAAAATAAATAAAAATGGCATAGAAAATATTTTGCGATGGTTCACAACACAAGACTTTCTATGGTATTCTTGCACTAGTTGTTATTGTGTCTCAACTCATCTAAGCTCAAAATAATTATGCACAAAATCATGTAGACACTGGTTTTTGGTGTTGCATGCGCTCATAGATCTAATCTGCATGGTCTGGCCTAACCACTGTGCTGCACTTCCTTCACTCCTCCACTGAGCAAAACTAACTAAATCCAAGCAACTGCATAACAGGGGCCAAGTTAAAAGAGAAATAAAGGTTTCTGTTGAAATAAAAAGTGTTTGGAGTTGAACAAAACAGACAACAGCTGCAAAAATGAACACTCTCAATGGCAAGAGGCTCAGGCTGTAGTTTAACCAAAAGCCCCCTGCTGGTTCAATGTTGCAATTACAAAAGTCACGTTCTTCAGGAGGTTAAAGTTAGACAGAGATTTCTTTAAAACCATAACATTTATTTTAAAATCATCATCCATTTTAGATCATTTTAAATGTTATTGTGTTATTTTTATGGTGCTGTGTTAAGGTCAAATGCAAACTAAATGAAGCCTAGAGCTAAAATATTTATCACTTTACTTAAATCTAAGAAACGCTAGATTTTATCATACATTTAATTTAGGTTTTATTTTTAATGCTGCACAGCAGGAGCATTGCTGTGACCATTAGAAGTTTGTCCTTCAATTCAAATTATTCTGTTCTCACAGTCGGCCTGAAGTCACTTTCTTAGCAACGCTTGTCCCAAAGGGGCAAACAACGCATATTGGGATAATGAAAGCCCTGATAAAACATCAAGGAATCTCTTTGCTATAAACTAAGTGACCTGGGCTTGAGAGCAAATGCCTGAACATGAACTATATTTGAGCTAATACTTTTGGAAATATAGTGTAGCAGGAGGGGAAAACAACCCAAAGAAGTTTATTGTTTGCCCCTTCGTACCATGTTACTTTGGCATAGGTGAGCAAAATTCCCAGATGTCCAAACGTCAGAATGACGACTTAGACATTTATTTTTTATTTTGTTCACGATTGTTCAAATAGGTATAATAATTAGGATACCTGTTATCATATCATGCAATAACTTTTTTATACTTGTTAGCACATATACATATACTTACCTATACATTTTCATTTATATATATATTTTTTTAAGTTTTAAAGTTCTGTAATAGAGGAAAGATTTCTATCATACAGTAACATTGGATGTTTATCTAGTTTTATCTAGTTTTACCCTAACACACCATCATAATTTAACATGATTTGGTTATTATTTTGATTTTGATTTAGTTTATTTTGTACATGTTTTGAGTTGCTCCCTGTTATGTTTTGTTCTCTTTCTGTTTTGTTTGTTTTGTTCTGTTCTGGGGCTGTTTGCCGATAACACGTGTGTGTTGCAGGATTGTGTTGGGCATCATCACAAAGAAGAATATTTTAGAGCATCTGGAAGAGGTCAAGCAGCGAATCGAGCCCCTGGTGACTAGCTCTTCCCACTCTGGACCCTGTCTCTCTGCCTTTAGGCCTCTTCAAAAATAGACGCATGAGAAAAACTGGTGTGAAGTCTGCTGACAGTTCCCACTTAAACTTTAGAGCTGTTTTCTTCTTCTGCACATACTCTACTCACTCTGCTGGTCGTGGGTTGGTTTGGTTTGAATTCACCTCTGATAGGTCTAAGATGTAGTGCAGTTATAGTCAAGCTTTTATTTTGAAGTTTTGGACACAATGGGAACTGTCATCCACAATAAACCAACCCATTTTCAGACTTATATCTAGTTAAGCAAATGTTCTGGCAGTTTGCAATAAGTAGCACTGACACTGTTGCTGAAATTAGTATCAACACATTGAAAAGTATAGTTTAGTATAGTTATAGTGTAGCCCTACATGGTCATGCTGTTATATATGGGAAAACCTGATGAAAATATTTGGGGATTGAAGTGGAACTGAGTAGCTTTGGTAGTTTTTTATTTATTTATTTATTGTCGTTTTTGTCTCATTTTCCTCAATGGAGCTCCTCCTGGGTACCCTTCTTGTGTTTGTAAACAGAACGTCTGTGTTTCAGGCTGGTACCGGAAGTTTAAAAAGATGATAATACATTTCTAATGGAGCAATTAGCGCTAGCCACAAAACATCGCAAATTATGAATAATCAAGACGGGTTTTAGCAACTGACAACCACTTGACCTCATGTGAGTAATATCAGAGCCTGTTTTAATTACATTAGCGAGTGTGTGAATGTTTAGCCGTTTTATTTCACGTAGCCATTAGCGTCTGTAATTAGCATTTGAGCTAAAACCTTGGTAATTTCCATTTCTTAATTTCAGTGCTCCACAGGCAGAACAGAGTACAGAAATGTGTCGGACCACAATAGTTTGACATTGTATGCTTAGATTTATTTCATTAATCACCACAAATCCTACTTTTATAAGTTAACTTTAGCAAATGGTACTGACTCAGATCTGATTCATATCAGTTCAGAGTAACTAGTAGTTAATTTTAAATAAATATATAAACAACATTCATTCTTGCTGCCCAAAAATGTTAAAATTTATATTTTTATTTTGCTCCCTTGTAGAAATGAATGGGATAGAACAGTAATCTCGGTACCAGGCTGTGCACAACTTTTTTTTAAATACGTCATTCCTGTAAGGTTTATATTTTGGAGTAAAATACTCTCTCCCTCTCGGCTTTACTGTCAATTTCCCCTCGGCATATTTATATAAAGTATTTTCTAGTATTTTTCTTTTTTTTTTTTTTTTTTTAGTATTGAAAGAACAAATCAACTAAACTGGGGAGCTTTAAAGTTCTCTTTTGCCTTTATAGTCAAACAGTAAAGCACTATGGTCATTTGTATTTTGCAGTACTTGTTTCTAGAATAGTAAATATTGTTAATAAGTTATTGCATTAAATTACATCATCACAAAGCTGGTATGTTTTCAGACTAATAAAGAGGTCCATGTCTG
Source organism: Bostrychus sinensis (assembly GCA_020698575.1). Lineage (NCBI taxonomy): Eukaryota > Metazoa > Chordata > Actinopteri > Gobiiformes > Eleotridae > Bostrychus > Bostrychus sinensis. Next base: position 17,709,826 of record CM036252.1, read on the forward strand.
AAAATGGGGTTGGATATTTTTAGCTTTGCAGTTTTTGCCCTCCTTGTAGCTCTGCTGTGTCAGCTGCATAAAACTAGGCCTGATCTAATGTTATCTTATACCAGAAATTAGCCAGAGTTAGATTGAGTAGCAGCTCTCTGCATGTCGCTCCTGTAGTGGCGAAACTTTATTGAGTGCAGTGTTTTCCCTTTTTCCCTCCCACCTATAGTCACACATTTTATTGAAGACCCTTCAGTAACAGCTTTTTCTTTTGTTTTGTTTTAATTTTGCTCCCCTCGACCTCACTGCTCGGTCCTGGGTCTCCACAGATCGACGGACACTGACGAAACGCCTTAAACGTGACTTGGCGAGTGTGTAGCTGGTAGCCACTTCATTTAGAGAGTGGTATTTTGTTAAAGGGGCCGTAGTGCTGTAGTAGTGACATGATTCATTCCCATCCTTTCCTCTTCATCTGTAGGGAAAGTGAAGACTGTGGTATTGGTTCTGGTGTAGACAGTAGTGTTGTGATCGCAGTATGCTCCTGAAAAAACTTAAACCTAATGCATCTCAGATGTTTCCTGTAAACCAGAGCTGTTCAGCCAGACCCATTCACTTTCTTATTTAGCAAAGTGCATCTATAATTTCTTTTTCCTACCTCACCAATTATAACAAGCTTTATGTACAGGTTAATTTATTTCAGTAGTATCGATGGTAGTTTGATCTAGGGCTCCACAATATAGCGTCAAATTATCGTTACCTCAATATCAGGAAATGCAATATCTGTATCGCAATAATCTAAATATATCACAATAACGCTGAGGTCTAACATCTGACAGAGAGTTGCACTGAAAAATCATTTTCCAACCAGGACCTTAAATGAAAATAGTCATCCATCTTCTGCTTATCCAGGGCCGGGTCGCAGAGGCAGCAGTCTAAGCAGGGACGCCCAGACTTCCCTCTCCCATTTGTATCTGGGATCTTGTCCTTTTGGTCATGACCCAAAGCTCATGACCATAGGTGAGAATAGAAATGTAGAATGACCAGTAAATTGAGAGCTTCGCCTTTTGGCTCAGCTCCTTCTTCATCAAAACAGACCGATACAACGACCGCATTACCGCAGACACTGCACCGATCCGCCTGTCAATCTCACGCTCCATCCTTCCCTCACTCGTGAACAAGACCCCGAGACACTTAAACTCCTCCACTTGAGGCAGGATCTCTCCTCCAACCTGGGGAGGGCAGGCCACCCTTTTCCAGTCGAGAACCATGAAAGTATGTTGTGACTAAATAAAAATGTTTAAAAAGTCCAGTTTTAGTGGTAAGTAGGTAGTTTCCTTAGTTTAGTCACAATTTAGCCTTGTTTTATTCCTGGTTTAGTCTGTGTTAAGTTTTGAGTTTGACGCTGTTTTGACTGGTGAATTAAGGGACTTAACTTTTTTGTTTTAAATGAATTTACCTTACTACGTCAGAAAAGTATGTTGGGCGGCACAATATAGAAAAAAACATTAAAGATTCGATAACTATGTTGAAAATTATGAAAACAATATTTTTGTGATATTTTAAAATAGGGCCTACTTTTCTCACACAGTAAGTTAAATTAACTTAAAACAAAAATGTAAGTCCCTGGAATCACAAGTCAAAACTTAACACAGACTAAACCAGGAATAAAACAAGGCTAAATTGTGTCTAAATTAAGGAAACTACCACTGAACCTGGACTTTTTAAACATTTTTATTCAGTCACAACACTTTTTTTTAAGGCTTTGGTAAGAAAATGATGCTTCAGTGAAAATCTCTGTCAGATGGAAGACCTCAGCATTATTGCGATATGGATATTGTGTTTGCTGATATTGCAATAACGATAATTCTTATATTGTGCAGCCCTAATAGTAGGCCCTATTTTAATGTTAATGTTATCACAATATTTGACATAGTTATCGAATATCACATATTTTTCCCATAATGTGCAGCCCTAGTTTGATCTGTGTTTGTGTGAAAGAAAAATGGACGTGACACTTGTGGTTTACAGGGAACAGCTCCTCTGTCCCTTCACTGTCCCCCTTGGGCTCTGAGGTCTGTGCCTGGAGTCTCAAGTTTTTGTAGAGTTTGTCCAATCCATGCCCAATGTTTCTTGCTACTTAGACAATCACATCTAGGCCTTTTTCTCTCATTTAGACCTGGGTTTGCTTTATAAATATCACAGACCTATATTTTTCCAGCTCATTTGATTAAAAAAAGTAAGCTGTACATAACACGAAGTCTGTGCTATGCTCCTGTCTGCTTTCTCAAACTTGGGCTATGCTGACCGCTGATCAGTCTTCTTTAAATGACAGAAAACACAAATTGTTTCTGATTTATGATGATTTTGATTTTATGATGTCCACATGGCATTTTTTAGATCCTGCTTAGAGATGTTTAACTATGTACTCTAGGGGTGTAACGATACGTTTTTGCAACGATACGATATATATCAATTAGAAGTGTTTCGATACAATTCAAGAACGATATTGGCTAATTTGGAACGATATGATCCGACATGATTCCACACCTTTGTATTGATAATCGATACAGCAACTTTATGCCAAAAATCATAAAAGTTTACTCCCAAATGTAGCACCTCAGCTGGGGTTGATAAAGTCCAGCATACTTCATGTGTATCGATATTCACTTCCTAGAAAACGATATGATTCGATACAAGGTCAATGTGTATCGATGTAGTTGTATCATAGGGAAAAAAAATTGATACATCGATATCGTTACTGTATCCTTACACCGCTAATCTACTCCTTTTTGGACAATTAGTGTCTTTTATTAACACACAACATGAAATGGTCTAAATGTTCACCGCCTTTCTCCTTTTGGCCTCTCATCTCACAGTCTCCTGCTGATATTTCCTCACTGACAAATTCATGTTTTTGTTGCGCTAAGTTTTTAATTAACAAATTAACCTTCACATAGCACTAATAAACATTATACTGCATAGTTACTTGCTGTTATTTCCACCATTGCAGGACTTGCCAACAAAAACATGAAGCTGTTTGTCTCAATCCAAAAATGTACTTTTATTTGACTTCCTTCAGTTTTAATCTTGTATCTTTGTCTATTCTTTCTCTTATTTTTTTGCAGGCGGCTTCTTGGTATTATCACAAAAAAAGATATCCTTCGTCACATGGCGCAAATGTCAAACCAGGATCCAGAGTCCATCATGTTCAACTAATCCGGTCTTTCCAGGACCGGGGCCAGGACGAGGAGGAGGAGGAGGCAGTTCTGCTTTTGGACGGATCCAACTCTTGACATTGGTGGACCTAGGTGTTTGTTTGTTTGTTTTTAGCTCTGCAGACCCCTGAACCTTTCGTAATGAGGACCCCTGGTGGCTGCGAGAGGGAAAGACGATTAAAAGAGACTACTATAATTAAATAAAATCTCATTGTGGCTGCTGAGGACACACACAGAGCTCCCGGGTCGAAGGCACAGTCTTTGTACAAACACGCGCACTCTCTTTTTGCACCTGGGACATGCATGCTTACTCCCGTCTACTCCTCCGAACCGTACAGAAGAAGAAGACACAGTTGCACTCTCCATGTGCCTCACCCACTTCCTGTCTCCTGTCGATGTTTGTGGCCTGTGGCGGGGCGGGAGGGGGGATCAAAGGTCACGATGAAACGCAGAAACAATGTCGCGATGAGAGACCGAGAAACCTCCCGGGCGCAAATCTTCTCAAAACTGATCGCTGTAAAAAAAATAAAAAATAAAAAAAACACACACACATCCGTCCTCTATGGGCCGCTTTCACAAAGATGTCCTGGACCAGGCTTTCGTGGTTTAGACCAGTCTTAATTTGGATTTTGGAGAAAAGGTGGTACTAATGATTCATGTTCTCCTTAAAATGTCTTTGTGGTCTTTAGCTGCTCTCAACTTGAAATACATGAACTCGAGTAAGTAAGGAGTAGGTTTGCAGGTTTTTAAAGCATCATATTGGACCCAAATTAACAGGACGGGACAAATTTTATCAATATTTCCAAGCAGTTTATTGTTATTGTGTTACTTATTGTAGCAGATTGTCCTTAATCCTTCACCACAAAAAGACAAAAACAGAATCTGGTTACTGTTTAAAAGCTGCACTGCTCTATTTGCCTTTTATGACACAGTTAAACTTAAGTCGTCTTCAGTTTCTACTTTACTCTGTCTAGCCCCTTCACAAACTCTTACTTTTGGCCTATTTTGTAAGTGACCAATGCAGTGTGTGTGGTCCTGCAAAATACATGAAAACACACTGCTCTCAAACTGACTTATAGTTTGTTAGATAAGATATTTAACAATTAGCATGGACCAAGATTTATTACATTTTGAATGTAAAAGCTAAATGCGTCTGTGTTGTAACTGTAGAGTGGTTAAGCTGTACGCAAATTAACTTTACTTCACTGTTGGTACCAAGTTGGAAACTCAAAAATCGTGAAGCTGCTGTAGTTTAAGTTCTCTAATCAAATTATTCTGTTAGTGTTAACAGAATATTAAAGATGGTAACCATTGAGTGCAAAAATGGTACATTACTGCTCAACAACTCAATTCACTGTTGTTTTTAAATACACTGTAAAATAAATGTTGGTACAAGGTTAATTTGGGCAGTCAACCTTCATACCTTTTGGTTAATAAATCTGTCACCAGGCTAACAAAAAAACTCAGAATAGCCTAAAATAACAGATTAGGTCAGACAAAAGCTAGATTATATTTCTGTAAACTCATCTAAAATCCTTTGAAAACTTAAATTAAGGCTGGTCTAACTTTAAAGTCCGGAGATCTAGAGTCATTTTGTGAAAGTGCTTCCAGATCAAAATAACATTGTTTACCTGTGAAATATATAAACGTGTGTGAGAGCGAGAAAACGTGTGTGTCTCATCGCACCACTACATTCCAGCCTGGTTACTATGGCAACCGAGAGAGGACCCCCCCCGCTTTCCATCTGACCTTTGACCTGGTCCTCATCATGGCTGCCCGACAAAACGAGACTGCTTTAACAAGTTTGTGTGTGAATGTGTTCATAGAAAAGCACTGCGTTAGGGTTTTTTTTTTGGGGGGGGGTCTGTGTGTGGTTTGGGCCTTTCACAGCGGACAGGAACTGAGTCAGTAGTGGTCTAACCTAATCCTAACCTGACCAGTGTGTTCGTAATGCAAAAAATAAATTTGTGTTAATTTGGGCCAATTGAAAATGAATAAAAAATGCTTCCCAGGTGGCATTTAGGACCCAGGCTGTATTCTGGACATCCCTGCTTTATGTCCCTTTGATATCTGCCCTCTAGAGGAGTGGAGGAGTAACTGTACACTGTTATCTATTTTGAAATATCGTAACCACTGCTCTACTCCAGCTATTCCCAAAGTCAAGAATGTCACCGTCCCCTTAATTTCCAAACCATATTCAAAAGTCATATTTTTCTCCATAGATTTCTATAAAAAAAAAAGTTACAGAAGCACTGACTGATGGCTAAAAGTAATCTTTTTAAACAAGTATATGACTGTACTTCATTTCAAACTCAATTTCTTTTAATGTACTTAATATAGAAAACCTCTGGGTTCCCCCCTGCAGTACCTTCATGGACAGTAACTTTTTAAAACTCTTCTTTAGCAGTAGTAGCTTGATGCTTGCACATAACGCATTTTCTATCATTTGCGTTCTAACTAGAGCCCTCTATTCACATTTGTCAAATTTAAGACTTTTTTTAAATACATTTTTAAGCTTTTTTCAGCTTTATTTGATTGTGCAGTCGAGATTTGACAGGAAATCATGAGGTAGAGAGCAGGGAGATACATTCAGCAAAGTGTCAGAGTCAGGACTGAGCTATACCACGGCAACTTTAGGACATTTTTAAAGCACTACTGTTTTAAGCGTTACGTTAATCCAGACCTAGACTAAAACCAGCAAAAAAGCCAGACCTCTAGTCCAACTTGGCACATGAGAAACTGACCTTTCTAAATCATTTTGTCCAGACTAGACTTGTTTTCAAAATGTACTTTCTTTGACACTAAAATTGCTGTCTTTCTACCACACACAGCCCTGCCTCTAAAAAACCCGAACCACTGCTTCTTACAAACAAAAAATGTCCTTTGTGAAGGTGAAACATGAAGTCTTTTTGGGAGAGTGTTTCGAACCCTGAGCCAGACTGAGCTGCAACTAATCCTGAATGCTTGTAACCTGCGAGATCGACTTGTTTTAGTCCGAAGGCGAGTAACTGTGTAGCGTGTGTGTTTGTGTGTGAGGAAAAAAGGAAAAAGTGTCTAGAGATTGAGTTAAACTGCGCACTATTGTTACAAACCAAGTCACATCTGCTTATCTCGAGCTAATCTTCTTAATATTTTTAAATACATGAATGAACTTGGAGCAAAACTGGATTTATCTCCTCAAGTACATGCTATTTCTGCACTATTTTGTGAACTTTTTTTTTTTTTTTTTTAGAAAATAGCAGGAAATATTGTTAAAACTGTTCATAAAACACACTCCAGATTAAATGTCCCCTATTATGCTAAATCAACTTTTTTTTTTAGCTTTTAACCAAGTTATAATGTTGTTTCCACCTCAGTCCTGTTGCTGAGCCCATCCAAAACAAAGCAGTCAGCTAAATAGCCTTTTTATGCTCCACCCAGTCTCCTTTTTTGCCAGCAGAGGGCGACAGACACCTAATCCAAGTGTTCCCTGCAAAGTTAAAGCAACATCTCCCCAGAAGACAACATGCATATTAATTTTAAGTTGTAAAATGTGAAATACTAATGTGAAGGTGTCCAAAGCTATTTCAAAAAGCATAATATAGGACCTTTACATAACATAAGTTGTCATTATGGGCCGACTGCAAGCATTTGGAATAAGTTTGTTAGTTTAAAACCTTGTATTGGACGCAAACTAACAGGAGAGGACAAATTGTAAGCATTTTGTTCTTGTTTTGTTGCTTATTGTAGCAAAATGTTATCAATCCTTCACTATACCAAGAGAAAAACATAATCTGGTTACTGTTTAAAAGCTTCATTTGCCTTTTAAAACCTAACATGTCTTCTGTTTTTACTCTGCTCTGGCCGTTACTACTTTTACTTTTGACCTCTTTCGTAACTGACCCATGCAGTGTGTGAAGGTGCTTTTGTTCTGCTTTTGCCACATCTGCGAACTGTTGCTTAAAGGAGAAGTGAAAGTTATTTCTTGTCTATTTTTTGCAGTCATTCTGATTTAAGGTATAAAAAACCTCAGCCAACAAACTCAATCAACATCTACAAAGCTGTTAAAGGCTCTACTCTGGCTGTAACTACAACACTACTGTGTACTCTTAAGTACTTTTGCAGTAATACAGATTGTGACAGACATATAACTCATTGGATATTATAATTTAGTATTTTTAGGTCATTATATCCAAACATTACTCTGGATCTGGGGTCACCACAGCTAATCATCTGGAGTTCTCCTTTTTTGAATTTCCTGCTTTTATTAAAAAAACCTTCAAAATCTGCTTCTGCCCGAGCATTTACCCCTGTACTGATTTCTAAAGTGCTAATATGAATGAAGGGAAGTGTGACTGAACATTAGCACCTTATATTGTGGCAGAAGTGTGTTTTTGTCCCACTAAAAAAGGCATCTGTGTAAAACCAGTGGCGTTGCTGAATAATAACACGTGTTTTCATACTGATCTCGATGTTTTTTCCTTTTTTTAATTTATGAATAGTGTCGATAGAGTTGTGCATTAAATATGAAGAGTTTTATGTATGATTATTACATTGTTTGATTGTACATTGACAAAACAAAAATATGTAAAGATTAAAATTTTGTTTTAAATTAAAAGCAAAAAGAATCAACTTGCCCCTGGTGTGGTGCGTCTTCCTGTTTATTAATCCTGACTTCAGCTCGGGCTAGGACTGCATCAAACACAGGTCATACACTTTTTTACCAAGAATTTTCCATGACTAAATTTCCAAGACCTGATCAATGACTTGTGTTTAAATAGTATTCAGAAAGTCCAATGTGGTGCATTAGAAACATACTTTTGCTTTTGGAAATTAGTCAGTTGAAAAAGAAAAAACAGTTGTGGTTTCTTCCCCCAGAAATATATTATTCCACTAATTTTACTGACTTACAGCCCTCACCAGTGATTAAAAGATAATTATGCTACAATAGATATAAACTAATCATCTGTGCTGTGTTAAAGCATTACCAAAGCCAAAAGAGCCAGGGACCAGCAACCTTTTTTTTTTTGGAAATATTCTGACAAAAAATAGATATAGGTCACTTTTTCCTGCACTGAGAAGAAGACTGCGTTTCTACTGAACCCTTACATTTACCAACTGTTACTCAGACTGTTTAAATTTCTAAAACTTTCCAAAATTCCATGACTTTTCCAGGTTTTCCATGACTGTTTGAACCCTGATAGTATGTTTCTGATTTTTTAATAATATCACCACTTTTTGACACGGTAGTGAAGAAATTACTTAACATTAGGTCATTGTGCCGACAAAGAAGACTTTGAACTTTGTGCCACTTTTTGTTTCATGTCCATAAGCCCAGTAACGGCAGAGATATTAGCCATAAACCACACGAACAGCAGCAGATTCTACCAAAAAACTCTGACCTGCCCCCAGCTCACATTTAAACTACAGGGCCTTTAGAATTCTATGACATCATCTGAACGCAGCCTATTAAAAACTACAGGCCTATCGAATTTTGTGATGATGTCATAACATTCTGTTTGCCTTTTATGGTAGAGCCTGTTGTGTTGATATTCAGATGCTTTGTCTCCATTTATCACTTTTATGCAAAATCGACTTCTTTAGCTTTTAACCATATTATAATGTTTCCACCTCAAAAACATACCTGGAGCAGTATTTTGTTACATGTTTGAGTAATATATAATTTAGGTCCTTTACAGTGGGGGAAGAAGTACTCCATTTTGTTACCTAAGTTAAAGTACAGATAAAGAGCAAATATTTACTCAAGAAGAGTATCACATGGAAATTTCTACTCAGGTAAAATATAAAAGTACTCACTTTTAAATGTACTTGTGAGTATTTCACACAGACTCATGAATGTGTCCTAGATGCACTCCCTGTCTGTCCTGGGAGAGGATCTCTCCTTCAGTTGGGCTCCATAAGGTTTCTTCTTTTTTCCCACAGCTGGTTTTTTTTAGGAGTTTTTCCTTACCGAGAAGGAGGGTCTAAGGACAGGAGTGTCCTGGGTCTGTTTAGTGTAGTTATTGTTTGTGTTGTCTGATTGTGTGTTTATGTTTGATCAACTGTTGTGAAGCCCTTTGAGGTGACTTTTGTTGTGATACTGGGTTATACAAATAAAACTGAATTGAATTGAATTTAATTGAATTTTGCTGATTTCAGATGAAATGAACAAACTGGTGCAGTAGAAGAGACTGAATCTGTCGCTGAGGTCTCTGTCTTTATTATTCTGACACGAGAGATACACTAGGACTTGTTTATAATGGTGTTGGCCCTGTTTGCTGTAGTTAATTATCTTTTTTGTATAAGATATTTATTCTGTTCACTCAAGTTATCTTCTTCAAATGACTTTAGGGGCTCCATATGAGAGAGACTGCCAGACTTATTATTAGTTCAAAATGATCTGTTTCTCAGCTTCCAGCATTTATATATTTTTTAAGTTATGTCATGTTTTTATGTTACTTACTTTTAGAATTACCCTCATCCTACAGTCAAAACATGGCTGCCAGAATTGCCATTGAAGCACCTGCTATGGCCTCTCTAGTGTTCTATCTCTATGATTCAAATATTACATCCATTTTGGTATTGCAGTATTGAAAACAGTTATCACATACATTTCCTTTTCATATTTGATGTATGTTGTATGTAAGGTGTGACTTTAGCTCCTGGCGCTGCAGACAGTGACACAGAAAGTGTCCTTTGTAAAGTGCGTCGTCACAGTGTCCACAGGTTTGAGGTAACGTGAGAAGGCTTGTTGTGTGTGAAGATAATTGATGTCCCCTCTGCGGTGTCTTCTTACTGCTCATCTATCATTCATGGCTCTGTCTGACCGTGAGGCAGCTTTTCCTCGGGCTCAGAGCCAAGGTTTGTCTCTGTACTCCGGCCCCAGCAAAGTCAAAACCCTGGAATTATACTGAAGAATGCTCAGTTCAACTTTCATTAAGACCCACTTCTTCGCCCCTTAAGTGGACTCTTGGTCTAACTCTCTCTGTCCTGTCTCTAAACCCAGCGGACCCACCCAGAGCAGGGGTCTGCCACAGTCACCAAAAGCATGCTCACAGGGGAAATGTTCTGTCTAAAACTAAACTCAAGAGTATGGTCTTGTAAGATGCACTTTCCCCTTTTCTTTTTCATTTTAACAGATCCATGTTGTTCATTAAAGCCTACTTTCTTTTTGAAAGCCGGAGAGTCTGGCTTTTTGATCGCAGCCAAGTGTTTATCTCCAGTGGATTTGGACCTGGCCAATCACAGTCGTTTATCTGCAGTGCGTCTTACAAATACAAAGATAATCTACTATCGGAAATATCCAAGCTAATACCAAAGTCATTTTATAACTTCTTTGTCTTGTTTCCATTTGAACAACAATAAAGTCCTGTTGACTTCTGATGTAACAACTACATTCAAACAAACCCACTTTTTCCACAAGTCTTTGTACAATTGGCTTCTGTTGCTTCAGAAATAAGTAAAGAGCTGCTCATAATACGCCTTATTCTGGTGTTTTATGGCAAAACCGGCAACAATTCGCCATGTTTGTTTAGGTTGCAGGTCAGCGGTGCGCTGCATACGTCCCACCCTTTGTTTCTCTGATGGGTTACTCTGCCTGTCATTGTTCTGTCCATAGAAATTAAACTCATGGAGAGATACCAGACTAACTTCTTTGTATAGAATTGGGATAAGAGTTTGACTGGCCAGGCTAGTCGTCCATTACTTTTGTGTCACTTTTAGAGATTCAACTGTGGAACCAAAGCCACCAAGGCCACAAACATTTACAGCAAAACCAAAAGTCAGTTATGATCTTGTAAAACGGTGGAAGCAGCTGCACTGATTGAACTAATGTCTTATGCTAACAAGCATGAGAGAGACACACTTTGTTTTATACACAGCACTTTTTATTCCACTACAAAAGAGGCATTTGAAGAGCACCGGTGAAAGCAGAGTAGCGTCTGTATTGGGCCACTGACTCCGGGCCAAGCAAAGTAAGAAAAAACCTTTTTTTTAGTCCCAGAGAGAGATGGCGACTGTCCGATTTACATGCAAGAGAAATGCAACGGGACTCGGAGGCCTCAGCAGAAGAATTAAGGAGAGTAACTTAAATTGCACACAGAGAGGAAAGTTTAGTTCAAAGAAACTAAAACACACCACAAATGGTAATAATAATAATACTTGTGCAACTTAAATGTAACTACTATCCAAATGAAACCTGGATTTTTCAAGGCTGTACAATCATGAAAATGTGTGGAAACGCTCAAATCCAGCATGCGTCATGCGATCTTAAAAGTACAATGGTGCTGGATTGGTATCTGGATTTTATCAAAGAAACCTCGGGCTGAAATGGTACGAGGACCAGCGTCTTGAGGCAGATTTTTTTTTGAAGGAAAAATCATTTTTTAAGAAGCTACACCTATCAGGTATAACATTATGACCACTGACAAGACAAGTGAATAACACAGATAATCTCTTCATAGTGGCACCTGTTAGTGGGTGGGATATACACCACCTGGATTTAACCAAGCAAATAGGTAAGGGCCCCCCATTGGATAATTACTGCATGGGTGATTATGTTTCAGCTGGCAACAAATGATTTAACCCTGACTGATAGCATCAGCTATGACCAGGTTATTCCATCAATGGATTTTTTCTTCCATATATGGCACAGGGCATATTCCAAGATGACAATGCCAGGATTCATCGAGCTCTTATCATGAAAAGAGTGGTTCAGGGAGCATGAGACCTCATTTTCACAGAGTCCAGACCTTAACCCCATTGAGAGTCTTTGGGATGTGCTGCAGAAGACTTTGTGCAGTGATCTGACTCTCCTATCATCAACACAAGATCTTGGAGAAAAATTAATACAACACTAGATGGAAATAAATGAGGTGACATTGCAGAAGCTTAACAAAACAATGCCACAGCGAATGCCTGCCATAATCAAAGCTGAAGGCGGACCAACAAAATATTAGAGTGTGTGACCTTTTTTTTTTTTTTTTTCTGGACAGGCTGTTTATTGGGCAGCAAGTGATCATTTTGTCCTCAAGTGTAAGGATTTGAGTTTGACAAGAGGCCAAATTGTGATGGCTATAGACGACTGGGTCGGAGCATCTCCAAAACTGTAGCTCTTGTGAGGTGTTCCTGGTCTGCAGTGGTTAGTGGTCTGTTAAAGGCGGTCCAAGGAAGGAACAGTGGTGAACCAGCGACAGGTGAGGCATACGGGGAGCGAAGGCTGAGGCCTGTGGACCGGTCCAACAGACTAGTTACTAGAGCCTGGCCTATATGGATTTTTTTTTTTTTTTTTTGACGCTGATACCGATGTTAAGAAACAACAATAACAAAAAAATACCATTAGGAAAAAGTATTTCAAAGCATTTTTCTTTACGCTCTTGTTTACATGAATATGGCGTTTACAACCCAGGCCACTTTATTAGACTAAACTTATTTTTAAAATGTTGTTGATTGTTATTTATGTTTTAGTGGGCGTTGGTGTGTGGAGTATTATTAGATATTCTATGTATTATATTTATTTATTTTATTTAGCTTTAAATACATTTGTTTAATTTAAATTTAATTTAAACTTGCCATGCAAGTAGAGCATGGAGAGAAATACAATTTTTTGAATTTTTGTTCTATGAGGTTTTATGAGTAAAATATTTTTATTGCCTTTTTGAGCTTTTCAGGCCATGAAAAGGTGATTTGGGGAGTTTCCTATGAAATGCAGAGTAAAAGCCAAACTGCTTGGTAACACACTGAGTTGGCACCAGCGCCTTTTGTTGGACTAATAGCAGAAGGCCATCATTTGCAAGTAAACAGGTCTTATTCTAGCGCACACAGTAAAAATAGCACTGTTTATATCGGCCGGTATCTGCCAGATTTTGGCAGATAACCGATAATTTCCTAACGAGCTACATCAGCCGATAATATCGGCCTGCTGATATATCGGTCAGCCTCCACTAGTTACTGTAGCTAAAAATGCTGACAAAGTTAATGCTGGTTCTGATAGAAAGTTTGTTGCGTAATGGTCATAATGTTATGCCTAATTGGTGTATTAAGTCAACAGTTATATTGATCCACCAAGAGTCTACTTTTTCATACATCTCCTGTTACAATTCTCTGACTTTTACATTAGTTTAATCCCAAGTACATTCAAGATGGAAAAGATTCAGTCAAGAAACTCAAACATGATTGGATAGTGTTTTTTTTGTCTTCAAGTGAAATGCATAGCAGGTTGTTTCAGACATGGCTCTCGTAGAAGACCTGAACGGGAGGGGCGGGTGGCTTGTCCTCTGCCCCGCTCTGTTCGTCCTGGAGCAGAGGGGTAAGGTGCGGTGGCGGAGGGTTATCGTGGAGCAGAGGCTGCTGGGGCGTTTCCTGTTCGATGCTGCAGTAGCCCTCGGCAGCCAATGGGGGGTGCACCGACACCTGTATGGCGATGTGCTGCGGCTGTTCCTGCACCGAGGAGTTGTCCGAGTCGGCGGCGGGGGACTCGCTGCGCTCCCTGGCCCGATCCCGCTCGTGTTTCTCCTGCAGGATGGTGAAGACGTCTCTAGGTCCCATGGCGATGCGTCCAGCTGCATGTCTCATCTCCTCGACGCCGACCACCTCCAAAATCTCCTCCATAAACGTGCGACAGTTCATGATTAGTGGTGGCAGAGGGATGCTACGCGCCAACTCTTCGATGTACCGCGCAAACTCCATCGTCTTAAACTGCGTCACCTTAGCAAGCTCCAGAGTCTTAGTCGACGTTATGATGGGGATACGTTTGGCGATCTCAAAAGCCTTCTGCAGCTTCTCGGCTCCCTCCGTTCGGAAAAACTCGTTGATGGCTTTTTCGGTTTTCTTCAGATGGCTGCTCATCATGCAGAGGCGCGTGACGTTCAGAGCCATGATGATGGTGAAGGTGACCAGGCAGACGACCATGTAGTACACGCCCATGTCCCCGTTCGTGAAGACCACCCGCAGAGTCACGGTGCAGTTGGAGCTGCCGTGGACGTTGGAGGCCATACAGGTGTACTTCCCTCGGTCGGCGAACTCGATGCTGGTGATGTTGAGGACACCGTCGTCCAGTAGCCACCACTTCCCACCTAAAAAACAGACAGAACCATAAGTTTTAAGATTAGTTCATTTCTAATTTCTAAAACAGACAGGTCTATATCTAAGAATACGTTTGGGTTAAACATTTTCAAGTTGTTAGTATTTTGCCCTATCTCAATTAGCCTCGCAAACTCTTTTCCTATTCTCTACAAAGAAACTAGTCTGATATCCATTTGCGTAAATTTCATCTCTGTGAGCAGAACAATCACAGATGGAGTAACCAATCAGAGAAAGGGACGGCGTAATAAAAACCTGTAACCAAATCAAACATGGTGGATTCTTGACGGTTTTGCCATAAAACACCAGAATACGCCGTATTATGAGCAGCTCTGTACTTATTTCTGAACGAGGACAGCAGCAGATGCCAGTTATACAAAGTTGACTTGTGGAAAAAGTGGGTTTGTTTGAATGTGTCCGTTTTGTCGGACATCGGCAGGACTTTGCTGTTGTTAAATTGGCAACAAGATAAAGAAAAAAGTCCCACAAAAGACTGAACAACAACATGGTCTTCAGCAGAATCAACAGGTGCCAAAGGAGTTATTAAACTTGATCTGTTTCTGGATTTGTAAGACGCGCTGCAGATAAACGGCATAGGCCAGTTCCAAGTCGACTGGAGAGAAACCAGACTGTCCTGCTTTCGAAAAAAAAAAAAGGAGAAGCTGCTGCCTAACTCGCCATGGTACAGAAGCATCTTTTCCAACATTCCATAGTCCATTAGGTACTTATAGACTCACTTATTCACCTAAAAATAGCTTATCCACTGTAGTATAGGCTGGTCAATAGATGATGACTATTTTGCTTTAACTTAGTAGTGGGACTCAATAAAAAAAAAAAAATCGAATTAATTACAGGCTTTATAATTAATTAATGGTGATTAATTGCATTTTTATCAAATAGCAATATTTATAGGTCAGAAATAAAATATAGGAGCTTATTTGTATGTTCTGGCGTATTTTAACTTGATTTCAAACTAACACCGCAGTCATACAGCGCAGTAATCAGGGTTTGTGCATCAATCTCCACCTCTCGTGCACATAGTAACGTGTGGCGCGCCTCTTTCTCGTCTCCCCTCCTGTGCTCTGCGTGTGACCTCCGCGTGGACCTGTCCTCTCTGTCCTTCGCCTCTGAACCCAACGGGCTGTCTCCTGTGTGCGTCAGTCAGCTGTGATCGTCGGAGAGACGATGAGAGGCGCCTTGAAGCTGCGCGTTTGAAAGTGAAAGTAAAGTTGTTCTGGCTGCACAGAGGCGGCCACCTCTGTGGCACATTATAACTGTTCACAGCTGAAATCCACTCGCATTTGGTGTTTTGGTCGTGTGGATGTCCAGCCCTGGTTACTGTGCGCCACAAACTAGGTCACTGAGAAAAGTTCTGTGTTGTCACAGACAAGTGCGATTGATTGCATTAATTTTTTTTAACGCGTTAATTCTCTGTAATTAATTAATCGTGATTAACGTGTTAAAGTTCCAGCCCTACTTTAAATATAAGCAGAAAAAAGACGACTATACACTGACAAATCAGAGCTCCCTTGTAGGTACAAACAATAATTACTTGGAGGCCTGCCGACAAGAAATAAACGTATTTATAGTTTCCAAAAAATAGCTCAGGCACTTCCTTCATACACTTGTACTTATATGGCATTTATGAACTTTGCTACGTTGCACAATTGCACTGATGCTGCTAGCACAAAGGAAGTTCTCAACAGCTAAATAAAGTTACATGAACAGAAAATATGCATGTGTCTTTCTTTGTGACAACCATTTACTATACTGAGCTATACTATTTTGCTTGTATGGCACTTTTAAAGTAATGCGTTAAATAAAATCCTTCAATTAATCGCCTTAGAGTAGATATGCAGTAGTCCCTGTAAGTGAAGTCAAAGTTTAATCCTGAAAAATCACCTTTAGGCTCCTATTTCAGTCCAAACTCCACTATTTTCTGCCTACTTCAGAAATCCACCAACCCAGAGGCACAAATTAAACCCCAAACTACGTCATATTTAACCAATAAAAACAATGATTAATGTTCTGACAAAATGAGATAACTGGCTTGTATTAAATGTGTGATAAATGGTGCTTTAAGGGCTAGGTTAGTGAGCTGAGACTGGAGAGCAGCTGTGGCCTTGTTTTTTGAGACACACCTTTAAATATTTAAATAGGTGGTGGTGTGCAAATAGAGCCTGAGTGTTTATGTGGTTTGAGACTTTGGTTGAATTGAACCACATTTAATGCAAAAGTAATGAAGCGTATAAAAAAGCCAAACTAGCTTATAAACTGGTTGTATCACTGGCTATGTTAATATTACATGTAATAAAGTGGCCAACACAAGTCTTGGTATTAGTGCACCACAATATGACAAAAACAGGACATATTTGCCTTAGTACAGTGGTTCTTAACCTTGTTGGAGGTACTGAACCCAACCAGTTTCATATGCACATTCACCGAATCCTTCTTTATTGAAAAATAAAATATTTTTTTCGAATTCAAGACCTAGGTATATGTTTTACTGGTGCACAAAATGAACCGTGCATTAACATCACTGTGTCCAAAGAACAAAACCAATACAATGCATGAACTCACAACAAATCACATATATACCTTTTCACAAAGACATGACCTTTTTTTTAATACTACCACACCAAAATGGTTTTAATTTTTAACCTTATGTATTCCAATAATGAACTTACTGTATTTATGCTATTTATTATTTTAAGGAGTAGTAAAAGAAAAAATTGAACTAGAAATACTCAGGAGACAGTATTGGCCCCATGTCACAATGGTAAAGATAAGGTACCCAGTCTAAAACTATTCATTTATTCCTTTACTAACCCCTTGTGGCTGGAGTTAGTATCTTTGGCCCTATCTCACAAAGGGAAAACATTTCTGCAGTTGTTGATTTGCTGTGTTTTATACACTGACTGACCAAAAAATAAGTCCCCATCTGGATTTAACTAAGCAAATAGGTAAGTGCCTCCCTGCAACTGGTCAGGTCTGGGTTCAGCAGTGCTGTGGGAACAAATAATGAAGTCAGCTGACTACCTGCATATACTGAATGACCAGGTTACTCCAAAAGATTTTTTATTCCCTGATGGCACAGGCTTATTCCAAGATGACAATGCCAGGATTCATCAGGCTCACATCGTGAAAGAGTGGTTCAGGGAGCATGAGACATCATTTTTCAGACATGCACTGCCATCACAGAGTCCAGATCTTAACACCACTGAGAATCTTTGGGATGTGCTGGAGAAGGCTTTGCGTAGTGTTCACTCTCCCATCATCAGTACCAGATCTTGGTGAAAAATGTATGTATCACTGAATGGAAATAAATCTTTTGACATTGTAGAAGCTTACTGAAACAATGCCAGAGCAAATGCATGCTGTAATCAAAGCTAAAGGTGGTCCAACAAAATATTAGAGCGTGTGACCTTTTTTTTTTTTTTTTTTTTTTTGTGGCAACTTCTTTTTTGGTCGGGCAGTGTTATAAGGTAAATTGTTGTATTAAGAAGAGTTATATTTAAAGGTTTGGTTATAGCCCCCTTTCGGGACAGGGTCCAGCACAGTTAAGCGGTCTGGAATGGTTAGAGGTGGGCACTGCTGTGAGCTGATTAGATCAGAGATAATCCTCACTCAGGCAAAAACAACGAGCCAAAGAACAGAAATAAAAGGGAAAATGTTATTTTTATCAAACGTGTTCTTGTCCTTGTGTGATAAACAGCCATATTCAGAGAGAAGACGAGCTCGGCTCTCGCTTCGAGAAGCTAAGCATTTCATTTTTAGTTTAGACTGTTTTAAACACTGGTCAAACTCATGTTATTAGCGCTGTCAATCGATTAAAAAAAATGATCAGATTAATCACACTCTTGAACTATGATTAATCATGATTTATCACAATGTATAACTTGGTAGATTTTCCATGACAATATGCAGCGTTTAAATAAAAAAAAAAGTCCAGAGAGGATGAGGAGTGTGTTTTTACTTGGACAAAAAAAATACATCTCAGAAAAACCCTCTGAATATTATGAGAGCCTTTAATAAGTCTGTGTAGTAACTGGCCAACTGTTTTGAGATAACAGTGTCTGCTGAACTCTGCTCTACAGATCTACTGCAGACTCATGCGCCTCTCCTCTGCTCCTCTCAGCGCCGGACAGGAGCGGGGCATGGAATTGTTTGTAGGAGTTTGCGGCTTGTGGCTCTATAAGTTAAAGGATGACCATGGATCACCCCCCGCTCTCACCACGGGTCCAGGACGCTCACAAAGCACAGCTCCCAGGAACGCGTACAGACAGGGGCAGTGAAAGGAAGCGACATAAAAAGCACATGTAATATTTATTAATAAAAAGTTTTACACGAGACTCGTGAGGGGAGGGAAAAGAGAAGGCTGTAGTGCAGCGGCCAAAGCACTGGACTTGTCCTGAGGTGGAACCACGGGCAAAGGTGAGGCAGGTGCTCCCTCTTCTCTGGACATGCAGGTCGTTCACCGTGAAACCAAGTCAATGTTGTGATATACGCACATTTCAAGACGGTCACCCGCCCCCCGACACGGCTTCACGCTCTCCAAAGTGCTTTGAGAGGCGCTGGTGTACATCAAGACAGAGCATGTGATTAATTTGCGTTAATACATTTTAATGCTTTTTTAAATTTTTATTAATGAGTTAATATTGACAGCCCTAGTTGCTATGTGATGAGTGGTTAAAATGTGTTCAAGTGGAGCAGAAAATGTAATTCAATGCACTAAAAGCTGGTGGTAAGCTGATAGTAGACTCCTGTTTACTGAAGCTAATACAGCTTTGACTCTAGTCTCACATAGACACACACCGGCCTCACACAGACACACACCAGCCTCACACCAGGATCTACACTCGTCTTTTTATTAAATGTTGCCAGTGCCTTTATTTCAAAATGTTATGTTATGTTAAAAGTCAGCTTCAAACTAATTTTTATCAAAGTTATTAACACAACATTTGTTGCGCCTGTGTGACGTCAGTGTTTACATAACAGATGTGGGTCTCCTGGACCCAGAGGAATGGAAACACAAGCAGGTTTTGGGGCTACCTGTTCTAAGGCGTCCCTACTGACACGTCCTGTACCATTCTGCCAAGTGGAAAAGTGGCTGTAGACTGTATTGTCCCTGTAGGAAAATTTGTCCTATGCATTTGACCCCATCCTACAATGCCACTAGGGAAAGCCGGCAGGAGCAGAGGGCGACCACACTGCAGCGCCCGGGTTCCTTCTCTAGATCTTGAGCCAGGATCCAGGTCAGGAGCACCTGGAAGATTAGCCTACTGTGTATGTTTTAAGTTGATCAGGGAAACCAGAGTAACCAGAGAAAACCCATCCAGGGAATTGAAACTGGGACCTTCCTGCGTGAGGCGACAATGTCACTGTAATTGTTATGAATTCATGGTACAACCTAAATGTTTGATTGCATTAAAAATATCTCTGTACACAATAATATAGTAGTATTAGTACAACAGTAAGCTATGAGTACGGCAATATTAGAAAGCTTTCTGTTTAGTCAAGACAGCATTTCAAAACTTTTTTGTGAATTAATCATGACCTATATTTGCTGTTGCTCACTCATTAGTGTGGAAGAAATATGTCACAATAACAAAAACACACTGAAACCTGAACCAAATCCAGATCTAGTGCAATCAATTTCCCTGTGTGTGTGCGCACCTTGGGAAAAAGATGAATGAGCCTCAGGAAGTGTATCTACGGCCGCCCATCCGCCCTTCAGTCTGAGAGCAAGACAGCTAATTTTATCTGTTTGATCGCAGGAAATGAGTGATGTGCTGCCCAGTCGTACAAGCAGAGAGCACCGGGGAGCAACACAAAAGAGAAAAATGATACACCGAGATTATGGGCTGTCTGTGGAGGAGACCTGATATACATGTTGATTAATATGGGCATCTTTTCTTCAATGGGCTGGGTCAGTAAGGGAGACTTTTATGGGCATTTCCATTGTCAAAAGGGGTACAGATAGTCCCTAATATGGATACTGCACAGTGATAGCATACCATAGCAGAAATCCTGTAAATAGATGATATAATGTTTTGCTTCTTCCAAAATATTGGCCAATCCCCATCCTCCATACAAGCCGCTCCTAATTAAGGGACAGTAATATTCAGTGGTTTCAAGTAATTACTAGAAATAAATTAATATTTACTATTAATATCATTAATTATAAATGACCACAATCCAATTTTATTCATAAGAATACTTACAATGTAAATGCCACACAATACTTAACCCATTATCTGTTCTTTTAATAAATGAATGTGTCCTAAATCATCTAAAATACAGTCGTCTATTGCATGCTCGTGCTTCACACAGTCATTTAGAAGCAGCAGCTCTCCCTCTGACGCAGCCTGCTGAGCTCTGAATACGCAAATATACAAACTTTACACTCTCTTTCTTCTAGCTCTTTGAGCTGCAGGGTACACTGCCTCTAGGGCTGGGTGATAAATCTTTTTTTTTTATTATTATTATTAATTCGAATTTGTAGTGCAGGTCGACTTTTTTTTTTAAAAATAAAAATCGATTAAAAAAAAAAAAAAAAAAACTTTCACCACCGGCGCTCTGGGCTCCCATAGTTCATAGTGGGTAGGACCGCCCTCTCTCCGCGCGGAAGAGGAACACGTGGCAGCGAGGGCACAGTGTCCTCAGTTGTGTGGAATTGGTTCGACTGTGCAGCGTATTTAGACAACACTGAAGCTTGAGGTCATTGTTCTTTAAACGTTAATGTTGCAGGCTAATAACCTTCCTGAAAACCTAGCACAGCAAACTTCTTCTGTTTTTTAATGACTGGATGTTCTACAGCACACAACAGGAATCACCAGAGAAGATCTGAGAGGAACAGAATCAGAGTAATAGCCTCCCCCAAAAAAACAGCCTAATAACACAGCAATATCATTTTAAAAAGTAGGTACACTTGACCTGTTCAAATACAGGTATTTTTAATTAGATTAATTACCACCTCACATATGTTTAAAAACAGATTTTGTTAGTTTTTACAGTTCTAGCTAATATTTTTAAGAAGAATTATAGACAAAAAAATTGCAACTTTTAGCACAACTTTCAAGAAAATCCCCCGCAAAATCACAGGGCCTTCTCTTCTATTTGACTTGTCTGATTGCACTTTAACCTCAAGAGGAAATCAAAGCGATACTTATTTTGGACAATTTCTCTGTCTGTTTGTCTTCAGTTTGATAAAAAAAAAAAAAAAGTTTTTAAATCGTAAAATCAAATTTTTTGTGAAAAAAATCTGAGATTTTTTTTTTTAGGCCATATTGCCCAGCTCTAACTGCCTCAGACCAGTGGTGTCTGCAGCTGTACGGCTGTACGCACTCTGCGTACCTTGAGATGTTCACCGTTAAATTCCCATAGCACACAGAGCAGCGCGGAGCCATAGTGGCGTGTGTATTTGCAAACTGGTAAAACTGTTGTTTGTCCGAATCTAACTTTGGTTACACGGAGAGGACCTTACGTGACGCACTCTGAATGTGCCACTTTATTTCCCCATTGTCCCTCCAGAACACACAGGACACAAGCCACAGCTGTCTCTTCTTTTACTCAAATGCGTATGGAAGATACAGCTAAAAGGCTGAGGGTCACAGCAAGAGCCAGGAGCTCATGAAGCGCAAGTGTTACACAAAGAAGACTGTGTGCTCCATGGCAGGCACTAAAAAGAAGCAAAATAAAAGGAGATGGGGAATGTGTTTATTGGAACCTTACAGCTCACTGCACCGCTGATTTTCCACACTTTGCAGGTCACAGGCTGCAGAGCGCAGTCTAGTCCTAGTGTTTTAGGTTTTTTGGGTGTCTTTGTCTTGTTGGTCTATACTCCGAGAAGGAATAGTGCTAATATAAATGCTAAATAGCATTTATATTAGCAACAAATTAGTGTTAGCCTTTCTTATGGCTATTATTGTAAGTTGAAAACATTATAGTCGACCTGCATATAATACATACATAAGTCCCTAAAATGTAGAAAAATTGCAACAGCTCAGTGAATTTAAAGCACTGAAAGCTGAGAATAAACCAGAAACCATCATGCTGACTGTTTATTGCAGTATATGGCTATAGCAGTTTTCTTTTCAACTTGTGTAAATAGAACTTGTCTTGTGTTTGTCTTGTGTTAACATGAGATACAGAGCGAGCTGCTGCAACCTGTTAGAGTAAAGTCTAGCTAGCTCCAACTCAAACTAAATCAAGTAACAAAGTAAATGCAAAGTCATTGGTGCACGGGCCAATGCCAATATAGCACCAATGCTGGTTGTAAGACAACGGCAGGTTTCAACAAGTCGTACTCAAACAGGAGCTTCAGATGCTCTTCCTGCATTCCTCATGAGACCATTGGACGGAAACAAACAGCAGCTTCTGGATGAAAATCATGGCTTAGCGAATATGAAAGACTTGTATTAGAGTTTGCAAATAAACATGAAATAAGTAAAGAATTCCTCAAAGAAAGATAGTAGACATACAAATCTGAAATATTTCTGATCAGTAGTCATGTCTGTTTTCATGTGTTGCCTTGACATTTCTTACCCTTGGTTTGTGAAGTGCCCTTTCTTCAGTTTTCTACTCTGTGGCACTAAAAGCTTAGCAAAACTTTAACTACTAGGGGCAGTAAAAAGCCTTCAAATCCAACCCAAAAAACATGACCCCAAGCACCTCATAAACAAGGATTTTTCCATTCTCCCTCATGAAATGTCACTGATTATTTTAAACAGATTTTTTTCTGCTGCTTTAATAACTGTGAAGCAATGAGATATTTTCCCAGAAAGTCCTCTTATGCTGAGGCATTTGATTAGGTGATCCAGATAACTTGGTAGGTATGTCTTTGTTTCTTCTTTTGCTCTAGTAGTTAAGTAGTAATGGTGGTTGTCTTTATATTGGTAGAAATAGCTCAAGTAATAGAATGACCGCTGTTCACTGCTTAAATAGTAGTGTCCCAATGAAGTATAAGGTTCATGTGTAAAAGCTTTTTAAATAGCATTAAGCCAGGAGTGTCCAAACTATGGCCCGGGAGCCAAATGCGGCCCTCAGACTGTTTTCTATTGGTCCCTGGGCTTCATCTCAGTTGGCCCAATATGGCTCAGTTAGTTTTAGAAATGTGTAGTTCTATAACAAGCACTTCTGTGTCAGATCTGGCATTTAAAAAAAAACAAACAAATGTGGTCGGTGATGACCAAAAAAATTAAGCCATACTATGTGCCAGCACTAAGACTGGATAAATGTAGACTTGCAGATAGGTGTCCAGAGTAAAACCTATGCCAAGGTACTCTATGATTCACTACGGAGTCCCCTTTCTTTTATGGTATTTGATATGTCACTACTTTCCTGTGATTGGCCCTTCTCCTCATATATTTCTCAGTATGAAAAACAAGTTGGGACACCCCTGCTTCAGGCAAAGGCAAGAGAACCCATAATAATGAACAAAAATGTAGCTAACTTTATATCTAAGCAAAACTAAATGGAGAACTTAATGTGCTCTCATCCCGATTTAGGTTAACAGGTTAACAGATGCAGTTTTTTACCGGTAAACCTGACCCCTGTCTGTTACAGCTCATGAAATCCTAACTCTGTGGTGTAAAGGTGACCCAGGTCTACTGTGTCAGTCTAATGTGTTTGCCTCACCGTTGCTCTCCGTGTCCAGCCTGGCTCCGTGGGAGTTGAACCACTGAACGCTGGGGAACGGCTCTCCGGTGACATTGCAATCAATCAGCACACAGCTCCCCTCCCGGGCAATTATCTGGCTCACTTTGGTGTGCACCACTGGGACAAGCCCGCCGTCTGTCCTTTTGCCATTTTCCGTGCGGTTTCTGTTTGTGTCCGACATTAAGGCCACACTGGTTTGAGAGGCCGTGAGGGACAACAACGATAAGACTATGAACAGTACGCCAGCAACACCACCTCCACCACCGCCACCAGCCCGGGACATTTTCTCCAGATATCGGTTCGGTTAGGCCAAAGGGAGCAGGTTGTCATTGCCGCTTGGCCGCCATTGTCGCACTCACTATCTTTTAATGGAAGAAGGCAGCTTGGTTTTCGGCTTCTCACTTTGGAGCATGTCACTGTAAAAATAAGCAGATGATTAGAGTTTATTATTCAGACAGAGGCAAAACAAATCACAATATGATTATCCAGCAGCCAACTAGTGATAAGGGACAGGCATTTGTAAACAGCCATAAAAAGATAACAAGGCTGTAATAGAGTAGAGAGTAAATATAGAATGGATTTTGATAAAAGTCTCTCTTTCTGGTTGTCTTTTTCATTCTGGGGTTGCAAATCATCTGTCTCCTAGTGTGCAGTGCTATAATTTAGATTAGTTCCTGTTAAAAAATAGCGCTAAATAAACCAAAAATCACAAAATGTAAATCAGCTGCAGCCATGAGAATGTTTGAATAGAGCGTATATACACACAAAGATATTTTAAATTAAAAACAACAAAACAAGCTACCTTGTTTTTTTAACTGTTTCTGTGGCTCTACGACTCTGTCTCGGTAAATAAACACTCTTCTCTCTCTCTCAATAATACGTTTTCAGTGTATGAATACTCAGTGAATACTTGTTGCAGCCCTACTATGAATATTGCTTTGGGATAGGTTTTTAAGCCAGATGCCAATCCTGACGCATTTATCCAGGCTTGGAACGAGCACAAAGAGTACACTGGCTTGCAACCCAGATGATTATTGTTATCATAAGAACATTACAATCCTTTGTTTCACTATTGTTCAGTGTCATAACTTGTCATAAAAGCTTCTCTGATTTAGTCATTAATATTTGCTTATTTTTATTTTTAATTATTTTATATAAGCGGCGTCCAACTCTTTCATTTAGCCGACCATATAAGAGTAGGTTTAGTACGTGTTTACTATTTTAACTATTAAAATACATTGAGTAAAGCTGTAAAAACTGCCACAACAAACCCAGTTACAAAGAAATAACGGAGAACCGTGGGCTCCGTCTAATCTCTGAACCGAACAGTCATTTCCTTCACATACCAAAAACACCGCGAAACATTAACAAATACAGACAAAGTAATATATTTAGTTTCAGTATTTAAACCCTAAACGACATATTTGCTGAATTTGACGTTTGCTTTAAACCGTTAAAATAAAGAAAATCGTAAGGGCTCCGTCTACTACCTGGACCCCGGTTCTATTTCACCAGACACGAATGTTAACAATTGACGCAAAGCCTGCTCTTTTTTATGCTACATTTACATAAAATATTGATAGCTAATATGACAAACAAAGAAAAAGTCAATATTTATAAGTATTTACTGCTAATGTCGATTGAAAAAGAGACTTAAATCAGAAAAATAGCCTACAACCTTCTCAATAGTAAGGAACGACAGCTCGACGTTAAAGCTAGCTGCTAATTCGTAGCTAATATTGTCAACATTTTCACATCTTTTCGCTTTAAATACTCACGTTATGGTGCGTGGCCGTTTTTTTGTTTGTTTGTTTTTTTTCTTTTTCTCGGTTGTAGTGGGAAGGAAGCACCGGCGGATCTGTGTGGATCCTGGCTTAGCTGTTTCTCCGCATCTTTCCCCCTCCTCCCACACCGCTCCGTCCGCTACACTGTCACAGTAGGTGGGACTAACAAGGGCTGCTATGCTGAATAATAGCTCTGTCAAAGAAACAAAGTTAGGGACCAGATTTTTAGACCTAAAAACTGGGACGCATATTTTTTTTCACTAATCACGGTGCATTTGAACTCATCAAGTGACAAAAAAAGCTTCCGGAGTCCATACAGTTTTCTATCCTGACATTAAAGTAACTTATATGACGCTTGGGCTTAAGTTTTGAATTTTAATGGCAATATAATAATAAAACAAATAATAATTTCATTTAAATTGATAATGATAATATTTTTTGTGGCAAACGTCTTTATACAAATGTGTTTTTACTTTCCTGTGCTTTTCTATTGATTAAAATGGGGACAACTGGGACATGGTTTGTTGAAAACTGGGACATATTAGTGTTAATACAGATATGTGTTGGAATATGGGGCAAGGAGCCTAAATAGGGACGTCTGGTCACCCTATGTAAAATATAATGTTGTTTATTGTTTTGTTTGTGTGGCAGACTGGTATTTTTTCATGAACACATAAAGGAGCAAAAATGTACTCAAGTAAAAGTATCGCCTTAAATTTTCTACTTAAGTCAGTTGCAAGCTCTTCTTGTAAAGAAAGTAAGCAACTGCACAAGGCCCCACAGGCATTAGAGGGTCCCCATATATCAGCATTGTTTACATATTTGCCTGATTCTGAAACTATGTTTGTTTGTTTGTTTTGTTTTTTGCCTATGTACAATCATATGTAAAAGTTTGGGCAGCCCTCTGAGGTTGCATAATAATTTACTCTGTCTTCACGAAAAAAGATCACAGAGGTATGTCATTCATTTTCTAGTGACATCTGAGTTCTAAGCTGTTGTCTTTACAACAGTTTTTAGTGTAGGTGTTTGAAATTAAATGAAATATGAAAAAATGTTTAGGCACCCTTATATACCCAGGTGTATTCAAGATCCAAACCGTGGCTAAACAAGGACTGGACTAGGAGTAATAACTACTACTACTACTAATACTGACCAACATGGACCATACCCTGCATTTGGCTTTTAGGACAACAGAGAGCAGCAAAAGTAAATGGACACAAAAACTGGCTGTTCAAAACAATGTCAATATAATTAACATTGTACTGAGTTGTCTTTATGATTTACATTAAGTGCATCGTCTGTATATCAAATCAGGAGTATGCAGTAGTCAGCTGTTGTAATATACCCACATGCCGTGACACTGAAGTTAACTGTACAGCGCTGAAGGAAAGGTAAACAATGAAATATGATCCCTGCAATAAAAGGAATGTAATTGGGCTGAACGTAAACAGCCTGGTAATATAGAGAGCCTGTTCTGTCTGATTTGAGTAACCTTTAGGTGAAAGCCATCTGATACTGACACTAACAAGGCCAAAGCAAACAGCTCAATAATTCATTAGAGCTGCTTCAATACAAACTATGTTGATCCAAAGCAGAGGCAACAGGGGGCATAGTTTTCAAAAAAAAAAAAAAAAAAAAAAAAAAAAAAAAAAAAAAAAAAAGTTTCCATTCATGTGGGGACAGCAGTTTCCACCTGCAGACTGTGTGCTGTTGTGGGTTTACTGAATAATCACATGGGTACTGTCTGACCTCGTTCAAAAACCTGTACTTACTTTTAAAGGTCACAAACAGATAAGCCAGGAAAATAACAGCTGTGAGCAATGCAGGACTCATTTCTTTGCAAAGCTGTTATAAGGCAGTATAATGTAGTGTTGTGTGTTAAATGTAACCTGACAATGACAATTTTTATGTGGAAATAGAAAGCACAAATCCAATACATTAGCTCTTGTAGCAAATACAAAAGAGTCTCTTAGTGAAATAGTTAAGAATCATCTAAAAATAATTGGCTCCAGACTTAAAATCTTAATTGATAAAAACTGTTTTACTTTTCTTTTCAACATAATCAGATTGTCACTTTAAAGTACCTTCAGTGAACAGTATTTCTCAGCCTAGAGGCCTTTGTTCTCTTTTACACAATAATAAAATCTAATAAATACTAAATATTAAGCTCATTATCAACAGCAGAGAGTCTTATTGTTGAGCTTGTCTGATGAGCAGTGACAGTCTCCTGAAGGCCTGGAAGACAGTAAATTTAGTGTAAATAATCAAGTACATGAATCAGGCATAATGACATTATGACCACCTGCCTGCCCCACAAGAGCCATCACTTTGGACTTTGTCAAACTCACTCAAATCCTTATGCTTGCCCTTTTTTCAATTTTGTCCACATTAACTTTGAGAACAAAATGCTTACTTGCACTAAATATATCCCACTCACTAAGAGGTGCCCTAATGAAGAGAAAATCTGTGTTACTCACTTCAACTGTCAGTGGTCATAATGTTATGCCTGATTAGTGTATACTGCATTGATAGTAGTACATATTAATACTTGTACCTCATCTATCTGCTCTGGCGAGGACTGGGAGAAGGCGGCTCGGGCGTAGGCACAAGGATCACTGCTGTTGATCATAAAAACTCCTCCAGGAACCAGCAGCACCTGCAGCAACAACAAACAAGTGATGTTTTTTTTTTTAATCTACTCTCATATATCACCTTTGAAACTGAGAAACATCTGAATATTATACATCATTTTGTTCAGGACAACTTTATCTATTTGAACAGATGGTAATAATTTTAGTTTGCTATACTATTTGAACACCCCACAGGCTAGAATACACACACACACAAACAAACAAAACAAAAAAAAAAAAAAAAAAAACAACACACAAAATCAGTAATACAATTTTTGACATGAAAAAATCAAACAGGCTTAACAAAGGTTTTAAAAGTGAAAAGAAATTCTTATAAACAACATATAAAAGACTCAGTGATTTATAATAAAGCTAAATGCCTTTAGGAGCCATTTGAACACAGGCAATTATGGTAAAAATAGACCTGGAGCATGTCTCAGTTTATTTTATATTCACTGTATCAATAAAATGTGCTCGACTGGCCTTTGTCAGATGTTTACAGACTATAAATAGGAGTCATTCTATCACATTTGAACGTTTACAAAGTCAACAGTGCCCCCCACACAGCTTACTGAAGGGTGGCGCATGTGGACAAACTGGGAACTGCAGGAGTCAGAGCCACTCGGAGCCAGTCAGAGTAACTTCAACTTCGTTCAATCACGCTGGCAGGGTCATAGACCTCTAAGGTTAAACTCATACTAACTGTTACAACCCATTGGCTTTGTGCTTTTGTTACACTGGCTGGACCTTAGCTGGCACATCTGAACTTCTGACCTTTGAATGTGTCCACCACCATCGGCTTGTTTGTCCTGTTAGTGAGCCAGATAAAAATCATGGTTGCGTTTTCAGAAAGGTCAGTAAAGGGCCAAGGAAATCATTAATTTTTTGTGTAGCTCCAAAACACAGTTAGGAGGATTCAGAAATACAAGATACAAGATTCAAAATGCTAACACTGGGCTTTTGTGGTTCAGGAAACTGGACCAACAGAGCTCGTGGTCTCTGAGTGCTGTGGATGTACTGTATGTAAATGTTTAGGGGTATTCAGGATATACACTACAAACCGTTAATTAAATATTAGTAACCAGTGAACTGATAATATACCATTGTTTAAACATTAATAAACACCATAGATTTATAAACATCATATAAAT
Source organism: Bostrychus sinensis (assembly GCA_020698575.1). Lineage (NCBI taxonomy): Eukaryota > Metazoa > Chordata > Actinopteri > Gobiiformes > Eleotridae > Bostrychus > Bostrychus sinensis. Next base: position 17,739,303 of record CM036252.1, read on the forward strand.
CTACTATTGTGGGAAGGTGGATGCTGGAGGACTCTTGCACCCATTACAGTTGGAGAAGTTGTTACTGCAACCCCAAAAAGTGCATATGTGAGGGAGGGAAGTTCAGAGCTCTTTACAGGCCTACTCAGATGGATGCTGTGTGTTCACTTCTTAAATTGTTTTCTGATTAGAAAGAAACCAGGTGCATTCTGTGTGCTTTTAAAATCTATGGAAAAACTGAGCATATGCATTTAACAAGACGTCATCATATAATCCCTCTACAGCATTAAGTGTGACTTCCTGTGTCCCTGTGTAAATAAATACAGTTAATTATAAAGTTACAGTACAGTACAGTTATTATTGTTAATGGCATATTTATTACTCAGGGTTAATACACTTTTTTACCAAGAATTTTCCAAAGACCTGATAAATGACTTACATGTGTTTAAATAGTATTTAAAATGTCCAGTGTGGTGCGATAGAGGCATAATTTTGGTGCAATTTCATTTGTTAAATTTGGAAATTAGTCAGTAGATAAAAAAAACCAATAAAAAAAAAAACAGTTGGGGTTTCTTCTCCCAGAAAGATATTTCACTAATTTTACTGACTTACAGCCCACACCAGTAACTAAAAGATGATTATTAGATATAAACTAATCATCTATGCCGTTTTAAAGCATTACCAAAACCAAAAAGAGCCAAGGACCAGCAAAAAAAAATATTCTGACAAAAAATAGATATTGGTCACTTTTTCCTGCAGTGAGAAGAGAAGACAAGAAGACAGTGTTTCTACTGAACATTTATATTTACTGTATAGCAGTGGCCGGATGTTACTCAGGCTGTTTAAATTTCCAAAACTTTTCCAAAATTTTACATCAAAATATAAAACTCCAAAACTTTTCCAGGTTTTCCATGACATGTTACAGAGTATTCATCCGTCAGCAGTAGTGAGTAGCCATGTTTTTAAATGCTGACTCATAAATGTGTAGTGAATAAAGCTCACTACACACTAAAATCCCTTTTTTAATTTGCTCTGTTGAGGATTTAAATCTTTGCAGGGAAAGCCGTCCAAGGCTCAGGGAACTCTGACTGTGCCCACTCCGTGTTTTCCACCGGGGATTTACAGACAGTGCTCTGAGCCCACGCACTGCTCACAATAATGACCGCTTTACACCACCATCCCACACTGTTTGCAGACACAAAGACTGCCCTGGGCTCCAGACTGTAGCGCAGAGGGCACTGATGCATTCTGGGTAACTGCAACTACACTTGTGTGTTTCAGCAGCAGCCAAATATATGATTTAATTTAACTTACTATTATCTTATAATACTATGAGATGGTAGAAGTAATCAAACTCTGTACTCAAATAAAAGTAATGTTTCTTGAAATACTACTACTAATACTACTAATATGATTGCTACTACTATGTACTCAGGATTGACTTGAGTAAAAGTATCTTGTTACTCTCCACCTCTTCTATCACAAACCTCTTTCTCCAGTGCCTTTTCCTGGATAAGTTGCTGCGTGTCACTGATGCCTTTTAGTTTGATCCACAGGAACATGCCAGCGGATGGGATGTGCCACTCTGCAACATCTGTCCAAACATCAACAACAGATTTAGGAATTTATACAGAACTTAAAAGACTTGTAGTTTGAGAAAATGGCCACAAGAGGGCAGTTGTTAGAAACAAACTAGGGAAGTTCATCTAGGTTAGACTATACTATTATGGTTTATTTGAAAAGTTTAGATACCACATAGATATATTGACATTAGGGTGACCACCTCAAAAAGTGAAAAAAGTGGGACAAGTTGTATGATGTGGAGAGACAAGGAGGGACAGGCATGAGAAATATAAGCTTTGATCAGGCTTTCTGTGGGCTCTTAAAAAGTCTTAAATTGTAAAGTCTGAATTTAAGGCCTTAAAAAGTCTTAAACTTGCAGAGATGCGGACTGTTAGGTCTTAAATAGATTTAAACAGGTTTCACGTACATTAGCTGCAAATATCTAAAATGTCCACTTGAATCCTCAAAGCCATTTTACCAGCACCAATACAAAAGCTTAGCAAGATTTTATGGCACTCACTGTCACAAATGGTCTCAGCTTTTTGTACACTGCATGCTTACGAAATAGGTCTAATTTTTCTTGTACAATGGTCTTAGAAAAAAAGTCTAAAAAAGTCTTAAATTAACCTTATAGAATCCTGCAGAAACCCTGTTTGATAATATACATATCAAAGTATAAACCTCATTTAGATAAAGATATCTTCTACAGTTTATGAAACATTTAATGGGCTGTTTTCATCCATGGAATAAAAAGGTGAAACTGACCTAATCTAAAATCTAAAATTAAATCCCCCAGTCTCATTTTCTCAACACTGTCCAACAGCAGGCCGTCCTGAAACACAGGGGCAACACCAACTGATTGCATATATTCCAACCCAGCGAGGTGGACGCCCACAAATATTTATTCTACATTTTACACAAGGAAGATTGACATAAAAATATGTAAGACAAAAAATAAAATACCCATTTATTTAAGAAATAAATTTGTGTGTACATGTTCGTGACTAGGAATCAAACCATAGTCCTTCTTGGTATGAGACAACAATCCTATAGATCAGCGTTTCTCAATCTTTTAACTCTCAGGACCACCTCAGAAAATATTCGGCTTTTCAAATACCATCTTTAAAGACTAAAATAGGCCTAAATCAGGACTAATCCAGCTCTAAATCCAAGAATAAAACTATGATTTACAGTAATCGTTAGCACCAACTCTACAACCGAGTCTAAACATGACCTAAACCAGGATTAAGCACTAAAAAACTAGAGCAGGAAGAAAACAGGACAAAATCCAGATGTAACTAAATTATATTTAATGGTTTTTCATTTTCTAAACGTCCAGACACTCCTGAGAAAGAGCCTGTGTACCACCAGTGGGACGCACACCACAGTTTGAGAACCACTGCTATTTATCATGCCACAAATACCTTAAAATCTATCTTTTTTCATATAATTGATTAGGAATTACATATTTTCATGAAGTATTTTTTTCCATTTCTAAAGTGAAGCTTTACGTAAAGGCAATTAGTTTGTCATTAAAGTAAATCGTGTTTAGACGGATGCCAGGACATGTCTGTGTGTAACAATGCTATAGAAAATGAGGAATGAGTTTTGGGACAAACCTTTGAGCCACTTCTCTGCAGAGCTGATCATGGCGTCACGTTGTTTCCTGTAAAACTCGATGACACTAAGGAGAATAATAAAAACAACACGTCTTTTATTGTTTATTTACTTTCTAATAAAACAGATTTGTGTGTCAAGAAAACAGGAGAACCGCAGAGGACTCACCCGTCGATGTGCTGCAGGAAACCCTGTTCACCCCAACTGTGCAGCAGCTGGGACACCATCAGCTGATGGACAAAGACTCACTGTTACTGTACTGCAGAAGAAGTATGCAGATTTGTACTTCAAAAACACTTAGCTTAGTTGAAGTGGTATTTGAAACTACTGCTACTAATACTACTGCTGCTGCTGCTACAACTGGTGATACTCCTGATACTACCACTACTACTACTATTACTAACCAAACTATAACTACTGATCTTTTTCATGCTACTACTTTCTGTCAGCAGGTGATACTCCTGATACTACCACTACTACAACTACTACTCCTCCACTAATGTACTATTACTTATAATACTACCACTATAAATACTGATAGTCCTATTGCTACTACTCCCTTCTTACAATCAAAGTCAAAAATACTATTACAGATATAAAAGTACAAGTACTGCATGCTATAGAAAATGTACACAGAAAAATACATTTTCACATAATCAAGAATCTTTTTATTACTTTCTACTTCTGACAATTATGGAGATATATTTTTAAATTACTATACTCCAAGTCGTATTAATCCACCTCCTACTCCTGACATATCACATTTCATTGCTGTTAAACCATAACCAGCCTCCTGCTGTCCTCCTCCGTCTCTTCTTTATAAAGTATAATCATAATAAATAAACAACCTCAACGCTGCTAACCTGAAGACTGTATTGTGCCCAGATGAAATGTTGTTTATTGAGTATTTCCCTTGGTTTAGTCTAGGTTTTGTCCAGGTTTGGTCAAGATTTAGGCTTGTTTTACTCTATTCAAGGTGGTACTTTGAAAGCCAAATATTTTCTGAGGTGGTACTTGATGTAAAAAGTCTAATAGTAGTAGTATAATGATTAGCAGTAGTAGTAGTAAAGTATTTATGGTGGTAAGATGTAGGTGTTACCTGTGTGAAGGTGCTTGTGTGCATTGTGCTGGCCTGAATGTGCAGCACCACTCTGTCGATGAGAGGTTTTGGGCCGGTAACAAAACCAAGTCTCAGCCTAAAACATAAAAGGAAAAAAAAAAAAAAAAAAAAAAAAAAAAAATTCACCTTATGTCAAACCAGTCTGATGAATCTGCTATTGTTGACAAAGGAACAAGGGTGTAGCCTGAGGTATAATTAAATCATGTTCAGGCTTGTTAAAAAACAACCAGAGAAGAAGATAAAGCTGATATTATTCAAATCTCAAACTGCATTTAAGTAAAATTAAGTAAAATAGTCTAAAAGGAAAACAGCATAGTTATTAAGGAACATTCCAGGTCTGTATTAAATATTGTTATTACAATATCTGTATCAAGAAACTGCTTGAATTGTAATATTGTCTTACAAGTGACATTTAATTATTGCCATTCAAATTATGTTCAACCAGAGTTTTTCAGAAACTGTGATGCTATCATATAAAAGGAACAAAAAACAACATACATTATATTGTCAAAAGTATTTGCTGACCCACCCAAATAACTGAAACCAGGTGTTCCAATCACTTCCATGGTCACATGTGAATAAAAACAAGCACTTAGGCTGCAGCTCCATGGAAAACTTTGTGGAGAGGTCTGAGGATTGCCACTTCCTGTTCTAATATGACTGCACCAGTGCACAAAGCACGGTCCATAAAGACATGGATGAGTGAGTTTGGTGTGGAAGAAGTTGACCTCGTCTGCACAGAGTCCTGACCTCAACCTGACAGAAGACCTTTGGGATGAATTAGAGCGAAGACTGCAAGCCAGGCCTTCTCATCCAACATCAGTGTCTGACCTCACAAATGCACTTCTGGAAGAATGGTCAAAAATTCCCATAAACATTCCTAAACCTTGGGAAAAGCCTTCCCAGAAAAGTTATAGCTGTTATTGATACAAAGGGTGGGCCAATGTCACATTAAACCCTATGGATTAAGAATTAAGTTCATATGTGTGTAAAGGCAGGTGAGCAAATACGTTTGGAAATATAGTGTACATGTGGTCTAGTTCAATCTCTTTTTTTTTTTTGCCTGGTTCAGACTGTCTTCTCTTTAATATTGTATGATTTATGATTTTTTTTTTGTCAGACAGAAGTAGCTCAAGCTGGGTAAACAAACACTGTCTGACAAAAATAAACTCTTATTTGTCCAGTTTTATTCAACAGAAGATAGTCTGCATCTTAGGGGTCTCTATTAAATTCAACTGAACTGTTACTGTATCAAAAGGAGCATTCAGATATTCAGCATAGTCCTCAATACAGCACGTTTTCTGAAAGTTGAGCCCAAGATAAAACACAAATAAACCAGTAATTTTCAGCTTCTTTTATAAGATGTTTCAGTCTTAACTGGAACTGGGACTCACCCCGATGAGAGGATTTTGGAGAAGGAGTCGGTCCTGATGACTCGTCCATCAATGTCCATCGAGAGAAAGGTGGGCGCCCAGGGCTGTGGACAGTTACACACAACATCGCTTAGACTTTGATCTTAATAATCTACATTAGGATTCTGTGTTTGAGAATAGGGGAACTTAAAGTACCTTGTCAAACTGTAGGAAATAGTATGGGTCGTCCTCGATGATGAGCATGTCGTACTGTCTGGCCAGCTGCAGACGTAAACGAATGTGAGATAAGAAAGATGATTTGGAAAATATGCTTTACTTAGCCAATTCTGAGAGATCTATTCAATTAAGACAGTGGGACAAGATAAAGATCCTTAGTATGTGGCTATCTGGAAATAAATAGTAAGTATTTCAAATGCTGTCAGATAACAAATACTAGGGTAAACCGTGTATAAAATGTATATTATTTTGATTATTTGGCCTTAAACTGAACACAGCCCACCTCATAGACCTCTCTCTTCCTCTGCTCGGTCATAGAGGCTCCAGTGGGGTTCCCTCCGTTCGGGATGGTGTACAGGACTTTGGGGGCTGTGCTGTTGGGTTTGTGCACCTCAGAGGGAGCCCAGCGAGTCAGCACCTCCTTCAGAGCCCCAGGGATCATCCCGTGTTGGTCACTGGACACGTTTATGATGTTACAACCAAGGGGCTGAAGCTGAAATTAGATAGAAAGTAATATTAGTGAAGAGGACAAGTGTTTTAGGCAATAAAGTACTGAATTTTATGTGGTTATAAATCTTGCTTACCGCTGCTAAAGTTCCTGAATACGTGGGAGCGTCGAGCAAAACATTGTCTCCAGGATTCACCAACATCTCAAACACCTAAAAATCAGATGTCAACATTTAGATTACCATATAATTCACAAACATGATTCTGATAAGAGCTTTTTTAATGTTTACAGCAATCAACAAGTGGCTAGATTATTATGTACCCACACTATTACTCACAGGATTAAAATGACACATTTAAGATGCTATGATACATCAATACAGCCTTATTAAAATATTTAATGACAGTCTATTGTGAACTTCAACTTGTAAAATTCTCATTTGGTTTGTTAAAATACATTAGATGAATTATACGATACGAAAATGCCTTAGTTAATGTCTTCGCTAAAATAAAATCATATACCATACAGTATGTTTGCACCTAAAACACCTAAAACAAGCAACGTACTGTGAAATGCTTTATTTAACAGATAATAACAAAATGTATGGAAATCTACAAACCAGAAGCAGTATAAAGGAGATGATATGATAAAAAATGCATCTAAATCCAAACTAACAGTGATTTACTTTAGGGAAATAAACTTTGCCAAAGACCCCTTTTTAAAGAATACTGGACTACCATCTTATACCTTACTGGAAGTATTGCGGCTGCATTTTGTCTGTTTTAAGTGCCCTTGCTTTTTCAATCATAAATGAGAACTTGTGGGTACAGTTGTGCTGTATTTTGTTGTTGTTTTTTAGGTTTATTTTTCCACACAGTTCAAACAAGAATCCTCAGGACAGTGTTGATCTCCTATTGTTGTATCAGCTGTAGTTAGTACCTTGCAGAGCCCCTCCTGGCTGCCTGTGGTCACACACATGTCTGTATGAGCGCTCGGAGGATTGTGGAGACTCCTCTGTAAATCTTTCATCCACGTCAGCAGCTCTGGGATCCTAAAGAGACGAAATATACTTCAAAATGTGCACAAACAGCTTTAGTTTCAGGATTATCTTCTTGTACAAACAAATGTAGTTGCTCTGCAAACCGGTCAATAAAGTGAAGTGAGTGAAGAGGCTTGTAAAGGGAGATAATGGCTGATAAGCGTGGACCAAGCATAACATTATGACCACTGACAGGCATAGTGAATAAAACAGATGTGGTGAGTGGGATATATTAGGCGGCAAGTGAACATTTCATCCTCAAAGCTGATGTGTTAGAAGCAGGAAAAATAAGGCCAAGGAAGGAACGGTGGTGAAGTGGTGACAATCACTAATATACGGGTTTATATTTAAAGCTGGTAAAACAGTTAATCCTTTTTGAATTTTCAGTATGCTTCTTGGTATAAAATAACTTATTAAAAAATTGTGTGACTGTAACACAAAACTGAGCATAAGACAAATGTAACCTCAGATGATCGCACCAAACTGAAAGAGAAGCATCGACTATTAAAAAATTAGGTTTGACAGCAATCATACTTTTTACTATCTTTAGGCATGTTAAAGATAAAGAACTGGGGCTAGATTTGGGCCTTGGGTTTGGTCGGCTTTTAAATATACTGTATATTAACGCTTACCTTGCACAGGAAGCTGGATTGTTGTGAAATTTGTGAGTTCACAAATTCTTGAAATCCGTCTTGTCAGGCTCCTGCTGATCCGTTTGGGACCACTGGTGTGGCAGTACTGCCGTGAGTGGGCAGGTTTTAGGTTTACCGACAACAACAAGCTCTTTTAGCGATGCGGAAAAACTTAAGGTATGCTGCTCTACATTTACAAAAACAGCAAAAATCTTTTAACAACATCTTTAATGTGTTGTTTTACTGTCGTAGCTGTTTGTTGCTTAGCTACAAAGCTGGCGCTTTATCCAGTCACCACCAAGTATTCTACTGAATGTCCTGCCCCTTCACAAATGTTTTCAATGGGAGCCATTCCAGATTGATATAATGTTAGCAACTTTTTGCCAACGTTATATCAATCTAGCTTTTGCCAGGATATATGAACGCAGTGGTTCTTAAATTCTGGTGCTACGTGGACCATTTCTGGTGGTCGGTAAAGTCCTGATTTAAAATAATTTTGGACCCAGTTTTATTGCTGTTTTAATGCTGCTCTGGTTAAGACTTATTTTTTAAGTACACAGTACTGTTTAGTCCTGATTTAGTTCTGGTTTAGACTTTAGTAAATCAATAATCCGAAAAGAATGATTCGGTATTTTACTAATATTAATGTATGGATTTCTCAAAGACAGACTAATATGTTTGCATTATACCTTGACTCGGACGCTTATTTTACTGTGGTCTTCCTCAGAAATGACACATGATGTTACTTTCTTGGTACAATACTAAAATATTGGTCTGTCTATAAGAAAAAAATCCACATATTAACTTGGTAAATCAAGATTTAGACCTATTTTAGTGCATTTAAAATTATCCTTTGAAACCCAAATATTTTCTGAGATGGTGAAACCCTATATTAGGACAAAGCTCTCTCACCCATTAGACGCAGAGTACTGCAGTGCCCTCTTCATCAGCGTCTCGTCAATGTTAACTGGGGGTCCATTTTTAACTTGAATAGAGGCGGACAGGAACGGGAAGGTGTTGGGGTTTGGGGCTCCTCCGGCCAAAGAGATCATCGACGGGGGTGAGCGCTGTTGTAACTCAGCTTCAAGTACAAACAAGTACAAACACAAAATACAGTGTCATTCATTCATTCATTCATTTTCTACCGCTTCTTCCCGTTAGGGGTCGCGGGTGACTGGAGCCTATCCCAGTAACTTTGGGCCGTAGGCGGGGTACACCCTGGACAGGGGCCAGCTTGTCGCAGTAAAAAATACAGTGTCAGTTTTGTAATTCTAGCACATTATTGTTTCATCATATAACATGTTTCACGTGAAACAACATGTTAATGTCTAAATTGTGGCAAGTGAAAATCTCAAAAGGCTTTTGAAGAACATAGTAGCCAGTGAGCAAAGAAATTAATGTCAAGCCCTATTTGTAAATACTTTTACAACTACCACTTAGACGTGTGCAAACACTATAAGTGCAGTAGTTCAGAGTAGACATGCTTAAAAGGGTAGTCTTAAATCTCTTATTAAACATGCGATTTGAACAAGAAAGTATATGGCGTGTGGTAAAGTTTATAATGTTTTAAAGTATATATGAACTACTACAAAAAATGTTATGTTAGGCTTGACTTTTGGCGATATTAGGCACTCCTCTGTCAAAACTCCTGTCTCATCCTTACCATGTCTTCTTTAAACACATTTGCTTGTATTTAAGCAACTTTTTTCAGTCCATTAGAAAATTCTATCTATAGATTCTATTTTTATTTGACCTTTATTTAAAATATATTTTAAAAAATGTAAATATAAAACCAAAATACAACTGGTAGTTTGTCTAACTTTGTCTTTATGTGTTGAGTACATGACTTTGTTCTGCACTGCCATGTAATACCCATTTAGAAACAGCACTGTATTCTCTGGCTCAAAGCTCATATAAAATGTAAAAAAAAAAATATTGGCACAATCCTTTTGTTGCCCATGTCTCAACTTTTTTGAGACATGTTTCTGCCTGCCATTAAATAAAAGGCATTTCTGTTTTATGAAATAGTAAAATATCTCAGTTTTAACATCCAGTATGTTATGTGTTCATATTTAATCATTGCATTTCCAACTTTTTGGAATAGCGCTTGCTAAAATTATGTTAAATCAGCAAAACTCTGCAGATATTATTTTCTAGAAATGAAAATATTGTTTGTACCACCTGAGCTATTATGCCACACTTCTGTTTTCATACAATACTGATTTTTTTTTTTTTTTGATAATATGTCATCATAGCTGCTTATAAAACACTAAAAAGTACTCACTGAGGATCCTGATGGGGGAGGGCTTTCTGGCTGCGCTGACAGCTGTCAAAAACCGAGCATAGTTCATGGCTTTTCCTGCAAAAGACGAAAAAACACGCTTACATTGCAGAATTAAAAAGTTGGTCAATGAATGGTTGATTGGTTAATTGATAAGCACCTGCTGGAGCATTTTCTATATTGTTATCGCTCATTGTATTAGCACAGTTTTTACAGATGAGATGAACCGAGTCTGTGCGCTGTCTGCAGACTACTTCACGTGACAGACAAACACAAACCTTAAATAAACTTTAACCTCGCGGGGCTGTCTGGCCGTTATGACGTTATGACGAGGAACAATGTGTACCGACATTGCATGGGTTAGGTTAAATAATTACAGCACATGTGTTACAGTATAACTCGAACAGCTTTGTAACTGACCTTCTCAGACTCCGCCCGGGGGATTGTGGTCAATGTATTTGTTGATTTACAGTCTCTCGAGCGGTCCGCAGCGACTTCCTTTACGTGAACTACAATTCCCAAGCTCCGCAACCGACGCTGGTCATTCTTCAGCTTCTATCGAGTCATAACAAAATATTGTTTATATTCATAGCGATAAAAGCTGTTGGTATAGTATGACAGCGTTATTTTCTTCCCAGCACAGGCGTCCCAACCCCGGCGATTGAGACCTGTGTCTTCATCCTGGTTTTATTTCTCTTTGTGTCCTCTAGAGAGCAGTTTTGTCCACCTGCTGCCGGCGGAAGTGACGGAAATGCGATGAAGCAGCCACGAGCTCACTTCCGGGTTGTTAGCAAGTTAGCTTCTAGACAAACATTCAAAAAACTTATGTTGGGATTACAGTAACATGTTTAGAATTAAGTTATAATTTAACGCAGTGTGAAATAAACCCCCTTAAAGATAAATTTACCAAGCACATGTTCGCAAAAGCGAAGATGCTAACAGGCTAACCAACTGCTATCTGCCAAATCCGTTGTATCCAGAGACTTAACATTAACTTTAATGCACATAGGATTAACCTTGTGTACATAAAACATGTGTTTTTGCTGCTATGTAGCATTGTAGTTTCTTCCTGGTGTTTACATATTCTTCATCGTTTCCAATGGGCAAAAGGAAAGACATGATCCACCCCAGGTTCTTCAGTAAGTATTCAACAATTATTATTTATTTCAAAAAGACACTATTTCTAAACTCTTTCACATTCATTTTGCATTAACGTTACGTTTATGATTGTATATGGTTTATACAGTAATCTTGGAATTCAGTACTTAAAGAAGTGCAGTAGACTTTAATATTGTTGTAATAAACTTGTTAATGGCGAAATGTGTTTATTTACGTCTGTATTATTAGTGTTACAGTGACAAAAACACCATTCATTGTTTTTTAAATTGTAATGCAAACCTGTAATGTTAAAAAAGTCACGTGGTTTTGCATTTATTGGACTTTAAATGGGGTGGCCAGATTTCTAGGCCTCAAAACTGAGACACATACAGTATTGTTTTTAGAAATCACAATGCATTAAAAAAATAAATAAATACAATTTAATCCAATACAATTTTATGCCATGTAATTCATAGTACAAGAAGCTGCGGCCTACGTTTTAAATAAGAAGTTAAATGTATTTTATAAAACGATGTGAAAATAAATGTAGTGACAAAAGTCTTTAGACAAATGTGTTTTTAGTTTCCTATGTGTTTCTATTAGGTAAAAAGGGGGGACAATTGGGACATGGTTTGTTGAAAACTGGGACATATGAGGGTTTTTACAGATATGTCTTGGGACATGAAACAAGGACCCTAAAACTGGAACTGCCCCCATTAAATAGGGACATCAGCTTACCCTTCTTTAAAATTGTAAGTTTCCAAACAAGCACTGATGCCGAATTCAAATAAAAGTATTGTTTTACAGGTGAGGCCGGCTCCTCTCTGCACAGTGTCCACAAGCATAAACATAAACATAAAAAACAAAAGAAGCACAAGAAGAAACATCACAGTTTTGCAGAGGTCCCAGAACCGGAGCCCATTGTGGCCCCTCCTCGACCTCCTCCGCAACTCAGACTGAAGATCAAACTGGGAGGACAGACTCTGGGGACCAAGAGGTGACTGAGCATTATTCATTCAATTTCTTTTGTACACAACATAAAAAAAGAAATTATAGTAGACATTAGCAACATTTAAATACAGTGGCAAGCAAAAGTATGTGCCCCCCCTTAGTTTTTTTGTTTGTTTGTTTGTTTGTTTTTTGTTGCCTTACAACCTGGAATTTAAATGGATCATTGAGAGGTGCTTGTCGGTCACTTTACATCTAGTGACAACAACTATGAAAATGACAAAAACATGTATATATTGTGAAGCAAATTACAAATATGACAGAAAAACTGAAAATTTAAGCATACTAAAGTATGTACTCCCTCAAGTCTTCTATAGAACCACCTTCTGAAGGACTTTCATCTCCAACTTTTCTAGGATAAGTGTTTACGAGCTTGGTTCATAAAATCACTGGGATGTATGCTCATTCTTCATCTAAAAACAGCTCAAGCTCCTTCAGGTTGGATGCATTGTACAGCACTGTGTGAGTCGTTTTGTTTTTGAATTTCCCTGTATTTAGCTCCATCCTTCATTCCTTCAGTTCTGAGCAGCTTCCCAGTCCCTACCAATGACAAATATCCCCACAGCAGGACACTGCCACTACCAGGTGTCACTTTAGAGAGGGGGCACAGTCAGGTGCTAGGTTTGTGCTACACATAGCATCTTTCATAGATGACTCATTAATTGTATCTGAACAGAGGACCTTATCGTGTTTGGGGCACGTGTCTTCCACGTGCCTTTTGGCAAACACAAAACATGTTTTGTTATTATTTTCTTCAAGCAATGGCCACTCTTCCACACAGCCCAGCCCTGTGGAGTGTATGGTTCAGAGTGGTCCTGTAGGACAGATACAACAGTCTCTGCTGTGGAGCTCTGCAGCTCTTTCAGGGTCACCTTTGGTCTTATTGTTGCCTCTCTGATGAATGCACTCCTTGCCCGGTTTGTGAGTTTTAGATGGTCCTCTTTAGGCAGGTTTGGTGTGGTTCTTTATCTTTTACATGTTGTAATGATGAATTAAATTGTGTTTTGTGGCATAATGACTTGAATAATGAATTAATAATAATAATAATAATGAATAATGAATTTCTGAGGGTAACACCAGGTCTCAGTTATGTACCCCCTTTAAAAAGGGGGCCCACTCAAGTTTTCTGTTTTTCTGTCTTATTTCTAATTTGCTTTACAATATATATATATATTTTTTGCATTTTCATAGTTGTTGTCATGTGGTGTAAAGTGACTGACATAAACCTCTCAATGATCCAATTAAATTCCAAGTTGTAAGGCAAAAATAAAGGGACACTGTATATTACTAATACAAATACTAAATACATAACCATGCCATACCATCAGAGAATTGATCATTTCTTAAGGCTAAATTTGTCCTATCGTGGGACTGATTTAACTGTGACACACTTTTACAGAAACAAAGTTATTTTTCTAAATTATTTCACCACAACCTTTATAGTACATTTTTCTATTTCATGTAATTAAAACAATATATATTTAGGCTTCAAATAAGCTAATCACTGACACTACATTCAGTCTGCTGCTACCCACTTTTGTGTCCCGACCCTCCTTGAGAACCACTGTACTAAGGCTATATGTTTCCAATAAACTATTTTATTTTGAGAATACTGAAGACAGGTCCTTAGTGATCAAACTATTAAGAATAATAAGACAAGAAATAGGTTTAATAATATTTTGACCATAACAAACTTGTGTAAAATATAATGCATGGGAAGTATAATATAGTTTTAAAATGTTTTATATTTTTTCTTAAGCGTTCCCACCTTCACGGTCCATCCCGGAGTGGCCCGACCTCCTTCGCCTCTGATGATTATTGATAATGACAACGACAGTGATGATGAAGATGAGGACGAAGAGGACGATGAGCCCTCTGTGCCTCTGGAGCAATACAGAGCTTGGCTGGGTACAAAATACTTCACTTTATTACAGCATATCACCTTAAGACTGCAGTTTTTACAAAGCGTAACAACTCATTTTAAAATAAATTACTTCTAGGCCTTGATTTTGAGATTTAGTGTTGGTTACAAGTGCCTTGTCTCTGAAACAGCACAGATACTTGTCAACAAAACCAATATTTTTGTAAGGGTTTAGGTATTTAATGTCATTGATATTTTGATATTTTCAGATGAGGACAGTAACATGGCCACCTCCCCGATGCCCAGTATGGACTCTGACTCCCTGCCGTTGGACGAGGAGGAGCGATGGCTGGACGCTCTGGAGAAAGGAGAGCTGGATGACAATGGAGATCTGAAGAAGGAAGTGGACGAGTCTCTGCTCACAGCCAGACAGGTTAAACATTATCTAATACAAAAACTATATTTAAACTATTGTTATGAAGTTGAAGTACTTATGTTTTATCTTAATGGGATAGTTGAGTATTCGTAAATGTGGTTCTGTTAGGTACTCTGTGAGCTTATTTGCTGTATTACTTCCAAGTATATTTGTTAATTTCCCTGTGACTAAGGTTGGACTCGTACCAAATGCAACAAAATCTCTTTTCTAAGCTCAGTTTGTGTCACCAACTGTGGTTGCTGACAGGAGGTTTCAAACACATCTTTTGTGCCTGAGCCAATTCCTGATTGTCTAAATCTTCTTATGTAACGGATGGTCACTTTGGCGACGTCAGTTCAACTCCAAACTACACTCAAATCGATTGATTTGCAATGGTCAGCATGTTCGAGCCACTTTTCACTTTTGTGCAACAGCGTACATAGGAAATGAATTGTCACTGGTAGCTTCAGTCGCTTTTGGTTTGAGTCCACCCTAATTGGAATTGCCCTGCTCATCGTTGCTGGAACAGACACACAGTTAAAATATTATAGTTTTCAAGGTTAATAAGCAGCATTGTTGAGCGCATTGTTGTGTTAGATACAATACTTAACACAACACCTGTGTCATTGCTCCTGGTTGTTTCTCCAAACTGGAGGTGTGCTGACAGTTATCTATGTTGAGAATAAGGCATCTATCCACAAGTATCTCAGTTATCCCCTTTAATAGTTACACATTGTTTAGATACCAGAAAATGTTACTGACTGTGCATTATAAATGCATTTTCCATTAAATATAGAATTATTGAACTCACACATCACTAGACATGGAGAAATATAAAGTTGGAAAAGCCCAGAAGTATATCTTTTGTTCCTTTCAGAAAGCCTTACTCCACAAGCAGCAGATCCAGCCGCTCCTGGAGCTGCCCATGGGCTACAAGGAGAAGGAGATGACCGCCGAGATGATGCAGAAGCGGGAGGAGCGAGCCCGAAAGAGGCGTCTACAGGCTGCCAAAAAGGCCGAGGAGAACAAGAACCAGACCATCGAGAGACTGACCAAGACCAGCAAGGCCAAGATCAAGAGCATGAGGGAGAGGAAGTCCAAGCTGAACCAGTGTCCCATGGTGAGATACAGCGACACAGTGCAGGGCGTAGCTATATCCTTTCCTTCAGGGGTCCCAGCACCAACCACTGTCCCTCCGAGACCTCTACCTCCAGTCCCGGTCCACTGTGGGGTCAGTGGATGCACCAATGTTAAAAAATACTCCTGCTCCAAGACTGGGGTCCCGCTCTGCAGCCTGGAGTGCTACAAGAGGAACCTGCTACTGGTGCAGAGTGCTGCTTAGGTCAAAAACATGCATTAGATTAGAAGTTAAGGAGAGGCTGTCATAGACTCTACACAAGATTATTTACGTATAACATTGTCATTTTTGTCCAGAGAATAATCTTTTAGTTGCATCGATACTGGTTTAAAACTTACATTATGTCTATTGTCTACCGCTCATGTATATTGTGTATTTATGTTTTCCATTATGTAGAATCCATGTGTTTGAAAAGTTATATTTTTGTACAATTAAGACATTTGCACAACTTAAAGTGTAAAAGCTGATCATGTGTAAAAAGACAGCTGGTGGTCATCAATAATAAATAAAATAAGACACAAAATCTATTGCATTTGTAAACTTTCTGTATTTATCAAATGTCTCAATACAAAACTGTACAAATATATATTACAGAAATATGAATAGAAACCAATTCAAATGCCAATAGCAAACATCTCATTGCATTAAGGCTGCTGTTACAAGATATTTCCCTTATTCTGTGGCAGCACTGAGAAGCTCTCAAATGCTTTGTCTTAAAATTTAAAGTTAGTGGGTCCCTTCTCTACTTAATTAATGCCACAATATCTGAGGTATTCACACAAGCTTTTCTAGTCCACACGTGTTTGGATAAAAGGCCATTTTGGTATTCACGCTTGCCACATACAGTCATATTTTTTTGTTTGGACCAAGATGGAAAAGGTAATGTAATGATTCCTCTGTTTTATTTTGCTTAGTCAAAGTCTGATCTGTTTAGGCTTTTGCAAAAGCATTTCAAGTATCAGATCAGGCCTATAATCTAAAAAGAGCTGCAATAGAAGTCAACTGGCTAACTTTCTGACAGGTCCAAAAATAGCTTAACCTGTACCAACATTAACAAGGCAATATATCTTCTTAACAGAGCTATATTTAGCCAACAAATATTGCATTACCCACAAAAAAAATGATCAAGTTATTAGCTTTTAGTGTACCATGTGTGCTACTCTTATTCCTGATGTTGGTCCAAATATACAGTACATTAAGTGTCGATGTGCAGACCTAGACAAAAATGACTACTGTGAGTAAACTTGTACACTGAAATCCCGAGCTCAAGCAGCCCAAGTGTCCCAGACCTTCTCAGTACCACAGTCTGAAGTATTTTCCTGAGTGTTTCATGAATGAAGTTTATGTTGTTGTGGCACATCGACGTGTTACAGAGCCAGACCGAAGGAGAGTCTGAATGCCATCTCCACTGGGACCTCGGCCACTGAGTCATGAAAACAGACGTAAAACTCCTGAGGAACAGGCTCCAGCAGCATCCGCCTAAACACGAAGAGAGACATTACAGCTGTACTTGATATTTACGTGTCATTTTAGACTGAGGACTGTAGTTTGATGCCTGTAAAATTTCTGTTAAATCAGTGTTTCCCAAAAGGTGGACGCTAAAAAATAAAACTTATTCAAAGCCTAACTATTATTTTATATTTGACACAAACAAAAGTTGCCATAAAGGTTGTGTACAGTTCCGAGTCCAGAGTGAACAAGGCTTTTAAGGATCAAGACAAAGTCGAGACCAAGATCAAAGCAAACCGAGACCAGGTCAAGACCAAACACTGTGAACTAACACTAAATAAGGGGGAAAGTAAAAAAAAAAAAAAAAACTCTAGTGTAGAAACTATTACTCCAAAATCGAGAGGAAGCATTTTCTTGTAATGTTTGGTAAAAAAAAAACAACATTTGAGATTCAAGACCAAGACCAGCTGAGAGTGAGATGAGACAAGACTGTAAAAAAAAAAAGGAAAAAAAAAAAAAGAAAAAGTCTCAAGGTCAAGACTGGTCTCAGGTGCTACAACACTATTCCCCCCATATGGATTTACTTCTCTGGCAAACTACAGCAGCCCAAACGGTCAAAATTCAAACCCACAAGTACTTTTGCAGCATTTACATAACGCTAACTGAGTTTCAAACAAAATGCAAAATCCAACCTCACAGAAAAATTGCCCAAGACGCACAACACTGTAATCTTCAAAGACTGAAATCTCTCTCTAAACCTTCTAAAAAATGTGTAAAACCCTGAAAACCACCTTAATTTCTTTAACCAAACCTGTATTTCTCAACACTCTGAACTTCTGGTATTGTTTTTGTGTTTTAAAGTAAGTCTAGAGACCAAAGGCAGACCTACCCTATAACCCAGTACGTCATGGTGGGAGCAGGTTTCCTCTGGTCAGTCCAGTTTTCAGGTTTACATTGGAAAAGTACCCCATGTTCCTTCACGGGACCCAAGCCCCAACCGGCGCGCTGAGGTCTGTCTGCCGCCCGCCGGCCCTGTGGGACGGGAAACACAAACAGTGACTCAATACGGACATTCACACGAGCAGAGAGAGGTCCAGGACAAACAGACGTGATTAATTATGTCCGACATCAAAGATAAACACGGACTGAGAGGCTGTGGGTGAGGTTTTAGGACTTACCACCATCAGGACTGTAGAGGACCACTGCTTTAGTTTTATCACATGGGACGTATGTGGTTGGCTTAACATCTAGTTCTGGGAGTTAGCCTTGAATTGTTTTGCTAACATGTAAGTGTAACCCAGGTGCTAAAATCACTAAATCTCTGGGTTCTCACTCTCACTCCACTGTGACTCTTTAGACAAGCAAAGCTACCATTTAAATCAGAACTTAGTCCTCACCTCACTCTAGGTCTTCAAATTCTGCCTCATCTTCACTATCAGTCAGTTCTTGCCGCCTTCTCCATTGGATTGCTTTGAGAGTGGTGGCTCTACAGTAGACCACTTTAAACAGGGGACCACACTGGACCAGCCTTATTACTGGGGGTACATCTGACTGGGAGATGTTTAAAATGACTCTGAGATCATCTTTGTGCTCGTTAGTAAGCAGCTCTTAATGATAAACATATTTTTCACTTGTATATTGCTGTTGAGTCAAAATTATACTTTAATGTGTGAGTTAACAAGACATTTAGGGCACCTCAAAGGGGGCCACTGGGGAGGTCCAGGTTCACAATAACAGGGGCACTGGCCACCCTCTTAGGACCACCCCTGATGGACAACAGATGAGCACAGACACGGCTACTGCAACAGCTTCCCTGCTAGCTCTACAACTCTTCAGTACCAGAGGTTCACCACTGGTCTGACTGTCGAGCTCAATTTTATTCCATATCATTTGTTGTGACCCACTTGTTACAGAATCTATTTCAATATTTAGGATTTAAATAAGTTAAACATTTAGGACTTGGGGGGCAGCAACCATCATGGGAGCCACCTGTTTCTTATTCTTTTGCTTATGGCTCAGGGCACTGAATTACAAAATATACTCTCATGGTAGGAACAGGACGATAGTGAACATGAGTGTTCAGCCCTCTGACCTTGGCGGGGAGGCTCTGTCTGAAGGCGGCCCGAATGGAGAGGCAGCAGTGGTGGAAGTTTCGGATGAGCTGAGGGTGGATGGAGCCGCTGAGCTGGGACACTTCCCTGTGAGTCGGAGCAATGAAGATGCCCTGAACTGTCTCCATGAGCACATAGTGGAACAACGTGTTCTCAGCTCCAGAGGTCAGCCTGAGGAAAAACAGAGACACTGCTGTCTACTCAAAAGATCGCACAACAGAAATCAACACAATAAAAACAAAAATTCTCTGCCAAAAAAACAAATAAACAAAAAATGTATAGGATTAGTTAAAGCTAGTTCAATACCAGATTTGTTTAGAGCAATATCAACCTACAAGAGTTTAACAGAGACAGATTTTGATGATACTCAACTTAGGTTTTATAATTGTGAGCCCTATCCTCGGGTACTCGTCTTTCTGAGATGAAAAGTTGTTTTCCCGACTTTGTTTATGTTCATGTGCTTTTATTTCAGACAGTTGGGATATTGACATCACCACATGTAGAACAAAGAAGTTATTGGTCAGTTATTGGTTATTAATTAGCGTTTAACACAACTAACTAGTCAGATTTAACATTAGACTTCTCACTACTAAAAAGCTGAACATTAATACATTTGCAAATATAGTTTTAGCCAAAGAGCTTTGATGTTAGGGGTAAAATAAATTGGCAGCATTTCTAACACAATTCTGTTACTTCTATGTGAGTAAACTCATTATTAGCACCGTTTAGTCAAAGAGCTCATGTATAAAACACAAATTAATAAATCAGCTACTTTTCTGCTCTGTCCATGAAGCAGACGATGTCAGGTGGGGAAGTCAGGCAGCAGGTTTTGACCCGAGCAGACGTTCATGTGCATCTTTGAACGTTTCCCGAGTTTACGAGACCACATGAATGCAACAATAAAGTTGGTTTTTACAAGTTGGTTCTGTCACGAGATGAGAGTCTTAAACACCTTTGACAAACAGCATTTTTACATTTCTGCCAAATATTTAAGCCTTTCTCACTTCATGGTGTGGTACATGTCCTCTGTCTCGCGCTCAGTCAGCGTTTTCTTCAAAGTGCCGAGGTAGAATGGGTTTGGGTGCTTCATCCTGGGACTCTGTGAGCACAAAGATATAGACTTTAACAGATTTCTAAAACATTAGTACATCAGATAAAAGCGTGTAGTTAACCAAAAAGAGCTGTACCTTAAACAGTCCCCCGCTGCCTCCACTACCATCAGACCCTCCAGACCCCAGAGAGTCCCGTCTTCCCCCGATCCTCCTCCCTGAGTCCGGGGTTGAATGTGGACTGAGCCCCTGCATCCCGGACGTCCCGGAGCCACCATCTAGTTGGCCTTCGCTGCCGCTGTCCTGAGAAGCTCCTCTGGGGGCTCGGCTTCCTGGACCTCTCCCCGAACAGGCTGCGACCACCCCTGGAGCTCGACGAGGAGCCTTTGACGACCCCCGCGAGTTTACTCAGGACGGGGGACGAGGAGGCCAGGCTGTCCAGACGGTCCCGGGCCGTGGCAGCGGGGAGGAACCAATCTGCACAGGACAGACACGGGGCTGGAGGGGCGTTGAGTCGCTCCTCTATGCCTCCCTCTAACACCTCCAACTGCAGGAGCGTGGCCTTCACCTGAGTGGGACAGAGCATGAATTAGGCTGGGGACACACTACACAATTTTTTGCCCAATTTTACTACGATTCAAGTGGTGCCAAGCCTGTCCCAGTCAACACTAGCTGCAGGGAGTCGTCAGCCCAGAAATGGGTGAGTATGGGAGGTTTATAGACTTGAATCGCGGCGCAGAGACTCGACCAGACCTCAGTCACAGTCAGTCAAACATGTTTACATTTTAAGGCAGACTTGGATCATGAGACTCTGGTGTAAGCTTTAAAAAAAAAAGTTTGCTGAACTCAGCTTGTCATGAACTTCTATAATAAAGCCCTATCAGACCTTGGTGGTATTTAAGTATGTACAGGCTAGATAAAAAATAATTTGTAATCTGTGTACTGTTTCTGATGTTAATTAATAAAACGGACCAGATTATTACACCTGTTTTTCCCCTAATGTTGCGTGGGGAAACTGTCATCAGCGATTTTACTGCAGCTTATTTAGTAACAATTTATTCATTAATACGCCACGAAAAAAAAAGAGTTTCAACCGTTTTTGTGTACAGTTTAAAAATCTGTCTCGGTCCTGCTGTTCTCCTCTGAAACTCTTACAGCCTGACCCCTAGTGCTCTATACTGTGAATAGAGAGAGCATTTGGACACAGCCACTGGGGCAGTCATTAATGTGTTCTTTCTGTCGCCAGAACAAAATCTGCTGAAACCAGTCGTCAGTGTCTGCTCCAAGTCTTTTCAAAATCTGTAACGACTGGGAAAGTCGCGCAGTGTGTCCTTAAGCTTGAGAGGCGAAGGCAAAACTCTCAAACAGAGGCTTGATACAAAGTACACAAAAGATATGCTGTACAGTTTAGAGCTACAGCAAAATTAGTACTAAACTAATATAAGGAGTAAGAGTGAAAGTTAATTTAAAAAAAGAGTCTAACCTGGTCGACATAAACACAGTCAGGTCCTACGTAGCCCACAGCAGGAGAAGCACAGCCTCCTGCCTCTAACAGCACACACTGCATGAAGTGTCTCTGCGGAAAACCAACACAGATGTAAATATAAAGCTGGTATTTGTAAATTATTATAACTCATTTCGCCAAAATATGCATATACTACATTTTGACTTTCATGGTTTTCAGTAAAAAGTCTGAACAGTCTCCTTTCATAATGGTGTACACATCCAGGTGTCATTAACATAAAGCCTTATACCAGTCCCACGATGAGGAGGAAGTGTCGTCCCTGTGGCTGGCTGTATCCCGGTGCTTGTGTGGCTCTGTGTTGTGGAAACACCTCCCTCCAGATCACCAGCTGTCCCACACGCTGCTCTGAGGACAGGGGCAGCAGACAGTAGTGCTGGCAGTACAGGCTCACGTCCAGCAGGTCCTCTTTGGGCAAGTGGTTGGCAATCAAATAAGACTGAAATAACATAAGAGTGACAGGTTAGGAGGGCATTTTCCATCAAACAATCTACTCACTATAAGTACCTCCTACACAAACTTATTTTTAGTGCTTCTGCAGCAAATTATTTAACACTTTGGCTGAGGCAGTGAGTTTCCTACCTGTGCTTTGAATGTGACACTTACCTTATAAAACAAACAGGAGCCAAGGATAACATACATTCTCCTCAAACCAAAATAGTCTTCGGACTGGAAAAAAAAAACAAATGACATGGAGTTAAATACAGAACATATTTCAAGCCTGTTCATTGATAATGGTAGAATAAGGTGTGCATAACTTAAAACCATTTAAGAGCAACTCACCATTTCACCAAAATCGGAGGATTCAAAGTCTGAGAGAACAGTGTCCACCTCTATCTGTAAAACAAAGGAAAGCAGTGAGATAAAAGCCTACAAAACACAAAACACAAAACATAAACTGAGTGCATGCAGTGGTGTCTGATTGTTATGCTGTATATTATTTCAAACAAAGAACACTAGAGGGCAACTGTGCTGCAATATTGGTTGTGCATAGTTCACATTTATTCATCTTCTACAAGTATTACCCATTATATCAAAATAATAACAGACAACATTCATTCAAAATGGCTAATTCTGATTCACCAGTTCATCTACACATACAGTACATGTCAACAACTCTAAATTTATTTTCTTCATACAATACACACCTTGATTTCAGGCTGGCAGAGTGAGCCATCGTACTGCAGGAAGCCCTTCGAGGAAAAGCGTCCCAGGAGACGTCGGGAGGTGGTGCGGCGACACCCTCCCTGAGACGGGACGGCTGAATGAGCTGCTGGAAGAACAGGCAGAAGAAGTGGTCCAAACGGGGAGCGTGGTCCGCTTCACAGAACGCACTGTTGGTGACACGAAAGTGGTTAAAATAGTGTTCATATAAAGGTGAGGCTGTAATTGTGTAGCTACTGTATATTGTGTATTGAAATGTAAATGTTATGATGATGAATGAAATGTTAAAGAAAAATGCTAATCACTCATGCTTCCATTAACTGCTGAGAAGCTAAATTTTGGTAACAGCAGGAAGTTGAGACTAATCATTTTAAAATAGCAAAAATATAAAAGAATTAGACTATTTGATTTATGCAGTAAACTGCAGCAAACCTATTTAATCTGTTGTTTTTTATAAGATATTTATTTGCAGTATAAAAGGAAATCACGGCTGACAAACCTGTCCAAAGAGCCGTACATAACTTTTAGGGTCCTCACTACGTCTCCCACCACTGTCTGTAGATACAGCAGAGGAACCCTGGAAATGAGCAGAAAATAACAAACACAGACTCAAATTAACTTCCACCAAACCATAACTTATCAGTGATTTAAACTTAAGCCTAGTGTCAGGCAAAAACATTGACGAAATAAGAATAATTCCTTTTTATGTGGTGGTCTTTTAGGAAATCTCTAAGGGCATGAGTGGGTTTGACTGATTGGGCTGACTTAGTTGCTGGGAATTCAAGAGCGGTTAAAGTGACTCATCTCAGGAACCATTTTACAACTACGTTCTCAATAAAGAGACAGACAAATGTTCTTTGGCCAACTCAGCAAAATCATAATTGTTTTTGCAGATTATCCTCTTCATCTGCTTTTAAAATAACTTGTTTGCTCACCTCCCATTGGTTTAAATAGCAACCAAGTTTAATTTTTATTGTCTATGTGAAGCTTTGTGTAGTTGCCGTTTTGGATGCACTTTTTTCTTCACTGAAAATCGACTTCAAGGACCATACAACATCCGAAACCTTCATTGATCATGCTATAGGTATGCTTTAAAATAGTTCCAGTCTGTCTACCTCTCAGCGGGCAGCCCGATCACCAGCAGGTTGTTTTTATCCTTCCAGTAGCCCACATGCACCAGATGTTTCCCGAGCAGCAGAGATGAACTGGAGAGAAAAACAAGACCTTGAGTAAGGTTGTTACTGTTTTCAAGGTGCAAATGTGTACAACAACAGTGTGTGGCACATAACATCACTTTATTTTACACCTACACATACAATGAATAAATTCAGGGTTCCAGCAGGTATCAGCAAGTCTAATTTAATGCTTGCGTTTTTTACATTTTCAATGCATTTTTAACATTTTTATTGCCACAAACAATCGTAGCTGCTTAAAATGTCAAAAAAATGTCTAAAGTATTGTAAATTAAAGTTCATAAAGCACCAATAATCTTGAAAGTCAAACATTCAATGTGTAATTTGGTCCCACTGGAAGCAAACTTGTTGTCTGCCTGTTTATCAAGCTCGTGTGGGCTACAAAAATGTTAAATTATTTTTATATGCAGGGTTTCTGCAGGGTCTAGGGATACTTTCAAATGTGAATTTGAGGCCTTAAAAAGTCTTAAATTTGTCAAGATGCAGAGTACTAGGTCTTGAATTAATTTCAAGGAGCTATTTTCCATGGTATTGTTGCCTCTTCTCAGTGGAGATGAATCAGGACATGGAGACACACTCACTGATTTTATTATTTGGTGTGACAATAACTTTTTGGACTTGAATGTAACAAAAACAAAGGAACTTATATTTGATTTCAGACGTAAAAGAGACTCAGCCTCAGAAAGCATTACCCATAATGAACAGGTGGAAATTGTTTCTTCTTATAATTACCTTGGCATTGTTTTCGATGATCAGTTGAAATTTGATGTTAACACTTCTGCTGTTGTGAAACGGGGACAGCAAAGACTTTATCTTCTGTGTGAATTAAATTCTTTCTCAGTCAGTCCAACAACAAACCTCTGTCGGTTTTATCAGACTTTTATTGAGAGCCTCTTGAGTTTTTCTTTTATTTGCTGGTTTAGCTGCCTCACACTCAAAGACAGGAACAGTCTTAATTAAATTGTTGAAATCTGTTCTAAAATCACTGGAGTGCAGCAAAGGGACCTGGCTTCTTTCTGCAACCAGCAGATCATCCAGAAAGCCAATACAAGTCTTGCTTTATCAGGGCATGTTCTGAAATGTGAATTTAGTTTGTTGCCTTCAGGTCGTCGCAATGTTTTACCCTACTGTAAAACAAAACCATACTCTAAAGCCTTTGTCCCAATGACTATATGTCTTTTAAACCCTTTGTAATCTCCTAATGTTTTTATTTCTATTCACTTGAATGATTTTAGGGCTTATATTTAGTATTTATTAATTGAGCTCCACTGTATTTGTTGTGTGTTTAATGGTTGTTTTTGTTTGTCTATTTGTCTTATCTTGCTGCTCAAATGATTTTCCCCTGGAGGGATAAATAAAGTAATCTGAATCTGAATAATTTTATACTGTGCACCTGTAATGGTCACTCACCTGAGGATCTGCCCTCCTGTGACGTTCTCCAACATGTCGCACAGAGTCAGAAAGATGCCCCTGACGCCTTTGAGCTGACGAGAGGCTTCAGACACCGGATACTGGTACAAGATCTCCTCCTACAACCAAACAAACATCAACACATCACTAGACCACTATATATGAAAAAATATGGACGAGTAAACTCAGAGCAGAAGCAAGAAAACATCTGGTCTAAGTCGTCAACTGAAAAATGTGTTTTTGGGAAGCTCCTCAAACCAAGATTTATGTGATGTTTAATTATGGACAGCACACAGGAACGCAAGGACGAGTGTTTTGTCACCTCAGCCTCGTGTGAAAGTGGTTTAACCCTTTAAAACATTCTCAGTTTGTTATACAACAAAATAACTGTGGCTGGAGAGAAAGACATTGCCAATATTTTTTTCACAGATTCAGAAAAACAATACTTAGCTCTGGTAGTATCCCACAAAATACTAGACAGACTAATTCAGGCTATTGTTCAAATTATTAGTATTCCTTGCAGCAAGTTGGCAGCTTTACAAACAAAAAAGCTACTGAAAAGCTAAAGGACAGAGAAGTGGGTGGTGGGATGAAGACTTGAATGAAGTCTTGGCAACTACAGCAAAGTCCAGTAAATGACCAAGAAATAGCCTGAGGCCTCGTGTCAAAGCCGTCTGCTGCCTACTGTCAGAGTATTTACAACATTGTGCAAAAGTTATGTTTTTATGAAAGGCTATGAAAGGTGTAGATGTACAAAAATAACCAAAATTATAAAAAATGAAGAATTAAATCTAGGAACACTTGGAAAGTGAAGACCTCTGCCAAGGCACTGGTTCTATCTCACAATGGCAAAGATATAGTGCCCGGACCTAACCTAAAACTCAAAAATCTTATACTTTAGGGGTAAATGGTCTTCCCGGTGAGCCACAAAACCCTTATATCTAACAACTGCAAAGAATCTACTAAAACTATCCATTTCTTGTTTTAGTGAGTGAAGTGAGCATCTTTGGTCTGTATCTCAAAATGCTACTGAATCCCCTAAAACACTCCTGGATCTAAACCGTGATCCTGAGCCACACCAACACTAATAATTTTGTCCTGCCCATTACTGACCTTTCATGTAATTTTCATTAACAAAATAAAAAAATAAAATTCTGTATTTATTAAAGCACAAACTTCTGCACAGTGTGAATGTAAAAACAAAGCTCAAATGTCGAAAGCATCATACAGCTATAGCTCAGAAATACCACCACTGCACTGACTGAGCCTCCCAGATCTGCTGCCCTGCAATCAAAGGACTAAGAAATCAAAGTCATACTCCAGTGGTTTCATGCATGCACTGTCATTTAGAAAATCAACCAGCAGGCTGCTGTGGCTCCAGGCAAACCTTTCGTTGCATCTCCAGCTGACAAAATAAAGGACTGAACCAAAAAAGTACAAAATAATAGAAAAAATCCCACAGGCAGGCTGTAAATATACTGTAGCGAATGCAGAAAACACAATACTGGATTAGCACCTGAGAACAAAGCATGTGTGTGTCCTATCAGACTCAAAATAACCTGAATATAAATAGGCAAGATTAATCCAGCCATCTACAACCTAAATCTAATTTTAAAATTGGAGTAAAAATGGAGAAATAAATTCACATGTAACAAAGCTTCAGTCAAATTTCAGTTTCTATCACAAAATTTACCAAAAAATCTGATCTTATAGCCATTATAGCAACTCCTAGTAAGCAGTGATTCACATTTTGAATTGGTCTTTTTAAGCAGGGTACAAAAAGTACACTGACTTGTGAGCCCCTCTGGCTAGATTATAACAACAGCATGAATACTATACATCTCAAATTGTGATGCAGCTATTTGATATACTGTTCTTACTTTAATTTGCTGTAAATAATGGAAGCACTAATGCAAAACTCCTGTTGCTTGTCAACCTCTTTTCCATCCTGCTCCCTGATTGTTCTAGGTTTAGTATCAGGTTCCAGAAATTGGTTGATAGTTACTACAGCAGTGGTTCAGGAGGTGAATAACATTTGTCTGAACAGTGTGGCACAAAGGTCTACCATGGTCTACCATGGCATGGTAAATAAAGTGAGAGCAAAAAGCTTATTTTGACTAATTGCAAATGCAAATATTGTATTAAGATCTACCACAAAATTAAATGTCTTCAACTCTACAAACCACGTCCAGATGACTCCTTTTAAACCTTGCTTTCATTGTGACAGCCTTTATAACCAAGAACCTTCACAGACAATTTGCTAATAAAGTATTCAACATAGATTTAACAGATTTGCACAGACATAATTATCATTTTTACTTAAAAAATTCAATGTAATTTTAAGACAGGAAAAGTTACTGAGGGTTTTTCAATAAGCATTTACTTTTGCACTTTTCCAGTTCCTCTTCAATCTGCTATTTATATCAAAGTAGCACAAGGACTCTGTAGCCAAGAAAGTTGTGTGGGATAAAATTATTTCTCTGTTTCCTTTCAGTAGCAGTTCATTTAATGGTCACTGTCCAACATTGGTTGTTCTCTCCTTAGTCATATTTACATTACGCATTTTTACAGCTATACTATTCACTATAATCTTAACAGTATAAGAAACAGACAACTCTTCTTCTTGTACTTTTTAAATACAGTTTTATGAGGCTTCTTGGCCCTGAGCCCTCTGACCACAAACTATGATCAAGTTTCACCAAAACCACTTTAGTTTCCAGTGGGATGGAAAAATATGTGCTCACCAGGGTTTGGATATCAATACCAGCGTTTTACACTGCTCTTTTTGTCTTCTTGCATTTACTGTTTTAGCAATACACTTTCATTAGCTCATTCTCAGGCCTCACAGTAGTTACATAAGTGCCCTTTCCCTGCTAATATATGTAAAGATTTTATCATAGGGTTTTTCAAGCCACCCTGATTGGAGTCTCCATTTGAAAATGCATGACTGGGTGGGATTGATGACAGCTACACTTTAATCTCCAAAAACCAATGGAGGGAAAGGAGCAAGGTCATTTTCCACAGAGCAATATTGGGTCAGTTATGTATGGGTTATTATGGGCAACCTTTGAAGAGGTTTGTTTTACATGTACACGCATTTTAATACAAACTTTAAAATGCAGATGATAAAAACATGGCATGTGTAGTGATGTGAACCAAAAGGTAAAGTCGCATATTTCTGGAAGAATAAAAAAATGTTTAACGCTCAATATATTTTCAGCTTTCTCAAGCCAGAATTCAGATTACAGATACAAGTTTAGCTTTTCCTTCCTGTCCTTCATAATAACCTGGGATGGGACGATGCACAAAATTCTCAATTCGATTCGATTCATGGTTTTGCCCTCACAATTTTCAATTTATTCCGATTTTATGTATTTGTTGATGTTATAATGTTTATTTCTCTTTTTGTAGGCCTACATAATTAAATAATTACAATTTTTATTTCATTATAGAAACATTTTTTTATGTAAAGGGAGACAGAAATTAACGAGCCCAAATAAAAACACATTTTTTTGAGTAAAGAAGAAACATTCAGCGCTCACTGTGCTCTGGTAAAGCTCACCTGTGTCTCACCTGTAGTGAAGCTATAGTTGCATGTGCATCACATGAGTCACGTGATTTTTTTTTTTTTTTCAAGAACATATTGTTTCCTTACCTCAAGCTACAATTTTAGTTTCTACTAGGCTGTACAGGCAGCCAAGGGGTTTTACTAAACATTTATTTGCGAGACACCGGACCCCTTTTGACAATGGAAAACACACTAAAACTCTGCTGCGCTGACCTAATACAGAGTTGACTGAGCTCCACTGATCTCTTGCCCTAAAAATAAAATCTATAAATATGTCTTTTAAATTGGACTTGATTGACTTCAACCTAAACTCAAAACAAGTCACTAAAGAGTTTTCATAAATGTTATGTCCAGACTGACCTCGTCCTGTGGTGAGGCGGAGTCCAGTTTCAGAGACAGGTACATGACGATGTGTGGGATGTGTTCGATGGACATCTGCAGCTCAGCCGTGTCCTCGCCCCACAGCAGACGAACCAGCTGACTGACTGGAGGAGAGGCTTTTATCTTACGGACTTCGAATGCATCGTCAGCTCCAGCACTGTCCACTGGGGTTAGGGTTTCCAGGGTCAACCTCACCTGAAAAAGACATAAAAGGTTTATTTTCTTTATGCTTGACTTTTGTTGAAATCTGATATCTTCATGTGTTCCCTCCTTTGGATGTATCATTTTCTCATAGTTTTAATAATCTAGGGGTCCTGGGAAGCTACATTGCACTGGCCCAAACTGAGAGTGCGTATTTGTGGCCTATAAAATGTGCTGTGCCAACAAAAGGAAGACAACAGTTACTCATTATGCAATCAGAGACGAGACCCAGGGAGAACGGGAGGAGGGTGAACATCGGGGAGAAAGTGACACTGACGTCCAAACCAAAACAGCAGCATAACAAATAACAGAGAGCAGGGTTCGGCCAAATCAAAACCAGATTGTAGCAGACACCAGAGAACAGTGATCTACAGTTTCTCACTGCCATTTATATACAAACTGACTTTATATACAAACTTAAATATATGTATATATTTTTAGGGCTGGGAAAATTATCGCGTTAGCGCAGTGCGTTAATTTATTGATTTAATCGCGCTAATTTCAATTAACGCATTGATTAATTTGATCACAACAAAAATATTCTGACGACACATTGACAGAGGCAGCAACACGCCACGGGTCCTCCAACGGGGCAGAAAGGCACTGCCCGAGCGTAGAAGACGACACATTTCCGTTTCCATCCATCAGGCGCGTTCGAGATGAGCCAGACTTGCGCAGTTTCAATCAGTGTCGGTCTGTGCGCAGTGCACGCGGTTAGATTTGTGTCAGACTTGTTCCCAACTTGCTCTGATGCCACAAGTGCGACGGTCACCGTGAGATCCAAACGAGACCAGTGCCTGAGCCGCCGCAGTTCATCAGGAGCAACTGCGTAGGTTGCACGGCTCAGTGCATGATGGGAAAACGCACACCTGTCAGCGGTGAACCGACAGGTGATTGGATCTGAGTTTAGTGCTGATCAGAAACGTAACGCACGACACTTCACTGCCCTCCTCTCCTTCTTCCCCTGCCTCTTTAAAAAAAAAAATAGACTAAAGTGAGTGCCGTGGTAATATTTTTGTTGTGATCAAATTAATCAATAAATTAACGCACTGCGTTAACGCGATAAATATATATATATATATATAGATATATAGATAGATAGATAGATAGATAGATAGATATAGATAGATAGATAGATAGACTTAATCTATTTGGTATAGATAAAGTCTAAGGTCAGTCTGAATTATAATGCTGCAAATAATAGACTGCCACTTATCCTCAAAGTGTTACAATATTAGACAAACATGAAAAGCTATCGTCCTTGCCAATGCTGCAATGAGATTTTTATGAGAGAAAAATATGTTATTGTGTTAATTATCTTTTCTTTTCCTTCATTTAATAGGCCACATATTTTGACAATTATCTACTTCATTAGCAGCAGTAGTAGTAGCAGTTGCAGTAAAAGTATTCATAGTTTTGTTGCGCTATTAAAAAGCTTTGTTGCAAAATTTTATTCAATATTATTTTATCTTTACTCATTGTCAAAACCCCATTTACAGTCCCTTAACTTGTAATGTATAAATTGCCACTTTAAAGCATTAAGTTCATTACTCAGCAGAAAAAAAAAAAAACTAGGTAATTTTAAAAATGGGCAGAAAGTGATTGCCTGTGGAGCCTACTAAAGCTGTTTAATAAAGAAAGATTATATTCTTTGGTGCAAATGTTGAAACTGTATATTTCTAATCCAGCCATCACTCCCAGAGACCTCAAAAGGCCTGTCAGCACTAACCACAGTCCACCCGCTGCTGCACCAGGCGCCTCCATCTGGGCTCAGCTCCATTTTGGACCATTTTAGGGCTATTATTAAAGAAGATCTGGATAGTGGTAAAACTGCCCTGAGACACACCTTTCAGTGAGTCTGTCTGGTTTATTCAACTGTGCAATAATGTCTTTGGATGAACTTAATCTCCCACTTTGGCCTTATTAAAGAATACCATAAATATGTTTGATCTGAAAACTGTGGTCTCATAAAAAAAGAATTTAAGCAGAAGAGAGGTTTTGGAAATCACAGACTAAAGGGGTAGAGTGGACTAACTACAGCACTTTCTCTCTTCATAAATAATAAGGATGTGGTTAGACAGCGCTGCGCTCGCAGAGGAATTCCAGTGTGTTGAAGTCAGTCATTTTGGTGTTCGCAAATGGATGGACACGCACAGAAAACCAAAAAAAAAAAAAAAAACTGTGCCTGCCTAAAAGTGCATTGTGTAAAATATTGTACATAATGGATCACAGCAGTATTTCAGGGATGAGAGAAATTTTACTCTTTGTATTATTATGAAACAAAAAAGTAACAGAAATCACTGGAGTGGACAGACAATCACTGATGAAAAGCATGCACAAGATCATGTTCCTCTAGGAGTAAGGTAGCAGTAGTAAAGCAGGTTACATTCTCTAAAAACAATGGGAACAGCTCATTAATCAGGGCTACATTTGCATTTTTTTTTCTCATTTTGCTTGCCTACAATAATGGCTGAAATGAACACTAATGAACCATACTTTCTCTACCAGAAGCAACTTTGGGTCTATGATTCAGAAACAAAATTTGACGCTTGCATTGTCTCTCTACACTGAAAAACGTTTTCCTATTGTACCTTCAGTATCTAAAGTGTATACAGGGGAAATTAGTTAGTTACACATTAACTTCAACTTAGTGGCAAAGAATCTACCATTAAAACTAAAACAATTTTGTGGAAACACTTATTCTGTCAGCAAAACAACTCTATTTCAAGATTTGGAGAGTCATTGTTGGGCTGAGCATAAAAACCACTGTATATTTCCAAAAATCTCTTGTTTTTCCTGAATGGTTGTTTAGTTTCCTACTACATCTTCCAATCAGCTGAGCGTTCAGTCCCACAAATGTAACAGTCTGCTTCCTGTGGCTCTGAATGAGACTCACACCACAGTCGTGTTCGCCATCAACCCCAAACACACTCTGTCATTTGCAAATTCCAACTTTTGATGGTTCACTTTTTGGTGAAAACGCACGGCTGAAGGAAAGACTAGAGCTATTCGTGCTGCCGATCAAAGAATCATTTTTCAGTAATTGAAGGTTTTGTAACGTTAGACGGCACGCACCCCTGCTTTCTATACACTTTTCGGCACTTAGACAAACCAAATGTGTTTTTAAAAAGTAACTAAACACAGGGCAATGTCAAAATTCATGCTTTAAGCCAGGACACTAAAGCCCACAGTAGGATTTTATGTGTTTCTTCTAAAATAGAAGATAGGAACATCATAGTAGAGTAAGCTTTACCTGTGTTGGTCCAGGGATGCAGGACAAAACCCTCTCAATGTTTTCAGAATTCACATCCACATCATCCACCGCTACAAGCACATCACCTGAGGATAAGAAGAGGTAAATATTATAATGAAACTGATATAATCATGTAGTTATTGCAATACATCTGTACAGTGTCATCTTACTGTCTTACATGGGAATATATGTAAGGGCTGAGTGACACTTAAGGTCATTACATAATCCGCAAGAATTTTCTTTTTTGAGGTGGTGAGAACATGAAGAAAGTTCATTTCAGCTCGGACATTTCATCTTCACAAAAAGCTGAACTAGTACCTGCTGCTCGCACCAAAGAATGTTTTACTCCCAAAAGAGCTACAGTAAAGTAAACACATTCGAAGCCTACTATATTTCTATACATTAATGTTGGTTAGATGTGACTTGTTGTTAAGACAGAATGACAAGAAACAGCTGGACAAAATTGCGTGTAACCTGTTTTCACAGAGAAGGGATTTGCTTCATCTGAGAAAAGCATTGTGGTGAGTAAAATGCATGTAGAGGTACAGTAGTTAGCGGTGATTAGCAGAGAGGCTATTTCTGTATTACTGCCACTTGACCAAGGCCTTCCTTCTGCGGTTGCAGCACCAATCAGCCTCATTGATTTTATGCCAGATGCCCTTCCTGACACAAATCTCTCCATTTATCCAGGCCTGGAACAGACACAATGAGTACATACTGGCTTATGACCCCCTGTGGCTGGATTAGATGTACCAATCAATAGCTTCAAGTTCCTCATGCTGAAAATGACCCACATTTTGGTCTGGCTGTTTTACCAGTAATTCCACTATTTCACAAGTAGCAGAGAGAAATACATAGAAAGAGTATTTCCACCAGCATTTATCTGTTTTACTTTATTAGTTCCTGAAAGTGTTATATGAAATGGTGACTGAATAAACTAGCATTTAGGTCTAAAACTGGATTACAATTAGTTAAGGATGTTATTTTGTATTGTAGACCCATCAACTTTGTCTGTTAAAGTGGTTCACCTGTTTAACTGCATACAGACTCACCACAACCTTAGAAACACTGCTATTTCAGGTATTTAATTACTTTAATTGTTTTAGCATGGTGGCTTCCTTAAATGCTTCTTTAAACAGTAACTTATGTGAGCAGTCATTAGTGGTAAAGCTCAGTGGGCATTCCTCTGTCGGCTGGTAAACAATCAACAGCAATCAGCCAAAGAGGAAGAAAATCACTCTGTGTACTTGGTATCAGATTTAAAAAACACAGTGGGTCAAAGAAGGAAAAGTAACAATGCTACTGACTGACAGATGCCTGTGACCCTTCGCCACACTTTAAAAGCACGTATTTCACCTGAGGAGCCAAACATCTGTCAACAGTTGAATGTCCATCTCTGATATCTCATGAATTCAAACCCAAAATGTACTGACAGTGCAAGGCTTGGTATAAATCACTTTGTACTTTTAAGATAGTTATACACATGTTAGTTTGTGGGCCACAGCGCATGATGAGTTCTCCACATTTGAGTAAATGCAATGTTCATTTTAGTGTCTATTTCTTAGGCATTCAGGCGAAGGAGACGTTTAAAATATTTGAGGTCATATGATTCCTGTGCTGCAAGTTTTTGGTAAAATCTTGCAGAAGGTGAGGCATTTAAATAGCAAATAGTATTAAAAAACACCAAATGTGAGTGATGTTTAATAGCTTATTGTGTTGAAATCTTACCAATAAGAATTTCTCCACATTTGGCTGCGGCACTATTGGGGACCAGCCCATGTACCGCAAGTCTGTCTTCTTGTCTCATTCCTTCAGAGTCCCAGGACGGGCGATGGACCACCCCCAGCAGAGCCTCTAGCAGCCCCCCATCTTCAAACAGAGGCACTGAGGAGGCTGACAGACGTTTGGGGTTGAGGTAGACACACACTTCTTTGAGCTGCTGATGAACGGTCACCCCCTGCCTCTGTCCGGGTTGGTTCTTTAAAATAGACGCTGGTACTGATCCATCTTTATTTGCCTCTTTGCCCTTTCTGAGAGTTGACCGGCGTTTTCTTCTTAATATTTTAGCTAGTCTCTTAAGTGTGGCAGTCCCTTTAGCCCGAGAACCACAGCGCTGCTTTCTGTTTTGCTCTGTAATAATTTCAGCCTCCTTGTCACTGAATCGGACATGATTAGTGGACACGTGGTGCGCATTGGCCCGGGTCAGTGCTACCTCTTCTTCTCCTTCACTTAGCTCTAGATAGAAAAGCTCACCATTCTTCTGGATGTCGTCCAGCCATTCGGGCTCCAAGTCACTGTAAAGACAAACAGTAGAGTACTTTAAAATGCTACAAAATGTTTGACATCTTTTTAAGAATAGTAGGACTTTTCGATTATTGCAGTAGAGAGAAATGTAGTGTTTTTACCTTAGGATATAGTCCCAGCTATATGGTACAAATGATAAACCAGAAAAATGTATGTTCTTTTGTTACTTGCATGGTACTGTGATGCTAGACATTATGAAAATTTAACAGTTCTAAGTGAGTTTGTAGTGAACTAGTTTCATTAAAAGTTTTTTTAGAAGGGGCAAGCTACAATATATGGCTTCAATATTTGTATTTTTACACAGCTTTAAAAATCTGTCCTTTCCACATTATTATACATGTACATATGCCCTTTAACTAAAGTAGTAAAGACTTTTAATACCAGTTTTTAAAAGGTATTCTGTGGGTGCCTGTGAAGTATTAAATGTCCCTACTCATTTCGCAGCTTCAAATGACATCTATCAGTTGAAACATGTTATTACTCAACCATGAAAGTCTGCTGCAACCTCCCAAAATTGAAAACATACCCCAAAGCTAAGAGAAGTGAAGACAGTGGTAAGACACTCCCTCTGTGGTTAAATTGGACGCTTCTTCTTCTTCTTTTTTTTTTTTTTTTTTGGGATAAGCGCATCATGAGCTGATTGTGAAGGGTACGACAAATGCAATAGAAGTAACTGTATATATTGCTATTTTACCCAAATAAACCGCACTTTATGCCCCGCTTACTGTAACTAAAAGTAGTTAGCAATTATTTTAGCTGTCTCTTACTCGGAGCTAGAGTCACTCCATTCCCCATCGGTGTCCTGTTCGCTCCCACTTTCTTCTCTCGTTTGTCTGCGGGACACTGGACTTAGCGTTCCGCGAGCCGACGCCATTTGTTCCGCTTCTGGTTCCCCAGCATCCGCGAAATGCTGCGTTTAAAACACTAACTTTTTAGCAAACGAGCGCTGATGTTTCCTCGCCATGTTGCCAGCAGTGACGGCGCCATGGTAACGTCACGTGACCGAAGAAGCGTGATGTGATTGGTTGACCGCCGATGTTGCCCCTGACAACAGTGAAGCTTTTACGGGCAGAGTGAGGTTTGCTCTCCAACGCTGTGCCAGGGGTTGGGCATCGTTTATTAGGTCCCGCTGAATAATGTATTAACAACTAACAGACCCGCTTAGTGGACACTTTACTGATATTATTTAATATAATAAAAATTAAGAGAGATAAATGAGGCCTAAAATGACATTATTATGACAGGAAAAGGCTCCGGCATCAAAGTCTGTGATAAAAAAAAAGTGCATTAAGCAGAGTAGAGCAGTCCCTCCCCTCCCTGACATTATACACGAGGTTGTCAAATCCTTTCAGGTATTCAGCGATTAGTTATAGCCCTAAGCCCTTGTGTTGCGTTGTTGTAAAAGTAAAAGTATTAATGAAGAAGCATCTGACTGACCTGTGAAGAAGAACGCTGCGGATCGAGTCGAAGTCCTCAAAGCTTTTAGAAAAAGAGCTTCCATCTATGTACAGGTTGCACATCATTTGTGATTCATGGCTCTACCAAAGAGTTGCCTCTCAGCTCAGATATCCAATGTCAAGACGCTGGAGGTAAGCTAACAACAACAAAAAAAAGCTTTGTAAACAGATTTTATGAGTTTCTCTTTCCACAAGTTCTGAGTTTGAAGACCAAAACAAGTCCTCCAGATTCTCACGTGTAACCAGCAAAAATTGGTGCTTCAAACAAGATGCTTTAAGAAGTAAAGTTGTGTGCTTCTCCAGCCCAGTCTCTAGCGTTGTCTGTCCGTGCCGTTTTCTTGGCAGGTGGCGTAAAACCCGCCTTCCTCCACCAAAAACGTCAAGGGCCAGCCCACATTTACTGCTTCAACAAAAAACACGCCGGGCTTATTTACTCATGTATGAAATATATGGCTTTAAAGCAGAGGTATAGCAGAATTATTTTCTACTCTACGGCCAAGTAAGTTTTCTTCTAATATATAGGGTATTTCTGATATCAAGGAATACTTGTGCAAATTAACTGGTCCTTGCTGTATTAAAATTGAAGGCTGTAATGTTTATATGGCCCTGAGGGTAAATCTTCACAGTACTTTAGACCATTGGCCTGGCCAGGCATGCTAGACATGTTTATGATAACTTAACATGTTTGAAAAATATTAAGTCCACCAGAAAATGCAAAGCTGTACACCATGAAATAATCTGTTGTTTTAATTCAAAAGACATTGACATCTGGAGGCTACATTAAAGCCTTTAGATGGCTTAGCCTTATATAGTTATTATAACTTTAAATAGTCCACAAAAACACAAAACAGCTCATCAAGGACAATGGTTCTCAACTGTACAGATTGTGGAACTCATATTTTAAAATCTGTTTTTCCATTTCTTGTAAATAATCAACCTTCCCATCCTCCATTTTTAAGAACCACTACTCAGGACAGCCCAATATCCATCGAAGAGATGCCACAGTCACTATCTTTTTTTGATTCTTCCAAGAGAGAAATTACACTTTTACAGTTCACAGATGAACATTTGTTCCCCTTCTTTTACAAATCACAATAAAAATTTTAACAGTGACTTTCTTGTTTGTAAAGAAGCTATAATTTCAAAGACATTAGGGCATAAACAATCACTCTGACCATACTCCTTCTCACACTGCTTCCAGAGGATACAGTCATCAATAGCAGAAATCATGGGATCAAACCAAGTCTCCTTGCCTGTTTTATGTTCAGGAACTCTTCATCATGGTTTGCACAATCATACGCTTTGACAACATTTCTCAAGTCACAGACTATATAAAAGAACCCTGAAAGTATAGCCCTAAAGATTCCTCTACACTACAACAGACACTAGTACTACCAGACTGTGACTCTCTGTTAAGGTGACCACACCATTTAGGTTGTATGACTATAGGACCACTCACCATGTTAGCTGTAGTTTTTAGACATAATCCAATGCATAAATACAAGTGACAGTAACATCCAGTGGCTACATCAGGCCGTTCCTAAGACTTTGACTTAGGAACGGTGTCTTAACGGTGCTAGGGCAATGGTTCTCAACTGGACTCAATGGTAATCAGTTTCATGCCTGATGATTTAATCCTGACCCACTTTATCAGAAAAGTTATGTTTTACAACCATTATGCCATATGTTTTTTAAACACACTGTTTCAACTTTTCAGATAATTAACCAACCTGCTTATGATCCATTTTAGCAACCACACCACAGGACTCCTCTTTCTTGACAGTCCTTACCTGGGTTGTAGAGAATCTTTAATTTCCTTGACATTAAAGCTGCACTACCTGATTTCTTTTTCCTTGTATTTTGGTAAAGATAATTATTTAGTTATTAGTACAGCATAACAGAAGTCATCTGAGAAAAAATTAGACTTTGAGTTCACCCGTGGGGTGTATTATGAGGGTTTTTGTTTTAGAGCGAGGGAAGGAACAGTTTAACCAATCACACGTTTTCATAGGACAGGAGCGCTCTGATTGGTCAATACATCCTTTATCTATCCAGAACTAGAATCTATCAGGAATAATGTGAAGGAGCTATTGTTTTAGTTCAAAATTTATAGCTTATTCACAGTATTTTTATTTTTTTATTTTAAAGCATAAAAGCAAACCCCAGATCTCTGCTATGTTATTATGATACCTCCTGGCTTGTGTACATACTTTCAGGTTTGTGTGAGACTGTGATAGAGCGTTGCGAAGGAGAGGAATTAGGAAAGGGGAGTGTGTCATTCAAACCCAACATTTTTTTAGACGCATCACTTTTACAGTCACAAAAATCAGGTAGTGCAGCTTTAAGGCATAACTAACCACTCAGACCACACTTCTTCCCACACTGTCACCAAAGACAACAGTATACAGTCATTAATAGCAGAGAACATGAGTAATTAACCAAGTCTCTCTACATCATAAAAGCATTAGCAATACCTTACATTTTGCAAGTCACAAACCACAAAAATTATTCCTGAAAGTATGATCATAGAGGTTATGTTGCACTACAACAGACACTAGTTTCGACAGACAGTGACTCTCTGTCAAGGTGAAAACTTGTTTATTAAAAGCTTTATTCCTTTGCGCATCGCGCTCACGGTCTTCCATAAGCACTCTTTACTGGGATTTCTTTTGTCATAAGTTCCAGTCCTATACTTTCTCCTTTCGTCTCTGTGTTAGCACGTGAGGAGATAAAGAAAAGAGGAAGAGGATTGCAGTTTATGAGAAATAAAACCCAGTCAGTGACTTTAAATAGAATAAGGTACTTTGAATAAAAATCAATAAAAGAATTAACACTGTAGGTTTTAAATTATGTCTCTCTACTGAATTTTCTATTTTTAAATAAACAACAAAACAAAACTTCAGGATTTACAACAAATTAAACACTATATTAGAGGTGTGCATTGTTGTATATTAACCTGGTGAAAATGTGGTTTAAAAGATGGTAACGTGCCCTGTCACTTAGATTTCCAGAAGAGCAGAGCACAAGGTAATTTTCAATTTTGCAGATCAATGAAATATCACTTATAGACTTTAAGGCTACCTACTTTATGGATCCTTTTTTTCTGGTAAAACCATGTATTTAGTGCTTGCTTTATATTAAGTGGCAATTACAAATAGTGTTCATGACAGAAGTACAAAAATAATTAAATAATAATAATTAAATTACATATTTTAAATGACAAGGATTTTGACAATGTACTAAAATTAAGATTACACAATTTCATACCAAACAGGAAATATGATTATTGCCAAATATAATGTCTTTGTTTCTTAGATTTATCTTGGGTAACAACATTTTAAGCATAGCCCAGGTTGACTTAGACAAAGTTAAATAACCATATTTCTTACCTCATTGTCTCAAGAGAAAATAGTGTACACTCATCAGTAGAAGACATGATAAGGAGTAAATCAAGTCTCTGCCAGTTTCATACTCAAGAAGTAGTATCACTGACTCATCAGTGGTTAGCAGAACTGTACACTTCAATAACACATTGCTCAAATCACAGACTACAGAAATGATTCATTAAAGTATAGTCTTAACACATTTCTGACGCTACGGTGGCACTAATGTCACAAAGCTGTACCTCTCTGTTTTGGTGTGAGACCAGCTATGGTAAGACCAAGGGATTTGTCTCGTGCGGGCGACTACAGCTCACCTCGGCGCTGTGGGTTTGAGTCTAGACTGTGACAATGTGGCGAGTGTCTCTCGCTGCTCTCTCCTCCATGATTCCCTGTCACCTCTGTCCTTTTCTGTCTAATCAAATCTGTGAAAAAGTCAAACAAATATCCTAACTAAAAACAGACAAAAAAGGTATGAGTAAAAGATAAAGTATGTGCTGTATATGATGTTTACACATCATATAGGCATACTTTTTCAAAATCATACAAACAAAAGCTACTTGATTATAATACAATATATCTCTCACTCAGGAAACAGTCATCATTAGAAGAGAACACAAGGATTTTCAAGAAGCAGGTTTAGTCTAAACTCTGAGTATGTTAACCCTGAAAAGAGGAAAACTCAAAGGTTTCTGTTTCACAAAGAGAGTTAACCTAAACTCTGAGTCAGTTACCAGGGTAAGTCACTCTGTGAACCTAACCTGGTCTGGAGCAGGTTTTCTTTCTCTAACCCTGAGTTTAATCCACAGTCTCCTCCTGCTGCTGCCTAAAGGAGTGCTCTGATTGGATAACTCATTTCCTCATTCACAAGAACACTGGGAACACTTAAAAATGTATGGTTTAGATTTATACATTTACTTTATACAATAATGTATGTATTAGAGAAATAGAGACATTAATTGTAGCCTTATTTATTTAATATCAACAATGGGAGTTTAAAAAAAGTTTACAATAAAATACACTACAAAAAATAGCAGATATTTTTATTATTAGTTTAACTATTAGTTTATAGAGTTTAGCCAAAAAGGATCAGTGTGCAATATTACTGTGATGAAAATGAAGAATAAAAAAAAAAGAGATCTTTTATAGTATAGCTTTACTTTATGCTTTTACATACTGTGAGTACAATGTAAATAGTATATGTTATTTTATTTGTATAATATTAATTATTTATTAATCTATAACCTGTGCTCTACATTTATACACTTAAACCTGAATATAAAATCTCCACAGCCACATGACTTCCTTTTCCTCTAAAATGGCAGCCTCCTCTGGTTTACTGTTGCCATGGTGAATCCTCTTTGTTGGTTCCATTGATAATGGCTCCTCCCCTCCAATAAAGTCAAGTCGAATACACTCAGAGTTGTCTTACTAAACTCTGAAACAGAAAACTATGAGTTGGCCCAAGTAGGAAGTAGGAAGACTTTTCTTCAGCCTGTTTTGTGAAACAAGCCATTGTCACATAGATAAACTTGAATAAAGACATTTTTGTTTCAATGTTGTACATAGGTCAAAAAGGATGTTTGAAAAATCAGGTTTCAAACTTAAACTAATAGCGTCCAGTGTCTGTCATAAAAACAAACATACTCTTGTCTTTTACCTACTGGCACAACCACTCTGATCATACTCCATCCCTCGCTGCCTCCAAAGGAAACAGTGAACGGTCATCAAGAGCAGAGAGCATAAGGAGTTATCCAAGTCTCTCTACCTGCTTCGCGCTCAGGACGGAGTATCACCAACTCATCATCGTGGTTAGCGAGACCAAACACTTTAGAAAAACATTTCTCAAGTCAAAAACTATAGAAATGATCCCTGAAAGTATAGTCTTAACCTGCTCTTGATACTTCTCAAACACTCATACATCAAGCCTACAGTTCTTGGTCACGGTAACGACACATGGCCTCGTGTACCAAGATAATTCAAGGCAAATAAAGCAAACACGACCACGACTTGATACACAGAAGCCAACACTAACAAAACCTCGATTCATAAAGGCATAGAATTAAATAAAATTGTAAAGATTAATCGGGTTTTAAGATACTTAATAAAGACGTTTGACGTATGAGACACGCCACACCTTTATAACCCACGACGTAACGCACTACAATAAAAACTACAATAGATGCACCGATAAAATAATACTTATTCACCGTAAAATAATATTATTAAATACTCTTGGTTTTAAATACACGCAGCGCTCCCTGTGATTATGCACGCTCCCCAGTCTGTGATTGGTGGTTCCTCAACCTCGTGCCGCCCTATGCTAAAAACAAATGAGGTAGAGCTCCGATTTCGACACATTAAACATTTAACAATCCTTATAAGATGTGCATTGACCGAACCCTATCGTCACGGTGTAACAGACAAGCAGCCAATGAAATGATGTCATTGCATTATGAGAAGAAAATAAAACAAAAACCGAGAAATGCTAAATAGCGTCCGAAGTGCAGCTCCTAAACAGACGGTGAGAAACACGAACAACATTAAGTTAAGTTCCTACCTTGATTTACTGTTAATTGTAGCCTAATTGCAAAAATATGTTATGTTTAAGAATTAAAAGTAACGGACAACAACGCCAATATTAAAATTTACAAATAATGAAAATAATAGTTAAAATGCTAAAAGAGAAACATTTGTCCACCCAACGAAGCTGCTGGTACTCGTTTTATATCGTTTTTACTTAGGTTAACGTTCAACATTTGTTAAAGCTTGCATTAAATT
Source organism: Bostrychus sinensis (assembly GCA_020698575.1). Classification (NCBI taxonomy): domain Eukaryota; kingdom Metazoa; phylum Chordata; class Actinopteri; order Gobiiformes; family Eleotridae; genus Bostrychus; species Bostrychus sinensis. The sequence continues at coordinate 17,782,314 of CM036252.1, forward strand.
TTGCCCAAAACTACTAAACGTTAAACAATGAATATACACATTAATCTGTTTTGGTAATACACTTTTACAACTGTAAACGATTTTATAAAAATAATTTTGCAAAAGCGTATTAGCGGGTAATTAAAGCTAAGCTGAACATTATTTGTTAACGTTAGTTAACAAGTTAGCTGAGTAATTGGCTTAGCTAAACTTTGCTCAAGCTAATATTACACTTTTTAGTTGGATATTCTTCAGTTAATGTTAAGTTTTAACCCAGATATAACTTTTGTGCGAAAATACCAGACATTATTACTCTTACTTACCAACATTTTGGTGAAATTGAGATGGCGTTAATCGTTCGCGCATGCGTAATCAGTACCAGATGAGGGTTCATTCTGTTAAACGCCACTGAGAGATATATTATTAAATTGTACCATTTGTTAGACATCACTCCTGTACTACTGCTTACTGCACTTATGCTGTTGCAACAATTCAGTTTCCCCACTGAGGGACTAATAAAGTTTTTCTTATTTTTGGTTGTATAAAATATGGATGTATACACATCCATGAAGTGTACGTAACAGTGGTAGAATGTAACGAAGTAAAAGTGCTTAGGTTCTTTACTAAAATACAATTTTCGTGTATCTGCACTTTACTTTTTTTAAGTGGTTTGTAGTAAAAAGTATTTTGATTTTTTTTTTAATCGTGTGTTTGTGGCTGCCGTCATTGTAGACACAGTACGTAAGTATAAAAGATGCAGTAAAGTAGTACTGTACAAAAGAACTCACCTACAAATTCGGTCTCTTCTTGGACCGGTTAACTAAAGCTTTCAGCACAGTTTTCAGCAAAATCCCTTACATTTACCACATTCATTAGTTCCTGAATCTGTGAAATACTTTTACTTTTTTTTTTTTTTTTTTTTTACCAAAAAGTACATTTGAACGTTTTGTACTTTTACTTAAATAGAAATTTTTATGTGATACATTTAATTTACATGAGTAAATGTTTGCTCTTTTAGCTGTGCTTTTACTTCAGTAAAAAAACTACTTCTTTCACCACTGTCTTACGCAAATGACATTGTTATAATATCACTTTGCTAAAGAAGTGACCAAAGGCTCAAACAGTCAAATCAAAATTTCATAGTTTATTGTAGCGAGCATAACATGTGTTTATTTATGTGGGCTTTAGCGGCCTCTCCTGGTCACACGAAATATCACACTCTCCTGCGGTTTGTTTACTCTGTCGTCATCCACATGCGACGCACACGTTTATCAAGAGGAGCGAGCCACCTCTGTTTATTTAACTTAAAAATACTTTTCCCGTTTTAGTTAAAAAGGCTATTGATTGATTATCCACGACCATTTCTACCACGAGTTTCTACTGGACGTGATCGAGTGGTCTTTAAGCCAAAAGTATGTCGTGCTTTCTCGTTTGAGGCGATTATTGAAGAGACTGAGATGGCTCCTTCATCTTTTGATAAGTGTGAAAATTGTGTAAATGGCGTCTCGGAGGGTTTAGACCTGCTTCACATTGAACTGGACACAGATTTGGCAGATGGCAGACCAGAGAGAGAAGATGCTCTGTGTTCTGTAAGTTAACCAGCCGTTCAAGTATTTATTTATTTACAAACTCTTTATTCACATTACGTTTTTCTAACTCGCTGTAATCAAAATGCACGTAAAATGTATTTTGTAATTTCATGTGACTGTTTCTTGTGGTAAAGTTTGTGCTATATCTACTTGTGTATTCAGAACCAATTATAATTTATTGCTAAACATGTGCTACTTTAGATTTTGAATATTGTTCAACCATGTCAATCTAATTTAACACTTGCAAATATATTTTTTTCTTTATTTAATAGAGAAATGTCTTGAGAAAGCAGCGACACTGGGAGCGGCAACTGGCTGCAAAAAAGAGCAAGAGGAAAGAAGAGAAGCAGAGGAGGAAACTTAACCGTGAACAGCAATCAGGTGGACATCTTAAAACAAACATAACATTATGTTTTTAGAACTTTAAAAGAATAATTAAACCTCATTTTCTTATTTAGGTGGTAATGTAGATACTCCTCAGTTTACTAAACGGGTTTTGAAGGCGATCACTAAAGAGCGTCTGGCTGAAGCTCAGTCCACAGGCCCCAGACTGTGTGTGGACCTCAGTATGATCGACTGCATGTCTGACAAGGTACAAAAACTCACATATTCACATGCATCAATTTGCCACTGTCTTTAAGGGACTATAATGTACTTTTAAACCTTTTATACCGGCTAATGCAAATACTGCAACAAAATTATATAGGACTGTAATCTTATTAAATGCTTACTATCTATTTATAAATTGTGATATAAAATTGTGTTAATCTGTAGTCCTTGTTAGAAACGTTTTTATGAAATGATAGAAAACCCATCCACATATATTAGTGTTGTAAATTTTTGTCAAACCTGGACAATAAAGAAGACATGCCTTGGTACTTTCAGCAATGGTTTTATTTTATTTAATTTGCTGTTTATTTATTTAATTGCACTCTAGCATTAAAGTATGTCTTTTTTTTTTTTTTGGACCCATCATTATGTTTTTGTTTTCTGTCCTGTACAGTCTTATCATCACGGACATGTCTTTCCTCTTCAAAAAGGCTATAGGCTGTTCACTGCAAACGTAAGACTTTAGTGCACAAAAGCAGCCTGCTCATTGGTTAAGGGTTTGAGAAATTGATAGCCAACATCATTAAATCAACCCAAAAAATACAGTTTGTGTTTGTCAACCCAAAACATACTCACTCACTGCAACTATTATTTCAATATTAATACCACAACACTAATTCAAGTTTTTTTTTTTGTTTTTTTTTTACTGTTATGTCTCTGTTCAGGAGATAAGCAGACTGGCTGGTCAGCTGAGACGACTGTACGGCTCCAACAAAAAGGCCTCTCGTCCGTTTCACCTGTTTCTGACCAACCTGAGGGAAGACAGCCGTCTGTACAGAGAGTGTGTACGAATGAACGATGGCTTCCTCGGCTACATGGTAACTGTAATTTATGTTTTAATGATCACTTTTCTGCAAATTCAATAAGCTACACCTATTACGCATAACATTATCTCTTAATCATCGCACTTGTTAATGGCTGGGATATATTAGGCAGTAAGTGAATATTTTATCCTCGAAGTTAATGTGTAAGAAGCAGAAAAAATGGGCAAGTTTGACAAAGGCCAAATTATGATGGCTATAGACGACAGGGTCAGAGCTTCTCCAAATCTGCAGCTTTTGTGGGGTGGTCCCGGTCAGCAGTGGTCAGTATCTATCAGAAATGGTTCATGGAATGAAACAATGGTGAACCAGCGACGGGTCATGTAGGTGGGGAGAGAAGGCTGAGGCCTGTCTGCTCCAATACAACAGACAAGTTACTGTAGCTCAAATTCTTGAAGAAGTTAATGCTGGTTCTGGTCCAAAGTTTGTTGTGTATGGAGCTGTATATTAGGCTAGTCTATAATGTTTTGCTTGATTGGTGTACTGTCTTAACCGCTGTCTTTAATGGTTAAGTTCCTTGGTCATTTTTCTGCTTGTTGTTGTAGATGGACATTACAGAGGAAAGTTGCTTGGATTTGTTTCCTTTAGAGACCATCGTCTACCTCACACCAGATGCTGAACAAGGTACATTAAACTGTAAATGGTATACTATTGCCTTTTTGTAGTGTAATTAAGCTTTTGGTCAACAGAGGGAGTCACAACCACAGCAAATCTTCCCTTTGTCCATTTAAAGGAGCACAGCAATAAATTACAATATTACAGTGAAACTTCAGTGTTCATTTTACGCTGTGTGCTAAATCTATATAATATATGAATTTCAGTTCTTATATTGAACTATAACCCACCCCCCACCCCCCAAAAAAAACTTTTTTACGATAGTCTAATTTAGTGAGATACACCGATTACTTTGTCTTTTTGTATTGTCATGATGTGTTTGGTCATCAGAGAGAGCATCATAACCACAGAAATAGCTTTGTTGTTTACTCTTTTTGGTTCAGTAGTTAGAGGGACATACAGCAAAATAGCCATAATTTAAAAATTCATAAAATCCATACAGTGCATCGTACATAGCCACAAAATCACATTCCTCATTTTAAAATGACTATGTTGATGGAACAAATCATTTACTGGCAAGTACCTGAATACAATTATAAAATGTTGAAAGATGATTTTATCCACACTTTGTCAACAAATGCTTATCTTTGTCTTTAATTGTTTTTCACTGCAGCTTTACAATCTGTAGACGCTGACAAGGTTTATGTTCTTGGTGGACTTGTGGATGAAAGTATTCAAAAGGTACAGTACATCACTAACTTCTCACCATGTTTATTGTAAATGAACAAATAAACAAGAATATTTTTTTTGGGTGAAACTAGTATATAATACCAATGTAATTGTTCTCCTATGCATTTCTGCAGAAGTTAAGTTTATCAAGAGCCAGTGAATTGAGCGTTCACACAGCGAGACTCCCAATAGATGAACATATGATCAAGAAAAACAACTCTAAAAACTTTCACTCTAAAATATTAGCCATTAATCAAGGTGAGCTGTAACGGCAGAATGTAATGTTTAAAGTTTTTTGTACTTGTTGACAATCTATTGCCCTGTCTTTTGCAGTGTTTGACATCTTATTGACTTTCTGTGACACTGGCAGCTGGACAGAGGCCTTCAGACTTTGGTTTCCTTTGGGGAAGGGTTACACCGTTGATCCAGACGTCAGCACATCACAGTGCCTGGATTTAAGTGGAAGATGAGTAACTCCTGACCATTTTGGCTAATGTTATATTTTTGTTTTACTGTGACGCACATTATTGTCTGTGGTTTAGGCAAAATGTGTCAACTGAATTGCAAAAAACAAAGTAAAACATTGTCTTTTTGCACAAACCTGATGCGATTTTCAGACTACTTTCTAGACTACTTGCCAACATACTTGAACTTGGGTGGTGCGTTGACCAGTGCATCTGCGATGTTGTTCTCAAACATTTCACACTAAGTAGCACCTTCGGTATATTTGACTTTGACAGTACCATTTTCAACATATTAATATGACCATTTCTAAATTAGAACAAAACCAGGACCAAACCAAAACTAAACTAGGTTGCTCAGTGGTCCACGCAAAATTTTATCACCATCTAAAGCAGGGCTAAAACAGGAATAAAACTGGCTAAAATGTGTTTAATTTCAATTAGAACTGAAGAAAATTGTGTACCACCAGTGGTACCCATATCAATGTTTGAGAACCATAATAGGTAAATCTACATAATAGTTAACATTGAGATTTATTTAATGATTAGTGTTTATGGCTTTTAAGCAGTGATACAAACCAAGAAGCTCAGTTATGTATAGAAGCAGTGCCACCTTGATATTATCTTTAAAACTGATACCAAACTATTTATTTTTATTAGTACTGTCTATGGAGATGCATTTGCTTAATTCAAGTTACCACTATTCAGCGGTTTCTAATTCAATTCATTTACAATAAATTTTAGCATTCTTCTTCAACACATGGCATTAGTTTTCTGTTTTTGAATTATTGTGATTTTTTTGTTGGGTATTTATTTCTTTGTTTAGCATGAAGAAGAAAATTGGACATAGTAAATACAAGATTGTATTAAGGTAGAAAATGTTGTTGTCTCTACCTTTAACATGTGACAGTCTGGAGTTTGTGTGCAAAAATTCCAGTCTTAATTTAATTCGGTATGTTGCTAGATTACAATCAATGTCTGGTGTACAGTTATACGGCATATATGCTTGAAACTATTGCTAAATCTTTACTAAATCTAAAGACAGTTGATATGCATATAGGGCTATATGTGAATAGGTCTAATAAGGTCTATATAGGTCTAATAAGTGGAAGATAAATTAATAAAAACAAAACAGAAATCATTTCATTTATTTGAAAGAGGACCACAGTGAAGTTCCTCATGATTTCTCAGAGGTCTACGGCAGTGAATTATTATCACTGCTTTTAATGGTAGACTGTTTGTTCTAAGTATTATGGGATTGTGGTAAATTCACAAACCACATCCGCCTTCATTTCTTATTGCAACATTCAGTCTGGGTTTCATTCATCCTCTTCTGCTTATTCCCCTTAAGGGTTTGAGAACTGGAGCCTATCACAGTAACATTTGGCCTTAGGCGGGATACTCGGTCAACAGGGGCCAGCTAGTTGTAAGGTTGACACAGAGACACACACAGGCAACCATTCACTCTCACATTCATTCACTAGGGGCAAATTAGTCATGCATGTCTTTCCAGCTCTGGTTCCTGCATATTTTTTATAGCATCATTCTGTTTTTGCATTGGCCTATTACGTGTAAATGAATACATATTAATCTTCTATCTGAATGTATACTCTTTATGTTAATTTACAGTTGAGCATTTTACATTTTAAAGTAATAATTCAACAGCAACACAAAAGTAATTAATTAAAACATTTATTCAAAAAAATTAACACAACCAGCCATTTCCTGACCACAAATCAAAATTACAAAACAAATGAATGTATGAATATTTATGTTTTACAAAAATGGAGGCAAGTATTAGGGTTAAAGTATAATGCACAGATCATAGCAGGACGCTGAGTTAAGTTCACACTTTGTTTTTGGGAGGGGCGGCTCCTTGCATCTGTTTGTCCAGTACGAACTTCACCAGTTTTTTGACCCAGGACGACTGCGGGTTCAGGCACACCTTCTCGCCACTGGACAGCCCGGCACTAAAGATGACAAGATAATGAAGAAACAGCACATGAGAGGAAAGGCCAGTCATGTCAATGGCACAGATTGTGAAATACATAGATTTACTATCAGTTGTAGAAGGTTTTGTAGAATATTAAACGGTGTTGCCACAGCACAGCCCCAAATTTCATGTTTATTCTGTGGCTCACTAACAAACCCTAATTTGTTCTAACTCACACATGCAGAGCCCAATGTGGATCAAATTTTGATCTGTTATTTACTCCATGGACCTATGGGCATGAAAGAAGAAAAAATGCCAATTGCTGCAATAGCGCCCCCTGCAGAGTGAGGCAAAAATCCCTATGGAAGGGCAAAAATAAAGTTTATTGGAAATGTACGAAATTTGGCAGCGAAGTCCATCAGCTCACAACAATGAAAAAAGTCAATTGGACTCATGCTTTACTTTGTAGGGTTTTGCCATGGCAATGTCAGAAACTCTCCATTGTATTCCAATGGGAGTTCTTTCTTTCTTCAGAATTATATCACATTTGGTAAATTTTTGAAGAGCCACATCTAAAAAATTTTGCCAAATCTGCCCCAGCTCCGGGCGCGGCAGGCGAGGGCCTATCATCGCCGCTTGTGGCTATATTTCAAGTTGTTTTTTACCATTACACTGAGAGTCCACAACAATATTGTGAGTCTTTTGATATTGTGATATCAAAAAAAAACTAATTAAATGTACTTGTAAAGATTCTAAGTGGCTAGAATCTTTTGAGAAATACTAGCCACTGGTTGCCAGTGAGCAAAAAAGTAAATGTCAAGTCCTGATTTGATTGCTCTAAAGTGACTCACATGACTTCAGTGTGGGGGCAGTGAGGCCCCTCTGGCACCAGTTTGATGCTCCTCAGGCTGTCCGGGGGGATGATCCTGGACTCCACCTGGACACACCTGCAGTGGCTGTTGTACTCTCTGTTGATCGGAGGCATACCTGTGAAACACACACAGGACAAGTACTCAGTTAAAAAAGCCTGTAATCGACTCTTTTAGTGTTTGTAAATGATATGGTTGGGTTTTAAAGCAGTGGGTCCTGACTGTTTTTGAAACAAACTATTACACCTAACAAATATGTAACAAAATATAATATTATTAATATACGAGTCATATTTTTTGCAGTTTCACCTCCTTGTTATTAGTCAACACTTAAGCCTGCTTGTCTTTCATATGTTTTAACACCTCAAAATAAAAATAATGCTTTTTTTTCGTCAATAAATAATTAAATAAACCTCAGTACCATCTAGAACATGCTCGCAACATTATCTGTGGAGGAATCAGCACTCACTGAAGGGTCTAAAGCATTGTCCTTAAATGTACATGCATACAAGCTAAAATAGGTCTATAATTATTCCGTATGTTCATTAGATTTGTGTGTATGTTTAAAAGTGTCTGTAATAGTTAACACTAAAAACCACTTAAAAATCTTCTGTGAATGTAATCACACTTAAGCTGATGTGAAACTCTTACTCTGCAACTTTTAAATTAAAATAACCTCAGGGACGTCTGCACGCGGCTCTTTCTGAAAAATGTCACCATCGTCAGTTTCCTCAAACCTTCACTGTCGCCGAGAGGAAGTCCATGAGCTTCACTTTTCTTAAAAACATGTAAGAAGTGATACTCCGCTTCCACCAGCTGTGCTAAAGTGCTAATATTACTAATACTCTGGAGATTTATCATTTTTCCTGAAATAGCCATTAATAGTGTAAGGTACATAATACATTTTAATTACATTGGCATTTACAACTTAATACTGCAGCTGTGAGTGTGTTGGTGTCTAACCACACACTGTAGCAATAACAACACCACTGTAGTGTGTCAAAGAAAAGTGTCATTTAATTTTTTTCAGTCATTCATCTTCTAACGCGTATTCCTAGGGCTGGAGCAACTTTGGGCCTAAGGTAGAGTCAGAGCCGTCACAGGGTTGTAAAGGTAGGCAATTGCATAGGGCCCAGAGCTAAATGGAGGCCCCAAGGACAGTCATTTATCTGTACAATAGTGAACAAGCTGTGACGGAAAACAAACCATGTGGCTTCATATTCCTCTAAAAGTTTGCCCCTGTCTGAAGAGAAGTCAGCCCATAAATTGTAGCCAGGCTAAAATATAGTTTACCATCAAAAATTAACCAGAAAACAGAAAATCATAAATGTTTTGTTCAGAGTTTCCTGGGGGAGGACTCCTGGACCCCCCAGCCTTATTTTGTGCCACATACTCATCTGTCAGTCTACATACAAGGTCACAGTTTAGGATACAAGGCATAATGAAAAGTTATGTAAAGTTGTATCAAATGCCCTTGTTACCATATTTTTGGTTTGAGTTGGGATTTACAAAAAAACTGGAGCCTATATAGGGCCTCAGTTGTCCCTCTTGCCTAGGGCCCCTATAGTGTCCAGAAACGGCTGTGGGTAGAGAACATCCTGGACGATGGTCAGTTATAGTCGCAGGGACATACACCAGCAGACCACCAGTCATTCTTATATTCATTCATTCAGTATAAACAAGTTAGGTTCACCAGTTCACATATACATGCATGTCTTTGCACCTGAAGAGAAGGCTGGCTTGAGGATCGAACGCACAACCTTTTTGCTGAGAGGCAGGAGCACTAACCACTTTGCCACCATTTTATCTCTGTGCCGTATCTCATAACCAAGATCAAAACACACATTTGGGGCATCTTTGGTTCACCTGATACAGCTATGAACTCAAATCTCTTTCACCCTGTTTCTTGTTTATTCCCTGTATTTTCCTGTCTAAAAAACGAAAAAAGTGCATTTGAATAATAACTCACCATTAATGAGGACAAACAGGGTCCCGAGCATCACCACCACGCACAGCTTCATGTTTCACCAGCTTCTTGTTCTTCCAAAGTCAATAATAACTTGAGATCTGCTTCAGCTGCTGATACTGTTTGGACCAGTGTGTACATGAGTATATATACAGTCGGTCATGTGGTACTGTGTGTATTTATCTGGATGTAGATTTGAGAGAAAGACCAGGATTGTGATGCTGTGTGTGTTGGTTTCAGTTTGGTGTGTTCACGTGTGCAGCAGCAGCAGGAGATAGTCACAGGACACGGTGATGGGACGGGGGCAGGGGCCCATCTGAGGTTAGGAGAAGTGTGACAGGTATGACTCATGTATACAGGGACTGTACAAGGTTGTAAAATATACCACAATTCTTATAATACTTATAAAACCAAAACTGAATGATAAAAATAGGTAATTTTTATTGATTACATCACTTTATAATTGAACTAGTTCTTTCTAATAAGCTGTGATAATATTTGGTAAAGTAAAAGTCGACTGGTTCTTAACGAATTGTGGGACCCAGTTTTTATTGTGAGCCCACCCCCACCCCCCCACCCCCCCCCTTTTTTTTTTTTTTTTTTTTTTTTTTTTTTTTTTAAACAAATTATTTCTCTAAATGATTTAGCTATAACTGTTACAGCACACTAATTTAAAATGGTTTCACCATTTCTTATAATTAAAACATTTAGGCTTCAAATAAGCTGAACACTGGAACTATTTTTAACCCCCCACAACCCACTTTTGGGTCCTGACCCACCAGTTAGGAATCACTTGATGTACAGTAAGTTATGACCATACTAATGTCTGTCCACTCTATTGCACTTCATATACTTGCTTTCTAATAATTGTTGATTTTTTTTTTTTTAAATGCAACTTTACACCTCTCAGATGTTTGACAGATAACTATGTGAGGATAAATAATAAACCATCCTGAATTATATAGGTTTTTCTTCTGTACACACAGAGGATCCTCTTTATCTACAGAAATGAATGACAATGTCATCATTTGTAAAATGTGTTTCTAAAAAGTTTTACAAGAACAAAAATGCATTGAAACAACTGACAGCAAAAGTGGATGAAGTATTAAAAATAAAACTCTGAATGATATTACTCAAAAAAGTTAAAGTACTCAACAAAATAATTACTTGAATAAGTAGAAAATAAGTAGTAGAAATAAGTAGAAACTTTATTTATTTATTTTTTTTTTACATATGACATATTTACAGTATTGTTGCATCTGGCATAATAGTCACAGAGAATGACAAGGATACCAATACAAGTCATTATTTTTGTTTTAAAAATAAATATGTCCACTTTTACAGTTTACAAAATCCTGCTCAAGTTTCAATGTGAAATAAAATGTTTCTTTCACTGCACCATTTTTAGTCTCTTGGCAAGCATCTCAATTTAGCATCCTAACACTCACAATCTTTATGTTTTTTATGTGTTATAGCTGAAATTATAAAGCACTTATAAGATCTTCATAAAGGTAGGCCTTTAGCAACAGCTGGGGGCCCAGTGGCAGAGTCGTAAGTCCTTCTGTCTCCCATTGTTGCTGGGATAGGCTCCAGCCACCATGACCCCTAATGAATATAAGCAGAAGATTATGAACTATTAACCTAATTCTAATTATTTGCATTCACGCCAGTCTTTAAATCCTAGATTTACTTTTTGTGTAATTTTTATAATCAGACTCATGTCTTCTAATAATATCTCTGTATTCACCTCTTTTTGGCCTCAGGCAAAAGAGAAAGGCAATAAAACGATCAGCTGATTCAGTTGTGTAAACACTTCTCCACTTTAGGCGATATGAAACTATCAGAGGTTGTTATTATTGATGACTGTGTGTTTCTTTTCCTTTTTTTAAACACAGAACATAGGACATCTCAGTTACTGCATGTACAATGACCCAGCTCTGAATCAAAACAAAACTGTAAAATGGTAAATAAACACTGGTATCTCATGACTAAAGTTAGATGTTTTTTTTCTGGTAAAAATGTAGGATTAAAAAGGTCATAATACACATGACCACACTATGAATATTGTAATATGACTTTGCAGATGTTTTGACATTTGACTTTTAAAAATATTGTTGTGGTCCAAAGCACAAGAGGTCACAATAAGTGGCTGTGTCAGGAGGCCACTCAGATGTCAAGGCCTTATGATGCCTTGGTCAAATACTGAACCCCAAACTTTAAAATATAGGCCTATTGAAGTACTAGTAAGGCTTTTCCAGGGTATGAGTACTTGGTCACTCACTGATAGTACACAGATACAAGTACTTTTTATGCATATACCTATCATGAGATACTATTTACTTCTGTCAGTTAGGTCATGTTTTTGAGGAACTGAAACTGTAGTGAAATAGTACTCGTGTTTGGGAAGGTCAAACCAGTACAACAGTGTAGGCAGAGGTGGACAGTAACAAAGTAAATTTACTTGAGTACTGTATTTAAATATAGTTTTTAAGAATCTGTACTTTACTCAAGTAGTATTTTTAGGGGATACTTACTACTTTTACTTCACTCCATCTAAAAGATAAATAGAATACTTTTTACTAAAAAGTATTTTATTCATATTTTTGGAGTTGCAAATTTGTGACTTGAATGTAGTAGAAATTTTACCCAAAATTCTGGACTGCACTCATTTGAAATACATTGTAAAAAATTGTTGTAGTACTTTGAGTACTTAAGTATTTTTGAAAGTACATACTCCAGTTCATTAACTCAAGTAAAAATTTGACTGAGCCACTTTTACTTGTATTGGAGTAATATTTGGCAAGGAGGCTCTATACTTTTACTCAAGTAATGAAGTTGAGTACTTTGTCCACCTCTGGTAGTAGCCTATAGTGTACAATGGCATAGCATAGGGTGGCCACCATATGTCCTTATTTAATAAGTGTCCCTGTTTTTAGATTTAGCAATTTGGTCACACTAGCATATCATAAGATAGCATAGCATAAAATAGCATAGCATGAGATAGCATAGCATAAGCAAGCATAGCATGAGATAGCATAGCATAAGATAGCATAGCATGAGATAGCATAATGAAAGATAGCATATCATAAGATATTATAGCATAAGATAGCATAACATAAGATAGCATAGCATAAGATAGCAGAGCGTAAGATAGCATAGCATGAGAAAGCATAGCATAAGATAGCACACCATAAGATAGCATAATGTAAGATAGTATATCATAAGATAGTATAGCATAAGATAGCATAGCGTAAGATAGCATAAGATAACATATCATAAGATAGCATAGCATGAGATAGCATAAGGCAGCATAGTATAGCGACTTATATTTGTACAAGGTGTGACAGGCCCAAAAATTGTGTTACCGGAGAGGTTGAATAAAGTTTCAGCTTATTTGAAGCTTAACTGTTTGTAATGTACTTTGTACTTTGTGTACTGTTTAATGTTTTAATTTAGGGTGACCAGACATCCCTATTTAATCAAGACTGTCCCAGTTTTAATCTCCTTTTCCCATGTCCCAAGACATAAGTGTAAAAACACTCATGTCCCAGTTGTCCCCATTTAACCAAGCGAAAAGGAGAGGAAACTTAAAACACATTTGTCTAATGACTTTTGTCACTAACATTATTTACAATGTCATAATTTGTATTAATAAATTCCCATTCAAATTAAGTGCTAGCATCATGTGCTTTAATTTAATGAGAGAAAATTGTATGAATTTCTGGAGATTTTTTTGTTACTGGATGAGTTTAAATGCACCATGGTTTGTAAAAAAAAAAATATATATGTGTCCAAGTTTTTGGGTCCTAAAATCTAGTCACACTATTTTAATTAGGTCTATGCTACATGAGAAAAAGAATAAATAAATAAATAAATAAATAAATAAATAAATAAATAAATAAATAAATAAAAGTAAAATACACATGCAATAAAGGTTGTAGGAAAATCATTTAGAAAAATAATGTGGATTGTGGAATGTGAAGTCCATCACAACAAAATGATCAGGGGCCTCACAATCAGACCAATTGAGAACCACTGCTAGTGCTGCTTAGTGTGCCAGGAAAAAGTACTACTAAGAAAAAAATGAATTAAAAAAATAAACTTCCCTCTTTCTTTGACAAGTAAAGATGCACAAAGTTACATTGGACAGGTCTTTATTTTTGTGGCTAAATCATTGTTAAAAACATGTTTGACATGCTAAGGTAGACATCTCCTGTGTCCAGGAGTTGCTGAAATTGCTGGTGTTTGGGTGGAGTTGGTCTTGGCATCCATTTGTCTAAAAAAACAACACAATCCACTTTTAATCCACTTTCACCTTTTGTATTTGCAACAAAGGACATAAAGCAGTGTATATTGTTATATTTGGGAAGGCAGTAGCTCTGTTGGTAGAGCTGCTTGTCCACTAACCAAAGGGTTGGCGGTTCCAACCCCACTCTCACCATGCATGACTGTTGTTGTGGGCAAGACACTTAACCCACCTTGCCACTGGTGTATGCATGTGAGTGTGAATGGGTGAATGGTTCCTTGATGTAAAGCGCTTTGAGTACCCATGAAGTTAGAAAAGCACTATATAAATGTGACCATTTACCTTTTTTTTAATATTAGACAGAAGTATATGTAAATGACTGTATTTTGATCTCAGACAGCTGATGCATGCCTTTATAATACAATTACAATTAAATGCCAAATGCTAATATTGATTGCCAGTAGCTTAGTCACTTGAAATATGTGTGTTTTGACTCACTTCTGCATCTTTTTAAGAAGTGTTACACCGAGACGTCCAAAGGGATCCAAGCACACCTTTCTACTATTTTTGAGGGTCACACTGTAAGACAGCAGGAGGGATTGTAAATGAGAATAGCCTTACTATTTTAACATTTTACAGTTATTATTATTATTATTATTATTATTATTATTATTATTATTATTATTATTATTATTATTATTATTATTATTATTAACAAGTGTGTGGTACTTACATGAGTTGTCTGTTGTGGCAGTGAGGAGTAGGATTGATAATTTCTACTGAAGTGATTAGCCCCAGTTTTACCACCTTGGTCGTCCTCAGGCAAAGACAGCCTGGTTTAAGAACTGGAAAAGTGTGTCAAATAAGAGGATAAAATTAAATATGCTTTTTTTCTTACCTAAGTTTTTCAAACATGAGTAAATTCTAAATAAAAAAATATAATGCATTGTTGACAAGGCAAGGTGGGAAGTGCACTCATCTCACATGTCCAGGGTAGTAGCAGTAACAGTGGTAGTGATAGTAGTAGTAGTAGTAGTAGTAGTAGTAGTAGTAGTAGCAGAAGCAACAGTAAGAGGAGTAGTGATACTGATATATGAATAAGTAATACTAATAGTGGAAGGAGGAATAACAGTAGTAGTAGTAGTAGTAGTAGTAGTGGTAGTGATGGTGGTGAAATGTAACAGTAGTAGCAGAAGCAGCAGTAAGAGTAGTATAGTGATATACTGATATTTGAAGGAGTGCCAGTTAAAGTGGAAGGAGTAATAACAGTAGGAGCAGTAGTAGTAGAGGAAGTATTATAAGTAGGGTGGTATTGCACATACAAACTTATTATGATTAATTACAAACTACTTACAAAACTTTACAACACTTTTTACTCAAGTAATAAATGTGCTGAGTCCTTTATACTTCTACTTGTGTATAATCTTTAAATAACAGTACTTTTACAGAGGAGTACTTACGTTCAGATGTACACACTGCTGCACAAAACAAGAGTACACAGCACTGGACTATGGCTTTCATCTTGAACAGTTTCTGCAGGACTTTCAGAGTCAATTTCTGTCTCAAACTTGTCTACACTGATCCTTCCCTTCTCTGTTTTATACTGTCCAAAAGCTTAGTGTGATATCCAAATAAATGCAACATTTTTAAAGCATTGCTGAGTTTGTATTTTCATTTCCTTTAACACATTCCCAAGCATGCAGTCATCCAAGGTTACCGTGTTGATAAAACTAGTTAAAATGGGTTTATTAGTTAAATTCTCATCAATGTCAAGTAGAAACAAGTACACATATTTATGAACAATACAGAGATTTGTGTTCCATGTTGATTTATCAGTAACTTGTTTTTGAGCAGAGTTTTTAGTCCTCTCTACTTCAACATCATCTGCAGTTTACATTACTTTTGTGTTCATTTATGACTATAATGCATCTTGCCATTTGTCTGAAATAAATGAAAAATGAAATGAAAAACAGTTGCTTTCCTTATTGTATTAGTTCAGAAGTATGTAATTGTGCTTTCTACTTGTGACAAATAAAAAGACAAAGTACAAATTATTTATAAAAGAAAAATCAAATTTATTGCATTTCAAACTGTTGGGAGTATCATGATCAAAAGGCAAAAATACATACTGTACACACATAGATCTGCATTATAAAATATAAGGTATAATTTTCAACCAGAAAAAATAAAATAAAAAATGTACTGAAAAAGACAGAGATTCAAAGAGATTGAACTGTGGATATTGTATCTTGTCTTGTGGGTTTCAAATTGTTATGTGGACATACTTTTACAAAATGCAATTAATTTAAACATTACTATGCCAAATCCTAACAATACTTGCAGACAGTCTGATTGGAAATGAATATAAAAATATTTAAGTGGGAGTAGTTGTAGTAGCAGCAGTAGCAATAATAATAGTAGTATTAGTGTAGGTAGTAGTAGCAGTAGTTGTGGTGAAATCTATACAACATTTTACATTTATTGACATTAATCCAATAATATTTAACTTTTGATAAGACTTACTGCTCCAGCCTCTTGGAAAACAGTCCTTCAGGATCAAGACACACCATGCCTTTACCACCTTTCAGGGTAATACTGCAAAAAAAAAAAAGTTGTTTTTGCATTACTTGTAACTAACTGTTAAAAAAATGCATAATTTTAGTTTTGATTAAACAAGTGAAATGCATCTATTATATTGATTTAATACACACTGTAAGTTATATGGATAAGGCATAAGATTATGACCACCTGTCTAACATGCAGCCCAACAGCTTTTCTATGTGAACCAGCGTTAACTTGCTGCAGTTTTGGAGATGCTCTGACCCAGTCATCTAGCTATCACAGTTTAGGCCTTGGTGCTCAAATTCTTACTTATTTTTTTCTGCTTCTAACACATCAGCTTTGAGGACTAAATGTCCACTTGCTGCCTGATATATCCTACCCACTAACAGGTGCCATGATAAAAAGATAATCTGTGTTATTTATGCATTGCACTCATTTAACTATGAGTGTCTCGTTGTATTATACTTATTGTGTAGACTTACAAGACTTGCTTCCTGTCGCAGTGCAAATTTGGATAGATAATTTCCACTTTAGAGATTTTCTGGGGGTTTACCATTGGGACTGTTTTCACGCATCTGCAATATAGCCCCAGAGCTGAAAGAAAAAAGTAGCATATGCCATTTATAAACCACACAGTTTCAAGCAGTAAATAGTGACTTGTAAATCAGAGCTGTTAGTTGGTACTTACGTGCTGCTGATGCACAGATGGCAGCACACGCCACCAGAATAACACACTGGACCTTCATCTTCAGCAGTTGAGTCGTCTTCTGGACAATTACTGTTTGTCTTGGTGCAGTGATTGTCCTGTTGTCCACTTGTTGCTTTTGGTCCTAAGGTATCTCAAGTTTCCATTTTATACTCTCCAAAAGCTAAGGATGACTTCCAGGAAAAACAAATCCTCTGCAGCACTTCATGTTTTCCTAAATAGCCCTCCACTAAACGGTTCATCTCACTTCCTTTTATGGGTTTCCTGAAAAACCTCAAGTTGACTCTCACGTCTGTTTTGGGCTCAACTACAGAACATCTTGACTCTCACTTCTCTTTTAAAAGAGATGGATCATTTTGGCTCATGTTTGGGAAGGTCAAACCAGTACAACAGTGTAGGCAGAGGTGGACAGTAACAAAGTAAATTTACTTGAGTACTGTACTTAAGTATATTTGAGAATCTTACTTTACTTACTTGAGTGATATTTTTAGGGGTAACTTACTACTTTTACTCCACTCCATCTGAAAAATAAACAGAATACTTTTTACTCCACCACATTTCTCAAAAAGCAAAAGTAACTTCTGGAGAGAAATTGTCTTAAAACCAGAGGCCATTTACTACATAATACTACTCATATTTGCTCTCAGGAACTGAAAAAACCTCTGGACACAATCTGAAAGTGATTTAGCTTTTGCTTTGAACATTATTTGCATGATTCTATCATAAACCAATTTAAAAAATAATGGATTAGTATGATCAAAATACCCAGCCTTATTTATAATATGCATGGCTCATTTTTGCTGCAGAACAATCTTATCTATTTTGGTTTTTTAAGTTGGCCCCTGCATTTCCTCACTAAAATGATGTAAAATGTATTTTATTCATATTTTTGGAGCTGCAAATTTGTGACTTGAATGTAGTAGAAATTTTACCCAAAATTCTTGACTGCACTCATTTGAAATACATTGTAAAAAATTGTTGTAGTACTTTGAGCACTTAAGTATTTTTGAAAGTACATACTCCAGTTCTTTAACTCAAGCACAAATTTGACTGAGCCACTTTTACTTTTGGAGTAATATTTGACCAGGAGGCTCTATACTTTTACTCAAGTAATGAAGTTGAGTACTTTGTCCACCTCTGGTAGTAGCCTATAGTGTACAATGGCATAGCATAGGGTGGCCACCATATGTCCTTATTTAATAAGTGTCCCTATCCCTATTTAATCGGGACAGTCCCAGTTTTAATCTCCTTGTCTCCTTATCTGTAAAAACACTCACGTCCCAGTTGTCCCCATTTTAACCAAGAGAAAAGCAGAGGAAACTTAAAAACACATTTGTCTAAAGACATTTGTCACTAAAATTATTTACAATGTCATTATTTATATTAATAAATTGCCATTAAAATGAAGCCCTAGCG
This sequence comes from Bostrychus sinensis, assembly GCA_020698575.1. NCBI lineage: Eukaryota > Metazoa > Chordata > Actinopteri > Gobiiformes > Eleotridae > Bostrychus > Bostrychus sinensis. The sequence goes on from CM036252.1 coordinate 17,800,755, forward strand.
TCATATACTTTAATTTAATGACAGAAAATTGTATGGCTTTCAGGAGATTTTTTTGTTACTGGATGAGTTTAAATGCACCATGGTTTGTTTTTGGGTCTTAAAATCTGGTCACCCTAGTTTAATTAGGCCTATGCTACACGAGAAAAAGAATATATAAATAAATAAATAAATACAAATAAAATACACATGCTATAAAGGTTGTAGTAAAATCATTCAGAAAAATAATGTGGATTCTGTAAAAAGTCCATCACAGCAAAATGATCAGGGGCCTCACAATCACACCAGTTGAGAACCACTGCTAGTTCTGCTGAGTGTGCCAGGAAAAAGTACTACTAAGCAAAAAAAAAATAAATAAAAATAAAAAAAAAATACTTCCCTCTTTCTTTGACAAGTAAAGATGCACAAACAGACAAAGTTACATTGGATAGGCCTTTATTATTGTGGCTAAATCATTGTTAAAAACATGTTTGACATGCTAAGGTAGACATCTGCTGTGTCCAGGAGTTGCTGAAATTGCTGGTGTTTGGGTGGAGTTGGTCTTGGCATCCATTTGTCTAAAAAAACAACAAAATCTACTTTTAAACCACTTTCACGTTTTGTATTTGCAACAAAGGACATAAGGCAGTGTATATTAGACAGAAGTATATGTAAATGACTGTATTTTGATCTCAGACAGCTGATGCATGCCTTTATAATACAATTACAATTAAATGCCAAATGCTAATATTGATTGCCAGTAGCTTAGTCACTTGAAATATGTGTGTTTTGACTCACTTCTGCATCTTTTTAAGAAGTGTTACACCAAGACGTCCAAAGGGATCCAAGCACACCTTTCTACTATTTTTGAGGGTCACACTGTAAGACAGCAGGAGGGATTGTAAATGAGAATAGCCTTACTATTTTAACATTTTACAGTTATTATTATTATTATTATTATTATTATTATTATTATTATTATTATTAACAAGTGTGTGGTACTTACATGAGTTGTCTGTTGTGGCAGTGAGGAGTAGGATTGATAATTTCTACTGAAGTGATTAGCCCCAGTTTTACCACCTTGGTCGTCCTCAGGCAAAGACAGCCTGGTTTAAGAACTGGAAAAGTGTGTCAAATAAGAGGATAAAATTAAATATGCTTTTTTTCTTACCTAAGTTTTTCAAACATGAGTAAATTCTAAATAAAAAAAATAATGCATTGTTGACAAGGCAAGGTGGGAAGTGCACTCATCTCACATGTCCAGGGTAGTAGCAGTAACAGTGGTAGTGATAGTAGTAGTAGTAGTAGTAGTAGTAGTAGTAGTAGTAGCAGAAGCAACAGTAAGAGGAGTAGTGATACTGATATATGAATAAGTAATACTAATAGTGGAAGGAGGGATAACAGTAGTAGTAGTAGTAGTAGTAGTAGTGGTAGTGATGGTGGTGGAATGTAACAGTAGTAGCAGAAGCAGCAGTAAGAGTAGTATAGTGATATACTGATATTTGAAGGAGTGCCAGTTAAAGTGGAAGGAGTAATAACAGTAGGAGCAGTAGTAGTAGAGGAAGTATTATAAGTAGGGTGGTATTGCACATACAAACTTATTATGATTAATTACAAACTACTTACAAAACTTTACAACACTTTTTACTCAAGTAATAAATGTGCTGAGTCCTTTATACTTCTACTTGTGTATAATCTTTAAATAACAGTACTTTTACAGAGGAGTACTTACGTTCAGATGTACACACTGCTGCACAAAACAAGAGTACACAGCACTGGACTATGGCTTTCATCTTGAACAGTTTCTGCAGGACTTTCAGAGTCAATTTCTGTCTCAAACTTGTCTACACTGATCCTTCCCTTCTCTGTTTTATACTGTCCAAAAGCTTAGTGTGATATCCAAATAAATGCAACATTTTTAAAGCATTGCTGAGTTTGTATTTTCATTTCCTTTAACACATTCCCAAGCATGCAGTCATCCAAGGTTACCGTGTTGATAAAACTAGTTAAAATGGGTTTATTAGTTAAATTCTCATCAATGTCAAGTAGAAACAAGTACACATATTTATGAACAATACAGAGATTTGTGTTCCATGTTGATTTATCAGTAACTTGTTTTTGAGCAGAGTTTTTAGTCCTCTATACTTCAACATCATCTGCAGTTTACATTACTTTTGTGTTCATTTATGACTATAATGCATCTTGCCATTTGTCTGAAATAAATGAAAAATGAAATGAAAAACTAGTTGCTTTCCTTATTGTATTAGTTCAGAAGTATGTAATTGTGCTTTCTACTTGTGACGAATAAAAAGATAAAGTACAAATTATTTATAAAAAAAATCTAATTTATTGCATTTCAAACTGTTGGGAGTATCATGATCAAAAGGTAAAAATACATACTGTACACACATAGATCTGCATTATAAAATATAAGGTATAATTTTCAACCAGAAAAAATAAAATAAAAAATGTATTGAAAAAGACAGAGATTCACATTCAAGGGTCTAGTTTAGTCCCAGGTTGATATAAAATGCCAACTATTAATTTAACACCAGCTGCCTTTGTTGTAGCTTTTGAAATCATACAATACATAAATCATAAAATACAATACATAAAAAATGCCAATCAATAAAGATAAAAAAAAGTCCCAAAAAGTAGCATGTATGCAATGCCCTGTTATATAAAAAATGTTATAGTTTTTTATATACGGCAAGCCACATATTTAATTGCAATATATTAGCTTACATGCTAACTGTTTTCCTCTCTAGTCTCATTTTGAAGTTGCAGAAGTAAAAGTTGATGACGTCTGAAGTGTTTTGATGAATCCTGTGAAAGTAGACAATGGTGCGGCTTGTGTTGATGTTTGGGTTGATTTATTCTTGGCAGTCTGCTTGGCTATTCCCCTAGAAATCATACAAAGAACATTTGATCATGCGTGACTTTGAACTGTGGATATTGTATCTTGTCTTGTGGGTTTCAAATTGTTATGTGGACATACTTTTACAAAATGCAATTAATTTAAACATTACTATGCCAAATCCTAACAATACTTGCAGACAGTCTGATTGGAAATGAATATAAAAATATTTAAGTGGGAGTAGTTGTAGTAGCAGCAGTAGCAATAATAATAGTAGTATTAGTGTAGGTAGTAGTAGCAGTAGTTGTGGTGAAATCTATACAACATTTTGCATTTATTGACATTAATCCAATAATATTTAACTTTTGATAAGACTTACTGCTCCAGCCTCTTGGAAAACAGTCCTTCAGGATCAAGACACACCATGCCTTTACCACCTTTCAGGGTAATACTGCAAAAAAAAAAAAAAGTTGTTTTTGCATTACTTGTAACTAACTGTTAAAAAATGCACAATTTTAGTTTTGATTAAACAAGTGAAATGCATCTATTATATTGATTTAATACACACTGTAAGTTATATGGATAAGGCATAAGATTATGACCACCTGTCTAACATGCAGCCCAACAGCTTTTCTATGTGAACCAGCGTTAACTTGCTGCAGTTTTGGAGATGCTCTGACCCAGTCATCTAGCTATCACAGTTTAGGCCTTGGTGCTCAAATTCTTACTTATTTTTTTCTGCTTCTAACACATCAGCTTTGAGGACTAAATGTCCACTTGCTGCCTGATATATCCTACCCACTAACAGGTGCCATGATAAAAAGATAATCTGTGTTACTTATGCATTGCACTCATTTAACTATGAGTGTCTCATTGTATTATACTTATTGTGTAGACTTACAAGATTTCCTTCCTGTTGCAGTGAAAAGTTGGAAGGATAATATCCACTTTAGAGATTTTCTGGGGGTTCACCATCGGGACTGTTTTCACGCATCTGCAATATTGCACTACAGCTGGAAAAAAAAAGTAGCATATGCCATTTATAAACCACACAGTTTCAAGCAGTAAATAGTGACTTGTAAATCAGAGCTGTTAGTTGGTACTTACGTGCTGCTGATGCGCAGATGGCAGCACACACCACCAGAATAACACACTGGGCCTTCATCTTCAGCAGTTGAGTCGTCTTCTGGACAATTACTGTTTGTCTTGGTGCAGTGATTGTCCTGTTGTCCACTTGTTGCTTTTGGTCCTAAGGTATCTCAAGTCTCCATTTTATACTCTCCAAAAGCTAAGGATGACTTCCAAGAAAAACAAATCCTCTGCAGCACTTCATGTTTTCCTAAATAGCCCTCCACTAAACGGTTCATCTCACTTCCTTTTATGGGTTTCCTGAAAAACCTCAAGTTGACGCGTACCAGGTCTTCATTGAACTGTGAGTTATCCATCTGTGCTTTTTTTTTTTTTTTTTTTTTACAGATGCCCATTGAAAGCCTCAATAGAAATAAATGGAGCTGTAGTAGAAAGACGATGCTTGCTAATAACAATAACTAATAATAATGCTTTTTAATTGCATACATAATGATTGCATGAGTAACTACAGGTGTTTTTCTGCAGGTGTGGCAATGAGGAAGGACATTGCCCAGGACCCCAAGCAAGTGTTTCTGTGGAAAAAATACTGCATATACTTAATACTCCTAATAAGGCGATTAATAACATTTGTAAAATATATTTTAAAAATTACAATTTAACTGCAGTGAACTATATTTAAACTTGTTCAAAACAGCTGCTGTTTTACACTGCCATTGTCATTCATTGTCAAGATAGATGTACAGATACAGTTCATTTAATGATAATGTACCATCCACACTGCTGCATCCTCCTTACTGCTGTTAGACTCTGTCATTGTTATTACTGCCCCGTTAACACAGGGATGTATAATAAGACCTATATTCTATATTACATCCATGCATTAACCAGATCTACAGATGTATTGCAGCTTATTAATAATGCAGCAATAAAAATCAATCTAATCGAATCAATTAAAATAAATTATAAGCAGTGGTGGATGAAGTACTCGAAAACCGTACTCAAGTAACTTGTTGTTACTTCAAAAATAATATTACTCAAGTAGAAGTAAACATACCCAATAAAAATTTTATTTTAGTAAAAGGAAAAAAGCATTGAGTTTTTTGCATAATCTTCTTCTTGTTACAGTGTGCATTGTTAAGTATTCTATACTTACAAGATACGTACGGGGCGCATCTCAGGGTGTACTTGAGTAATTAATCACAGTTATAAAACTAAATAAATAAATAACATGAATGCAAAACATGTTAAGAAAATTTGTCCAAACATTAAAGTGGTAATGGAAATGTTTTTTTACTTGGTATTTCATTTTACTTTTCTTAAAAACTTAATTTATTTTTCAATCAAAAATGTTGACACATTATTATAATAGTACATAGCTGGAAAAAGTTTTAAACAGAAGTTTTCACATCTCACGTCTGTTTTGGGCTCAACTACGGAACATCTTGACTCTCACTTCTCTTTTAAAAAGAGATGGATCATCTTGGCTCTTACTTCCAGGTAATCATATTCTACTGAGATATTATGAGAACGATGGGTCAATTGGCATCTATGAGAAAGTTAGTCACAGTCTCTTAACCTGCTCTGCCTTTAGCAGCTGGCTGTAACATAAAGGTGTGTAAAGGCTGAATAATGGTCTGTGTGGTGTTTTGTGGCTGGGCAATGTGCTTGTGATTTCTGTTTGTGTTCTGTTTTTGTCATGTTAAAAAGAAAAAAGTTCAATAAAATGTGCATTACAATAAATAAATAAATAAATAAATAAATAAATAAATAAATAAATAAATAAATAAATAAATAAATAAATGGAAAAAGTTTGAGAACCACTGTTCAAGATGATACATGCTATGCATTATATACTGTACATGGCCATACATCATACATTTATGTGTAGTTATAAGAAAAATGATGACATTTTATAAGATATTGTGTTCATATAATGAGTGTATAGAAAGTGTATAAAAATATAAATCATGCCATTCCTCTATAATAAAAAAATATACAGTAAATAAGAAAAGAAAAAACTCATTTACATTACTTTAGTATAATGATAATTCAACTTCCATCAAAGCATCAAGGGATAACAACGACTGAGGACATATTCCTGATGGAGAAGCTAACACAAAGACGAAGACGACAAGGATCACAAATGGACAAAAAATTGACATTCTACAAATAATAATATTAATATTAATAATAATAATAAAAATAAAAAATAACGAGAAGGGAAGTACTTTCTAGGCATGAGATTTTTGTATGTTTATTTTTGTATGGTTGTTTTTAAATATTAGCCTACATTTTATTAGATTTGGCTAAGTGGAAATTTTTTTTTTAAGTAAAAGTAAAAAAGGTTTTCAAAAATGTACACAGAAAGTACTTAATTTATTTATTTTGTTTTTAATTTTAATTTGTTAAATTTTTATTTGTTTTAAATTTGTTTTTATTTTGTTATGAGTTAAATATAAAGTATGCAGTTAATTTTCACCACTGCACGAGAACAGCTGAAGTCATTGTCGAGTGCACGTTGTGTTAGTCTATGGAGGACATCTGGTGGCTTGCTCTGGTACTGCAACCAGCTCGACATTCTATTTTTATTCGCTTTAATTAATTGATTAGCGCCATCAACTGTTAGTTTATACTGTATATCACATTAAAATTGTTCAGCCCATATTTAAAAATCACCTGCATAACCACTTTCAAACCGAGAAACTCCACCTTTATTTACCGTAAACATGTAAACAGACATGACATAAGACTTGAAAGTGAAACTAAACTAATGCAGATTTCTTCGACACTGGCCAGGAGCGGCAGGGGAAATGGATTACAATTATCCGCTGTTTTTTGAGGCTAAAGACCTCGAAGACAAAGAGAAAAACAAGATACGGAGACATTTTATGAAAAGAAGAGACTCGGGAGGCGGTGAATGTGGAGGGGTTGAAAAAGTTGGAGGAAGACTTTATAAGATATACTTCAAAGAGGAAGAAGGTAGGACTTATGCGTATGATTTTTTCTTAAAATAATTTTCACATTTCATGATAGTTAGTATAAAATGTTTTACAGATCAAAGAAGGGTTCTGCAAAGGAAAAATCACACTATTACGCTTCCTTCTGGAGAGCTGTGTCTGACCGTGTCCCGAACAATGCCTGAGCCGATATCAGGAAGTTTACCGGTGGGTAAAGAAATATAAGTAAAAATACAACAATTCGGAGAGATTTAGCTGCTTATTTTGATGTATCTATCAGAATTAACCACTAACTTATAGACTTTAAATGGATTGGACTGAATGGAGTAAATTGCATAAATATGAAAAAGCAACTCTTCCCTGTCAGATTTAATTCCCAGCAGCACACTCCCATTTTGGAGAAGCAGACAGGAGCAGTACTGTAGAGCAGTACAGGCTTTGTGCTACATATGGGGCTAATGAAGACAGACTTTTATCAAAATCAACAAGGCTTCAACGCCAAAAACTTTATGTGTACTATTTCTCATAAAAGTATAGTCCCATGTCTTCTTTCTCACTGTATTTACACAAGTACATGGTTTAGTCTCTGTGGTATCGCTCCTGTCTGCGTCTCCAAACTGGCAACAAAATGTCATCACTGTGCTGATTACAAACAACTGAAGAGTAAAAAACTTTAACAAAATTCTGAATTTTCCCTTTAATTCACACCAGTGTCTCTATAACAGAGCAATGAAGACAGACTACATGCATAAATGATTACATAACTATGCATTGGTTCCCAACCGGTGGGACCCATAAGTGGAGTCCTGAGGGGTTATATCTCAATGTTCACCGTACTTGAAGCATAAATAGTGTTTTAAACCACTAAAACAGAAACTTGGCCTAAGAGCAGGTTTAGAGCCTGGCTCTGGAAGTAAAAGTACCCAGCAAAACTGTTACTTGAGAACTGAGTGCAAAGTTTACTTAAGCAGACCTATAATTACTTTACACTCCCTATTATCATTACTACTGCTACTACTACCAGTGCTATATTACTTATATTTACTTTTACTACCACTATGACTACTACTTCTGTTACCACCAGACACAAAATCCCCTCTCACAAACAAAGTAGTGTAGTCAACGCTGTTCAGTGAAGAATGCAGTAATCTGTGTATTGGAGAAACCAAACAACCCTTTCTCCATAGACTGTATCATCACAGAAGACATAACTCAACTGGACCACAGTCTGCAGTCTACCTCCACCTGAAGGAGACAGGTCACTCTTTTGAAAACAGTAATGTCCAGATTTTGGCCAAAGAGAGTGACTGGTACAAATGTGACATTAGGGAGGCAATTTTTATGGCAATGGAAAAACCCTCTGTAAAGAGGAGGAGGCCTAAGATTTAATCTTCCTTCAGTCTATAACTCAGTGTTGAAGCAAAAACATTTTCATTCCACATTTCACTCTAACAATAAGACATTAACTTCAGAGGGACCTTATACTAATGTTTAACAGGTAACGGCCCTGCCTCAGCTTCCAGTCCAGGCCCCAGTCTCATCAGGTTAGACCACTGCCTCTGGGAGTGAACTACTGTATACAAATCTCTATTCACACAGCAGCTATCAGTAGAAATGATTAAGTCCTTTGATAAATGACAAAAACAAATGTCCAGATGACCTTATTGTTTAATGTTTTTTGACACTTGTTCAGTGTTTTGTTTGGAAATAACTAGCCCAAAGGGATTTTCTACCGACTTACTGGCAGTCATTAATCTGTAAATACATTCTTTCCCAGCAATGTAGACTAACTTGTTTTCCCCGACACTCTAAATGATATAATGAAAATGTTATGCAAGATAAGCTCCAAAAAATATCTTTTGTCTCCTGTATTTTTCAGATGTCATCAACACAGCCACCAAGTCAGTCATCAACAAAATCTTCAACGTCGTCTACAACAAATTGCCTTGAGAAGACTTTCCCAATGGACATTTTCCTTTTATACTATTTACACGACTGTCCCAAAGCATTCAACCTCTTGCAGAAGCAGCTCTCCTGCATCGGCTTCACTGTGGAGTTAAACTTTGTGAAAGAAGTCGCTGTAGTCAGAGGAGACGCAGAGAAGGGGCTTGGTGGTGCATTCAGTGGCGTTGCGGACAAATGGGAACTTCAAGTCAACCGTGTTTTGAGCGGCTTTCAAGAGAGCTTCCCCCCACATCACGTGATGGAGCCCAAAAAAGTGAAAGCCATTTTGCAAGATGGCGGGTTTGCAGACGACGGCATCAGAGTGTACCCCGAGTCTGGATACGCGGTTGTGGTCGGAGAGGCGGCGGCTGTCAGTGAAAAGATGACAAATTTAGAAAGAAACTTGCCAGTCACAGCTGAGGTGTCCATTGATGAGAAGCATTATAAGTTAATAGAAGAGGAGTTTACAAGAGAGATGCGGACAAACTGGCCTAATGTTAGGATAGTACAAACCAATAATCTTTTAATCCTACACGGTCTAAACACTGCAGTTGTGTTAGGTTTAGCTATACACAAGGAACTACTCAAAAAAATTCAACAAAAGCGGGTACAATTTTCTACAGAGCTACTCAATTTCTTTACATCCAGCGGCGCAATCGCTAAGTACCAACATCGCTTTCAGCAAAATCTTCGAAATCCAGTCTCCCTTGACGCCATTGAATCCGACTTAGTCTTGTCAAGTTTGTCATACGAAGCTCTCGAAGAGGCCGCTGCATCGCTAAAACGAGATTTGAGCGTCGACAGTGTCCATTTACAAGGAAATGCAGCCGTCCCGCCAGATTTAGACCGAGTTAAAGAAATGGTAATGAAAGGAAAGATTAACGCAAATGTTCGGGAAAGGAGAATAGATGTTAGCTTCGTCCCTGGACCAAATAGTACTACAAAAGTCCAACTCGTAGGCTACAGTGAGCATGTAAACCAAATAAAAGAGGTTTTGCATGACTATCAGTTAAACCATGCTAGTGTACAAGAAGTGCTAATCTTGCCCAGCGCAGAAATGGTTGACAGTTTTGATAAAATACTGAACATGATTGGTCTAAAACAAGCTAAAGTATCCATAAAGGCATCCCACTTCCCATATCCCTGTGTGTTGGTGTCAGGGCCACGCCTATTGGTCCAACAAACCCAACTGGCCCTAAACGAAGCGCTGTCCAGCCTAATTTCTGATACGTTGGCTCTCAATGGGCCAGGGGCAAGGCAATACTTCAGCACAGAGGGGAAAGCGAGCAAGGATTTGATCGAAAAGTCCAACCAAGTCCTCATACAAGAGCTGCCAGATCCAGAAACGGAGAAACCTGGTCCCAAGAGTCTACCGGCAATAACATGTCCCGCCATCAAAGAGAAAAGTAACAGTGATGGGAACAGGAACACACCACTCAGCAACATCAGCCTGGAGGTCAAGCTGGGAAATCTGGTGAATGAACAGGTGAGGATTTTAAAGGCACAGTGACCATTTTTTCTTGTATTTGGGAAAAACTATAATGAAATAATAGCATATTTAACACATGGATATTGGAAGCTTTAACCAACCACATTGTCCAAAAAGGATGCTCCCATCAGCTGTTGGTCAACTGTGAGGTTATGGCTGCGGATAAAACAGAGAAATGTATGTTCTATTGTTATATTGTTTTGGCTTTCAGTGAAATAGTACAAAAAAACAATAACATGTAAATGGAAATGTAAATTATTTCCACAATAACTAACAAGAAAATTGAAAGTGACATTGGTCCAAAAGGGAAATTAGCTAGAAGTTTAAGCCCTAAACTTTGATTTGATTATGTGTCTGAATATTTTGCAGTGAGAAGTGCGTTTATAAAACCCATAGAAATCTCTGGGTAGTGTGGCTGTAAACCCTTTAAAACCACCACAACAACATTTTCGATTTGCTCCATAGGTGAATGTCCTGGTTGCCCCGATGCTAAAGAAGGAGCTAATGTCCACTCGAATTGGAAAAAGTTTGTTGAGTAAAGGAGGGCTTCAGATGAAGATGAAGTTTAGTTCAGCAGTAAAGATGTCCTATCTGCCGGCGGGAGGAGTTTTGGATGTAGTTGCGCCACCGTCTTTGGGCTGCTCCAAAGTGTTCTTCATCGATTGTCTGCCCTGGGATGGACTCGGAGGACAGAGTGTACAGGTATGATTCATGATCCCATTGAGTAACTTCTATTGGAAAGATTAGCAACTGCATTATGAGCTAATATTATGGTGTGATAAATGCATTAACCAGGTTTCTCAATTTCATTTGTTTTCCAGGCTCTAAGTAATGGCCTAAAGCAGTGCCTGGACCTCTGTGTGCAGCAGGGGTACACCTCTGTGGCCCTCCCAGTGATCGGTCTCGGTAAAGTCTTCAAATACCCGCGCAGAGAGGCCGTTCTGGTGCTGACTGAAAAGATCAAACAGTTTGCATTAACCGCAGCTTCTTCTTCTCTCATAAACATCCACATTGTCATAAAACCTGACGAAGCCGACTCTGAGGATGTAAGAATGCTGTAGTTATACAATATTAGTACTACAATACAACACAACACTTAAACACATTTAATTTTAAAACGTGGTAATGAAAAGCTCTGATGGAAAATGAACGATAACTAATTCATAGTTTATGGCTATGAAAACAATACAGAGACAAACTTCTTTCATATAAGGTTTGAGAGATATTTCTATATTAAAAGAGATATATTTTGCTTCATGTTTGAGTAATGCCCTCAGAACACTTGGTTGCACGAAGCACCGCCTCACCCATGAAACTTACCAATCAACAAGCCGTCTACATCCAGTCTGTTCTTATTCTTTTTTCAAAAAAAAAAAAAAAAAAAAAAAAAAAAAGGTGTAAAAGTTTAAGGAAGTGAAGGGCTTTCTGTGTTCAAAGGACTGCAGCAGTCTGCACTCTCCTGCACTCTGCTGGTCTCCTCACCTGTTTCCTAATGGCAGCAGTAGAGTACTCATTAAAAAAAACTTAATTTTAGTCTGGTAAGGTTTTTAAAGGTTGTAAAATGCTGCAGTGATGCTGGACTAAATCAGGACTAAAATTAGGACTTAGCCAGAACTAAACCAAGACCTTATCTGGTTGCTTTATTTTTGCATAGACTTTTACTTTCATTTTATGTTCTGACTGTCATTGCAGACCATAGTATTATTTAAAAGTCAAATGTTTGGGATATAGCCATTGCTAATATGTCATTAACAATTGCAGCCCTCAAAAGTACTAGTTTATTTAAAAATACTGTAATAAAAGTAGTGACTGTTGTTATTTATTCCACAGATCTACCAGGAGGTCCACCGACAGCTCAGTCAGAACATGAACCAGGGAGGACAAGGTGGGCCTATTTAAAGCAACACTCTGTAACTCGAGCCTGTCTGCACTGCACAGCTGCAAACATACTCGGGACTGTTTCATTTTCATAACCTTTTTATAGATAGCTATGTACACACTTTAGTTGTGCTGAATTGATATGAACTTTCACAACATGGTAACCTGTGCCCTGTCACTTAGAGTCTGTGTCTTTTTATTTGTAGAAACTTGTCTTCATGTATAGACTGTTCAGGCATAACATTATGACCACCTGCCTATTATTGGTGGTTATATAATGATGTGTGTTATGACCACCTGCCTAATAAGTATCCCCATACGCAACACACTTATACTGTGTATTTTGGACCATTTCCTATCCCAGCAGACCAGGAACACCCTGCAGTTTTGGAGATGCTCTGACCCAGTCGTCTGGTCCTTGTCAAAGTCGCTCAAATCTTTACACTTACCAATTATTACACATAACTTTGAGGACAAAATGTTCTCATATCTCACCCACTGACAGGTGCCATGATGAAGAGATAATCTGTTGTTCACTTTACCTGTCAGTGGTCATAATGTTATGCCTGATTGGTGTATACAGGGTGTCCATTAAGTCTCTTTACAATAAAAAAAAAATACAAAAGCAAATGAACAGACAAATATGTGAAAATTATTACAAAATGAGGAGTAGATATTGAAGTTTTTTTTGCCTCATTTAGAACATCTCTATATGGGCAACATTAGTTGCATGAAGCACAACAAGACAGTACTGGATTTCTTGCCATGTTCACTAACAGAGCCTCATTAATGGTGGCAATGGCATCAGTGATTCCACAGCACACATTCACCTCTGGACTCTCTCGGTGAAGATCCTCACATTGTATGTTTCCCTGAAACATGAAAGGTTGCCTCATCACTAAAACAAACTTGGGTGAGGAATGTTTCATCCTCAGAAATTGGTTCCACTTTGTTAACTGCAAACTTTTTTGGTCTTGGTTTATCATTTATCAAAACTTTTTTAACCACTGAGTACATAAAACAAATCTGATTAAGATATCTCATCAATTGCCTTTATAATATCTTTTTTAAATTGTAAAGAGACTATATAGACACCCTGTGTATCCCAGCTAAAATCCTTGCATTAAATGTGTCTATTGTTTGTTATTGTAGCAGTCTTTTGGTCAGTCTCCAGTGATCTTGATGATTTGTCCATAATTGTGGGAACTGGGGTTCAGCTGCAGTTGATTTTTGGAGACATCACAAATGAGAGGACAGAAGCGGTGGTCAACTCAACAGACTTTGTCAACTTTAACTACAGTAAGATAAATAGCGGATCTGTTTTCTGTGAAATAACTGAGGTATGGTTTGGTAATAGTCATTTTATTTCTACAGATGGCGTGTGCAAAGATATTTTGGCTGTGGCTGGACCAGAGGTGGAGGCGGAACTAAAATCAGGTAAATTCACAAAAATGTCCTGACAGCTCAAAATACTGTTGTCACTATAAGACTGTCGAAGTTAACTCAAGACCTAGACATATGCATTTTACACGGGAACTGTGTGGAACTGAGATGAATGTGTATTCAATACCACTCCCTTCTAAATTCAGTGAACAGTGTTTTACTGATGTAATTTTGAAGGCAAAAAGAATCACATGTATAGTGTAAAAACTGAACCTTAATATTATTATTTTTCTTTATGTGACTTTATATTAATTGGTAACACTTTAGAATAGCTCACCACTATTAAACAGTAAAAAACATTAATAAATATATAATCAACTATATTTTAATGAATAAATAGTTTATAGAAACTGTATTGACCCAGATGTTTATAATTTGGCATTGATTTTCATGTGCTTCTTACTCAATAAATAGTAGTGTTTACAACGCAATGGTATTATTTATGTTGAAGTAATCCTTTTAAATAATCAATTAACTGGTAACTATCCCTTAACTAATACTTTACAAACGCTTTATAGTGTGAGTTATTCTAAAGTGTAATCCATTTATTTAATCTTAATTTAGCTCCTTGATAAATGTAGCATGTTTTTCAGGAGTGTTGTGTGCATTGGAGCTACTTTAATGTCCCTTGTGGATCAAAAATGTTCATCGTAGCAAAAGTCTAAGTTTCATCTTAAATAGTCTTTCTGTATGAAACCAATACTTTGACATTGGTAAATACTTTGCAGTACACCAGTGTCTAGTAATAACAATTATAATGGATATATTTTTCTGTTTCCTATAGCCAAAGTCATGAAAGGAGACGTTTATGTGACCCAGCCCGGACGGTTCCCCTGTCAGGGCCTGTTACATGTTAATGCAGAAAAGGACGCAGCGTTGGTTGAACTACTGCTGGGCACCATTGTACAATACTGCGAGGCGTTCAGCTGGACGTCTGTAGCCATCCCTGCGATCTGTGCTGGTAAGTCCGCGTATAAACGTCAATAGACTTGAAGCGGTGATTCATTAAAGTAAAAATAAAAATCAACATTATTTTTTTAGGAACTGGTGGTCTGTCCCCTGGTGTTGTGGCTGGTGCCGTACTTCGAGGGCTCAGAAATGCTACGTCCATCCCTCTGTGTAGTCTGGTTAAAGTCCGCCTCGTCCTCAACAAAATCAGCATTTTCTTAGCTTTCAAGGAAGAAGCCTCTCAGATGTTTTCCTCTGCAGTCATACAAAGAGGTGACTGTAGTTTCAACTCTTTAGCACTGTCACAGTGGAATTCACAGTTTTTATACATTGAAATTATGAAATATACTCTATATCAGACTATATCTAAATACTAACTGCTACACACACTGCTATGGTCAAGTCCAATCCTCCAAATAGTGCAATAGGTCAACATTTTTCTTTCTTTAGAAAAAAAGTTGTTCGTTATTAGGATGTAGACAATGTCCTCCATATTTTTTTCTGTATATTTCCTTTTTTTTTACTTTACCTATATCAATAATTTCAAATCTCTTAACAATTACTCAATAATTGCAAGTTGTTTATACGTAGATATTGTCGAAAGTTTTACAAAAGCTAGTGCTACACTGTGACCAAATTATTTTTACAAATGTTTGAATGTGCTATCTTTGGAAACTTAATGGCACAAATGTACTTTAGGAAAAAATATAGATATATTAATGTTTTCTGTGCAAATTTTTCCACACATTGTTAGACCTATCACTTACTCCATTGTCTTTCAATACTGTCTAAACCAGAGGTGTCCAAACCTTTTCCCTCAGACTCAGAGGGCCAAAATGGAAATGTATTAGTGAGCCAAATGAGTGTGTTTACATGCACTTCAGTATCCTGGTTATGTGCCTTATCCCGGTTATGACAGTATTCTGGATATGACATTTAATTGCAAACCAGGATACTCATATCCCTATATACATGACAAAAAATTGTATTCTGAATTTTTAGGGGAGTTGAGTGTGGTGTGAGTGCTCAGCGGGATATAGTGTAGCAATAGTTTAGTCGGTGAGCTGTGGGACTCTGACACTGTAACCAGGTCCAGCACCAGAAAAAATGCGGGTAGATTTCCATTTTGGCCAGTAACATATCCGGTCTCACTAGCCACTTTGTCTGGTTGGATTATATACATACATTTGAACTACTTTAGACCTAACTTTTTGCTGTTTTTCTTTAAATCACCATCATTTAAAAGTAAATCAAGTAAAATCAATGTAAAAAAAAACAACAAAAAAAACAACAACAACAAAACAAAAGCAAAAATATACAGATTTTTTATATAGTATTTATAGTATAAATGAAGTTATTTTCTTTTTGATGGTGATAAATTGATAAAACTATCTTTTCAGTGGTTTTCAAAAGAATTATAAAAAACACAGATTATTGTCTTATCTGTCTCTTACTACACATGACTTAGCATTTTAAAATCTAACTATGGCTGGTGAAAACCTAAATGGCTAGTAACCTTTAGAACATGAGCTAAAATGGCCAGTGAGCAAAAAAAATATGTTAATGTCAAGTCCTGTCCAGCACTGAGCATAAAGGTGGCTGTATTGTTAGGCAGATTATGCGGCCATGTTCCATATTACTAGATTAACAGTTTTGAAAGCCCGGGTACAAATTGGCAAACTCTGGAGTACGTCAGGTGAGGTCAGAAATCAGGATACTGTGTTTACATGCCACAGTATCCCGGTTACTGTCAGAGTTTTCCAGGTCGAGTATCCTGGTTTCTTATAATCAAGGATACTGAAATCAGGATACTGTGTTTACATGTGCAAACACAAAACCAGGATACTTAAAAAACCCAATCATAACCAGGACACTCAAGTGCATGTAAACGCATTCTATGGTTAAACGTACTTTAATTATTTCATTATTTAGCTAGACAGACTTGTTAGAATCCCTACCAACCATTGACAGTCTGTTTAGCGCACAACAGTATCAAAGAAGCTACTCCTTATAAATTACAGCACCCCTCGTGGGCTGAAACAAACCCCTTGAAGGGCCACGTTTGGGCATCCCTGGTCTAAACCACTTTAATATTTTGCTCTTTTACTTTTTTCAGTGGTGCCTCCTCCACCTCTCCATCCGCCCGAGCCTCAGCCTGCCCCTCCAGCCAGCATCGACTTAAATACATCTTTGTTCCAGCGCCTCAAACCAGAACTCTGTCTTCATTTTCACCGGTCTGTCCAAAAACAACATCTCTAATGCTATGAAAACCATGAAGGAACTGTACCAATCCCAGTGCTCCACACAAAGATTTGAAAAAGAGGAACTGGCTAGGTTAACCCAGGGTGATCTGTTCACGTTGAAGCAACTGGTGGAGTCTCTAGGCCTGCAAGTGAAATGTAGTCAGGGCGACTGGATTGTGAGCGGCCTGACCAGCGAAGTGAACAAAGTCATTCATTCAGTTCACAGTTTTATGCACGGGGCGTTGGCCAGAGAGGTGAGGATGAAGGAGGAGGAAGACCTGTACGGAAGAGTGGCCTGGTGCATCCTGGGAAACAACAGGAACTGGCAAAGGCTACCCAAAGCGGCCAATCACCAGCTGGAGAACAAGGAGACAGCGGGCGGGATAGTGGACGCACAGGGGCTGCAGTGGGACGTGGATCTGACAAAGATGGAGGTCACCAAAAGGTTTTCTACTTACAAAGCGATTCTAAAACGTCTGGAGAATCTGCCAGGTGTGTGGGTCTGAAGTTTTTAACATATACTAGGGCAGTGGTTCTCAAACTATGGTGCGAGTACCACTCATGGTCTGAGTCCGAGTCAAGTCGCAAGTCTCTACAATTAGGAACTTAAGTGCATCTCGAGTCCAATTTCAAGTCACAAGTCCCCATCTCTCGTTTTGACCTTGTTTAGTCCTAGTTTAGTCTTAGTTTAGTCCTGTCTTTTTCCTAAATAAGTCCTGGTTTAGAGTTTTTTTATTTTTTATTTTTTTAAATCCTGGTTTAGTCCTAGTTTGGACCTTGTTTTGTCCTGGTTTAGATCTGGCTTGGACCTCTGTGGTTCGTACAGCCATGGCCTTGGTTTTGTCCTGGTTTTGTTTTATATTACTTACCATTGGATACATACCTGTACAAATGCAAGTTTTAGAGGACTTCATTGCTCCTGTCTGCATCTCCGAACTAGGAGTGAGATGACAGTCACCTGCCGTAGTGAAAAATACTGGACTATCACTTTAAACTTGATCAAATTTGGCTGCAACAAACAAATGAGATGCAAAATACTGTATGTCAGGCAGACTGCTGTATATTGTGCTTACACCTTCAATGTCCACATTTTATCACGCTTACATTTTCCTCTATCCTTTGCTTTAGTGTTATGCTTGGGTGTAGCCTATAGCTTTAGAATCAACAGTCTTTGAAGTCTTTGAAACACATTGTAAAATGGTGTAGGATGCTAAACGGGAAATTAATGCTAAACCAGGAAGCTCTAATTATTACAACAGCTCAGCGACTGAGGATGACTCCCAAGATCACACCAAGATCTGTGTCTGCTGTTTTCTATTGAAGCAACTATGTAGGGCCCTAGTGCATTACTTACTAATATGTATATTTACTTGTTTTGGATGTTGAAAGTTTTCTGAAAAGCACTAGTTACTAACACTTCTGCCTCCTCTGGGTGTACTAACAAGACGCATCGGTCACATGACTTATTCCTCTCTGCCAGTGGCGGAAGAAGTACTCAATTTCTTTACTTAAGTAAAGGTACAGATAAAGAAGCAAAAATGTACTCAAGTATAAGTATCACCTTAAATTTTCTACTTAAGTAAAAGTATAAAAGTACTTACTTTCAAATATACTTGTGAGTAAAAAAGTAAAAGTATTTTACACAGACTCATGAATGATGTTAAATGTGAGGGATTTTGCTGATTCCAGATTAAATGAACAAACTGCTGCAGTAGAAGAGACTGAATCTGTCGCTGAGGTCTCTGTCTTTATTATTCTGATGTTTCTAAAGGAGTACTACTTTACTGCATCTGTTAGATTTAAGTCTGCGTTTCTACAATGAGGGCACCACAAAAAATTTTTTAAGCCAAAATTCAAAATACTTTGTACTTCAAACCAGCTCAGAAATGTAGTGGAGTAAAAAGTACAGATACTTGCTCCAAAACGTAGTGAAGTAAAAGTACCACTTGTTACTTTACTCAAGTAAAGTACAAATTACATACAAATGGTACTT
The DNA here is from genome assembly GCA_020698575.1 of Bostrychus sinensis. Classification (NCBI taxonomy): domain Eukaryota; kingdom Metazoa; phylum Chordata; class Actinopteri; order Gobiiformes; family Eleotridae; genus Bostrychus; species Bostrychus sinensis. Next base: position 17,819,572 of record CM036252.1, read on the forward strand.
AAGTAAAGTAAGTATTTTTACTTTGTTACATTCCACCACTGCTCTCTGTACTTACAAAATGAATAATCACTATAATCACTATACCAAGTTACAGTAATCCAGCCACAAGCCAGTGTACGCCTTTTTTACTGGTCCCAAGCCTGGATAAATGGAGAGGGCTGTGTCAGACAGGAACGGCATTAGGTGTAAAGTGTCAGTGTGCCATGGGGACGGGCATTCTGTTTTTAAGGCTGCAACAATAGCATGAGTGTGTGTGTGATCGTGATTCCTCTCCTTATGTGCTGCATTTACTTACAGCATGCGTTCCTTTCCAGACTTCACCTTCCCTCTGTACTGGGACAGCATGCCGCCTGGAGACACGTTAAAGGTGGTCTCGTTGTTACCAACATCTGCAGAGTACCAAGAAGTTAAGGAGGCCTTTCAGCTAACCTGCTTCCAAACTGTGCTTAAGGTGGGCAAAAAACAAAACAAAAAAACACTCAGAGATATTTATATCATGTTTAATAATATGGCACTTTTGCTTTTGTCAGATCGAGCGTGTGCAAAACATTCACTTGCGACGAAGTTACGAAGCTCAGAAAAAGCACATCTCGGATAAAAACAGACAGAGCGGAGGAGCGAATGAGAAGCTGCTGTTTCATGGGACGACCCAACAAAACAGCAATTCCATTATGAACATGGGGTTCAACAGTCGTTTCTCTGGACATAATGGTAATTATTGTTAACTTTTACATATTAGAAGTATTATTAGACAATGAGATAGCATTTAATAATATGAAGGGACATGCTGTTTTTTATGTACACTGACAAATATATTTAAAACTTTAGAAAATGATCATAAAGTCAAATGAGTTTATGTCGTCTCTTTCTTCTCCCCCAGCCACTACCTACGGTCAGGGCACCTACTTTGCTATTAACGCAATCTACTCTGCCCATCCCACTTATTCCAGACCGGCTGCTGACAGGACTCAGTTGATGTTTTTGGCCAGAGTTCTGACTGGCCTCTACACTCAGGGGCACAAAGACATGAGACTGCCCCCAGTCCCGCAACCCCCAGCAACAGCACGACCGGTTTGACAGTGTAGTGGACACAATGAACAACCCCAACATGTTTGTGGTGTTTCACGACAATCAGGCCTATCCCGACTACCTCATTACCTTCAGATAACGGGAAGAAACTAACTAACTAGATACTTTTACTCTAGTAATTTAGGTAGAAAATGTACTTTTACTTTTATTCAAGTTTCAAGAGTCTAAATGTGTTTTTGATGCTAGTACTATCAGTAGTAAAGGTAGGCTAACAATAGTTTTATAAGGTAGTTATAGTAGTAATAGTATAAACTCTTGCTCAAGTAATAATTTTGTTAAGTACTTTTACTTATACTTGAGTAATATTATTTTAAGGTAACAGCACTTTTAACGGAGTACAGAGTTGGAGTACTTCTTCCACATCTGTTCAGATTTTACCAATGCTTATTTTGTAATAATCACTTATTTTGTATGGGTTATCTGCCAAAGAAACCTTTACACAGCAGTTTACAATACTGTTTTTTATCTCAAATCTAATTAACGTTTTTGAAATATTTAAGCTGACCTCTGAAGAACTGGACTTGGGTCTAAAACCTGCCAAGACAAATAGTTACATAACCAAATAGAGATATTTATAAGCAAACTGTATTGACAGTGAATTTACAATACAGTCTTCTGCCTACAAGCTTGCAGTGATTTGTATATTCATTTCTTTTACATGTATCTAAAAGCTTGGGGCTGGCACAAAGAGTACGTTGGTTTGTAACCCCTTGTGCCTGCATTTAACAATAGGCCTTTTTTTATTGAAGTGATTTTAAATGAAGGAATCCAGGTTAGTAATTAGACTCTTGAATTTGTTGAAAATGTAATTTATGTCATTACACTAGACTGGGACCAATATGTTTTTTTTTCTATGGCCGATACAGATTAGTTTTTTTAAAATTCAGAGCAGCCAATGGTCTGAACTAGATTGGTCGAATTTTTTGGACCGTTGTAGGGAAGATTTTGCCGTGGAAATTCCAGACTCACCGCTGTACCAGCGGATGAGTCTGGTCGCCATAGAATCAATTCGATTTCTAGCGCGGAGCAAACGGGCAGCGGAGTTAGCCAATCAGAAAATGGCGGACGTGACGTTAACAAAGCGACAAGAAAGTAAGCAATGCAAAAACTTTTTTTTTTTTATAAAGGCTTCTAGTGCTGCAAGCTGCTGTGGTTTTAATGACTCGATATGTTTTTGGTCATTTAAAACGGAATTTACTGCTGAATGAAACAAACTCAGGCTCCTCAGTGCGCCACCTTGATTGTTGTTGTTGCGGACGCTGCTCGCGAAGAACACGTGACTTAAATAAGCGAATCAAAATGCACGGTACTGGTTGGGATTTGAGGAAACCACTGCGGACGGCGTGGTGACCAGACTGATATTTCTCTGTAGAATAATACAGAGACATATCAGTCTGGATTTTCCAGGCAAGGGAAGATTTTCCTTATTTTATGAAAGAAATTAATTTAATGTAGCATTTGTTTTAGTAATGCTTAATTTAAATGGAAACAAATGTGTTAGAATTGGACAGTGAGATCTTTTTGAGAAAAGCAATAAGGCAATCTCAAACAAACTTGCTGTGTGAGTAGAGCTTGGGAAGTGCTACAAAATGCTTTTTAAATGTTTCTTTTTATTGCCGTTTTGAGCTTTTCAGGCTGAGATAAAGCGTTTTTAGATGTTTCCAATAAACTGCAGAGTAAGAGCCCAAACAGCTACTAGATGGTTCGAGAAGCTGAAGTCCTTCAGTCACATGGTTGCCCGGACATGTGCCTGACCAGAAATCAGCATCAAAGTGCAAGAATAGACCGATTGCATTTTTTTAGACAATCGTCCATCGGCCAACTGATATAGTTGTTAACCTCTACACCACCGCACTAGACACTACTTGTGTTACTGTACAAGTCACTACACTAGACACTACTTGTGTTACTGTACAAGTCACTACACTAGACACTACTTGTGTTACTGTACAAGTCACTACACTAGACACTACTTGTGTTACTGTACAAGTCACTACACTAGACACTACTTGTGTTACTGTACAAGTCACTACACTAGACACTACTTGTGTTACTGTACAAGTCACTGCACCTGACACTACTTGTGTTACTGTACAAGTCACTACACTAGACACTACTTGTGTTACTGTACAAGTCACTGCACCTGACACTACTTGTGTTACTGTACAAGTTACTGCACTAGACACTGTAAGAGGTACAGAGGTTTATATTTATGCTCGCCTGTTCTGTTAAGAAACTGCACTTTAAACTATATAGAGATAATGTAGATCACCTCTTGTCTTTTGTTTGCTTGTTTGTGTTTTTAGATTTTTTGCTTGAGTTTAGTATTTAGTCAAATCTAGTCTTAAGTATTAATCAAGGATTGAATGTTTAAAAATATACTATTAGTGTAATAAATTAGATTCAGTGAAAATTTGAGTTAAGACATATTTATTGCCTTCTGACTCTTTCAGTAAAAGCACTTTATCTCTAACAATATGTCTGCACAGAGGTGGTGATAGTTGTGTAAAAGATATAATCTATATTTGTTTACGTTTTACTGCAGTTATTTGTGTATGCTGCTTCCTCAACCCTCAGTAAAGATACATTGTTTTAATAAACTCACAGCCAGTCAAAGGAAGATGCAGATGGTTTATTGAGTTTGATATATGCATTTGTTTGTGTACAACAGAAAAAGCAATAAACAGAAGTATTTGAAGAAGTGATTAATCATAATTGTGAATAAGTAAAGACTGAGTAACGTTTTATTATACCATACATTTGTAATCTTTAAAATATGTAGCTGGGAGATAATTTTGATTCCCAAACATAAAAATCTACTAGGGCTAATAATCCATGCTTAAGTTGTTTTTTGCCTTTTTTGTGTTTTCTATGATGCATTGTATATGGGATTTTATGCAGGATTTCTTGGAGAAGTCCGTCAATAAAACCTCATAAAGCCTCATGGCCTTTCTCTTCATTTAGTGCTCACTGAACTTAAAAAAGGGGATAAAAAGACATTTGGGATCAACATGTTTTTAATAATTTTGGCAGCTGTTGAAAGATTCTCTGTATTGTTTCTCCTCTTCTAGTGATCTGTGGCTCTGGGCTCCATTAACTAAAATGTATGAGTAAATATAGGACTATAACAGTCACTGTGCAGATTCTTTTAGAGCACCATACATTTCTTTTGGAAGTCTAGCATATTTTCTTCTAATTGCATTTATAAAAGCTTTGTTGCAACAGATAAAAAATGGCAAAATACACAATGTACTAAAACTGTCTATAAAGCAGATTATCAGTTGTTTAACCACTGACAGAAGCCTGATTTTTAACTAGGCGTCTGCACATTGTAGCTGATAAATCCCTACGGTTCTATGGTGATGGTCTGCTCCCCAGTAGATCTGTCTCAGAGCGGGACAGTCCAGACTTGCGATGATCCTGGTGGTGCCCGCTCTCTGAGGACTGAAGCTCTCCGTCCAAGTCACAGAGGAGTTCGGGGTTAACTGGCTGTGAAAAGAAAAAACTTCTATCTGATTCAGGTTTTATGTAAAGGTGCACCCAGAGTAAACACGAGCACCAAACTGACAGGACTATGCCATACTGTCCAGAGGAAATGCGCCTTATGAGGTCTAGTTATACATTCTGTCAAAAAGGGTTGCAATCTGTTATTAAACTAATCTTGAAACAGGAGCAGTGTTTCTCAAAAGTTTCACACCAGGTATGACCTCAGAAAATATCTCCTGAGTACCATATTTATTGTAGTACATACTGTAGGACTTTTAAAATATATAGTTCCCGCATCTGTTAATATTGTTTAATACCAGGAAATTATAGATGTGTATTATTGCTATACATTTTTGTATTTCCCTGCAGCAAGTCAGATTAAGTTTTAGATCTTAAAAAAATCTCTAGATGTGTCGTACCGCCAGTGGGACCCATACCACAGTTTGAGAACCCCTTGTATTAGAGGGTCTTCCACAAACTATGCAAACCCCAAACCAAAGACATAGACATAAACCTACAGACGTATTCCCTCTGTAACCTAAAGCATTTACACCTTACAAACTTTATGGATGTATTCACCTGTAGTATCTGAACATGGGCAGCATGGCTCCAGGGCTCTCCATCCTCAAGTAGACCCCCTCCAGACTGAAGGAGAACTGGGTTGGTGAACTCCACCTTGGCTATCATCTGCTCATTCACTTTGGCCAAACCAGACACCTAGAAAAACATCCCAGGAGGAAGTACCTCTGTTTAAATGTGTTTTAAGATGGCAGAATAATACCTCACCTCCACATTGAGTTTGGGCTTGTGCAGAGTGACCACTTTCATAGCAGTGACGATCTGCCCCGTCTCTTTGACTTTTCCTGTTACAATGAAGTTGAGGTTGGCCTGCTCCACCAGATGCTTCATGTAGCTACGAGCTTCAACCACCACCAACTCCTTCACACCTGCGCAAACACACAAGACACGTTAGTTTACAACATATACGTGCATATGATAGAACTACACAGTATTTCACAAAAGTTAAAGTTAAGTTGGAAGCTGTGAGCGCGTCAATGGGCCGGGATGTAAAAAAGTCTTTGATCAGGTGCTCTTCAAGGATCCACCAACAACTTAAAATCCACCCAAAACCTGCAAAACAATGTATAAAGTACTGTGCAACTGTAATTTCCACCACATTCTGCCCAAGATAGCACTCCTCTGGTGACACGAACCTGCCCCCTCCTCTCTCTCACAGAGGCAGAAACGAGCTGATTTGGCCTGGATTCACTGTGATTAGCTTTGGGTTTAAAGATTTGGATTTTCATTTTTCATATGCAAAACAGCTCTGCAAAACATGCAAACAATCTTTATTTTACCTGCGGCAACACTGTAGACTTGGCACACCTGACCCATTTAAGACCCATAGTTACTGGGATAGGGTCCAGCTACTGTGACCCCTATTGGGACTAAGTAGAAGATGATGAATCAATCATTTAAAAAACCTTGTACAGTGTTACTATATTGATTAATGTGGCAGCCAACAACGCTAACAATGGCCATACAGATGTTTGTTACCTCATGAGATTTATCGATTGCAATTGTTTATTAACAACCGTGCAAAAATTAGGTCAAACACAAAGCTTTTATTAGTGTTTCGTTTTTCTACTCACTCTTCTCGGGGTCCATAGTGACAGTCGGGGTCCTGAACAGGAACTCAGAGCTGGTGACTCCTGTGTAAAAGACCACGCTGCCACTGATGTAGGCGTCCACCGTGCGGCTCTCGTCACTGCTGTTCACAAACTCCAGATCCAGCTCGAGGTTGTCCCCGATGCTGATCTCCAGAGTGGGCAGGATCAGGTCCACGTCGGCCGGAGGAGGGCTGGCCTTCTCCCGTTTACAGCCGAACTCCTCGGCTTTCTCCAGGACAGTCCTCTCCTCTGTACTTCCTGGGTTGGACAAATAAAATCGCATTAAAAACAGCCATACATTGATAGAGATTTATTTTGCTGCATTTAAGTCTTTGAATTTTGGCAGCAGGGATATTTTGGTATTTCTGAGAAGCAAATATGAACAATGATGGAAACACCAAAACCCTCGACTGGCTTAAATGGGGCCAGTGAAAACCAGATATCCAATTTAGAATGTATGGAGGCTCAACACAAGACTGCTGCTGGGAGACCAACAATATTTTGGTTGTAATAAATCACAAAGCCTATCAATACATGTGACAGAGACATGTTTTTGCCAAATCTAACAGTTAGTCTTTGTATTTAGTTTCCATTGGCAGCTGTTTTTTTTTTTTTTTTGAAAACTTGGGTGACTCACTGTGGCAAAGCATGGCTTAAAAGTATGTCAAATTTGTGATAAATGAGGCAATAATTATGAGGTTTGACTTAAATCCCAACCAAAATTATGGCAACGGGGGCTGTGTTTTGGAGCAAAATTGGCAAAACCAAATGTGGTAGGCTACAGGACAATGTTTTTCCAACATTAGTGTGTTGTACTTGCCAACATGACACACCAAATCCAACCACTAAACCACTCATCATTGTAAATAATGTGCTTTGAAATTGAGTGTTTTTGAGTTTCATAATATTTTTCTAGTAGAGTTATAGGCTGGTTTATTATTTAGTATGCTTATGTCCTTTTCCTTTCGGCACAGCAAATCATCTTCCTTCATTCAGCCATATTCTCTGCACCCTCAACTAACTTCATGTCCTCTTTCAATACATCCATAAATCTCCTCTTTGGCCTTCCTCTAGGCCAGTGTTTCTCAACCAGGGGTTTAGGGACCCCTAGGGGTACGCAAGCACATTGTAGGGGGTACATGGAGTTATATGATCATTTATAGAACCTTTAAACAGTATATTTGGCTTTGAAAGACTAAAATAAATCTAAATCTGGACTAACCCAGGACTATAGCGAGGGATGTGACAATAAAGAAGGACAAAAGCAGGACTAAACAAGCACTAAAACAGCAATAAACCAAGACTAAACCAGGACTAAACCAACACTAGACCAGTACTAGCACTAAACCAGGACTAAACCAAGACTAAACCAGGACTAAACCAGTACAAAACCAGCACTAAACCAAGACTAAACCAGCACGAAACAAGGAATAAACCAGGACAAAACTAGGAACAAACCAGGTCTCAACTAGAACTAAACCAGGTCCTGGGGATACATGAGACTAAAAAGGTTGGGAACCATTGCTCTAGGCCTCCTATCTACCAGATCTAACCCCAGCATCATTTTATCACTATATTTACTACTAAAAAGTCATGTTCAAAACCATCTCAGTCTGACCTATCTGACTTTATCTCCGAAATGTCTCACATGAGCTGTCCCTCTGATCTACTCATTCCTAATCCTACCCATCCTTGTTACTCCCAAAGAGAACCCCAACATCCCCAGCTCTGCCTCCTGTGTTTTCCTAAATATCACTAAACCGTACCACACTGCTGGCCTCATTTATCACACTGTTGTATGGTTACATTACCTTCAGGAAACTTGTATTGGTCTGTGATGTCTCGGCGGGTGAGCGCTCCAGCTGCTTTGGTGTAAATGGCCCGTCCCACATGAGTGCGGTCCACTTTCACCGGCTCCATGGTGCCATCTTTTCCACGGAGATGGAAAACCACATCACTGTTCACCTAAAAGGAAGATTATTAAGTATTTAGTGTGAGATACAAAATTGTCCTGATGAACTAATTAGCAATAAATAATACAGCTGAAAATCCAACCTCAGCGAACACAAAGGGGGCGTCGTAGGGGTAACACATCTGTCCATGTTTGATGGCAGTGACTGAGGCAGGTCCACATCTGTACAAGCCTTAGTATGGTGTAAAAGGCAAAGAAGTCCAAAACAGTTATACATAGATTAAGATTTGCAGTATTTTATTAGATATACCTAATATGGCCAGTTATCCTATCCATCATACTGTCTATTTTGTAAAGTATACAAAGAGAAAGTCTTGTTACTAAGCTTTGCATAAGGCCCTATTTTAGATAAACTATTATGATTGGTGACTGCAATTTGTTAAAGGGCCTATATTATGCTTTTTGTGTCTTTTAAATTAATATAGGAAACATCTAGATCAGCATCTTACATTTTGTTGGTCAGAAAACGCAATAATTATTGAAAAACCCTTATCTGAAGAAACTCATCATTTGACTTTGTGAAAAACGATTAGGTTCTTGTCACTTTACGAACCCTCCCTTCCCGCTGCCCTGCTTCTGTCATGCCCCTTTAGCGCTCCTCACAACAACACATGCAGAGTGTTGTCCGTTGCAGTCCGCGGGTGGGTTTGTTTGCTTGCTGTGGGGGAGGAATTCTTGAATGGGACAGGGCCGGGAGGGGGGAGAGGTGTGGTCAGGTGGAAAAGGCAGACACTGGTGAAAGGAGCCATTTTGGCCTCTCACAAACACAATGTAAAAGAATAGAGGATTACTCAAACATGCATGAATGAAACAAAACACAACTCCAGGTTTTTGATGAGGAAACATTATAACATGGTAGAAATAATATAGCCTCTTTAAGTCGGTGGGTTTGGTTGGCCAGGTTGAGGCTTACATTAAGCATGTATGGCTTGTCCTACTTCATAAAACAAAGAAAATTCCCTCTTTACCATCACTTTGCTCCTGTGGTGTAGCATCAACAGCCTGCCAGCCTCCGAAGCCAGGAGGGAGGTCCTTTCTGGCCATGTAGCACTCGTTCCAGCAGTGGTAGTTCCTAAATCACCAAAAACAATAAGTATTACTAGACAAGCTAAATCATGTCGTTTCTTAAGAACCAGGCCATCAGAAGGGTAATATTTGATAAAAGTAATAGAGGGTATTAGTACCAGATGGAGTCTTTGGTGTGGGTGCGGCTGATCCTGCCGTTTTCATCCAAAATAACGTCAGTTTTCAGGTTTCCGTTGTTGTCGTGAGCAGAGAAATAGTTGGTGACCACTCGTGATGGGATGCCGAGACAACGCAGGACTGGGGTACACAGATAGGACATACACTGATATGACGAATACTTGCTTTAACTTTATCTTTAACTTATCAATATCTTTTCTTTCCTTTCGGCTTTTCCCTTTCTGCCTCCAACAACATAGCTACTTTACTTCTCACTATCTCAGCTCCTTTCAGATCATGTACAAGAAGTTGTGGTGGCTCACAGGTGTTGAAGACAGCGGCGTAGACCCAGCACTGAGCGAAGCACACAGGCATCTTGCTGTGGGCGTAGGTGAGCAGGATGTCGGTGCTGCCGGTCCAGGAGGTGGGGGCCACTCCGTAGGTGTAGTCCCCGCTCCAGCTCCCCACCAGCACACCGTCATCATCTTTGGAGTTAAGCTACAGCAAACAAATGATACCAAGACATGGACTTAGTAGCGAAATTACTAAAATGTAATACAGTATATTGTTAAAATTCAGAAGTAGAAAGTTGGGATTTTGGCTAAAAGATGCAATAAGTATTTTTATGTTAACAATATAATCTATGATATTTAAATGTTAAACCGCTTTGGACGAACTTGGACTGCTCATTTAAAACTTGGACTAAATCGATGGTAAAACAACAACTAAACCAAGACCAGGGGTGGGTAGAGATGCCCAAAATTGTACTCAAGTAAGAGTATTGTTACTTCAAAGTCATTTTACTAAAGTAAAAGTATACAGTATGTTGCAATAAAACTACTCTCGCAAGTACAATTTACTCAAAAAACTCACTATACACCTCTGACCAAGACTAAATCAGGTCTAAAAAATATTCAAGACAGGGCTAAACTGGAACTAAAACAAGATCTAAACCACATCTAAACCAGTAATAATCTAAAAATTACTTTTGACATAAGTATATAGTGCAAGAGTGAAGCTCATGCAAGACTGTAATACTGCATATAAACAGTTCATTGCAATACAGATCACTGGTGATATTATTCATAAATTTGATATTGGATGGAGATGGGTGGATTTGTGTTTAATTTACAGTAGCACCAAAGCAAATCACTGGAATAAATACACATCTAAAAACAAATGGGTAAAACAGCAGTCTACCGTACAATATTACATTTATTTTCACTGTAACTGACCTAATTGTTCTATATAAAGTAAATTACAACCTTTCAGAGTCACTCAATACCAGACTAAGCTAAAGAAATAATGCTGTTATTTTAAAGTGTAGTCCATTACACAACGTGTCATTTACTGTCCTCTTCAAATTACTGTGCATTTAGCAACACTTCCTGGACTCATGATGTCTTGTTATTGATGCACTAAGATGCACTGTCAGATGTTAAGTGTCTGGGTGCAATGTTTCTAATGTATTGAGAAAATAGCGCTATCTTTTCCAAAGTTAAATTTTAAGCCAAAATTAGGTTTAATCTCTTGATGCTGAAAAATAGCTGATATTGTCCTGCGAGTGAAAAAAATATATTTTGTTTAAGTACCTTAAACACAAATCTCGTTTGGCTGCACTGGATGCCCCTCCTAACGTAACCCTCTCTTTTTAACCCAGGCTTGGGACTAGAACAAGGGCGAGGCGAGTGCACTAAAACAACTTTTATACTACACTGCAGGCTGTGTCCTATTCACTGACCATAGCAGAGGCCTGACGGACCACTTTCACAGCGTCCCCTCTGTTGGTGATGGGCATCTGAGAGCGGTCCATGATGTACAGACAGGCGTCCAGTATACCCAAGTTGAACTAGAGACACACAAAAACACGTTGAATGCAGTAAATACATTGGTTTACGTGGTGATAGTTGGACTGTAGCTGCGTCAGTACTTGTCCGTAGTTCCAGGTCCTCTCGGAGATGTCGTCGTAAGAGCCGTGGTAGATGATCCCCATATCAGTTCATCACACACTCCTCTCTCTCCTTCTCATCGCTCAGAAACACCTCGTCGTCTAAAGAGAGAAAAATACTTACAGAAAACAAAGATATACCTGCTCAAAATATGGTGTGTGATCAGATCTTGGGTCTCTTCAAGTTAGTTGATTCAGTTGATTTAAAGATCTTCATCTGCCATAAACTTGCTAATGAGTTAGGCAATGCAATACCTATGGAAAAACTGTGGCTTCTAAATTTTGGACTTCTTTTCTACTGATATTTATGAAATCTGTAATGGTCATCCTTAATTAATTGAATTAATTCAATTAATTAAGTTAAATAAATTAAAATTAAAAATTAAAATGTAATAAATTAATTTAATTTAGTTAATTTTGCACTTCTTGGAAACTGGAAACAGTTGTAGCATAGTACCTCTCTCCTCTAGTAAACATGTATGAGTGTGTGTGAATGTTCATCTCTAATGTGAAATGAGTTTTTGTGTCTGAAAACGCAATAAAAAATGTTGAAAAAGGACAAAAGTGTCCACAGGGCAGTTAAATATAGTTTCAATGTTCATCTTAACTGAAGCCAGATTTTAAAATACATGTGTCATAAAGGTGGAAGTAAAATCTCTTGGAAGCAGTTTAGTTGGAAGAACGTAACTCATTATTTTAGTAAACCAGCTCAAAAGTCTAAATATTCTCATCAGACTGATGGCTGGAGATTGTGTGGTCAAACATTAGAAAACCACTCTCACATCTTTTGGTGCTGTCCCTCTGTGGCTCAATTTTGGAAAGAAATGCATAAGGTCCTGAAGGCAGTCTTTAAGAGGAAAATACATTTCCAGTTAAAAATAATGTATCTGGGTGATTTAGAGGATCTTCATCTTTTAAAATCTGATGAATATTTGGTGAGAGTACAGTTAGTGGCATCTAAAAAGAATATAACTCGACGGTGGCTGAGGAAGGAAACCCCTGCTATCAGTGAATGGACTGATTTGGTGCACATTATCTTTACAATGGAAAGAATAACATTTAAACTACAGTCACAGATGGGTGATTTTGAGGAATACTGGTCAAAATGGCTGACTTATAAACCAAATGCTAGGCCAGACTTTGTATAAAGACTGATGTCTTTGCTGTTTGTTTTGTCTTTCCCCCACTGTGTATTTTTCTTTATGTTCATGTTGTGTCAGATTTTTTGCTTATTGTATACAACAAAAGAACTAATAAATTATGAATGACAAAAAAAAAAGGTGTCAGTAAAATAATATAAAACAAAAAAAGTATATTCTGTAAAATAACCACTGAAAATATGAAATCACCAAACCACCAGGGATTTTCTCACACCAAACAAATGTAACAATAAAAAGTCTCGTCAGCTTCAGGACTGACCTGCCACCCACGGGTTGAAGAGGACGTACAGGTCCCGAGTCCTCTCCCTCTTGGTTCTGCGGAATGCCATAGGGCGTCACCACGGCGACATACATGTGGTATTTACCCACGACGCAGCCGGGATCAGGGGTGATCCCCACGGTGATCGTGTTGTTGGTGGTGTTAGTGATGCGGCCGGCCCAGGACGTCTGCCGGTCACGGGTCACGAACACTGGCTGGTAGGTGCCTTTGCTGTACTGAGGACTCGAACCTGGATACAATTAGCTATAACTGTTACAACTACATTACCCACAATTCATCTTTACCTTATACACTCACCTACATTTTTTTTTATTCAAAACATTAATTAATTAACTATATTCCCACTAACATTTTTATTTGTTAAACTGAAAGTCCAAGAAGTATAATATTATAAATATTATAAAAGACACTTATACCAATATTTCCACATTTCCATATAAATACTTTATATATTTCTCTTTGTACTTTTTGCCTTTTTACTCTCTATCTGTTTTATGTTACAGTAGTGGAATAAATATTTTGTCTCAGATGTCAGCTGCTATTGATTCAGTGTTGTCAAACCCTACACAAGTGCCTCTAAAAAATAGTATATAGTAGAAAAGTACATTTATTTTTGTAAAAAGAAAAAAAAAAATTATTGAAATGTTTCACCCTGTGTACGCTAAGTCTATATTATGTATGCATTACACTTGTTTAACTGTGCTACAGAAATCATTTTACTTTTCCAGGATATTCTAACTTATTGAGATGCATTTGTGGACAAACCAATAAACTGTGACAAATGCTATTAAACAATAATAGGTTTTTCTCAATTAAGTAACATAAGGTTGCAAACTGAACATTTAAAAAAGGATGTAACATAAGAATGTATTGTCTTTAAAAGGTATTGAAAGTAACATATTGTTCATAAAATCTATGTAAATATATTTAAAATGCTTCTTTTTATGCAGTCTACTTCTTACCAATGACGAACTCCACAGCGATCTTGTCCTCGGCGGGTTTGTACGGCCGGTTAAAGGTGATCTTCACTTCAAACTCCTGTCCCCGGCGGACGATCAGGTGGTCTGAGCTGAACAACGAGGTGTTATGTTTGATCTTGTTGCTCTCTCCGGGCTCACGCATCATGTCCACGTCCCAGATGTCCAGAAACTCTGAGAAAAAACAAAAACAAAAAAAAACAACAACACATTTTTAAGTCAAAAAATGGATCTAACTTGACAACAGTGAGTATAAAAAGTGAATGATCATGGCAGAAGATTAATTAACCTCAACATTGCATAAATATTGTTTATACTTGTTTACATCTTTACTATAAAGGTTTATATGCAAGCCTAGACTTTATACTTTTATTTTTTGTTATAATGTGCTGTATATTCAGTGATTAAATGTAGCCATTATAGTCATAAACTGTCAATTAAAATTACACAAACAAACAAGATTTTTAGGAAATTAAAATAAAATTATTTCATACACTGTATTATTTAGTGCACACAGAGTGAAATATTCTGTGATAATTTTGGTGATTACATCATATTAATAATCTATTAAGACACTGAATTTATTTTTTTATTAACTGTAAACCAAAATAATCCCAATTTAAATAAATAAATGCTTGAAATATTTCACTCTGTGTGTACTGAATCTATATAAGATATGTGTTTACTTTTTAAATTGAACTCCTGAAATAAAGTGACTTTTCCACAATATGCTAATTCATTATATTGTGTTGTAGATTCAAATATCATGTGTATATTACAAAATTATTAGGAAACAAAGAATATGGTGAGGACAGATACATTTATATTTACTGCTGTTGTTTTGTTTTTTTATCTTTGTAAACTTTGGTCTGTTTATATTTCCTCTAAATTCAAGCCAGGACACAGAGAGCTTTCTGTAAATTTCTTATCTCTCTTTGTGCAGCTCTTTGTATTGTATTTTTACGAGAAACATGAGGAAGTGAAGCTCAGTTTATCATGTTTGTATGTCACTCAAAAGCCAAAACAATGTCTGCATATCTCCTGCTTCATGTTCTCAGTTTGAAGTTTGACCTGTAAACACAACAGACATGAGCAAAGTCAAAGCTTGGCCTCACCGGTCAGAGGTGGATACCCTCTCGGTCCGGGAGCCACGAAATACTCATACTCCGGGATGTCTGACGTGTTCTCATTGGAGTTGGCAGTCGGGGCAGCGGTGCGCCCCCTGCTGGTGAATTTGGGACGGGGTCCGGGGGGAGGAGGAGGGGGAAGGGCAGAGGAGATGGTCGATGAAGTTTGGTCAGACATGGTGGTGGTGGTTTAGAGTTAGAGTGAGTGATCTGGAAGAGACAAAAACAAAATATGAACAATCAATAGAGGCATACTTAGGACTTACAATACAAAGACACATTTAGTATTGGCTATTAAAAATATAAACAAACAAATTGCATGTGTGTGAAAGTTTTATTAAGCAATCCATATAATATTAAGTATTCTATATTAAATGGGCAGCACGGTAGCATAATCTATCTCCAGTGACACTGAACATCCTTTGTTTAGGGAATTTAGTTAAATGCCTCCAGGACGACGCTACAGAATGCCTCTAGTAACTAAGAAAGTCTATAAAGGGTCATTTGTCCCAAATGCAGTCAATTTACTAAACAAGCACTTGTGAAAAGTTATGCAAGCACATTTTTTTATTTTTAAATGATAGTTTCTTGTACCAGTTATCATTGGTATTTGTATGGTTGTGATTATGTCATGTATTTATTGTATTGTATTTATTGTATTTGTGTGACTGATGGTAAACCAAATACAAATTTCCACTAAGTGGACAATAAAGTTAAAGTTAAAGTTATAAGAGTTAGCACTTTTGTTCCCGGGCTCAATTCCAGGATCAAGTGGGGCCTTTCTGTGTGGAGTTTCCTTGTTCTTTGCGTGTCTGAGATAGTTATTTTCAGTGGGACTTTCTGGTTAAATAAAAAGGTCAAACAGGGCAAGGATTACGATTAAACCAGGGTTAAATCATGGACAAAACGTGACCAAAATGGCCTCATGCCTAGACCTAGACCAGAACTAAACCATGTCTAAAGCAGGAGTAATCAAAATAATAATAATAATAGGTTTGATTAACAGTATAGTTTACAATACAAATACAACAACTCAAACAGGGAAAAGTACTAACAGATTGCATATGAATGTGAAAGTTGTAATGTATTAGACCTCTGCATTTACACAAATAGCACCTTGACTTTTTCTGGTATTTTATCAATTTTCGTTGCAACAAAGACTTAAAAAACATTAAGGAATCTACCCCAGCTGGTCCGACTCAGTCAGCAAACAACAAGAAACATATGTCAATGTCTCTGTTCTGGTCCGTGCAGCCTTTGAACTATATAAGACAATGCATTTTAACTTCACCTCTTACATCTCAAGTTATTTCATATTGATCGATTCATATCCATCTGATTCTCATTTGCAGAAGAAACACATTCTTCCAGTAAACAATGACATCAGCCCAACAAACATTTTGCCTTGATAGTTATGACTCGAGTCTGAAAGTATGTTTTGCATCACCAGTGGGTTGCATGTGTGTTGTTGCTGCTGGTGGTGAAGGGCGGTGTTAACTTTGGCCTCTTCCTGTAACACGCTGACACTTTTAGTATAAGGTGTTTTAGCCGTTACTGTTGCCCCTGCTAATGCATCATGGGAAATAACAGTCAACATTACTTACATAAAGCCAAACAGTAAACTACAGGTGTATATGGAAAGTCTGAAAAATGACAGGGTGCAAATGACCTAATGCTTAATATAGACACGTTTTGTTTACTTACATACATACGTCACTTGTACAACATAGCTGCAACACTTTGAGGTGTATGGATAGTGATAGTTTGACATTAACCAGGACACAGCAGCCTAATTATTCAATGTAAATAAATGATTCCAAGTCATTTGCCTCTGACATAGGTTGTCATTACACTGTTATAGATGAATGAATATTTCTTCCTTACTTAATTGAAGTACAGTGGAAAAGTGTGAAAATGTTCAACTATTACTGTTTCATGTGTGTGTTTCATCTCAAAATAGTTTATACTCAAGTGAAAGTACTCCACTGAAGGTAAAATGTGCATAAGTTCAAATTACTTACTATATACTACCACAATTACTACTACCACTACTACCACTACTACACAGTACACACCCAAACTTGGCCTAAAACCAGGACCTTCTGAGTGCAAGGTTAGTGTGCTACCCACTTTGCCACAGAGGAAAAAAAACATTTACTCATGAACAATGTTTTTGAGTAAAAGTAACAAAACATACTAAAAGTTCATAGGATTTGGTTTCGGTTTGCCTTGGTCTCGGTCTCGAACCTTGAAAGACTCAGCCTTGTCTTAGTCTTGGTTCACTCTGGACTCAGATTGGTCTTGGTCTCAATTAGTACGGTCTTGACTACAACACTACTGTGTGCTGTGGCTGTTACGGGGCACAAGAAAGTTGGACTCAATTTAAAGTCTAAATGAAGCAGTCAAAATATAGAGGACAAACTGCAGAACTGAACATGTATTTTAGATATTTAGATGTGCTAAATGTAACATATGGCAGTGGAATAACTACAAATGCATTTCATTTTGTGGCAAACCAGAGTCATTTGAAAAGTGTTGTGGTTTAGACAAACTCGTCTCTAAACTTGGACCCATCAAACGTATGGCAACAAAGCCCCTCAGTGTGCTGCTCTGACTGACTCACTAAATCCACCAAAACTAAAATTACAGTTTAGTGTTAGACCACACATGCTTACTGTCATAGGATTATGTAATTATGTGGCATAGCCTTTTTCAGCCACTTAAACACTCCAGTGGTTTTCTCTGGACGTGTGGCTCTGACACCTGCCCACCTCGCAGATGCAAAACGCGGGGGTCCGGTCACTGCTGTCTGCCAGCATGACTCATCATTTACACAGAGGAAGCACTGTCTGATGCCTCACACTTACTCTATAGGCAATGGCGGAAATGCATATTATGTGAAGTGGCTAATCCCAGGAGCAGAAAAGAAGTATGGCTGTACGTTTGTGTGAAGCAAATATTATACAAGCTCATAGTGTCGGGGTAAAGTTCTGGGAATAAGTAGAAGAAGATACATTAACAAATGAATGGGGATTTGAGAGTAAGTACATTTAGATTGGTTGCTGTGGGCTAATGGGACACACAAAGTCAAGCAGGTTTAATAGGTTGTAGAAATAGACCAAAAATTGTCAAATTCCAAAGCATTTAAAGTCTTTTCTATTGCCTTTTCCCTTCTGGGGCCACCACAGTAAATCCTCTGCCTCTTGTATGGTGCAATGATTAGTATATTGTTTCAGCACAGGTTTTACACTTTACATTTATCTGGGCTTGGGACAGGCACAAAATAGTTCACTGGCTTGTGACCTTTTGTGGCCTACAGTTAGTAAAATGTATCAAAAAAACCTTTAAAACAAACAGTAATAACAGCAGCTGTAAGTCAATAAGCTGTATTGCTATTCAAAATATTGTGATGCAGGAAGTCTCAAACATTCATGTATAGTGTTGTACAAAAGGGAGTACATGCACAAGGCAGTGGCAGTGACAGTAATGTTAGAGAACTCTATCAGTGGCTCACACACCCATTTCAAAAATGTCAAATGCTGACACCGCACATTTTGGCAGAAATTTCAAAAATAAATGTCTGTCTTCAATAGACTATAAGATTAATTATGATTAATTATAAACATAAACCTTAAACATTCTGCATTCACAAAAGCATATTTCTCTACTTAGATAACAAAAGCTCCTGCAAACTGCATCACTTTCTCCACAACTGCTGAACTATTCACACACATTTCAGCTTAATCATTTGCATGAGGGTAGAAAAAAGTGAGGTTTTGTGAGTGTCACTTCCTTATACTAAAATAGTAATGGTGGTAGTAGTAAAAGTGTGTACCTGAACGAGCTGTAGAGAAGCTGCTGTCCTCAGAGCTGGTCGTCTGGTCTGTCTCGGTTTGGGACGCTGCAGTTCTGCTTATAAACCCACGAGGAGGCATCAGTGTGTAGAGTTGTGTTGTTTTGTGAGTGTGGTCGGTCCAAAGTTGGGAGCAGGATGTGGAATCTACCATCTCTCTACAAACCACAGGATGGTGAGTTGCTGCAGAAACCTGCCAAGACACAAAGACAAGTCAGTGATAGATGAATATGAAGTACTTTGAAATCTACAGACAAGTGCCACGAACTAGAATAGAATAGAATAAACAGGCCATGCACTTTCTGTTGTATCAAATTGTGTATCTTGTGAGTGCCTTTACATTTTTAAAAAATAGTGTGTTAATGCTTTGAGTCTTTAGACAAGAAATGTAAACGTGCTTCTCCTCCAGCAGTGGCCAGTTTGTCTGCTCTGGGCCGCTGTAGGAAAAGGTGGAAAAGAACAGAAGTAATGGTTCTGTCCATTGAGATCTCTGAGGTTTAAATGGCTTTTGGGGGAAAAACAAGGCCTTCTGCTTTGTTCACTTGTATGCTAATATTTTATACATTGGTCATTACTTACTTCACTTTAGGACCAGGTCAAAGCATGTGCCGACAGTCCACTTTCTCCTGATGTTGGTTTGGTTTCATCAGCAGATTCACCACTGTAGCCTTTTTGTTTGTCTTGGTTTTGGTTGAAGGTTGTTACACTACTATACGTTTTTATGGTATTTTGACTATTTCCTGCCACTGGCTTAACCCAGTTTATTTAAAAAGTCAGTGGCACAGCATTTACTGATATTTTCTCCACATAATAAAATAGCTGCTACAAGTGGTATTTGTCTTTCTACAGAGGTGGAACCATTAAGACTTTCTGATGTGCTGTTTATAGACTGACCTTATTTTCACAGTTTTAAAAGTAGACTGTAACCCAGTTAAACAAATAAAACAATGTAAGCCAGTGTGTACTTATTTTTAAACTTTACTGTATTTTAGCAGTTCACTTCTCATATCTTTACCAAGTTGCTTTGGTGTTAAATATAAAACAGACCATTTCCTAACCAACTTATTTATTGCCAAAACCAGATCAAACCTTGCCCATAGACCTGAACTAAGTTTCTTCTTAGCTGAGTTTAATTTTATTTTTTAGAAGCATTCAAAGTACGTGTTGCTATTTATGAGTGGTTGAAGAAAGTTCACAGTTAGAGCAATCAGATGGGGCTAATAACTAAAGGCAAACCGTAAACAATGACAGTACAGAAGGAACTGAGAAAAAGGACCAGGTTTCTCAGTACACAATATTAAATCCATCCATCCATCCATCTTCTTCCGCTTTATCCTGGGACCGGGTCGCGGGGGCAGCAGTCTAAGCAGAGATGCCCAGACTTCCCTCTCCACAGACACTTCCTCCAGCTCTACCGGGGGGACCCCAAGGCGTTCCCAGGCCAGCCGAGAGACATAGTCCCTCCAGCGTGTCCTAGGTCTTCCCCGGGGCCTCCTCCCGGTGGGACATGCCCGGAACACCTCCCCAGGAAGGCGACCAGGAGGCATCCGGAACAGATGCCCGAGCCACCTCAGCTGACTCCTCTCAATGTGGAGGAGCAGCGGCTCTACTCTGAGCTCCTCCCGTGTAACTGAGCTCCTCACCTTATCTCTAAGGGAGCGCCCAGCCACCCTGCGGAGGAAACTCATTTCGGCCGCTTGTATCCGGGATCTTGTCCTTTCGGTCATGACCAAAAGCTCATGACCATCGGTGAGAGTAGGAACATAGATCGACCGGTAAATCGAGAGCTTTGCCTTTCAGCTCAGCTCCTTCTTCACCACGACAGACCGATACAACAACCGCATTACTGCAGACGCTGCACCGATCCGCCTGTCAATCTCACGTTCCATCCTTCCCTCACTCGTGAACAAGACCCCAAGATACTTGAACTCTTCCACTTGAGGCAGAAACTCCCCCCCAACCTGGAGAGGACAAACCACCCTTTTCCGGTCGAGAACCATGGCCTCGGACTTGGAGGTGCTGATTCTCATCCCAGCCGCTTCACACTCGGCTGCAAACCGCCCCAGTGCATGCTGAAGGTCTTGGCCTGATGAAGCCAACAGGACAACATCATCCGCAAAAAGCAGAGATGAAATCCTGTGGTTCCCAAACCTGACACCCCCCAGCCCCTGGCTGCGCCTAGAAATTCTGTCCATAAAAGTTATGAACAGAACCGGTGACAAAGGGCAGCCCTGCCGGAGTCCAACATGCACCGGGAACAGGTCCGACTTACAACCGGCAATGCGGACCAAACTCCTGCTCCGGTCATACAGAGACCGGACAGCCCTTAGCAAAGGGCCCCGGACCCCATACTCCCAGAGTACCCCCCACAGGATACCACGAGGGACACGGTCGAATGCCTTCTCCAAATCCACAAAGCACATGTGGACAGGTTGGGCGAACTCCCACGAACCCTCAAGCACCCTATGGAGGGTATAGAGCTGGTCCACTGTTCCACGACCGGGGCGAAAACCGCATTGTTCCTCCTGAATCCGAGGTTCGACTATCGGCCGAATTCTCCTCTCCAGTACCCTGGAATAGACTTTCCCGGGGAGGCTGAGAAGTGTGATCCCCCTGTAGTTGGAACACACCCTCCGGTCCCCCTTCTTAAAAAGAGGGACCACCACCCCGGTCTGCCAGTCCAGAGGCACTGTCCCCGACCGCCACGCGATGTTGCAGAGACGTGTCAGCCACGACAGCCCCACAACATCCAGGGACTTGAGGTACTCAGGACGGATCTCATCCACCCCCGGTGCCTTGCCACCGAGGAGCTTTTTAACCACCTCGGTGACTTCAGCTTGGGTGATGAACGAGTCCATCCCCGAGTCCCCAGCCTCTGCCTCCTCAACGGAAGACGTGTCAGTGGGATTGAGGAGATCCTCGAAGTATTCCTTCCACCGCCCGACAACATCCCCAGTCGAGGTCAACAGCTCCCCACCCCCACCGTAAACAATATTAAATAATACTTCAATATAAAGCAAACACCTAACTGCTCTAGACTCATAGCTGCAGGGGAAGGCCCCAGCCACCGCCGATTGATATTAAATAAGTGCTACAAAATAAATTATCACATTAATTTATGTATTTGTTTTTACTTGAGGCAACACAATGCTAGTTTAAATCTACACAGAAATTAGTTATTCAAAGGGCAAAAACACTAAACATAGACTCAGTTCTTCTGGACAATTCAGACTCACCATAATCCCAAAACGTTACTGCTGACCCTTCTACCACTTCACCACTAGTTTACTGTAGGCCTATATTTAGAGGTCAAGTGATAGGTCTGTTGGCCGATATATCAGGCCAATTTTTGCCTTTTTTTTAGTTAATCGACCGATTCTTGCCCTTTATTGTTGATTTTTGGTCAGGCACATGTCCGGGCGACCATGTGACTGAAGGATCCCAGCTTCCCCACCCATCTGGTAGCAGTTTGGGCTCTTAATCTGCAGTTCATAGTAAACATCCAAAAATGCTTTATCTCTGCCTGAAAAGCTCAAAATGGCAATAAAAGATTTTGTTCATTTCTCTGACAAAAATTTAAAAAGCATTTTGTAGCTTTCCCCAAGCTCTACTCGCACAGCAAATTTGTCTTTAACTGTTCTCACTGTCCAATTCTAACACATATGTTTGCGTTTTAATAAGTATTACTAAGACAAATAGCTATATTATATTAATTTCTTTCATAAAATTAAGAAAATCGGCCCAAAAAATTGCCCCAAAAAATGAATAAATTAAATAAAAATCAGCAGTGTTTATTGGCCATCGGCTGCTCTAAATTTTAAAAATCGGCATCGACCATAGAAAAACCCATATCCGTCAACCTCTATATAATATAATCTAAAAAGATATTACATTACAACATGGGGTTGTCAGTAGCAGAGTGGTTAGTGCTCTAGCGTCTCTTAGCAAGGAAGCTGTGGGTTTGACTGACCTATACACAAACTGACTTCCTCCCACTCTTCAGAGACATGCATGCTTTTGGAGAATTGTTGCCTCTAAATTGCCCCTAGTGAATGAATGTGAGAGTGAATGTTTGTCTGTGTATGTCTCTGTGTGAGCCCTCTGTCCAGGATGTACGCCGCCTTAGACCCATAGTTGCAAAAAAGGCAGGCAAAATAAAAGTTTGAGTGGAGAGCTGTATGATTAGTTGAATTGGCCACTACATAAAAAAAAAAAAGTCTACAATCTTAAATAAAAAAAACACCCATGTACCATAGCTCAAGTAAAAATCAATAGAAAATAGTTCTTTCAACAACTCAAACCACAGTTTTCTTTGAGGAGCTTTTTTCCAAAAACTAATTTAATCCAAGATTGTATTGCTCCTATTTCCTCTATAGCCAATCCAATTCCATTCACTCGATCAAACAATGTCCTCTCTTTTATCGCAGTCTCCTCTTTTAGTGACACTGGACAAGGCCGAAGAGAAAAATGTGTCCTGGGACAATAAAATGAAAGGGATTCTGCTCAGGATGGCAAAAAAAGTCCTTTTCAAACTAATCAATGTCAATTTAAAATACTCACATACCCCATTATATAAAGTGAATTGGTTGAAGCATCTTTTTCCTATAGGTCAGTTACATAATGACACTGTAAAGACTTCTACATTTTACATTTCTTCTTTATGGACACTTAATTTCAGGGACAATCTAATCAATAAAATGTGAACTGACGTTGCATTAAGGAAGCTAAATGTTATTAAGAGCTGACGGAACGTATTCAAGGCGTTTTTTTATTCATGATACACTTGCATTTGCAGAAAAGTGCTCACACCCTAGGGAGCCCAATAAAGTGTAATTCGTTTGACATTTACAAAAAGCGCGTTAAAGAGGAATCCATCACAGTAATATGCCGTGGACACTTAAACATATGGAGGGTACGGGGGTAATGGCGGCGAATCAAATACAGCACTTTTTTCCATAAACAACGGTGGCTTTTACAAAACTCAGAGGAGAGAAGGAGGAAAGACTGAATCATGAAGTGAGTTAATGCGGAGCAGTGGACATGATGTGCCATGTGTGGAGCCAGACATGTCACACGGCCAATGTACAGCCACAGCAATGACGAAGGTACACGGCCTCCTCCTCAAACAAAAAGGCCATTCAGAGGAAAATACATGTGGTTTAGCATAATAATTCATAATCATTTAAAGCCCAATAAAAAATAAGGGATCAGTAATCGCTTAAAACTGCACTAAGGACCAAATTTATGCAAAAACTGACCCAGGATCTTTTGGAAATATCCTAACAATAGTTTAACAAAACACTATGTGAAAAGTACAGAGAGTTTATGGTTGCATTTTGTTTATTTTGAAGCCCAAGATGCACTTTCAAGGCACATAATCAATAACTTTGTATGCAGCTATGAATAATATCATGACATGGCATAAACTGCATTTAGAGCAAGAGAAAATTTTACCTATAAAGTTTGAAAAAGGAAAATTGTAATGGGTTATGGGGTTACATAATGAAGATTTAAGATGGCGCATATTGAAAATGACAGCTTAAACTGACCCTATGTAACTTATTTGGTTGGATAAGAACTAAGGGACTCAAGGAGACACAGGCTATGTAAAGGTGAAGTCATATTCTGGCCTAATATGTGTTAAACCTACTTAGTTACATGGTGACTTGTCTGTTCGGAAAGGTTTAGGCATTCCTGTTTCATGTCAGGACACCATCAAAATAAATATAATGCTATTCTTGTAAGGAGTCATGCTTCGTGCTTGTCTACAAAAATGCTGCACTTGTACTCGTATGCAGAACTTTTCGTCTAAGTTTGGGGACAGGAAGTTGGTTGGTAAAGGAAACAGTCACACCACACCTCACCGCAGGACAAGTGATAGAAAAAGCATTATATGTAAGTCTAAGAATTTACATTGAATAGTTGTTCGTAAATGACTGTGTAGCTTTTGCATCTCCACATCAGTATACTTCCAAAGATTTTCCAGACAAATTTTAAGACTTGCAAAAAAAGCCATATTTTTCTACTATTAGTTACTCAAGTAAAATAACTTTTTGACAAGTTGAATCGTTTTGTTGCAGCTGTATGTGGACCTTACTTCCATTTTCACTTATATGGTATTAAGACAACGTTAGTAATAGCTGCAGCATACATGGCCAAGTATATTAGCCTATATTTGTCAATTTACATATTACCTGCAACACTACACTAGACTAATTTAGTTCGCCTACTACTGTAGGCGAACTAAATTATAAATAAATACCTAACCATAAAAATAATACATTTAAGGCCTTCATTTTGACACCATCAACTCTTAGGACCTTAAGAATACCCTGAGTATACTACGGTTAGTTTATAGGCATTTTATAATAAGTGCGTTCACCTATCTCAAAGCCTCTCTATGGGCATGCCTACACTTCCTGTCAAGTCAAATGAAGAAAACCACAGTCAGCTCACATGACTGGAAACGTCTATAAAACTTTTATACAATATTTGATTTGATAAACAGCGAGCGTGTGTCATTAATCTTTGGTCACAACGCTTTAAGAAAGACTTCCTGTAAATAGAGAAAAAGGAAGTAGAAAGAGGAAGGGTAAAAAAGGAGGAAGACGTGGACAGAGGTGATGGACGCAGATAAGAGCAGCATTAGCCAGGACACGGTCACTAATGTTGGTAAGTTTGTATATTTTTTAAGCTTTACTTGCTTCTTACAGTGTATGCATGCTCTTAAAGGCATTAAAAAGGGTTCAGGTTTGACTATGTCAAAATCAAAAGTGTTACGTATTACATTTTAGTCATTTAGGTCAGTGATTCTCAAACTATTCACAATAAGTACCACCTCAAAAAATGTCCATGTGCTATCGTTAATGGGCTAAAATGAGCCTAAATCCTGACTAAACCAGTACAAAAACAGGACTAAACAAAGTCTAAACCAGGACTAGTCCCAACTAAAGCAGGAGTAAAACAGGAATAAAACTGGCTTTATATTGAACTAAATCCAAACTTGAACTAGTAATAGAAAAATATCTTTTGGTGAGTTTGATGAGAATTTGGCAGTCAATTCTGTCGGGAGTGGCATTAAAAAGGTCTACATAGAAAACCCGAGCGATACCTGGTCTGAAGCAGTAGGATATGCTAATGTTTCTAATGGTGTTGTCTATGAAAGCAGAAGCCAATTTAGTTTAACAATTTGCCAATTTAATTGAATTTGCCAAAAACAGGCAACTAGAGTGCTAAAAGGTGTGGCCTTGATATTTTGATTAAAACTTTAATTTTTGGATCGAATCTTTTAAAACTTGAATAATTGAATGTTAAATTAACTGGTGAAGTTTTTGGTTATTACTTGTGTGGTTGAAGCGTAAGGACACAGAAGCAGGATATCTGACCCTCAAATGGCACGGCACTTAGGACATGAAGTCATTCACCAACAAAGGTTTATAATTAATTCGAATGTGTGACCTTTTTAAACCAAAAGACCAGTCAAAAGGTTTACAGATAAATAAAAAGTTATTATGCAGTCCCTGTTGCATATTTTGCTAATTTTTAATCAAATCTATAACCTCAACATAAAAAGTTCCAATACTCAACAACTTCACAACAACCTGCCTGATATTATTAAAAAGTGGACCATTTTGCCATCACTAAATACTTAATACATGATGTCTGACTCTGAAAGTGTTTGACAAATTTGAAAATTATTATTCCCATCATATTAATCATTGTGTAAAACACTGTCAAAGTTATATAAAAGTACATTTTCTAGTTTCTCATTGTGGCTGTACAAAGACATTACTCTAAGATAACATTAGAAATAGCTGAATGACTTGGTTGACTTGAGCATACTTGGCTAAGTATGCTAGCATGTATTTGGTAATTTAGGCCTTTCTTACAACATTAAAAATGCTAGACTAAGAATATGTTGCAATTTGAACATTTACAACATAGATCAACAAAATGCAATCTATTAATGGCATATTTCTACCAACCTTACATTGCGTTACTTTTTTCTGTTTTTTATTATTGTAAACAGATGTAACCTGTCCTTGAGTAGTCACTTTGTCCATAGGAATTTTCTGCCACAACTGATTCAAGGTTGTCAAGCCAAAAGGAGCTTCCTTTACTTTATTTTGAGCAGACCCCCTTATATGTGGCTTATATGTGGATGTGTGTTTGGTCGAAGCTGGCAGTCTGGGTTAAACATAACTCATCATTTAATATCCTTGATTATAAAGCAGGAAACCGCCATGGTTTATTAGGTCAAATTTAAGACCTTTTTCATGTCACTCATGAAAAAAAAATTAATCAAATTAATGCCAAATTAACAATACACTTAAGATTTTCCTACTGGTTGTCAAGTATTGCTCAAATATATATTTTTAACAAGTACAAACGATTTTTTACATACAGTATTTGTGTGGACCTTACTTGATAATGTGTACATTTAAAGGTACTATGAGCACTATATGTTTTTTATATTTCATGAAAATTACCCACATCTCCCAAGATATGAGGTAAATACGTTTAAATAAAATATTATAATATATTTTACTGATAACAATGGTACAGCTAATTTATGTGCAATAAAAACACATTGAACATAATGCCCAAGTTGTTTATGTTTACATTTTTTGTTTTGGTTCTACAACCCTGCATCGCCAATCGTCCAAATAGAAAAGCGGAAAGACTGGCAACCCACAGACCATTGTTTTGATTTAGACTGCAGTACTGTTTTCAAACCAGTAGAGCTGCATGCTGCTTACTGTACCTTTAAGAAAAATAGAGAAAAGTCCATTGATTAATTGACTTATTATTGGTAATGTCTGTGTTTTGTGTCACTCAGCTTATCCAGTCCGCTGCACTGAGGAACTGCTTCTACCTTTCTTCACAGACGTGAGTCTTCGGGTCACCATGGACACCCCACCTCCTCCATCGCCTCGTCCCGCATCCAACCACGCCCCTATTTCTCCTCTGTCTGAAATCCGCTTAGTCTTGTTGGGCAGAAAAGGAGCAGGTAAAAGCGCGGCTGGAAACACCATTTTGGGAGCGGGTTTCGAATCATGGGAAGCCCACCGAGGAGTGCGTGAAAAGACGGGCCGATGTAGCTGGAACAAAGGTAACAGTGGTTGATACCCCGGGATGGGAATGGTACTACCCCCTTAACAGCACCCCAAACTGGGTAAGAAGGGAGACTTTACGTAGTGTGACGCTGTGTCCACCCGGGCCGCACGCCGTCCTGCTAGTGGTCAGATCTTGTGCTTCAGTGAACAAGGACTACATTTCAGAAATAGAAGAACATCTTAAACCACTTGGGACAAAAGTTTGGGAACATACCATGGTGCTTTTTACCAGAGGAGATGAACTGGGGCTGGTATCCATGGAGCAGCGCATTCAAACAAGCGGCCCAGGACTACAAACACTCCTACAGAAATGTGGGACAAGATATCACGTGATGGAGAATAGGACCAAAGGAGACGGGACACAGGTGAAGGAGTTGATCAGGAAGCTGAGAAAGATGGTGGAGGCGAAGGAGAGGAGCAAACATCTGGAAATGAATAACACGGTGCTGCTGGAGCTGGAGGCAGATGGGAAGAGGAGAGCCAGAGAGAGGAGGAAGAAACAGAGACAAATGGAGGCCCAGGCCCAAAGAGGAACCATCAAGACTGCTCTGATGAGTGAGTTATCAAGCATACAATACAATTTATTAAATGTGCAGCAAGTCTACAGCAACAGAGATCTAGACTAGACTTTTACTGTAGTACTTTTTATGATTAGATATGTAACTTGTTTATATACTTTGTAAAATGTGTTGAAACAAGTTATGTTTTAAGACAGCACTGGCTAAATTTGTGTTTAAAAGAAATCTAGCCAGTGCTTTCTTAACACATCGCTTACATGGCCAAATTAACACACAACTTGTTTCAACACATTTTTCAAAGTTTATAAACCTGGTATACTACAAGATCACAAGCCAGTATACTCTGTGCCAGTCTCAGATTTCAATAAATGGAGAGGGTTGTGTCAGGAACGACATCTGGCATAAAAACCTTCACAGTGATGATTTGCTGTGGTGACCCCAAAAAGCAAGGCGAGAGGAGATGTACTTTGTCTATATAAAATGTGTTGAAAGTTGTTATAACTTGGCAGTATGCAGAAAGTGATGTCTTAAAATAGCAATGTGCCTGTTATTGGTTAGATATCTAAAAACCCTTTTTTAACTCTTTTGGAATTAGTCTTGTTGTATCCTAAATTGTTCATGAAAAGTGGTAGGAAATCAATAAATCACTTACAACAAGAGCAATTAAAGCAATTACTAATTTCCTATGCACCTAAACTATGTAAATGAAGGGCCACATCACCAAAGCAAACTGCAAATGCATATTAATTTAGTATCAGTTTTACACCAGATGCCCTTCCTGACACATCCCTCTCCATTCATCCATCCCTGGGACCAGCACAAAGAGTACACTGGCTTATGATGCTTTGTGACTGGATTGGCACAAGATTATATAGACACCTGGCATAAATAATAATTAATGATAAAAATATGGGCAATCTGAGCTTAAACATGTGGGTCAACTTTTTCTGGCACCAAAAAAATAATAATAAAGTCTGTTATTACACACGGTACACTAACAAAAAAAAACAACTATTTGTCTTTACCTGTCCTATTAGGTGACAATCTGCAGACCTCTGAGTCTGACGCCCACCATTCCTTCTCCAAAACCCCTCGTCGTCTTCCCGAGATCCGGCTGGTGCTGATGGGGGAACGGGAGACCGGGAAGAGCTCCGCCGGGAACGCCATTCTGGGACACCCCGGTCTGTTCGAGTCCGGAACAGTCACTGAGGAGTGCGTCCGTCATCAGGCGACAGGTGGCCATGCGTCAGGTGACTGTGGTGGACACTCCTGGATGGGATGGGGGCGTCATGGGGTCCACACCTGAAAGAGTGAAGAGGGAGATAGTGTCGAGTGTGGTGTTATGTCCGCCCGGGCCACATGCGGTGTTGTTGACCCTAAGAGTGGATACAGCAGTAAGGGAGAGCCATATTCGGGAGCATTTAGAGCTATTAGGGGATGAGGTTTGGAGATATACCATTTTACTGCTTACACACGGGGACCAGCTACGAGAAGGAGTCAATATCAAGCAACATATTCAGAAAGGTGGCAGGGATTTACAGACACTTTTGGCTAGATGTAGCAGTAGATATCACATGATGAGCAACTCAAATGGTTTAAAAAATGCAACACAGGTAACAGAACTGCTGGAGAAAGTGGAGAAAATGGCAGCGACAAATAGATGTGAGGCTTTCTCTGGTTTAGTTCAGGAAGTTAAGAATCTGAGCAGGCAAAGAAATGAAAAATACAACCAACGTTTCAAAGAGCTTCAAGATAAGTTGTTACGTCAAGAGGCGGAGCTTAAGAACATGAGGGACCGAGAGATGAAAAGCTTAAGGTGGTTTTTTGACAGGAAGAAAAAGGTAAAGTCACCGGGGAATTTGAAGAAGGAAGAAGAGGAAGACGAGGATAAGCGGAGTATTGATAGGAATATAGAAGAGCTGGAGGACAGGATGCGTTTGATGATCGAAGACAAGGAACGGGAAATACAAGATCTGAATGTAGAGCACGAGAGGATCCTGGCCGCGTTGCACCAAAGCAGACGAGAGGCAGAAGAGGCGGGGCTTAACCTTGAGATGAAAGTAAGAGAGATAGAAGAGTTAAACGAACGCATCGATGAGCAACAACTGAAAATGCTTGATCTTGAATGCGTCGCTGTTGGACATGAGCAAGACAAGAAACAATATAAGGAGACAATCAAAGAGTGGGAGAAAGCAGCGCATAAATTACAGGAAAGTGCCAATATGGCAGCAAGAGAAATAGCAGAGTGGAAGGAGAGAGTCGACAAGTTGAAAGTAGATCTGGACAGTGCTAAAAGACATTATGATGAGGAACTTGTGAAAATAATGCAAGAAAAAGACACAGAGGTGAGGGAAGTGGAGGTCAAAATGACAAAACAAATTGAAGTAATGTTGAGTGAGAAGGACAAAGACATTGAACAACAGCAAAAGATTGTCGATGTGGAGAAGCAGAGAGCGCTGGACTGCATCAAACAAAATGAACAAGAAACGCAAAGGAAAATGGACGAGATGGCACGTCAACATCAGAAAGAGAAAGATGAGATAAAAATAAATATGAAAGATGACATGGAGGCAAAAATTTGTGAAATGGACAATAAATTGGAGCTGGTGAGGGTGCAGCATTTTGAAGAAGTTGAAGCAATTTTGAAACAGCATCACAATGAGATAAATGAAAAGCTGGTAGAGATTGAAGCGCTGAAAACGCAGTTAGCACAAGAAGCTACAGATAACAAGGAGATTAAGCAAAGAGAATTGGCCGAGATGGAACAAAAGTATCTCGACATAGTGAAAGAAAAATCAAGTGAATATGAAAAACAAAAACAAGTGATAGTGGCCAGTCATAAACAAGAAATGAATGAGAGAGACAAAGAGATGGTTGTGTTGAAAGAGCAGCATCAGCACGAGATGGCGAGAGAGAAATTTGAAATAGAAAAAACACTAAAGAATGAATTGGTGAAAAAAATTAAGGAAAAGCAAGATGAGATAGAGACACTTCGAGAAAAGCATGCAGAAGAGCTAGAAGCCAAAATGTCAGAATATGAAAAAGAGAAAGAAAGGTATGTTATGGAGAGAGATAAGGAGATAGAAGATCTGAAAAACAAATACATGGAGGACATTAATGAAAAAGATAAAGAAATTGAGCAAATACTGGAAGAAAAAGAAGGGGACGTTGAGAGGCTAAAAGGCATTATTGAAGAGTTGAAGCAAAAATATATGGAGGAGTTGGATTGCATGACAGAAATGCAGGCAAAACTGGAAAACAAGCAAAAAGAGATTTTTGAGTTGAAGGAGTGTTTGAAAGAAGCTGAGGGAAAATTACAAGCGACAGGAAGCCAAAAAAGAGCAAGAAAGAAAACAGATAGAGCTTAAACTGGTCGAAAAAGAGCAACTAATACAAATGCTCAATGAGAAATTAAAAGATATTGAGGAAATGTTGCAAAAGAAGGAAGATGAAAGAGGACAGATATTACTGAGTCAGAAAAAAGAGGCGGAGCTACAGCTGGAAATTCGAGATAAAGAGATGAACGAGATAAAACATCAGCTTCTGAATGAGACAGAGAGATATGCTGAAAGTGTAAAAATGATAGAAAGGCAAAAAGAAGAAATGGTAAAGATAAAGAATGGTCTAACGTTGAAAGAAGTAGAGATTGAGGAAGCAGTAAAGATGCAGGAGAGGTATGTCCAAGAAATTAAAGAGCTGAAAGATTGTATTAAAAGATATACTGAGATAGAGGAGATTTACAGAAACAAAGAAGCAGAAATGATGGATAAAATACAAGAAAAAGACAATGATCTTGAGCAAATGCGGCTAAGAATTGAGCAAACAAAGACAGAGCTAAATGACCTGACGCACAAGATGGAAAAAGAGATGACGAGCTTGATTCAGGAGTATGAGAGAGGTATAGAAAGAAGGAATGAGGAGATAGCAATTATTGTCAAAGAGAAAGATGCTGTGATAAAAGGTTTAGAGGAAGAAAAACAACAAAAGGTATTGGAAATAACTGAGAAGTTTGGGAGAAGTCAAAAACGGATTGAGGAACTAGAGGAGAAGATTGTGAAGGAGATTGAAAAGCTTGAAATAAAATGTGAACAGCTGAAAGATGAGTGTGAGGAGAAAGATAAACAATTAAAGAGCAAAGAATCTGAAATAGAAAATATTTGTAAAAACTATAAAGGAGAGGTTTTGGAGTTAGGACAAACTAATAACAAACTAAAAAGTGAGAGAGAGAAGATGAAAGATGAGTTTGAAAAGCAGGTGGTTGAATTAAAAGAGCAGCTAAAAGAGAAACAACTAAAAGATAATGAGATGAAAAAAGATTTGGCAGAAAGGTTAAAAGGAATTGAGCTTTGGGAAAAAGAAAAGCAAGATTTTGAGCAGAAAGTGTTGATGTTTGAAAGTAAACAGGATGAGCTGGTGCAATGGGAAATGGCTTTGGCGGCAAAACAAACCGAGCTAGATAAAAAAGATCAACGTGTGCGGGAAAGACAAAAAGATATTGAACAAAAAGAACAGGAGCTGGACAAATTGCTAAAAGCTCTTGAAACCAAACAGATGGAGTTAAGCTATCATGGTCAGGATCTGCAGAAGAAAGTCCGAGGTTTGAAAGACCAGGGCAAAGAGCTGAAAGATAAAGAGTTTAGTCTGAGAAGCCAAGAACAGGAATTGATACACTGGACGTCCGAGTTGCATGCGCAAAATGAGCACGTTAGCTACACGACGCAGCAGCTGGACGAAATGGGCCGAGACTTAGCTGTGCTCAAAGAGGAGCTGCAACATAAAGAGAAAAAGTATAAGACAATGTTTGAAAAGCTAAATAAGTGGGAA
Source organism: Bostrychus sinensis (assembly GCA_020698575.1). NCBI lineage: Eukaryota > Metazoa > Chordata > Actinopteri > Gobiiformes > Eleotridae > Bostrychus > Bostrychus sinensis. The sequence continues at coordinate 17,852,774 of CM036252.1, forward strand.
GCAGGTCTGCAAGAACGAGAAGCGGAGCTAAGTTCAAGGCAACGAGATTTAGAGCTTTCAAAAAGGGCTGAAGATAACGGATTGATGTACAAGGATATAGGGAAAACAGGAAAAGTTAGAGATAGGGAAGATCAAAAAATGGCTGAAAAAGGCAATAACTGTCACTTTGAAACACTACAAGAGATAGGTGAACAAAAGGAAGGCTCAGAAATGCAAAGTCAGGAAGTGGATAGCGTAAAGGTTATCAGGGATTTGAAAGTGTTTGCAAAACATCCAAAAAAGCACAACGCGTCTTGCGATTTGACTATCTTAATGCTGAGGGAGTCTTGGTCATCTCGATCACCAGCTGGGTTTAGCATCCTGGGGGGAGAAGAACAGGAGGAGCTGACCGAAATTAACGGTTCGAGCTATAGGTCTTGGAGAGGACAGCTAGCAGGGAGGCACGTGGCGATTGTAGAGCCACTAGAGTTGAAATGGCGAGATGGTACCAGTCCAAATGCTTCAAGTAAAAATATCCTTGAAGCAGTGTCTTGGTGCGAGTCCGTGCCAGATGTTGTACTCTTGATTGTGCCGGCCTTTCTAACGTGCACGGAAAAGTACAGAAAAGCAATGGAGGATCAGGTTAATTTAGTTGGAGATGACATTTGGAAGCAGACAATGGTGCTTTTTACATGGGGCGAGACTATAGGCGTGAACATGGACCAGCACATACAAAGAAATGGAGATCTTCGGAGGCTGGTGGAGAAATGTGCAGGGAGATATCATGTATTGACAAGCAAGAAATGCAACACGGCCATTAAAGGATTGTTTGAGAAAATGGACGAGATTGTAGCTTGAAACAAAAGAGATCAACTGGGATAGGCCTAAGATTTTAATTGGGTTTTGCTGTGGACACAACTAGTGCTAAAAGTCTATGTTAAAACAAAGTGCACGCAATTAAAGACAATTTCATCTATTTATTTCTAAAAGCTCCCAGACTCCACTGATCAAAACACACTACTTTACACTCATCGACTAGGACTTGCTAATCTGCCACTGCCGATGTTGAATAATTAATTTGTGGGTTTTTCAAATTGAACCAAGTCACAAACACGACCATCTTTGTTCACAGATAAAATTATTGTTTTTGTAGACCGGTGCAGAAGGGGTTGGGCATATGCGGTCTATTCAGTTGATTAGAGGGTGCTAACATCCATTTTAAAATATGAATTTCATGATGTAGAGACAACACAAATGCATTGGCGCAGTGATCTTAGACAATAAATGGTGTTTTTCCTCTGCATAAAAAGTGAACTTTTATCAATCGCGCATGCAGCATTGATATGTATAACAACAGTGGAAACATATTATTTACTTTAAATATGTTTGGCTGTGTGGTTTCACTTTAAATGTTATGTAAAAAACTGTACTTTTATGATGGAAATTTCTATGAATAAAATTACATCTGTTCAATGAATGATTCATATTTTTACCCTACTTTTTCAGTAGTAAAAAATACATTTAAATGTGCTATGATTTCTCTAGTGTTGTAGCCAGGACTGCCAGGCTAGATATTAAGACTGAGTCAAAACCAAGACCAGTGGATTAAACTAGACAAAGAAGTGATGTTTTGGGTTGTAAAATGTCAATCACAAAAACAATAACGTTGATAGCTAAATAGGTTTTCATTTCTGCTGGCATTTTAAAGTAACACTATCCTTAAAAATAATTTATATTGCCTGGCATGAACATAAATCTAGTTCATTCTTGTACTACTTGTTATTTCATTGATGGTTTCTTGATTATTGGTTTTATTTGCATTTTATCTTGTAAAGCACTTTGGTCAACTGAAGTTCTTTTAAATGCACCATATGATATTTGAACTGAAAAAAAAAAGAGAATATTTACATAGACAGTGTGCTTCTGATGGACCATACAATACACTTTTACTATCCTCCTATCTTCCACAACTGTCCACACATACTTTTGTATATATAGCATAGATACTGTGACATACCAGCCCAATGCACGTTTTTGCTTCAGAGCACTTGTTACCAAGTGGGAATCCTCATGATGCATAAAAAATGGCTATTTGCAGCCAAAGAGCTCAGTGCCCCAGCCACTCTTTGAGCACTTGTTAATGCTATACATTTACTATGGTCTTTGAACTCTGGCCCTGGCATATAGTTCTGATGTGAGAACACACACCCACAGTTATCATGCATTTGATTCATAGACTAGAACAAAATCTTCCAAAAGTAGCCCTAACCCTGGTGCAGAGCTCAATATTCAATTTAGCGATACCACCAGCCTGAAAGCAGGCCTTTTCCAGTCTCTCCACCAGATGGCGGCCTTGTGCCAGCCACGAGATCACGCTGAGTGGCAATCAGTGTTGAAAGTAGTCTCTGACAAGGAGTTGATGGTGAAATAGTCTAGTCAAATATTCTTTTAATCATGTTTTACAATTTTCGGCGTAAATGGCTATACTTTTAAAAAAGAAAGAGCACACAAAGAATGACTAGCGCGCCCGATGCTCCTTCTTGACTAGAGGCATTTCAGGAGAAGCAAAACCGTCTCGCAATTATAACCCCGGGGTGCCTCCCACATGCGGCGCGGACCCCTGCTTTGACAAGTAAATTATGACTCTTGATGAGAGGAGTACAGCTTTCTCAGAACGCAATTTTTGACAGCCAGGAAAATGCGCGTTTGGATATATACAACAACTTTCCATCATCCTTTCGAGCCAGATGCAACATCCAAAAACACTCATGTGCAATCATCAGGCTAATAATTATGGAGTGTGTGAGTGCTGGTCTGTATCCAGCATGGCAGCAATGTTTTTTAATCTGTCCATTCAACGGAGCGTTTTGCCTTTAGCGGGCGAGATGAGAGGGTGTTGTGTGTCAAGATGGATCCGCGCGTCTTTGATCATCTCGGCGGGGTGGGACTGTTTTCAAAAGGCAAGAAGAGGGGGGAAAAAAAAAAGTTGGCAAATTATGGCTGTTGATGCACACATAATTTTCATACATTTTAAGCGTAATGTTTTTAAGATACCTGACAAAAACTCAGCCATAAAGTGTCATAAGCGACGCCCTGTTTCAGTTTTAAGTCCATAGATTTATCTCCACATAGCTCATTTACACTGGCACAATTGATTATAAGCCTGGGTTGATTACACAGTGCAAGAGCTGGCCATTAGATTTAGCTTGAAATATTTCTTCGACATATCTAACCTCTACAACTTCTTAGTTCATTATTTGTTTGCAAGTTAAATTAACTTTCTAATCCTTTAATGTTACTCCTATATGATGTCTTAATTTAAATAGCCTTTATATGCCATTATTGTTGATTGGCAATGGGCAACAATTCTCCACACACACACGAGATGCAAAGAAAGCCATAAGACAGAAATGAATTGCTAAGTGGGCTTATGCAGAATTAATTTGTGTTCATAGAAAGAAAAATGTTAGTTAAGCCAATACTTTTATGTAAAAACAAATGTTCAAACCTTTATTTCTAGATGTGTTAACATTGTGAAAAAATGAACAGGGTCAAGGAAGTCTGTCTTTTGAGTCTTGTGTTCAAAAGCAAATGCATTTTCTATCAGCTTAAATTGACTGATGGCTACAGTAAGCAGCAGTATTGTGTGAATGCCAGGGTCAAGAATAATGAAATAGCACGTTGAATCAACCAAAGAGTAGCACATTAGTTACAAATCACATGTATACCTGTAGTGTAAATATAAAGAGAAATACGCTATATTAAAACAGCATAATGGCCATTTTAAAAGCTACATATGCAAAACATTACAGAGTACAGTACAGAGTTTTGTTTTGCATTCATTTTTCAAATTAACCAGAACCAAAAGCAGGACGTTTTGTTCAAGTTCTTTGAGTTACAAACTAAAGAAAGCACATGTTTAACAAAGTCACAGCCATTCAGGTATGCAGATATGAAAATGATGAAAAATGCAAAGCGACATATGACCTTGCAAGCGAAATCCTACTTTCTTTTTTTGCATTTGAGACCATAAAATGTCTCTTCAGGAAACTAAACTCAACCAGTGGATATCCAGAGTTCAAAGGTCAGTTCTAGCCATATATAATCTTTGCTGCAGTGAATAGTGATGATAAAACCATCCCTGGGCACTCTCACTTTGGTTTTAGTCGGCATTAGTTCGGATTAAGGCAACGTGCTAACCCTAATTTATCTTTATTTGGAGCCTTTTAGCACTCTCAATGAGGCTTTTTGGTGGAGATATGGACTCGGCCACATTTACATGCACTACAACAAGCGCTTACAGTCAATCATGTCGACAAACGTTGGAAACAAAAATTACCGCATGCTACGTTAAAACACAAGTTAATGGTTTGGGGCTGATTTCTATTAAGGTCCGTGCACTCTCATTTGAATAATGGTCTTTCTAGCAATGTTTTTTCTTGCCGGTACTTGACCCGGGACAGGAATAAACGTGATTCACCTCCATTAATATTCAAGTGGGCCTTAATACTCCACGTTTTATTTTGAGCTCACTGTAATTAGCGCAGCAGTCTGATAAATCATGTTTTGATTGTGAAAAATGAGGGGTTTTCGTTACAAAGAAAACGTGTCAAAACAGTGAGAGAGACAGACGCTTCAAGGCCTGTGTTTAAAAAAAAAAAGAGAAAACAATAATTTACAAACACAGCTCATCAATTAATCAGAATCTGGCTACTGTATTTTAGTGCAATTCATTTTAACATGAAGGTGGCAAACAGGCAAGTTTTGACAGATGTATACCAAAGATGATCAACATAATGGGGACTTGCTATGTATTGTTGAAATAATAATCCATAAGGGGTCACAAGATATTCTTTGTGCCACTCCTAAACCCAGATAACTGTGCAATGGTTGGGTCAGGAAGGGCATCTGGAGTATGTTTTTTCCTTTCTAGGTTGCCACAGTCAAAAATCTGCCTCCAAGTGTGCAGTGCATATGAATTGGGCTTAGGTTTTACGTCAGATCCTCTTTCTGACGCAGTCTTCCATAAATTCAGGCTTGGGACTGGCACAAAAAGCACACTATGACCCCTTGTGGCTGGATTAGATTATTCAGTTAATCAATTATTGGTCTGTCGAGCAAACCCTAACTACAGATGTTGTACACTGTTGTTGCTGTACTAAACTGAAGGAGTATAATAAAACTTTGAAGACAGAACAAATGTACAAACCTTCCCATATAAAAGTTAATGTCTTTGTCTTTCTGGGACATTCCTAAAGAAGACATTTTAGAAAACTTTATGTTCTTTTGCAGCAGCATCTCTTGGGGAGCAGTTGACAAAAAGGCCAAAGATTTGACCTAAACACTGGGACTCGCCTGATCCCGGCTGCAAAGGTCAGCGCTGGTCCCTCATGGCTCTAGATTTATATTAAACCTGATGGACCATGAGGTCAGAGAGGAGCGCACCTTCACTGCTGCCTCCCTCCGTCCCGTCACCTCCCACAGGGAACATTTACACAGCCTTTTAGAGTCAGATGGGCTGTTCAAACCTGGCTATGGTTTAATACAGACCGCTGGAGCTAGTTCTGTCCCATCACAAGTGGCTTCCATGTTTTTTAAGTATTAAGCCATGTACGTACCTAACACATCTACCTTTTAGGATTGCTTGACTTGCACAGCTGAAAACTTAAGCATAACCTGCTACCTATATTTATCTGGGCCTCTTTATGTACATTATGAAGAAATTTGTATAGATATATGAATAACAGGTGTAATTACAAATATGCCGCATTCGCGGCACACACCTATATCACCAGATTCGGCATGACCTCATGAGTGTGGCTATTAGTGTTCGATTATTGGTGAGCGCTTCGTGCTCTGTTTTCGAAGCGCCTGCTCTTCAGTTACAAAAGGCCCTACGCCATCCTTGGGGCTCGGGCCTAATAATAAGTGTACTTTGTATCACTGTTGATCAGGAGAGGTTGGTCCAAGCTTTGTTTTTCTAAAATCTGTTTAACTTTCTAGCCTTAGCGAGACGTTTTGCTGTTGCATTTCATATTGTTATTGCAGTAACACAATTATCTTACATTGCTTATGTTCCTGATACTCTGCAGGCTCAGTAATTTGGCACACCATCAGCAAAGGACACTGGAGAAGCCAAGATAACAAAATGTTCTCGCTGCTTTAGGCTAAATGTTAGTGAGATGTGGTTTATTTTCTGAAAGGATAACTAGGCGTCATCAAAGAAATATGATTTTTTATAATTCAGTCCATTTTGGATTTGTGTCTCTTTGCACCTGAATCGTGAAAGGCTTTAAAAAACACAGAGCAAGGCAGAGGAGGCGATGCTTTTGGATGACGAATGCCCCTCTGGACTGCATCACTTCTGGCTGAGTGCGTCCAGTGGGCCAGAGCCAGGTCCTGGAATCTAGCTAATGAGAAACACCCCCCTGAGGCTGCGGCGAGTCCGATTGGCCGAGAGACTCCCAGCGGCTGACGTGATTGGCTGAGCGGGTTCTGGGCTGGCTGCTGTCAGAGCAAATCGGCAGCATTCATATCCAGCTCGGCATGTAAAGAAGCTAAATGAGCAGACCAATCTATACAGAGTAGAAAATATTTCAAAAAGTGGGCACAATTTAAACTTTAACCCAGTAAATTCACAACTAAACAAACAAATTAAACCACAGTACGGTAAGAAATGTTCTCATCTGTCTGTATGTATGATATTTCACACAGCACATTTAACTCTGTGTACTCTGTTTGCAAACTGTATGTGATCTTTCATGTGTTTAGCCTCTCTCTTCTGCCTGAATGACTTATGAAGCCTCCACAGAGGACGCCACTCGCTTTCCTTTTCATTTCAAAGCGCTATATTCAACTCATGCAAACAAGACTTGCTATATATATATATATATATATATATATATATATATATATATATATATATATATATATATATATATATATATATATATATATATATATATATAAATAATTCAGTGCTATCTGAGGCGCTGACAATAAAAGCGACATGCTGTGGACCTTGTGGTATGAATAAAAGATAGTTGTTTTTTTTTACAACATGCAAAGGAGAGCTGGTATCTTGCATCTGACATGTCTTACAAATGTTTTTAGAAGCGCTTTGGCTCCTATACAAGAATTGAATGTAGAGTAATTAGGGGGTTAACTGTATGGTTTTAAAAGAGCAAAATTAAATATACAGGTGCATTTAAATAAATTCAACTATTGTGGAAAAGCCGATGTGTTTTAATAGTTCAATTCAAAAAATAAAATGCATATAGATTGAGTACATACAGAGTGAAATATTTCAAGCATTCATTTATTTTTATTGATGATTATTACTATTCAGTATTATGTCATATTATAATGCCATGAGATACTGAATTTTGTTCTTTCATTAAGCCAGAGTACTCTTTGTGCCAGACCCAAGTCTGGATAATGGGAGAGGGTTGCCTCAGGAAGGGCATCTGGAGTATTTATGCCAAATGAACAAGAGATGCCAAGTGAACATGAGATGTGCCTGTAAACTAACTTGGAGTAACTATTAATTGTATAGGAAGTTGTATTTTGTTACTTAAAACAACCCCAAATCCTGTCCGAGAGTTTTGTGGCCCGAATTTAACCCAGAGGTGAACCTGCTGATTTCCTCGTTTGTCCTGTTGCTTCTCTTGTCTCTGTGGCTTGTTTCATGCTGCCAGGCGAGTTCAGAAGGAGGTCAGGATGAAGACGAGGGAACAGCTAACGTTTCTTGTCCTTACGAGTGTATTCTGGGCAGCTCTCAGATGGTGGCACATGTCTCTGAGGCGGCAGAATGTAAAAAGACAAGGAACAGGGCTGCAACTGGGAAAATGGGAGAGGAGCAGAGGAGGGGAGTGACTAATAACATTAGGTTTGGGGTTTCAAGTTGCAACCTTCTCCATTTATCCGGGCTTGGGACTGGCACAAGGAGTACACTGGCTTGTGTCCTTAATGGATAGTTTTCTCATTACCAATATTATATTTTGAAGAGTTTATACTTTGTTATTAGGCCTATGTATTCTGACTATTTATTTCTGCACTCAGTTTAAATTTCTCCACAACAAACAAACTACAGCAACCTCAGAAGGTCAAAACTCAAACCGAAAATTCCTGGTAGGTAATGAGGCCATATAATTAATGTTGCATTGTTTTCTAGTTATTTTAGAAGCTTTTTATTAGGGACAGCATTTAATGCCCTAACTAATATTACATTGTAGTCAGTTTATATTTTGTTAATGATTGATACCATGTATTTTGTTGCCTGGAAATTCCAGACTTACTGCTGTACCAGCGGATGAGTCTGGTCGCCTTACAATCAATTCGATTTCTAGGGCGGAGCAAACCCGAATTAACGAACAGCGGCGTTAGCCAATCAGAAAATGGCGGACGTGACGTTAACAAAGCGACAACAAAGTAAGAAAGTAAACAAACGGAGTAGTGAAGCCACGAGGGAGGAACGAAGGGGTTATTTCAACATTACCGTACCATACCGCTGATTGAAACAAACTCTCAGCTCCTCGGTGCGCCATCTGTATTGTTGTTGGCGAGGAGACGCGTACGAATGACACTGCTCGCGAAGAACACGTGACTTAAATAAACCAATCAAAATGCACGGTACGCTTGGGATTTGAGTAAACCACTGCAGACGGCGTGGTGACCAGACTGATATGTCTCTGTAGAATAACACAGAGATATATCAGTCTGGATTTTCCAGGCAATGTATTTTGACCATTGTATTTTGACCATTTATCTCAGCACTCAGAGTTTAAGCATATCTCACCAACAAACTACAGTATCCTCAGAGAGTCAAAACCCACACTGCTAATGAGTACAGCATTTTTAAAGGTCAAGAAATGGAAGGAGGTAAGTAACAAACAATACAAATACATGTACACGTAGTTAAGTCTAAGCAAAAATATTATGTAAAGGACATTTTGGCAATTTCCATGTCTTTTTTGTGACTATTCTAAAATATATATAATATTCTGTAGTGCTAATTTAAGTAAAGTGAAGCTTTTTCTAAATCAAAACTATACCTTTCTCTAAATACTATGTAGCTATGTAGCAGATGAGTGTTTTAACTTTCATGGTCATAATGTATACACGCAAGAGGTCATAATGTATACACGCAAATGTATTGTTACATCAAGGCAGCTGTCTACATGGATCCACAGACACAGCTCTTTAAGGCCAAGACTGCATTGGACCAAGCTCATTCGCATCTGTGACCACTCCTGTCAGCTCCTGTCAGCTCCTCTCACACCCACGTTCACCGTCTCTCACTATACTTGCATCAATACTACTACTATTACTGCTACTGCTAGTACTAGTACTCAAAATACTTTTACTTTTACTTATTTAGAGACTTGAGTAAGTACAGTAAGTAAGTAATAGGGCTGAAAGCCTCTGGTCGCTTAGTCGATTAATTGGTTGGCGAGGTCTTCCATTGGTTTATTAGTTGCATCCATTGTTTGCATCAATAAAGCTAGTCTAACGTATTACTTGATAACTTTTAATATTATTATTATTATTATTTAAGATGACACTTTTTTAAATAATAGTATAATTTACAGCCACCTTTTGTAAATGTTTTATCACATAATTAATGTAAAGTCTGTTTGTGTAACACTCTGTTAAGTCCTTTCACATATCCTTTGCTGTACTAAGCGTAACTTTATTTGACTACAGCCCTAGTAAGTATATTATTTACTCCACAAAAGTACTCAAAAGCTATATACAAGTAAAAGTATAAAAGTACTGTTATTACAAAATAATATGACTCCAGTAGCAGTAAAAGTACTCAATAAAAGTATCACTAAGAATAAGAATAAGATATCTTTATTACTCCCTCAGTGGAGAAATTGCATTGTTGCAATAGCATAAGTACAGTAAGAAGTAGCACACAAGTGGTAGCACACAAGAGCACAGAAGAGTATCAGAGACCAGTCTGGCCATAGAGAATTAAATAAAAATCTAAACTAAACTGCAACAAGTCAACTATTATAAGTAGAAGTAAAAAAACAACAACTGAATGTAAAATTTCCTTACTACAAGTTACTTTTGACTTTTTTATAGTTACATCTATGACTACTACTGCTATTACTAAGCACTACAATTACTAATACTACTAATATGACTACAGTAACAACTACAGCAATTACAAATCTGCCATTAAGTACAACTACCTCGACAACTACTTCAAGGTACTACTACTACTGCTTCTGCAACTTCTAGTGTGCTACCCACCTTGGCAAACAGCTTGCACTCAAAATGCTTTTACTTATTTAGAGACTGCACTTGAATATAAGTCATGAGTCATAATGTATACAAGTAAAAGTATGCTTTAGAAAATGTATCCAGAAATAAATTACTTGAGTATCTAAGTAAGTATCTAGTTACTATCCCCCACTGTATACTGCCCAGTTATAAACAAAGGTCGATCACATAACAGCAGATGCGGTTATTGTGTGGATGCCCGGCAGCAGAGGTCAAAAGTTCAAAAGGGGATAAGCGCTCTCTAGTGGAAAACTCACTAGTCCCATCTGTACAGCGTGTACCCGATGCACTCCGCTCGTTATTTAAGGTATAGGGATGTATACAGAGGCACACATACATGAATACACCCCTGGGTCACGCTTATTTCAGTGTTTCGCCATTCTGTATGGCTTCTCTGTTGTGATGTATACCATTGCCTCCCCCTTATAGACACGCTGAATCTAGTCCACCAGATCCTTAGGTGACCCCTCTGCTATATCTAAGCCATTATATAAGCCACAAAGAGTAAGTATGTATATGACAGACCAGCAGGGAATTAGTGTGCAAGCTTTAAACATAAACATACAGCCTCTTAGGTAATCTGCAGCAGGCTAACAGAGGTCTTTATCCTAATAAGTCTATAATGATGTGTTACGGAAAGAGATACAAAGGTTTAAAATATAACAGCAGGGCTGGATAATTAATTGGAAATGTATTATCATGGCAATGTATATGTTGAAAAAGACAGCTTAAATTGCATTATGGTATTGCATACGCAGGCATTATAGCCTTGCATCTGGTCAATCGAATAAAGCAGCAGCCCCCAAAACGATACTGAGATACTGCGTTAACACTCATTAACACAGTTTCAAGCTTTTTTAAAATATAAAAAGCTGTATTTATTTTTGCATGCATACATATCGAGGGCTTGGAAGCAGAGGGGCGATTTTACAGATCTTACAGGAGAGCCAAAACAAATTTTCATCAAAATTGAATCAGCTGCTGCTGCCCCAAAACAAACACAATATTTGATACTTTTCTGTTATCAAACTGAGCATCTTTTTGAAATTCATATTATCACAGTATTAAGTTGGAAATATTTGATCGAACTTTTTAAAAATGGCAACAAAATTAGAAATGCCTATTTGACCCTAACATTTTCCCAACAAATGTATGGAATAAACATAGAACTCGGGCAAATGTAAATTAAGACAGAATGGAGATTTTCATCTTTGAATAAACAAAAGCAACTTTCATAAGGTCACTGACATAAAAGTGCTGCGAGGTTCTACCATTGATTTGCTCAGTGTCAAACACAGGCCTTTTTGGCACTGAACAAAACCCCGCTTTTATCATTACGTCTTTCAGTTTTTCCTAAATTACATCTTATGGGTCATCATTTCAGTTCTGTCCTTTTGCCATGAAAAAAGATCTCACTGAGAGCTTTCATTTGATAGATAATACTCATATTCACCCAAAATGGCACTTACGCCCCAATATGTTCCTATTATTTTGCTGCTCAACATCATTTGCTTGTTTGTTTACAACTAGGCCAGTGGAAAAAATGTTACACCTTTAATCATTCAATTAAATTTTCAGATTGACTAATAGACATCATTTTGCTCGCACACATTATTTTATTATTGTAAGTAATATTTTATTGACAGGTGCTATTAAAAGACAAAAGCTGAATGAGCCAGTACCCTTAAAGGGGCTATATCATTATATTATGCTTATTCATATCTTTAAACCAATCTTTGTCACCTCTAGAACAGCATTTCATGTTTTACAACCTTTAAAAACATTATCTGACTAAAGACATTTTTTTAATGAGTACTCTACTGGTGACATAAAGAAACAGTTAAAGAGACCAGCTGAGGGCAGCAGACTGTTGTGGTCTTTTAAATATAATTTAAAAAACAAAAGGAACTCAGTTTCCTTAAACTTTTGTCTGATGACATTTCAGTACAAAATTTAAAAAAAGGTGCTGTGAGACATCAGTTCTTGTATAAAGTAAAAGTATAAGTAAAGTTGTTGATTGGTCAGTGTTTCCTGGAGTGGGCGGTGGTTCGCAGATAAGAGGGGTTTGTGGAATCGAGCGTTTTGAGGGCTCAGAACAGCTGTGCCAGAAAATGCAGGATTACTTAAACAGACATGAAGCAAACAAAACACAACGCCAGGTATCTTGATGAGGGACCAAGATTATAACATAGTAGAAAAAGTGGATTTTGCATAATATAGCCCCTTTAAGTTAACAACACCTCTGGAAATCTATTTAATTTGAAAATGAATGTGCATATTTTAACATTTTGGCTCAAATTCATTTTTATTTGGTGGAAACATAGGTCCATAGATTACAATACAGTCGTACTAGTTAGAAGCTGAATGTTTACATTACAAATATTGCCAGTAAGATACAAGGACAAAAAACACTAATTGTGATTTTGACTTGAGGCCATCTCACTCACCTCTATACCAAAAGGTGTTATCTTTAAAATATTCTATTAAAAACTCATAGTACTTAGAACCTGAATATTTGACCACATACTCACAGAGAAAATTGGTCTAGCACCTCTCCAGACCTAGAAAATGTTTTCCTTCACCTTTCCCTCTGGGTTTTACGAAACAGGCCGCTCTCCCATTTTGGATTTATCTCAATTACCCTCATGAAAGTTTGATGGTTCGGCAGCGAACGGGAGTCACAGCTCTGGAAGGAGGTGAGCACAAGATGAAAGATTAATCGAGTTTGTAAAATCGAGTCAAAGTTGGGAAGACTATTTTTTGCCTTTTTCGGTTTAGGTTTAAAACAACGTGCGGTGGGATGTGTAACGTAACTGAGAGACTGTGATACAGGCAGCAAGGGTAAAAAAATAAATGTAAGGCTATTGAGAAACATTATTAGATATAATTATAGAATCAATTAGGTCAACTTCACACATGAAAATATTAATAAGGGGTCAGCACTTTAACACTTTTTGCTGCTCTAGTCCTTTAAGATACGATTTTTCCACACAGTTGCTGACCTTTAGTAAAGATTTAAATGCAGTATGCCATTTTTTAAGAGAACCCTAATTTACCTAATATCTTGAGATGTCATCTAGACTTTATTATCAAGGACCAATAAAATCAACACTGAACACTCAACACTGAATGAGCAGCGGATGAAAAATGTGCCTCACAGCGAATAAAGAGAAATTTGAATAGAGCCAAGGGAAGTGCTATGTTTTAATCCAAAGTACCACCTCTGAAAATATTTGGCTTTCAAAGTACTTTTGAGTACTTTGCGTGTCTTTAATAGACTGTAATGGGTCTAAAGCAAAACTAACCCAGGTCTAAACCAGGTCAAAACAAGGACTAAACCAGGAACTGATCTATAACTATCAGAGAACAACAAAAAACTCCCAAGTACCACCACCAGAAGTCATGTGCCACCTGTGTACAACAGTCTGAAAACCACTGATATTGTTGGCATTATGGTCTCTGCTCACGTTTGGAAAAATCATGCAAAACTGGACTGTAAACGCCTACCACACAAGGTGGGCCTTATACTAAGGAATTGTTTCATACAGAAAAATAATGCACAATATAAAGACATAATGAATTTAGGGTTAACTCCCTGAATAATGCTGGCTTCAGATGTTTGGAAAACTTTAAACATTTGAAAAGTTATAATTGAATAAGATGTAATGTATGAAAATTCTTGAATTTTTCAGTGCCTGGCTGTACTGCCCTTTGCATAAGTGTCTTCTTCTTCTTACAAATTTGTAAATAACTTTTTGATCTTCTGTGATTTTTCCATTTGAAATCAAACAGGATGACACCAGGGTCACATCATGGCACCGACTGCACTGACCTGCAGGCAGATCATTCACACGGTTCTTTTGCTCATGTCCTTGAGCAAAATACTGCTCTGCATCAACTTCAGTGATATTAAAAGCACTTTAAATTAAATTACTGAAATTAAAAAGCATTTCCTCACTTTGTGCTGCTTTAGCGCTCAACATTGGGTTACATTTGGGAGCTGGAAGGCCTAATTAAAAGTAAGAGGTAACCCAGAGTTCATTGTTGACATTGTGCTAAACCTCTGCTAATATGTGAGTGATACACAAGAAGGTCACACAGTTGAAGGCAAAGGGACAAATTTATTGGATCACCTACTATTGGGTATCACTCACAAACCTTGAATTTTTTGAGTTTCTTTTGGGTTTTTGCTAAAATACTGACTTTTGACAAACAAAATATTCGTATCCCTTTCAGCAGCTCAGACTATCAGGTGTCGGCTGATGAAGGAATATTATTTGGATTGCTGAATCAAACATGATTAAAAGTTGTTCATTACGGCTACACACCAATATAGTTTGTGACTTCCAAATCCATTGACCTTTTCATTGACTTTTTGTGTAACACCTTTTTTCACATTTCTTTTCACACTGTGGTTAAATTGAAATACCTGGCATCTCCACATCTCAACCAGATAAACTGGCAAGACATGAGAAGGGATTTGCCTGCTTTTCTTTTCCCATAAAAGACAATTGGTTCAACACAATACGCCAGTGTTTATCTATAAGAAATGCATCTGGCAACTAATTAGTAACTTTAGGTTTAAAAGAGAAGTGGTGACTAAATACCAATCATGTAAGCGTCTTTGTTGACAGTGTAAGTACTTTGTTTGTCCTCTGCCAAAGTGAACTGAAGTAGCAGCAGCATGTTAAAGTGCATGTCTGAGTATGAAAAGCTTAAAGCAGCCTATAGCCTGTATGTTGTGACCACAAATAGTTCTTGAGTTTACTGCAGATTGGCTCTGACTCACCCTGCGCCTTGGGCAAACTAAATGCATGTATGCATTTAGTTTGTCAGATTACTCAGACAGCTGTGTGGAGCAGGTTTGGCATCTTATTCAAGTGTAAAGCCAAGCCAATGTGTAGAATTGCAAAACTAATTAGCACATTTCTGTTTTTTTTTTGTTTTTTTTTTGCCAAACAAAGGAGATGCACAGTACTGTGCAAAGGTTTTAGTGAGGTTGGAAAAAATGCTAAAAGTGCTTTAATAAATACATATATTCATAAATACATACAACCTATGGTATGGTATGGTATGGTTTAGAGCCACATGCAGCTCTTAGCTCTTGCTGCTCTTTGAGCATCTGACCTCTGGTTATGTTGAGTCAAAAAGGTATACGTAGAGATTTGTGTTAAAGGCTAAACAACCTTTGTACATTTAAGTTAATTCTGGCTTTTTACAGATGAAAATGTAATACTTTTGGCCTTATTTGGCTCTTTGGATCCAGAAGGTTGCAGACCCCTGTACTGAATGAACAAATGATTTGTCATTTGATTCTTTGTCATTGTGAGATATAAGGGTTTAGTGCTTCAAATGAAAGAGCATTTACCCCAGAACTAGAAGATCTTCAAGTTTGAATCCAGGTCAGGGCACGATATCTTTACTATTGCAAAAAACAGTACCCTGGCAGAGGTCTATGCTTCTTGAGTGCTTCTAGTTTTGATTTGTCTTCTTTTGTTGTATATTTGTTTTTGTATATTTCTTAATTGACAGCCTTTCTTTAAAAAACTGTCCTTTGTACAGTACTATAAATTATTTGCTGTTCTATGTTATGAAAAGTAGTAAAAACTTGCTGTGTAGTTAGCATGAAGTATGTATGTTGCAAAAACGTCAAAGTCGATGAAGTGAGTCATGCAGCCACGGCACTGAAGTAGGGCTACATCATAAAACATGCATGCGTTGGCATATGGTGTGCCACGCTGCCTCAGAGGCAATATAGCGCCAGCCCATACTCTCATAAATCTATATCCATTACTGACATTTCTGTTTTTTTTAAAGCCAGAGGTCAAGAGTTCACGTCCCATCATACGGAGGAAGCCCCTTTGATGTCTGCCTCTGTTGCCATGGTAACTGCAACCGCTGCTTTGGCTGATGGGTAAAGACAGGACAGACAGTGGCTTTTCTGAAATATCTGCAGGTGCATTTTGATGTGTTTGGATGTGGAAAAAGAAAACCTAAAATGACAGGTTTTCGGTAACACTGCAGGTCTCAAATCCTCTCTCACTATTACCAGTGTTTTTCCAGCACACTGGACACATCCCATTCACTCCCACTGCGCTGTCTGCTTCTGGGGCAAAGACGTGTCCCAGAGTGGGCTCAGGCAATGTTTGGGAAGCACTGCGAACAGTGGCAGCAGCAGAGTCATATATGCAGAAAAACACAAAGTCACAATCTAATCTAATGCTTCTTAGATAGGCAACTTAAAGACAAGACTAGCGTTCTTTTCTATTTGTTTTTACAAGGGAGAAAAAAAAAAAAAAAGAAAAAAAAACATTATATACGATGTTTTAAGACAGCAGAAACAAATAGTTGTTAAAATTTATTTTACTAAAATAATAGCACCAACTTATTAAGTAGTGGTGATTGGTTCATTAAATGTGAGAATACACTGATAAACTTGGAACAATCTAAAAAATTTAATTAAAAAATCAAGAACAATAATTGTATTTAGAAAATCTATAAAATCTAATATATTAAGTAAGTATGTAATTGATGGTCTGTGACATTGCTCAAATTTTGTAATGAAAAAATTGTAAAGGACTGAATTATTATGCAAATTGTGTCTAGAGTTGATACCATAAATTCAGAATGAAACAGTTTTGTAAGAATGAAGATGCTACAATCCTTATGTTAAAAAGGGGCAGATGATATAAGATTACTCTCCTTTATGCTCCTTTTCATTCATTTTCAGTCCATTATTTAGACATTATAGACACAAATTGCTACTTTAAATAAAACAGCTAAATGTTGATACACCCGGCTAACCAGGCTCTGACATTTTAAAGGTGTACCTGATCGGTTGTTATTTGCCAAAACCGTGATTGAGTGTTCATATATTATTTGGTGGCTAATACTAATAAACCTGGTATTCATGCTAATCTAATTGGAAATACAGTGACCACTTGAAACTGTGAAAAATAGTTGAAGAAAAAAGGTTTTTAGTGCAGTGAAGGGTAAGAAAAAGTGCCAGTGTAAAACAGTGGGAGCAAAGGCGGTGGACACTGTTAACTGGTGAGACTGTAATCAAAGGGACTTGCTGCTGAGGCATTAGCGCCCATGTGGCAAACTGTTCACTACAGGAGCGGTGAAGGCTTAGCTAAAAATGTTAGGAAGGATTATTTGGAAAAAACTTTGGATATTTAACAACTAAAGGTACTAGAAGTAAGGCATTATGCCACAATAGTAAAGATATAGTTTAGAGACCTGCACTGAGGGGTAAACGCTCCATCTATTGAGCCACAAACCCCTTATATTTCACAATGGTAAAGTGTCTGAAAAACTAAAACTAATAATTTGTTTGTTTACTGAACCCTTGTACTGACAGTTTGCCCTATCTTGCAATAGTACAGGCTCCTTCAAAGACTTCAAATCCACACTAAAACTAATCATTGTAATAATTTCTTCTCTGGCCCATTACTAACCTCAACTAAAAATGTCCAACTCTGAACTACAACCATTACTTGTTGAGATATCTAACAGTCTAACAAACCACAATGTCCAGTGAAATCATAGAAGGAAATTAACGCTTAATAGCATTACACCAAATGGCAACACAACATGAAAACTTGAAAAGAGTACAATGCTCCTTGGTATATTCTTGTCTATGTCCATTTACAGTATTTATAAGTATATGAGGAGCTACATTAAAGAAACATAGGAAGCAGGACAATCCTACATAGCAATAACATTGTAATTAATGCAGTGCCACCACAAACACCTTCACCTTCTTTACACCTGCTCCATCAATTTGTAATATTATTTTATTTTACCAATCCTCAGCACCATCCTGACCCCACATACTTTATCAACCAATAGCAGCTGCAAAGGAGTGGGGAGGGGGCTAACGCATTCAAATTTATATTGACTGAGTCATGAAGCTAATGTGACCTAATTATGTTTACATTTAGCCACGCCATGCATTAACCTCTGAGTGTGCTGTGGGCTAATTAAGTATACAGTAAACACACAGCAGTGGGTCCCTGTAGGACACAATTCAATTATAAATATCCTTTGGGCATCATTTAAATTGCAGAGATGTTCTTATTTTTACAAGAGCTTTAACAAGAGGAGACTGTTTTAAAGAAGGCAAGACATATCATAAAATACGAGTCAAAATACAAAACTATAGCTATATTGTGATACTGTAACAAAGATGGTATGTATATATATGTATATTTTTAACATTCTACCACTATATCACTACATGCATAATAATCAATGTGTAGTGAGTACTGCAACTGTATTTCACAAACAAGTTGCCATTTTTCCAAGAAAGCAACAAAATTCAAGTGCTTGCAGAATTTTACTACCAACAAATAAATATAATCTAAAACACAATCTAAAATCCGCCTCTGTCAATAAATGGTTGGAGGTTTAAATGTAATATAGTTAGACACATGACAGACATGAATGCATAAAAATCCTTTATAATAAAATTAAACAGCCATGTTTGCCCAATAAAATATGGCACTATTTCCCAGAAGCAATATTTTCTTATACCCCTAAGCACAATATGAAAAAAACATGAAAAAAGATATAAGATTTTTTCTACAGTTACAATATGAAATGCAATAGTTTGAAGTGACTTTTAAATAGGACTAAACCACAACTAAACCATCGTGAAACAATATCTAAACTTGGAATAAATCGGACCAAACTGGAACAAAATGTGGGCATGAACCAGGTCTAGACCAGGACTTTATTCTAACCAGAGCTGTAGTGTTTTAAACATCAGTGGTATTAATGTTTAATTAAAGTCTATTCAGTGATTTCCCGCTATAGACAAATGTGAAAAGATATTAGCATATTTCTGCTGGCAACTAAATTGAGCAATTACTCAAATTAATTCTTCAATTATCTGTTTCGAGTTTCACAAACTGAAGTCAAATTCAAAATTAATTTCTCTAAATTTGTTTATAGATTTAGAAGAGGGTTACTGCTGGGGCGATTAGCAAAATATTTTCATCACCATCACATTAATTTAATTTTATGAACCGGAGACAGAAGTAACACTGGTAATAATAATGATTATAATTGATGATGTTTTCTGAAAGAGCACAAATTGGGGCGCTCATTTGTAGGTCTGGCTGCGTGATGAATTATTTATGAAATTAGAGATAACTAGACGGCGCGGGACAGGCACACAGGCTGCCCACTGAGGAGGGATTGGTCCAAAGACAGAAAGACTGGGCTGGCCATTCTTCGAGAGACACAGTCACTCCCTACTACGACTACTACTGCTACTGCTGCTGACGGGATACTACTGCTACTCCTAAAAAGGTATATACTTTTACTTTTTAAAAATCTAGTACAATTTTTTTCATGGTTTATATATTTTTTCATATTTTATACTTTTGGATTTGAATTTTTGTCTTTAAAATGTTTGCCTTGGTAAAGAGTAAGATGTAACAAAATGTCGGAGATTAAAACTAGGCTACTACTAATACTACTATTAAATTTTTTTTTTTTTTTAATTTAGAATTTATTTTAGAATTTATTTATTTTTATTTAGAATTTAGTTTTATTTTACATTTAAAGAGTTAAAAGAATTAAAACTAGGCCTCGGTAATGCTTTTTTTACTTTGTATATTTTAAATCATTATGGTAATTGTAGATATAGCAAGAATAATCTGTATATAATGTTTTATTGCTGCATCTTGTGAATATTTTATAAGCTGCTAAAAAATCAAAGGATGTGACAAATATTCTTTTAGTAGCACACTAACTTTTCTCTTTGTGAAGTATTTTTTCTTACCACACAGGGAAACTCACCCCTCTCTGGCTTTAGGACAGTGGTGTAACCTGGTGAACACTAGGACCCTGAGTCCTCGGCGCTGCTGGCCCGGTCCCACCGCGCGGTGCATTCACAGTTCACAGGCATCTCGACCTAAATGCGATGTGACGGGAGAACCTTTACAGAAACAAACGGGAATATAGTATCAGAGAAGGCTGACCGAGCTGTGAACCGCGGCCCTAACACGGAGCAAATTAACATCGGCAAAAATAGCTCTGCGCTTTTTTAGATCGCTTATGTAGCCCGGGCCTGGCAAATGCATCAAGCCCTGTCGGGTCGTTTTAGCCATTTTGGCCCCGCAGATGTGCCAGTATAGGAGCCCCCCCCACACGTGAGGGCTTCGGGGGCCGGGTATATAGACCACGAACTCTGACCGCTGAGCTGGACCAGGCCTGAAGGGGGGTCGTCCCATAGAGAAATGCCCCACGGCCTATAAGCTTTCAGTCCCACTATAGTCCATCATGAGATCCCTTTCGCCTGAGCTGTGTTGTATAATGATGCTATCTCTGACACTCGGACAGGCCCAGGAAATTCAGAGAGGAAAGAGGCAGTAGTTCTTAGATATAGCTTGACATTTGAGCATTTGTGTTTTTGCACTATATATATGTACCATGTTAGGAAAACACGCAAAATGCCAAAACACTTCTGAATACTGTGTGTGTGATGTTGCTCTCTTACATACACAGCAAATATTCATATTTTTGGCTCTAAATGGAAAAGATTTGACCCTACTTCCTGGTCTTCTTTAGCAATCGTGTTATACCATATACTTTCAGCATTTTGAGCTGATCAAAATTAAAATCTTTGACCCGGCCTTGTGTTTGGGAACAACTTCAGTATAAACTTATAAACTCAAAGCAAAGGTTACATCAACATTAGGGACTAATACTAGGGACTGAAATAGGATCAAACAGGGTAAGACTATGACTAAATGTGTAAATAAACCATGTCTATACAATATATTTCTATATTAAGAACTAACCACAAATTGATATAAGATTTTAATTGTACAATAGAGCTGTGCGATCTTTTTTTTAATTTTTATTTTTTATCGTAATATCAGCAAACGCAATATTCAGATCAAAATAAATACATGGTTTTCTCTTCTACCTGAAAAATTATATAATAATTTACGTGACTAAAAAACATTTTGCCTGGGGGCAGGGCTAAACATCTTGCGTCTCACACTCAGTTGGTGACCACTAAAGTTAACTTATCTTGGATAAACAAGTAATAAACGATAAAAAAAGAGTTTATTTGGTAACAGATTAAGAGATACAACTAGGGTTTATGTGCTGCACAGAACAACTGGAAAAAACATGACAAATAATATTTTACCTCCACATACTTGTGCTAATAACATAAAATCAACTAATCCTAACCTTAACCAGTTTGACAAATAAAATCATTATTTATCGTCAAATTAACATAAATGATACATAAGTTGTGGACGTGCCCCAAGGTTTCCATGTCAACGTCCCACTAAATCACCCCCACCTGGGTGAAATGCCTAGTTTTTAGTGTTTCCCAGAAATTTACACGGTCAAAATAAGTGTCTGGTATTCTAAATCTAATCATGTTATGGCTAAATGAAAGTGATAATGAAAGCCGACCCTAAATTTAGACCTGGTTTAGTCTTGGATTACTCTGTAGTAAGTTCTGATTTAGCCCCAGTTTTGACCAGTGAGTCCAGAGCCTTGTATCTCTTCAATAATGAACTGAACTATACAGTCTATGATTAATTAAACATTAACATAATTATTATTATTATTCGAATATGGCACAAGAAACATTATTGCAATACTAGTAGTTACTGCAATATATAGGTTGGCTGTGATATGACAACAATAAGTGTCCAATATATCGTGCGTCCCTATGGTCATAAGCATCTTCTGTTGTCCATCTCTGCTCATGTCATGCAACAGTCCATACACTGAGCCCTGTGCAAGGTCAGGGCATCACAGCAATGACAGAAATGTGCAAATGTCAAAGCCTGCGTATGACTGACACAGAGTAGTAAACACAGAGAGCACTGGTCCAGGATCAGCCGACAGTCATGAACTCTCGATATGAAGTCATAGTGTCACAGAGCAAAGGCCATCAAAACAAGGGTCCAATCATGAATCATTGCAATAAATATAATAATAATGATGCTACTAAAGAGAAGTAACGCTAAAATATAAGACACTAAATCCTATAATAAGTGCTTATTTTATGTCATATGTCAAGTATTTACCAAGATGAAAAACATTTGCAAGACTAGGTACTATTTATGAACAATGCAAAAAAAAACAGCCACTTGGGGTCACAAGTCAGCGTACCTTACCTTTTGTCCCCAGATAAATGGGGAGGTTTGTGTCATGAAGGGCATCCAATGTAAAACCTATGCCAAATGTGCACTCCTCTGTTTGCTAGGAGACAGATGCTTTGATGTGGGGACCCAGGAAGGAAAACAACTGAAAACCTGAAAGAAAAAATGTCAGCAATGATGATTTTTCCAAAACTTTTGACAAAATTTCCAAGAACAGAAAAATTACATATACACGTTTAAATAGTATTCAAAATGTCTAACGTGATACATTAGAAACATAGATTTGCTGCATTTTCATTTGTTAGATTTGAAAATGCATAAGAAAAAAAATATATATAGCATAGCCCATACACCAGTGATTAAAAGATAATTATGTTATATTAATCATCTATGCTGTTTTAAAGCATTACCAAAACCAAAAGAGCCAAAGACCAGCAAAAAAATTATTTAGTTCAAATATTTTGACAAAAAATATAGATTGGTCACGTTTTCCTGCAGTGAGAACAAGAAGAGGCCAAGAAGACAGCGTTTCTACTGGACACTTATATTGACTGTATTCTAGCTGGAACAGCTTTAACTAGTGACCAAATGCTACTGAGACTGGTTAAATTTTCAAAACGTTTCCAAAACCTTACACCAAAATATAAAATTCCATGACTTTTCCAGGTTTTCCATGACTGTATGAACCCTATAATAATTTATAGTAAAACATCAAAAAAGCACTATACAGAGATGAGGGGAAATAAACCACCAATCTTTTTAGTGAAGCATTTGTATAGAACAAACACAATTCATTTTTAACCTGACTAAGTATAAGACTTAGTATATAACTTTGCGAGTGGCTTCAACAAATGCTAGAATAATTCAAATTTGCATCATGTTTTCAAGCAGTGTTTTGAGTGGGATGTTTGCACTTCCCATGACGTCACAGTGAGCCTCTAGAGTCTTCCCATAGACCCATGACTCGGCAAATCAGTTTATAGAAAATTGAACACTGAGGTAAGGGGCCCTTGGATTGCATAAAAGACATTTAGATTGGTCTTTATACCTATCAGTCACTACCTCTTTGGCCTGTGATTAGCTGAAGTCTTTTGAGAAGAAACCTCAAAACTCCTCCTCCTCCTCGAAGAGCTTACTGAGAAAAAAAGAGCAACAGAAAGGTCCAATACTGTCAAAATGGTCGCCTAACAAGAGTACTTTAATGCCAAATTAAGTCATATTTACTGTATGTTTTCTTGTTGAAAGCAGCAAATTTCATGAATAAAATATGTGTTATTATTAAAATGATGTTAATGGAAAAGAGAAGGACAGGACTGAAAGGGGCAGATATCACAACAAAATTAAGAAACAAACACAACGGATTTGTAGATTTAATCAAGGTTAGTGCTACAATCAGGAGCTAATTTCATCAAACCAATACTGCCAAATAATGAAGTATTAACCTGTTAACCAACTCACTTATTACCACAGAATTTTTCACAATGGCAATCAATGGCCTTTATTAACAGTTTTAGTTTTATTACCAAACTTTCTCATATTTTCAGAGAGTTAGACCACTAGACAAAAAAGATCTAGTGAAAAAGAACTAAAATATC
Source organism: Bostrychus sinensis (assembly GCA_020698575.1). Lineage (NCBI taxonomy): Eukaryota > Metazoa > Chordata > Actinopteri > Gobiiformes > Eleotridae > Bostrychus > Bostrychus sinensis. The sequence continues at coordinate 17,876,784 of CM036252.1, forward strand.
TGCAAAAGTACTGTTACTCAAGTAAAAGTAATTTACAAAATGATTACTTGAGCTAAAATGTATTAAATGTAGTAATATAAGTAAAAAAGTACTGTTTTTGCAATACCATAGCAAAATTTACTATTACTACAACCACTACTGTTACTACTACCACTACAACTACTACTACTACCACTACTACTACAGCTATTAGGGGTCAAAAATAAATTTACTCTTTGCTTAAACATTGATGAGCAAAAGTCGCATTTTGTACTCAAGTAAAAGAATAAGTGTGTTATAGAAAAGGTACTAATTATACAAAATACAATAAATGTACTAAAGTATAATCACTTGAGTAAAAGTATCTAGTTACTTTCTATCTCAAAAAATAGTAAATGAAACAGATTTTTACCCATAAATAGATAAAGACTAAGAAGAAGAGCAGACAGATTTATATACGTAGGTGGGTATAGCTGGTGCCCCTCCCAGTGCTGGTCCCTCACAGCCCATTAGGTCAGAGCGGAGCAGGCTCAGGCTCAGAGGCTGGAGGTGTAATATTGGAGCGACACAGAGAAGCAAGGGCAGGGGAGCGTTTTAAAAGCCATGTTGTTACTGTGTGGGTGAGGTGAGATGTCGTTTCCTCTCACTGCCTCCGAGCTCCGTCACAACGATATAAAAGCATACACCTCCTCCTCACTGCAGCAGAGAGACTAACTGTGAGCCATCAGCCAACAGAGACACTGACAACTGCAACTATATTCAAATAAGTGGTTTTAACTGGCTCTGACATTACCAACTCAAACCCTAAAACACTAAATATAAGCCATACGTGAGCTGTACATCCCTACAAATGAAATGTCATTGCTCAAATCATCAGGTCAGTATGGTTATATTACGGTGGCCCTGAGGTGCAACATCAAAACTGCCTTAAAAATAAACCCAACCCTAAAATGTAAAAAAATAATATACCAAAAATTAAAATAAATGTCTACATTAAAAAAGGAGCATCATCAAAATTGTTTTTGTCCACTAAAAAAATAAAAGCAGACGAAGGCTTTTAAATGTGTGAGCCATGCCTCAATTTAAAAAAAAATAAGACTATCCTCAATTTAAATAAAGAAATCTAAAAATAAAACACATACAGTCAAATAAAAAGAGGACACCACATCAACCTAGATCTTTACAAAACCTACCTCTCCCTTTTTTTTTTCTAGTGGACAAAAACTATTTTGATGTGGCACCTCAGGGCCACCGTATTATATAGAGTACACACACATCAATATTTCAGCCAGGAGATAATCATATAGCTCAAAGTTAAGGCTTGCATTACTGATTGATTTAATACGGTAATAACAGCTCATAAAATGGACATAAATACAGTAGGGTTTATTAGGGGCGGCTGGGTGCCTCGCCTAGTAGAGTGCATACCGCAAGTGCAACTATCATATCTGTCTCTAATCTCCGTCGAGTTATAAATTGTCTCTTCTATACGCCTGAAAATAAAAATAACATCTCAAATATTCATCTTATCGGGACAGATTGATTGATGAACAGCGGCAGTAGCTCAGTTGGTAGAGATGTTCGCCCACTAACCCGGAGATTGCTGGTTCGATCCCGTTTGCCTGGACTGCATACTGCCCTTGTGTCCATGGGCAAGACACTTCACCCCCCCTTACCTGTATGAATGTGCTAGTGTGATTGGTGGTGGTCGGACAGGAGTGTAGGCACAGAACGGCAGCCATGCACCAAATTGTAACGTGACTTTGAGTGCCTAGAAAAGTGTTAATTTTTAAGATGCATACTGTGTAGTTGTGTAGTATTTTTTTCGAAGACAAATCAAATCAAATAATAATTATGTGGAGCAATAGACAAATATGTACAGGTATTGCCTTTGATTATCAGTTACAGGTGGAAAAATCTCTTCACGGCTCCTATTTGCTTACATTTTAAGCAATTTATGTGTAATTAAAATGAGTTTATAAACCATTTCACATTTTTAAAGCACTGGTATATAGTTGATGACTGCCATGAGGTAAATATGGCTTTGCTCTCAGTGGTGTGTAAACATTTCTTCAGGCGACTTTCTCACCATTTAAAAAAGTCAGAACCTCTGGTATTTGAGATGATAGCCGCGACAGAACAATTGTATTCCTTAGCCTCCTTTCTTTGTCCTTGTCTTGTTTAAAAACAGTACTTTTGGCTCCCCTGAATGGTCTCAGATCCCGTCTTTTCCACACATTAGTGTTAGCTGAGGTGAGAGCACACAACACCTGAGATCCAGAGGAGCCAGACCGGTCGACGTGCGATTGAACTGTTATAAAAAATAAAAAAAATTAAAAAAAACGGATGACTTTCACACTTTCGGTTCACAATTGTGAAGCTGACCCCGGGTCAAGCATCTGGAAATAGCGTCACTGTAGTAGAACCGAGAGGTGCTACTGAGCATGCTCGCAAACTCAGCTTTACGGGTCACAGCTCGGTCCCTGAGGGCAAACGGTCACATTAACCCAACACGCAAAGGCCCCCCCTGCAAGCTCCATGAAGACAAACACATGTAAACCAATGGGGACACACGTTTTGCTTCCACACATTTTCAAATTAGATTAAATGAGATCATATTAAGAGCTGTGTATAATATGATGCACACATGGACAGCTAGAGGCCAAACATGTGATTTATGTTGCACCACATGTCACCACCAATGTCAATAGGTGACCATAAGGAGGCATAGCAACAACATGTCCTGATATCCAAGCTATGCAATACTGTGCAAAAGTTTTAGGCAGGTGTGAAAAATGCTGCTATGTAGTTAAAAGCACTTAAAAAAAAAACTAGGTTTTATTTTTTTCTGTGTTTTGAAAATGTCAGGAAAGGTCAGTAACAGGCCAAGGACAAAATACACTATATTGCCCAAAGTATTAGCTCACCTGCCTTTACACATATGAACTTAATTCTTAATCCATACGGTTTATGATGTTGTCCCACCTTTTCCATCTATAACACCTTCAACTCTTCTGGGAAAGCTTTCCACAAGGTTTAGGAGTGTTTATGGGAATTTCTGACCAATCTTCCAGAAGCACATTTGTGAGATCAGACACTGATGTTGGATGAGAAGGCCTGGCTCCAGGTCTTTCTCTCAAATTCATCCCAAAGGTTTTCTATCAGGTTGAGGTCAGGACTCTGCGCAGGCTAGTCAGGTTCTTCCACACCAAACTCACTCATCCATGTCTTTATGGACCTTGCTTTGTGCACTGGTCCGCAGTCATGTTGGAACAGGAAGTGGCCATCCTCAAACTTTTCCACAAAGTTTTCCACAAAGCTGCCGCCTAGGTGCTTGATTTTATTCACGTGACCATGCAGTGATTGGAACACCTGAATTCAGTTATTTTTTGTGGATGAGTGAATACTTTTGGCAATTTAGTGTACTAAATTTTGGTGTGGATCCAGATTACTGACAGGATTGTTTTGGTCTGGGTCTCGGCACTCGCCACTGCGAGACAATACCAATGCCATGGCAGAAGTCTATGCTCTCCAAGTGCTTCTAGATTGGATTTTTCTTTCTTGTTTGTGTATTTTTAGTACATTGACGCAATGTTTTTTGTTTTATAGCCTTTATAAAAACCTAAGACTTTTGCGTAGTGCTATACAGTATAGGCTGGTCATACATAGCCCAGCAGGTGTCTAAAAATGCAGAGAAAACCCAAACATGCCACAAGCGATCACAGTCGCTCCTATATACAATGCTGCCGTCCAGCCACCTCCCGCAGCCTGACAGTCCCCAACGGAGCAGCTTCAAAGTGTGTGTGGGGGGGTGGTGGTGGTGGTGATGGACTGTGTTGCAGACGCTGCGGGCGATGCCAGGGGACGTGAGGATCACCAACACATTAAACTGTAAAACACACGTATGGAGGGGACATGGCATGGCATTAGCTCTCTTTACTGTAGCTCACACATTTTCACAGTTGAATATTTTGGTTTAAGGGGGATTTGGTGAAAGTGTAATGTTCAGTCTTGCATCTCACAAGTTAGACAAAGCATTAGTGAAGCATGAGTAAACACTGGAGTGAATTCAAAAAAAGATTTTATTTGTTACTTGTGTAAAAGGACGACATGAAATAATTTTGTTTTAAGTAGTATAACCCAATATACTAATAAATCTAGTATTTGAGTAAATAGTAAATACTTAGGATACCACAAATTCAACTTATTGCATGGTTCACCTCCTTCCTAGCTTTTACCTTTTCTAGTTTAGTGTTTAGCATCATAGGCCAGGGCAGGGGTGTTGCTAGACATGAACATTTACTGGGGCCCTCTTACATATATTATAAGTTCTTGTTTAGCCCATGTTACTACACTACAGTAAACATGTGGAGAAGTAAACATGATAATCTGAAAAGCTAAATGTGAATTTAATATTTAACTTGTCTCTAAATACTACAGGACCCCCTGTGCAGCTGTCTTACACAGGCCTGTTCCAAATATAGCATAACCGTGTTTTAACTATATGTACATAACTATATGTACTTAATGGAAAGTTCTGCAATTCTAAACAAAGCTTCCCACAACTGATTTCTACTGGGGCACGCGCGTCAGTAAAAGTGGTCCAGTAATGATGCCCTCAGACCACTGTGCATTTTGTGCCAATCGCAAGCCCACAGAAACAGTGAGGGCTGTGACAAGAAGGGTAGCCAGCATAAAAACCTATGCCAACTCAATATAAAAAAATAATAGGAAATAGATAAGAAGAAAAAGGTTTTAAATAAGCTAAATATTGAAACGCTATTGAACTTTCCTGTGACACAATTTTAGGTCCTGACCCACCAACTGGGAACCACTGTACCTCCCTCATTTCCAGAGTAAAGGTAGACCAACTTTTTTTGACTAGTTAGCAACCTCTGTCCATAAATCTTGACACATTTTTTTAAAGGTGAACCCAGGTGACACATATCCACAACGACAGCTGAGGTGGGGTTTCTCATCTCCTTGACTGATCCCTGGTCTAACGTCATTGGATTTAATTTTGAGTGACATTTAGAACTTAGTTTGAACTTTGCACCTCTTGTAATAGCCCTCTAACTTTAATAAGCAGTGATTGTTACATGTGCTTAAAAAGGCAACCCCTGGCTAACCTCGTGAACTCAAACTGCACTTTTCAAGAACTTTTTATGATGCCAGCAACAACATTTCCTACTTTTTAAGAATTATAAATACAATATGTAGTGATGCATTTGCAAATAGATGCTTAAATGCTGCTTCCTGTTCACTTTTAGAGCTGATGTTTGAAGCGGAAATGTCTTATGTCTCGAGTTGTAAAATCTTTGAGGGTAAGTTTAGGTCTATTCCAGTTTGAGTCAGCTGAGAAAACACACTGCATATTGTGCATCAATAATACAAGGATCAACATGTCGTACACAGACCTATGAGGCTACATCCTTTTAGGCTTGTCAGTCCAAATGGATTTCATCACCACTGCATGTAGATGGCACCCTGTTGCATTATTTAAGGTGGTAATAAGACTACTGTGGCTGCCTTTTGTCTCTGTAGACTGGAGTAGATGGTATATATGATGCAGGGTTGGTTTTTTTTAAAGATCAGATCAAGCCATCCTGTCGCTTTTAGACATTAAATTCATTGTCTATTTTGGCCTAATTTCATAAAATGAGCAAATTAAAAGAACTTAAATTCAACAACTCAAGGTCCCCAGGCAAAAAATACCATTTACACATTGTATAGAGCTGTTAGCATCTTTCACTTCCTGTCCAACCATATTTGTCTGCTGTTTCCTAAGTGGATAAATCCTGTTGTACTATCACTGTTCCAACTTGCATTAATGCCATGTTATCTATACCAAAACTACATTTTCTGAAGATGTGTGTCAGAAGAACAAAGGGCTTTGTGTTTTGCGTTGCCCCGATGTTGACCCGGGATGATGTGATGCTCTCTGACCTGGATAGGCAGAAGAGGCAGCCATATTTATAGAGGTCATGGTGTCACCGCCAGTGCACAAGCAGCTGTACATGGATCAAAACATTATCACCGCATGCCTAATTGTGATGGTCATAATGTAATGTGTTAGGGCCACCTGCCTAATATGCAGCCCCATATGCAACAATCTTTGATGCAGGATGTATCCTGACACATTAACTTCTTCTGGAATTGAGGTACAGTATCTCATCTGCTGGATCAAAGCCGCCCTTCCCTCCCTACAACATGCATCACCAGTTGTCGGTTCACCATTGTTCCTTCCTTGGACCACTTCTGATAGATACTAACCACTGCAGAATGTGAACACCCCACAAATGCTGCAGTTTTGGAAATGCTCTGAACCAGTCAAAGTGTAAAACTCACTCAAATCCTTACACTTTTTCTGCTTCGAACACATCAACTCTGAGTATAAAATGTGCGCTTCCTGCCTAATATATCCCACCCACTATGCCATAATAAAGAGATAATCTGTGTTATTCACTTCACCTGTCACTGGTCATTGTGTTATGCCTGATCAGTGTACATGAATCCTACTGCATACATTACATACAGTACAATATACTATGGCTTAGGGTCTGTGGCGTGACGACGCTCTTGGGTTTCTGGTTTGGTCATGTTCAGGTGACATGCCATAGTCCTAGGTATAATGCTGTGTAAGTGCAGTCTCCTGAGAGAAAAGGGGTTAAAGAAAGTACATCTAAATGTTCATCTCTGCAGCTTTACACATAACTGACAGTGTGAGTTTACACAGAGGCTGAACCTGTGAACTCTGAGGTCACAAGTTCAAAAGGTAAGGCAAGAGATCTTCACACGAACTGTCCCACACACAAGGGCGCCCTACAGCAGTAGAGAACAGACAGTTAAATCAAGACTCAGTCACTATCCTGATGCAATTTTAGAGACTAGCTCTTGAACTTGTATATGAAGACTGTGGCATTTTTAACATAAACATGTTAAAGATAAGATTAATCTTTCACATCTTCAGCAGAGACAGAAAGTTGTAATTGACAAGGCTTCCAATATAGTAACAATAAAAAATTCTGAATGTTGCAAATACACACAAACACACCGTATATTTAAAAAGTCCTGGCCCCACTGGGGAACTATTGCACATGTTTTTGGTGGACACCTACTGAGACACGGAGAGAACATGCAAACTGCACAAAGAAAGGCCCCATGTGGTCCGAGGATCGAACCTAAGACCTTCTTGCTGTGAGGCAGGAGTGCTAAACACCACCTTGCTCCCCATTACAACGCATTGTCTGCCATGAGTTCAGTATGGTTATGGCAGAAGCAATACATGATTTCGTGTAAACATTTTGTAATAAGCAAACACACAAACAAAAAAGTATACGTTTTAAAAGTCTAGGATCCCATGTTAGTTGCCTACTCCTCTGTAATTGCTAATTCCTCACTGTAAAACTAGAAGCACTCAGAAAGCACAGACTTTAGCCCAGTGATTACAGATCCAACCATAACTGACATGTCCTGAAAATTACATCTATATCTGACCATTACTTTTAAAACAAACCAACACGGCAAATTAAAACAACAGAGATATTATCAGATTTCACAGCATTGTAACTTAAAATTCAATAATGCCTTCATTTGATTGAATACATACTATATATAAAATGAAGCTGCACTTGAAATAGAGCACATTTTGCTAAGCCGCAATGAACAAATGAACACAGAGATGAGCCTAATGTCATTATAAGCAGAGACTATGAAGTGGACAATGTGACAACCAACAGATGGACAAGATCCGCCTCAGGTTCGATGGATGAGAAATGCACTGCTTCATCCAGAACGACTGCAAATAAACCAGACAGGTCTGCCATGAGCTAGTTTGAGTTTCTCTTTCTGTTCTCACATCACCAGATTAAACTGAGCTGACACAACACAAACATTACACACAAGCCTCACTTTGCCATTTTCTCCTTATTTTTTCATCTTTTGCTGCAGTGCTATTTCTTAACAGCATCTTTTCTCTCTAAAGGCATCCAATTGGTTTCTTCATTGTGGCTGCCCCAGGTTGAGGTGCATACTCACATACATCTTTTAGGTTTCTATAATTCAGTTTTTCAATAGACAAAAAAATGAAGTCTTTCTTATAAATTTCATGTGCACAAAGTGGGTTGACACCTGCTTTTTCACACACACAACTTTTGCACATTTTGCACATTTTGATTTGATTGACTTCCACAGTATAGTGCAAAAGTTTTAGTGAGTTGTGAAAAAATATGTTAATAAAAGGTACTTTAATAAATACTGAATCTTATTTCTTATTTTTGTTGTGAAATTTACTGTTAAGGTCAGTGATAGGTCAGGTTGGGATTTTAATTTGTAGTTTCCTGGTTTAGACACAGATTGCTCTTGGTTTAGTCGTGGTTTAGACCTGGTTTAGTCTTTCATTCTTTTTTAGTCCAAGTTAAGTTCTAGTTCATTTCCCATTTCGTCCTTCTTCTGTTTTTATTCCTTGATTTAGACCGGGGTTAGTCAAGATTTAGACTAGATGGTATTAGGAAAGGCAAATGTTTTCTGAGGTCATACTTGGTAAAAAAGAAAAGAAAAAAGTTTGAGATACTAAGTTAACTCACTAAAGAACAAATTATTAGTTTTAACAGATTCTTTACCATTGTAAAGGTTTTGTGGTCAATGGAAAGAGCATTTACCCTGAACAAGAAGATCTCTGGGCTCTATATTGTTATCACTGCAAGATAGATCTAGTGCCTTGACAGAGGTCTGCGCTCTTCGAGAGGCAGTCCCGTGACCCTGCCCAGGTCGCTGTCCCGGTCCAGAACAGGCCCGGTATAGGCAATACCTCCAGAGCAGAGCAGAGATGCTGAGGGAGGTCGCCGTGCGGTCACTGCGTAAAGCCTGGTGCACTGTGACTCGGAGCTGCAGAATGTGCCATGGTGCATTAGCGCGCTACTGCCTGGGTGAGCACGAGGCACACACAGAGGAGGAATAGAAAGATGGGAGGAGCAAGCAGATGAGGAGGAGGAACATCAGCGCACTTACACGAGGAGCACGGGGTCCTGGTGAGGTGGCTTATCAAATATGAAGAATATCAGGCCTGTGTGGTCGCTCCAGATCTATACTACTTTTACTTCTCTTTTAAGCAACTTCACATTCATCCAAGTATGTTTCACTTTGGAGATTCTCATCTTTAGGTACCTCGCTGTGCAAAAGTTTTAGTTAGGTTAAGGTTAAGGCTATGGACAAGGAATGGTGTGACAACGCACAAAAATACACAACACTGCAGCAACAAAGTAGAAAAATCAAAACTAGAAGTATCCTGAAGGTGGACATATACCTCTGCCAAGGCAATGGTAAAGATATAGGGCCAAGACCAGGACACAAAGTTCTAGTTTAAGGCTAAATGCTCTTTCCATTGGGCCACAAAACCCTCATATCTCACAATGGTAATGAATCTACTAAAACTTATCAGTTGTTCTTTTAGTGAGTGAAGTTAGTATCTGCAGTCCATATCTCAAAATGGTAAAGAATCCTTTAAAACACAAAAACCTAAATTAAATTCTGTATTTATTAAAGCTCTCATAGTAATCAGCATTTTTCACACCTCACTAAAACCTTTGTGCATTACTGTAGATGTTTATAAAATCAAAATATTCCCCCAAAAAGTAAAATTTTTATCATTAAATACAGAATATGCCCAAAATAACTGTAACTGCTTATATGTTTTTTTCCCTTCCCTAGATGCGCAGTGAGAGCTGATGACCCTTTGGTCAGGTGCCACCAGCCTCAACAGTGAAAACAGATTGGAAGTGGTGGGTTGATGTAGCGGACCAATGGGAGAGCGAGCTGAGAGGCTGCTGGGACATGATCTCATGTTCATCCTCGCCCTAAGCAGGTTTAGACAGTTACTATCGCTCCGCTGTTAATCTGCTCTGCACCAACTGAATATGCTCTAGCTAATGCTGGCATGCAAACAATAATGTAAATGTAATGTAGCCAAATTAAAAAAAAAAAAAACTAACTAGAAAAAACTAATAACTTTAAAAACTAATTTATCTATACATTCAACTTTTGAAAAATTTAAAGGTAATTTATTGCAAAATGTTATGTGAAATGGCTGTATTAATCATCATAGCAGCCCTGTGTATACGTTTGCATTCTACACACTTTGCTATTAGTAAAAAGTCATAAAACTTGGCTCAAAAATTATGCTGATTTCATTTTGTTGAAATCATAATCATTTTCATTAATGAATTTATTGTCTGCTTATTCCTGAGGTTCTGGGTGACTGGAGCTTAACCCAGCAACTATAGGCCTTAGGCAGGGTTCACCCTGGACAGTGACCAGTCACATGCAGGGCTGACACAGAGAAATACACTGACAGACAACCATTCACACTAAAATTAAATCGCTAGGGCCAGTTTAGATTCACCAATTCATCTAAAGCAGAACACTGTAACTTTTTTACCTTAAATAAACTTTTCTGTAGACTGTGTGATGGTTAACTGAGTTGTTGTGGGGTAAATGAAGCATCCGGAATCCCCCCCTGGTGTCTCTGGGCCGAAAATGACACTTGCAAGTCTGAGTGCCTCTGAACTGATGTCACAGATGTCTCGAGTCTCGCGAGAATGGCACATCATGGTTAGCCAAACAACACGCTAACAATGGTTTTATTTTTTGATTTTTCGTCGTGGCGGAGCGGCCAGATGGCAGAAAAAACTTTGTACAAATGCACCAAGGGGAATACAAAAGTAAAGCCAAGCGAGGGGTCATATAGGAGTCAACTGAGCTGGTGAGTATTTGCGAAAGAGTTTTAATCTGACATGTAGGTGAAACTCTATAGAGGAAAATAAGGCAAAACAGCAAAGAAAGGAGCAAAGTTAGTGAGATCCACTTTAATACACAAGACATGCAAGTCTTTGGAGGGTAGGATGAGTCAGGACCGCCAAGCCACTGTGCACCTCTCTGTTCCATCTATCACACTGTTCTTTGAAACATTCTTATTTTTATATTGCCAGGATCATTTAAAAGCACTGAAAGTACAAATGTAAAAGTCTTTAAGTGATATAGTAACTTGCATTGAAGCAGTTACTTCGAACATTTCTAGGTCACATCAGGAAACCCTGTTTTATAGATGGAGTATGACAGTACATAGGAAATCAAACATACATACACTCAGCCTTCAGAGGGAAAGTCATGTCAGGGGTCGCTGTCCAGGGACCAGAGCTGAAAGTCAAACATGAAAGAGCTCTACACCCTGAGCTCCCTACAACCTCCACGACATGTGACCGAGGTCGAAGGAAGACGCTGGGGCTACAGAGGGGCCAGGCTGTTCTCTATGTTAACCCCTACACAAAGACACACACACACACACATATGGACTCACTCAGAGGCGTGTGTTGGTGAAGTGGCGGCAGGGCAGTGTCGTCGTAATGGCCTAGGCCTTAGGGAGCAGGAAGCCAGGGGTCCGTGGACTATCCTTGACCCTCCGATGGACACGTCAACAGAGGAAAACAGACAACTACAAAGTCACAAATTAGAGCCCTGTATCCAGATCTTTTATAGTTATAACAGAACAATAAACAAACTAGCTTAATATGCATATTAAATGACTATTATTAGAGTAACTTTTTTTCCTTTCACCTTTTCCTTCAGGGGTCGCCACAGCAATAATTTTCATGTATTTGGCATAGGTTTTACAGCAAATGCCTTCCTGATGCAACACTCTCTTTTTAATCATGCATGGGACCAGCACAAGACACACTGGATTGTGACCCCTTGTTGCTGGATTTATTATTTCACAACTTCTACTTCTCATTCAGCTTTACCCTTATGGGATCGCCACAGCAAATCGTCTGCTTCCTAGAATACAGTGATCAGGGCTTGGGACCGGCCCAAAGAGTAAACTGGCTTGTGACCTCTTGTGGCTGGATTAATTTATTAATTGACTAATATTTTATTTCCTTTACCAAGCGAGGAGGTTGTTCTTTGGTTTGTTGTTTATCTGTTAGCAACATAACTCTCTGATTAGCAAAATAAATGAATAGATTTTGGTGTGGATCCTGATTCAGATAACTGAACATGATTCTTAACAATTTTGGTAAACTTGGATTTCAGGATGGGAATGTAATGCCTTGGTTGAAGGTCTGAGCTCTTTGAATGCCTCTATTTGATGTTTTTTCTTTATGATTATTAATTAGATGTATATAAAAAAAACAACTATAGAAAACAAAAACAGCAGCAAACTCTGATGAAGTAAGATGAGCTGATTTTAAAGGCATTTCATCCTCGAGCGCACATGACCAAGGCACTGGCCTATAACTAGAGCTGGTCCCCAGGCACTGGCTGCACAGTCACTGGCCACAGCCCCTGAATACTTCAGCACAAAACAAAACGTAACACTTATCACCAATATCTAAAGTTGTGGAGGATTAGTGGTTTGAAGAAAGATCTAAACTTGAAAAGAACAATTTACAGAGATTCTCATTCAGATAATGACCATCAAGAACAGGTTCATAAGAAGTTATCTATGTGACTTAACTGTTAAATGTTCATTAATAATCCAGTCACAGCCCTAGTCAGTGGTCACAAGCCACTGTGCTCTCTGTGAAAGTTCCAAACCTTGATAAATTAAAAGGGTTGTGTCAGGAAGGGCATAGCGTAAAACCTACATCAAAGTAAAAAGCAAATCAGTGCATACTGGGAGGCAGAGAGACTTGCTGTGGTGACCAAAAACGGAAAAAGCAAAAGGAAAAAAGACTTAAATGTTCATAAATAAAATGGTTATAACTGTTTATTTTGAGTTCACTATGACACTGATACAAAACTAAGTAGCATGTATATTTTATTCAACAGGTGGTCCTTAGCCCAGTTGGCCACTTGTTAAAACTAAACATTAAAAGTCTTTGGTGCACTACTTTCCAGAGTGCATGCCCTTTACTGTGCTGCTTCCCACTCAGTTCATCGAGGGGTCAAGTGGTCAATAACTGTGATCACACGGTCCTGACACCCAATAAGCTCATTGACCTCACAGGCGCGCAGAGACATAGAGAATATAAGTGTGCCGATTCATAGTGGCCTATAGCAAGTAGGAGCCAGTCCGGGTGCACTGGAATGAACCGACTTCCACTGCAGGATTGATCTGCTTTAGTCCGGCCAAACGTGAGCAGCCAATACTGATGTGTGGTCAATAATTGCCCTGGGGTGAGCCGAGGGAGGAGATAGGTACTAAGAGAGGGAGGGGGGCATATCCATGTCTACTGTGCCCCCAGCCATTCATCAGACTGTATCTGTCACTAGCTACTGTAGTAACCCAGACTTTATATGTTATTACAGGGATGCTTTAAAACTGTAGCTAATTTAAAAAAAAAAATGAACACAACATTGACAAAAAAAATGTATGTCACTGTGACCTTTTCTGGTCTAAGTCCAGCTGCTCACTTTGTATTGCAGATCAAATAAAAGATTGATTTTTATTGGTAAGTTTGATAATTGATAATAATGAAAAACTTTTATAGATCAGTGTTTCCCAACCAAGGGTACAAGTACCCCTAAAGGTATGCATGCTCTTTGCAGGTGGTACTTGAAATAATTTCATCATTATTTATTTCCAAGTTAATAGGCATATATTGCTAGCTCTTAATACTGAACTGCTAAAACTTCAGAAATACATGCTCAAGTGCCTCAATGACTGATGAAAAAGAGGTGAAAATACTATACTATACTACTAAGAATATTATTCAAATATTAGAGTTTGTTACATATTTTTTTAGGTTTAATAGCCAATTTCACATGAGAGGTTTTCAAATATCTGTTTTTAATTTTTATTTGTAGTAAAATAATAATAAGTTTAGGATTCTTTTTTTTATTTGTTATTGATATATTTAACTATATATAGTAAAATAAGTAAAAAGGAATAAGAATTTATAAGTTATATTGATATTTATTATTTTAAAGGAAGACAGATTATCAAAGTGATTAAATGGGCTTAATCCATTTGTCCGCCATTACAATAATTTTCTATGTAAACTGCTTTAATCGCTTTGTCGTGATGACTTTATAACACGGTGAAATAAAAAAAAACTTTTAGAGAAGTTAACATTACTTATTTCTCTTCCCACATCCGTTTGACTGTTTCCTCCGCCCTTACCTTCATTTCCATGGCAACGATGGTACCAGTCAACAAATCTGGGAAACAGGGACGAGGGAAAAGTAAAAGGTGATAAATTTAACAAATATACTTAAGTGAACAATATTAAAGTATTAGTAAACTTTTTACGCTAGTGGAAAAGCTAAGCGTCCATTTAGCAGCTGTTAGCAAAGATAACACGTGTCTGAAACTTCTAATTTTGACCTGAAGTTTAGCTAACTTCCCTTCACTTACCTGAAGAACAGCTGGAGAATGAAAACCGTCTGTAACTTAGATTGTTAATGGTGTGCATTTTAATGAAAAGTTCCCCTGCTTTTACTCTTTCTCGTAATATCAGCCTACTTCAATTTCATATTTTAGGAAGATTTCCCACAACCCCCCTGGGTCCGAGAGGGCGCCTCCTGCTGCCGGTGTCCGGAGGGACTCAGAGAGCTCAGATGATTATTTGGACAGGATAGAGCGCACTCTGAAGGTGGACGTCCAGGTAAAAGATAACTAATTATAGATCACTTTCACAGATGCAACTTTACAGCGTCTCTAGATAAGTTTTACCAGTTACAGACTGAAGTAGTAAGTGTTGATAACTGAGCTACTGCTATTAATTTTATTAATGAAAAAAAAGGAACTTAGCTATAGTGACATTTCCGCCTAATTTCATTTGGAATTCATTAATAAAATAAACTTTTTTGTCAAACATATCACAATTTGTATCACTACTGCTCTTTTTAGATGATTATAACTTATAGCTTTATAACTTTATTATTACTTCTGCCATTCAAGCTTAGGAAAGATGACCATTGATTTTTATCCAAAAATAGTATGTGTTTATATTACTTTGTGTGGCTAATTCCATCTTTACTCTATAACTTACAGTAAATCTTTATTGTGGAGTAGCAAAAGCATGTGTGTTTAATAGTGTGGCTGTCTATGTGAGTTCATATCCAGTGAGTTCATGATGTCCCTGTGGTGCGTTCACTGTCCTCCAGGGTTTGTCAGCGCTCCATGTGGCCTGCCTTCAGGGGCAGCTGGGCAGCCTTCAGCTCATGTTGGAATCTGGACTCTGGTGGATCAACAGCAGAGATGACGCCCAGGGACGGCGTCCACTTCACATGCTCCTCAACTTCCAGAGGTCACCCCAAACTCTGGCCTGCCTCCGATACCTGCTGCAGCAAGGGGCTGACGTCAATCTGTAAGGGTGTCCAGCTTGTAATAGTTAAACTTGTGGAGGGCAGGGGAATATTGCAATATTTTTATTATTGCAATATCAAAAAACTAAACATAAAAGTTAGTGGCAATAGTGAAACCAGCAAACATTATTTATAATTTAATACTGTTTGATAATATTTCAATATTTTCATGTCAGACCATTTTAAAATCACAATATTTAAGATAGTTATTCAACATTGACAATGAATGGCATATAATTTCTTAAAGTTAAGACCACAAGTAAAGGTAAGGTACTTTATTGTCCTCATAAGGAAATTTACTCACTGCATTTGACCCATCTCTTAATAAAATGATTGACAGTAAATTTTATATACTGTACATTGCCCTTAATAAACTGCTTCTTTAGTCCTACAGACATCACACTATAGAATGGTAAAAGTAATGGTTGTGATGCATTTTATAATTTCTGTTTATAATACATGCAGCACCACAGACTCAGGACAGACTCCACTGCACATGGCTGCTGCTCAGGGCCTCATGGACTACACCAAGATCCTGGTTGAAGCTGGAGCAGATCTTTTCGCCAGAGACAACTCCGGACTCACGCCTCTGGACATGGCTCGGATGTGGAACCACAGAAAAATTGGCAGGTAATGAAATGTAAAATACTGCATTGAAATTTAAAAAAACTGTTGCTAAATGAGAAGATGCATATTAATTAATTTTTTATACAGATATTTGAAAGACTGTATATGGCGTGAGAAAAAGAACAAAGAACTGGAGGCAAGGAAGCAGACTCAGACTTTATATTGTGATCTGATGGATTGTGATAAACGGGGCAAGACCAACAAAAAGGTATGTTTGTGTGTATGGATATCAAAAATGAATTAATAATGGTTTTCAGTTTTGTATTTACGTTTCATTTCAGCCAATAATTGATAAAAAAGTAGCAGAGTGGGCCAATAAAAAAGGCTTGACCCTGAAAAAGGAGTTCTGTCCCAAAGTCCTGGTGAGTCAGTTTCATAAACAGTGCCTCATATCAGATAACAAGAGCCTCAGTCCCAAAGCCAAGAAAGCTGAGGGCATTTGTAGCCCACAGCCTGAAGAGGGACCCCAGGAGGGCAACAGCGCCTCCACCAAGTCACCCCCAGACTCACCATCGGGGCAAAAACAGAAGGATAAGAGGGTGTCCCGCAAGTTCCCTCCTGTACCGAAGTTCAGTCCGTGGGCGATCTACACTGCCCCTGAACCGGACAGCCCCCTCGTAGAGCCAGACCTGAGGGGCAAGGTCAGACTGTGGACGGACAGCAGCAGCAGCAGGCCACACTATAAGTCCAAGTGGGACCGGACCCCAAGGGAAGCCCCCAGTCTGCCTATAGATACCATTCAGAGGGTCATATTCCCCCGAGACTTCCCTCCCAGGATCCCAGCGCTCAGTCACTTTGAGCCCAAAGACATCAAGGACGTCCAGCACAGGGCATGCCCCCAGGGGCTACGCACCTCCCCCTGGACAGAGGTGGCCATGCACCTGGCCGAAGTGCTGGAGCCTGGACATTACTGACTATTGTAATGGTGGAGGTCAGACAAACCATTAAATGTTAGAGTGATTGTTATTGTTTTTATGTATTTTAGCAAAGAGTTTTGAACATATTTTTACACCAAAGTTTATTATAGCTTTAGCTTTAATACTAAATATCAATTAATGTATTTTTAGATCAACTTTGATTTGATAAGCTATAAGTGTACTGTATTAGCTGAATCATCAGAAGAAATGCTTGAAAATTGACCATGTAAAATGAGAAATTAAGTGTCTGGGTTGTATTGTGTTGGAAAATTATTTTACAACAGATGTGCTAGTGTGCATAGGCATACTATTGAGTGAAAGCATCCTAATATTTTTATTGACTAGATACCTTATACTCATTGCCAAAGGATCAAAATACTGTAATTGTTATATTTGTATTAGATAGGAACTATTTACAGAACATTGTCAGTATGTTATTTTGTGTATGGCACATTATTTGTAAAAACAGGCTGATCAATAAAAGTAGAAAGAGTCAGAACATTGTACTAGGCGCTCAACACTTTAAATATTTTAAGTACAAAGATTTCCCAATAAGTTGTCTGAAAGTGTCAAAATGAAAAACAGCACTTGGTGCAGATGCTGTGAAAGGTGAGGGAAAGGTGAGAAAACCTCCTTGAACTCGGTCACTTGTCACAGATGCACTTTGGTTGCCCTCGCCACCTCACTCCTCCCGGGAGCAGACCAGAGCCAGGTGAGGCCTTGTCAACAGCGTAAAGGCCGTGGTCATCTGAAGAGGAAGTGTGGTTCATTTTATATTGTTTTTTTCTCAAGCCTTCACGAAGCACTTCACATCTCAGTAAGGTCACAGTGCAGGATAGTTCATTTTTATTTTATTTTACTTATTATATATAGATTCAGTACACATAAAGTGAAATATTTAATTTATGTTTATTGTGAGTGTTAAGATGTTTGGGTAATTAGAGGTCACAAGCCAGTGTACTCTTTGTGCCAGTCCCAAGCCTGGACAAATGAAGAGGGTTGTCAGGAACGGCATCCAGCATAAAGCTTATGCCAAATTAATATGCAAATCACTGCACACTAGGAGGTAGACGATCTGTTGTGGCTACCCCCCCCCCCCCCCCAAAAAAAAAACAAACAAAAAGGAAACAAGAAGCTATATTCATCACATATATTAATGCTTGAAATATTTCAGTCAGTAGTCTGTACCAAATGTATGTTTCACTTAGAATTGAGCTACTGAGATTTTATATGCCCAGTCAGATACTGAGTTTGTGGTGAGACATTTGCCAGACTCGGCTATGAATAACCATTTAATTTGTAAAAACACACCTGCCTTTCTCTCCATGAATACCATGTTTCTCAAGAACATGACAATGCTACAGCTATTTCAAAACCTCTTATTTTATTGTCATACAAAGTTGTGTTCATACCAGCCTACAATGAACCGCAGCCAGTAATTGCTAAAAAGAGAAAAAAAAAACTCTTTTGTCCCTGGACTCTGCACAGTTTCGATCTACACAAGCGCTTTCATCTGTGTTTGATGTAAGATTTACTGAGCAATCAATGTACAAAAACAACCATTTAATGAGACTATTAAAACAGTCCAAAAATGTGATGAATGTGGTGAATAGGAAAGCTAACATCTAACCTTTATATTTGGCCTTAGCAATGGGATATACAGTATAACTGGAATCCAAGGGTGTTTTAAAATTTTGTTTTCAGCCCGATGTGAAGACTAATAATGTTTTAATTCTATACATAGCACAGAAGTGGTCGTTTATAGCTTTTTTGCACACAATTCTTCTGTCCATTCTTTTTTTTATATTTCTGTAGTAATAGCCTTGACACTTAGCCAGTACATACACTACCTTAGACCTGTTTTCACCTTAACTTAAATATAAACATTGTTGACATTTCTGCATCCATCCATAATGAGCAAGCAAAGTTACCTGTCAAAATAACTTCACTTTTTTTCTTTCATTTATGTACTTCAAACAACAAAGACAGAATAACAAACAAGAACAAATAATTCCTTGTAAATTACCAAGTGCATCTCTATAAGTTAGAATATCATGTAAAAGTGTGTATTTCTATAGTTCAATTCAAAGTGAAACTCATTTCACTGCAAGCATTCATTTATTTTATTACGTTGATTGTTGCTTACAGTTAACAAAAAACAAAATTCAGTAATATTACATAATCACTCATTCATTCATTCATTTTCTACCGCTTATTCCCGTTAGGGGTCGTGGGTGACTGGAGCCTATCCCAGTAACTTTGGGCCGCAGGCATGGTACACCCTGGACAGGGGCCAGCTTGTCGCAGGGCACTCATTCATTTGTTTCTGCTTATTCCTGTTAGGGGTCTTGGGTGACTAACTATCCCAGTAACTTTGGGCCTAAGATGAGGTACTCCCTGGACAGGGGCCAGTTAGTTGCAGGGTTGACACAGAGACACACACAGACAACCATTCACTCTCACATTCATTCACTAGGGGCAATTTAGAGTCACCAATTGATCTAACACATGCATGTCTTTGAATGGTGGGAGGAAGCCTGAGAATCAATCTCACAACCTCCTTGCTGGGAGACAAGAGCACTAACCACACTGCCACTTTGCCCCCCATTACATTATGACTACACTTAAAATAAATAAATGCCTAAATATGTATTTCACTTTTTGAATTGAACTACTCAAATCATTTCACTTTATAATATTGTAATTCACTGAGATTAGCACCTGTGTAAGTTAGTTAATCTCAAATTCTATAGATATCTTAGCCCCTAAAATGTCCAAGGTGACTATAAGAAGTACTGGGCTACAAACCAGCTCCTCCAGAAACAATACTGAATAGATGTTTGGCCGTCAGTAGAGACAGAAAGACAAACAGATATGGCCTGTGTAAACTCCTCTGCTCCGGCAGGAAGCTCTGTTCATTGGTCCGTCCAATTGGTGTGCTCTTCCATCCACTTTGGACACTGCTCAAGTTTAAGTCCACAGTCCTTCCTGCTTGGCCATAATCTCTGACACATAAACAAAAAAAACAAAAAAAAACTCCCGGTGGTTTCATCTCAAGTCCACCTCCTCAGCTTAGTACATTTTCTGTCGGCTGGGCAGCACAGCCTCCTTCAGGAACGAAAACACTAGGAGGATCCCAGACCTCTTACCCCGCTTGCCTTTAGTGAAGTAATTTGAAACCACATCATCTGAAATAAAGAGAACTAAGTATTAGTTAATGGATTTAAACTTATGATAGCACTTTATTTTAAGGTTCTGACCATTAACTTAAGTGTTAATTAACATGCTAGTTAGTGAATAGCGAATAAATGGTATTTATAAAGCATCTATTAATCCCTCAATCTGTGTGACCATATTCTACAACTAATTAGCAACTAACTAACATTTTCCCTTTAATAAACTCATAATTACTGCTCATTAGTTAGAAGTATGGAAGTTGTTGGACCTAGATTATGATCTTAATAAGATTTTTGTAGTATTATTATTATTAGTATTATTTTTGAGACTGCTAATTTAGTTGGCCTTTAAGCCAGATGTATTTTAAAATCCATTCCACCATTTAATTTAAAGCACGACCCACCATTTTGGAACCAGTGCACAGCGTCAAGCAATAGAGGTCTAAACTCACCACCTTGCTGCATTGTGGATGGAAGAACATTTTCCCCCGCTGATAGTGACACAAAGAAGGCAAAAGGAATCACCCACAGGCATATGGTGAAGTATGCCAGTACCTGTGTATGCCAACAATTGTTAAACATTGTAATTATATAAGGTCATAAGACTGAATTAGTCCAAAGGTTGTGCATAAATGTGATAAGAGATTAAGAGATTACCTCTGAGAATGGATAATACTCTTGTGCAAAATATTGGAAGGCCATATAATGGTTCACCACAACCAACACTGTAACAATAGTGGACACTGAAAAAACTGAACCAAGACAAAGATATCCTACCACCACTGACAGTAATTTCATCCTACAGACAAAAAACAAGTCATAGTGATCCTAAAACATATATTTATAATCTCTAATATGTATAAATTAAGATGATAACTTAAACATAAGCCTATACTTTTGTATAATTAAAAAACATAAAACATAAAACAATGAATCTCAAATAAACAAAAACATTTACCCAAAATTATAACAATAACAGAAACAGAAAAATAGGGCCAATAAAACTGCTAGCTAAAGTTAGGTCATAATTTATTAGACAACTTTTCAACAGTTCCAAGCATGTTTTTAGCTCATTAAAAGGCCAGAGGCTTATTTATGCTCACCACATGAGAGGATAAAGTTGGGGGAGCTTAGCAGGATGTAGGGGAAAGTCTGCAGCAGGCCGAAGTACACTAGGTTAGTGAAGAGGCCCACTCCAACCATCAATGCTGGGAAGCCTTCAAACAGATACAGACCTGCCAGCACGCCTGTGGAGAACTGAGAAGACCAACAAATTGAGATAACAGTACAAAAATGCAAACAAAATCAACACTAGTTTCTCTTCACTCACCAGTATCATGTACTTTATGATTCTACTTGTGGCAACTGTGTATTCTTCTATTAGTTCTGCCAAATAATACAGACCAGCAGCTGTGGAAGGAACAGAGTATTCAAAGTTAATGTATGTTTATGTCTATATGTTTATATCAGGCTGAACTGGTATAAACAGGTTCACAAACTGACAGTGCACTGACAGCCTGCAGCCACACCTGACAGATGTCTCTGACAGGTCACGTGGCCAGGTAGTAACTTGTCAACGTGTACAGCCTGAAAGTGACACGCAATGCTCTCTGTTTTTAAAACATCTTAAAGTTGCGCGAACCCTGCTTCTGAAGTTTTCAAATAATATACAAATGTTGTATTTGTGTACAATATATTTCTGGATAAACAAACGTTATTACCGCATTATGATGCTTGTTATTTATCCAGTAAAAGTTACAAACAAAAGATCGAAAGGCGATAGCTAAGTAAGGCACACCAGTAAATAAATTAACTACCCACCAGCTAATGCACCATCAGAAAAAATATTATTACAGCTATTTATGTGTAGTTTGAGCTCGTGATTGTTGAGGTTATATACAGTGTGATCATTCGTAACATAAACCCAGTTAGTTTTAGCACAATAACAAAACATGCCGTGTTCGCTTTTAGTGCTCTGCAAAGCTAACCATTTAGCTGCTAGCACTTTGTACGTTGCATAGCCACTACTGCTACAAATGTATGAGTTTTACTGCCCGGTGGTGTTTAATCCAGCGTAAATAAACGTGGCTTCAGACGTACTGAGCTTTATTTGCAGTCTGACGCTAGCATTGAGCTAGTGTAGCTTTGAAGTTAGCTAAGTTAATGCAGTCCTCCGGAGTTTTACTCACCTATCGCTAAAGTGACGAAAGATATCTGGATGACCAACGACAGCCAGCTCAGTAAATAAATAAACCACATCTTTATGCATACGAAACGACACACACAATCATAGAAATAATACAAAAAGTGAGGAGCTGGTGCTGTGCTGTAACAGTGGTCAAAGTGCCTCCCTGTTTTCAAGAGGGGAGCGTCTCGAGGAAATACTGCGGTGATTTTGTTACAGCGACCCCTCTGGCGGGAGGAGCACAGTCTCAGGCCATGTACAGAGTACAGACAGGCACCGGACAACACTGGCCAAGTTATACCGTGGTTAAAATATATTTAGACCTCTTTCCGGTTCTTTAATTTTATATGATTGTACGGAACACATAATACTCTATATACATTTTAAAAATACACAATTTATTAAAAAATACTTCTGTCATCTCATTCAAGTTCTGTTAAGTGTAAAGTGCAAACCAACAGTCACATCAAAGGTATATTTTAAATTGTATGTATATCTAATGATTTTTACTTAAGAATTTATAGTATCAGTGTATCTACAGATCAGAATTGAACAGACAAATTTTACATGTAACCTCTTCAATAAATTATTTGTAAACCCATTGTCTTCCAGTCCCGAACATAGCCATTCCCATCAGATAAAAAAAGTTAAATACTTTAACCCAATTCTCCCATAAAACAAACAATTTATACTTTTTAACTCAAGCAACATATGCACAATAGCTAATAGTGAATAGAGTCTTTCATCATTGTTTCATCTGGCCTCAATAAGCATAATATTCATCTGGTGATAAATATTAATGCACACAGGGCACAATCCAATACCTAAGCTCTCTTAACTGAATCCTCCATGTAAAAAATTTAAAAGCTGTCATATCAACTGTATTTCAAAATATTATCTTCTAACAGCTTTATCTCGATCTCATATTTAGAGAACACAAAATCATTTATTTTGCAATGTCCTTACTGGTTAGACACATTTGTAAAAAAAAAAGAATAAGGTCATCATAGTCTAAGAGATAGGAGAAAAAAATGTCTTTCTTAATTAACTTTAATGTACTTTGCGTAACCTGCAATAGTTTGAATGAAAAGAAAAACGTAATATTATTTGGATCCTTTGTAGTAACCCATTATCTGTACTTGTTATAGCCTTCAGTAAGCCATGTTGGTTTCAGACCTTGCTTCATGCCGTTTTCTTTGTACATCTCTGGCCTTTTTCTTCTTCTGCTGTTCATAAACACATAATTGAGATGCATAGAGGGCAAGGCAAACCATACTTTTATTTGAAAAGCTAACACCTCTGAGGTTAGAGAATGAAGACAATAAAAAATGCAAGAGTGAAAAGATAGATCTTATGGTTAAAGGGGCTAAATAAAGTAAATATATAATGCGAAACAGTGTGAAGAAGACTCTTAAATGGTGTCGGAGCCAGAGGTGGGAGCAGCTTCATCCCCATTCAAATGCTTTTAACAAAGACGGATATGGAGCAAGTGTGAAGGTACAGTGTGTGTCCATCCATGCATATAAGGTCCATGGAGGTGAGAAAACAAAAGGCGACCTAGTGCATCTAAACATACTTTTAGGAGAGACTTACAGATCACCTGAGTGTCCCGGGACAACACCTTTTGGGTCCAGATGGTGAGAGCTTTAATATGCTTAAATAAATAGCTGGAAAGAGGGATTGCTTCTGCTGGACTTTAAGAGAAAGGCAGACACCTCTGGAGAGAACGGACAAGCGTCAAGTCTAAGTGATTTTTAACAGCTCTGGCTATTTTTTTTTTTTCACCTGGCACAGATGCATACAGTGCTTTAACTTCCATTTAGCTCAGTGGAGACAGATGTAAGCATGGTTGAATAAGCCTCAGTTTCCTCTTTTTGACACTCTGAAGCTCACTTAAAAAAAAATGGTTGTTGCAATTGTTTGCTTTGGCTTTGAACCCAGTAATTACAGGTCTTTTGTTAACCTTTACCATAAACTGTGGCTGTTTCCGGTAATTATAGACACACTACACAAAGCACAGTGCATTCACGTATTGATTGTTTTCATAGTTAAGCATATAATGGGCTTCTTAAAGTGCAATTTATTCAACACAGAGATCACTTCAGTGCATTGTAGACAAAAGGTGATATTTTTTGCATTTATTGTGGAGGTTTTTCCAAGTTGATGGCCAGGGTTGACGCTCTGATCCGAGAGTCCCGCATGTCTCGGTTTTGTTTGAGTCTTCGCAGCACAGGGGCAGCTCCGCTCTCACCAGACCAGGGCAAATCTTGAGGTTTTACAGTATGATGTGGATCTAGGCAAAGCATAGAAATTAGACAACTGGCAAACCTGCTTGAAAACAGAGTATTACAATTTTTCTCAATTGCTTTGACACATTTTTTCCATTCAGAAATGTCATTTGCAAAACAGGTCACACAAAGAATCTAAACCGGATTTCAGGTTCTCAAAATAAAGGCTTTTCTTTGTAAAATGTTGTTCTGTGATCAAAACTCTTAAATTATCCGCCAAAAGCTATTTTTTTTTTTTTTTTTTTGCATTAAAATTATCAAACTGCAATCACATGTTTTTATGTGCACATTCACTTATTTGACACAGCAGCTCAGACTCTGAGTCCTGCTCTCAGTAACTGCAGCTCTCACTGATTTAGTGCTGCGTGCATTTAGGGTTCATACTTCACACAAATGAATGTAAAAGAGACTGTGGATATTTTTGCAACCAAAAACCTGACCATTTTCATATTGAAACAGGAAAAACACAGACAAAATATTTTTATATAGATAAAGAATGTGCATTTATAATGTGTACTGTACATTATTTTACACAAGTCTTTGGTTACTATAATGCGCTGTAAATCTGCAGCGGTGTATTCTTTATACTGTAGTATTTCTACTGTAAGAAATAACCATGACAGTACAGCATTTTGGCCAAAGTCCCTTTCCATGTGTGAACAGGACTATTGTATTGGCCAAACAAAGCAATTTCAGTGAAGCTGTGTCTCTGTATGAGAGCTGTGTGAAGAGTTTTGACAAAGAGTTTGAAAACTGTGTGAAATGATCAGAAATGTTCTAAATGATCTGCAAACAGAGAATCCCGTGGAAATATAGGTTTGAAGAAAAAGATTGAATGGAACCAGGTTTCAGTAAATGAGCTACAGCAATTGAGAAAAACTGTAATTGTTGTGGCATTACAAATGATGCAAAACGTAGTGGACATGAATGTAGCAAAAATGGCAGCATGATGTAATAAAAAAATTAAATTATCACCATCTCCAAGTACAACTTTTATAAAAGCATTTGAGCACTAAACCAGAGCCTCAAACAAGGCTAATTACTAACAAAATTAGTGTTTTTGTGTTAGACACGGCAAGTCCTTAGCCGAAACTTAACTTCAGTTTCAACCACTATTGCATTTAAGTAGGTAATTTTATGCAATTGGCTGACACATTATCAGACACTTCTTATAACATGGCAAAAGAGTTAAGCATATGGATGACAGAGATACATATGAATACAAGGTTATAATACAAGGTTTATTTTAACACTAGTATACATATGCACATGATGAGACACCAGATGCACTCATAATATACAGTTACATGATTTCATACCTTGAGACTGTGAAGATGCCAGTGGGTCAGGATTGTCCCCCATGGCTTTCCTCCTCCTCTGCAGCACTGACAGGAGCTCAGCCTCTCCCACATTTCTGCCCAGACCTCTTCTGGACGACCCTCTGCGATGATTCTTCAGTTTTATGTTGTTCTAGTCAAATAGATGAGATTAAGTTTATTGCACAAAGAAATCCATTAGATCTACTATGTTGAAAATTTTGCATTACCAGGACTCCCTTTAGCTCAAAAATGGCTGATTTTCTGTTTTCACTTCTCTGGTCCTAAAATGCATGACATTTATAAAGAAGAATGGGCTTTAGGATACATTGCAAAACAAAATGAGCCATATAGCCAAGCATTACTTACATTCCATGCACTATCGTCTTCCTATGCAATCATTAGAGGAAAAAAAAACATTTGTTACCTATGTCTATTTGAAAATCATGTCTGTTATAAATTTATATCGCGCCTTAACTGACTTGTGCTGGGGCAGTTGGTCTCAGGACGACTCCTTTTTTGATCCTTTCCATCATTTCATCCACTGCCTTTGATTTCATGTCTGCAAATGATCCATTCTCTAAATAAAAAAGATACAGTAACTTTAACGTTAAGAAACATAAATAATGCTAATAAGCTTTATTCAAATCAACTGTGATATACTGAAACTCACTCTTTCCATTGCTTTTCAAGGCTGCTTCTTTCCTTCTTTGCTTCAGAAGTTCAAGCGAACTATGAGCAGGAATCAAAAGTCAGGCAGGTGTTCCATGCTATTGTTACACCCTATATTTAAGCGTTTCAAACTAGCAATCACTTTAGATAACATTTTTATTAATGCAGCCACAAGAGGACTTTGTGCCAGTCCCAGGCATGGCTACATGGAGAGGGTTGGGAAAAGAAGGGCATCCAATGTAAAACCTATGCTAAATTATGTAGGGCGCATGATTTGCTGTTGTGAAATCAAAGAAACTATTATACAACAGTCATCCACTACAAACATGAAGTGAAAAACCTACATTTTGCTGTGATCAGGTAAGTCTCGTGTGAAATTTAAATGACTCGTACAGCAATTCCTCTGGTGGAAGAGGAAGTGTTGGCTTGTACCGACACGCACTTGACTACAGGCGCAGCAGGTGGAGGTGGCGGGGGAGGGGGAGGAGGTGGTGGCGGAGGGACCGCAGCAGCAGGTTTCTCTTCCTCTGGTTCATCTGTGCTCTCTGTCATCAACTTCTGTGAATCTTGTAACTGTTTTACTGCAACAAATGGAAAAGTGTTAATTAAACCACTACTACAAGTTATTACTATTACAAGTTATTACTATTACTAAGTTACTATTATTACTAAAGCTGAATGAATGAAAAGTCGAGAGGAGGAATTAGTTGGTATACTGTTAAATAAAAAAGTGAAGAAATTGCCTCAAATTCAAGAAACAGCACTAAATTGTGATAATAAACAGAGTTGCATGTTATGGTCTCAAGTCAAAATCACAATTACGTTTTCTACCATGAATACTTGTAGTTTTTACTCAGTTTTGTACTGTAAATACTCAATTACAAATATTTAATACTCCCACATTCATTCACTCTAGGCAATTTAGATAAAGTAGTTATTTTATCTTATCAATCTATTCTAATCCTTTCTTGGACCAATATTTTTAAGAGGTGAATTTCACTATTTTTGCTAATACCAGTAATAATCAGCTCAAAAAGGATTTAGATGGTGCATTACTCTGTGCACTCTTCTCTTAAAAATGAATTTGGTAAATCTTTGATCAGCTACCTTCTTGTTGTAGCTTGGTGACATTACTGCTGGCCTCAGTCAGTTGCATTTCCAAGGCTTTCTTCTCATCTGCACATGTTTTTAGCTGCTCTTTCACACTCTGCAGTTCACATTTGAGGGTCATATCCGCTGTGTAATTCAGACTCTGGTTTCCCTGTGTAAATAAAAAAAAAAGAAAAGAAAACATTGTATTTTGTAACATGCCAGTGGGAAGAAAAAGCAAAATTATGTTTATTTCCCTCAAAATCAGCAGTCTGATTGTAAGAACAAATTGACAAAATGACAATTTTATTTTGACCTACTTTTTACTCTACTATTGCAATTGTGCATATTTTAACATTGGTTTCAACATTTTGAGCAATTAAACAACAATTTTAGGCTAATCCAAAGCCCAGATACAAGGAAAAGGTTGAGGTAGGAAGGGCTTCTGGCATAAACACTTGCACACTAGGAGACAGACGATTTACTGTGGCCATCCCAGAAGAGAGATGTTGGAAAAAAAAGAACATAACTAAAACTATATTCAACCTCACAATGACCCGCTTTGTGCCCCTGACCCACCAGTTGAGAATCACTGCCCTAGATGCATACCTGATTCTGGTAGTAGTGCTGTATGTCACACAATGCACTGCTGATCTGAGATATCTGCTCCAAAGCTTGCTGTAGCTGGACAGTGGCTTCAGGGCTTGGTGCAGGGATAACATTTTGTTGCTGGGCTCCCAACATCTGAAACAAAAAATAAAAAGTGTTCAATTTAAGAAAAAATAAATAAATTTGAACAAAGCCTTTATGATTATCTTGAAAATAGCAGTGAAACACATGAATGGTACAATTAGAGGCAGATAAAGTGGATCTAAATGGCTACATGTTCATTTGCAGACCCCAGGAGGTTGTCACAATGTAGACGCAGCCCTTTCAAAGCAAAGTTTGGGGGAACAATGCCTTGGACTCATTCACTATCTCCAGCAAAGAAAGGCAACAATGCAAACGGCATATTTTAGCTGGTAGACAAATGGTCATGTTTTGCTAAAATCCAAATGGGAGTTTGTATGGTGTGACACATTGAACATAAGCAGACAGGAATAATTGTGCTTTACAGAAAATAAATTAGCAGCCTTTTTCCACTGGGGTCGCTTTTATTGAAGACAAACTGGTACCTGATTTATAAAAGGCCTTTTCTATTAATAATGAGGAAAAAGAAATTGTATAAATGAACATTACGGACCATTGTGCTTAGCGTCGCTTTGCAAAAATTATCTTCACGAGTTGTTTTGACCACACATGCCTGCTAAGTGGTGGCTCTGTTTTATGCAGCTGAAAAGCCATTAAAAAATGAGACAGAAAAGGTCTATTTAGACACAGTGGTTTCTTCTATCATCAGTAATAAAGGCTATTGACACATTGGTCAGATTTTCCAAAACATGCTACCATTCAATATCACCAGTCTCAGGCCGTTTGTATGTCACATGACCCGCATAAAGTCAATACCAATGTGACCTAATTATTATCAAGATTTATGAACAAGGGAAGGACAGAAAAATGAAATTAGTAAAAGAAAGGAAGAGTTTGTACAAAACGTTTTGTCATTTTACTTCTATTTGCAGATGGCTCTTCTGTTAAATATTATGATATTAGTTTTTTATGAGCCACATCTTTAGAGTAGGTCCAAATATCTAAAATATTTCCAAACTGGAAGTACTCAGAGACCACAGCTCCCTGCCAAGACCATTAGTAAGTAATTATCATTAGTAAGAAAAAATAATTGTAGAAGTAAAGTAGTAATTGTTCTAAGTTAATTGATTAATCAATTAATCAGCATTTATGGCCATAATCGATTGAGAGAAATAGTAACAATTACTCGTTATGCTGTACAGTAGAGTAAAGGTACAGTACCACAGGAGAGTTGGGGCAAATTAAACATAAAATTAAGCAACTTTTTCCTAAAATATACAAGCCTATAACTTGTCTTTAGTTAAAAAATAAAGCAACAACTTGATTATGGTTTATAACTTTGAGCTGTTTTTATACAGCGTAATGATAGGTGATGTCAAGTCGGTGGTTAATGGTTATTCAATAATCATTTGTTAAGACTACCAATTAATCGATTTAAGAAAATTAAATGTGCATCCCAAAGTAAAGTGAAGAGTTGTGTAGTTATAACACTAAATGGGCCGTGTCTCACATGAGTACAGAATCCTGGATTCAGACAGCGTTCATGATCCATATTAAAGTAAATTTCTTCTTTTGTCGACAACTGACCTTTTTCCCAAAATTTCATCAAATTCTGACCACACCTTTTTGAGTTATCTTGCAGACAGACTAACAAGCAAACAAAAGCCGACAAAAACATAACCCCCTTGGCAATAGCAATTACAATAGCAACGGTCTGCATTTTACTTTTTATAGTGTATATGAGCAGTAAGATGGAGGCTGAAGCCATGGTTTCACTGTGGTAAATTCAGGTCATTTGGAAAGGGTCAACTCTGGAGCCGATTGTGTTACGTTTTTGAGAATAATAATTTGAAAACAGGAAGTGAGTATGACTGACTTTCATTTCTGCCTTCGCACAAAGTTAAGGAGCAGGGTTTTGGGCTAGGTCTCTTTCGTTAGTGACAAATTACACTGTTACTTCCCTTTGCCCCGGTCTTACGCTTACCATTTTCTCACACCAATTAGCAAAATTATTTTATACATAGAAACACATAGAAGAGCGTGGACACACAACTACACAAAGCCACAAAGACATGCAGAAAAAAAAAGGTTCAAATTGCTTCCTGTTTGGGGGCCCTGCGTCATTATACCACCATGCATCAGAGAGGAGAGGTGTGAATAGTTGGTGTTGTGAAAACACATGAAAACAGACAAATAGTAGTGCATACAAGAGGCATTCAAGCGCAGGGGGGTCTTTTACCATGAATTCAGAGTAAAAGGAGCTGAATTGTATGAACAGTTGGGGGTCCTTTTCACAGGTAAGGACCCCTGCGAGGCGGCCCATTGTGCGCCTGTCCGGTAAATGGAGGACGCCGCGCACAAAGGCGACAATTGCTATATGCTCGGCGAAAACATAAAGGTGTCAGGCAAAGACAGGTTGTGCTTAAAGACCACTATTCTCCTTCGGCGGCAGAGATGACCGCTAATTATGGCGCGGGGAGGGGCCAAACGGGGATAGGAGACAGTTTTTTTTGAAAGAAAAGCCTTCATTATGGGAGCAGCTGGGGCAGGAACAACACTGGACTGTGCTGTGTGTGTGTGTTTGAGTATGTACGTGAATTGGTGTTGTCATTGCTTTTGTCTTATGTGTGTGAATGGCCCGAGCGCACACAGCCGGGGGAGTTTGACCGACGTGTCATCGGCGTGAAAACAGAGGAATGGACACCCCTTCTCCTGTCCCGCCGCATAAAGCACTCGCTGACAGAGGGAACGTAGTGCAGCCCCCCTCCCTCTTATCTATAAGGCCGCCCCAGACGCCTGAAGGTCAGAGCTAACACCCCCGTCCTGTACCGTGGCACGACCTGTCACCCTCTCTGTAGGTGTGAATGTTTTGGGTGCGTTTGTGGGATAACACCTGGACGGCCCAGACTTCGGCGTGCTGCCTCAGGCCCTGCTCCAGCTCCAGCCGCTGAGACATCTCTGTGAACTCCTCCGTGACAAGTTCGGACACTGCACGACACAGAGCGTACCATTTACTGTCAGGACAGTTTAAAGTAAAAGTATGTTTTTTTTTTCTTGTATTTGAGGAATTGTTTTTTGTGTCATAAACACCTTAATATGTCGTCTAGACTTTATTATAAAGGTCCCACTGGTTGATCTACACCCCTTATCAAAATTGAAGACACAGAAAAAGTGTCTATTTCAGTGCTATCTATCTTTGTTTACAGTGAAATATCCAAAAAAAGAATAGTACGTGGAGAAATAGTGAAATCCAGATTAATATTGCCAAGTCATGGTGTTAATAAAAACAATGTAATGATAAACTCAGAGCTGGATGTTTAAGGTAAGCTCTAAACTTAAATTTCACATTATGTTGTAGTATTTTGAAGTGACAAATTGGTCAGGGTTAGGGTTAGTTTAAAAAAATGGAAATGTAGCTAACAATGTTTAAATGAAAACCTAATGATATATGGGTAAAATATGAATTTGATTTCAGGCATTTGATTTAGGTCTGGTCCACAGAAAAAAAAAATCAGTTGTAACCACTTTTTTTATTATATTATTTATACAACAACTTGCAAATGCAGAGTTTAAACACCTCTTAACTGTATTGTTTGTACGTCAGTGTTGTTTCGGCCAAACATTGATGCACAAAGTGCCTTTGGGAACTTACTCTAGAGAGAGACATGTTGAACATGTTTAGTGTCTACAGTATCTTAACTCTCTAATAATATTTTTAAACATCATACTTAAAAAGCAGCTCTAAATGTGGTTTTAGTGGCTATTTTGGTGGCTAGTTATGTTCATGCATCCTTCATATGACTACAGTGAAAAGGTGGTTTGCATGACCTGCTGACAACCAACGTGCAATTTTGGTTTACCTCACAAATACAAAAAGGTTCCATACAATGAATGTTGATTTAATGAACAAATCATGTGCAGCTCTGTGTAACTCACCACGCTTGATCTTATGCATGGTTTTGCTCTGCTTGTTCATTCTCCTGAGTATGCCCTCTTTTTCCTCCACCTCTATGGTGAGCTGAATACAGAAACCCATTACAAAAGACATCAATATCTTCAACATACAGTTATTATGTATTGTTTGCGCTGTAGTACCTGCTCTCTGAGTTGGGCTTGCTCTTTGGTCAAAAGCTCCACTTGGTTTTCCAGCTGTAGTTTTTCAGACAGGAGTCCATCTACTGAGGCCTGCAGCTCTACAAATTCACAATAAGAATTATCTAAACATTTTGGAAAATATGGAATCAAATAAGTACATTTAAAAGAGCTTGTAAAAAACATATGTACTATTTAATCAGTATAAAACACAATGCCAGGCTTAGAAAATTTTATATTTTAATTTCAATTAACTCAATTCAATTAACTGTACAATGTTACAGCTTCCATACATCCTGCTGTGTTACCATTTCACACAGACCAAAAGTAAAAATACTCAAATGTGGTCTTTGAAACATCTTGAAACTATTTCATTTTTCAAATCATGTTCATACAGAAACTGAAATCATCAGACCTAAGCCACATGAGGCATTTTTCTGGCTCTTCCTGTTTTTGTCCCTGAATGACTCTGCTGCATACACTGTTAAACTCAGGAGTAGCATTATAACCTAATTCTTGTCTAATCTATGCAAATACATGTTCTGGGCTCCGTCAAAGGTGTTTAGGAGGCAGAACAGATTAGGAAAGACATTCAACCAACATATATGCTAAATAAACTGCCTCTGGACTGACGCAATTTGAAAAACATTCAGCCAATCAGAGAAACAAAGCAATTTGTTAAGCCCGCCCCATTTTAGGTAAACAGTTCTGATTGGTTTAGAATTTATTTAGAAAGAAAAAGAATGGAAGATGGCTGTTCCTGTTTTTGTCCCTAAGTCAGGGCTTCTTTGTTTATTCTTCGCACATCTATACAACAGGTCCTGATTTTTTACGGGGCAGAACAAATGGAAAAAGATAAGACTCTGAATGTTAATGGATAGACACACACTAAGGGGGTATCCTATGCTTTTTTCAGGCTTTTTGAAAGAGTTTTGGACATCTTTGCGTTAGTATTTCACATTTTATAACTTAAAATAATGAATATGTAAGGAAAATGACTTTTAGGAAGCTACTTTACTTTACTTTTACTTTAGAGGAGTGGTTCCCAACCTTTTTGGTTTTATGTACCCCCATGACCTGACTTAGTCCTAATTTGGACCAGATTTAGTCTTAGTTTAGTCCTGGTTTGACCTGGTTTAGACTTGGTTTAGACTGAGTTTAGTCCTGGTTTAGACCCAACTTAGTCTCAGTTTAGGCTTAGCTTAGTCTTGGTTTGACCTGGTTTAGACTTAGTTTAGACCTAGTTTAGTTCTGGTTAATTCCTGGTTTATTTATAGTTTAGGCATACATTTTTTTTCCTGATTGAGTTCTGGTTTAAGACCCGGTTTAATCCTGGTTTAGTGCCTGTTTTGTCCCTCTTTAGTGTCCCTCTTTAGTGTAAAGGTACTATAAATGTTCATGTCACTTCATGTACCCCCTGCAATGTGTTTGCATTCCCCTAGGGGTTCCCGTACCCCTGGCTGGGAAACACTGCTTCAGAAAAAGCTTGGATTAGGTGTCTGTCACCTCTGCTGGCAACGGCGGTGACCGGACAGAGCATAAAATGGCTATTTAGCACCTGTGATGTTGGCCTGGCTCTGCAGCAGTAAACTGTCCACTCCCGCAGCAGCATCGCACACGTCGCCGCCGGTAACCTCCTCAGACTCGGGGCCAAAGGTCACACCGGCCAGGTCCTGGGACAGGTCCTCGGGCAGCTCTGGGATCAACGGCAGCAGCAGCTGGCTCCGCCTCCTCAGGGCCGTGTTCTCTCTGGTTACCTAGGCAACACAGAGGATTCTACGGTGAGCGGATGAGACAGAGGAGAGGGGCGAACTTACAGCAGACACAGGACAAAGGACAGGCTTCACATGTTTTATTCATACAATTTATCACACAAGTATCTAGACCTGTTGTTGGTTTTTGATTTTTGATGTTGTAGGTTTAATAAATTATGTGCAATGTCATTGTTGCTTTTGGCTTTTCCCTTCTGGGGTAGCCACAGCTAATCTTCTGCCTCTTAGTGTGCAGTGATTTCCACATTTATTTTACCCTTTCCAGTTATCCAGGTTTAGGACTATGGCTAGGTACTGTTCAGATTTTTTTGATACCTGGTTTTCAATACCAGTACCTAAGCGATACTTTTTTTGATACCTATGGTTTGCCAATTCATCTTCTACAATCATAAAACACAAAAATATTGAATGAAAAACCAATTTTTGCAGCAGAATTCTTAGCTGTAAGTTAAAAGCAGTATTTGTATGATTTATTCTGAGTTATTTATTTGAATCATACTTGCAAAGGAATATTAAAGGTCCCACTAGGTATTGAAACTTGGTATCAAATAAAACATTTTTTTTCCAATACTGGTAGTATTGTAACTTTTCTTTTGATACCACAAAGGTATTGTTTAATGGTACCCAGCCCTACTTCGAACTGGCAAAAACACTCAGTTGTGACCCCCGTGGCTGGAATACCATATACTTTCAGGCAAATTCTAGTTAATGATCAAAATATAAGTTGCCAAATACATCCCAGCTAGGAAAAACTTAGAAAGATTTAGACTAGATATAGATTATAATTGTGATTTTTGTCAATCTGAACATGAAACAATTTCTCACCTATTTTACCACTGTACCTATAGTAAGGATCTCTGGAAATACATGCAGCAGTTTATCCACATCAAAACGGGATATGTGATCGGCCTCCAGGAG
This sequence comes from Bostrychus sinensis, assembly GCA_020698575.1. NCBI lineage: Eukaryota > Metazoa > Chordata > Actinopteri > Gobiiformes > Eleotridae > Bostrychus > Bostrychus sinensis. Next base: position 17,911,808 of record CM036252.1, read on the forward strand.
GGTGATGTTCTCTTTTATTTTGAAAACCCCACCATTCCCAAAGACCTTTCCCTTTTGATACAAACCCTTATAATGCTGGCCAAATACCATATACACAAAACCAAGTGGTCACAAGATAAACCAAATAGACATCATTATAAAAACGAAATGAATCAATATTTCTGTACAATAACAACTCTAATTAATCCAAAAGAGGTTAAAATATACCACATATATAAAAAATATCTGAAGTCCAATACTTAACGTGTGTATGACAGGCTTTTATAATTTTTGGATTATGACTTTATTACTTTACTATGACTGTTGTAATTTATTATTGCCATTTCTTTTTTTTCCCCCTCTCTCTCTTTTTTTTTTTTTTTTCTTTGTTGTCGTTGTTTATTTTGGTTTGACATTTGTATTGCTTTAAAGAAAAAAAGAAAAAAACTTCAACCCTAAGAAAAGAAAAGATGACATGCCTTCACAGCCAGAGCCTCAGCAGACTCCCTGCACGAGCGCTCGATCTGAAACTGAATCTCCAACATGTTAATTTCCTTCAGGAGCTGGTTGGACACTGGTGAAATAAAGATATGGAGGTCAGACTTCGCATTTAATTCAACATTATAGGAATCATCAGGCATCAAGCACAAGTGACCAGATTATTGCACACTATTCTTACCTCCCTCCAATTCGTTCAGCTTCTGATTGGCCTCATCTCGTTGCTTTTCCAGGATCTCACACTAATCACACAAGCAAACATTAAAATCAAATAAAATAAAAATAAACATCCTTATTCAGAATTAAAATTGCCTTTATTCACTGTTAATGTAATCAAGTGACTCTGGGATCAAGATGTTTTTATGACATTAAATTCATCTTGTTTTGATTCATCTGTCATCTGTGTAGTAGTCCTGAGCAGCACAGTCTTCCCTGATTGTCACTAATGCATATAAAAGTCGGTGTAATCAAGTCGTCATACTCTTCCTGACAGACAGAGCGAGCGGTACCTGGATCTCTCCCTCATCTCCAGAGCAGCTCTCGCCATCAGACTCTGTGAAGAAAAAAGAAATAAATCATAATAATTCCATCTACACACCACAAATTGATCGAAAACTGACAGAAAATGCAGGCACGCTGAATAGGAGCCAATAGAAGCAAAGGAAGAAGCTACAGTATAGTCTTAAAAACATGGCAGTAAAATATGTCCTTGGATGAGCATTAGTGCTAAATTTCAGCCCTAGACCAATAGAGAACATGTAAGGGTTAGATAAAGAGACAGAAAGATCCATATGATGTGTGCAAAGCTGAGCTAAAATCGGGGAGGTATATGATTTATCTATGGCTCTGGTTCTCATCACAGAAATTTTAACTTGACAATATAATTTAAAGCAAATATTTAAAAGCTATTACACTGTACTAAGGGCAATCAATAAGCCACATAAAAACTGAAAACCTAAATAAAAATGACCAAGGTGCTGCAAAAACGGACCAGGAAGTTGGGTCACAAATCTTTTGGTCTCCTGTAAAAAAGTTTGGGAAACACTGGTCAAGGAAATTCCCAGGTGTCACGGTTTGTGGATGTAAAGACAATATAGAGCAACTGTTTCAGCTTTACGTCTTCTATTAAGAAATGTATTTTGGTCAAAGCAATAGCCAGTTACAACAACAGAGTTTTGATATGTTCATATGTTTATTATTTGATAGGAATATTGCTTTGAAATGTTGTGAAAGTGAAATGCCAAACTACATAAATACTGTTTACTAAAAAGTAATATTTTTATAACAGTGTAAAGTTATTTGTATTTTTATGTGTTATGCATTTAATATGCCAATTTCCGGCTCTTCCTCACAGTTCACAGTAAATAACTTTAAAATATAAAACACACCTAGACAACTTTTATGACGACTCAGTAATCTCACTCAGCATTTCCATTTGTCTTACGTCTTGTCTTACCTGAAGTTGAATAATCTTCTTCCTCCTGGATCCACATGCTGATCGTTTATTCTCTGATCTCTCTGAAAAAGCAATATTAAGCTAATCCAGCACTAAACACAAACTTGTGTAGAATGTTTATAGCTCTCCACTCGTTCTGAAGGGAGGAAGTAGGGATCAGTGCTCGAACCCTCCCCCGGTCACAACTTTTAAAAGAGGAACTTTTTTCCTTTGTTTTGCGAACAAAGTGGATTTATAGTCACGAGATAGTTTACAGTGGTAAAACAAATACTACAAACATGTACTCTACTGTTACTAGTAATATTACTCAAGTACAAGTAAAAGTGCTCAAGAAAATTATTACTAGAGTAAAGGTATTTCAACTGCACACCAAGACCTACTACTACAACTGCTACTCTTACTACTCTTACTGCAACTACTAGTACTATTACTACCACTTGTGCTACTACTGTCACCCCTTTTATTTTCACTGGTAAAACATACTTACAAAATACTTGTAGATATTTTGTAGAAGTGATATTTTTCCTAAATTACTAAGTACTTTCCCTAATTGATACTGTGCAGAGCAAAGTAACTTATTATTACCACAGAAGTCAGTTGCCTGTGCAGGTAAACTTTAAAAGGTATACTGTATTTTTATGTTTCAAATAAATAGTATTTTCCTGTTTCTGTTGGTGTAAAAAGATAAACCAGATCTTCTCTCAGTGAATGTGGTCTCCTGGGTACACTACTGTCTTTGTGCTGCAAGATCAATGTCACTCAAAAAGGGAAGGCCAAGTCAGAGGAGCTTTCAGTGCACTGTTAGCATCTGTGCTCAGAGTTCACGACCCCTGAAACATCGCAGCTGCCAGGGGAACTAAATTGTGGGTGATAAGATGCTGCTGCTGCTGAGGACGACAACGCACATCCCAATGTTTAATAATTCACAAACTCAAATTTATCATCTCTCACTGCTGATTTATTTATTCACCTGCCTCCCAGGGGTTTCCTAAGATCACACCAAGGAAGATATTATTGTTATTTCAAGGCCAAGGGGGCTATATTATGCAAAATTTACTTTTCTGCGCACTATACCATGTTTTGAGGTTTCCTCATCAAAAACATACCTGGAGTTGTGTTTTGTTTCATTCACGCTTGTTTAAGTAGCCCTCTATTCTCTGGCACTGCCGTTTTGATCCCTCAAAACAAGCTCCCACCCACTCCAGGAAGCACTGACCAATCAACAAGGCCTCTACATCTAGGCTGCTTTCATTCTTTTATCCAAATAAACGGTGTAAAGCTCTGTTTCCACTGATTCCTCATGGCTATTTTTTTATTTTGTAGTAAAATGGCATCATACAAAAAGTTTAAGAAAGCAAAGTTCCTTTTATTCTTTAAATTATGTTCAAAAGACCACAAGGGTCTGCCCTCTGCTGCTCTCTTTGCCTGTTTCTTTATGGCACCAGAAGAGTACTTATTAAAAACATTCTCTTTTAGTCAGATAATGACCAAGGTTGGTTTAAAAATATGAATAAAAGCCATATAGCCTCTTTAAATAAGATTATACTAACCAATGGCTAAATGATTTAACAGCCAGTATCATTTGCTAAATTCACTTATGAAAGTAGGATTTGTGGTGAACGATGGATTAAATTTGAGCATACAATGGCAAAATATTATGGTCCACTACATTTCTGTAACCACTTATCCAAAATAAAATAAACAACTTTAGAAAACTTTAGAAAAAGAGGTCTATAATGTTAGCAGTACTATATTTTTGAATTTTTACCATATCTTCTTTTGAACCCAGTCATATATGTTTTTGCAATAGCAAATAAATTTACTTCTTTCGATATCCGTTATTATGAACCCCGAATTCAAAAAAGTTGAAACTCTGTATAAAAGGGAAATAAAACCAAATGTAGTGGTTCAGGAATTACATGTTTTCTTGAGTTTTCAACAAGCATTTTGCCAAGCCAAAATGTTAAGCGATGGCCTTGAAAAGTTTTTAAATTCCCATAGATACAAGTTGTCATGTTCCTCCACACAAATACATGTACGAACAGTCATCTCACTGAAAAACGTGGGTTGCAATAGTGCTGTACTGAAAAGAGCTCATTCACCTTCAGTGTAAACATGGCCATTGGTTGTATCTCTTATAAAGACCATGTTATGGTTTGTGGCGTCGCGTCCTTGTAGTTAATGAGTGTTTTTTCTCTCTCTGTGTTGCCGCTGCTCTCTTTCTGCCACCACCTGAGATCCACCGCCTCCTCCGGCCTGCTGTCGCCATGACCTTTACTAACGAATCTGCAACATGTTAATAAAGGTGAAATTGTCACTTAACATCAGTCGTTGTCTAGTGGGCGACATTGTCAAAAACCTCATTATTAAGGCTCGGGTCTTCTGCCTAAATAGACACCGATTAGCAAAGCAAGCAGGGTTATTATAGAGGCTTTTGTTTTTCAGACAGTTTTCCACCTTTCATACACAAAATGGATAATAATTAAATTTTATGGTCACTTTAAAAGCACATTATGAATTCATCTGAGTGAAAGATTATTATTAAAATCCACTGCAGATCATTTTTAAGCAATACAACAATAAAACATGAAGTATATTCCTTGTCATAGCCAATCTTTGGTTTAGCATTACAGGCATAGTACTTACAATGCAATTAGGTTTCATTTAATCTAAACTGACTTGAATAATTATTATGGAGAAAATGGAATAATGATTTTAAAAGCTAATCCTACATTTTTCAAAAGGCCCATCAGCCTTCTTTCAAAGACTTTAATGACTTTAGTGGTATATCTTTACAATGGTTTAGGCTCACTTAGCAAAAAGATAAAATAATAGAGAATGTAGAACGATTTAGTTTGTATAGTTGATTTCCTTGTAAATGTGGAGCCTAAACCAGGTTGAAACCAGGACTAAGCCAGGTCTAAACCAGGACTAAACCTGAATGAATCAGGGGCTAAAACAGAAATAAATCAGGTCTAAACCAGGACTTATCTAGGTCAAAACCAAGACTATTGCGAGACTAGACCAGGTTTAATACAGGTCTAGGCGAGGACTAAAGCAGGTCTAAACCAGAAAGGACTATAAAGGGTCTAAACCAGAATGGATTCAATGCTAAATTATGAATAAAACTGTCTCTAATTCAAGACTTTAATTGTATAAGACTTCTGAATAGCACCAGAGGAAGTTCATGTACCATCTGTGTTACCTGCACCACAGTGAGAACCACTGATACAGAGGATTTGTATGTTCAGTGTAGGCATGAGGTATTTATTTTGTATAATTGTAAATGTCCTTCTAAATGTTTGCATGCAAGTCTATTTAATTTAATGAATGCTTGTTGTCATGGTGAATACATGTAGAGAGTCAATTAAAATTCATAAAAGATACATTTTAATGTAGGGCAGTCAGTGGAGTAAACATGCATCTTCAAAATAAACGTTTTGATTTCTTATTCATTCAAAACTAAAGGACTTGAACTGAATAACCTCACTTACACATTCATCACAAGTAACCACTTAGAATTCAAGCAGTTACCGTATGTATACAGCATTTGATATGAATCGAGATCTATAATGTCAATAAAACGTAAATATAACAACCTTGTTTTACTAAATGTGAAACAAACTTATTATTGCGCGTGTTCAAACTATACACAGCTTTTAATGTACACATTCAAAGATTTTAATTACAAATCAACTCATAGTCTATACATTCATGGACTACACACTGTAATAAGTGGGCCACATTATTTATTTACATGTTTTAACCTGCATTAACATTTTATCTCAAGTTCTTAGTTAATTTCAGGTTTCTGAAATAACATGTTAATGATATAGAAAGGTTATGTGTGGTCATGGCTCTGGGTCCTCCATAAATAACACGTATAGCACTTATATGGATAGTCTCCCATTCTCCAAGTGCTTAAGAGAATAAAGTGCCAATAATGTTAGTGACATTTTAAAAACGGAACTTCCGCTATGCTGTACTGTGCTCGGTTTAGGTAAATATACATTAGTACTTTATGTTAAAAGGCGAAAAGTTGTTGTCAGAAGTGGGATTCGAACCCACGCCTCCAGGGGAGACTGCGACCTGAACGCAGCGCCTTAGACCGCTCGGCCATCCTGACGTAAGAACGTAACAAGTCACGTGGCTTTTTAAGCGCGCTGGAAAAAAAAGCGCCGTATTTTGGAATTAGAGATGATTAAATATACGTTTTAATGCAAACGATAGTGTTCATCGTGGCCTTAACCAAAAATATCTATCCTGTTTTGAGTATATTTCTAGATTTACCTGCTGTTGTGAAACACGTGGAAGTCAGGCTGCACGGTGCACGCCATCAGTTTTTTTCCTTTGACTTTTGGGGTTCGGCAAAGTTGTCGAAACACGTTTTAAAATTGTAAGAAAAATGGTTTAAACTATCAAACTATTGCATCTTTTTTGTTTTAGACTGACCAGGAAATATTAACCTTCGAAAAGCAAATACGCTGATGGATGATGCGGCCATGACGCGAGGAGCGGCCAGGTGGAAAAAAAGCTAAGCTAGGATAGCAGGCTAATGAAAAAAAGTACGGATGTCCGCTTTAGCCAAATTAATAAAGAGTAAAAGCTAAACATGGCGTCAAACTCTCCTAAACAAATTCCGATGCATTTTTTTAATATATTTATTATGTCATATAGAGGCTTGCTAATTGATGTAGTTGCGCATAGGCCTACTGTATAATTAACAGCAACCTGGGCCTAAATACGCCAAACCCTAATACTGAAAAGCGCGTTTGCGGAAGTAAAAAAAAAAAAAAAAAAAGAATTTCGGTTGGGGAAAATAAAAGAGATTTTAAAGCGACACGGGACCTTTGATAATAATAGTATGAATGTTTTGGCTCATAATTTAGGATTAATATACGGCAGAAGTGCATATATATAAACCTCTATGGAAACAGACTAACTAATGATAAAACACAGCCCAGTTTATCTTTAGTCTCTCACCTCATTTACATTTTGATTGGGAACAAAATGCCTCTCAGCCTGAACGTCCTGGCCTTGGCAACAGTTTTCCATCAGCAGTGATTTAAAGGAGCTCAAAGCCTGATTTATGAAGTAAGTGGACTGATGCTTTGGATCATTGGGATCTGACACAGCTGATCTCATGTGATCTTGAGCTCATTGCACAAAGAATGCTGAATGAATGCTGCACCTTTTAATGTAAATTTGATCACAGTGTAAAAATCTCATAACATCACATTTATGTAACAGATTCAAATATGAGTAAGTTTCTGGTTATGGGAGATGGATACTGGAGCCAAATGCTGTTAAAATGAGGTTAAAAAACTGACGTGCATAGACTTAAAGAAGGCCCACTTAACAATAATGTTAAAATAACTAGGCCTGTCCAACAGAATAATATCTAATAAACATTTAGAAATATAGTGAGTTGAAAAATTAGTAGAGAGTTGGCTTCTTGAAATCTCCCAAACAAGATAGATCTATAAAATACAAAGTAAATTTAGCCTAACTGTAGTTTTGTGAGCTCATTCTTTTATACATAAATCTATATACTATAAATTTAACTTTTTGGCACATTATGTTTCAGCCATCCATCTCTACTGCTTATCCAGAGATGCCCAGACATCCCTCTCTTCAGACACTTCCAGCGTTCCCAGGCCAGCCCAGAGACATAGTCCTTCTGGCGTGTCCTAATTCTTCTCCTAAGGCCTCCTCTCAGTGGGACGTCCCTGGAGCATCACCCCAGGAGGGCGTCCAGGAGGCATCCGAAACAAATACCCGAGTCTATGAGATGAGTATGTTTTTTTTTTTGTTTTTTTTTGTTTTTTTGTCCACTAGTTAAAAACTCATTATGCACATACTTTTTTATTATCAGAAGAAAAATTCACAGTAAAACATTTTAACATTGTAACAGACAATCTAAAAACAATCTGTCTTGCCCCATCTGTGGAGCCTGAGCCAGACTTTGGAAACCTCTGCCCTAGACTTGGTTACAACACTCACCTGCCTTCTGCCCGGCTCTAATGGTCCTGATTGGATTATGGGGTCTTAACTGCTCCACAGCTGCGGCAGAGAGAGATGCTAACCTGTTAGGGTCAATGTGAGGTCAACAAGAGGTCGCCCGGGTCATGCCCTCGCCATAAGACCTGGCCCCGGAGTTCAAGTGGCAGGGACTGAACAACAGACTTAAACAGAGAAGTGATGGGATTACATGGAGGATTTTTAGTCCTAGTGGTGGTAAACACAGTGAGGTTGCACAATGTTAGAAAACCATGCATTAACTATGTGGGATAGTAAGATATGGTTGTGGTGATATTTGGATAACCTTTATAAGGATTTATTTATCATATACTGTTGTAAAAGTTCAAGTGCTTTTTGAGTTATACGGCTCTGGACTCACTGGTCTGAACTAGAACTAAACCAGGTGTTAAGTAGCACTAAACTAAGTCTAAATAGAGACTAAATTAGGGGTAAATTAGGACTGTATATACCATCTATAAACCAGGAGTAAGCCAAGAGTAAACCTGGACTAGATCAGTACTAAACCAAGACTTAACTAGGTCTAAAGCAGGACTATATACCATGTCTAAACCAAGAGAAAACCTGAGCTAGATCAAGACTGGATGAGCACTAAACCACAAGTGAAGCAGGACTAAACCAGGACCAAACCAGGGCTACACCAGAACTAACCCAGGACCAAAACAGGGCTAAACCAGGACCAAACCAGGGCTACACCAGAACTAACCCAGGACCAAAACAGGGCTAAACCAGGACCAAACCAGGACTAAACCAGAACTATACCTGTATATACCATGTCTCAATCATGACTAAACCAAGAGTGAACCTGGACTAGATCAAGACTGGATGAGCACTAAACCACAAGTGAAGCAGGACTAAACCAGGACCAAACCAGGGCTACACCAGAACTAACCCAGGACCAAAACAGGGCTAAACCAGGACCAAACCAGGGCTACACCAGAACTAACCCAGGACCAAAACAGGGCTAAACCAGGACCAAACCAGGACTAAACCAGAACTATACCTGTATATACCATGTCTCAATCATGACTAAACCAAGAGTGAACCTGGACTAGACCAGGACTAAACCAGGACTAAATCAGGTCCCCACCAAGTGTAAATCTGTACTAGTTTATGAATATACCAGGTTTAAAGCAGGACTAAACCATGACTATATATACCATAGGCCTATTGCTGGAAGCTGGTTTAACAAGTTCTGGTGTAATGTCTGGGTTAATAAAATTAAACAAATCCAAACTGAGTATCTTTGGGTTCATGTGTTGCTTGAAGCTCGTTCTGAACTTTCTTTGCTAACTCAGAGTTAAACCCTTCACCACTGATGATTGCCGCTGCTGTAGCACTGATCAGGCAGAGGACACTGGCACAGTTCAGCCAATAGGGTTCAGTTCTAGGGGGAAGGGGGTGGGGCTATTACATGTGGGCACAGGTGGAGCTGATTGCAGTAGACCAAAAAAAGACTAGGTAAAAAATGACAGTAGGTATATACAACTGATTTAAATATAAAAATGCATAACCTCCAGCTGTAAGCAAGTAAAGCCTATAAAAGTCACTAAAATAAATAAACAAATAAAAAATACACCTTGACACATTCTTTTAATGTGCAAAAACTGAGGCCCAGAACAAAGGTTAGGAGAAGATGTGTTACGTGTCGTTTTGCTCACAGCTGATTGGTCCATGTTGGTTTCTCAGTCTCTAAAACAAAGCCTACCCTGCTCCAGACCAGGGCAGCTGTGTGGAGTCTGTTACCATGATGATTAACACTGCTCTAAACCAAACCTCTTTCTGGAGACAAAAAACTCTGAGATTCATCAAATTAACCTGAATTTACCCTGAACAAAAACTAAACCAGCTTCTAGCAATAGGCCTCATGTCTAAACCAGGACTAAACCAAAATAATTTAATTAAAGTGTTAAATTGGTCTTAACATATTTTAATTTATGGCTTATACTTTGCCGATATTGCGATAACGATACATTTGTGATATTCTGTGCAGCCTCAGCAGACAGAGAAGAAAACCTGCATCTTTCTGGGAACTCAGGGCGGAGAGTGGACAGAGGGAGGGACGAGGCGGGGAGAGCGGTGCACCGAGATGGGATGCGTTTTGACAGGGAGGGCCCGCAGACACGGCTGGCCTCCTGGTGACTCCACTGTACGCGGTAACACACAAACAAACAGGGCTGATGCTGCTGCTGCTGCTGCTGTTGCTCTAGGCTCCAGCTCTTTATGTGAATCCACTCCTCTCATGCTCAGCAGAACCGTCAGCGGGCCATTAGTTCAGTGCAAACAAACAGCAACAGCCTAAATCTGTCCTTTAACTATGTAATAGGAGTTTAATAACGGCGGGGATTCTTGTGCCGCTTTTGGCGCTTGACGGCAAAATATCTTGGGCATCGTGCATGATACAAGCTGCTTCAATGGGTTTATGGGTGGTGAAGCAGAATATTGTCTTTGCTCTGTAATCTCATCTGAAAATAAAGTAGTCATTCAAAAAAAAAAAAAAAACCTGAGTACCACTTTGAATGTCTATTATTATGCAATATAGGGCTAAAGCAAGACTGAACCAATACTAGGTCAAGAAAACAAGTACTTTTTTATTATGTGGTTATTTCAGCTTAAATTAAAAACGACTGATTACCAGAGTATCTTAATTTCTGTGGACAGATGTAGACCAATCTTAGACCCAAAACAACACTCATCTCTTAAATCTGTTAAAATGTTACATAAGAAAAACAGGTGTAAAGAAAATGTGACTTCTGCCCCTGTAGTACTGGACCGGTACCAGTGAGGCGCTCAGGTTACATGACTTTTTCCATAATAACAGTGTACTTATTTTAACTTAACTTTGCACATTATCTCTTTGCCTAAATACAGTTTATTATATTGGATTATGATTAGTTCTTGTTACCTAAGTTACCCGACTGACCTGGGCTTCTCAGAAAAGCTTTTCTTTGCATTTAGTTCAGAATTAAACTTTTAATACGGATACTAGACTCCCAACTAGTCTTACTCTGGGAACCAATTTTATCCCTTATGTCAGTGATTATCAAAGTTTTTACTCCAAGAACCACCTCAGAACACATTTGGCTTTCAACATAACATCAAGGGAATAAACTAGGATGAAAACCAGGACCAAACCAGGTCTAAACTGTGCCTAAATCAGGACTAAGCAATGGTCTCAAACAGAGCAGAAAACTGGAATAAAAATGTCTCTAAATTCAACTCAATGGTACCCATCCCACAGTTTGAGAACCCCTGCCTTATGTGATTTAGAGGTGACTTTTTTACATTATTTTTAAATATAATTTTACTACCACCGTTATGGCACAAGTGTACGCATTTTAAAAATACCAAATTGCATAATGTTACATGAACACAGGATTACAATAAATATAGAAAACATATTTTTGTTGTAATTTAATTTCATAGCCTAAATATAGTTTTAGTTGGAAAAAATTATGAAACAGATTTAAAAATACTTGTGCTATAAAGGTTGTACTTAAATAATTTAGGAAAATAGCTTTGGCTCTATAAGAATGGGTCACAATAAAATGAATAGGGATACAATCAGACCACCCTATATAAGACCCAGTGAACTAAATAATATTAAAATTGTTGAGTCTCTTCCCATTATAGAGCTGATCAGTTCTCCTGTCCTCCAGTGTTGGTCCAACACGATGTAAGTCCAGGGTCTGTGGGTGTAACTGAATTAGCGCGGGGCTGAGAATAGCAGTGAGTCGCACCTCGGCAGGGGAGCGTCTGTGTGCTGGTCTGAAGCAGGAGCAGAGGAGAGAGTCTATTAAGGAGAGTCAATGACAATATACTGCAGTGATTAGCCTCATCACACACAGAGTTAGAGGCAGCGTCTGCTCAGGCCACGCAGTTCACGACATAAAGACACACCGCCTGTTCCAGGATGAAACAAATACAACATTAACTTATAAACTGGAGATCTATGCTTTGTGAATATGCTTTATGTGTAAACCAGGGCTAAACCCAGACTAAACCAGGACCAAACCAGGGCTAAAGCAGGACCAAAACAGGGGTAAACCAGGGCTTAACCAGGACCAAACCAGGACTAATCAAAGACTAAACCAGGAGTAAATACTGTATACCAGAACTAAACCAGGTCTAAACCAGGGCTAAACTAGAACTAAACCACAGCTAAACCATGGCTAAACCAGAACTAAACTAGAGCTAAACCAGGGCCAAACCAGGGCTTAACCAGGACTAAAGCAATCAATCAATCAAAACTTTATTTATACTTTTCACACAAGCAAATTCAACTCAAAGTGCTTCACCACATTAAATAGTCCAACACATCCACATAAAAACCACAGCAAAAATAAACACACAATAGTTTATATTAAAATATTAATAACAATAGCAGTATATAAAAACACTATATGAAAGCCAGACTAAATAAAATAGGTTTTGAGTTTACGTTTAAAAATGTGCTCTCCTCAGATCCTCTGGAAGGCTCATCAAGCATCTGGGACCATAGTTACTCTAAGCGGAATTGCCAAACGTTTTAGTCCTGCTGAAAGGAACAGCCAGCAGTGAGTTTTCAGAGGATCTGAGGGACCTTTGAGGTTCATAAATTAAAAGCATGTTGCTCAGATAGTCTGGAGCAATGCCATACAGTGCCTTATAAACTAATAAAATCAACCCTATAACCAACAGGCAGCTAGTGGAGGGATTTTAAAATGGGCATGATGTGTGCTCTCTCAAATTCTGAAGTAAAAGTACCCAACAAAAAGTATTACTAGAAGGGAAAAAGTGTTGAATCTAAGGTGTCTTTAAGTGGAAAGTACTTACCATCACTACTGCTGCTGCTACAGCTATTACTATTACTAATACTAGAGGTACTACCACTATACTACAAGCACAGTAAAAGTACCACCCCTATTACTACTTTAATGTCATTGCCATTATACTACTATCACTATTGAGGTCAAAAATACTTTTACTCAAACATTTAATGTTTAATTTAAGTAACATGTTCACACACAAAAAATTACTGAAGTATGTATGTATTAGAAATTGTTCTCAGAAAGTTACAATAAGCTATAATGCACACAGCTTTTATCATTAAATTAAGTCAAAATCAATTACATTTTTAAATTTCTTTTTAAATTATAAATAAAATGATTATGAAATTTAATGACTATTAAAATGATGTTGCAAAATAAGAAAACCAGGTATAAAATAAATTCAGAAAGACGTCTAGCTCATAAAACACTTAAAAAGCCAAATCTATGCTAAACAATAATTATCAACATTATTAATTAGAAAATAAATCTGAGTTGAGTTCACCTATTAGGTGTAAAGTATTTAGAAAATCATAGGCTTCAGAGACAATTTGTATAGCATTAAAAAGGATCCTGTGTGGAAGCTGTTTTTCTCCATTTGTACCTTTTTCACCGTGCCCTGTGTCAGTATTCATTAAATAGATTATAACAGTTCTTAAAACCACACTGTACAGATTTCCACTGCACTGACGCGATTAGCCCGTTCTGAACAGTATGATCTCACGCTCATATGGTCGTAATCCCTCAAAAATATAAACATTATGTTTTTTTATGGGCGTTTTTACACGTTTGGTCCTGTAGGTGTCGCTCTAACTCTGCGCGCTGCCACCTGTTGCGCTGCTGTAGTTTTTAACAGGTTCTGTTGCCCAAACACTGCATGCAGATGTTGATATTTCACTTGTAATCCATTTAAATGTTTAATAAGCTTCACTGAAGATTTAAATTATGAGTAACATTGGACAATAGTGCGACCCAGTTGTGTTTTTGTATTTCTTAAAGGAAAGGCCTGAGACTGGACCAGACGCTACATCATCCTCCCTGGACTGGTACCAACACTAAACCATTTTTGTTGTCTCACAGTGATGATGTCAGAGGGGAAGCGCCCATACAAACGTGGCACAAAGTGGTACAGACGAATGATTCCCGTCCCGGGACAACAACAGCTAAAAGGAAGTGGTGCATCTGGAGAAACAATGAGTTGACAAAGGCCTGTGTCTGCAGCACTGCACTGGACAGGAGCTCATATACAACACTGGACAAACAATACTCTGTAGACAAGGGCTGTTCATAATTATTTAGCTTTGTCTTATTCTCGTAATTTAGTGCTCACATTTAAATGTAGTTTGTACATTAATAAATTATTACTCCTAACCTGGAGTGTTAAGGTTTAGGCCCCTAAAACATAAATATGAATATAACCAGGGCTTGACATTAACTTTCTGGCCCCTGTGACCAGTCTTTTTCTAAAGTTACTAGCCAGTTAAGTTTTTTACAGGCCACAGTTTAGTTAGTTGAAATGTTGATGTGTTTATTGTATAGTAGGCTTTAAGCGAAAAGACATGGAAAGTTTATTTTTACTTTCTTTTACAGTCAACTAATTAACTTAAATACATGGAATAAATGTATCTTTTTGCATGTAGTGACACATAATTAATTGTTTATGTCACTTAAGTTTTTTTTTTCTAATCATTAATTTTGGTAACACATAATCACAGCAATTCAGGCCTAAATTTGTTGTAAAAATAGATAAAATCCAACCAGTCAGAGTGGCTAGTGATATTTAATCTGTAAAATAAAAATCCCCACACATTTGTTTGGTAGTGTTAATGTCAAGCCCTGATTAAGTAAGAAAAATGCAAAAACAAATATCTCTATATATTTGTGAATAAGTATTGTTTAATGTTTATGAAAATAACCATGGGATTTAGCTATTGGATTTGTAGAATTAATGATTTAAATTAAGTAAATATTACAAGGATATTAATACACACAGCCTTTTACACATTTCTTTAATTGATTAATTAATTGCATTAAAAATAATTAATTTGCATTTTTAAATTGCAACATAATTATTCAAATTATATAACTATAATTTAATTTGGTTGGACCTTTTTTTATGCTATACATGCATGGCTCAAAAAGTAAAAGCAACATAGCCTTTTAGTTAATTTACTATTGCCCAGCCTTCTTTTAATTTCAGCATCTTTGAAAGATAATTATTGATATTCAAAATGTCTCTTTATATCATGTTTATAAACTCTATCTTATGAACTCTAAATAAACTCTGCATAACCTAGTGTTTTCTAAAAATAGTTGACAGTTCTGAACGTAAGCAGGTGGATAAACCTCTTGTTGACTTGTATTTGGCACAAGGCCCCACCTACTTAAAAGTAAAGTACACCTCTCCATCGCTGCATTAACACACATCTTTAGTGCCGTCCCATTTTGCAGGAGCTCCTTCTTTTAGCCACAGGCATCTAGAATTTCCTGCAAGATTTTTTTTTTCTAGAGCTACAAATTTTCTATTTACATGTATACATTTTATTTATTACTCCTATTTTTGTCCCAGCCCATAGGTGCCTACTGTAAAATGTTGCCCTTGATCCAGATTTTAGCTACTTCCTCTTCTTCCCATCCCGGTCCCAAATCTTTCCCTCCTCCTCCTCTCATCCGTCCCGTCTCTGTGTGCAGCTGGTGGGGCCCGTCCCATTAGTCCCGACATGCAGAGGCGCTGAATCTGTAAAGGTCGTGACCCCTCGCAGCGGGCCAGCTCACACATCTGCGTGCCCCGGGATGCCCACCACTCACTACTCCCCACAAAATACACTTACGCACACACACACAGTAACACATAAGTCCCGGGCCGCTTTCATCACAGTGACAAGAAAACCAATGGACAAGTCAGGACCCCTCCCTTTCGAAATGGGACGGGTGCACAGCTGCTCTGGGCCTAAATGTGTGTGCACGGTTAGAGGAATCTGGTTTAATTGGATGGAGGGTTTGAGGCTTGGGAAAGACCACTCTTTTTGTTGGTCACCTGTCTTTGTACAGCACTGTTCCCAAATGCAGTGGTTTGTGACGGAGGACAGTGTGAGGCAGCGTCCCAAGGCAGGTGTGGAAAGATGACAATTAATCTCTTTATCCATAAGTAATAAATAAAATTGACCATGTAGTTATTTATTTACTATTATTTACTAAAATGCATTGTCCCCAAAGCTGAAAACTTAGGGCTACTGTATTTTAAAGTTGTTTTCTGGAGAGTATTGCTAGTCATAATACATCACTTGCTTATTGAATTAATTACTTTACCTCAAACCTGTTGCTTAGAAGTCAAAAAAATCTTAGAAGAAAAGGATCTTGACTTTTCTTACATACATTTGTAAATTATTTGTATCCAGACATTTTCTTAAACTGCTCAAAATTTAAATGAATAATTCTGGAGATTGTTGATTGTAAATGGCTGCAGAAACCAAAATTATATTACCTCATTTAAAAGTGTTACCATCTTCACTACTCATAATACTGAAGCTATTACACATTCAAATGAAACACACAATACAAGTATTTTCAATTGCCTTTAAAATACAATATACTAATTTATTTTTATTTTTTTTACATTTTTAGATGTCAACAACACAAGAATATTGTGTACCCTGATTTAATTTAGTTGGGAATAAATAATAATGTAGATAATTTTGCTGTTTGTAAAAAGTTTGAAGTAATTATAACACTATTATGTCTCATTTCTATTTGAGAAAATTAATCATTGGCAATTTCCATTTCATTACCAAAATAAATAATCATAAAATTGTCCAAATTAATTGTTTTGAAACTCCAATTTAAATGTGATTCAAATATTCAGTATAAAAATTTAAATTTTCATTTCCATGAATTAAAGCCAAAATTAATTAAAAACACCAAGTCATAAAATGGTATCATAATGTGTTTTGGGGATATTTAGATGTGGTTCAAAATTAGTTTGGCCTTCATTATTCAAACTTGTTTACACTAAAGGTTTTCATTTGTGCATTCATTCATCCTGGAGCCTGTAGCTACTTTGGGCCTGAGGCGGGACTCCCAGGACTCTAGCCACAGACAGCCTTTCACTTTCACATTTCTTCACTAGGGGTTCTCCCACATTTATTTACTTTTCTATAAACTGCTGCTCATTACCATTAAAACTACAGTTGGACTCATGAAGCTGGTGTTTGTGAATGAAAGCTGCCAACTGTGCACATTCAGGCCCCGCCCAGTTTTAAACCTATGTCCAATGTAACCAATGTTTTCATGTACAGTACGTGTTCCTCTTTCATCTCTCCATCCCAGTGCAGCTGTAGCCTGTTGCTCTCACTGTACCCCTTCTCTAACTTCTCCCCCGTTCTCTCCCCCTTTTGTGGCGGGACAAAGGGGTCCAGTGCCCTCTCGCAGGCTATGTTACAGGCTGTCACATGAAGCGGACACTCCGGGACGGCCCAACCTTATCTGCTGTGACAACTCCGATTACTTCCACAGCCTCCCATCTGATCAGCACATCCAATTCAATTAGTGCCAATTAGTCCTGGTCCACCACTACCACCACCACCGACCCCCTCTCCCCCCACCGCACACAAAAAGAGGGACTAAACGGCCGAGCAACTTGTTTAACCTGGACCAGCCTGCGACTCGCCCCCCTCGCTCATACACAATGACTCTTTCACACATTTGGACTCATATGAACCGCCTCAGTGCAGATTCAAAGTGACAACACACAGTTCCCGGCTCAAAACTCCCACAGATCAAACACATGGCCAGGCTTTTTCTGATGCGGAGCTAAAATTTGGGTATATTTGTAATATTTTTAGTTGGACAAGTTGAGAAAAGCAAACTGATCATGCTGCTGTAGAATAAAAATGATCCCAAAGTACATCATCAATTTACCAATGATTTCTGTAAAAGTCAAAGTCAGAGGTGGAAGAAATGCTCAGTATTCAAGTAAAAGTATTGTAACTTCAAAATAATTATAATTAAAAGTAAAAGAACTCAGCAATATTGTTACTGGAGTTAACAATTTTTTGTAGGTTGGATGACAGCAACAAGCCTCTTAGCAATACATGTTAAAGATGCTATGAGCATTATCTATTTTTTATATTTCATAAAAATTACTAACATGTGTGCCAAGATATGATGTAAGCATGTTTAAATTAAATATTAGTCTTACTCATAACAATGGTACAGCTGATTTGTTTACAGATAAAAAAAATATTTTACATAATGGTCATTATATATTTTTGTTTTGGTTCTAAAACTGCTTTGCCAAATCGTCCAATCAGAAAAGTGGAAAGACTGGCAACCCACAGACCGTTGTTAGGACTGCTGTACTGTGTCCAAACCAGTGCGAGCTTATGCTGCTTCCAGTCCCTTTAACAACATATCCTGCTGCAAAAACTGCAAAAGTTCTCTGACAGTATTTTTATTATATTGTTTTACTGTCGTGTAGCGGTTTGTGGTTTGGCTATGTCATTAAATAGGTGCTGTGATTGGCTAAAACTAATTTTGGTAGAAGGTCACTAGCTGGAGCGTCATCCAATCACCTCCAAATATTGTACTGAAAGTCCCTCCCCTTTACAAATATTTTCAGTGTGAGATATTCCAGATTGAAAGGTAGCAGAGAGGGTTACTCTTCATGTTGTCAATAAATGTTCTGTACGTACATTTGATTATCCTATTTCCTTCCGATTGTCCGACCAGTTTTTCATGTTTATTTTGCCATTGGAAAACAGTCCATAGTTTGCTTACTGCCTCCTCTCATCTCAAATCCCCTCCACACTGATCACATGACCGCTCTTTTAAAAGAAACAATCCACACAATACAAACAGATGCAAACAAATTAAAACACTTAGTGCACAAACCAACCCAGGACCTGAGAACGCTCTGCACCCGTGCCCTCTGTGTTTGTGGCAGCTCCTTTTGTATTGCACCCATTTTCTCACCCCCTCGCCCCCCTCCCTTACACCCTCACCCCCGTCCCAACACTGTGGGTCCAGGCACACCTGGCCTTCGCAAATTAGGGCCAGGACAGAGAAGCGGGATGGAGCGTTGGTGGTTTGGAGCAGAAAAAGGGGGGCGTATTTGGCATTCCGATGGAGCAAAAAGTTAATGATGTGCCTATTGTGTTGTGAGAAAGCCGGACGGACGAGAAGTGTTACAGGGAATCACCGCCTGTGCCACTGAGCAGCGACAAAAGGGGGCCGTCCCGTGAAGCGGCGTTGGAGTTTTTACCATATTTATATCGCTTACATGGGCACTTTAGAACGAAAAAGTGCACTTGCTGATCTTTGCTGCAGCTTGTTTGGAAATGCAATGTAGACGGACTTTCATTCATATTAAATATAAATTCATATTCTGTTATATTATTAACCTGTACTTAACTTTGCACTATTGTCATTACTTCTGCTGTTGGTACTTGCATCATACAAACAGTACAATGTACCAAAAGCTTCTTACCGTGTTAACAACATGGTGATGCCGAAAAATGTAATGTATGCTACTATTTGTTTCAGCTTTATTCCAGACTCTCTGAACAATGAAATGGATAAAAACAGACAATGCATAGATATTTACATACAATATTAAATTAAATAGACACTATAAAAGAGCAGCTGTATTGCACTATATTTAATATGCATGCATTTGCATGCAAAAATCAAACAACATTTTATTTCATTGTTTTACTCTGGTAGCAGTTTGTTGTTTAGTTACATCATGAGCTTTTGCTGTGATTGGCTAAAACAAATCACAAACGATCACTCGCTGGAGTTTCATCCAGTCACCTCCAAATATTTTACAAAAATTTCCTCCCCTTTACAAATGTTTTTTTTTTTGGGAGACATCAACTTTCATAAGTTTCCTCGTATGCCTTGTATGTTTAGAGAAATTGACAGTAAACATCTTTGAAGCTTTAATGGATGACTAATAAATAGGGTTAGTTGGAGCCAAGAGCTAGCAAAGAGCTTGATTAATCCACCTGCACACCTGAAGACCTGCATTTCCCACATACATTTAATCATATCCCATTACTGTTGCACTTCTTAGCTCCTTCTTTGGCTTCTTCTTCTCCACAAAAGCATGCCCGCCTTCCCCTCAGGCCCTAATGCGGGTTGACAGTTTCCCTCCGTAATTGCTGATCACACCCAGATGGATGCTTCCTTAATTTGCTGTTCCCAATGAAGCCAGGCCCGCTCAAGAGGAGCAAGGGGGGATTGAGAGAGAGCGGGCGGGACCGGAGCTAGTTGGTTATAGATACAAGAGCAGTAAACACCCAAGGCTTCGAGCCCGACAGTTTGTCCAATCTTTTGTTCACACGTCCGTTGAAAAGCATAAAGGGGTAAGGCCGACTTGCCCCTCCTCCTCTTCCTACTGGCATTTTTTCCTTATGTTTACCCGGAAAGGAGCACTGCATGACCACTGGTTAATGTGTGTGGCCGTCCTGGGCTAGAGCCAAGGGCAGGACAAGGAAGTGATCTCCAATGCGCACCGTGTCTTTCCCCTTTCTCTGGCTAAAAGGATTGCATGAGGTTCCCTGAATGGGACGTCAATGGGGCCAAAGCCGAAGTGAAGTTCCCGGGGTTATAGGTTAGTCTCTGGGTAGGAACCGCAGCTCATGTGTGGTCGTTGGGTGTATTAAAGAGGGAATAAATAGAGAAATGGGCTGTGTCCCTAATGAGGGCAACCTGCCTTGACCCCGGGGTCCTAAAGGTCAAGCAAGGAGGGATGGGATGACCCCAGTGAAGAGTTAAATGAATATTTTAAAATGAGACATGAGCTGTGGCATAAGTAAGTGTGGCAGTGGTAACTCATTCATTTACCAGTGGTCTGGGTTTTGTTCTTTAAGATAGTTGTGTTTTCAGACAAAAGTCCAGTCCAAATCTGACAAGCCAATGTTTTTCTATTTGATGATCAGGTAATAGTTCAGTTCTTGTTGATTGTGTAGTGATGATTTGTCAAAGAAAACTAAATAACTAATATGTGACTGAACTTATAGCAAACAAACTCAAATAATCACTAGATGCACTCTGGGATGTCCATAGCATAAAATCTGGTTTTGGTGTTTTTTTATTCCATATTTGCAGGCAAACAACAAGTAATTCAGGGTTGCCTCTCCTGCTCAGTTGACTGGTAAAAAAACATAGGCCCACCCCTGGCCATGGGCAGCATTATGGCCTAACCTAACCCAATAGACAAGTAAAGTACTAGTAAAGAAATACAACAAAACAGGTCTAAAGTGCTAACCCCAACAATAAAAAAAAAAAAAAATGAATTGTTATAAAAAATAAACAAAAATAAACATTTTGTAATAGAATAAGCAAATGCTAATTAGAAAATTAAAAAAAAAGAATACATTTGAATACTAATAGACTAACTTAATAAAAATAGACAAATAGCTCCCACAGATTGTTTTCTATGGAGTAAAACAAAGGAACGCAAACCCAAGAAACAAACCATGACATAAAGCCCACCCCCTTTTAGATAAATAATCATAATTGGTCTGGTAAAATAATAAAACATAAGTAAAGAAAATAAACACCTAAACAGATTTATTTTTCCCCTTGGTGAGTAAAATAATAAATTTCTAAAGTGATTCTGGAAATACCTTTCTTTTTTAGTGAAGCTCCTTGTTGCATTGTGGAAATGACAAAATCTGTTCCTCTAACAAGTACAGTCGAACAGCTCAAGGCTGCTCTGGTGGTTTACAGAGCCATCCCATCAGAGCAGACTACGCTGAGAGGGAGGGGCATATTGTACCAAGGTAAAGCCTGACTTTGTAGTTGTAGCCAAAAAAATCCCCTCACACTCTTCCTTCATTTACTTATGGTTTAATTTATCTACACCTACAGGCCTTTGGATAGTGGAAAGTATAATGAAGATTTGTTGCGCAAAATTTTTTATGATCTTGGTCTTGTCTTGGTCTTGGCTGCACTATTACTCGGTCTTGGTCTCGAATCCAATTTTACTCGGTCTTGTCTCAATCTCAGATATGGCGGTCTCTGAGATTTTTTTTCTTTTTACCAAATATAAGAAAATGCTATTCTTTAAAATTTTAAAGTAATTAGTTTTCAGCATCAGAAGAACTAGGAAAAGGATCTGTTCTCTGTTTGTGTGGAGTCTGTTGCATTAGATTGTTAAAATTATCAATAATGTATTTAAACCACTTTTCTCCTTAGTTTTAGTTCACAGGGTCTGGTCTCAACCTTTTCTCAACTTTTTCTGAACAATGGATAATAAGTTGGCTGTAAGAGGAGATAATAAAAATAATGACATTAAAAGTTTTTAGACATATGAACGTTAAATTAGGTGAACAAAAAATATTAGTTGTTTAAAACTTGACATTTTGAGTTGGCCCCAAAACTCAAAAATCTTGAGTGATCCTGTTGCCTTGAGTTTTTGAGTTTTCACAACATTTTTTTCACAGAGTGTTGGAAAAAGGTGAATTATTTTATCTAAATTGCTCATAGTGAGAGTGAATGGTTGCATATCTTTAAGTGTCAGCCCCATGACTATAACTGGGAACACTGTCCCAGGACCTTAGGCCCATAGTTGCTCCAGCCACCTGCTGCCTGCAACGTGAATACACAGACGAAGATTATCAAACATTTAATTTAATGGTGATAATGAAAAAATGCTTGGAGTTAAAAGGACTCAAATTAGCCATTCATTCTGTAGTAACAGCAGCTATACATTTATTTTGAGTTTATGTAAAACTGCATACCAGGATATAATATAAACATGTTTGAGAGCAAGAGCCCTTTCTCCACAAATGAATATGAAATTATGAGCCATTCAAATCCAATCAACATGAACATAATGACTAGATTGACTATACTGTATACAATCCATTGACTTTATTAATAACAAGCTTTTCACTAAATCCTCTCAGATCCTTCAAGATAAAGATGTCTTATTATGGCTGATTATTATTTAGCCTCACTTGGTCACGGACACAGCACATCCGTTCAAAATGGAAAGTGACAAAAAAGAAGAAAGAAGCCTATACTTTTATTGTACAAACAGTGTTGTCACCAGTGAACCCAGGAGCTGTTGTGTGTTTTGAGTACGATGGCGTCTGATAGAGACACAGTGGTTGTGATGTGAAAAGGGAAGGGGACGGAGGTTAATCGTCAGGTGTTTTTGGCGCGGGTTTGAGGATGGACGGTTACCACGGTGACGGCTTTAGAGAGTGGGAGAGAGAGCAAGAGAGAGAGACGAGGCTGTGAAAGACGCTACACACAAAGATACTTCATAGGCAGCGTGAAGGAGTCATGTTTGGATGCACACCTGAGTTATTTTATGCAGAGTGAATTAAATCAGGGGTGTCAAACTTAAGGAGAGTTGTTGATACTGAGGTGAATGTGGCCAGGAACAGACCTCTTGGGAGAAGGAATTATAACACATACTGTACAGAGAAACAACTAAAGCAGCTGCAGCTATGAAGCCAGTTTTATCAGACAGAAGAGATATCAGACAGAGTTTTGGCCCCCACAGTAACGCGAGTGTGACACCCCTGCTCTAAATTGTCCCTTTGATGAAAGTGAGAGTGAATGGTTGTCTGACCCATGTGACTAACTGGCCATTGTCCAGGGTGTACCCCACCTAAGGCCCATAGTATTTGCTCCAGCACCTGCAACCTTTAACGGAAATAAGTGGAAGAAGATGAATGCATGAGTGTTTTTCAATATGGGAAGATATATTAACAATTTTATTTCTTGTGTAACCTACATTTCCTCAAAAAAAAAAAAAATGCTAAATATCTTTCCTGAAAATGTGTATTTCTATATATTGGATAACTTAAAGCATTATTATAATAAAAACTGTATTGCACAAAAGCCTTGAACAGCCTGCCTCCATCTGATCTGCACCTTTCGCACCAACTACCTTCATGTCCTTTTTCACTACATCCTCATAAATCTTAAATTATAAATCTCCTCTTTGGTCTTCCTCTAGCGATAAATTCACCATCACTATTCATCATTAACACAGCTGCAGAGTGCATTTTTTCATTGGACATCAGCCTTTCGCAAATGCAGTTTATGGTTTGGTTACTATCAGTTGGTACATGAATAAAAATGAGTTGGACTAGTTACAAAACCACCTGATTGCCTTTAGTACAGTATTAAATGCTTAAAAATGGTAAAGTAATTTGATTTATTTACCGCTATAAGTGTTTTTTTATTTTTTTATTTTTATTTTTTTATAATGGCTAACTTTTCCATACCTCCTTTACACATTGAAAAATTAAGCCCTGACTCTTTGAAATATATTCATTTCAGTCTGGGTTGTCCTTGTTTATTCAAATTACCATTTGCTTATTTACTTCAAGTGTAATAAATACATTCACTCAAAGCCCAATTTACTGATATTTTAGTTCTAGCTTTTCTTGGCTTAATTTCCAAGGGTAATGAAGTGCATAAAAGACTCTGTGACTTCACTGACAAGAAACCAAGTGATTATTTTTTGATTGGTGTCAACATTCATCTTCATGACCGATATATTTGGTGTGCAAGTCAACAAAACTTTAGTTTAACCTAGTGAACTGTGGGTTTATATAAATAAAACTATAAACATCAGCTGTGTTTTATTGCTACAACCACAAGCTGTTGTCTCAAATTTCCACCAGACCACAACAACGTACAAATGTTTTCTCCTGATCTTTCCATTGTGTTTCTCATTGACCGCTACAATTACAGCAAACAACTGACACTGCCCTATAGCCCAACTGTAACCATTGTCGACAGAAAACACAAAGCCGTAATTGAGAAATAAATAAATTTGTCCATCATGGTAAAGAGAGACACAGACACTTTATATTGAGACAGACACTATCAATATCTAACCATAGAGAAAGTGAAAGGGCATAAATATCTAAGGAAATATTCTTTGATAAGTGCCCTCAAGCTGTGAATAAGATACTTAAGATTCTGCTGCAACCACAAGTGTATTTAGACTTACAAGGACAACCTCTATTAAGATTGTTTTATACTAATGTTGAGTACTTTTCTTAATGTTTTCTCTGCTCTCTCATCACCTTATGTTTGTGTTAAAAGCTCTTAAATAACATATTCCTTTAGGTCTTAATTGGCTGAAGTATAGACGCTCACCTTGAATGCTTTGGCCCTATGCCGTGATGAGCGATGATAATGTAAATCTCGAAATCATTAGCGGAGGTTGCACTTTCGCGACGCTAGACGTTAAGATTGGTTTAAAAGCAGGAGTTTTTCAAGTTTACTTTGCAGGGGAAGTCCAAGGTTTCGAGACAGAGGCACTGGCATAATGGCAAAAGATCATTGCTTCACAGTTATTGTGCTGGGAGAGACAAATGTAGGGGCAATCTTTCATCCTTGGAGTATGATTACTTACTGACCTAATCAAGGAAGATATTGCAGCGCCACAAAAGCTGTTTTATCCAGCCCAAGGCCAACCGCACCAAAAGTCAGTCTATTAGCAGTCTTTTCCATTGACTTCTGCTACAATACAAAACAATATTATAAAGCGTTAATGCGTCTATGGCTCGTCACACATAATATCAGCATGCAGTGATTTGAATAGGGGCTAACTGGTCATAAACATGCATGAATAGGCAGAAGTAAAAATTGATATTTGGCTAGAAAATAGAGAAGTGTCCTTGGCTCGAGGCAGTAGAGAGGGAAAGGACGACATTGCAGCCTTGCCTTATGCTGGAAGTTATTGTACACAAATACAATGTGTAATCTTAGCTGTTTATGTGTGGGTACTTTTGGTGTGTTCTGGACGCTCAGCTTGGAAAAGGTGAAGAAATTGGAAGTGTGATGGTTTGTAGATCACAATGGACCAAGTACAATGAGAAGTGTTTACTGTCTTTTATTACAGCTTAACACATTTTTCTCCACACTTTCACACACATCAGGCCTTGACTCATCTGAACAAAAAGTTATTTTTGCTAAATTTTTGTTGTTAGCGTAGCATTGTGTCATTAAGCTAAGCAGTAATGGAGATCATGTAGACCAAGAGAAGGTAATTTTTCAGAAACGTACAGTCAGACTTTAGGCATGCATAATGTTTTGTCAGTTTTAGCATAGCGCAAACATTAGGGCTGTGCATTTTTGTACTCACCAACACTAACAATAGCTCAATTAATTTTTTTTTTTCTTTCAGCTTTGGGGTTGCCACAGCGAACCAGTCCCAAGGTGAGTTGGAAGATTTTAATGCCGGATGCCCTTCCTGTCACAGCCAGCCACATACAATGCCTGGAGTAGGCAATGTGGGTGAACTGTCTTGCCCAGGGACGCAACGTCAGTATGCGCTTCAGGTGAGATTCAACCCAACTACCTGGTTGCTAAGGTAAAGGAAGAGGCATATTTGTTTTTGTATGGTAGCCACATAAATGGGGCTAGGCAGTTCAATTTCCCAATCCTATGCATATGCTGTTGTTGTGTCCTTGGGCAAGACACTTAACACATATTGCCTATTGTCTATTCACAGTGGCTGGTTGTGACAGGAATGGTGTGATTGATTTGCGGTATTGTAGCCACATATATTTAAATGCTAAAAAGCTCTTACAACAACATTATCCTACTAACACAGACATTTTAAGGCTATGTCTTTTGTAAAATAAACCTGATAACCTTCACCATGTTGGAGAGTGTCACTGTAAAGCACAGTCTA
This sequence comes from Bostrychus sinensis, assembly GCA_020698575.1. Classification (NCBI taxonomy): domain Eukaryota; kingdom Metazoa; phylum Chordata; class Actinopteri; order Gobiiformes; family Eleotridae; genus Bostrychus; species Bostrychus sinensis. The sequence goes on from CM036252.1 coordinate 17,938,263, forward strand.
GTTAGATCTAAGTAGAAAACATTGGATTTCACAGCTCATCCAAACAGTTTAACACATTCAGACCAAGCTATAAAAAGGCATTGTGCTGTGGTGCATTGTTGACGCCAAGGCTAAACAGGAGAAACGTCTTTCTATGAATCATATACAAAAGAAAACAAAAGCAGAGGGACAAATATAGAGGACAGCAGTGTTGATATATGCTAATACTGATGGTCTACTACAAAGAAATGCTTTTTTACAGTTCTGTAATTTGATAAAAATAACAAATGGCTCCAAGTCATAAATTAAACAGTACAGTTCTACATACAGTGTATAGGTAAGGTGCTATCATACACAGATATACAAATATTTACCCTTAATAATAATAATAATAATAATAATAATAATAATAATAATAATAATAATAATAATAATAATAATTGTTGTTGTTTCTTTATTCATTTGTATTTGTATCACACTTCACTAATCAGGTTGGTAATATGTAAAGCTTTAAATGCCCTTGTGGTAACTTATACAGTAAATATGCAGGCCCATTTATTCCTTAATAAAATGCAGTGGCGGAAGAAGCACTCATTATTTTTAGAGCAAAAATGTACTCAAGTAAAAGTAAAGGTATCAAATGAAAATTTCTACTTAAGTAAAAGTATAAAAATACTTAATTTCAAATGCACTTGTTAGTAAAAAAGTATTTCGCACAGATTTGAGAACTAATAAATGTGTTAAATGGATTTGGAAGGATTTTGGTGAAAACTAAAGGTTAATAGTGCAGTAGAAGTGTAGGTGAGGTTTTTCTGAAGACTACTACTTTACTGCATCTGTTATACTTACAGTACTGTATGTATTTATACTTATGTGTCTACAGTGACAACATAGCAAAAACAAGTCATTTTAAATCAAACTCAAAATACTTTTTACTTCAAACCAACTCAGAAATGTAGTGGAGTAAAAGTAAAAGTACCCCTTGTAAAATTTACTCAAATAAAGTACAGATACATGAAAATTATACTTAAGTAAAGTAACTAAGTACTTTTACTTTGTTACATTCCACCACAAAAAAATGTTTAGTAATATTGCAGAGTAAAAAATGTCAAGTCTATAGATTTAATTGTACACCCTATAGAGTCCATAATATCCTTTTTTACCCACTGCTCCTGAACTGACCTCCTGTCTTTTCTGAACCAAACAAATCAACATTTCTTTCATCGCCCCATATCCCACTTTTCCTTTTCCCGCATCATAAAAAATAGCCTTTAACCTATTAGTTTCCATGATTGCGTCTCAGAGCTGGTCTGAGGAATGCAGCGGTGGATCTTAGCAGCGAGATTAAGGTCAAGTCTTGTGTGAACCGTGTCAAAACATGCAACCATCACTTAGTCCAGGAGCTCAGAGGAGAGGACCAGGTGGGACAGGGGGGCTAACCAGAGTCCGTCCCGTACAATTAACCTCTGACTGGACTCACCCACTATTATGGTTTTACACTTCCGCCATGTTCCTCTAATTCTCAGTATATGGACATTAAAAATTAGGAATACAGTTTGGCGACCATATGAGGTAGTTATGACTGTCAATGGAAATGTTTTTGTCCATTTTAAAGTGTTTCTCAGTTAAGTTGAACAAAGTAATTTTCAGGAATCAGGAATTTTAAAATTGTGATTAAATCAATATTTGCATTGTCCTTTTCACCATTATAATGTCATTTATTTGAGTGCAATAAACCGTTTCCATAAGTATCATATTCAGATAAGTTGCCCACGCAGAGATTAGCTTACTATACCATTCATTTTTACAAGGAAGCAAAAAAACATATAAGTTTAGACATTTTTAGAAAGCAGAAACTAATGGTTGTTGTTTGTTTATTAAACAACAAAGATTAAAATTGTTGTTAAAGTGAATTTATGATATGATTAAAGTAGGAGCATACAATATACAAAACTATTGTCGTCTGCTGTGTTTTTATAAGTACTTGTCTGACGAACATTAAAATTAAGAAGTTTAAATTATGTGGCGTTTAGCTTATATGCTAATTATAGACCTAATTGCTTGTTAAATAAAATGGTTAAACACTGACAGACTTGCTAATGTTGTCTAACCAGGCTCTGTAACTTCTCACATGTGGTTGAGTGGCTGTCAGTTGTCAAAACTATCTTTATTATTCATAATTTGCAATGCTTGGTGGCTAATGATAATTCCTCTATTGAAATTAAATTATTGTCTGTTTAACGTCTGGTACCATTTTTTTTTTAAAATGCAGCCACTCTTTTTACAAACACTAAAAAGATCTATAATGATTTTGCTGGAATTGTCTTCTCAGAGCATGAGTTTACATTGCAAGATGTTTAAAGATGCTATGAGCAGTATATATTTTTATATTTTATAAAAATGTTCCAAAATATGATAAATGTGTTCAAATTAAATATTAGTTTTACTGATAACAATGGTACAGCTGACTTATTAAGAGTTAAAAATATGTTTTACATAATAGCCAAGTTGTTTTTGTTTACATTTTTAGTTTAGGTTCTAAAACTGCATTGCTGATCGTCCAATCAGAAAAGAGACCATTGTTTTGATTTAGACTGCAGTACTGTTTTCAAACCAGTATGAGTGCATGCTGCTTACTGTGTCTTTAAATAGGTTAGCACCACATATTTATAGCATTTTCTCATTACATTATTCAATAAAGAGGCTAATACATAGTTAGCATACTTATATACTTGTTCTATCAACTGTTAGCATAATTTGTAAATTGTTTAGGTTTTTTTTATAGCTTTGAACGTACAGTATGTTTCTATATCATTTATTTTATTTATTTTTATTTTTTATTTTTTATCATTGTACACAATATAGGCCTATTATTACAAAAACTGACCACACTAAGGGCTAGTTTGGACTATGGACCTTGAGATTTAAAGCAATTTTTTGCCCAAATCCAACAAATCTGTTACAAACTGACCCATACTTTAACATCCACTGGGCTGCTTCTTGTACCTAACCCCATCATCTTTTCGTGCCTCTTCTAATCCCACCCCTCCCGTACACTCCACAACCTCTGACCCTGCGCACCTCTTTGAATGTCACATGACCGTGCAGGTGTGGAGGGGTCTCTGCCCTGGACGACCTCCAATTAGTGACCCTAATTAGTGCAGAGGCCCCCCGATGGGCCGCTGAGCTGCTTTAGAGGGGCGGGGAGGGGTACGGGACGGGGGCTGCAGAGGGACAGAGAGGGGGGGTGTAGGGGCCAAGGGGCTGGAGGTGGGACAGTGATGCATTCCTGAAAGTCTGAAGGTCCCACATCACAACACGCTCAGACCAAATCACTCTGTGGGCATTTTCACAGCAAAGAGATTTGAAGAGGTCTGTTGTCACTGGAGACACATCACTATGGCAACCACCACACACTTCCTGTTTGGACATTTATGGAGAAGTCTGTGTTGTCCCGTCCCATTATTTTATAGTTTGATCAGATGATTTAATTTTTCTCACCAAGTACTACCTCTGAAAATATTTGGCTTTACAACTACCATCTTCAACAAGGTAAAACCAGGACAAAACCAGGTCTAAACCAGGACTAAACCAGGAATAAACCAAGACCAAACCAAGATTAAACCAAGACCAAACCAGGACTAAACAAGGACTAAACCAGGAATAAACCAAGACCAAACCAGGACTAAACCAAGAATAAACCAAGACAAAACCAGGACAAAACCAGGACCAAACCAAGACTAAACCAATAATAAACTAAGACCAAACCAAGACTAAAGCACGACTAAACAAAGAATAATCCAGGACTAAACCTCCACAAAATCAGGCCTAAACCAGGACTAACTTAGGACTAAACCAGTACAAAACCAGGACTAAACCAGAATAGCCACAACTAAAGCAAAAATTAAACAACAATAAATAAACAATAATAATATAATAATAATAGAATACAAAACTCCCTATTTATAAATTTAAAAACCCTTAAACTTGAACTGGAGCCTTCTCAAATATCTTTTTATTCCTTTTGAAAATATTTTATTGAATAACCAGAAACCTTGTGGTATTTTGGCAAGTTATCATAAAATAAGAGGCCATTTCTCCTTTAACAGAAGGATTTTAAAGTAAACATCCTGAAAACTGCCTAATATTTATTCCTATTTTAATGTTATTTTTTAGCATGCTAAATTATGATTACATTATAATTTATATTTTTATATTAATAATATTATGTGCTATTTTTACATTGAGTCCAACATGGCGGCTGTCGATTGATGTTATTTGAAACAGCTGCAGAGGCCTGTTTTGCCGCTGTTGCTTAGGGGGTGTTTACGTCTGTTTAGCCCCACCCACACGGCCCATTGCCCCGCCCCATTTGGTCCCGCCCTCTCCATTAAAGGCCACCCATCTGGACGTCTTTCCTGGGCCCTCTCGCCTCTGCCTTCGCTCACATAAAGGTGCCAATCAGGGTAATTGGCACCCTGCCGCTGCATTGTCCCGCGCTGGACAAGTGCCTCTCGGAGCAGCCCAGTGGGACGGGGTAGAGTCTGTGTGTGCACTGGGTCTAAATAAGGCCTTTAGCACTTGTTACATCTGGAATATTTCACCATTTAGCCTACATTTTTACACCACTTAGACTTTATTTAAACTGTCACCTGGCTATAAATACCTGTACATATATTTGAAACAATACATCTGCATGCATTTTTTTACTCCTCCTACAACTACAAAAAGAATTAAAAAAAATAATGAAATCATAAAAACATGTTGGCTTTTTTAATACCTGTATCCAATATTTTGATACATAGAAGTAAAAATCTATGGTTTTAAATGTACTAATAATATCAGATCAATATCAACACAGTTATTTATACAGAACGGTAGCCTTTTAATTTAATTTGTTATTATTGTATTATTATCTATTTTATTTTAAGCTTTAGGCTAAATTAAGTTTTGTCCTTAGTTTAGTAGCTTGGTTGCTGATTCTGGGATATTTCAGTATTTAGCCTACATATTTACACTATTTAGACTATAATGAAACTGGATGTCAATTGGATATAAATAACTATACATGTATTTAAAGTATACATTTTTGCACAATATTATAAAAGTAAAATGTTCTACTACTGTTACTGAATAGCCGCAATTTATTTTTATTTATTTATTTTTTTGTCCCTGTACCCCATTTACAGATCGGCCTTGTTGTCAATAGTAATCATTAAAATATATTGTTTTAAATCTACCAATGACATAACACTGTATTTTTCAAGATAGATATTTTTATATGGTAAAAAATGTTGCTGGTCTTGATTAATGTCATGACCAGAGGTGGACAGTAACAAAGTAAATTTACTTGAGTACTGTACTTAAGTATAGTTTTTGAGAATCTGTACTTTACTTGAGTAGTATTTTTAGAGGTAACTTACTACTTTTACTCCACTACATTTCTGAAAAAGCAAAAGTTACTTCTGCAGAGAAGTTGTCTTAAAACCGAAACAACAACTGACTTACTCCCTAAAGATAATTATTTATTACATAATACTACTCATATTTGCTCTCAGGAACTAAGAGGAACCTCTAGACACAATCTGGAAGTATTTGCTTTGAACATTATTTTCATGAGTCTATAATAAACCAATTTAAAAATAATGGATTAGTATGATCACAATACCCAGCCTTATTTAAAATATGTATGGCTTGTTTTTGCTGCAGAACAAGCTTATCTGTTATGGTTTTATAAGCTGATCTTCACATTTCCTCACTAAAATGAATGAAGTATTTTTGAAAGCACATACTCCAGTTTTTTAACTCAAGTAAAATTTTGACTTTTACTTGTATTGGAGTAATATTTGACCAGGAGGATCTATACTTTTACTCAAGTAATGAGTAGTTTGTCCACCTCTGGTCCTGACCAACCAGAGCTTGTAAATAAAAGCCTTCTTCAGAGACTTTGAATAATAATAAATCCTATAGTAATGTTGAATATAAAACTTCTAGTGACATATTTCACGCGTCATTCATTCATAAGAAAAATATCGTGTGAAATGTAAGAAGTTTCTTGAATAATCCCGTCCCACACATGTTCTCTGACTGACATTCTTCACCTCTGTCCCCGCTGCCTTTAATCAACACCAAACATTTTCATTTAAGTGAAAAGGGGTGAAAATGGAAGAATTAATTTGCTCTGGTCATTCAGTCCGGGGCAGATCCAATTATTCAAACTAAATATCGCTTTTATTCTTTCTTTTTATGAAGCAGTGGTTTCCTTTTTTTTTTTTTTTTGCATCCAATTAATGGCACCAAGGACATGGATTGAATTGAGAGCCAGGATTTGAACCGGGTTCTGAAAAGGCCGCGAGCTGAAAAGGTCTGTGTCCAGAGGTCTGACGGGTGCAAGCCAAGGTTTAGTCCAACAAGTGACTGGGAGCGAATAGCTAACATGCAAATATCAACCACATGTGTGCAGCTGAGAAAATCATACACTGCAAACCCTACGACGAAAAAAAGTGTGTAAAATGTAAATAAAAAGAGAATATAATGGGGCGCAAATCTCATAAAACTGTATGATATTCACACGCAACACATCTTAGGAAGAGGCAACAAAAACTAATTTTAAAAGAACAGCTGGAGCAAACATTTTGCAATAATTATGTTGCTATAATTTCCCATATTTAAACGACATATCAGGTGTTGAACTAATTTCATTTTTAATTTGACAGCTGCAACAAGTCTCAAAAAAGTCAGGTCGAGGCAAGAAAAACTAATAAAAGAAACTGGAGCGAACAATTATCAGTGAATTTGTGGCTATTACATTTTATGTAATATTATGTATACATTGTATACAGTGTATGTATACATTTTATTTTATTTTATGTAGCTATTATATTTCACACAAAACAACAGGTGTTGAAACTGAGATATTGTATTATTTTGTAAAAAAAAAAAAAAAAAAAAAAAGCATTTTTTATTTGATCTAAAAAAACTTTAGAATGAGGCAACAAAAACAAATTTAAAAAATACTGGAGGTAACTACTACCTAACTTTCTGAGATGTGTTGCTGCCATCAAATTTACAATGAGCCATTATTTTTAATGAAGTTGTAGAACCTCTGTTTCAACACAACTTTTTTTTTACTGTAAAGACATAATTTTATGAGATTTTGTTGCCTCATCCTAAGTTATTTGAGATGTGTTGCTGCCATCAAATATTAAAATTGTAAAATACATATACAGTAGTTTTATGAGATTTATGACTGCATTATGCTTTTATTTACACATTGTAATGTTTTTTTCTGATAGTTCATTCACCAATAAGAAATATTACCAAAAATGCTAATGTTTGGATCAAAGAAAAAGACAAGACACAGGAGGCAAATTACATAGACATATATTTATATGCATATGAATAAAAATACATATACATATTGTACAATATCGTGGGCGAACCTGAAAACAGCTCGTCCATCCCAGAAAACAGAAGTAAGCCTCTTTTAAATAAGTGCAAAATGTTAATGAGACAAAGAACTGTAAAGCATATATAAAGTCGTTCATTTTGTTTTTCCTGTTGAAATCACATGGAGCGGACATGGAAATACTTGTGCAAAGACCCATTCATATATATTTATATAGAAATTTATATTTATGTACATACAGTAGTAGCTGGTGCCGTTAGCTTGACATTTAGTTACTGCTCAAAGTAAAAAGAGGTTATACGGCCTGTGCAGGACCTGACTGTGCACAAAAATATAGAAAAGAAAAAAAACATTACCACACAATCTCAGAGACTTTTCTAACACAGAGAGCTGCAGAAATGAAACTCTTTGAGACGCCGGCATCCTAAACAAGTGCAAGATGTTACTGATTGCACACAACTAAAGAAAGCAAACATAAATCAAAGTAAACTGAAACTAAAAATGCTTTGATAAAGGCTTGTTGAAATGTAGCAAGGCTTTGTGAAGTTTCGTGCCTGGACATAAATGGCAACTAAAACTATCTCCTTCTGGCAAAATGGACCATCTTTTAGCTGCTTTTTTGAACATATAATTGCTAATCTACATAATCAAAGTGAATATCAATGGACAAGGGCACTAAAACCAACTAAAACACACAAAAAAGAACAGAAAGAATAATGTATTATTTGCATTTGCATTTGTTTGAGCTAATGTTAACAGGTCAGTTCACAATTTACACCGCCAATTCAGAAAAAGTTGTGGCATTTGTGTAAAATGTAAATAAAATAGCAATGGTTGCACATCACATAAAGCTGTATTTTATTCACAATAGACTGTAAACAACAATATATCATTTTAAATTTGATGGTTTGGCAACACATCTCAAAAAGTTGGGACAGGGGCAACAAAAAGCTGTGAAAAAAATGACTGATATCTTGTTTGTGATCTATTGTGAATAAAATATATAAAATGAGACCATTACAATGTTTTTTTTTTTACATTTTAGATAGTACCCTAATTTGTTCAGATTTAGGGTTGTAAAAAAAATGTATTTAGTGAAAAACGTGGTTGGTGAAAAAGCCGTACATGCAAAACAAAACTATGACCTCTCATCTCCATTACTCTATGTTTAAATTGATGGGCCCTGCGAGTGAATTATAGATGTGGCTTATAGAAAATAATACGACAACAGCGAGGAGTAGCTAACAGGAGTTTGTTGTCGAGCACTACATGGCAGCAAGAAGTCACCAGCAACCAGGTGCTAAAAGGGACCAGCGGGTTGAAGTAGCGGATAGGTCACAGAATTTTAAAAGAAATGTGTGCCATGGCTAAAAAAAGAAAAAAACATATCAGGGTTTTTTGCTTTGGATGTCATGGGAGTGTCCGATTTTAATAGCCATGCGTTTACCTTGAGCGAAAACGCATTACGGCTCACAATGAAAAAATGAATAGATACATAGAGGGAAATAGTCGGAAACGGTTAAGCTTGGAGCGGACGGGAGACAGAGGGGCCAATAGCTACGAGTGACACGCGCAAATTGAGGCCAAGCGTTCACAAATTGCAGGTTCTCGTGGGTGACTTTTGATTTTCTTCAGGCGTCAGATAGACAGGGAGCAAAACGCAGCAACACACGAAGGAAATTCAAATACAGCCGATACTTCTGTCCCTTTCTTCTCTGCGATTATTCAAATGTACAAATTAAAACATGCAAATGAAAATGGTGTTTATTTGTAGATTGAAATTTAACAACTGCCCCCGCCAACCTGCGTGTTTTCAATTACAACTTAATTAAATAGCTTCAAAAGCCAAAGGAAGAAATAATATTGGGGAAAAAACCTACAAACATAAAGTGCTTTAAGTGAGGAGCCTGAACAAAATGTCAACAAAAGGGAAAATAAAATATAAAGCATAAATAATGTTTTGGGGTATTTTTAGAGGGCCTAGCTTATTTAAAATGTACAGTAGTTATGTGTAAAAGATGATTTGATAAAATATTGTACACCTGATTTCGTTAAGAGCTGAATTTTAAGATTAAATAAAAGTCTTTACAAACAAGATTTTCCACAAACTCGGTCGAAGTATTTTTACAGACTGTGTGAAAAAGTGATTAAAGAGTACAATATGTCTGACCTTGTGACGCTTCATCCATTTCTTGCTTTGGCAGAGAGTCTAACCAGCTTTTTATTTTCTTTTTTCTTCTTTTAATCCCTACAATTGGATCTAGATATGTGATTTTGCGCCTTTCCTACCAAATATTATTTCTTACACAAACACAACCAAATAAAGAATTTACAAAACTACTTCTGGACACATAACAGACTGATATTAAGATGCTACGATTCATTTTTTTCTGTTTCATAAAGTGATAGCACATAAACTAAACTCAAACATGGCCACTTGGATGAAAGATGTGTACAAACTGCTATTTTTGAAAAAACTGTTTCACTGTTTCCATTCAATGCCGCCGTAGACAGAATGATCCAAGTCAAGTATTTTTTTCCTGAACAGTAAAATGAAGGCCTGTATAGAGAAACAGCACACACACAAACTTACGGGACAAAAGTGAGAGTCACTTAAAAACACTGAGAGTCTGTCAGGAGCGGCGCACACAACGGCTCTGCAAAAATTCACAAGTTTGTCTTTTATTGTGGAAGAGTTTTCTCTTCTTCACATCACAGTTCATGTCAGTTCTCTGCAACACAAAAAGTGCCCCATGGGAGCATCCTGGGACCCCTGCTCTTGCCCATTTGTCCAAATCCGGGGGTGTATTTTCTTTGAGTGAAGCATCAGACAGGTGTCAGTGTGAAGACCTCAAACAGACCCTGTCCCAGACTCTGTCCCATTTAGGAAACGGTCTTCTTCCCGCCTAGGTCCGCCTCCTTCCTGTCCAGTCGCATGTATGGCTCAAAGGCCGAGGAGCCGCAGCCGTAGGCGGTGGTCAGTTCATGGTGAGCGCCCCCTAGCAGTGGCATGGAAAAGCACAGGGAATGTGGTGGTGGGACGCCCAGCCGCGGTGAGGGCGGGGTGCCCCCCAAAGAGGGCAGAGATAGCCCAAAGGTCCCGCCAGGCAGAGAGCTGGGCGGGGTGCTGCTGATGCTGGGAGAGGTGGTGGACGCCCCGGCCGGGCTGGTCAGTAGGGACCCGTTAGGGTGTGGCGGGGGGCCCAGTAGGGAGTTGGGTGGGGCAGGTCCCGAGAGCAGCCTGCCCTGCTCCAACAACCGTAGGATGTTACAGGTCGCCAAAGACTCAGAGGTGGAGGAAGAACGTTTATCCGAATCCTTGGTCGTGTCTTTCTTCTGTTTCGTCCGGCGATTCTGAAACCAAACCTTGACCTGAAATAACAAAAATGATCATAACGTCAAAGAAGGCCTTTGTAGAAAATTCACAGTAAAAAAACTTCAGAATATTTTGGTAAATGCCAATGACCGTATTTGTTCTCATTGAAACCCGACATTGGTAAAGAAGATATAACATGGTTGGGACACAGAGTTAGGGTCTGCCCCTCCTGACCTGTGGCCTGATGCACTGTGCACTCAGGTCTGTGAGCACGCAACACCTTAATGATAAACCAGTCAAACACGCAAAAATCCACCCTGAACAAGCAGAGAGGCTGTAATCCCCTGGCACTGGCCTTCGGATCAACCCCGAGGTTTTTTCTTTGTATTTGACCAGGGTCGCACTCATAAATGCACTTTACCTTCACCTACATTTCACTCAATAATTAGACATTTAAGGATGCTTGCATGCAAAAGAAAAGCAGAATTATTAACGATTTATTTCAGATAATCCAACAATAAAAAGTGTAATGATTAAAAGCAAAACCAATCAACTTCATCTCTCACGAAAGCCACTGCCGCCTGCAGGTCAAAGCTCAGTGAACTCTGCCTGTCCTTGTCAGCCATGTTTTTTTAATGCCGCACAGTGTAGCTTTAATGTATAGCGTGTGGAAAAGTTGTGCTGAGCCTGATGTTGATTGGAGGCCACGCTGGGGTCAGGAGATTGTGGACCCCTCCCAGAGAACACATGAAAAATACATGTTCCTGACCGAGTTTCAGTCAGCACTGCTCCACCAGGCTGCTTAGTCTAATACTAGGTAGGAATTAAAGAATATATAGGGACGTCCTGTTGGACCACTGACAAACTGGGTCACATTTGATTAATAATTATTAGTAAAGTAAATGTAAATACTCAAAATGGTGATAAAACAGAGACATATTTTTGTGCTGATTTTGAAGTTGTTAAACTTAGATGTTACTACTTCATAAAAAGCAACTCACTTTGAATTTGACAGCAGTAACACATCTGAAAAAAGTCAGGATGAGGTAGCCACGATGATTAAAATATACTTTATATAATTTTTTATTTTTATTTTATTTTACAAGATTTACAAATGATTGCATTTGATTTTTATTTAGATTTTACATATTGTCTCAAGTTTATCCCTTTTTTAAAAACTTTTTTTTGGCTTTTCATTACTGTATATATTATATTTGCATCCATCTGATAATTAATATTAACTTTCTCCCCACCAAACATTTATTTACATATTGATATTATTTTAGTAATGTAAGATTTTGTGTAGGAATTTTGTCTTTTTGGGCTGCAGTCTTGGAGAATCAGGAGAAAATATTGCAAAACTTCATCTCATCCTCTGGACCGCTCTGTTACTGACAAGCCGGGAAACCCCTGACGCCCCACTCCTCTCTCGTGGTACGAAACTGCGCTGTGATTGGTCGACTGCTGTGCCATTACAGCGCAGCCTGACAGTGACACCTGTAGTTAGTCACTGGGCACTTGGCCTGATAACGATGTGTGTAAATAGGATTATTAGTACAAGAGGGGTATTTGAGATGATTATAGGATACTGTATGGCCACACACTGTAGGTAATAATGTAAACCGCTTTCTGCTCCTTTTAGACCTGTCTTATATTTAGACGTATGGGAGCTTTAAGTGGTTGTATATTCACTAAAATGTCCTCATTACAAGTCAACTCGGGCAGCAGTCCATTGCTTTTAGCAATATAGACTGGTTTTGGGCCATATATTTTACTGCAAATTAACATAGAATGCTAAGAACAAGTTACACAACACACTTGGAGTTATTCAAGTGATATGAACTAACAAACTTTTTTTTAGAATAACCATAATCCAATTCAAAGTGATGACTGGCGGGTTACTTTTAAGGAACAAGTTACAAAAATGCAAAGAAATCAATAAATCAACGTTTAGTAAAGGTTTAGAAAGAATTAATTAAAACAGAATCAGAAAAAGAAAACAGAAAAGAGAAAAAGGCATACTGGTTTGTTTAACGGAGTGTGATTAGACTAACAATTTTAGAATAGCTCACCATTAATAATCATTAATAAAAGAAATATGTCATTAACTATCTTTTACTGAATATATAATATATGTTTATAGATAGTTAATTAACACTGATTCTTATAATTTTGTATTGATTTACCTGAGCTTATTACATAAATAAATTACACATTAATAACAATACTTTGGAAAAAATAAAATAACTGGTTATTGATCCTAAAACAAATGCTTAACTAATGCTTTATTTTGTGTAGTTATTTTAAAGCGCTGATAATATGAGATATCCTAACTGGTTCGTCCTGAGGGAGGAGCCAGGTGGAGCAGCTGGTTGGGTACTGTATCACGTCTCTGTGAGGTCAGACTCTACAAACACTAGAGTCCACTGAGATCATAGTGAGAGCCACTGACCACGACACGAATAATGGGATCGCAGCGGCTCAGAGCTGCACTGACGCCAGCAGGTCTTACTGTAATGACCCAAACGGGACACTACTGATAATGGGGTGTATCTCTGCACCTGTTTTCGTCTTCTTCTCCTTTGCCTTATTTCAGTCAGTTTTGTGCTGGCTAGCTCGCACACTGCCCCTCTAAGATCAGCTGCGGTGTTTTACTCATGCACCAGCGCTTGCCAAACATCCACATCCCATAAAAGGCTTTGAGTGCTGATGAAGTCCCCGACCAATCCCGTGGCCTTATCCTTCTGTGTGGGCGGGGCTTATCCTCCTGTTCACATCACTGCCCTCCTATCCTTTACAGAGGTGGGGGGAAGCCCGCTGGTGTTATACAGGGATTTTATTAGAGGGGGAAAATGATGAGAAGAGAAGAAAGCAAAGCTGCCTTTGGTACATCTACACTATTGGATGTAAATCCTTTTTAATGGGATCCAGGGTTCAGAGCTGGGGCAGAGATTACTGAGGGAGATCTGGATCTGGTGTGACCTGCGTTTGCCCCGGGCTTGCCCTCTGCACCCTGTCCCACACTCACCATGGTATGGTTAGAGCCCAGGTGAAACTGATGGGACGAGATTCAGAAAAAATATATATTTAAATATGTACAAGGACATGGACACAATGGGAAATCAAACAAGGAACATTATAAAATGACTGTATTTTTAGGTCAGCCTTTTTATAGTCTGTTACTTCGGACAAGTTTTATTTTTTTCTTAAGTGAGGCACGAAAACAAGTAATGCAAAACTGGAGTTGCTTTTGTACATATTTTTACTATTATGTTACTGACAATATTCAAAGTATTAAAACAAGTAACTCTGCCAAAAGAAGTTATCCATGTAGCACTGTTATTTAAGAAATTTAATCAATCACTTTGTAAAAAAACTTTATAAGAACCTACATCAGGTAGACTGGATTTCTACAACTATGACAGAGAAAAAAATCATTGCATAATTATAGTAATAACAACCTAAAAACAAATAAACTGTTTTTTTTAAATTATTATTTTTTTTTTTACATTTATTGTGTTTATTTATTTATTTATTTATTTGTTTATTTTTGGTAAACTTCTACTAAACACACCCATATTTTCTCTACACAGCTACACATACAAGGCTTATTACTACAGAATGCAAGTGTGCTATTAATTTACTGTACCTTTGATTAAATTGTAATAAAAAATAATAAATAAATAATAATTCTATTGTTAGTGCTTTTCAGGATGCCCCTAAGATATAAGGTGTTCAACTCTGCATACAGGTTGTATATCTACAAATGGGACAATAGGTGGGACAACTAGAAGGACCAGACGTGCCCAGACAACCATCCCGAGAAGCAGCAGGTACAACTGAGCGTCCACAGAGTGTATACAAATCAAAGTATGGGACATGTACGTAATCGGGACGGGGTATACCCAAGGTCACAGGGAGATGATTGGGCTGGTATGTACAAACGCACGGACCGACGGAACGGGGGCTCGACCAATGGGAGTGCGGGCCAGACAGCTGCAAAGCGAGGGTCAGGCGAACTGGGCTACAGCGGTATAAAGGTTAAGCCAGCTCAGGGCCCAGAGCACAGATCAACCCACACTATCCATATGTGTGCGCAATAATTCAGATAAGCTCCGTGTGGGCCAACAACACTGCCAAAAATAAGGTCATTGTAAAATGACACTGATTTTGTTTATGCCACATAATAGCTCATGATATGTAAACACAAGGGCAGTACGATATATCGCAAAAGTATCGTAATATCAGCAAACGCAGCATCGCAGCAAACTAAATTTATTCCAATATTGTTAGGTCTGGTTCTGTCAAAAAAATGTACTGTCAAAATTTGTGTCTGGAGTCTTAAAATATGTAAGGAAAAAAAAATGTAAATGAAATTATTATACTTCAGTACGGATGTATTAATTCATTGTGAATTGGTTAAAATCAATTTAAAAGAGCAAAGATTTGAAACGTCAGTGATAAAAATGAATCGTGAAGCAATTTTAAAATGGTCTCTAGGCCACAAGATGCAATGGTACAGAATATGGCTCATTAATTTTAATATCATACATTTATTATTTTAAAAAAAATACACACACACACAAAATATAATAATAATAATAATAATAAAAAAAAAATAATAATAATAATAATAATAATAATAATAATAATAATAATAATAATAATAATAATATAGATTTGATGACTTTTTTGTTATTTTGATGTACATTTTGATGCAATAAATGTTTGTAATGCATTCTGTTGACTTTAAACAGTGAAAGGTAATAAATCCCTTTAAATTTAGTCCTAATTCAGAAAAATCTTTTAAAAAGTCCTAAATTTAGACATGATGAGTAAGTTTTGATTTTACCCCAGTTTTGACCAGTAAGTCCAGAGCCTTGTATCTTCATAAATTAAAATTGAATTTTACTATGTCTATGAGCAAAAAACTTATTATCTAAAATATCAGCAATCGTATCGTTATAGCAGTATTCAACATTTTATATTGCATGTTTTTCTAATGTGTGGCCCTTGTAAACAATAACAGTGGTAAAGTCCAGTAGGTCATAGATTTGTGAAATTGTGCTTAATCACGACTGAGCTTCATCTTGCTCTAAAGCTGGATAGATAGAGGCTACGATTTACTTGAAGCCATTAAACGCACCACTCAGCCCGGCTCTATAATACAGTAATGGAAAGTGAAATGAAGGATTGCCAAGTGTTTGAGAAAGACACTTTGGTTTCACACTTTGCATGACCTCTCCACTCGGACCCCCTGATCCCATTCATGTGATGCTGCACAATGAACAACCCTTTTTCTACTTTTTTTTTTTTTTTTGGAAGTGAGTACCAGGCGGATTGGCAGCCATTGCTCTGCAAGAATTGCAACAGTGAATGTTTAGCTATAGTGTATATGGAAAACGTCTGCCCAGCTGCACTAGGCCTATAGTTATGGCCTAGTGGTTCACTTTAAAAAGAACTAGGCCCAAGAATTGTCTTTATTATCTGACATAATAAAAAAAACATTGAACACAGATAAAAGTTATATGTGGAACAAGGAAATCTTCACTAACAACTAACTAGTGTTGTTTTTAAATACACTTTCCTGCATTGTTTTTTTTCCTGACCCTGGTGTTTTCTTCACCTTGTTGTCTTTTACAGTCCTTAAAGACCTAAACTGCTAAGATACTGGGCTATACTAATTAAATTAAATTGACCTAAAGAAATAATTTTGTGCTTGGAGCAGGTTTTCTGAGGCTGACTTTGTGCTGGTGCAATGGCTAAGGACAATTGTTTATATTGCATTCAAACTATGCAATTATTATGTGTGTACGTGTATTTCATTAGGGTAAAAGTTTGCCTATGATTGAGAAATTTAGCATTAATATTTTATTAATTGTATTGTATTCAATTAGCTTTTATTGGGTGTTTTCTTAATTAACATTTTAATAGATAAAACATAAGTAATTGTTTACTTGCACAGAGAAAATTACTGAGGTTTTATGTCAAAATAAAATTTTAATTTTCAAATTTTTCTAATTAATTTTTAAAAGTTTTTTGTTATTTTTTCTAACATTTAATTAATTGAGTGCTGTCCATGTCAAAACAAAACCTTTTTAAGACCATATTTGTCAAATTTTAGGCCTTTAAATTCAAATAAACTACTGTATATTGGTTACGCTGGCACTTGCTGATTTTAATAGTGTAGAAGCTTAAAAAGTAAAACTATAAATAAATAAATATCTCAGAATCTATGTATTCTGAGATATTTTGAAAAGTTCGATGGTGCATAAAAAAACAGGTCTTCTACTGGGACTGTGACCAGACTTTGTCCACTGTTTGTCCCTCTATGGACCCTCCCCTGTTCCCTCACAGGCCTTGCCCACTCTGGCCCGTCCTGAACTGGTCCAGCCAGCCTGCAGCAGTGACCCTACCCCACCCCTGTAAACCTGCTCTGGTCCTGTGGGTGCAGCACATGTGCAGCAGGTTCAGCTCGGGGTTAACTCCGTCTTATAGAATGGCTGTAGATATGGCTGCCTAATCCTCCTTAGCTCAAAAGCACTTGGTACTGTTCTGCGGCCCACCTCTCTCCCTCTCTCTGTCTCATCCCACTCTCGCCCGCTCCTCCCCTGCTTCCACTCGGACCCCCTTCTGGTTCGGATGCCAGACTTTACCTCCTCCCTTCTTTTAGGAAAGCCCGCTACACACATTGGCAAAGGCACAGTGGGGCGCTGGATGCAGTCCATGACTTTTCTTGCATGTCGCCCCACCGCTCCTCAAATTTCCCATTACCTTGAGCAGAAATGTGGTGCTATGCCACACAGGCTCCAGATGCCCAATTGGGTTTTTGTATTTGACTTGTCAACTCACAGAGACCAAAAACACAAAACAGACAGTTTTACAAACCCTTTATACCAAATGTGATAGGTGGGGAAAATTTCAAATGCTACTTATTTTAAGCACTACATCAAGAAATTTGAATGTCACATATAGCTTAATTCAAAGTGACACTCATATATTATTTAGATTCAGTACAAAATGAAACATTATTTTTTTTAATTTAAAATATTAACTATGAAACTTTTATACTTTAATTCAGCCATTCCCAAAGTCAAGACTGTCGTGGCCCCCTTAAATTTCTGAAAATTCACGTGGACCCCCAGCTATAGAACTTCTATTTATCCAAAAGACTATGTTTTTCTCCATATGTTCATATTTGGCAATTTTTTTTATTAATATTTATTAAGTATATTAGTGTAATTAATTTAAAATTAGATTTTTTCTATGTATTTACTGTTTTCAGGAATTTAATATTTTCATTGACTAATTGTCTTTATATTTTTGTATGTTTTATTTGTTGTTATGGATCAAAACTATGTGTCTGAAAAAAGAATGAACTGAAACTAAAATTGAATTGAAATATAGTCAGCCTCTGGGGGGCCCCCTGCAGTACTTTTGCTGACCCCCAAGGTGCACCAGACCTCACTTTGGGAACCACTGTCTTGATTAAACAGTTTCAGAGTCAGTGTGATGGCTGAATGAATTTTTGCAGGGTGACTAAAGCCCCCTACACCTCCCCCTTGTGTATCTAGGCAAAAAAAAAAAAAAACAACTTGCAAGAATGGAAGAACTGAGTGTCCCCAAAGTCGTTTCACAAGAACGTCCCGGTTAGCCATAAAAACAAGCCAATAATGTTATTTTAGATGTTCGTCATGGCAGAGTGGCCGAAAAGCAAAGGATACAAGCAGGAGAAAATACTATATTCTTGGTGGAGTCTGCATGTGTTGCCCCTAGTGGATGAAAGTGAAAAGGAATGGTTGTCTGTCTGTGTCAGGCCTGCGACTAACAGCCATGGTCCAGAGTGTACCCCATCTAAGGCCCATAGTTGCTGGAATAGGCTGGGACGACCCCGAAAGGGAATTAGTGTAAGAAGATGAATGAAATGCTAGAAATATTTCACTCTGTGCGCACTATATTAATACAGTTACTGTTTGAATTGAACTACTAATTGCTTAATGTGGGACTGTACAGAGATTGGTTTGTTTTTTATGTGAGCTTCCAGATAGGTAATCTACCCATTCGCCTGCATTACACATTTGCCTGGCGACTCACACACAATGATTTCATGGACAACATTTTGGACCACACTGATTGGTCCAGACCCGGAACATTTGGCTTGCGAGAAGAACCACTTGTATCTGATTTCCTGGCTCAAGGATTACACTGTGCTCCATATGTTTCGAGAAATTATACCACCCTTCGCCTGACACGCTCGCTTACATTCACCCACCAGCAGCTGATGAACCAAGTCAAATCAATGCCAAAGTGATTTAGGACAAAGGCGACCAAAGACATAATTGCTAATATGTTCGTCTGATTATCTCATCAGTTGATTAGAGCCTCGCAGGTTGGACAAAAGGCACAGCGTTTTCCCGTTTTGAAAAATTACACTGTAGCTTTAGGTCAAATCAGAAGGACAAAAGAAAGTTAGCATTGGACTAAACTGGAAGCACAAAGCTGTAGTGTTACCACCCAGTCTGCCTGCTTCCTCTATCCTACACTTTTACTAAGAGAGATGCTACAATCCTCCTTCTGTGCTGCAACATCTGTGCACTGTACGTCATGGCAGCTCCAGACAAGTGTCCAGACAACAATATACAACGTAGACTTTCACAAGACAACACCAGAAATACAGTACTGTCTGTGAAAAAGTTTTAGCAAGGTGCGAAAAAGAGTGCTTTAATACAGGTCAGAAATAGGCCAAGGACAAAATGTGTGCAGTTTACAGTGAGCTGACAGCTGCAGCGAGTCCACACATACAGTGAGCTCTAGGTTGTTCAGTATCAAGGGTTTCAGACGAGCCAAAGAGAGAGAAAGACAGTGATCTCACACGATGTGCACCTGTTACACTGCACTCTCTCAGCTTGTTGTGTGACAGTGTGCAGGACGCAGATTTATGTGGTCACACACACAGCAGTGGCGCTAATTATCTCCACTTCCTCTTTGCTATTCCTAAAATGAGTCAGACCAAGTACCACCTCAGGATGTACAGTTTTGTGGCCTTTTTCTAAACATAAACATATTAACATAGTATCAAAAGTCAATGTTGTTAAATACTTGGAAATGTTTGTATTTCTTTGTAACCAAGTCAGATTTGGGGCCTATGAGTTTGGTAAGATATAAGTTACAAATAGGGCACCATTTTGTAATTTTAAGATAAACAATTTTCTTAGAGGAATCAATCCTATAGCATTGATTTTAGGGACCCTGACTTAACAATGCAAATCTCTACATGCTTTAGTACATCTTTGCTTAGATCATCCGGCACAAAGTTATTATTAATGGTTTTGTTTTTCAGGTGCTTAGTTATGGATCCATAGTGATGCATAAAGTAGTATTCGGTGGTATGAAATAAGAATTTTACCACTTTTTGACACTATATGGCCAAAATCATCCTGCCATGCCTCATTTCTGTAAAATGTAAAAGTACTACTTGTAATGCTGTGTTTTGACTGGTTAACAGGGTGCTTTCAAAACTTTCCACCCTTCCATTTATTTGCATCTATTTCTATCTCTTACATCGCCTTATCTATAGGCACAGCTCTTTTTTGCCAAGCAATTATATCTGCAACACTGCACAATTAAATCTGAAGAAAATCTCCATCCTGTTTGTCAGTGTCCTCAAACAGCCGCCAACAAGCAAAAACAAATGCAAACATCTGTGCAATGTTCGGCCAGCTTTACATTAAAGATTAAACAGGACTCCCATCAGAACCAGCGCTAAGCCTCTGCCTTGCCTCCCATTTGCGGCTGGATTAAACTTGGGGCACCATTAAATCCATAGCTTTTCCGTGGACCAACTCCAAAGTGCGACAGACTGATACAGTAGCGGCGTATAGGTCAGCTGCACGCGGGCTGTGAAATGATTAGAGACCGCAGCGTGAGGTCAATATAGTTCTGTAAGGATAGGCTAAGGGCATTATGCAGTTTTAGGCTCTGGGTTTCAAAACACAGCAACAGCGAGCTCACTAATTTTCGTTTTTACGCAACACCAGGAGAAACAAAAGCTCATTACACTACTACAATACGCTACAGTGTTAGCTTAACTATGATCTTACTGCTCTTTTTTACATTAAACTTATAGGCAGACAGTAGGCCGTAATACACCAAATGTAAATGACAGATATTTTGCAGAGACGTACCTTCACGTGTCTCCATTACGCGTCCGTTCTCTCAACATGATCCCTACATTTACACTGGGTTTTCATATTTCTCGTCTGTGTTTGTGGGGGCTCCGTGTGTTTTAAGTGTGTATCCACCCTCACACACACACACACACACACACACACACGCACGCACACACACACACACACACACACACACCAGGAGCAGCAGCACGCACCCCTCCTGCGGTGTTAGCCTGTAGCGGGGAGCCACCTGCCGGGACCAAGCGAGAGCTCTGCCCGGTAACAGATTACCGGGGAACGCCAAGTTTCTGCGTAATGACGCAAGGGCACGAGAAGGAGAGCTTAGCCAGAAATATTTGGAAAGAGTGTTTTGTGTTCCGGAGGGGATTTGGATTTTCAGTGAGGGCGTTTTTCTCTCACTGCCTTCAAACTGAAGTGAGTTTGAAAAGAAGTTTTTGTTTTTTCCAGTTGATTAGGGTTGTACCTGGATTTGGATATTTAGTAAAAAATGCGTATGTAAAACTACGTTTATAATAATAATAATAATAAAAAAAATAAAGAACAACAGGTACTGTGTGCTTTATCAACTGTGTGTCAAAAAATGTACGCAGGTCGGCGCGTTTACTAAAATGGCGATAAAAATCAAATAGCCTTTTGTATTTTATTATTGGCCTAAGTTTAGGTGCTTTTAAGATTAAGATCTTTTACAATACATTATACTGCCTCTATTTACTACTGCTTTAATAAAATTAAGGCACACGTGCACAGACGTGTGGCACATTTGGATTAATATCACGTAATAAAATGTTACTTTTAGGTTAACGTTCATTCGTCTCAATGTGAAACTAATGGCTGCTTTATGTCTGTTGTCATTTGCGTGGGTTTTGTGCGTGGCTCATTGCGTAATCACTGTGAATACCTGACCAAACTAATTGGAGTTACATTATGGGTCAATGACCAAATCCCAAAACATAGTTAAAAAACACTTAACGATCCAACCTCGCATATTAGTGCGTAATTAGTATTCATGGTTTACGCGCGCTTAAAGAGGCCCGCCACGTCTGACCGGAGTTGTAGGCCTAAAAACTGAATTTTTTATCTTTAGAAGACTGTGTGTTTTAGTAAACGTTATCGTAGATTAATTTTTGTGAAATTTAAAAAAAAAACTTCAAGACTTAACCAAGACACATACAAAAGTTATGTTCTCGTGTGAATAAAAGATTATAAGGGATAAATACGTCTAAAACACACAATTTCTTTCAAAATAGTCGTAAATGGGACAAAATGGACGCTTTTAGTCCAAATGGAAACCCACTGGTCTCTAATTGTGACATAAAATCAAATTACTGGTGAAGAAACCTTGAACTAAAACATCAACAAACACTAAAAATATTGTGATAAACATAAAACAGAACTTTTAAAGCTTCTATGTTGCACTTAATTAGCCTTGAATGGTGCATTTGCTTAAAAAGGTGCCAATAGAAAGCGCACAATCAGAGGAAGACCAAGTGAAAGCCTTTTTATCACGTTTAAAAGCTGCTTCAATAACGCGCTGCATTAAAGGCTCGCTGTTCGCGGGGTTTAATATTTCACGCCATTAGCAGCGAAGACTTTTATTATTTAGGTTTTATTCTGCCTCGAAGGTCAGACCGGTTTTTTTTTTTTTTTTTTGTTTTTTCAGACGGCAGCCAATCAGAGGGCGAGCTGCGGCTCCTCGGCAGCAGCAGGAAGCGCGGGCCTTTCCCATTAACACCCCTAGTGTCAGCGCTAATGAGGGCCACTGGGGCTGTATTCACCAGTACACACAAGTACACACATATACACACAGCACTCATAAGGGCCTCTTTGGGCGGTGCGTGAAGCAGGAATCTACAAGGTTTGGACTATTTAAACCTAATGGGCGTCTTCCTTACTCCATTTGAGCTTTGGGCACATTACTATGACAAGTCTCTGAGTTTACTAAACGCTGTATAAATAATGATAAGGTGTGTGAGCTTATTGTAGTCTGGTTTGAATGGCTTTTGCAATAAGTGGCTTAAAATATTCATATAAAATAGAGGGAATAAATACTAAACTATGAGGAAAAATAGGCCAACATCAGATTGGGCCAACATCAGGTTATATTTTAAATGGCTTTCTAAACAAATTGATATAAGCAAACAAATTTACTGACTTAATAGCAGGCGCTGTAATTAAAATATTTTCAAGTAGCCTAACAGTGCAACAGTGAAAATATTTTTGATTGCAGGGGGCAAAATTGGGTAAGGTGCCACAATCAATTATGTTTAGGGCATCGACACAACCAAAATAATATCGTGAGGTTTGCAAGCGCACTTGTCTGCAGTAACTCTCCTGAGGCCTTTCTGTGCGCTGCGTGCCAACTGTGCGTCATGACGCCCATCACAAACACAGGGGGGCGGGGCTAACGCGCGTTACGGATTCTTTGAATGCAGTGTAGAGCTTATGAGTGGTGACAAATGGTATAGTGTTTAGTCATAGAAACCACAGGCCTATACATTTCATCTATTCATTACAAGGGTAAAAAAGTAAATGTATGTTATATGAAATAACACACAAAATAACACCTTATAACTGGATATTAACCTAATAATACTATATCCAGGACAGTTATTCAAAATGAGTCATTTAATGTCTTATAAAAATGAAATTGTAATGAATAGGGTAAGATATAAAACAGTAGGAACTGCCTACTTTTTAGATGATTGGGTTAAAGATACTTTTATGTGCACATTAATTGTTTTATATATATATATATATATATATATATATATATATATATATATATATATATATATATATATATATATATAAACTCAAAATATGTCACTGAAATTTATGCTGTTTTGTTTGTTTGCCTGTCTTTTGTTTGTTTTAAAGATTTGTAAAATCCACCCAGAGTCCTTTATGAGCTGATGGAGCTGTCCCGTCCAATTACCTGTGGGCCTCTGTACATTGTAATCTCATCTCAGGCCTTCAAACACAGCAACCTATATGGTTGTGTGGCACAGATTATTTTAATAGCTTTATTTTACTTTAAGAGTTTCCATTTTTAAAATATGGATGTTTTGGAGATTTTTAAGGGAGGGAAATGCTCTGGTACATTATGTTTTTAACCAAACTGCTCAGATTCAGTACAGTTACAACCTAGAGCATGAAGTTCATAACTACCACAGAAATTCCACTTGAAAAGTTATGTTTGTTGGTAATAAAAGTATAAAAATATTCAAACCATTCATATGCTTTGGCCTTTTATTAATAGGACCAATTTGGAAAATATAAATTCATATTTTTGACACCACTCTATGTGCTCTTAAATCTTTGTATTTTCTGGCCAAAATACTTTTAAATTCATACACATAGGCTAGACCTACTTTTGCCTAAAATTACTCTGCATTAACTGCAGCTAATAGTGACTTTCTGGGCGTGGTTACGTAAGTAATGCTATAGCTCCACTCTGATTGGCTGACGAACTGATTACTCATTAACGCACCTGTGATTAAGATATGGGCAATTAAAATATTCAGGCTAATGCTATATTTGTTAAAATAGTTCTCTCGCAATATCTTTTTCATAACATAATGATTTTTAATTTATGTAGGCAAAGTGTTAATGTTACTGACATAGTGTGCTTGAGGTCGCCGTGTTTCTCGTCTTACCTGTGTTTCGGAGAGGTTCAGTTGCCTCGCGAGCTCGGTGCGCTCGCGGCCCACGACGTACTGACAGCGCTGGAACTCGAGCTCGAGCCGGTACAGCTGCTCGGCCGTGAAGGACGTCCTGGTCCGCTTAGGCCTGTCCAGGTCCAGGCCCTTCGGCAGCACAATTTCTCTTATGGTGCCTTTGGCGTCTGTACCACAAAAAGACAAAGAAACGTCACAAACAGCAAGAACTACAGATGACGACAGCCACCGCTACTTCACGTGAGTTTATCGCTTATGCTTCCTCATGCTAACAGTGAACGCTCTAAGCTATATTAGTTGCATGTGCTGAACTGGACACTAACGTTACCTATATATTTCATCAGGACTTCACTACTCTCCATATTTCGGAATTACGGTAAATTAACTGTAGTAAAATGTGGAGCTAAAATAAAAATAAATGAACAACAAAACAGTAAATTTGTTGCTATAGGAACCGTCACCTAGCCTAATTGTCTCTGACGTCTGAAGAAAACGTTAATTGGTCTTTTGTCCGTGGGTTTAACTGACTGTTTCCATGGCAACAGTGGTCTTAATTAAAGTATATTACCTACAAATAAACATAGGCTGTATTGAAACTAAAAGCTGGCACCAAATAAGTGCATTATGTTTCATGTTTCTATGGATATGGCATCAGTGAAGTCAAAATGAAAGAAAATACAACCAACTCATTATTAGTGCGTTGTTCGTGTGGTTAGTTGTGCGTTTTCGTACAACCAAAGATCTGCTCTAACTTGAACAGAACAACAAACCTGACTTATTCAACAATAGGCAGTCATGTAATGTTTCCACGCGGGCTAATGTTTTCTGAGAAAAAGTATACGTCAAGTGCGGCACGTTCGTTTAGCCGGGAGCTTGTCGCCAACACATTTAGGCTATTACACCAGGCCCACTGAGCTTAAAGCTTTCAACACAGTAAACAAATGGAAGTTGCATTTTATTTCTGTGGACAGAAAAAAATATGGTCTGACAGTAGCTTATGTCCGCTGCTCTCAATAAATAATAGGGAACAACACAAGCTATGCTTGTATCTCATTTAATGCCAACGGATCCGAGTCAATTTAAAATACACAAAAGGGCATAGAAATATATAAAATATAACAGACCTGACGTCAGCTTTATTTTCTAGGTAACACCTTTAATGCTTGTGTCAACATAAACACATGTTTATGTAAACGATATGTCAGATCTCTCAAATTCATATTTTTAGTTAGACATATAATTTAATACAAACGAGTGCTTATCCCACATCACCAAACCTTAGGAGTAAACGTGTGCTCAGGTCGTTTAGACAAAATAAATGTATTTTTATTTCAATAAAGCAAATAAATTATAGAAAACAGAAAGGTTGTATTTTGTGCCATAAACACGCCCAGACAGTGGCACCCTGTGCATGGTCTGTATGGTCTGTGCTGGGTCTTCGGCTTGGATTAAGGTTAAAACTAGTGTTTCAATCGTTTTTCGTCAATCAAGTGCATTTTTCGTGTAGCTTTTAAACACTGATATGTAAATTTGAGGGAGCACTCAGATTATAGGACTGCCTTGTCTGTGCGTAATGTGCGTAAGGTCAGCTGACGTGCCCAACACATGCGTCAAGTATGGACTGTGAATGCATAAAACTGAATAAATGGGCCAAACTGAGTATTATATTCATGATACTATAGTATTTAATTTGTTACGTGTATCTAAAAAGTGCAAAACATATTGTGGTGCTAAAAATGTACGCAGTGAAATAAAGAAAATCATAGTAAATAATAGTACAAGAGTAAATGGGGAAAAAAGTAAAAAAAAAAAAAAAAAAAAAAAAAATCTATACAATCCGAAAACGGCTCACAGAAAGTACATAAAGAGAATCAGAATTGCGCCATGAATCCAGACAGCAATTGTCTCCTGCTCTCTCTTGTTAAAGGTCCATAAATAACTCAGAAGATAAATAGACATAGTCCTGTACTCGCTCCGTTGGTCCAGTGCAGGTATTTGCGTCTGGTCAGATATGAAATATTTCACAGTATTTATCACATTCAGAGGCAGAGCGGAGGGGACAGGACTCACTCTTTGTCCATGGTTTTACATTCATGAAATATGCATTTAGATAAAAAATGAAAAGCCCTGAATTAAAGATGAAACAAATCTGATTGAACCGAGTTTCCACTGTGTTCCTATAGGGGCCTGTACACGAACACTGAAGAGCAACACACCGGAGGCAAGCGTAAATCTGAATTTATGTGGCCCACAGGTACAATTGACGTGGTAGATTTTACGCAAATTATGTTATAAGAATGACACGCTAGACGTAAAAAAGATTATCCAGTAATCTGTGGAAATATATGTGCGTAAAATAATTGTGTTAATAAAAATAAAAACAGAAATTAAACACAGTAAATTATACATTATAAGTACAACTTTATAGTTTTGTAATATAGCATTAAAGAACAATTATTTGAGCCTTCAGTCGCCCAAAGGCCTGAGCTATATAAAGACACATCCCCATAATGTCTCCATCCTCACGCACACGTAATGGCTGTGCGTAACGCGTTAAACTATTCTCCCAACATCATCTAAAGCCTCTAAATAAATAAATATAAGGCGTCCATGTATAAGGTTCCGTATAGGAGCCCGTAGTGAGGAGAGAGATTCGCGTGCGCAGCAGAAACGCGCCGCTGTGTGACAGACCTGCTGACCTCTGCGTGACCCGGAGCTCGCTACACACACATACACACACGCTCACACACACATACGCCGGCGCATAGAGTCACACACGGGGCTTTAAAAACAAATAGTGCCACTGCCACTCGATGCGATGCAAGCTCTAAACCCTGATCAAATCAAGCCTCTCCATACACAGCTCACTTCCGCTTCCATACCGGACTCAATTAACGCGCACCACAACAATGACAACAAGGCGTTTAACTCCAGCAGCAATTTGCGCTTCACCCTGCGCCACCAGCCGTGCGTATCTGAAAAACCACCAGTGTTAATCTGCACTAAAGAAAAGCTAGATATTTACAATATACATCTGCATTTCTCACGCCGTCCATCTTTTGCCATTTTGTTTCTTGCTTGTGCTAGTCGCATATTTACGCACGGGGCACTGCACCAACAC
This sequence comes from Bostrychus sinensis, assembly GCA_020698575.1. Classification (NCBI taxonomy): domain Eukaryota; kingdom Metazoa; phylum Chordata; class Actinopteri; order Gobiiformes; family Eleotridae; genus Bostrychus; species Bostrychus sinensis. The sequence goes on from CM036252.1 coordinate 17,965,954, forward strand.
ACGTCCCCCATTACGTGCACATGTTATGGGAGAATAATATCCAAAATACGAAAATAACAACACGCAAGTAGAAGGACAAAACGTGTAAGTTTACCAAAGCACTGTACAGAAATGTAGCTGCACATATTTTGGGAGGAACATGTAAACATCAAATTATAGCCTATGTTTTCCATTTTTTTCTGAAACATTTTAAAACTACATAACATTTATTTGTAACATGTTTTTTGTTATAGCTCCTACATTTTGGATAGAGTTGTATATTTTAGATATTTTTATGTAACATACTGTATACTATATAGTAACTACAATGTTTTAAAGCATTACCTAATTTATTGGTGCTTGCCTTTTAAATCCCCCACTGCACTCCTCTTTTAACATGGCCAATAGGCTTCACACATCTTCAGTTAAATATATATTTTTCTACTTGTACAGTGACTGTGGCTGGCTCATATAATTCAGATTTAAAAAAAAAAAAAAAAAAAAGCAATATAACAGAGCAAGTATACTGCATTTAAAAATTAAATAATATTCATGAATACATTTTTCTGGTTAATTTGGGGGAGCCTGTCCTCCTGCTGCTCTGGGCGTGGACCTTCAGCTGTTCTTCTCTGAATTAAATATTATAGTGAGAAAACAAAGGCAATCAGAGCCAAGGAAGTTATATTCAGCACAGTCTTTACTTTGTGCACTCTCATTATCATAATATACTCTGGGATGACTATAATTACTTTTCCATAAAATAGTATTTCAATATATTTTTTTACAGTTTTATATATTTTTTTTTACTTATTCTTTACAACTAAACCACTTCTCTGTATTTTTACCAGATATATTATTGGTCACTACAACCCTCCAAATTATTTTATTTTTGTATTGACTTCAGCGGATAATTAAAGTAGTTTTTATGATCAATGACAATTTTTACTTATTTAAGTTACACAACAAAGACCAGACAATATTTTTAAATGCACACATCCAGCCTTTCTTCATGAAAATGTTGGCTGTGTCACTACAGTGTCTTTGTTTTCATATTGATCTCACAAATCAATTTACTCTCAACAAAGAGGCGCCTACAGCCATTTATCTCAACAATAACTCATTTTTACATTTGTGCACCTCTTATTTTAAATAGCTATACATTTATAACAGTGCTGTAATATTCTGTGTTGTTTTCAGCGAAAGTGGCCTATTGTTAGATTTTTTAACCCTGCTTTTCTATGGGACACTGCAGTAAAGCTCTGGTTTTGGAGCAACAATCTAGTCTAAGATTTAGACCAACATAAGGGCCAATTGCAGCATTTTAAACTATTTTGCGGTGTCCAGTTATACGTTTGGCCTCTTCGTTATTATTTTAGTAGACCAAGAGTCAGTGGAGCAGCAGTGCATTAACGCCTAAGTCAATGGCAGAAAAGTGGACTTGGACAAGTGTACATTTCCTGCCAGTTGTCCCATTGTTGTGGGACTTGTAGTTTGACTGACCTCTGACCAGGATCCTGCGGCAGTAGTCCGGGTCCACTCCCAGCAGCTTGTCGTGGCCGTCTTCGCTCGAGGACGTGGGGGTTGACGCGGAGGTGCCCGGCGTGTCCGTGGAGCTCTGCACCGGGGACCGGCTCCGATCCGGGCACAGTGGGTTGGGTCCACAGCGGTGGCTCCCATCTCCCATCGCCGTGGTTTGGTCAAACATCTACGTACGGGGGTGTCTGCTATTGGTCTCTGCTCGCGCTTAACCTCGCGTGGACTATGTCTCGTGCCTGTGTCCGTGGTCCACTATCCGCATGCCCCCGAGTCTAAATACACCTTGGTCCAGCCATAGGACAGTACTCAGGGTCCGACATGACGCGTCCACAGCGGCTATGGGACTCACGGAGGCGCATGGTGCGGAGCGACCAGAAACAAAACAAAAGTTTGTGTGTGTCCGGAGCAGGTCAGCGGTGAGTCCGGGGCATGGTGCTGGACTGAGCGGGTCTAGGGGGGTCCCGTGGAGCTAAAGGGGTCTGTGTCCGCGGGATGAGCGCGTGCACTGTGAATTGTTGTGACTGTGCCTCCGACAGACCTCCGTTACGGCCGTGAGGTGCTGCTGTGTGGCTCAGATCTTAGGCGACACGGTCCACTTTACCGAGACAGGAGCACGTGACGTCACTTCCTGCCTACGCAGCACGGCTTGCGATTGGCGCGCGGAGCAGGGCACGTTTTGACAAGAGATGAGCGCGAGGCGGACTACCATCAGGCGCGAGAACATGACCCGATTTCTTCGTGGTTTTCTGCCCCGAGCCGGTCCTAGACCTGCTTCCAGCCTCGGTATGGTCCTCGTCCTGAACTTGGTCTCTGTGGAGCTGGTGAGCGAGACTTCTGCACGAGGCGGATGAGCACGAGGTACAGCAAGTGTCAGCGCTTTTAATACAGTAAAAGAAAATATAACAGCAAACGAGTCTTATTTCAGCATAAATAGAAACTCACAATTGACAATATTACATTAAAATACACTTGATTGACTTCAGTTTTACGCCAGTCCCAGAGACAAGTTTATATTAAATTTATTTCACTAAGTTAAAGTATCTCTGCAGTCTCGATACATGTATAATGTGGCTGGTGCGTCTCATGGAGCATCTTCTGAGCCCCATAAATATTTAGTTGTTTCATAAAACTTACTTCCAGGCATGAGTTGAAAAATTTGAATAAAGTAAACAATTTCATTTTATTGTTGTTATCATACAAAAAGACCTACATTCAAATTCTTCTGATTTATAAAGCAAGATCCAATAATCCCTTTCCACATGTACAAAATACACAGCACCAATATAAATTAAATATTTTTGCACATCAAAGTGTAATGCATAAATGTGAGTCTTGGTTCAGCAACAATGTATTTTATTTTATTTTAAGAAACCTGTGGCTTCTGCTTAAGAGCTGCAACTCAAAATTTCTATCACATTTCAGCATAATTCTGTTAATATGAGCATTTTATGTATGAACCAATTTTTGAATAATTGTCCCATAGATAACGTCTGAGGCTTATTTCAGAAAACAGATCAAACTAAAATAAAAACCACCAATGCCATATCCACAATCAGTAGCTAACATAAATATTATACAGCAAATAAAGGGTGAAGGTGAACAGTGATATGTCAAAATAAATGCTTTTCTCCAGTTGTAGCTCAAGTTTAATAACACCCCAATTTGGCTGGTGTTTTGGCAGACTTTGGCACAAACAAATCGAAAAAATAAAATGTCACCTCACTTCTTCGGTATTTCTGCTTGTTAAGACAAACTATAGGCAGACACAAAAAAAAAAAAAAAAAAAAAAAACTAAAAGAACACAAACAAAAAGTCTGCATGGCTTTGTCTACACTGGACTCAGAAGTGGCTGTGGTCAGATGGGATTTGGTCAGATCAGGTTTATGTCAGTGTGAACAGACCAAACTACATCCAGTCTGACTCACTTCACTTTTCGCACATTTGTCTATCAATCAGTGACAAGTGTGGACAGAGAAAGCAGTGTTTATGAGACTGCTTTTTCCCTTTAGAGTAAATATCTCAGAGCATATAGACAGGGTGCATACTGTTTTTTATGAACTTGCCGTAAATGCACTGTTCATTTTAAGATTTTATATTGAAAATAATCTTAATTTACACATTTTTTCACTCTTTTTTGCTTTCTGCACTTTATTTTATTATTATTATTTGTGTTTGAAATAATCTCACTGCTAGAGCTGCACGATATGGAGAAAACATGCGATATTCGATAACTATGTTGAAAATTGCGATAACGATATTGCCATATTTGAAAATAGAGCCTACTTTTTGAACATAGTAAGTTAACCTCACTACTTTTCACAAAAATATAAGTTCCTGTATTTACAAGTCAAAACAGCGACAAAATCAAAACTTAACACAGACTAAACCACGAACAAAACAAGGCTAAGCTGTGACTACATTAATTAAATGACCACTAAAACTGGACTTTTTAAACATTTTTATTTAGTCACAACACATGTTCTTTTAAGGCTCTGGTGGAAAATGATTCTTCAGTGTAAATCTCTGTCAGATGGAAGACCATAGCGTTGTTGCGATATATTTAGATTTTTGCGATATGGATATTGTGTTTGCTGATATTGTGATAATGATAATTTTGCGAATATATTGTGCAGCTCTACTCACTGCTGTTGGAATAATAAAGTTTTATTTGTTGTTATCTTATCTCTTAAGTGCTCTGGCTTGGTGGCATGAAAAAGCACAGTGGATGATAAAATTACACAAAATCTTTCACTTGTAAGCTCCAACAAGCTCCAACATGCTTTGTCTATATGAAGACTTTTAAAATTATTATTATGGACAGGTTTCTGACACTATTGATAACATTATTCAATACTGCTATTGTACAAGAACTTAATTTTGGCTTTTTCCTATTGCCTCCAAGCATGCAGCAGTCTTTATATTGATTTGACATTACGTTTTATGCTGGATGCCCTTCCTGCAATCCCCCTCCATTTATCCAGGCTTGGGACCGGCACAAAGAGTACACCAGCTTTAGACTTAAAATTAAATGTTGGTGCCCAGTCGGGATGCAGACTGTTTACAATAAAAAAGTTAAACCTATCCACCTACTCAAAACACTACATTGTTACTTGCTGCTCATCAGAAACACCACATGTAATACTTTGATTAAAAAGACATCTAAAAAAATCAACACTGGGGCACTTTTTCTGTGGTGTAAACAAAGCCAAAGACTTGAAAGAGGTTGTGCAGTTGGCATTGACTGTACTGATTCTCTGTGTTGTATGGGATGTATGTTTATTTTTTTTTTTCTTTTAAGTAAACCATCTCTGAAAAAGAGTGAGCGAAAAGCCATTTAGGATGAAAATAGTTGGTAGCGTTTATTGATGGTTTGGTAAAAGTGACCTATAAGCTGTGCAGTTACCTGTCTAAACAAATAAATTTCTAAATAAAGTCTTTCATTTATAAACTTTAACTTGTCTTAATTATTACATTAACTAAACTACACTTTTATACCTAAGTGTTAGAGCAATCTGGTACATTTGATTTTATATTTATTTATTTTTTTTTAAATTTGATTTATTATTGTCATTGTACAAGATTGGACTCATATAAAAAAATAAAGATGATAATATATACATCTTTTGGTCCAGTTAATGCAAACCCTATAGAAAAATATTTTAAAAAATCCATCTTGGGACACTTTTGCTCCAGTGTAAACAAAGCCAAAGACACAGATGCCAGGTTTGTCCCATTGACCAACTGTCTACGTTAAAGCTCATGCTGCTGCAGTTGTTGTCACCACTGTGGGATGAATGTTTGTGTTTCCTTTTTCCTTTAAGTAAACCATCCCTGAAAACAGTGACCAAAAAGCCATTTAGAGACAGATTATATAATTATAGTTTTGTGGCGTGTGTGGGTGTGTGCGTCTTGTTGTGCTCCTTGTTGTGTGGGGTTGTAATTATGGCACACACAGCTCCGGTCGCTCCTCTTTTCAGCTGCAGCCTAATCTCAACCTCAGTGAATAGAGCTTGTCAATCAAAGCATACACTGGGTCCACAGACAAGAGAGCCTGATTGCCACCACTGTCCTCCTCTCCTCCTCCTCTCCTCCGCCAGCGTTACAGCCCCTCCACATTTTAGCCTTGATTTCAACATTTGGGTCCAGCCAATGTTGTTGTCTCTGGCACACATTATGTAGGACAAACATGCCTCTTTCTTGTTCCTTCTCGTTTTGGCACAGTCTGGTAAAATGTGAGGTTTTGAAGCGCTGACATCTGCTAATTTAGCTCCAAAGAATCCATAAGAACAGAAGAGGAAGATCTATATTTAGGGGAAGAGATAGTACACTGTTATTGAAGAAAGCAGTAACATAAGCCATTGTGTCGCGCATCGATACTGTTTTTGACACTATGTGGATGTAGATAGTCTCTGTGGAGTATGTTGAGCTAGTTTGGGGAAAGTGATCTATTAGCACTTGTTGCAACAGCAGTAATAGTGAAGATGTTATGCTCTTCTTTGTATTGGTGACATTTTATTGCATTCACCTGTAGATCTGGGGTGGTGGAGGCTGCTTATACTACTGATGACAGCACAATCTGAATATTGTAGAGAAAAGGGAAAAATGTTAATTACTTTGTGAAATAAAATCAGGCTGTGTTATATATTTCTACTATAGACATAATGTATATCCTCTCCTTGCACAACACTGTATTCTTTATCTGTTTTGGGTTATGCATATTACTTAGTTGGTTGCTATCATTACGTCTTAGTGAATTTATAATGTTGGCAGCAATAATTAGATTTTTTTTTCTTGTCTTAGTTACCTAGTTTGAGATTATTTCAACAACAGACCGATCTGTTATACAGCCTTGCTTCATGTCAGTTCAGCTTCTTTTGGCTTTGTTCAGCCTGAAGACAAAGAAGCGCTCTAACTCCAACTACGTGTGGTTAATACGCAGCTAAGTTTGATTGTTTTTTTGTGGTTTTGTTTGGACTTTTTTCCGCCCCTTCATCACCACCACCATCATCATCACCTGCAGTGCTACACAGCCAAATGACTGACAACTGCGCGTCAATTAAAACACAGTTTGCTTGTGTCCACACTGGACCGCGGTGGGCGCGGAGTGTGGGCCATTGCGCACAGTTTGTTTGCGCCACACACCACCTCCCTCAGACGCGGCCTCGTGCGCGCCAGTACCGCGGCCTCGTGGACATGAATCTGATCAATCAGATCAATCAACAAAGCTTACTGTAATCCCGGAGGTCAGCGTGAGGGCAGCGGGCCACGCAGAGTTCACACCTCCCTGCGTGGCACAAGCTCCACGCAAATCTGTGTAGGAATGGCAAGCATTTGACGCAGTGGGCCGACGCACAGCGAGCATTGGATCATTAGACGATGATGTTAGGTGAAGACGACCCAACACGCGCACTGTTCACATGCACGCGCAGTTGTCTTTTATGTAGCTTCACCGTGAGATGAACTGGACAACTTCATGTGAACAGTTCCATAGGAGACACTAGAATAATAAGTGCTGTGTTATTACTAAAATAATTGGACACTGGTGCGTTAATGAGCTGCGGGGGCATTTTAAAATAACTCCAGGAGGTGTTTAAATAGACCGGAGCCACCAGCCTCATTCAGATTAGGAACAGGCTCAAATGAACTGAGCAGAAGATAATATCATCACGTACAGACTGTTTGCTCCTTATCAAGTCCACGTGACGCTCATCAGGCGCTTTACCACAATATGGATTTTCTAATGTATGTTTCTCTCGTGACAGTAGCAGTCCCAGTCTGGCTGTAAGTTATATTTTGTTAATGAGGATACCCTTTATCCTCATTAACTCACTTATCAAATTAGATATTATTGCAACGTTCATAAATCATTTCAATAAGAAAGGCTGTAGATGTTTATTTTGCAAACCGCACATTATATTGGCAACACTGTTGTTACAGGTTGTCTATTTTTCCTATTTTTATTTTCAACACACTAACAAAGTCAGTCTCTAGGTATTTTCTCAATTATAAGCACAAACAGGCCTCAACAAAAACGTCTCGACGGATTAATTATAATCCACAAGAGAAAAATTACTAAATTTCTAAACGTATTTTGGGGGGAATTTGTTAAATACTAGAGTACGTTTCAGCAACGGGACCACTATGTGAACAAAAATTAAAAAGAGCATTGTGTAAAATGTAGGTCTCAATTTAAATTTTATTTTTTACTTTTTTTGGAGTCTAAACAATAAGTTGAGCTTTAAATTGTAAACAATTTAATATGTCTTTTACAGTCACACATTTGCGCTACTTTTGGTGCCGCAGTAACGCACGTGCGTAATGTATACTAACTTTGCCACATAAAAAAAAGTAAAGAGTACTTAATCTGTTCGTATATTTGTTTGTGTAGCCCAACCTAAATTATTTCCAAATAATTCGCAAAAGTCACAAAATAACTGCGCACCGTTTTCGTCTTGATTTGAGAGTTCATAGAAGAAAACCTTTAAACTCCTCTTAACATTCTTGCAAATACGGAAAGACTCTTCTGCTTCTCTGTCAGAGATTTTGGGTCATTGCTGCGCGCGGGGCAGTCGCTGTTGTGCGTCTTCTTCCAGCTTCGTTTTGGAGCCAAAATGAGCCACGGTGACAGGCGTAAAATACTTTTTTCTTTATATTTGTCATGGCCTACCCCGTACATGTGAAGTGACAATTTTAGTTATAGAACGTATAAAACTTCACTTATTGTCTGTTCTTTGTTATAGAAATACAACGCAGACTTACTTTATTGAGTTTTAAATTCATCAGAAAGTGGGTGTATATGCAGTGTTGTGCACAATCAAAAGTAATCACAAAAAAGAAAGATATAAATAAATAAAAGAATGAAAAATATATCGTGAATTAGGTATTGTTGAGCTATGGCCTGAAAGAATAAACTTTTTTTTTCTCCAAATATCTCTAGTGTGATATCTAATTAAAGTGTTGAAATCTAAAGCAATCCAGTAAATATATATATTTTTAAATAAGTTCAACTAAGTAAAAAAAAAAAAAAAAAAGAAAAAAAGTTCAACATGTTTTTGATGGTACTCTACTTGCCCAATAGGGACAGATATTCTCCTGAAATTTTCAATTTGCTTGTCTTCCCAATGATATCTGTGTATTGTAATGTGCACATTGCCATACTGTGAGAACATGTTTAATAAAAAAATCAACACAAGTGTCTTTAAACCTGACATAATATACATAACACTTATCTAATGTGTCATGGCAGCATTTTAGAGTAACGAGTACTTCTATGAGTGCTGTTCTAAAAGGTCATATAATGTTGCCTTATGCCGAAAAATATTTTCAGCGATAGTCAAATTCAACATTTTTAAGAAACTGTAAAATACAAATTGATTCTTGTTTACTCTTATGTATTGAATACTTAGTTAATATTAGTTGGACCTCACTTTGAGCGGTGCACACTGCCACCACATGGCTCTGCAAAGAAGTGACCCAACCCAAAATGTCAAACATACAATTTTATTCATTTTCAGCATTAGAAATTCAAACCACACTCACAGAAGAACAAGTAAACCACTACATTCCTATAGCACTTCAGTAGGAACACGAACATTTGACCTATTGCAAGCAAGCAAGACATGAAATGAATCTACATAAACAACTTATGGTATTAGAGCTTTTACTTTAAGGCGCATCCAAAACTAAACTTAGTTGAAAGGAGAAAAAAAGGATGATTTAACAACACAGACAATTTCTTGGCACTTTTGATGTGAAATTTAACAGCAAAGTTGATACTGGTTTGAATGACTTGTGAGAAAACAACTAATAAATGTGTGTGAGAGACCAAGATTAGAAAATGTCTTGGAACAATGTCAAGTTTAACAAAGACCGAGACAATAGGCTTCGATGAAAGGCACTTGTTGCTGTGAAGGCTTAATGAAAAACCACCTCCTTACCATCGCTGAACTACCTGTCAGGTCAAACTGAAGGGGAAAAAAAACAGTAAATAACTTGAAACAGCTCAGAAAAAAAGCTGTTCAACTCTGCAGCTTCTCAGAGACTATGTTACACTGATCAAACAGAACATCATGACCACCTGCCTAGTATGCAGCCCCAAACTGTGATGCACTGTGTATTCTGACTCCTTTCAACCAAACCAGCATTAACTTCTTCAGCAATTTGAGCTGCAGTAGCTTGTCTGTTGGCTCAGACCACACCTTTGTTCCCCACGTGCATCACCTGTCGCTGGTTCACCACTGTTCCTTCCCTGGACCACTTTTCATAGATACTGACGACCACTGCAGACGGGGAACACCCCACAGGAGTTTTGGAGAGGCTCTGACCCAGTAGTCTAACCATCATAATTTGGCCCTTGTCAAACTCGTTCGAATCCTTGCGCTTGCCAGTTTTTTGTCTGCTTCTAACACATCAAATTTGAGGACATCATGTTCACTTCCTGCCTAATATGTCACCCACAACCAGGCCCCAGGATGAAGAGAGTTATTCACTTCACCTGGCAGTGGGCATAACGTTATGTCTGATCGGTGTAATTATCTACATATATTATGGCTTTACTGAATGTATGATTATTCAATTAATTAATCCATTACAGATCCCTAAAATTCCTCCTCAGACCAAGTATTGAACCCAGTACCTTGTAATTACAGTGTTGGAGCCAAAAAAAAGATGATCAATTGTATTTAACACACCTCTTCTCACAACAGCAGTTCAATAAGCTTACTATGGCTTTGCAAACTAAATATATTCCTATTTTTCTTTTCTAAAAACCTTCAGTATGGAGGAGTGTTAAAACAGTGGTCCTACAGCGCCCCCTGATGGTCAGATACACCATCTATTCTATACAGTCTAGGTATTGAACCTCCTCTAAATTCAACTGTACAGCCTTATTTTGCCTTATTTAGCACATTGTAAGCGATTTTGTTTAAAGAAACACCTGCCTCACTTAAATAAATGCTTCATATTTATACATCTGAACTTAAAATGGACGTAATAATAGGGAGGCAATGTTTATTCAAAGAGTGCTGCCGCCCTCTAGAGGCCAAGGAAGTAAAGCATACATTGAATGACTGAACTGAGAACAGTAAATTTGAGGTTTTCCCTTTACCGTCAATGAAGCAAAATTTTTTTTTTTTTTAAATAAGTCAACACCAAGATTTTGCTTTGAAATAATCAAAAAACAGCATATATTTAAAAAGAAGGGACAGTGAAGCTCCACTACTCTCGGATGGTTCGTTTGTGTCAGTTTTGTGCAGTGGAAATGGCTGTATTTTGAGTGGAAGAAGAGGTTGTTTTCAATCGAATCCTGGCCAGTCGCTTTGTTCAGAGTCGTACTCCAGCTCTACGCCGATGCAGCGGACCCCCTCCAGCAGCATGGGCGTCCCGTGATGGCGGTCTGGATAGGGAAACAGACCAAAAAATCTGTGTTAAGGTGACAAGACACTACAAGTGAATAGGTTAACATACAGATATTGTGAAACTAGATTATTGGCACCAACATGGAAAAAAAAAAAAGTATTGCAAGTTTTGTTTAATTTAATGTTAAAATATGCAAACTATGATCTGCCTAAAAAATCACAAATTTGCATAAATTTCAAAAAACAAAATCTGAATGTTTGAGTCAGGTTTAAAATTCTTGGTTCACTGTGTTGACAGAATGAATTAGTTATGTATTATTTTATGTTTCGGTAAACCAGAAAATACTGCCAATAGCTTTAAAAAAAAAAAAAAAAAAAAAAAAAAAAACATTTTGTCATGTTTTTAAGAGTAAAATGCCCTGTAAATCAGGCTAGGCATAACAAATGCATGCTGCAAGTTGACGAAACAAATTGGTATAAACACCTTAATGTGTAGAGTGGACATTTTCTTCATTTTAGTATGAATGCTTACATTACAAGGGAGCAAACCAGCCTAAAATAAAAGATCACATTTCATCTAATTACTTACATTTAGAAAAAAAAAAAAAAAAAAATGTTTTGGCATAATCCAAGTGGAGTCATTTAAGCAAATAAACCCTGCACATCTGCTCTTTTCACACACACTTTAAATCAGTGAAAAGGGCTCACAAGAGTAGATAAACAGCCTTACACTACACAAACGTAGGGTGAAATATTTCCCTAAGTGTTAAAGGAATGTTTTTTTTTTAAATTCTGTTCATTCCTTGAGAAGTAATGATATGAAGTAAAACCTTTTCAGTATATAAAGGAATACACAAGAGCCTACAAATTAAATATAAAAAACATTGAAATAGTGTTTAATAGTGTCATTGTACAGTTCTTGATATATTTCCGGTATATATTAAGTACACAGTGATAAATAATCATTTCATACCAATTTGCTTAATTTTTAAAAGTTCAACTGCTGTAAATTATACTGATTTTGAACACTTGTATCTCATTCAGTGCAGAGTTTTTAGAAACCCTCTTGCCTGTAATTTATGTGTGAGGAGCTTTACTCTTCATTCAAAACAACATAATTTCTTGTCTTTTTTTATTTTTATTTTTTTAACCAAATTGAGTCAAATAACCACAATAATGTTGGTTGCCTTGTGAACTTTAAAGATGTTATATGTACTGCCACCATTTTGACATTTTTGTGGTTCACCATGGCTTTATTTTGTCAAATATAGCTGATATTTGAACAGTTTGAGCAATTCTGTCCCAAACACATTTACATTAGAAAAGTGGCTAACACGTTAGAATAACTTACACTGTTAACGCTTATGCCCTGCTCTAAACTTTAACTTTCTGAATTAATGTATAAAATGACCTAATTAGTCATCACTATTAATTAACCCTTTAGATGCCAGTTTTGACTGACTGAAAAATACCCTATAACTTCATATTATAAAAACATATTTGACTTTGACTGTTACCAGCATGACTGGCCTAATTATCTCAATAATCAGTGAGAAGATTTACTCTGCTGCATTCGTTTGTGTGTAATGTCAGACTGAATGAAAAAGTTACATTCATGTTGTTAGTGGAAATTTGTGTACCTTAGACTTGCATTAAAAACGCTTTTTTTTTTTACCTTTCTTTTATTAAAAGTGAAAAAAGGTTTTGTCTTTTATTTCCCATTTTCCTGCAGCAATCGCAATACAATTTTGTAAAATTAAAGACAACTGCAAAATTTTACTAAATTACTATATTTTTATCATCACTAACAATGTTTCTAAATCTAAAAAGTATTATAATACTCTATATTTCAATATTATAAAAACAAATTTGACTTTGATTATAATCAGTATGACTGGTTGACCAATCTCAATTATCAGTGAAAAGATTGACTTTGGTTTATTATTTTTTTGTTTTATGTTAGATTGAATGAACAAGTTGTTTGTGTTTTTAGGAAATTTGTGTACCATAGACTTCCATTAAAATCACATTTTTTGACCCCCCCTTAATTACACGTGAAAAAAAAAAGTTCTTTATTTCCCATTTTCCTGCAGCAGACTCCATAAAATTCTGTAAAGTTAAAAAGAGAGTTAAATAATCATACTTTAATCTCAAAACTCAAGTTTTCATAATGCCCTTGGTCAGCACATTTGTTAACTTTTAAGGTAACACTTCAACATTTATAAAGATATAGTTATTAATTCTTTATTACAGCTTAATAGTTGTGTTATTCTAGTAAGTTAGTAAGCACAGGAAACATTATTGATGCTTTATTACTGCTTAATAGTGGTAAACTATTCTAAGGGTTACCAAAAAGTGTAAAAGGCACAATAGTGCAAATACAATTAATATTGTAATAACAGTTTTTAGAACATTAAGTTGTTTATACATATTTTTATTTGTACAGTTATGCAAACAATAATTTAAGACTAAGATATCAAATTTATATGTAAAAGCAACTTGAAAATCATTAACCAGGTAGTTTCTAACATTGTATAGTGTAGTTACTACAGTTAGAGTAATACAGGGTTGTTGTCACTCTGAAGAAGTGAAATACACTATATTTAAATATTAGCTCACCTGCCTTTACATGCACATAAACTTAAGTGACATCCCATTCTTAATACATAGGGTTTAATATGAGGTCGGACCATCCTTTGCATCTATCTACCTGATGTTGGACGAGAAGGCCTGGCTCGCAGTCTTTGCTCTAATTCATCACAAATGTGTTCTATCAGGTTGAGGTCAGGACCCAGTCAACCTCTTCCACACCAGACTCGCTCATCCAGGTCTTTATGGACTATGCTTTGTGCACTGGTGCAGTCATGTTGGAACAGGAAGTGGCCATCCTCAAACTGTTCCCACAAAGTTGGGAACATGGAATTGTCCAAAATCTCTTGGTGCTGAAGCCTTCAGAGTTCCTTTCACTGGAACTAATGGGTGAAGCCCAGCTCCTAAAAACAACCCCACATAATCCCAATCCAGTTATTTGGGTGGGTGAGCAAATACTTTTGGAAATATAGTGAGCTTTGTGGAAACACTTCTGCCACAGACTTCTAATCTGAGGCTCCTCCTCCTCCTCCTCAGAGAGAACTGCCTCCTCTTCACATTCCCAGTGCCTCCAACCATAACATTGCCATGTGGCCAACGTCTCACATATCTGAATTTTTATAACATTATTTGTTGACTAAATACCTTAATGTGGTACTTTGTACAATAATTTATCCCAGCTAACTTCTCATTTTGTTTTTAATCCTTCTGCATCTGTTTCTTTGTAGTCCTTTAGTAACTCTTCAAGGGACTTAGTGGTGTTGGGTTGCCCGCGCTCGACTTTCGGACTGCCCCTATTGGAGACAGAAAATGCATTGGTGGTTCAGTGGTAGAATTCTCGCCTGCCACGCGGGAGGCCCGGGTTCGATTCCCGGCCAATGCAAAATTCCTTTTTTCCAGCTCCTCAGAGCATTGGAAACATTTTTAACATCACAGTGTGACACAATCACAAATACAGAGAAATAATTAGTCCAGTTAGTTGAGTTCTTTTCCTAATTTTCCTAAAGTACATTGTTGATTTGGAGAAGTAGGCAAGAGTAGCTAGACTCAAACTTAGAACATGGCCATATCTGGGGTTGTGTTCATGTGAAAATACAATTTAAAGACAGAAAACAGAGTTTTAGATGACACTAAAGATAGTCATGCAATAGGTATTGCATTAATTAACACTTTTTTTTATAATTACACACTATTAAGCAGTAATTAGGCATTAATTAATACTTAATTAAGCATTAATTACATGTTATTAATTAATGCTTAATAGTGTGTTGTACTTATACTTGTTATATATTATCAGTGTTGCCACAAAGTTTGCAGGTTAAAGGCCGAGACACACTGGGACAATTATCGGCCAGCTGCTGTGGTCGGATAGTTTGGTGCAGTCGGTGACTTGAGTCTGTTTGGTGAGTTCCGCATCATTGGACGTAGTAGAGGACAGTTGGACCTAGTTCAGGCCAACTGAACTGAGGAGTAAAGGGGGAGGAGCTGCCTGTGTCTTCACAAACTCTGTCCCTCCCACCAAATGGCTGCCATGTGGCCAAATGTGGTTTTACAAAGCTCAGTCTAATGCTGCGTTCACACCGGACGCGTTTGAGGCGTCTGGGGCGTCTGGTTTACATGTTAAGTCTATGTAAATGCGCGTCTAGACATCCTGCGGCGCGAATCAAGCGTCCAGCGTGGCGCGAATCGGGTTTTGACGCGCGAATAGCGCGGCGCGAATTGAGCGTCGACGCGTCTGACGCGCGAATCGAGCGTCTGATGCTCTCGACGCCCGAGTTGAAAAATCTGAACTTTGGCGAATATTCGCGGCGCGTTAACCAATCAGGATCTAGCTCCTGCAGTGACGTGGGAGGACGTAGGAAGCGGAGATCCATCAAAACAATCACGGTGGACTTATCGAAGCTGTCAATGTGAACCTGGAGCTATAAACTACAGCAGCTCTGCTACTTTTATAAAGACAGCAGTCAAAAAGACAGTAACAAGACATTGAGGGGACCTTAACTTTAGCGTGTGCTGAGCTGAGCTCGTTGGATTAGCAGTTACTGTACTTCCCAAAACAACAGCAAAAACAGTCTGTGTACCGAGTGCTAGCCTAGCCTATAACCCGCTAAAACCACTAGAGACCGCTATTAAACAGGAAAAAACTCTTCCATATCTCCGCTCTGCTGCTGGTGTTGAGTGCCTAAAAACAGCAGTAGTGTCCTGCAGGACATGTCCTCGCACCGTCTCGCGACACAGGTGAGCAAACCGGCGTGGCCTCAGTTGGATTTAGCCCTGAATGAGCAGCCATTACCCTGGCACAACAGACTCCTCCCATGATGCGAATTCGCGTCTGAACACATTTGTTTTGACGCGCGAACAGAGCAAAATTGGACGCGCGAATGAAGCGTCTGACTTCAAAATGTTCAAGCGTCCAACTAGACGCGTCGGACGCGAATTTGACGCCTCAAACGCGTCTGGTGTGAACGCAGCATTAGAAATGGTCACATGTATAACGTGTTAAACCTGCACTAACCCAAACTGTTAAGGCCTCGATACACCAAGGCGACTCCCAGACTGCCGCCGAAAAGACGGAGCGACAGCTCGTCTCTTCCCGTCTCCTCTCATTCCCTCCCGTTTCCTCACGTTGGATGACCTTTTTCCCTCTTCATACACAGAAGCGACAGCCGACCTAAAGACTGTGTCTTGCGCATCCGCGTGATGTAATTACACCCCAAAGCGGCAGCTGGAGCTAGCCAGTGAACAAAGATAAACGGAAGTGACACAATGTTTACGCAGTATGCATCTAGAGCACCTTGGTCTGCCACCGTTCTCAGCTTGTTCGAACATTTGAGAAGCATGATAATGGCCGGTTTGGACATTGTTTTGTGTGGATTAGGTGCCGCTGCTCTGTTACTTGAAGAAGAACAGAGGCCAACAAGGAGAAGAAAACGTTTGTTCCCCAAACAGTTCCGCGGGACTGTATTTCGGTGGGAGAACGGCTGATGGTCACACTGCGTTTCCTCTCTACAGGTAAGATAATTTTCGTGACATGTATGGTGACAGTATGCTGCCACAGCGGTGTTTTTGTTGTGGTTTTCACTTCTCGTCACTCCGTCACTTCTGCTAAAATTCCCGTGAGCTGATTGGCGCGGCAGCTGTAGTGCTAGGCCTATCACAGTGCTTCATGCCAAAGACCAAAGACGCCGATTCAACAAGGCCAATCGGCAGGAAACTAGTCAGACGGCCTCCGTCCTGAAGCGATGGGGGCCGACGGCGCATACATATCAAAAGGATGGAAATGAGCGACGTGGAAGAACCGTAAAGACGGCTTCAGATGGGCGATCGTCGCCTTGGTGTATGGAGGCCTTAACTCCTCCGTGTTTGGTTTACCTTTTTTTTTGTAAACCACAATTTGTATCATGTTAAAATGTTTCTATATTTAGAGCAATGACTTTGTAGTGCTGTAGGAAGTCAGAACACACCTCCGCAATCAGATTTTCTATGTTGTGTCTATTATGTTACATGCCTCGTGCAGATAAAAATATAATCCTCCTCTGAGGCAAACAGCTGAAATAATCCAGTACCTTTTATTCATTACTGTGATCTGACCAGTTTAATCTAGTGCATATAATTATTATTGACTGATAAATACTTGAGTTTAGTGACTAGCACCGCCTGCTGTTGTAAATACTTAAGTTTTGCACATGCGCACTGCTCGGTCATGGGTCTGAGTCGCTCCAGTGTGTCTGCAGCTACTTTCAGTGGCAACAAGGGGAGACGTGAGGAGACAAGCAGTCGCCCTGCCTCTGCTGACAGTGGTCGGGTGTTGGGTTGGTGTGGCTCAGGCTTAAGTAAAGGGGGGAGGAGCAAAGGAACTGCCTGTGTCTTCACAAACTCTGTCCCTCCCACCAAAAGGCTGCCATGTAGCCAAGTTTTACAAAGCTCTGTCTAAGAAATGGTCACATATATAACCTGTTGAACCTGCATTAACTGAAACTGTTATGCCTCTGTGTTCAGTTTGCCTTTTTGTAAACCACAATTTGTATCATGTTAAAATGTTTCTATATTTAGAGCAATGACTTTGTAGGGCTTTAGGAAGTCAGAACACACCTCCGCAATCAGATTTGTGTTGTATTCTCCCACAAGTCTATTATGTTACATTTTAGTCTGAGGCTATGGAGGTACTCAGGGCCTTACGCCCGACTTTCGGCCCACCCCAAATTTTAATATGAATGCATTGGTGGTTCAGTGGTAGAATTCTCGCCTGCCACGCGGGAGGCCCGGGTTCGATTCCCGGCCAATGCAAAATTCCCTTTTCCTCAGTGAGTTCCGCACCATCAGACATTGTAGAGGACAGCTGGACCTAGCTCTGATTGACTGAAAATGGGAATCAGCGTCATGCTCAAATGAGTGGTCTGATTGACTGTGTCCCATTCATAATTTGTCAGACAGTTCGCCTTTAACATCAAAATATAAGGAACTTTCTGTTCTATAACAGGGCCTTATGCCCGACTTTCGGCCCACCCCAAATTAAAATATAAATGCATTGGTGGTTCAGTGGTAGAATTCTCGCCTGCCACGCGGGAGGCCCGGGTTCGATTCCCGGCCAATGCAAAAAGAAAATTTTCCCCAACCCCTGGAGCATTGGAACACAACTAGAACACCTTTGACTTAGCTATAGGAGATCTAAACTTATAAAAATCTTTTTTTTTTTAAAGAATTACACACTATTAAGCATTAATGACTCTTTAATAAATATGTAGTTAACTGTTAATAACATTAATTAATGTGACTTGCTACACACGTTGAGACTAAAACGCATACTGAGAAAATTTCTGTCCATTTAATCAGGGAATGTAATGAATTTTGGGGTTGTGGGAGGCAACATCAATCCTAGTACTCTGTTGTACTAGGATTGTACAACAGACCTAACCTCAGAGTTACTACATAGCTTTATCTGTGTTTATGTTCATCTAAATGTGTCATTTAAAAGACATTTGGTTCAACACTTTAGGGTAATCAGTGTCTGTTAATAATAATATTCTATTCAGCAATAATAAACCATTAATATGTAATTAATAGTTAATTAAGAGTTTATAGCTAATAATAAATAAAATAAAACTTATTTTACACACAAGCTATTGTTTAAAGGGCTATGTTATGTGAAAGTGAGTGTTCTGAGCTTTCTGCCATGTTATAATATTGTTCCCTCATCAAGAACATACCTGGAGTTGTGTTTTGCATCATTCACATCTGCTTAAGTAATCCTGTAGTCTCTGGAGTTTCTGAGGCCTCAAAACACTTGGGTGCACAAACCTCCGCCTCTCAATCTGCTCTCATTACTTTATCCAAAAATTGGTGTTTCCACTGATTCCTCACAGCTATTTTTGATTTTGTAGTAAAATGGCAAAACATTTAATAAAATAAGAGGCCTCTTTTCTATGGATCTGATCAAAATAGCTAGTACCGCACACTGCTGCCCTCTGCTGGTCCCTTCACTTGTTTCTTTGTGGCAGTAGTGAAGTAATTATTAGAAAAGCCTTCTTTTAGTCACATAATGTTTTTAAAGGCTGTAAAACATGCAGTGCTGTTCTAGAAATGACCAAGACTGGCTTAAACAGATAAATAAAAGTATAATATAGTCCCTTTAAAAGTACATCACTTAATTAATATAACGCCTTAAAAATGATGAATAAATATGTAATTAATGGTGTAGCTATTATCTAAATATTAATACATAAGGTGGGTCTCTGGCATCTGCAGTGAAAATTATGATACAAGAGCCTCATCCTAGTCTGCTCACTGCCCAGTGAGATTGGGCCCACATTTGCTAATTACAGTGATTTTATGTCTTACACATTCATGTTATTACTATTCACTAATTTAAATATGGTATATAAATACTTCTTGGTCCTTTACATTTTATCAGCAATGTCCCAGAAAAATCACAGGATTAAAAACCGCTGCACTGTTGTTGAACACTGCCACCAAGCGGACATCATTGGAACGGGATTTTGTTTGAATAAATCCAAAGATTTATCAAAATGCGGAACGAATGTTTAAGAAAGATCCAAATGCACAAAAGTGATTCACAAATGCAGATTCAACAATACACATGAAAAACTTAAAATATAATAAATGACAAAAAATTAATTTTTGAAATCATTTAAAATAATATATGTTAATTAGAACTTATTAGCAAACATTGCTGCATGCAAGTGACAAATGAGGCAATGAAATTGAATATTATTCTACTTGCATCAAGATATTTACTGTTGGATTAATTAATTTTATTGAGACAAATATAGCTCCATACATCAGCCCTTTCTTTGAACTACACCATCTTAACAGTAACAAAATATTAATATAGATGTAATACAGTTTAATAATAATAAACAGTTGATAAATGACAAAGTTACATAGATAATTTTATAATGTATGAGCTTATTATTGAAAACTGAAACAGGAATACAGTTTAAAGATTATAAAGTATTTAATGTAAGAGTAATGGTTTGTTGATGTTTACATTACCATAAATAATTAGTTAATCCTATAGTGTCCTATAGTTTTTATAGTGTACACACTTTATTTAAAACATTTTGCAGGATAGAGGTGGATAGAGATGGTTTTAGTTTTTCAGGAGCCACTTTCAGTTTGCCCCTCCCCCTTTCCACCTCAAAAGAACTGCCATCCTCTTTGCAAACCCAGTCCCTCCCACCACATTTCTGCCATGTGGCCAACGTTTCACTAAGCTGTTAAGAAACTATCACATTCAGCGGCCACATAGGACCTGCTTTGGCCAAAACAGTTTCACCACCAGTACATGTTAAGTCCACGTTATGAACTTATTAACAATTTATTGGGTTGTGGTAAAAGTTGAACATAGCTGGTGCCATTCTAATGTATGAGAAGACAGATTATTGTACCTTTGTTGAGTTTGACTTAATTTTACAAGTCAATCTACAGTTTACAAGAAGGCACATCAGACCTCTTGAAGTGCTGGGGTGCCCAACGCTCGACTTTCGGACTGTCCCATGAGATAGCACAAAATGCATTGGTGGTTCAGTGGTAGAATTCTCGCCTGCCACGCGGGAGGCCCGGGTTCGATTCCCGGCCAATGCAAAATTCTTTTTTTTTTTCCTAATCCCTTGCAGCATTGGAAACATGACTTGGACATCTTTGAGTTAGTTACAAGATTTAAACATAAAAAAACAATGTTTTTTATAATTACACATTATTAAGCATTAATAACACATTAATGAACATGTAGTTAACTGTTAATAACATATTAATTAATGTTTAATAGTATGTAATTATTTTAAAGTGCTAGAACCAACTATTTGAAGATACTACAACTTAAAAAATGACTCTCATAACAATATGATATACATAATTAAAATATTTCCCTCTATTTAAAAAAGTTGGACACTTTAAATTAGCACAGTGTAATTTTTTAATGTAATTTAGCCACTGATCCAACAGCACTAGTATCGCTGTACATAACAACAGGACTATGTGGAGTTTAATTTGTTAATCTCACGTCAGCCAAACCACAAACATCCGCACAGATGTCGAGATCACGCCCCGGGAGTAAAAATAAACTCAGAATCCAAGCCACAATTGAAATAATCACATGAGCTCCTCCAGCGCTGCAGTTCAACACTACTACACAGGAACTGACTGCACCACACTCTCCTTTAGTTTACCCGGCTCTCCATCTGCCAGCATCTAAATCTGTTACTGATACTAATTCAACAACAAAATACTGCAGGCCAATAGTAAATACTAAAAGTAACTTCAAGTTGTAATTATTACAAGACTGGAGAGGTTTCTTTTGGTCTATTGCATTTTTAAAAAACCCTGCCCTATAAAGCATGAGTCAAGCATTAGTTTTTGGAATTAGTAACCAGTTACTTGAGCCATACTTCTAAACTAAAAACACTATTGAGCTGTAAACATTGTTATTAAAGTTTAATTCTTGAATTTTATGTAAGTCCATGCAAAATATAAACATCAGTGTTAATTCAGTATCTACAAATTGTTTATTATTAATTACAGATTTGTTAATGTGTTTTACTGTTTAATAGTCATTAATTATTATAAAATGTGGATTTTATTCCTAACTTTCCTTTATAACAAAAGCCAATTACATTCCTATATACCTGTTATATAGGACAACACATATGTATTTTTCTGCCTTCATCACATCCTTATTTTTATTTTAAACTATCTTAAAAATATATATCCAAGGGTGCATTTAATATGGACTGGGAAAACTGGGGGCTTAAACGACAGAGTAACCAGCAGGTGGCACACTAGCACAAGTAATGATGTAACTAAAGGAGGCCAAAGTTGACTGTAATGCCAAGTAATACAGAAGACATACAGAAGAAATGCCCAGGCCAACATTGTAAATAAGAATTTGTTCTTAATGTTCTGCCTGGTAAAATAAAGGATAAATGAAAGAAAATTCAATGCAATGAAGGGTTTGATACATAATTTTCACCCAAAAAAAATTTCGCTGTAGTAAATTAATTGAATTAACTGGACAACTAGTTTATCAGATAAGATAAAGATAAAAAATTGGGGTAAGGGAATTACTCTTATTGTAAATTGCCACGCGCAGTTTCATTTCCATTTAAATATCTGTCGAAATTTTTGCTTTGATAAACAGTAGAATTGTGGAAAATTTTAAGTGTCCCAGATTGTTGGTCTGTTGAAATAGTTACAATAATTTATAGCTTTATAAGAAAAAGTGACAAGAGAGTGTTTTACTGCTGCATACATAATATTTACTCTGTTAAGTTTGTTGTCCCTTATGTGAACATGTGCAGCGCAAACATTGGCATTGATTATTCATGTGTGGCCTTTGTGTGATGGCTATTATGTTCTTTTACATGGAGAGTTT
Organism: Bostrychus sinensis; assembly: GCA_020698575.1. Classification (NCBI taxonomy): domain Eukaryota; kingdom Metazoa; phylum Chordata; class Actinopteri; order Gobiiformes; family Eleotridae; genus Bostrychus; species Bostrychus sinensis. Next base: position 17,988,304 of record CM036252.1, read on the forward strand.
ATCATGTTCAAACTGAGATTAAGCTCTTAGATTAAGCTCTGGGTTTCCTCTTATGTTCAAGTTTTCACGCACAAGAGAAAATTGAGCAGAATTGTATTCCCAGTGCTTTGCTATATTAACATTGTCTTAGTAATTAGCAGTATTTAGACTTAACATTACTGACTACTGACTGAGCTAAAAGCTAAAACAAACATTGCCTTGCCAACCATTAATTCAACCTTCACTTTTAAATGGTTAGACACAAGAAACCAAAATGACCAACAAACAAGTAAGGCAAAGACTGAGTGACCCAAAGTTGGACGATCTAAAATTAGGTAAGCATATTGCTCTAAGCACTGTTTTTTCTTATTTGTTTACATGAGTGGCTCTGGAGCTTGCTCAGGGCTGCATTTGTCAGTCAATAAACCTCATTATCCAGGTGTTTGCTTTAATTAGGAGAAAACGTGACTTTTGGGGACATGTACATCCATGTTAGTAATGTGTTATAGGTATTTATTGGTAAGCATGATAATAGCACTGTTGTCTGAATGTAGCACAGAGAAGAGGGGTTTGAGTTCAGTTTCGAAGTTTTACATCTTATGGGCAGGTATTAAATTCTGTTCATCTTTGTCTTAAATTTGAAAAGGTATTTTCAGTGTTGTTGGTATTATATAGATCAGTGAATATATGCTTGATGCAAACAAATTTATAAAACTAATCACAAAAATCATGGTGCCCTGAGAAGTCACATTCATGTTCAGTTCAAACTAGATGCTTGTCCTTAAAATACAGAATAAAGTAATACTTCCTAACCAATAATAGAGAATTACAGTATGTCCTTTTTGGGAGTCGGAATTAGACATTAAATTCTGTTATAAATGGTTTAAAAATGTTTTAAGTCGCCCACTCGAATGTGCCTTTAGTTTGTACGTTTCTGAAAGCTTTAGTTACAGGTCTAATGCATAATGTTGCAAAATACACTTAGTGAAGAGCCTTTATCAGTGAAATAAATGATTCAGATTAAGATTTTTTAATGCAGATGTGTCATTTCCTCAGTATTAGGCTTTTAAATGAAACATGTTATTGTCAGAGTAGTATGAATACTTAATTCGTGTAAAATTTATACAGATTATTGCTCTTTTGCCAGTGATCCTGACATTAAATTTCATTCTAAATGGCATTAGAAAGTGTTAAAAATGTCTTAAATTAAACAAGGCAAACCTACCCTGATTATCTAATGTGTAATACTATTTAGGACACTTTACTTTGACTTGATTTAAATTATTTTTAAAAATGAATGAAAAAAAAAATTCTTACCCATAACTCTGGCATGAACTTTGACCTTGACACAGACGTCTTCGTTGGTCTCACTGAGCAACAGCACCTCTTCACACAGGACGCCCTCCTGCTGTGCCATGTACTCGCACGTCACCGTCAGGCTGCCTGGACAACACAAAACAACAGCCTCTGCGTGAGTCACTGTTTTTCTATTGAACTATGTGACCTGAAATATAATAAGACAGCTCACAGGCCTGAAGATCAACAAAGACGAGAGATGTGTAAGCACAGCTGAGTGATACGCAAACACCAATATATTAAACACAAGAGGCAGCTCAGGGGGGATATTAAAGGTGTGACTGAGGCCAGACAGTCAATAACCGGCTTTAGTTTTAGCATGGTATCACAAATGTTGGCTCTGGCATATTGATTGTGCTAATAAAAGGTTTATTTCTATCCTTTAGGCTTTTCCCGTTTGAGTTCGCCACAGCAAATCATCTGCCTCCTAGTGTGCAGTGACTTGCATATTGATTTGACACAGGTTTTATGCCAGACGCCCTTCCTGACATAAACCTTGCAGCTTACGTGGGCTTAGGACCGTACACTGGCTTGTGACTCCTTGTATTTGCAAAAAAGGTAGTAAAAAAAAAAGTTTATTCTGTAAAAAGTGTTAAAGTGTCACAATAAGACAAAAAGTCTTGTAAAAAGTCTGGATCTGTGTATAAGGTATCACCAAAGAGCAAACACTGACTGACATCACTATAATCCTCAGGCAACCGTTCCTTTATTATGGTAACAATGAATGCAATTACTGATAAAATACGATTTCAATCAGGCCTCTTTGCATAAACAACAAATGACAATCGAGATAGGAGGACTGATGAGATGACTCAAATGGAAAGTGACATGCAAAATCCAAGGCCATTTGAGCAGAAGAGACAGAGCCATAATAAGAATATAGGGCACGTTTGAGGTTTGATGGCTAAAATTGTGACCATGCGCTGATTAGATCCCACACTGATGGCCTAATTTAACGAAGAGAGTTGTTGAAATGAGGGATAAAGCTAGAGTTGGCACAAAGAGACAAGTTACTATTGACCTTGATCATGGACTATGTTGATCAACAGGAAAAGTTGTCGCTTATGACTAATTCAGTTATAGGAAATAAGGGCTGGGCCTTTCGTTGCCTCAGCCAGAAAACAAGTTGTCTAAAATGTTTTATAAGTTGGTCTATTGTCTGTGAACATGGTAGAAATACAAGAAGTTAAACGTCCAAAACTGTTTATGTTAAAGCACAGTGAAACAGTAAAAGCAAAGGTATCTCTCAATCATCTCTTGAAGTATACAGGTACAAAAACTGCATGATGTATGATGATGCTGCAGAGAATATGCTTATGCCAAAAGAGATCACTTACGATTGATATTTAGCAAAACAAGTAAACAGTTTTCACATTATTTTTAAGTTACTCAAGTCATTTTTTGCTTCACTTTCAAATTATAACTCTTGTGAGTCTGGATCCATTCCCATTCAAATAATTTCCCACCAGAGTAAATCCTAACAACCAATTACAATCATTTTAATAAAACAGGGTGGGGTTTATGTGATGCATTGTTTCTCTGGTTGGTTCTCTGTTTCTAAAATTGTATCAGTGCTTAACTCAACAGAGACCAAACCAGCTCTTTGTTTCGAATAAAAAAAAATGTATGTTAGGTGCTGTAGTTCTAACTTAGCGCTGTGTTTTACCACCACAATAGGCTGGTCTTAATTTTCCTGCTATGTCTCTTGCTTGGTGTTAGAGGTCTTACCGTCGGTCTGGTGTGCTATGTTTGTGATCCGGAGGTGAGGACTGGGAACAGGTGCTGGACACACATGTTTCCCCAAAGCTGGGACTTCAGGCAAAGTGAAGACTATTTCATATCTGTGCTGCGTCTTTAGGAAGCCAACCTGGACACAAACACAGATAAAATTTTCAGAGCAAGAGTTGAATTCTTTCATATTTTACTAAGAAACATACACTAATCAGACATAGCATTATAACCACTTGCCTTATATTGCTTCCTAGGACCACTTTTGACCGATACTGACAGGCACATGTCCGGGTAACCATGTGAGTAAAGGACCCCAGCTTCCCCACCCATCTGGGTGACTGACTGACTGTTACTCTTCTTTTCATAGGAAACATCCAAAAACACTTTATCACAGCCTGAAAACCTCAAAACAGCAATAAAAAGATTTTGCTCATTTCTCTGACTTAGAACCTCATAGAACAAAAACAAACTTTTGTAGCTCTCCCCAGTAGGGCTGGGCGATAAATAGATTTTTTTCGATTAATTCGAATTTGTGGTTCAGGTCGACTTGTTTTAATAAAAATCGATAAAAATAAAAAAAACATCCACCACTGGCGCTCTGGGCTCCCGTAGTTCATAGTGGGTAGGCCCGCCAGCCCTACCAACATGGCAGAGAGCAGGGAAGAACTCGTTCCTAAGAAAGGCACAGTGTCGTCAGTTGTGGAACTGTTTCGGGTTTGCGGCATCAGACGGAGCACAAACAGCGCCCCGCTGCAAAGTCAGTCCCTACAGGATTTCGCGATGTTGTGATCGCAACTATTAACGCAAACTCAAGCAAACCCCGCAAATTCAGCGCGACCCTGTAACTGTGTCCAAACTCCGCATTTTGCTGCACTTACCGCTGTCTGCGGGCCGTCCCCTGTTCCGAGCAGAGCAGCGCTCCGGTAATGGGCGCCGGAGGTCGGGCTGAGCCACAGACAAATCGGCACGGAGGCGCAGCACGGAGGGCGGAGGTGCGGTGAAGTTCTGCGCACACATAAACAGTGCGGCATGGAGGAGCAGCCGCGCGGAGTTCGAGTGCACATGAGGTCGCAGGTGCTCAGCAGCAGCAGCGGTGTGGATGGGACTGAAGGAGGTCATTGTTCTTTAACCGTTAATGTTGCAGGCTAATAACCTTCCTAAAAACCTAGCACAGCAAACTTCTGTTTTTTAATGACTGGATGTTCTACAGCACACAACAGGAATCACCAGAGAAGATCTCAGAGGAACAGAATCAGAGGCAGTGTAATAGCCCCCCAAAAAAACAGCCCAATAACACAGCAGTATCATTTTAAAAAAGTAGGTACCTTGGCCTGTTCAAATACAGATATTTTTAATTAGATTAATTACCACCTCACAAATGTTTAATAACAGATTTTGTTAGTTTTTACAGTTCTAGCAAATATTTTTAAGAAAGATTATAGACAAAAATATTGCAACTTTTAGCGCAACTTCTAAGAAAATCCCCCGCAAAATCACAGAGCCTTCTCTTCTATTTGACTTGTCTGATTGCACTTTAACCTCAAGAGGAAATCACAGCAATAAAGTTAAACTTGTTTTGACAGTTTCTCTGTTGTCTTCAGTTTGATTTTAAGCGGGGGAAAAAATCGTTTTTAAATCGTAAATTGAATTTTTTGTGAAAAAAATCTGAGATTTTTTTTTTTTTAGGACCAAATCGCCCAGCTCTACTCCCCAAGCTCTACTCACACAGCAGAGAGTTTGATTGAGATTGCCTTATTGGTTTTCTCCAAAAACTCATCTTTAACTGTTCTCAATGTCCAATTCTAACACATTTGTTTGTATATTACTAAGTCAAATAGCTCTATAATATTAATTTCTTTCATAAAATTAAGAAAATCTACCCTACATATCAGTCCAAAAAAATCAGCAGTGTTTATCGGCAATCTGCTGGTATGAATTTTAAAAATTGGCCTTGGCCATAGAAAAACCCATATCAGTCAACCTCTAATACTGCAGACTAGGATACCGCATAAGAGCTGCAGATCTGGAGAGGCTCTGACCCAGTCGTCTATAGCCACCACACTTTGGCTTTTGTCAAATTCTTGCGCTTGCCCATGTTTCCTGCTTCTAACACATCAACTTTAAGCATAAAATGTTTACTTGCTGTCTAATACATCCTGCACACACTAACCAGTGCCATGATAAAGAGATAGTGTTATTCATTTCGCTTGTCAGTGGTCATAATATTATGCCCGATTGGTGTATTGTGTATGTTTGTCTGTCCTTTAAACTTTGTACTATACTAACTGTACCAGAGGGGGAGGGCTGCTGAAGAGGCAATAATAAAGAGAGGGATTTAAACAGAGGAAAAACAACCCTTGCATTGCTCTGCTTAAGTCCATTACAGGCCAATAAACAAAGGATTATTTTATAAGCTGGACCAGTAAGTAATTCTCCCACTATGCACTATAGAGCTCCTGCCTGCAGAGGCCCTTATTGTTATTTTATTACACTAAAACAAGCTAGTGTACTCCTTATGCCAGTCCCAAATAGAGTGGTTCACCCGAGGTCAAATCAAATGTTAAATCCATATATGCAAATGAAAAGGAGGCAGATAATTTGCTGTGGTGACTCCAGAAGGATTTTCATGCACTGAAATAAACTACTTCTGATCTGTTTCTGTTCATAAATTTTTTAACACGTAAATGAATTGAAATAGAAAAGAAAATAAATGAAAGGGGAAGGAAGACAAGGTGTAGCACAGAGGGAGAGGGTTTAACAAAGAGAAATTCATGAGCAAATAATCAACACAAAGCCGGAGAGAGGATAGAGGAGAGAGGAGGATAAAAAACAGCGAGGAGACAGCAGGGAAATGCAGGCCAGGCAGGCAGCGATAAGCTCAAAGCCCCCCCCCAGCTACAGCTACAGCCTGAGACTTCCTCAGATCACGCATTTAGAGAAGAGAGGAGCACTGCAGACAAATATCTACACAGAGAAGTCCCACACATGTCCACAGTGAAGAAATTATTTGAACAGATTTAACCCACAGATTATGAGCTGAACTTTGGCTATCAAATGATCATCACCTGGCCTTTTACTCATGCATTTAGTCAAGCGTGTCTCATAAAAGCAGTTGGAAGCTGGAAATCCCCTCAGTTTTAACGCATATCTGTACGCATTACAGATCATGATGTCCTCCTATGTGTAACACTGAGACACGCCCAGAAAAGTTCCTCCCAAACAATGGCGCAATTCTCCCACTGTACAAGAAAATGTCACATATTTTATCAGCGAGATAATTTGAGCTCAGCATTTACATCAGAGCTTGTGACCAAATGTCTTTGCAGTAAACACAGATGCTGAGATTGGCAATAATGTCTGGCTTGTTTACAGCGTTAACAAAGTAAAGACAACTGACTCAATAATGAAGCTTCATTGATTTATATTGATTTATAGTGGTTTCCCAAAAACTATGACTAAATTATTTAACCCTTTCTGACCTTTCTTTGGCAATTCCTGATTTCAGTCACTTCTTTGATTGTGACACATTGCTCTAAGAAAGTTGGTGTACATTCATTAATTTTCTTCTACTTGCAAGACAGACAATCACAAAGACAGACAATCAAATTTATTCACATTCATTCTCTAGGAGCAATTCAGAAGATCCCATTCAGTGCATTTTAAAAATTGCAAAGTAGTAGCATATGTGTATCTCAGTGGTTCACGAAGGTTTCATCCTCGGCTTGGTCATTCTTTCTCTCTCTTAGGGCTGCTCAAAAATTCATAATCACGATTATTTAGGTGACAATTGGAATCACAATTATTTAAAACGACTATTCATATACTGCCAAAATAATAACCTACAGAGGGAGAGTAGTTTTTATCATTTATTTTGTTAATTGATTCATAGAGCTATAGTATAAGACTTCGTTCTGGACAAAGACAAGAGTGTATCTAGCTTTGACAGTGCTGTAAAATACCTACATATGGACGTAAAGAGAACGCGCATCATTCACAGTCCAATTTAATTTATTAATAGTTTTTTCTCGATTATATAGATTTTATAAAGATTGGGAGCCAAAATTGTAATCACGATTAAAATTCGATTCATTGCACAGCCCTACTCTCTCTACCCTTGTTTTCTGTCTAGCTACTATCTACCTTGTTCGTCAAAGGCCAAAAAGCGCTAAACCTTATCTCAAGACCCTGATGGCAATAAAATACGAATCTGGCAACCTGTTAAATCAAACCAGCACATTGAAAAACCTTTCTGTTGTGTTTACTGTCCCTGATACAGCCAATGTCCTTTCACACCAATGACAGGATGTTTTAATAGCCCTTGTGGGAAAGGAGCCTCCCAGTTGATCCAGAGTAACCATTTCTGTAACTCATGACTCCATCTAGTGGTATAAAGTGCTATAACCAACCTCCTCTTTCCTAAATATTCTAAGAGACAAAAGAATTGTAGTTTAATTAAACGGTAATTGCAAGAGGGTTGTGTCAGGAAGGGCATCCAGTGTAAAGCCTATAGCAAATGAACAATGCTAATCACTGAATGCTAGATGGCAGATGATTGGCTGTGGTGACCTTGGCAGTGAAAAGCCGAAAGGAAAAAAAGACACACAGTCCAGTCTTACACATTTAGTATAGTATTTAGTAGAAAAAAATATACACTTACACTATACACCTAAAATTATACACTTGAACTTTGAAAACTGTTAATGTGTTGCTTCTCGAACTGATAATTAAGCGCTACTTTAACCTCATCACTCACTGTAATTCCAGCAAAATCCTACTATTGTTTTGTGTGTGTGATGCCGCTCATAAATAAACACCTGCTGAACATGAAGGCTAGCTGTGACAGTGACAGAAAATGTGTTGCCTCTCCAGCATCAACACTTTTTCTTCTCTCAAAATCCCTGTCCTGTCCTTTCCAAACAGACAAACTAACACATGGCATCCAGAACAATATTTTCCTCCTAGAGATTTAGACTCAACTTCATTCAGCCACAAGGGAAATTATGTGGCCACAGCTCGGATGAACACACACTCACTCTTCAAAACACAAGCAAAAATTGTAGGATGGATAAAAATCAGCAGAAAATACAAGTCGACAAAAAAAAGTTCAAGAACCATCTTTAAAGGACAGTGAGCCTAAATCTTGACTAACTCAGGTCTAAACCAACGGATATTTGGTATTAACAACACATTAACACATCCATTACACCAGGACAAAACTGGGATTATACCAGGACTTAACTTGGACTAAACAAGAACAAATTCAGATCAGACAAACCAAGACTTAACCTAGACTAAATAAGAGCATATGCAGGACTAACCAGGTCTAAACCAGCTCTAAAACGCTTCCTAAACCAGGAAACTTCAAATGTAACCTCAACCAGGGCAGGACCAAAACAGGAATAAAACTGGGTCCAAATTGAACTAAACAAGGACTTGAGGTGCAAAATACTCCTGAGTACCACCAGAAGAAATCTGTGTACCACCAGTGGCACCTGTAACCCAGTTTGAGAACCACTGTACTAAATTAAACTGTACATTAAATACATATAGGTTCACATACATTTCCCTTCCTCACCGTCTTGTGTTTGAAATAGAAATGTTGTTGTGTACAGCAGTTGTATGCATGCCACTCCATCCCACACAACCACGTCCCACCGCCTCGTCTTCACCCCCCCCCCCCCCCCAAAAAATCCAACCGTTTCCATAGCAACCACCACCCCTGTCCGTTGTTAAACACTGTGCTCATTCGCTTTTTTAAAGAGCTTTCAGAAACACACACACACACAATGCATACTATTAAGGTCACAGCTAAGTTTGTAGGCCGTTCACACACACGTAGCTTTTGAGCAATGAAGCAAATCTACTCACTGACTACTTTGGCTGTGAATTTGCCCAAAGGCTTGAAAAGGCCTACTTAAAATAAGCTTGCATTAAACTTTGCACTTTGGAGTTGAACTTTATCACCACTAGAGAAAAAATCTGAAAGTTAGCAAATTTCTACTAAAAGATGATAAGGCATTTCTGAAAGACCAATTCTCTTTTCAAATCTAGAACAACCTACTGGCAGGCCTTTAAAATGCCTTTGAGAAACCGCATGCCACTTAAGTACTACTTAGTTCATGTCTAAGCCACTTGAGCCCAAACTTAATGACCACAAAGATCTTCTTAAGCACATTCAAAATAAAAGACTTGACAATAGGGACAAGGAAGTAATTTTAAAAGCTGTTGTAAATGATGCAATAGCACTATAAGTGGAGTCGGCTAAAGGTCCAAACCCAGAGCAACTAGAGCACTGTAATTGTCACCCATGGTGAGGCTTCAAAACGCAGCTGCTGTTGTTAACTTCATGATATCACTCATGCTTATGGTTCTTCGTCTTTGCAGTGCTCCTGAACTAAACAGCTATGGGACATTGAGAGGCTGCATCCAAAATATCTAATATCACTGCGTTGTGCCTTTATTGCCCATTGCAGAGATGAACAGTGATGGGGAGGAGGTTTCGTAGCTTGCCAATGCTGACTACTGGGAAACTTAATAAGAGTTCAGGATCTATCCACCAGAGTCAGGCAAGTTTATAGCTAATAACACATCAATAAAAATACAATTATTTTCAATCATAGACCAATCCAGCCACAGACAATCACAATGTAGGTTGCTTTGCCATTAGGGGCTGTATGTTAAAAGGTCCTATATTATGCTTTTTTCAGGCTTGTTGAAATAGTTTGACACTTTTTCATTAATATGTCATGTTTTATAACTTAAAATAATGTGCATGTATGAAAAACATCTACTTTTGAGGAGCTGTACTTTGACTTTCCAGAGAACGCTTGGAGTAGGTGTCTATTATGGATGGGTATCGTTAATATTTTACAGATACTATTAGCCTACCATCTTTCTGTGTTCACTGTGTTGTCCCCGCTGTGTCGGCAACTACTTTAGCGAAGTTGAGCCAAAATTGTCCTTTCTCCATCTTTGTGCAGCGTGCACGGTCGCGACATTAGAGGAGCAATTTCGCGCACGTATTTGACCACATGGCATTACCGCGTCTACCCAGTACCGTTAAGAGCACCATTAAGGCAGAAGCTTATCAGTTCCAGTGGACCGTCATGACATGGCACCAGTGCCGTTATAATACCGGGTCTCGGTCTGTTGCCCCTGCTAGAAACGGTGGGAATGGACAGAGCATAAATGGCTATTTAGCGTGACTATTAGCAACATGACACCATAGTTAGATAAATGAGCTGACTGCTTCATAGCGATGGCAATTTAAGGACTGAAATGATCAGAATTAGTTAGTCTGGTGTGTGGGCTTTACAAACCCGCAGGAGCATTCCCTGGTTTAACGTGTCTACATAAAACAGTGAGACAGAAGCAGGTTCAGACAGCATCAGCACTCAGGATTATCTATTAATAAAACAAAATACAACTCCAGGTTCTGTATGTTTTTGAGGTGAAAACAACATTATACCATGGTTAAAAGCACAAAAAAGTTACTTTAGCAAGCCTGAAATACATTTTCAATCCACAAAATAGCATTAGCCAACACAAGTTGCAAACTGTATAAGGGAGATGGTTTTGGCAGAAGGCAACCGATTGACTTCATGGGGGTGATGTCACTGACTGGGTAGAGAACATTAGCATTTAACCATTTTATCAGAACAATTAACACTACAACAAAAGGCTACATGCTAAAAGTAAGTTAATTCATATGCTATATTGGACAAATAATGTTTGTTACTTAAACTGACCTGATTAAGCTGTTATTTGAAGGTTGGTTTGTGCAACAATATCCACAGCAGTATTTTTTTGGTCTAAAACATCATTGTGTTTTAGTTTGCTGTGAATCCTAATGAATGAAAAAGTTTTCCATTTTCATAATCAAAATCTGAATGTAGTTTCTTTGATTACATCACTCACGTAAAGGTCTATTACATATATTACTTTATTGTGCAACAATGCAAAATCCCCAATGTTAGTTAAGAGTTTCTTTATCTGAAAATTAAAGGAGTATACAGCATTGATTTTACCACAAAATGTTTTTTGTTATGGGGTAATATTATTTGTCCAGCTTTGTCAGTGTCTTCCTAGACTTGGAGTATTGCATAATCAAGTCAACCTTTTTTGCCCTATTTGTGATAGTTAACACCATTTTCCGAGCTCTTAATTGCTCATTAACTTGTGTGAATCTGCTCCTAAAAGATATCATAACATTATCAGGATAATTAGTGTCAAGTTGGCTGCATATGGCCTTTCTCAAAGACACAGATGCTCGACAGAGAAGGCACTACTGTTGCCCTAGGGTTATGGGAAAAAGAAAACAGTATTATCTTAAAAAGAGATGGCTCATAAACAGTTCCAGGATTACTGCACATTTCGTCTTCCTGCAGTAAAAATGAGATAATTCGATCAGTCTAGTGAGGGCTCAAGGATACAACTTGTCACAAACCTTCAAAGTAATACACTGGCATTGTCCAGTCTGACATTGTTATTGAGTTTGCCTTATCGCAGGCGCTATCTCTTAATCAGCTCCAAACACAGGACTTCCCCTCCCCAGGCATCCACAGCATTATATTAACACTGTTGTGGATATTGTAAGCAGTCACATAACCTTATTTTGGGAGAACGGAAGTCATCACCCAAGTTCAGTTTGATAAGGTAGAAATGCAGCAGTAAGTGAATGAATGTTAAGGATCTGTCATAGTAGACTGCAACCAACGGTCACATTCACACCATATGGAGAAAATATATGATTTTTAGAAAGTACACAATTGTATATGTCAACATGTTAGTAAGTAGCCGAGACAAAATAAAAGGCGGCTACATAATATTAGTAAAGCAAGCAATATGCAATAACTATGTTGAATATTACCATATAACTATAGCTGCCGTTATTTGGAAAATACTTTTTGTCATAGTAGGTTCAGATATACTTTACATAGTCAAAATAAAAACTTAACAAAGACCCAGGACTAAAACAAGCCTAAACTAAAGCTTGCAAAATTGAGAAATCAAGACTAAAACTCTACCGACCAAAGTCTTTTGGTCAAAATACAATTTCATTGAAGGCAATAATAGAGGATTTTCCAGCCTAAATCTCTGTCAGATGGAGGACCATTGTTGTGATGCATTTAGTTTCTTATATATTGAGTTTGCAATATTGCACAGCCCCAGTTTGAATAAAACCAGACCATTAGATGCCCACATTTGGACATTTGGACCACATGCCTTATTATCTCAGCTATACAAAGTTACAATTATCCAATATGTGTCGAAACTTCACTTATGCACACCCAAGGAAAAATATAAACCAAACAAGATGGGTTCATTCATAAATCACTTTTCTACCTGCAGTCAAAGTGCTTTACATTAAGGGACCATTCACCCATTCACACTCAAACATTTCTACACCAGTCCCATAGTCAGTTGGGGGGGTTGAAGTGTCTTGCCCATGGACACGTCAGTAGTATGAACTGGGGGGAAATGAACAACCAACCTTCTGGTTATTGAACTACCTGCTCCTGAAAACCAGGATTAAATATATGTAGCAAAGTTAGTCAAATGTCTAGATTGTTTCCTTTCCTTTCTAGTCAGTCTACTGTTAAATCCTTTTTAATGATCACATATTATGTACCCACACTGCAGCCTCACTGATGTGCTTCGAACTTAATTAAAATCCTAATTAAAATGGTGTGCTGCTATGGCAGGTGGTGCTTTGGCTAAAAAATACATGATTTAAGCAGGCATGCTTGAGCTGAGCAGACCTCATAACTTAGCAGAAATTAGTTTACATACAGATGTTTTTATACAAATACATGTGAACCCACACACTATAGACTCTTTTAGTGTTTGTAAACAGAATGGCAGCAGTCTAAAGAACAGTGCTATATGTTAGACCATAATACCTTTTCTATAGAGGAATTAGGATATTAGCACTTGCCACAAAACATTGCAAATTATTAATCAAAATGTTTTTGACAACCGACAACCAATTGAACACATGTATATAAATGTCAAAACTAAATAAGCTAAGGGATAAATAATACAGGTTTCTGAATTAATGTTATGTTAAACAAGTAGCTACAGAGATGTGGTGGACTATGCTCATAACACTATCCTGGGCACATCTGATTTGGCCCACCTCTGGGTCCAGCGTAAACGCAGTTTAAACCCACCTTGACCATAAAGTTCCCATCATCCTCGGGCATCACCATGACAACGGAGTCGTGCAGTTTTTCATCAAAGTGAACATGTGACGAGGCCCCGGCCACATGGTGGTGCTGATGCGGGTGGTGGTCTTCAGAAAAACGCACCCCTCCGGTTTTAGCACAACCTGAGAAAAAACAAGCAGAAACTGTAGAACCTATAGGTGCAAGTATCAGGTAAAATAACAGCAGCAGCAGCAGCAGTCCAGAGCCTATAGAGAGGTCAGGGAACATCAAAATCTGCTGATAAGAAAAGAGGCTGCCAAAAACCTCTTTCTTTAGTGTGAGCTACAAGTCTAGGCTGTTTTGCAGACACAGTTTCAGATATACTGCATTGGGCAGGCTTTCCTACCTTTGGTTCAAAAGTTAGTTATGTAGTAGTAGTGGTCGTAGTAGTTATCATAATAATAGTATTAATAGTATTAATAGTAGTAGTACTAGTAGTAGTAGTAGTAGTAGTAGTAGTAGTAGTAGTAGTAGTAGTAGTAGTAGTAGTAGTAGTAGTAGTATGTGCTGATGGTTTCAGATGTACTTTAAGCAAACATATTGTATACTTTTGCTCAAGTGATAAGTTGACTACTTTCATTTTTACTTGAGTAATATTACTTTGAAGTGACAGCATTTTTATCTGAATACACATACAGAAAAGGTAAGGTAAGGTATACTTTATTGATCCCCATAGGGAAATTTGTTCTTTGGGGGCAACCTGTCATCCTTCTCCAGATATTGAGCCAGGATCCTGGTCAGGAGCACCCAGATGGAAGATTAGCCTGTTGTGCATGTTTTGAGGTTGATGAGGGAAACCGGAGCACCTTGAGGAAACCCATCCAGACACAGGGAAAACATGCAAACTCCACACAAAAAGGCCCCATGTGGTCCAAGAATCAAACTGGGGACCTTATTGCTGTGAGGCGAGAGTGCTAACCACTAAGCTAAGAGCACTGCTTCCCCATCAATATACAGGAATAGTGTTTTATATTTTGCTTCTGCCAGTTTAATAAAAAGTGGTATATATTTAGAAAAGCATTGGGTTCATAGAAATAGACTTTCAAAAGAACTCTTTGACTATGTATGATACATAAGTATGATATAGTAAAGGAGAAAAGGAAGTAAAGGAGAAAATGGCTGACAAACGTATGATAATAAAAGCTTCCCTCTTTGTGTAAAGTGACTCGCAGTGCGGCTCGTCTCATAATAATGAAAGGTGGTCTTATTTTCCCTTGATTCAATTTGGTGTGAAACTCTACATATCCTCAGCACCATAAGAGTCTCTGAGGGAGTGCTGTTAAAGAAGTTATAAAAGTTTAGGCTTTCAAGCTAAACATTATAGATATTTCCCTGTAGGTTTTAGAGACATCGATACATATTCTTCTCCAGCCCAGGCCTCTATTCTCACTGTGAAAGAATAGAGACTCATTTTACAAATAACCCTCCTACTCCCAAAATAATAATTCACTGTGACAACAAACAATTTCACTGCACAAACAATTTCAAGACTTCAGGTCACTTTCCATTGCCATTGTGCAGTAGCCACCAAACAGCAACTAATAAATTAAGTAAAGTGCTCTTAAAATGTTTACGTCCTTATCAAGCACTTCTTTTAATGAAAAACTGTCCTATTAGAGAGATGAGACTTTCCCACAGTTGAGTAAAATTAGTCTAAAAGTCCAAAAATATAATTGTAGCTATACAGGGAAAAACCTTGGTGTACCAAAGACATTACAAGTCCCTAATGGCTGTTTCCATTTTTTCATAGGTCACCACAGTGAATTATGGAGTTTAGGTTTACGCTTGATGCCCTTTTTGACGCAACTCTTTCCATTTATCTGGGTTTGGGACCA
This sequence comes from Bostrychus sinensis, assembly GCA_020698575.1. NCBI lineage: Eukaryota > Metazoa > Chordata > Actinopteri > Gobiiformes > Eleotridae > Bostrychus > Bostrychus sinensis. Next base: position 18,003,413 of record CM036252.1, read on the forward strand.
GCACATATTGTGGTTGAAGTTTTTGGCTCTGCATAGTTGAATTGAACTGCTGATGTCCCACCCCAAAGTCAGGAACTAACCACTTTACTTAAGAAGGACAGTGTTCCAAATATATTCATGTGTGTATTACTTATATTAACTGTACCTCCTTGCAAGAGTTATTTTTGGTTTTTGCCTTTATTGGATAAAGACTGGCAAGAAATGGGAGAATGAGACAGGGTAATGACATGGAGCAAATCTGCCCAAGCTGAAAATGAAACCAAGTATGTGGTATGTGCGCTACCAGGTGAGCCAGTGTAACTAAAGCTTATGATCATTTTGTAGTAAATCATGCACTGTTGAATGCTTTTGGTTCATATCAAAGAAGTTTCTTTGACCCCATAAGACTGTCCTGCCATTGGTGTAAAGCACAGCCATTTCTTTAGACCTAATGCAGTGTTGTAATTGAGAGTTATACAAATGTTCAAGCCAGCTCAGTCTGGCCTCTCCCGTTCTCAAAACACCTAACACGAGCTGTCCCTCTGATGTACTCATTCCTAATCCTGGCCATGCTCGTCAGTCCCAAAGAGAACCTCAATATCTTCAGCTCTGCTCCCTCCAGCTCTCTCCTGTCTTTTCCTCAATTAAAAGTAGTTAGTAATGAACCTGCTGTCAGCTGCCACCAGCAGGCAGTAAGAAAAGTGACAGTCCACTTTTCGTGATTGGACACATAATCAAACCTCAAAAGCGTGGGTGCTTGTTTACCACAGACAGACAAAAACAGTCTTGCCAAGGCATTGCTCTTCCGAAAATCTTAATTAAATTGCCCCTATTAGCCTTCCCACTCATTATAAGGTCAGTCATGCAATTCATTTCAAAAAGCTGCTAATAACGGGATTTGTCTCCATCTTGGTTAACATTGGCACATGAAGCAGAGGGGTTAAATTATGTATGGATTGAGCTTGTGAAGTACACCAATCAGGCATAACATTATGACAACCAGCATATATACCTGTGTATTTTGAGTCCTTTTTATCAAAACCAGCATTAATTTCTTCAGCAATCTGTGCCTGTGCTTGCCCATTTTTCCAGCTTCTAACGCATCAGCTTTGAGGACAAAATGTTCTTTTTCTTCCCACACACTAACGGGTGCCATGATGAAGAAATAACCTGTGTTATCCACTTTACCTATCAGTGGTCATAATGTTATGCCTGATGGTATTTAACACACTTTGATATTAATGCATTTCAAATAAATCATAAGATTACTGGTCTTTTTGGTGTCTTGACAGTTTAATTTACAACTATGTTATTGGAAATGCCGACTATTACAGCCCCACTGGAGCCTGCTTCCATTAAACTTTTATACGGGCGTTTATATTAGAGATTACACATCCTTGCTATCAGAGATCTGGGTCACAATAATGAGTTCAGAGTTACATCACATCTCCATATGCGCCGGATCATGTGAAGGAAATATGAAAACATGTAGGATACACACAATGAAAACCTGTGCTAAAGATAAATCATTGAAGTATTTGAATGAGTCAGTGTTTGGATCCAAATTACGTAAACTAAAGTCAACATCAAATACATGTGGCAGGTTTTCTTTTGAACCTCAAAGCAATATCTTGACTATTTAATAACCAAATATTAGTTTTCTTATCAGCCTGCGTTCCTTTGCTTTGTATCATGAGCAAAATAATGACTATGTTTGATATTTTAGACATAGAGTGTTGTGCCAAGGACATGTTTTTAAAGAAGGCTTTGAAGAAAAAAAAAGGTGTATTAATGTACAAAAAATACACAAAACTGCACACAAAAAATGTAACAAAAACTAAAAGCTCCCCAAGAGCGTAGACCTCGGCCAAGAAACTGGTCCTACCTTGCAAAGATATAGTGTCCAGACTTGGACTCAAACTCAAAGATCTTCTAGTTCAGGGGTAAATGCTTTTTCCACTGAGCCACAAAACCCTTTGATCTCATAATATAAGGAAGAATCATCTAAATCTACTAAAACCAAAAATAAGTTAGTTAAGTTAGCATCTTAGGGTTGTATCTCAAAATGGTTCAGAATTGCTTAAAACACTCCTGGATCCACAACAAAATGAATGTTTTTTTTTTCCCTTTGACCATTATTAACCTTTCCTGAAATGTTCATAAGAAAAATAAAATGCTGTATTTATTAAAGCAACCCGAAGAGCATTTTTCACACCTCACTAAAACCTTTGCACATTACTGTCTACCATTTCCAAAGCATTTATCACCAAAGTAAGAATAAAAAGCCCTATCAAATCAAATTATACATGTGCTAGTAAGGATCTGAGTTTAATCTATACATGCCCACTGGGCGGTCCACTTGTGAAGTACAAGATAGAGAATTACATTGAAAACTGCATAAAGAAACCTGTTATTTGTCTCCAATCTTTGGTGTAAATTACACTCATTGAGGGCTCACTGAACTTTCTAATGGCACATTTTTACACCAGAGCCTCTATCCATCAGACAGGGATCAGAGGTACAAGAGCCGCTACAGACAACAAAAGCTGCTCTGATGGTCAAAATGGGTCTGGAGAAGTGTTTGGAACTAACACGGTATCAATCAAAAATAGCTGGTTCATTTCATCTTCTGCAGTTTTGCGATTAAAAACAATTTGATAATACTTTTTTCTTAAATAATTTTTTAAAGTATCCTCCGTCCTTTCGGCTTTAAATTAGTGTGCAGTGTTTTGTTTTTGTATATTGATTTGCCATAGGTTTTACACCCAAAGCCCTCCTGACACAACGGTCTTCATTTATCCGGCCTTGGGACTGGCATCAAAAGTACACTAGCTTGTGATGTCTGTGGCTGGATTAAAATATGGATGTATAGTTTTAATAAAATTCAGGATTACTATGTGCAAATAATTTTCAACACAATTTCCAAGACTTTTTTGTGGTGGAAATACACAAAAAAAAAAAAAAAAAAAAAATACAGAAGTTACAACAATCTTCCACTAACAAACTACAGAAGCCTCATGGCATCAAAACTCAGACCTAAAATTCATATTAGCTTTATTTTACATAAGGTTTATATGCATAATGTTAGAAATTGCAGGGGAATAAAATACATTTTTTTTTTGTTTTTGAGGATAATACATATGGTACATTTTGTGTGGGATATGTAATAATGGTACTGTAAATGTAAACTGCAGTGAAAATAAAATACAGTCTATATAACACAGTTTTTATCAATCGCTTTGACACATCTCTCCATTCAGAATTGTCATTTGCAAAACAGGTCACACAGAAAATCCAAACAGGATTCCTCAGAACAAAGGCTTTTCTGTGCAAAATGTTGTTCTGTAATCAAAACTCTTTAATTATCCCACAAAAGTCAGTTTTTGCATCAAAATTATCAAACTCCAATCAGTTGGTTTCATGTGCATTTTCTCTCTTTTCACACAGCAGGTCACAACTCCTGCTCTCAGTAACTGCAGCGCTCACTGATTTACTGCAGGAAGCAGTTGAGTTCATACATGAATGAACAAACAGACTGTGGATATTTTCACTAAACCTGACAGTTTGTATACAATACAAATAAATTTAGTGGATAATGTGTATTTAGCTGATTTCTGTACTGTACTGTACAATATTTCACAACAGTTTGGTTGTGAAATATACAGTAACAGCAAAGTGAAGCAAGGAACATCAGCTTTATTCTTCAGGCTGACGTCTTTAGCTGTCAGTGGGAGCACAGCTAACAATTAAAAATATAATTATTCTGATAAAGAAAGAGTATGCATGTGTGTGTGTGTGTCTGTGTGTGTATGTGTGTATGTATGTATGTATGTGTGTATGCGTGTATGCGTGTGTGTATGTATGTATATGTTTTTTCTTCATTTGATGGCTGATGGGAAAACCCTATTTAGTGATGGATCCAACCTCACTGTAAACAGGTGTCCTCTGTCCACATTCTCTATTTTTTAAATAAAAAACAATGAAAAATTATATTGTTTTCTGTAACAATACTGTATATTGGGTCTTTCCGCTGGCTCTGTCGAGACCCTTTTCAATTTGATTCCTGTGTGAAAACAGTGAAACACTTCCTTCTAATCAGATGCTGCGCTCACAAATGAGAGATTTTTGCAACTACATTTAATTTTCTATATTTAAAGAAACAGCATTTTGGCCAAAGGCCCTTTCCATGTGTGAACAGGAATATTGTATTGGCCAAACAAAGTGATTTCAGTGAAGCTGTGTGTCTCTGCATGAGAGCCATGTGAAATGATCAGAAATCTTCTAAATGGTTTGCAAAAAGAGAATCCTGTTGAAATATAAGTTTGAAGAAAAACATAGACTTGAACCAGTTTTCAGTAAATAAGCAAAAGCAAATGAGAAAAACTGTAATGACTTTATGACTTCAAATTTAAGAATGTCAAAATATGTCTTAGGGTTTTGCTTTGCTGCTATACATTAATCTGTAACAGTGAACAGGTTTTATAGTGGAGGGCATTTACAGGGTGAAGGGGATCTAGAGCAGGGAGGGCAAATGCATTGACAAGCTGCAAACCATGGAAGTCTGCCACATGGGATCCCGTTACAACACGGTGAAGTCTTTTACGTTGCACTTGTTGATATCATGGTACCATTTTGATATATTGTGAAGCTTATTATGACTGATATTATGGCCTTTTAGATGGGCTCGTAACCCCAGACTGAGCAAGACGTGTGACATGATAGCCACAATAAAAACATGCACTCGGCCCACTGAAATGTCTTATTTCATATTAATCTCTTCTATCTACTCTTCTATCTATCTTATATCTCTAATCTGTCTGTTGCTGTATCTGCCACACATTACTCACTCAGCCAATCAGCTTTCAGCCTAGACTTGGGTTTACCACATTTTTTTATTGAGCCGAAGGAAGAAAGTGTATTGTATTGTAGAGTAATTTTTTTCCATCGAGTTCTGTGATTCTCAAACATTTCACACCAAGTACCACCTCAGAAAATATATATTGTCAGGTCTAAACCAGGACTAAACTAGGTCTAAACCAAATCTAAATCAGGACAAAACCCTGGGTTAAATTGGAGCAAAACCAGGTGTAAACCAAGACTATAAACCAGGACTAAATTATTTCTAAAAAAAAACTGACTAAATCAGGACTAAACCAAGATTAAACCAGAACTAAGCAGAAGTAGCAGCAAATAACTCATGAGTACCACCAGAAGAAGTCCAAGTCCCACAGTTTGAGAACCACTTTTAGTTTATTCCTACCCTGTTGCCAATAAAGACACTTTTATAGCATCATGTTTGATTGTATTGCCCCATAAAAAAACTGTGAGTCCACTAGCGCCCAGAGGGTTTGGCAATTCGCTCGGAACCCAATCCCTTTTTTCCTGGAACTATTACCTGCATAATTTCAAGGAATTTGTTTTGATTTCCAGTCGTGAAGATATCAATAATCAACTGCACCTGAGGCAACACTGCAACAGTCAGGTCTAAGAATAAACCAGATTGAATTTAGCTTTATGGCTCTACAATGCCAGGCCACACGAAAGTATTGGCTGACCTCCTGCTATTTGTAGTTAGGACAAAAACACATACTCGGCATTCAGTTTTTAAAATTAACCACTAGTAATGCTTAGGGAGGTGGATGAATGTAAATTCCACAGCCAAACAGTTCTACATAAAAGGTGAAAAAATGGCTTTTATTTTGACAAACTACATAAGAGAGAACTCATGCACAGCTTATTATACAGTGAGCTCATTAACCACAACAGTAGCTGGGTTTTTTAAGGCAAGCCTTCACTGGCGAGATGTTTTCAGACAGAGTCATGTACTGACAGGGACAAAGAGATATGGTGTGTTGCCACTATATACCTTTGTTTTTACTCCTTGTTACTCTTTTCAGTTCCTAGAGATAAAGAGGTCTAGAGGGAATATTTTAGGGCTGCACAGTATTAGCAAAATATGAACTGTGCAATACCTATATTGAATATAAAATGAAATCCAATAGATGAGAATAGAATGATATTTGGATTATATTTTGATACCCTTAATAAGGTAAAGGCTTTTTAAAGCACACACATTGTAAAAGTTAAATTCAATATTAATTTATGAATAGATATAAGGGCCTGGACTCACTAGTCAAAATTGGAGGTAAACCAAAATTCACTAGTTCTAAACCATGACAAAACCAGCTCTAAACCAGGTCTAACACATTTAAATTTAGGACTAGATCTAAATTATTTAAATTAGGTGTCTTTTGTATAATTTGGACATACCATAAGGCTCTAGACAGTCTAAGTGATCAGAGAGGAGCATAAAATGATTACAATTAATTTATTTTCTTGCAATACAGATATTTCAGAAACAATAAATTTGGAATATATTGTGCAGCTCTAATATGAATAATATTGATTCTCCTTCTAGGAAACCTTTCAGGACATCTCTCTTGTTATAAAGCTCACTTGGAGACCCTTATCACAAAAGGTTACACTCAGATACCTATTATCTGTGTTTTCTTTTCAACTCCTTATCGTAATGTGGATGCAGGTAGCTTTGACAAGATTTAAAAATATACATTATGTATTAGATGTAAAAAATAAAATCGCCTTCAAATACTGTAAAAAAAAAATACTGTAAAAATACAGCATAGCCAAGCACATTTCTTTTTGTTGCACCCGAAAAAAGTATGAATTTGCTAAACAGACTGTCAGTGCTTTGTTGGTGGCTTTTTGGCTTGCAAACCATTAACACATTTTGTTATAGCTGTGACAAGTAGTTCCTGCAAAAAACACTAGAGTATACAGTGAATAGTTGTCCATACTCTGAAGAGGTTTGACACAGACATGGCTACAAAAGGAGTGCTTATTGTAAATAAATACCCACAATACCTAACATTTAACAGTTGCTGTGTATATCTTCTTTCTATGGATTAGTTGTGAATTACTGTGAAAGTCTAGCCTAGCAACATGCTACAAACAACACTGGCATTGGCTTGATAAAATCTAAGTGTCAAGAATACATTAAACATTCATCAGCCGGTCTTCACAGACAGCTGCGACCGATATAAGACAATGGTGGCAGAGCTGTGTCCGTCAGTGAACATAATAAAATGACCAACTCACTCTTCTTTGCAGTCGCCATGTCCCAAGAACTTTGTCCAAATGCACTTCAGGACACAGTATCACTGCCTGGTCATCTCAGCACCCTGTCCTCAGAACAACCCTAGGAAAGGAAACAAGGAGAGAGGAGCACTTAAGGAGACAAAGGCAATGATTGGATCAGGAGAAGAGCACAGTTGGATAGATAAGAACTGAAGATTGCACATGAGATGATAAACCAGAATATAACAGCTCTCTGGGCATTTTTATAATCTCTTTCCATGAACTCCTGGATAGCTGCAGTTCAGCACGCAGTACAGAGCTGTGGAGTACCGCTGCTGACGCCACAAGAATGACTCCCAACAGAGAGTTCAATTAAAGGAAAAACAACAAAAACAATCTAAGAGGATTAGGCAGGGCTCATGTTTGAGACAGATGGGTCATGTTCAGATATCCAGGCACTTCTTAGTATAAATGTGGAGGATACACTGTAGTATGCATACAGTGGTGTTGTTGTACTGCACTTGTCTTATGACCATGTTTTTACTTGTGTACATTCTGAGTACAGTAGAAAAAGCAATACCTTTAAGAATATTAGTTGTAGTAATAATAGCTGTAATATTATAGTAGTTTTTGTTGACTGCTTTTACTTCTACTTGAGTACTATTATTTTGAAGTAACAATACTTTTACGCAAATATAGGTTTGGAGTACTTCTTCCAACGCCTCAAATGCTGGTCTGTTTCAACCTGTACTCTCTTTGCCATGACTTTTTATTTGTGAGCTCCCAACAGTAAAACTAAGTAACCTAATGATGACCAGCACACATTTGTTCCACATGGTTAAAAAAACATGAACACAGAAAGCAAAAGGAGTCGCACTTCCTTTGAATTGTTCTTTATACAACAGTGGACTGAGCACCCAAAGGATCCAGTGAGGGTTGCTTTTCCTCTGTTTTAGTGCTGCTAATGTAAGAAGGAAGGAAGACACATTAAGCGTCGATCCTAGTTAGAGCTCTTCTGCCAGCATCGGGAATGGGAGGGGTGTCACTCGGAGGCGCCAAAAACTCACAAAATTTGTACATCCACTGAGGATAGTTAAGAATTAGGAGAAGATCCATTTTTACAGTGAGTGGATGATTAGACAAGCACCAAAGGGATTTAAATGCCCCGAGTGAAGTATATTTTATTAGCACAAATGTCTGACCTCAAATTACAGTTGACAATGCAGATGTGTAATGCATTTGGACAGGAGCCATTACTGACAGCTGACTGCTACATTATACCACACTGTTTGTTGGGACAAACATGTAGCTTGAATACTTTTGATTCTTGCTCTAGCTTTGCAGTAGAATAAAAATATCTTAATAGCAATATAATGTAGGGCTGTATTTTACACACAAAAAAAAAACAAACTTTTGTTGAATATTGTGATAAAGCCTTTTTTAACAACAGACATAAAAGTTAAAGTGCAATTTTAATTTCTGAAGCACAAATACAAGGCCCTGCCTCACTGGTCAAATTTCAGACTATACCAAAACTTACAAAAGACTAAACCAAGTCTAAACCAGGACTAAATTTAGGACTGAAAGAAAACTAAATTATGATATTTTTTTCAATTTATTTAACTGTTCATAACATAATTTGAGTCAAGGCTTCAGATACTTATTTATGTACATTTCTGCCAGATGGAAGAGACATCATTGCAATACATTTAGTTTCATGTAATAGTGTATTTGCCAATATCGATAAATTAAGCAGCCCTGATGTAATGTACCAATATATCATTGTCCACATGTGCAATATAACTTGTAAATTGTATGGTCAATCCAATAGAATAAAATTATAGCAAATATTGAATAACTTACACAAACATAGTAATAATAATGATTGACTGCAACACGATACTGTCAAACCAGGTCTAATCCAATGTAATATTTCTTCTTGATAAGTGACTGTGAAACGTGGGTCGTGACTCATAAGCACTGACATCAATTTACTTGCTTCTCATTTAAATCCTGAAGCCCACAGAGCCTTTGTTAGTGACAGAATTGCCTCATCCAGCTGCCACACTGATCAATAGAAGCTGCAAATGTCACTGACAGGGCAACGTGTATTCATGTCCTCCTTTATCTTCAGGAAAGTGGAGGATCTGGAGTGGCCACTTAGGAAAAGAAAGCCATAAACTGTAAGATTAGAAAATACTAGAAAATAGCCAACTATATTTTGAGATGGAAATTGTCATTTATTGTAGCTCTGTTGGAAATTTTGGGCAATATAACCAATGTTAATATTAACTGTAGTATTGTTATAATTGCTAGTGCCAGATAATCACAATAAACCAAAACTAATACTTTTGATAATATACTTAAAAGTGGATGCGAAGTTTAACTAAAACAAATACCGGAAATGTTCACTTTTTCAAACTACACTATCCTTTTACATGTTCCCATTCATGTGCTATTACAGGTGCCTTAAAGGAAGATTGCTGTATCGAAGGCTAAGTGTATACTCTTGTAGCGAGCAATTTGCTGGACTTGTATACAATATTTGAAGCACAGAGAAAAGTCTGATAGTTCACCTTAAGGCAATGAAACATCTATCCTCCTTGTCACATCAAGTGCAGACAGAAAAAACATTAGCTCCGTCGCATCGAGCTCAGTGACAAAAAGTTAAGCGATGTTTCTGTCAAGCTTACCTTTCACTGTCGGTGAAAGTCGTTCATTTATCTGCACAAATAAGCAAGTTCGTGGCTGTGTTCGCGTTTTTAAATGTAGCTCGAGTAGAGGTCCGACTGGCAACAGCTCTGAGGATCAAAATACAAGCGGAGACCCAATTCTCCACTCCCCCTTCTTCTCTCTGTGCACCGCTCTCCTCTGCGCGCGCTGCACTTCTCCAACCTATTTCCGCATTTGGTCACGTGGCGCGGGTAACTTACTCCAGCTTTTTTGAATATTTGCTGGTTATGCAAATTTAAAAAACGACTGTATATAAAACCATTAAGTGAAGTTTAACCATTAAAACACCCACTGCATGGGAAAGCTAATAATGCAATGTACCCCTGTAAAAATACCCCACTGATGTTACATTTGGCAAAATACTCTAGTTACGCGGTTTCCTGGTACTCTTAAAAACCTGAATAATGCACGTAACAAGACTGTACAAGCATACAGTCTGCTCTCCCTAGAGCCATATCCATTGGTAAGAAGATTACGCCATCCAGTGTTACAAAATGTACATAACAAGAGACTTGGGCAACTTTGTTATATACTAAATCTTCAAATTTGTATCTCAAGGTATTAATAATTTTATAATTGATGATTTAAAAAAAAAAAACTATTTAGACCTATTTAATAAATATAAAATGACTGAATAAATAATACATAATGAGTTCAAATATAAATTTGTATTTTCAAAAAATTACAAAATTAAATTGATATTTAAAAACTGTAAACAAAAAATACAAATATTTATAAATATATCACACAGACAACGGCACGTACTTTTTAGGACTCCACAAAAAACCCGGAAAACTACGTAACGAAAAAAGGCGCCTCGGAGTAGCGCCTTAGCAGTTGCTTGGGCATTGCTTGCTTTGGTTAAACTGGGACACTTTACCACTGGAGGCTGCAGAAGCACGACGAAACTGTGGTGTCGCCTGCGTGTACTGAATCTCAAAGATTCACTGAGGACCGTAGCGTGTTTTAGACGTTTTTTTTTTTTTTTACTTGTTCAGTTTTTCATTAACTTCGGCTGCCATCTTCGTAAACAGGGCTGCGCCTGGCGACCACCAAACACGGTAAGACGCACAAACCACACTGTTTTGGCAAAGACATTGCGGGTAGTTATTATCACAAACATATTGTAATGAACTATCAACAAATTTTAATATTCCATATAAAATGTCACGTAGGTCATTGCCAACCAAGCGCTTGAGCGCTGCTAAATGCGCCATGTGCTCTCTGCTAGCGCAAAGCTAACCCAGTGTCATACGGCGTTATTAATTTGTAATTATTTAGCTTGATTTGATAAAACAAGCGGTTGTTATTTGAGCTGGAGTATGTATTATGTACTTTAAACCTGACTGAACATGCATGTGCAATAGTTTGATAAACTAAAATACGTGTAATAAGTTAATTATTGCCTGCTCAGTGGTGCACGTGGCGCACATGGTTTCAGTTTTGGCTGTGTGGAAGCTTGAAAAGTGGGCTATGCTTATGGTTAAAGGCAACACAAATGTAGCACATTACAACTCTAGTGGTTACCAAGCAGAGCAGTAGTTTTATAATAAACCAATTTCCAATTGCCAGACTTTAAGCCCTACCTTTGACTTTGACATAGGCAGCAATATATAAAATACAGGTCTTTGTATTTAGTTCTGTGTTAATTAAGTTTTTTTACAGTCTATGGTTAATTTGAATCAGTTTCAGTCCAGTTAATATATTACAACAATTAGACAATGCTTTTATATTACTTAGATTTTACAACTACATTTTCCATCTCAGTCAGTCTTGTGCTCCACTTATGCTCAACCTGCACAGCAGTTTTGTTTTGTTTTTGCTTTTTGTTTTTTTCTAGCTTCAAACCATCAATACATCCCTTTGCTATATTTTCTTTCTTTAACGCATGCACCACTCCACTCCACAAAGAAAATTGAGTGTAAAGGCCTCTATACACCAAGGTGACGATCGCCCATCTGAAGCCGTCTTTACGGTTCTTCCACGTCGCTCATTTCCGTCCTTTTGACATGTATGCGCCGTCGGCCCCCATCGCTCCAGGACGGAGGCTGTCTGACTAGTTTCCTACCGATTGGCCTTGTTGAATCGGCGTCTTTGGTCTTTGGCACAAAGCTGCCGCACCAATCAGCTCACGGGAAGTTTAGTGAAAGTGACGGAGTGACGAGAGGTGAAAACCGCTGTGGCAGCGTACTGTCACCACTTTTGCATTTTTCGCAATTCCGTGCGGAAAGTTATCTTCTTCAAGTTACAGAGCAGCGGCACCTAATGCACACAAAACAATGTCCAAACCGGCCATTATCACGCTTCTCAAATGTTCAAACAAGCTGAGAACAGTGATGTTGTGCTCAAGCCCGCTGCTCGACACAGTATCGATCTTTTGAAGAACAAGTGTTTCGAGACGAGTGATTCGAGCCCTGATTAAGATCACATGACCACAGCAAGCGAGGCCTCGTTTCATTTTTTTTCATGTACTCCAATGGGACTCAGTTCTCACAGATAGCCAGCAGATGTCACTATTCAGTCTGTAATAACTGCTTCGAGCAGCGTGTCATTCTTGAGCCAGCTGTGTCAAAGTTGTTCGTGCTTCATGAGGCCTCAAAGTCACCGTCACTAGCTAAAACAGTGGCAGACCAAGGCACACTACATGCATATGTACTCCGCAAACATTGTGTCACTTCTATTGATCTTTGTTCACTGCCTAGTGCCATCTGCCGCTTTGGGGGGGGGGGGGGTAATTACATCACGTGCATGCGCAAGACACAGTCTTTAGGTCAGTTGTCGCTTCAGTGTATGAAGAGGGAAAAAGGTCATCCAACGGGAGGGAACGAAAGGAGACGGGAAGAGACGAGCTGTTGCTCCGTCTTTTTGGTGGCAGTCTGTGAGTCGCCTTGGTGTATCAAGGCCTTAAGAGAGCTGTATTTCAAAGCCGGCTGATTGTAATTGCATTGAATTGTATTATGTTGATCAGTTTTTAAATCTAGCCTCTGATATAAGTGACGTAGCCCGGCTAGCTCAGTCGGTAGAGCATGAGACTCTTAATCTCAGGGTCGTGGGTTCGAGCCCCACGTTGGGCGCAAATATTTTTTCCCCTCTTGATTCTCTCTTGGAAAATAGGTGCTGTATTCTGGAATATCCCTTCTGCATATAGCGTATAATTTTTAATTGTAATTCTGCATTTGTTGATTCGTTAAGAACTCTCCTGTCTTGTGTTCAATATTCAATACCATTATTACCTGTTTCTAAAAGTGTATTATTATTGGTATGAGAGTCAAATTTAATTTCCATGCCACAAGGTACCTTGACCAGTTGTCTCTGTGGCGCAATCGGTTAGCGCGTTCGGCTGTTAACCGAAAGGTTGGTGGTTCGAGCCCACCCAGGGACGATATATTTTTTTGCCATCCAATGAGTCGTGCTTTACTGATAAAGGTAAGAAATGTTTTCCAGTTTGTGTATATTGTGTCTAATGTACAAACAGCTAGCTTGTATCCTGTTGCTATCCAGCTAGCATGTTAGCCAGTTGAAGATCCTTTTGAAGTTATTAGTTTATTAAAGTTGTACTTTTGAAAGTGATTGACAAGAAGGCGTAATAGATGTAATAACATACTGTATGTTTCTCTTTTTCGCATTTGTTTGTAAAGATCCTGTTTTAGCTGTGGTACATAGTTGTTAGTTTTCTACTCATAAGGTTTCTTCTTTCTGCAGGAAGAACTGCCTCTGTCCGGATCTATTCCCATGTTTAAAAACATGTAACAGAACATTCACCACTGCACAGAAGGAAGATATAATGACCCAGGAGTGGTTTCCAGATTAGGAATAGTTCCTTTGATCAAGGAGCGGCTGACACTCCTCGCTGAAGGGGCAGGAGGATGAGTTTCTTTATGTGGGCTGGTGGGGAGGGGCAGGCATGTGGCCCGGCTAGCTCAGTCGGTAGAGCATGAGACTCTTAATCTCAGGGTCGTGGGTTCGAGCCCCACGTTGGGCGCAGATACATTTTTTCAGTGCTATTCACAAGCTGATTTAATTGATATTACATTATTGCCGTTAGCATATCAAACATATTATGTTGCTTCCAACTCTAATGCAATATTTGCATTTTCTCTTTATTGAAACACCAGGCTGCACATTGTCTCTGTGGCGCAATCGGTTAGCGTGTTCGGCTGTTAACCGAAAGGTTGGTGGTTCGAGCCCACCCAGGGACGTTGGTGAACTTTATGGTAAACTATAATCAACATTATCTTGCTCTATACATTTTTCTGCTGTTGCTCTCAAGGGAGATGAGGGTGAGGAGACTCTTCTAATCTTACTTCTAACAGAATGTGGGGCCTCTCTTGTAGCCCGTATACCCTGTCACCCTGTTCCTTATATTTATGGCATTGTGGAAAAAGTGTTTTTCTTTAGATTTGTTTACTGTGAGCACACTTCGGTTATCCAGTGGCACAGTTCAAGTTGGCTCTAGTAGTTCTCTGCGCCATCTTGTTGCCAGACTTGAAGGCTAAATTCGAGGTCTACAACACTTTCCATACCTCAAGTCATTTAGACTTTTTGGTTGGCCCCATCTACATTGGTGTGGTCATGGTATGTGGCAGCTGCATTGAACATGTCCGCATTCAAAACTGTCATGGCCACAAAAACCCTATCATCTACCTCGCTGTTGTTTTTTCTAGTGTTTTGCATTTACACAACTGTAAAACTTCCAAGCCTCAAATCAGCTAGATGTAACTTTTTCCTTTAGTGCTGATGATGCCAAGTTGTAAAATTTGACTGAAACATTAGGTTAATGCGGTCAGCGGTCAACAGCAACGGTGCTAAACGTGACCTATGCGTCGCCAGGTGCACAGGTATCACACAAATTTATACATAAAATTAGGGCTGCACAATATATCGCAAAATTATCGCTATTGCAATATCAGCAATATGGATATTGCAACACAATATCCATATCACATGAATCTAAATATATCGCAATAATGCTATGGTCTATGACAGAGAGTTACACTGAAGAACCCTAACCCTTTTACCTTTATATAAACTGTTTCAGAGTCTGTGTGATGATTAAATGAGTTGTTGTGGGGTAAATGAAGTGTGCGGCATCTCCCCCTGGTGTCTCTTGGCTGAAAGTGACACTTGCAACATGAGTGCCGTCGACCCAGAGTCACAGAAGTCTCAAGTCTAGCGACAAAGCGGCACATCCGGGTTAGCAAAAACGACAAGCTAGCGGTGGCTTTATTTCTTGATTTTTGTCATTCCAGAATGGCCAAATGGAAGAAATTTTTTTTTACAGATATGCAGAAGGGAAAACAAAAGTAAAGATGAGTGAGGGGTCACACAGGAGTCAACTGGGCTTGTAAGTTTTTACAACAGTGCTTTACTCAGAACTGTAGGGGGAGCTTTATAGATGAAAATTATAAGGGTGATCCGATCGATTGGCCGTGATCAGTGATCGGCCGATCATGGCTAAAAATGATTGGTAGAGTGATCGGTAGAGTGATTGGTAAAATGGGCCGATCAGAAGGGCCGATCAAATTACAACAAACACCCAAGGCTCTCACATTTACTGTCCTGCAACTCCGGTTTGATTAAACAGCAGTAGCATTATTCTAGCAGTGTTTGTAAGTTAAGCCCGGGTTATAACTAACACAAACCTGCCCTGGCGGTGCTGCTTTATGTCCCCGCTTTGTCCCTGCCTGCTCTTGGAGCGCACGGGACAGAATTGTTGTCTGCTCTGCTCTTGTTGCACGTTTTCTTCGTTCAGACGTTGTCAAAACTGGTTGCAGGAGCTGTCTGCTCTTTAGTCCACTGTGTTTCAACCTGGTTTGGCTGCGTGTTACGCGGACGCAGGGGCTGCACCCGCGGACTCGCACTAAAGGCACCAATTAAGAACAGCTGATTTTTACATCAGCAGAGCATTCAAACAAAACCACATAGACACTTGTGGGCACACATTAAAGGCCAATAATAAGTAGAATTTTGTTGTACTTTTACATTTACAAAGGCTACAGTATTTTTCAAGTGGAACTAATAATAGCCTGCATACATTACATTACTACATTGAAGCCCATGTGATCGGTATCGGCCATGATCGGTATTGGCCGATCACAGCAAAGGCTGATCAGTGATTGGCCTCAAAAATCCTGATCAGAGCATCCTTAGAAAATAAGGCAAAAAGAGCAAAGAAACAAGCAGAGTTATTGAGTTGCACTTCACTCATTCTGACAGTTTACACTGGCGATGGCACACACGCGTCACACAAATGACTCGCCAATCCCCTTCACTGCAGATAGGTTGGAGTTCTATTTTTCGAGTGTCCCCACTGTGATCTGCAGTGCTACAGCCGAGGAAACATGGGAAACAGGCTCCAAGTCTCTAAATAAACTTTCACTACACTTTCAAAATAAAGGCTCACTGATATAGCGGTAATGTAGACATTGCACATCAAGAAGTTAGTTTTTAATGTAATTTGCGACAGCAAGCACCAATTTTACAAGGACAAACATGCAGAAGTTGAAGGCATGGGGCTCAGTGGTCACAGCTTTGTGCTTAGATGGAAAGTAGTCTGTAAAACAAGAGGGGGACACTGACATCAGCATCAGCGGCTCTGGCCGCCTCAGTGTAAATTAATGCTTTTAAACATACGTGCGCAAAAAGATCTGCTTCCGCATGGCCCTCAGTGTAAATTTAGGGTAGGAGCTGCGGCTGCTGATGTGGAGGGGAGCAACCCGAAGTACACAGCAGGCACCGTGTCCATTCAGAAGATTGTACCCCCATCTACTTTTAAAAAAAAATAGGTTGACATAGGCAAAGTCTATAAATACTGTAAATGGCATTTATACCCAACCCTTTATACATTTTCAAATAGTGTTGGTGGGATTGGAGGATTTTTGAAGGCATAAAAAGCATGACTTTCTAAAGCAAAACAATCTGTATTACATAGGTCAAAGGTAAGCAAAATGCACTTTAGGCGTGACCAATTGTCAGCATGTTTAGTAGAAAAAAATGTACCACCCTTTGATCTAACCACTTATTATACTGCACTTTTAAGTCTCTGTGGCGCAATCGGTTAGCGCGTTCGGCTGTTAACCGAAAGGTTGGTGGTTCGAGCCCACCCAGGGACGGTTTTTGATTTGTTAAAAAAGTAAATAATGTGTTCGTTATTAAAACATTATCAAAAGTTCATTACTACAGCAACACGCCTTTACGACACAGCTCACACATACAATTGTCACTGTTCAAAAAGTTTATTTGCACACTCTAGTTGCAATCTAGAGCCCTGGCCGGAAAAAAAATAAAATTTTATGATATATGGCAATATTTTGTGACACTATTCTGAGTATTAACCCTCAGGCATCACTAGGGACATTTTTGTCCATTTGGGCATTTTTTCCCTCTTTGATTGGTCATCATTTTGTCTGTATTAATGCTAATGGCACACATTTTTGTTATAAAAGCTCTCTCTTGACATAGTTTGGAACTCAATTTTTATTTTTCCCTTATAGCTGTTGAATATTTCTACATTTAGCTTTGCATATTACCACTAAACTTATATTTTGATGTACTACTGCTAAGATTAATAAACGCTTCAATATTAGTAAGAATATTTTGATTCTAAAGGATGTTTTTCTCCTTTCACTCTAAAGGTCACTCTGCGATTAGGTACATTGTGCATTTGCAAAAGTGCACAATAATGACCTGGTTACAAAGTTAGGAAACTCAAGGTTACAGGTGGGGGCTCCCTGCCGTTGCATGGGACGCTCCTGAAGATAACGAAGATTATGCACTGCAGAAATGAGAACTCTGGCCTGGTCGAGGCACAGGAGTTTCTTGAAGAAAACAATATAATGATATGCAGAAATCGTCATACATAGTATAAAAACTGTGATCACTCCTTTTTTGGACGGCTTGCTCACTCTATCCCTTTCAGCGGGGCACCGCTGTTGTTACCTTACCTGTGTGATACTAAAATAAACCTTCTGACTTGATTATATTTCTGAATCATCGTCCTCTTTGATGCTTACACCCAAAATGAACAATCCTAATATAGCACATTAGAGCATTGTGAAACAAATTTACTATCCTCTTGTGACCGTAAGGACATAAATGTTAATTTCCCCCAAAAATGTATAACAACAGATTAATATTTTTTTCTGCATAGATCTCTTAAACAACTTAAGTTCTGCTCAAAACTATCAAATTTTCCAAATGTTTTTAGAATTTTAACTAGGGCCGGGAATCGATTGAAAAAAATTAACTAATTAATTGCAAATCTGAATTTTTTTTATTGCGATCACGCAATACATCGTATTATAAATTCATGTACAAACACAAAATTGTATTTTTAGAACATTTATTTTGACTTAACCTTCACATACTTTACTGTAAACTTGTGCAATGCAAACATAACTTGCAAAGAAAATAAATTAATAGTCTCTTTGAGACCTGTGACTCAGACAAAGTTTGCCTAAATAAGGTACAACCAACAAATACACAAAACTTACCTAAAAAAAAAGCATGTGTAATCTCTTAGAACTTTAACAAAAATAAGTTTAATTCTTCAATTAATAACAATTGTTGTGGTTCACAACAGTGTACATACTATGAACTGTGTTACTCCAGTGGTAATTGAACTCAGACTTGTATAGACTGCACTTTTGTTTTGTCTATATTGCCGTCTGGTGATGATTTGAAGCAGAATTGTCCATTTAGCAACGTGTCTTTATGGTCACTCATGTTGCTTTAGCTCGTTCAATTGTTGCATTAGGCTCGATCGAGATGAACTGCGCCTCGCCTGGATTGTGAACGAGAGTGCACGGCCGCAATAAGAGGAGGGGAAATACACCTGTACTGAAGTCGGACAGTTTGTGGCTCACATCACGCACCATCACGCCCGAAATCCACTTTTCGCATGTGTTGGTTTATCCAGGCCAAAACTGTAACTTTAGTCTGTATTTTTTTTTAAAAGAGGCGGGGGAAGAAGGAGAGGAGGGCAGTAAAGTGTTGTGTGGTACGTTTCTGATCAGCACTAAACTCAGATCCAATCACCTGTCTGTTCACCGCTGACAGGTGTGCGTTTTCCCATCATGCACTAAGCCGTGCAGCCTCCGCAGTTGCTCCTGATGAACTGCGGCGGCTCAGGCGCTGGTCTCGTTTGGATCTCAAGGTGACCGTCGCACTTGTGGCATCAGAGCAAGTCGGGAACAAGTCTGACACAAATCTAACCGGCAGTGCACTGCGCACAGACCGACACTTGATCGAAACTGCGCAAGTCTGGCTCATCTCGAACGCGCCTGATGGATGGAAACAGAAATGTGTTGTCTTCTACACTCGCGTGGTGCATTTCTGCCCTGTTGGAAGACCTGTGGCGTGTTGCTGCCTCTGTCAGTGTCATCATACTATTTTTGTTGTGATCAAATTAATCGATGCGTCAATTGAAATTAACGCGATTAAATCAATAAATTAACGCACTGCATTAACGCGATAATTTTCCCAGCTCTAATTTTAACCCTTCAAGTGCCAATTTCAAAACCTAAAGTCAATTCATGAAAAAAACACAACGTTTTTTTCCCCACAAAACAGATATTGTGGGGTCTTTGTGGTTATTTTCAAATGTGTTTTGGGTAAGTTGAAGATTATCCGAATTATTGGCTTTGATGCATTATTAGTTTTTTTTGTAGCATCAGAATGAACTTCAGACTCCCACTTGTGACCTGACTGGACATAAATGTCCCATTGACTTCCATTAAAAACACATTTTTTAATCTCATTGTCATGACAGTATAAAATTGTGTGTTCTCTTAATATTAACATTTTATTTTGACAAAAAAAGAGTGAAATGTCACATTTTTACTGTATTTTATTAGACTGAACCTTTTGTAGACAGATGAATAAAATGATTGTATTTTTTCCATACAATATAATGGGGCTATGCAATTTGACTAATTTTTTTAAATCTAATTACTAAAATAATTACTTAAAATAATCATGATTTTTGTGATAATGGGGTTTCATTTTTCAGAAAACAAGTAAAATTGGACATTTTTAAAGTTTATCACTAAAATCATATTTTTAGGTTGATACTAACACAGGTACTAATACCATAAAATGACTGTATTTCATGCAGAGGCCTATGATGGGGAAATGGTTGATTTTTTTATGATAAGCAGTAAAAATGACAAATTTTACTAGTTTTCTCAAAATGAAACCCCATCATCACAAAAATCATGATTATTTTATGTATTTACAAAGAGATTAAAAATGGGAGGCAAGTGTCCCGGTGATCACATGGCCCCATTATATTCTATGGGAACAATACAAGAGTATGAATTTTATTGTGATGCTACACAAAAATTAATGATTCACCAAAGCCAATATTTTAGATCATCTCCAGTCTTCCTAAGACACATTTGAAAAAAAATGCCATGACCCCCCCCCAACATCTATTTTGTGGGGTAAAAAATGTTTTTTTCAACAACAACATTCAACAACAGTGGCTTTATGTATTCAAACTGGCAATTTAAAGGTTAGAATACTAAAAAATATTGAATGATTGTTTTGAGCAAGACTGAAATTGTTAAATAGACAGGCAAAAAAGCTGAAAAAAATATTAATCCAGTGAATTGTAGCAGTTTTTGGAAGTGGACATTTACAGTGAGGAAAATAAGTATTTGAACACCCTGCTATTTTGCAAGTTCTCCCACTTAGAAATCATGGAGGGGTCTGAAATTTTCATCGTAGGTGCTAGTCCACTGTGAGAGACATAATCTAAAAAAAAAAATCCTGAAATCACAATGTATGACTTTTTAACAATTTATTTGTGTGATACAGCTGCAAATAAGTATTTGAACACCTGAGAAAATCAATGTTAATATTTGGTACAGTAGCCTTTGTTTGCAATTACAGAGGTCAAACGTTTCCTGTAGTTTTTCACCAGGTTTGCACACACTGCAGGAGGGATTTTGGCCCACTCCTCCACACAGATCTTCTCTAGATCAGTCAGGTTTCTGGACTGTCACTGAGAAACACGGAGTTTGACCTCCCTCCAAAGATTTTCTATTGGGTTTAGGTCTGGAGACTGGCTAGGCCACTCCAGAACCTTAATATGCTTCTTACAGAGCCACTCCGTGGTTATCTTGGCTGTGTGCTTCGGGTCATTGTCATGTTGGAAGACTCAGCCATGACCCATCTTCAGTGCTCTAACTGAGGGAAGGAGGTTGTTCCCCAAAATCTCGCAATACATGGCCCCGGACATCCTCTCCTTAATACAGTGCAGTCGCCCTGTCCCCTGTGCAGAAAAACACCCACAAAACATGAGGCTACACCCCCATGCTTCACAGTAGGGATGGTGTTCTTGGGATGGTACTCATCATTCTTCTTCCTCCAAACACGGTGAGTGGAATTAAGACCAAAAAGTTCTATTTTGGTCTCATCTGACCACATGACTTTCTCCCATGACTCCTCTGGATCATCCAAATGGTCATTGGCAAACTTAAGACGGGCCTTGACATGTGCTGGTTTAAGCAGGGGAACCTTCTGTGCCATGCATGATTTGAAACCATGACGTCTTGGTATTACCAACAGTAACCTTGGAAACGGTGGTCCCAGCTTTTTTCAGGTCATTGACCAGCTCCTCTCATGTAGTTCTGGGCTGATTCCTCACCTTTCTTAGGATCATTGCGACTCCATGAGGTGAGATCTTGCATGGAGCCCCAGTCCGAGGGAGATTGACAGTCATGTTTAGCTTCTTCCATTTTCTAATAATTGCTCCAACAGTGGATCTTTTTTCACCAAGCTGCTTGGCAATTGCCCCGTAGCCCTTTCCAGCCTTGTGGAGGTCTACAATTTTGTCTCTGGTGTCTTTGGACAGCTCTTTGGTCTTGGCCATGTTAGTAGTTGGAGTCTTACTGATTATATGGGGTGGACAGGTGTCTTTATGTAGCTAATGACCTCAAATAAGTGCTTCTCATTTAGGATAATAAGTGGAGTGGAGGTGGACTTTTTAAAGGCGGACTAAAAGGTCTTTGAGGGTCAGAATTCTAGCTGATAGACAGGTGTTCAAATACTTATTTGCAGCTGTATCATACAAATAAATTGTTAAAAAATCATACATTGTGATTTCTGATTTTTTTTTTTTAATTATGTCTCTCACAGTGGACTATGCACCTACGATGAACATTTCAGACCCCTCCATGATTTCTAAGTGGGAGAACTTGCAAAATAGCAGGGTGTTCAAATACTTATTTTCCTCACTGTATGTCCTTAAGGTCACAAGTGTATAGTAAATTGAAGTGATGCCTGAGGGTTAATACTTCAGTACCAATATCAGTACTTTTGAAGTTTTTGTGACGTCATGCATAATAATGGTGCTACACAGCTGTTCTGCTATTACAGTCAAATGTGGCCCAAAAGTGGTCAAGAATTCTGCTAGGGCTGTAGACGGCAGCACTGCACTTCTAAGCACTTGATCTGCCAAATACTGCAACACAAATGAAAGTATTTCTAAATACTTCATGGTTAAATATCAGGCTGACTGTTAATTTATTACTTATAAAAACAGGACTTGGGGGTTTCTGGTTTATTTATGTCTATAAATTAGTGATGTGTGAATCAATACCAAGAATAAATTATTTTGATACAGACTAGGGCTGCAACAACTAATCGGATTAATTGATTATTGAAATAATCGTCAACTAATTTAGTAATCGAATAATCGCCAACTGGGATATTTAATAGATTCTGATACATGCCATGTGCTGTGAGAGAAGGTTTTATTACCCAGCTAGAGCAGCAAACAGTTAAAAACAATGTACATTTTGTGTTTTTTATTTATTTATTTTTATTTCATTCATTATATAAAAGAGAAAAAAAGCAGAAATGTTTACATGACAGCATGAAATTTGAATGAAAAAGAGCAGAGAGAAGAAAAAAATTTATATTTTCTGCCCCTTTTTAACAACAAAAAATATTTACATTTCACATTTAATTTTCATTTTAGCATCTCAACATAACTGAATTTAATTTTTAAACTTCATCAAAACTTTATCACAGACCACTACTAATTTACATTTTGATAACTATTTAATACACTTGATTTAATACATTTTTTAAATATATTAAATGACCTTGATTCTTTGGTTTCTTTATTAAGATTGTACCATAAATTTACACCATATACTGCAATATTTCATTCCATCACTTTAGTTCTGAATCTAGGTTTTTTAAACACTTCTGTTCCTTTCAAATGGTAAGTACTTACTCTTTTTTTCAAACATTTTTTTTAATATTTATTGGTATTTATTTTTGCTTTGTACATTGTTTGCAATATTTTAAAGTAAACTAAATCATGAAATTTAAGTAACTTATATTTTATAAACAATGGGTTAGAAGGATCTCTATAGTGACTATTACTGATAATTTTCAAAGCTCTTTTCTGTAAAAGAAATAAAGGTTGAATATATGTTTTACATGTTGATCCCCAGAAAGTTAAGTATGGAACAATCATTGAGTTGTACAATGTCAATAATGCATAACTATTTAGAGAGAATTTTACTTCGTGTAATACAGCAATGGCTTTAGCTATTTTTCCTTTTGTATAATTTACATGTGACTTCCAGGTAAGATCTTCATTATGACTCCCAAAAATTTGGCTTCTTTTACCCTTTGAATTTCTATCCCATCTATTTTTAATGATACATCATTTTTCATTCTGTCATTGAACATTATAACATTTGTCTTATTAAGGTAAAGTGACAATATATTCACATCAAATCAGTTTTTAATTTTTTTCAGTTCTAAATTTACCACTTGCATTACTTCTTGTACATTTGATCCTGAATAAAACAATGTTGTATCATCAGCAAATAATATGCTCCCAAGAAGCTTGGCCAACTCCAGTGGACCTGAATCTGCAGTACACCTCCACCTGAAGGCCACAAACCACTTCTTTGAGGACAGTGAGGTCCGAATCTTAGCCAGAGAGAAAGGATGGTTTGAGCGAGGAGTGAAAGAAGCAATCTTTGTCAAAAAAGATAAACCTTCTTTAAACAGAAATGGTGGTCTCAGATACAACCTTCCTTCTGTCTACAACAGTCTCCTGAAACCCAAACAAAACAAACCAGTTTCACTCAGGTCATTTACATCTGAAGAAGCTGCCCAGGCTGGGGAGGGTTAACGACTCTCACTCCAGCTGAGGACAAAGGACTCCTAATGACCCGAAACCACTCAGGCTATTCATAGTCACATTGACCAATAGAATTTAGTTTCAGGTCTAAACTCCTCCTTCCTAGAAGAATATAACCAGCTTTCTTACCAGTTCATTTCAGAATTGAGAAAGCCTCTTGGATAAGAGGTGAAACGTCTTCTACTTGAAAAATCTAATCCAGATGACTGCTTTTTTAAACTTTTGTTGCGATGCATTTACCCTGGACGAGTGAGAGTTTGGTCTCAGAGGTTCAGTATTCAGACCTCTTTGAACTAATACAGCAATTAGGTTAGGATAGATATTTAATAGCACTCAGTAAACAAGCAGAACATAAAGTACAGTTTTTGGAGCAATATACATGCATTTTAACCTTACTTGTTTTTTGGTTGTTTTGGTCACTTGTGTTATAAATATTTAAAAGAGAATTGCCTATTGTAAACATATGTTCATGTACCCATGAGAAGTATTTTTGTTGTGCATCATTTTGTAAGGCTGCAATGTTACTGTTGATAGGTATAATTGAAATTATTGAAAAATCTAATCCAGATGACTGCTTTTTTAAACTTTTGTTGCGATGCATTTACCCTGGACGAGTGAGAGTCTTCACAGAATCTGAGACCAAACTAAACCAACCTGCCTTCCTTTTGCCATCAGGCCAGAAATCACAGGTAAGCAAAATGCTGTGTTCACCTGACCTTTATTGGACGCCAAGTACCTGATTTCTTTTTACTTTTGTAGGTCTCTGTGGCGCAATCGGCTAGCGCGTTCGGCTGTTAACCGAAAGGTTGGTGGTTCGAGCCCACCCAGGGACGGAGTCTTTTCACTGAAGTAAGTACAACACATGGTCTTGTAAAGAGAGATCCATAGGTAGTCTGAATACTTCCTTCATGTCTAAATAGCGCTCTTAAATTTCCAGAAGGGATCATGTCACTCCTGCTGTTAGAAGTTCTATTATGCATAGTCAACCATTTACTAGTGTTTAGTAAAGGGCTCAGACATATGTCAAGACCCAGTGTATGTTATGTTCATACACAATACGTCCATCTTCTTTGTAAAATAGGTTGATATAGGCAAAGTCTATAGACAAATGGGATTACCAATCCTTTATACGTTTTCAAATGTTGGTGGGATTGGAGGCTTATAGAAGGCATAGAAAACATGACTTTCTCAAGCAAAACAATCTGTATTACACAGGTCAAATGTAAGCAAAATGCACTTTAGGCGTAACCGATTGTCAGCATGTTGGAAAAAATTTTATTACCCTTTGATCTAACCACTTATTATACTGCACTTTTAAGTCTCTGTGGCGCAATCGGTTAGCGCGTTCGGCTGTTAACCGAAAGGTTGGTGGTTCGAGCCCACCCAGGGACGGTTTTTGATTTGTTAAAATAAGTAAATAATGTGTTCATCATTAAAACATTATCAATGAGTTACTTCATGATAAAACTGCTGTCAGCTGCATATCAGGCACTTTGAATGAGATGAAGCACTGAAATGGTCACAAATATAACAGAAAGCAGCTTAAAGAAAGTGATGAGGTGGGCTCAATCGCTTCCCGCTCCTGTCAAGAATTAAGGTGAGAAGCAGTAAAACATGTCTTTGTGAAAATAGACAAAGTTTTTCCGTGAAATCTAAAAAAAGCCTTAGCTAAGAGGCATTGTGTAAACACCAGTCTACTCTCTTCACAGCTCCCTCCAAATCTTTCTGATAAGCAAAGTTTATACACATGAATAGTTTTCTGTGTATATAAATTGAAGTTATATGTGTCTCAATAAAATTAAATTATGTAAAAACAAAATGTATTGATGTAGAAATATTCATTCAAGCAGCTTGTAAGTTAGCGGCAGGACAAGGACAGCAGCAAAATATAGAGGATCAAACTAACTTTACTACAGACAAACTTGCCACCTAATCCTTTAAACAAGGTTTTTACTATTTTTCTGTTTTTTTAAGTAATTGCTGCATTTAATGCATTCAATAACCACTTTTGCCCAGAACAGTTCACTGCCCACCCCGGGTTTAGTTAACTTAAACTACCCAACCCCAGGAGCCCTTTGTCGGCTTTGGAGAGGAGGGTCCTCTGGGTAGTTCACAACTAAATCTGGGGTGGGTAGTTCATAGAACTAGGCCTACAGTTGGCAATGTTCCTATGAGCCTAAATGCTCTGTGCAAAAGCACCTATTGAGTAAAATAAATGCAGTGTGACACAGTAGTGAGGGGAAGCAAATAAGCGTAGAGCTCGCAAATATGCTAGCCTGACGTCCCGGGGCAATTACTCTTTTTACATGGGCTACCAAAATTTGACTGCCCCTGCACGATGGGCTATCATAAAGCAGCATGTTCACAACAAGAGACAGGTTACAGTTAAACATAGTTAAACAGCAGAAAGAGAAGGAGGGTGGTGAATGTGCGAAGTATAGTGTCGATCTTGATTCTGGAGCTGTTATTTGAAATGGACAAGTGACAGTCTACCAGCTGCAGATTGAGACTGAGGAGCACATGCAGCTACAGTTACATTTACAATTACTGCCCAGCTTGTTGGAGTGTGAGCCAGAGAGAACAAGAGTGGATTTTAGAGGAATACTCATCTTAAAAGGTACTACTCATTTTTAATAGTGGAGAGGGTTAATGAAAGAATCTTTCAGTTGATGATACAGGTGTGAAATTTGGCTGAAATATTTATTATACACTAGATTTTCCAAAAAAAACAAGTGCTAGCCACTTGAAATTACAATATGGCAGCCATTTTTCAACATGGTGTCCAAATAATATTTATAATGTAACAGCCGGGATCTAGACCATCCATATGGATATTTTTGCCACCATTTTTAACAATTGGTTTTTGTTAGTGTAGACTTTAGCCCATTACAAGATCATAATCTTTAGGCTCAACTCTGCTCTTGATCCTAGGACCCCAAAAACCTCTTTTTTGGGACAAGCTCCCAAAGAGAATTCTGGGAGTTTAGATGATGAGCTGCTACAGGCACATTGTGACAGGTTTATGAAATTTGGTAAAAAAAAAATATCCTGACATGATTAGGATTATAATTACATAACATTATTGGGCCTAATGCTATTCTGTTTTCAAACATTAAACATTTTATCTAGAAATAATTCCACAGACAATTTTTATCCACATACTGTTAGGTTCTCTTTCTTCTATGACCATACCTCAAATCAGAGGTGTGGAATTCCAGATATTTGCCTCTAGAACAGCCAAATCTCATTTGGGCCACAGTCATTTTTAAACCTATAAACCTCACAAACTAAAAACAATGCCAGCCACAAATTCTATACATCTGGTAATAAGCATGTCCAGATCAGATATTCCAAGTTTGAGGCAAATCCAAGAAGGTCAAGATAATTTTTTCCGGAAATCGCTAAATGGCCCGGAATAGTGCTTTGGCTGTTCTAGAGGAAAATGAATGGAACTTTACAACTCTGATTAGGGCTGTGCTTAAAAAATCAAGTCGGGAATATATTGTGATGTACTAGACAATACACGTATTGATACGCATGCTACTGTATCGATACAGCTGTTTAAATGACGTTAATATGTTATAAACAGCTGGAATGGCAATTTTGAAGCTGTTCTCTAAGGTGCAGTACAAATTTCTGCCATAGGTGGCACCACCCTAACCCACATTCTCTGTGAGGCTCGCGCATTTGAGTGCCTTTATCACTTTTATGCCACACTCTCGATTTCACACGCTGAAGGGACAAACACATAACTCGATGCCACTCATTCATTAGGAAACTCCATTAAATGGGTTTAAATCCAGTCCACCTTTTCAATTGTAACAGCTGTCACTTTACACAAAAGGGAATGCCAGGTTTATTATAATAATTGCTGTCAATTGATTTAAAAAAAATTATCAGATTAATCACACTCTTATGTATAACCTGGTAGATTTTCCATGACAGTATGCAGCATTTAAATAAAAAAAGTCCAGAGAGGTTGAGGAGTGTGTTTTTACTTGGATAAAAAATACATCTCAGAAATAACTTCTGAATATTGTGAGAGAGCCTTTAATAAGTCTGTGTAGTAACTGGCCAACTGTTTTGAGATAAAAGTGTCTGCTGAACTCTGCTCTGCATTAAATCTACTGCAGACTCATACGCCTCTCCTCTGCTCCTCGGCACCGCGGACAGGGGTGGGGCATGGTCACCTGTCCGCAGTGAGGCTGCCACTCTAAGTGGAGAACTGATGCTTTATGAAAAGAAAAGAAAAAAAAAAAGCACCTCGAATGAATTGTTTGTAGGAGTTTGCGGCTTTTGGCTCCATAAGTTCAGGAACGTTTAAAAAGTTAAGTTTTACATGAGACTCATGAGGGGAGGGAAAGGAGAGGGCTGTGGACTTATCCTGAAGTCAAACCACGGGCAAACGTGTGTGAGGCAGGTGCTCTCTCTTCTCTGGAAGCGCGGGTTGTTCACCGTGAAAGCAAGTCAATGTTGTGATATACGCACATTTCCAAGACGGTTACGCGCCCCCTACATGGCTTCACGTCCTCCAAAGTTCTTTGCAAAGCGCTGGGGTAACAGATCATGTGATTAATTTGCGTTAATAAATTTTAATGCGTAATTTTTTAAATTTTTTTTATCACATGCATTAACGTTGACAGTTCTAATTATAATCCAGTCTGTGTTTTTGCATTAATCTCGCATCTTCTGAGCTGACAGCAGCTATGAACCTGCGGTGCTCCTGTACTGGAGAGTGCTAGAAGGACCGTCTTGAACTACAGAGCAAATCATACAAAACAGTAACTACTTAAGGACCCTGGACTGCGCATTTAGAGACAGGGATGTGCACACTCGCAACGGCTCTTTTTTTTTCTCACTTCCCAACCTGTCCCTCCAGGGGAAATCCCTACTACTTTTATATTGGTTGATTAAAATTATTTTTAACGTCCCTATTTATTTATTAGCCACTTAATACAAGCATACATCAAATTTTTTCAGACTTAATCTGCCCTACACCCATCCTTATCTTTTGTTTCTTGTGCTTTCAGAGAGCAGGAAACGTCAGACAGAGGAGACACATCCTTCTCCACCTTCTGCATATTTGTCTGAGGATGACAAGAGCTAAGCAAAATCTAATGGCACAGCTGCTTACCGTTCCTTTGTCTGTTAGCACCTAATTCGTTATGCATATTAACCAAGTGCATATTTAATGAGGCGCTAACTTTTTATGCACACCAGGCCACCACGTTAATACTTTGTTCACAGAAAGAACACATCCCCATTAGAGGTTCATCCCCAATCACTGGTAACTTTAGGTCAAATAAATGACCCTTGTTTTGTCCAACATACCTTTGCACTCTAGAGTCTAATTTTTCAATGGTGCGACCAAAAAAATCTGAGGTCACACCATTGAAAAATTAGACTCTGGTGCGACCAGCCGTTCAAGTGTGTGAGCAGAGTTTTTCACAGTGTCAGCAGTTTAAGCGTTGATATTATACTTGATCTACCGTAAAACTTAACTATACAAAGTAAAGAGAAGCACAAACAAGTTGGAGAGCGCACAAGGATTTACGCACAGCGCATCAACAGACTCACAGCATGCATGTCATCGGACACCGGACCATCTACTCCTGCATACAAACAGCTGATCGCTCCAGACACAGCACTAGGGTCCCCCAAAGATCAAGGCCAAACTACAGAAGTGGGCAATCCGAGGGGCATGTGACTGCAATGGAGGATAGTCCTTAAGACATTGAGCCATGAGATGTTCAGTTTGAATCTCTTAAAACACTTTTAATTTTGTTTTAATTTAATTTAATTTAGATTTTCTTTTTATTTCATTTATCTTGATCTGTTTTAAGTTTAAATTTCAGCTCAGTGAAGCACATTAAGCACCAACAGTTTTTTAGTAACTTAACACAGCAGCAAAGATGGAACAGCCGCTGGGCGAAGCAGAGCAGGTCACAGCAACAAAGGTAGAACAGCCGCTGGGTGGAGCAGAGCAGGTCACAGCAGCAGAGGTGGAACAGCCACTGGGTGGGTTTGACACGGGAGCAGACGCTGAGTCAAACCTGCTGTAGAAGTGGTTAAACACGTTGCCCATGTCAGTATCACCAAGTGTCGCACTTCCCTTCTTCTTGTAGCCAGTAATGTAACTTCTTTAGTACTGTTGTGCTGTAGTTTCCTCTCCACCCTTTCCTTATAGTCCCGCCTGGCCTGCCTTATGCTCCTTTTCAGGTGATATTGCAGTGCCTTGACCCAGTCCCAGTCGCCAGCCTTAAAGACTCCTTCGAAATCAGAAGACTTTTAATGTTGTTTGTGATCCAGGGCTTATTTTTTGGGAAACAGCGAACTGTTTTAACAGGCACCACAACATCTGTACAGAAATTTATATACTCAGTGACACTATCCACTATGCCATTTAAGTCACTGTCAGAGCCGTCCAGAAGCTCATTCCAGTCAGTAGACTGATAGCCGTCCCTCAGGGGTTCGTTGGCCTCTGGAGTCCACTTTCTGAATGATCTGCTGGTGGTAGGCAGTCTCATCACACTAGGTCTGTACAGTGACCTGAGTTGAATCAAGTTGTGGTCAGACTTTCCAATAAGGGGCATGGCCAATACATTGTACGCATGTTTGACATTCACATAACAAAGGTTTAGTGTATTGTTATGTCTTGTGGGACAGTTGACATACCGATCAAAGCCTGCTAGATGAGAGCTACAGCAGACATGGTAGAAGTCTCCTGATATAACAATAAGTGCATCTGGATGTTGTGACTGGATTCTCGCGATTGTTCCAGGAATGACGTCACACGCGACTGAGGGCTCTGCTCACTCCAGCAAAGCAACCATGGAAGGGCTTTTTAAACTCAAGCGGGATGGGGTGTTTAATCCCACTCAGTTTCCCCGCAAATGAAGGAGCTCATCCCGTGGATACTTTGAAAAAAACATACTGTACTTCAAA
Organism: Bostrychus sinensis; assembly: GCA_020698575.1. Taxonomy (NCBI): domain Eukaryota; kingdom Metazoa; phylum Chordata; class Actinopteri; order Gobiiformes; family Eleotridae; genus Bostrychus; species Bostrychus sinensis. The sequence goes on from CM036252.1 coordinate 18,034,335, forward strand.
TAGACATTAAAGCACATTTACCCAGCACAAATACGAGAACTACATGGACTTCCTGCCACTGCGGTTGGCCCATGCACACAGGACCAACCAACAATAACTTGACGTTGACTGGACAACCCCGGCTGCAGTGCTACATTTGAGAATAAACTTTTATGATTTTTGGCAAAAAGTTGCTATAGCTAATATCGTTCTTAATTCATATCGAAACAGTTCTAATTGATATGTATTGTATTTTTGCAAAAATGTATCATTACACCCCTAGCCAATATACAGAATATAAAACATCCATTTAGTAATCTGGTTTGATCCTGTGCTTTGTTTAAAATGTATCACAATACGTATTGACCTCTGTTTTGTGATGCGTATCGTATCGCGACCCCTGTATCATGATATGATTAAAAAAAGAGATTTTTAGAGTCCGGGGATCCAGCGGGGCAGAGTTGACACAAAAGATTATAAACTTGTAATGGGCCAAAATATAGCCTTACAAAAGATAAAAGTTTAAAAAGGGTAGCCAAAATATCCATATAGAGGGTCGGGTTCCAGCCTCATTACATTATAGGTATTATTTGGCGACCAGTGTCTGCCATATTGGAATTTCAGGTGGCTGGTACTTTTTTCTGAAAATCTAGTGTATAATGCATATTTCAGCCAAATTTCACACCTGTATCATCAAGTGAATGATTCTGAACAAAAATCCCATAAAGCTGCTATAGTATAATACAAAAGAGAGCATAGAAAAATCAAGCAATTACAGCAACAATTCTGTCAGCTGCAACAGTGCTAGCAGGGGAACTAATGTTAGCATTTACTATACTGGACAAAAAATGCAGTCTGCAGAACAATTTTTCACTGCAAAATGTCTATATAGCAAACTGTCCCAAAAAAGTCTAAATATTGTGACACCACAGAAACGCCATCTGCGGTCAGAAAACGGGGTGCTGTGCGATAAAACCAACGATGCACAGGGCTGGAGAGAGTGTGTGGAGCTGGAGTCCTGACGCTGCTCTCACAGAGCAAAGAACTTCAGTCACTAAAACTAACAACCCACATATACTTCTATCACTGCCTACACTTAAACATGCATTCATTAAAAGTAGAGCCAAACTGATGTGGATTTTTATTTTTATTTATTTATTTTTATTTTTATTTTTTTTTTGAGGCTGATACCGATATTGGGTAATGAAAAATACTGATAACAGATATATTGGCCAATACAGATTTACATAAAAAATAGGGCTAGGAAACTTATTGCGTTAACGCAGTGCATTAATTTATTGATTTAATTGCATTAATTTCAATTGACATATCGATTCATTTGATCACAACAAAAATATTACGATGACACTGACAGAGGCAGCAACGCACCGCAGGTCTTCCAGCGGGGCAGAAATGCACAGCGCAAGTGTAAAGGAAGACACATTTCTGTTTCCTGTGGGTAACAACAGTGCAACAAGCGAACCAGCAAGCTAAACAACATGAGTGACCAAAAAGACGCATTGCTAATTCCACTTCAAATCGTCACCAGACGGCAATATAGACAAAACAAAAGTTATTTGCAGTCTATGCAAGGATGAGTTCAATTACCATCAGAGTAACTCATCCCTAACATATCTCAAAGCTAAGCACCCCGGAGCTAGTATTTCAGACAGCGGAGGTCTTTGACAGTCAACTTTGTTTGGTGCAAGAGGGGGGGTACTGTCTAAGCAAACCAACGATAAGATAACAAAACGGATTGCTTGTTGGATAGCTAAAAATTGTCGCCCGACCAACATAGTCGAAGACAATGGATTGCGAAATTTGATGCAAGTGGCTACAGTTCATAGTATTTACATTGTTGTGAACCACAACAATTGTTATTAATTGAAAAATTAAAGTTATTTTTGTTAAAGTTCTAAAAGAGATTACACATGCTTTTTAGGTAAGTTCTGTGTATTTGTTGGTTGTACCTTATTTAGGCAAACTTTGTCAATGAAGACAAGTTACAGGTCTCAAAGAGACTATTAATTTATTTACTTTGCAAGTTTTGTTTGCATTGCACAAGTTTACAGTATATGAAGTATTGAATAAATCAAAATAAACTTTCTAAATTTACAATTGTGTGTTTGTACATGAATTATTTTGATAATCGATTAATCTGACGATTATTTTTACGATTAATCGATTAATCGGATTAAAAAACAATGAAGGAAGTGTACGGTTTACAGCCTTTTCTTTAATTCCTTTTAGTAAAACAATTCAAGTCAGCTTAACAGGTAAAGGAACACATTGAGCTTGAGTTCAATGTATAGTGCAAAGGCATTTTCAATTCTTTCAAACAAAATAACATAATAACATAACAAAATAACATCAAACATAGATTACTGAGGTAGAATACCAGCCATAAACTGATGGTACAGGAGAATTAACAAAAATACTTCAGCCCCTTGTCTCAAATATTGCTGCAAATGTTAGCCATGTCCAGCAGCATAAAGCTTGACATGGGCAGTAATTAAGACAAAACTATAAACTGCTGACAGCGCAGTGCACAGGTTTGTACATCTATTGAAACCTGCTAATGTGTTTACAATTAAGTGTACTGGTCCAGACCAGGTTTACACCTAGTTTAAAACTGAACAGCTAAAAAGAAAAAACACTCTGAGCTTGAGAGCTACCTTGTTAATTGTATAGTGCAAATAATTCAACCCTCAACCCTGTCTCAAAACATGCTGGAAATGTAAACTTAAATAATAAAGTGCACATTGAATGCAATTTGAATGTACATTCTCCTATCAGATACCTCTGCCCAAAAAAAAAAAAACAGACTATGCCTGAACTCGCATAGGTATACAGACTAGTACAGTAGGGAATTAGCAACACTTATTTGAGAAAGAACTTTGCATTGCAATGCAAAAATGTCAACATGTCCACATGTTCAGGGCTTAGGCTTGTTCTTTTTTTAGAGGCTATGTTGCCTGCAGCAGAAAAGAGGCGCTCAGCTGGAGTAGAGGTGCTTGGAATACATAGGTAAGACTTTGCTAACCTTGATAAGGTGGGATATTTCAACTCATTAGCCTTCCACCAGTGTAAAGGGTTTTCTTCTTTGGGAATGGGCTTTTCACCAAAGTATGTAAGGACTTCCTTCCTCACATTTCCAGTGAGATTCTCTGCTTCTCCTTCCTTGCCCTCGTCCTCACTGCTGGTGTCTGAATCAAGGAGAGTATCAAGTAAGGAGATAGGTGGTTTATCACAAGCAGGAGAAGTACTGTCAGTCATTGCTTCTTGCTGGACACTAGGAGGCTGCAGCTGTTCCATTTCTACTGTCTTCATTTGTATTTTTACTTGTACTTTAAAGCTGTCCTCAGGAGACAGAAACTTGAGTTTTCTAAATCTTGGATCCAAGGCAGAGCTGATAATGACAGTGTTCTGTGTTGAGTCAGAAAAAGTTGTTTCATTCTTCCACCGCTGCTCAAGCTGTTCTATAGCCGTGTTTTGGAATGCCTGCACTCCAGCTGTTTCAAAGACCATACCTTGCATTGACTTAACTAACCCTTTTACTAGTGGTGGCACAGCAGACAGTGTGACATATTTCTCTCCACTCATGTACACAGTGGCACAGTCAAAAGGTTTGAGAGCTGTGGAGAGCTCTTCTATCAGACTCCATTGGTCTGGTTTTAAGTCCAAATATTGTTTGCATGTTTTTGTCACAGTTGCGTCAGACAGTGTTGCAGTTACAGGCCATCTTTGCTCTAGCAGACGGCTGATCATGTGATATGTACTATTCCACCTTGTGCTTACATCTTGGATAAGTTTATGTTCAGGTGTGCCCATTTGCTGTTGTTTTTGTTTTAGTTTTGTGCATGCCAGTTCACTTTTTTTAAAATGTTCCACAAGGCATCTTGTAGCTCCAACTGCTTTAATTGTTGGGTGTTTTAGTGCAGATGTTAAAACGAGTTGCAATGTATGGCCAGTACATCTGAGCGAGGACCAGCTGTATTTCTCTTCCAGTATCCTACCAGCGGCTACAATATTTGCACCATTGTCGTGCACAATGCCAATAATTTTGTCAGGAGGAATATCAAACCTCTCAAGTTGCTCTTCGAGCCATACTGCAATATTTTGTGCAGTATGCCTCTCTTCCAAAGGCATAGTGGAAAGGCAAACTGAATTAATTTGCCAGTCACTTCCGATGTAATGGCAGGTAATTCCCAGGTAGGCTTCTGTAGCCACACTAGTCCATATGTCAGCAGTCAGAGCAACTTTACTATCTGTGACTTTTAAAGTAGATTTTACTTTTTCAACTGTGTTTTGGTATTTTTGTTCCAATAACCTGGCAAAATGTGTTCGGGAAGGAATTGTGTATCCAGGGTTTAATGTTGTTATCATTTTTTTAAATCCCTCACCCTCCACCATCGATAGTGGCCTCATGTCAGATACTAGCATGTTCAAAACAGAGTCCGTTAATGCCGCACTTTGTTGTGGAGTGCACGACTTTTTCCACACGTAATCACTTATGTTGGGTTGTTTCTTTCTGTAGCAAAAACAAAAGAAAATAACACCAATAAGTATATGTTTTTAAAACAAACTAAAGGAGTGCATTGTCAATTAGCCCATGGTTATTTTACATTAAATATTACGGCAATTACATAAAAAAACGCAAAAGTATAATTTAATGTCTCAGTACGTAAATTATCGCTATTTTGTGTAGACTAAATTAAAGTTTATTACCGCTCCGGTTCTCCATCTTCCGCTTCAACTCCAACATGCTTTCTTTTTAGGTGCTCATGTAGCGAGGTAGTACTCCCATGCCAGGCTAATTCGCGTTTGCAAATTTTGCAGCTCACACATTTTTTAGGTAGGTTTAGTGTAAAGTGCTCCCACACTTTGGATGACTTTGTTCGTGGTTTTTCTCCTGCTCTATTGTCTTTATCGTTATTCTTTGTTCTCTCTGAACTTTCGGTAGTCGGCTCTGCCATGACTGAACTGCATCCTGTCACGTGAGCGAAACAAGGCAAACTATTGGCTGGTTCCTACTTCTGGTGCTGTACTGGTAGACCATAGCAATGCAATGGCTCATTACTGCCACACTTTGGCAGCTGCTATAACAGACTGTGTTAAAACATTAAGCGCTTACGGTAAATGTTATTACTTGGCAACTAATCGATGACCTAATTAGTTGACGATTATTTTAGTAATCGATTTTAATCGATTAAATCGATTAGTTGTTGCAGCCCTACTTGAATTCATAATGCAATTTTTAAAAATGTATCGTGATTAATAACTACCAGTTATTAATCATGATTAATTTTGTTCATATTTGTAATTTTTCTTCTATGAGCTTCTGTGCCAGAAAAATTATCAAAATCTTTTCATCGCCGTTTTGAGCTTTTCAGGCTGAGAAGGCAATTTGGGGTGTTTCCTATGAACTGCAGTATAAGTGCCCAAACTGCTTGGAAACACTCTGAGTTGGCTTCTCGGGACTACCTATTGCATTGTAAACCCAAGTCTCACAGATGCGTGGCTGAGTTGTCCCAAAGGCCTGGAACAGGATTTATCAATGAATCCAGAGCTATCATTAAGGATGTATTTACACCAGCCCAGTTTGGTCTGCTTTAATTAAACTTTTGTTTGTTTGCTCATAAAGTCCGGTCCCTTTGGGGAGGTGTGAATGTGCTACCAAACTCTGGTCTGCCTGAAAAGGTGGGTCTCGGCTCATTTGAAGTGAACCCTGGTGCGGTTTGATAGCAGATGTTAATGCAAAGCGGACCAAACAGCGATCCAAACCCAGGAAGCAGACCTCGCTGCAGGGCTTTGTGGGTCAACAAAACGCATGTACAGCGATAAAGGGAAAAATGTCTCGCAGGTCAGACGTGGAGTGAGGAGGAGATATAAGCCCTGATAGAGATGTGTGACCACTCACAAAATCAACAATGTTTTTAAGCTATTTAGCGGAAAATGGAATGGGATTCCCCTGTAAAGTAAAACAGTGACGCCAAAGCTTATATTGTGATTAATTTATTCTACCAGTAATAGGCTACATAAATTTGGTCATGCCCTACTTTGCTCAGCATCTGTAGCCTATTGCATGGACGGCAGAGGTATGCAGTTGTCTGTCTCTTTGCCCTGCGTCTGCCGCCTCGCCCGGTGTAAAAATAGCATTCTCCGTGGTCTGCTGCCTCTTCTGTTGCTCAGGCTGAGGCCATTGTTGATACGTATATATGTGACACATTTGTAAAAGTCCAAACAGAAATCCCTACTCCGCTTGAATCTGATGCCGCTTTTTTGTTTACATTATGTGATGGAACAGGTAGCTGTTCCTCACTGACCAATAGATTCTCTGTCTCACCTGTCTTCTACTTCAGTAATTCTTTGTGCAGCGCCACCACAGGAGAAGGGGAAAATACCTTATTCAAAAGGTTTGGTTTGTTTGCCAAAGTGCAGTGTGAAAGTGAACCGCAGCTGATAAATGCAACAATGTTGCAACTTTAGTCCCCAATCGAACCGAGTCTTCCGGACTATTAGGTGAACGAATGTCTCAAATCTGAATGCGTGTGGGCTACCCACAAATGCAGATTCAACAAAACTGCAGATTTATGAATAACAAACGTGATTCATTTTTAGAAATAATTACAATTTTTATATTAGCAAATTAGAATTTATTTGCTAAAATTACTGCATGCAAATTAGTGAGTTTGTGTACATTTTTCTATGTACATCAGTACATTTATTGCATGAATTAGTTAATTTTTTTAGACAAATATAGCTTAAAGTCATACTGTATAAAGATTTCATGCCAAACTTGCTTGAGTCTACGTGCTTTGATTTGTTTGTTGTTAGTAGACTGAGTGTACTTTGGACCACTTTGTTAAAGTGGTAAAACTCAGAACAAAAACAGAAAGCAAACTTAAAGATTTGGCAGCGGTGGGATTCGAACCCACGCCCCCGAAGAGACTGGAGCCTTAATCCAGCGCCTTAGACCGCTCGGCCACGCTACCTTGTGTGTGCCCCACCACAGCCTTCCTTTTTTCCACTTTCATGACACTTTTTTTTTTGTATGCACATTAAATCTCTTAAGCACATTAATCTTTAAGATAAACACTTTCTATAACTTATTAAGAAATGTAATTTTAAAACCATAAAGCCTAATATGGTAAAATTCCACATTTACTGACAGACTATAGAATTTAACTTAAAAATCATGGAAAAATCATGCTCTTTGATGTAGAGTTAAAATGAAAATAGGTCATTTTATTCAGCTAAAGAAAATTAAGCCAAAGAATAACTGCTCAAATGTGTCTTCTTCAGTACATTGAAGTAAATGTTGTAAATGTCTTCTTCATCCTCTAGGGTAGTGCTGCATGATTAATCTAATCGCAATTGCGATGTCACACTGTGCAATTATGTAACCGCATAAAAGACTGTGATTTGCGATTTAATGTAAACCAATGTGGAGTAAGGTGATGCCACATCCACACTCTGTGGGCAGCCACAGTGTAACGTGCGGGCTCTATGGGGCTCAAATAAGTTGTAGACACAGGACAAAACTCAGAGGCAAGTATTTCTTTGGAGCACGGGAACACGTCTCTGCTTATTGCCTGGCACTCAGAGAACTGACAACAAGAGCATGGGGAAAACATGAACCAAACAGGTTCAAAGTGAATGGTGCAGGCGCACTATTAACACAACTTAGACACCCGCTTACAGCAGCTATGGTCACGTGACTACCCGGCTTGCAGCAAACAGTAGTGAAAGACATGGACCTTGAAGAGGAATATGAGAGAAAAGCAGAGTTGGTGGCGAAAAAATAATGCAACTTCTGTTGTATGGCAATACTTTGGATTCAGGTACGACAACGCTGAACAGCAATACGTGCTGTGTAAAACCTGCAAAGGTAAAGTTGCTACTGTCCCGAGGTAATACGACCAATCTCTATCAACATTTGAGACAACACAGAGAAAAATACGACGAGTGCATGCAAATAAAGGCCCAAACAAGTAATGTAAAAGATAAAATTGAAAACCGCCTGAAAGAACTACAACATACAATCACGGATACATTTTCAAGTGCTACGCCACTTAACAGGTTTACGTAATTGCCAGCAGAAAGGCATTTAAGTTTATAATGACATTCTATTTGCAGAAATATCTTTATTTTCAAACTTTTATTTATTTTGACGCTGATATTAAGTTATTTGGGAAAAAACATTCTGTAATATTTTTTGTGTATGTTTTGAGTTGAGAAATACACAAACTATATTTTCTGTGTTGTCCTTGATATTCAGGCAAGTACACTCATGACACCATTCATTTATAATATCGTAATCGCAAATCGCAATATTGTCCATAATAATCGTAATCGCACATTTTCATCAAATCGTGCAGCACTACTCTAGGGGTCTCAAAGGTTTTGGGCTTGTTCCTCCGTGTACATGTGTCAAAAGCATCAAAGTCCTTCCAACTAATTTAAAGGTAATATTATCTCAAACTGCATGATGTTTGTTCTGTTTGTTGATAGTTTGTGTAAGCCATAAGGTCAGCCTCCATGTGTGGTACAATTGTATAACACGGCCATGACTTTGTATTGTAGATAAAGGCAGATAAAAGCTCAAGCCCCGCCCTGTTGTAGACAGCATAGGACATTAAAAAGCATACATCTACTATTTGCAATGCAGAATTGTTAATTATTCATTATTGGCTAACACTTTGGAATAACTGGCTATGAAGCATTAGTTTAGCATTATGTACAAAGCATTACATTAATAAATATTAATTAAAAAAAAGTTTAATTCTTGAGTAATGAGCTCAAATCAATGAAAAATATAAACCTCAGCGATCAGTATCTACTATAGTTATTTATTCATTATCTCATTGTTAATTTTATATTTATTAATGCTTTATGACTGCTTAATAGTGCTGAGTTATTTTAAAGTGATTTAAAGATTTTTGCTATATAGCACCTAGTTCACTCTGACATAAATTAAATCATATCTCTGTGGCTGGTCTACTGAGCTGTTGTATTATATTTTAATAATTTAATATCACTCAAGTAGGAGAGTAAATCAGTTTGATTAATCAATGACAGAAAAGTCATTTGCTGATTATCCACCACACAGCAGCTCAAAGGTCAGTGCTGAGCACCGCCAGGGCTCTTCTGTTGTCTAGTAAATGCGTGTTAAATTGAACTGAAAATGTGCAGCGGGTACAAATGAGGTAAATGTTTATTTTGAGATAACCTTTTAGGCCAGTTTAGCTTTGCCCACACAGAACAGTAACCATGTTACTATGGGCCTATTTTTCTGCACTAGGGCTGCACAATATATCAGTAAATGGCAGTATTAGCTACTGCAATATCCGTATAGCAATAAATTTAAATAAATCACGATATTTTCACAGTCTTTTATCTGACAGAGATTTATAGTGCATCCTAAAATAATTGTCCAATTCAAGCCTCAAATCAGGCTGTGTTCAGACCAACATTTAAACTCTGGTTTATCTCTGTTCTGAAAGAAATTTAGTTTTGGTTTAAACATGGCTTAGTCACTGTCTAGTCTTAGTTTTGTTCTAGTTTTGTCATGGATTAGTTTTGGTTTAAACCTTTAGATTGGGTTTAGTCCTAGTTTAAAGTAAAACTGAATCAACTTTTGTTAGCTGAAAATAAATATGCAAAAATTGCTAGTCATACTGTTATTATAATAGTTAACACAGTTATTATTTTTTATTCTCATATTTGGCAGCTACAGTATGTGTTTTTGTTTTTAGAAAGGCAGATAGAAAAAATATAGCAGAGGATGGTTTCGATCCATCGACCTCTGGGTTATGGGCCCAGCACGCTTCCGCTGCGCCACTCTGCTGGCTGCTCCAAAGGGGGGAGGGGGGGGGTAGAAAAATACCCCACGTGTTTGAGCTTCAGTTCAGAACGACATGCTCTTGCATAACACTTGTCTATTGTTTCTGGTTCACAGGGAGGAGGTGTGCAGAGAGGGGCTTACAAGAGGGGACACCATTTGTGAAGTGAAAGGACGAGAAGAAATGTTGCACTTGTTGAATGGTCTTGTGTAATGAATACTGGGAACTAAAAACATACAGGCATGCTACCAAAATGGGTAAAATTCATGTACTGTATGCATTAAAGATTACACAGTTATTTCGCTTGGGAGACTTTCCACAATGATTGTTCAACTTAAACTGTTTCTTCAAAAACACCGTCTTAATTAAGACTCGATGAGAAGGGAAGGAAGTTGACACTAACAATGGTGGCAAGTTAATGTACACCTGCAATACAAGAACTATAAAGGAGTATTTATTTAGTACTCATCAAAGTGTCATTGTTTCACTATTTTTACTTCATCCTAAGGAAATACTGTTGAACACTACAGTTGTTCATTGAGTTTGAAACAATGACATAAAAGCCTGGGAGCTCATTCAGACCGGTTTAAACTGGCTCCTCACATGTGCGCTCCTTTTCTGTTGAGTTTTTTTTTTTTTTTTTTTTTTTTTTTTTTTTTTTTTTCTCGAGCTCACACTGCCTCGCAAAACAAACTCTCCAGGAAGGATCGGATGGGATTTGTACTGCATAGCTCTGTGTGCTTTAGGGTCCTGCAGGCATTTGTCAGAACAAACTGTCTACCTAGAGTATATTCAAAGCTTCAAAAATGAGCTGGAAATGTTCACATAATTGGCCTCAAATCAAAATTACCAATGTCCATGAATTTGGAAAAACTGCCTTCATATGAAACACAGTTGTCCCCATAATCTTCTGATTAAACTGGGAAAATAAATAATTCCTTTACTATATGTTTTACCATTAGGTTGCTGCAAATAATGTAGAAAATATGAGAGAAAGGAGGGTGGAAGAGTGTATTTTTCTTTTGGACTAATGCTTGTAGAGACTATCTAGGAACATGTCAAATGGTGACTCGACAAGTCAGTATTGGAAGCTCAACCCCTTAAACATTATAGAGGTGTGTGTGGAAAAACTGCTTTCATAATATCATATAGGTACACTTGTCCCCAGCATTTAATAAAATTGGCAGAATATGTAGTCTGTTAATGTTTTGTACAAATAGGTTGCTGCAATTTATCTAGAAAATAGGATAAAAGGGCTAAGAGTGCATTGCTCGCTTGTACTCTAGTGACTATCTTGGTACATGTTAAATGGTTACTTAACAAGTTTTGCTTCAAATTTCAGTCCCACATGAACAACATTCAGACTGCTCTCAGTAAACCAGTGGACATGTTTCAGTCTAAATTTTGCTACACCATGAAGTCATAAACATGTTTACACTTACCCTTCCCCCTTCATTTTTACTGTCTGCCCTTTACTCTATTTCCATTGGCCCCGCCTCCTTTAAAATAGGTCACGCCCACTTTCTCATGTTTCCTGAGAGCTGCTGAACTTGTTTTTCCCACCGTCTCCCCTGATACTCTCCCAAGCCGGGTGTTATTTTGATCTAGCAAAATAGATCACACAAGATGTAAAGTTGATGTTTTTGGAGCATCATTTACAGTTCATTTATATAAAACAGTGGTCAAAAACACAACTTGACTCTGAAAAATACAAGTGCTTGAAAAACAGAATGGCTTTGAGCTCAGTTGGACAGCACCAGTTCTATAATAAGATGGCTTATTCAATGTTGTGTCAACTTGTAGGTTGTCATGACTTTAAAATTAACCCAACAAAGTGTAGCAACAGTTTAGATGCACCCAGTCACTTGAGAGAACTTGCCAAAAGCCTGACTCAGCTGTAATATCAATGTTGGTTAGGTAAGATAATATGCACAAAAATCTTACCCTTTTTACTAAGCTAAAAGTATAGCATTCTGTATTAGATATTCTGCTTTGAACTGTATGATGTGCTTGTATTGGGGCACTAACTGTGGTTGTTTACAGTTTATGGAGTCTAAACAAGTGCCATAATCTGCACCATTTAACTGTAATGCAAGTAGTTGGTCACAGTGCAGCTCAAGGCCACAGCATGGGTCGTTTTCTCAGAACTCTGCTATAATTGTATCTCTATGAAGGCAAATGCAGCTGAGGAGTGTGTCAAAGCCACAAGCAGATACAGTATAAAGGACAACTGGTTTAACTTACTGTATATGAGTTGCTTTTTAAATTATTGTACAAAAGCTAAATGACAATCTTACTCCTACAGTGGTCCTGTCTGAACTGTAATAGTTATCATTATGTTGTATAATAAGCATTAACTTGATTAGATTACTCTGAGTGTTTCTTCATGATGAATTAAATAGGGTTTAAACTGTGCTGCAATGAATACAATAGAAATCTTTAATCAAAGATAATGCTGTCGTTCATCAAAAGCAAAGGTGTTTGTCAGCCATGTAGTGTATTTTGATTAACACATTTCCTTTATGGTGTCTTTTATGTTTGCTATTATTATTAGTTGCCAACATCTCTACTAAGGTAAAGCATTGTTAGCTAAAATGCATAAACATAGGTTGATGCAAAAGTACTTATAAAAAAGTGTTTAAAATATGTGACAGTAGGCATTTTTTGTGCTGTACTTGCATATGATAATTTGTCACATGCTGTTACTCATAGTATAGTGCTTAGTATAGAGCTTTATTTCCTGCACAGCACACTAGGAAAAATATCTTTATATCTTCAAATATAAAGAATAAAAGTGCATGTAAAATTAATAAAGGGTTAGTTTTTGTTTGTTTGTTTTACTGTATTGTATTGTTAAAGCAGTTACGGTGTTTACTGTTTACAGACTCACTTGTAATCATGGAAAGTAGTAGTAAATATTTCAATGCATGTGATGGAGTCAACAAGCCTTATAAGATGACAACATTTGGCTGCCATGTCTTATCTCAGATGTACAGCGCTGAGTAACGTGAGATGAGGGAAACAGACGTGAGCGCTGATTGGCTGGAGCCGGGGCCGTGGGCGTGGCAACCCTGGCTCATACAAATACAAGCGTCAGGCTAAGCGGCTTAGAAAACAAGAAGGATACCGACGAACAAAGACAAAGAAACCACACGGACTATCTTTTCTTTGTTTGTTACAGGTATTTGTCTTTCATTTCAGACGATAAATTTGGTTCTTGTTGCTTTGCGCCGGGTTTGAGTCTGGATAAAAGTAAATTATATCTTGTTCATGCGGCTTTCGGGCTTTCCTCGTGTTAAGATGACGTAGGTTTGATTTCATCAGCCCCAAAAACGCGCTCAGCAGGATTTCAAGCATTGTTTTCTGCCGCGAAATCCGTACATGACATGACTTTGTAAATATCAACTTTTGCGTATACTTACTGATTTTGACATTACCATTCGTGTTTTTACTCGCGTTATTAAAACTAAACAGCCTTTTGATCGAATGCCGAAGACCGAATTTTGACGCGATTTCCGGTTAAACAAATAAGACAAATTAAACATTTATTTCATGTTTTATAATTATTTATGAGACGTGTAAAGTTCAACACGTAGAAGATTAACAATTCTGTCACTGCCTTGCTAACCCAATTAATTTCTAGTTAGTCGTTTAAACGTTACAGGTATTTTATGAATGTAACAAAACGACTTTATTGTGAAGCTCTCATTTCCGCTGTTAACCGGTTTGGATAGTTGTTGTTTTTTTTCCTGGATGTAATTGATGGGGGCATTTAGGCCTTTATAAAATGTTAATGTTACCAGACAGTAAGAAATGTGACAGAAATGTTAAAAGCCGATTACAGTTTAATTGCGCATATATATATATATATATATATATATATTTAATTTTTGCTTGGCCAGCCTCCCTAACCCATTCAGAAATGGCTTGCCAGGTGACCTAGTTGTTTGTTTAGATATTATGCTGGTTTGATGTCATATTTCATAGTTTTTAATATCATGTTAGCTGTATGTCTGAGTAACTATTTCTAACTTGTGCTTATATTAATCTCTCTTATCCATTTCTGTGTATCACCAAAGGAATAGCTACTCTGCACCATGACAAAGGACACAGAAATTGACATGAAGGAAGTGGAGCTGAATGAGGTGGACCCTGAGAAGCAGCCCATGACCGGGGATGGTCAGACGGCTGGCGGAGAGAAAAATGGCAGCGTCAAACTCAAGGTTCCTGAAGATGAGGTTGCATTCACTGGTCTCTCTAAGGAGGAACTGATGAAAGTCGCAGGCACTCCTGGGTAAGGTCTAAAAGTCTTTCAAATCAATTGAGATGTATATGTTTGGTTATTTTGACACTTTTTTTTTTTCTTTTTTTTGTCTTTAGCTGGGTCCGTACTCGCTGGGTGCTGCTGATCCTCTTCTGGCTCGGCTGGCTGGGCATGTTGGCTGGAGCCATTGTGATTATTGTACGCGCTCCTCCCTGCAAACCCATTCCTGAAATGAACTGGTGGAATGAAGGCCCCTTGTACCAAATCTCTGACCTGGAAGCCTTCGCTGACGGACTGCAAGGTAATGTCCAAGTGTAAAAATAACTCCATTCTTCTTTAGAGTCTTACCAACTAAACAAGACATAAGTGGCAGGTGTTATTGCTGCAAACCACATCTATTAGTGGTTAGGGATCTTGTGACACCGCACCGGTTCACTTGTATGCAGCCAGTAGTAGAACCACTGGTGTAATTCAAGCGAGATACCAACCTGCTGACAAGGCTGATACCAAGTTGGCTCAAAGTCTAAAGGACACAAAAAGCAAGGTGTCACTCTTTTCATATCAGTCTAGCGATTTGATTTTCGTGGTTGACCTCTGCAGAGACCTTTTTATTGCCACGAAAGCACTGATTCATCAAGCCCTACTTAATGTGCCGCGCAGCTAAACAGCCTTTACACAGCTGCTGTTGCTAAAGCGACTTGCTAAGAAGCACTCAGGTTTCCAACAGGCTTTTGGAGGACTTCCAGGGACCACGTGTGATTTAGTGGTGTTTTTCAAATGAGAGACCTCCTTGTACTGGCCCTCACATGGCCAGTTGTGTGGGTATGGGTGTGTGTGTGGGTGTGTAGTCATTCACATGCTGCTGCCCTAAGCTAAGTGTGACCAGTACAGTACTGTACTGACATCATTTAGTTTATCACACTACTTCCTTCTTCTTTTTAACATTTTGACCACTTCTTCTTTTAACACATGATCCCTGTGACAAATTTAAGTACAAAGTGTTTTTTCTTGTTATTCTTTTGATGTTTAGGTGTTGAGACAAAGTTGGACAACATGAACCAGCTAAAGGTCAAAGGTCTGATCATTGGCCCTCTTCACACTGTGCAAGCCAACCAACCAAGCACCCTCCAACTTCAAGTGATTGACCCGACTAAGGGCACAAAGACGGCCCTGCAGGCTGTGGTGGATAAAGCCCACAAGAAGGGTAGGCATTTAATAAAAGTTAAAAGAATATTTTTAATAAAAGTTTAAAAGAATAAACACTATTACCTCAAAATAAATAGTGTAACCACATGTGTAACCTCGTAACCATATGTGTTTCTTTCTTTTTGTTTAGGTATTTCTGTGATTCTTGACCTGACTCCAAACTATCAGGGATCCCCTTCCTGGTTTAACCCTGGAAATGAGGCTGATGTAATTGAGAAAGTCAAGGTATGTTGCGTCTCTTGTATCATTATATGTTTACTATCGCATTTATTGCTTTGCTTGTACTAAATTATTTGTCATTTTTCTTCCAGGCTGCGGCTGAGGACTGGTTGAAATTGGGTGTCGATGGTATCAAGTTGTCTGACGTCGACATCCCGGCCCGCTCTGTGGACTGGTCCAAGCTTCAGGCTGCAGTCCAAGGGAATCGTACTCAGGGCACCAAGAACAAGTAAGTACAGCTTGTAAGGACATTTTGGGAAGCAATAACTATCCACACAATAAATTGCAAATTTTAGCAGTAAAACCTTACTAGGTCAAGTCAATTTTGATCACAAGCCAACTGCGAGCACTGTAAGGATTAAAAGCATTCCAGCACTGCAGGGGTTGTGGGTGGAGGTCATGAAGGGACCAGTTGAAAAGCCAAGACATTCACAGCAAGTGGCCTCAGTGCTCCTCTGTAGTAAATGCGACACCTTGTGGAGTGTTTTAGAAATGGCAGCAAAGTGAAAGATTGTACAGTTTTAAATGCATTGAACTAATAGCTGAAAATGATCATCCCAATTTTGCACATGGACTAAGTTGGTCTCTTATTCCATTTAGGCTGCTGATGGGTGTGGCAAAGGAAGTTTCATCTCAACAGGCTGCTCATCTTGTGAATACCTCTGGCATTGATCTCCTCCTGTCTGACCTGCTCAGCACCCAGAAATGTAAGATTGCAGTTAAGCTTTTAGTAATTACAGGTTAACACAAAAATTAATTGGATCTTATGGTGTCATGTCACCTTTTTAATTTTTTGGGGCAGGCAGTAAATTTTGATTATCTGTGACTTCAAATTTTAAATACCAGCTTAATTTTAATCTAGCCTTTTAAATGTTGCAGGAAATGTAGGTATAAGCAAATGTATGCTACCATATTTGACTATTTATGCTCATTAAGCTATTACTAATGTTCTCTTTATAAAAGCTCTGTGTATAATTAGAAGCAAGGTTCATGTACAGCCACAACGTAAAACTCTTAAGTATTTTAGTAATACTTGGTAACTAACTAGAAACGTCTTTCTTATTGTGAGGTGGGTGTGAAAGGTCGAAAGGTCTTACCACATTTTACACGGCAGTAAAGGTACATTTTATATTTTATACAGCTGCTTTAGACAGACTGATGGCCATCGACCTCCTGCACACTCTGAAGATGCAGTTGGGATGGGGCGTGGGTGCTGCTCAGGGAGAACAGTTGTCCAATCAGACTAAAGCTCATGGTCTGGTCCGCCTCTACCAGCTCCTGCTCTTCACCATGCCCGGGACCCCTGTGTTCACCTACGGAGATGAGATTGGTCTTCCTGCGCAGGTACGGCACTCAGCCACTCTTTCCCTTATGGCTTATCCAAGTGTCATATTTAACCACTCATTTATTAATAATCCAATGAAGCTTAATTTTGATGTTAATAAAAAGACAACAAGACTTTCCTCATCATACAGCTGGGAAAATCTATTCTTATGCTGCTCTTAATACATAGTTTGAACTTAAGTGTACATGTTTTTTTTTTCTCATCAGGGCGGTACACCTCCAAAAATGGTTTGGGACATAGAGACGGAACCTACTGAAGGCACTGCTAATGAAACAGCTGAGGTAAGTCTATTCATTCTAATAATACTTAGTAGAATACAAAGATGTTTTAAATCTAAATATTGTATCGTGTATCTCTCTCAGGAGGAGCGTAAGGAGCGCGTAGAAACAAGGAAGTGGTTTAGATCTCTGAGTGACCTGCGAGGAAAAGAGCGCTCTCTCCTCCATGGCGACTTTTACAAACTAGAAGCCTCTAGCACCTCACTGTCTTACCTCCGACTTTGGGACCAGAGTGAACGATTCATCACTGTTGTTAACTTTGGCACAGCTCCTGAAACAATCTCTCTCAAACCTCAAGTTGCAGGCAAGTCATTTCAACTAGTCCAAAGGTTAAATGTAACAAAACTAGATAGATTTTCTGCTTTTGCTTGACCCAGATGTCATTTTTGTGTTTCCACAGAGGGAGTGGAGTTGCCAGAAGAAGCAAAAGTCGAGCTGTCGACCAATCCAGAAATGGAGCCGGAGTCCATGGTGAAGTTGGACAAAATCGATCTGGGGCCCGGACAAGGAGTCCTGCTGCAGTACTCCTATGTGGCCTAGAGAGGGCGCTAACACACAGGAAAGATTAGACATAAAAGATGACAAGAGTATAATAATAATAATAAAAAAAACCATGATGAAAGTAAATAGGATACAAGATAAAATAATAAAATGGCTATGAAATACTTTGTCCAGAAGGCTAAAGAGGGCGCCAACACACAGAAAAGCTATTATAACAAGGGGTTAATCTCAAGAAAAAACATGAAGACTGAATTGGATACAAGATAAAATGGCTTTGAAATATTTAATTTTGGCCAGTAAACATTGTCTGTGAGGTTTCTGTTAAATTGTCAAAAAAGCTTTGATAGCAAAGCATACAATACAGCTTTCATTCATTTTATTCCTACAACTTTGTTAAAAACATTCCTTTCTTGTTGGGCATTTCCAATGCAACCCCATGTTTTGTTTTGTTTTTTTACTATGCATTTTTAAGAATCTGGTTTGTTGAGGTTTTGTGAAATTGTTGACATGTCTTTGAGTTTTGGGTGATGTTTAAAAAGTGTTTCAGTGCAAGCAGATCTTGTACAACCAGGTCTAGAATCTAAAGAGGAGAAAATGAATAAACAAGTTCTGCACCCTCTACATTGTCTCTAGTGTGTGTGTCATAGTAAATATAGTCCAGCCTTTATTAGTATGCTACCTTAGCCTTGACTAAATGGACTTCACATACTTATATAGACGCCAGTATGATCTGAAATAAGAGGCTCACTGTCGTATGTGCAGGTGCAGTAATTGTGTCACAGATGTTGATTGAGGAGAAGCGTCAAAAAGCCTTCATTTGTTTGACATTTGTATTATAAAAATTTCAAACATCGGATACAGTTTTAGGGTTAACTCTATAGCGGGCCTACATTCTGCATTAGGTGAAGTCGATAAAAGGGAAAAAACCTTTAACCTACTACTCTGCAATGTATCAAAGAGAATTTGTGGCCGATGTACTTCCCATGAAGACGACACGCAACAATTCATGTTTCAAAAATCCTTGAAGACCAAAAAATTCGGCAACTTTACGCTAAAGGGACATGTGATCATATTTTATTGCATTATGGAGAAATCATATGTGTTTTGGTTGAGACAAGAAAAACTTTGACATTTACTCTGAATGCTTTTGACTTTTTTTAATATAAGAGGCTATGGAATCAAAATTGAATGGCACTTTTAGAGCAAGTCATTACGTTTTAGATCTACTCTATCTATTGGTCTTGATTTATCTTAAAAGCAATACTTTACTTGTTCCGTGTTAGTGTCTCAGAAAATAAATGTAGTCAAAAACATACAGCCTGGTTCTCAAACTGTGGTATGATTGACTTTGGTTGTACTCTTGACTTTCTTGAGTGGCAGATTGTGAGATTTTATTCATTTAGATCTAAACTTTGTAAAACTTAGGGTATCTGGTATTTTGTGTTTGAATTATTATTTTTTAAAAGTTTATTCATTTATATTTCTAATAGCAGCCCTCTTTTTATGGTTATGGTTTTAATCTCGGCTTAGCCTCAGATTAGTCCTGCCATATAAATGCAGTACAGTTGGTAACAGAGTCAGCTGGCTGGTGTAAATAAATGCACTTTTGTGTTAATGATAATATTCAAGTCAGTTCATCTTTATTCAGGACTCATTGTCCAATAATAAGGATAACCAACAGAGAATACAAACACAGAAAGATACAACAGTTACAGTTTTAAGGAAGGCAGTTGTACATAGTGTTTACCCACTTGTACTGGCAGTGTATTGAAAAAAAATCTCATATTTGTTAGTGACATAATAATTTCATTTTCAAATTTGTTCCGTCTGCAGATACATTTATACATGAGGTTTTATAATACAGCTTGTAGTGTTAACTCATGCTATGGCATACATTTACTTGCACAAGTCCATCCCAGCTTCTTCAAAAGCACCTGCAGAGCATCAGTGTAAGCCACCTGCAGCCTTTGCAGACTGGCTTTTATGTAGTTAAAAAATGAGCCTTGTACAAAGGGGTACAATAATATCAGCTTCACGTCGGCTGTACACAAAGCAAACTTATGTGAGAGAATATTGACTAAAGTATATAACACTCAACACTGTCTGTAAGTATCATAATCATCTGTCATGTCCTCTGATGCCCAAGATATTTGGCTTTATCTGTTACACTAAGCACAATATTCAACAGACAAACATCAAGAAATGTCATATAACTATCCAGATCCAAACTTACACAGATCATGACCACACTTTTAGCTGCATTGTACTTTTGTCATGTTCCAGACAATGAACAGAACAAATAAGTCATTTACATCACTGCAATAAGTATTTGCTTGAGACCAGCAGTGTGTGGACTGCAGCGAATGATTCAGTACAAGATCACCAGCCGCACAACCAACAAACAACAGTTATGAACTAAAACCCAGCCCTTTTTGTGGCATAGAATATTAGGACTACATTTGTACAGACCTGCACAATGCATATACAAGACACTGGTGCTTGGAGAGACAACTTTTGTATGAGATGGTACTCTCGGTGAAAAGTTTGACACTGATATGTAATTAGTAAAGTGTAAATTCTCCTTTTTCTTATCCTGTTATCTATATATTGCCCATTTACTTTAAACCTTTAAATTATTCATTCAATACTGCATATTTAAAACCTGGAGGACCAGCCTATTGCAAAGGGCTAATCATGAAGTCATGAAATCTACTGTAAGGAAGCTTTATCATAATGTTAAACATCACAAGGAAGAGCAGAGGCAGTCCATAAACTATTACCACTACTAAAGCTACTACCACTTCTACCATGAGACATATTTGAACTATATGTAAAACTCCTTCTAAAGTTTGTAAGTGTCACTGTCTCATCAGGGCAATACATCTCCAAAGATGGTTTGAGACATAGAGAAGGAGCCTGGTGAAGGAACTGCTCATGACACAGCTGAGGTAAGTCTCATAGTAACTACATTTTTAGAGGAAATAAGTTTGACATAAAAATGTGGTCTCTTTACTTCCAAACATCACAGGCTCCTCTAAACGTTAACCTGTCATTTCACAGCAGTGTTGTTCTTGTTACTTTGTCTACTGAGGCGGGAAGTAATAAGTGGCATTTACTCTGTTACATTTAGTTGAGTAACATTTTAATGAAATTGTACTTCTAAGATAAGCTTTTTTTTTCTTCGTATTATCATACCTCATTCTTCTACTTGAGAGATATTATTTTGAACAATACTCTTATTTAAGTCCAATTTTTGGCTACTCTACCCACATCTACACTTTACAAATGTTTGTTATTTTAAGATATAGTTTATTTTTGATTCATTTTTCTGTTTATTGTTTGGAAATACCAGAATTTGGACATTATTTTACATGTTCAGTCTCATTATATCAACACTGAAACAGAAATCAGATGTTATGTCCAAGTAGTTTTTTTATCAAATGCTTTTTTCTTTTTTCTTGAGTAATTATTACTTTTTTACATGTACTGAAGTATATTTGGTTTGAAGTAACAATAACAGCTACTCTACCTACCTCTGTTTGCCTATAACCTAACACACAAAGCCCTTGTTACAGTACATTGTCCCATTCACACCTGAAACCTGTAGATTTTGAGTCGAGTTTCAGTTTTTTTGGTGAATTCAGTGCCGCCGTGTTGCTGTGGTGTGTAGGGGGGGTTTAGAGGCATAATAACGGGAATCAGGGCCCGTCACCGCTCCTCTCTTCTCACCCCACGCCGCTCTGAAACCCAACCACCGACACACACACTCAACACTGGCTCTCACTATTACTGTCACAAACACACAACAGCCCCGCGACATGGGGATCTGACCTTTTAATTACATCTGACGTATGAACACTGTACACTTGAATCACTTGTTATCAAACTTACTGCAGTGTTTGATTCAGAAGTCAGTCAGTCGCAAATGTGAAATAGTATCTGGCTTTGCAAAGTAGATATAAACAGTATTTGACTAAGAAGCTAGTCTGTTTGGTCCTTTACCATGGGACAATACTATATTATTGCATTATAGTATAGTGACTATTTGTTAAAGAAAACTTAAACAAACTTAAACGTGACTGAACGTAGAATCCATAACTCAAATCATCAGTAGGATGCACCCTGGGTTTGTGGTTTACGCAGAACAAAAGTCATTGTCCATACCAGGAAGTGCAGTTTTGGTTTATTTATTCCATTCTTTGGCAGGCAAACAACAAGAAAATTTGTCAAAGGCCTACGTGCTGCCTCTCCTGCTCGACATGACGGTCTGGTAAAAAAACAAAAAAACATAGGCCCACCCAGGTGCATGCTGGTCCACCTGCACAAAGCGCACTTATCCCCTAGGTGCTCATGGCCCAACCTAATAGAAAATAATTACTACTAAAGTGCTAAACCATGAACGAAATATGAAATATAAACTAAACAAAGTACTGTAAAAAGTAAACATAAAAACATTCTAAACAACATAGAATAAAAAAAATAAATAATTAGAAATAAGAAGATTAGTAAACTAGGAAAATAAAATATTAATACTAATAAACAAAATAAACAAATAGCTCCTGCATGCAGGTTGGCAAAGTATGCCGTCTAAAAGTTACATACTATGACACTTGCTAGAGCTTTTTTTTTTAATTCGTTCATCTTCTACAGCTTGTAGTTGTTAGTGGTCACCAGGAAACTGGAGCCTGAGAAATTAATCTTAAAATGATGAAATTATATCACTTCCTAATGTGATAAAAGCCATAGCCGCAGTGCACCTGTCTTACCAGATATGACACGGTGCACAAGGGTCGGGTCACACATCCACTGAAAACACATCTCACCAAATCAACACAACGGTTATTTGTGCAAGATACTGTTGGAGACATTATAAATGCTATATGTTTGCAGCTGTGTGGTCCTTACCTGTGCGTAAGACAATCACTTTTTTATTCAATGGCCGCTGTGACAAGTTCCTTTCAAAAGCTAAAAGCCATTATTGTTTTTATTAGCCAGAGTTGAATTAGTTCAAACATTTTTGTTATTTAGTTTTTAGCATGCAATGCTTAAATAAATGTAAAACTTGGTTAGATGTATAGGTTGGGATTTATCAGACATTTAGAAAAATGTATTTTTTGCATGTGGTCTGGCTTAACGTGATTTTTTTCTCTGATAATGATGAATTACTATGACCTCTAAAGTTAAGATACAAGCATAAAATCCAACTCCTCAAGGTTGCTCGTGAGACTAAATGTGTTACAAGCCAAACTGGAAATCTACCAGCATTTGGCAGGCTACTGTAAAGCCTTGTATGTGATAGACTGTATTAAATTTATTCATCGTCATTTAAAGCTATAGTAAATGACAGATTTGTCTGTAATATACACATAAATAATAAAAAAATAATGACTTTTTTATAGATTTAATGCACCTGGTTCTCTGATACTGCAACGATGAATGACGTTACCATCACGAGATGCAGACAACTTACAACTTATGTGTAATTACAGTATTATTACTACTGCTGCATGTGTGTTTTAACATTGTAACAGACAGTCTCATTTAGCGAGTACAAATCCTTATGTTTACAGTCAACACGGTGTTGCATTTACTGTTATCATATTGGTCATGGGATTCTGACTTACATAAACAGTCCTGACAGATTTGTGTTGTACAGGTTTGTGTTGTAAAAGGATAGGGCCCAACAAAGTGCAGTAACTCTATCAAGAGAACTACAACAATGTATTATTCTGATCAGTTTAATTACTGAATAATTATGTTATTATCAGGTGTTGTTCATGATCATGGGCATTACTCAGTTTAGTTTGCAATCTCAAAGAGTTAGATGCAGTTTTTGTCTGATGTTGTCTGAGGTATTACATGACTTTAAGACTTGAGTTTAGTAGATTCGGCTAAGTAATGAGACAGAATAATACCGTGAATGTATAGTATACACTTCATATTTCAGTGACATACATTTGATAAAAGCCTTGTTAAGCCACAAAAAATTCAACTACAAAATCTGCACGTAGCAATTAAAGTGTCCCAAACAAAATGTCCTGAATCTAACCTACAGTGCATGCTGGAATACTAGTTGGTCTTGTCAATTTTCTTGTCACCAAAATTCCAATTAAAAAAAAAAAAAAAAAAAAACATAGAAATGTTGTAGTAGTGCAGTGGGCTAAACAATAAATAGCGAGATTTGAATAGATTATTGTCATATGCCCAGTAAAAACACTGTTCCTGTTCAATGAAATTCTTTCTTTGCTGTCCACACTGAACATCACTTAAATCTAAGGTATAAAATAAACAATAATAATTTAACAATAGGCAAAAAGGCATTTAAAATAGCATGCAAATACAATAGAAATATAAACTATGTACATAAATGTGACATAAAGGAGAAATATGAAACCTTTATAAAGTATGACATAACATAACATTAAACCAAAATTAGGTCACAGTTTCTTTGACCCAATAAGTAAAAATATGGGTCATTTTTTGTAGTGTGAACAAGTTACAGTAATGCCTATAGAGATATGAAATTCAACTGATTAACAATTTACGTCCAGTTGAGATTGTAGTTTTGTTACTCGTACAAACTGTCAGTCATTACTTATCTGTTCATCTTCCTTTGAGCTGCTCACTTCAGGGGTCGCACTTATCTGCCTCCATCTAACCCTCTCTCTTCCTCTCACACCAGCTCACTTCATGTAACTATCTCTCATCTTATCTGTTTTTCTACATCTCCAATGCCCCCTTCTGAAATTTAGTTCTCTTTAAACAGGAGTAGTGTATACATTGTTTGTGAGTCATTGTTGAGTACAATGTGTTACAGTATGCATGTGTGTAAGTGTAAGAATACAGTTCATTCAAAACTAATGAACTCAAGTGATTGATGAGCAGGTGGAGACACTGCCCTCCTAAACCGAAAGTGTATGTTTATGTGAGTTTATTCAGACGTTTCCCAGCTTCACTATGACACAGCGCACACACTTCACCACCAGACTACACATGAAAGACTGACAGCCGCAGTCACCTTATTCTCCCCTCCTCTGCACATGTGTACGGGCGACTATACCCTTTTATAAAGCTACTCCAGATGACAGCAGCCTAGCAGGTAAGATATACTTCTCTGAAATAACTGTTCACCTAGTCATTCATTTTAAACTTTATATTTACCAAGTGCTGTTAGCATTATGCTTAAACCTGTAGCTTTCTGGGAGCCCTGCTGATCATCACCAGTTCACTGCTACTAAATCATTTATTCCTAAATACGCATTAAAGAAGTTGTTTTATTTAAATATTCACCTGACAAGACTTTTATTGTATAAAGCGTGTAGACAGAAGCTCATAACAAGCCCGAGCCTAATGTACAGTGAATTTTACGACATGCCAGTGGAGGTGCCATGGTGGCTTCACTCATTTTTGGATTGTTCTGTATTTTCACATGCAGTAGATGCAACATTGCTCTTGTATATGGCTTTACTTCTTAGTTTACATTTAGTTTACAAATAGTTTCTGTGTGAAACAGTGGCAGAGTGTTTACGACCATCCTGCTCTCTCACAGACAGAGGTCTAAACCACTTGAAGCTTTTGTTTTGTGTGAACTTCGATGAGAAAGCGGCTTCACACATGACCAAGGTAAGAACTCTGAAATATGTGGTTGGTAAATGTTGCCTAAATTAAATGCATGTGGATACTGTAAATAGAAGTTTGATTTATGACCACGTTCAAATACTATGCCCTCCTTTAACATCTGTAAACACAATGAGAGCAACCTCCGCTTTTGTATTCTGGCAACACCAGAATCAAACATCTGCTTTATCAGATCTTATGGCCTTAAAATGTACCAATACATGTATCAACTTTAACTAAAATAATAATATATTGCATTGTTTTTCCATAAAATTCTCTAAAAGACTCTTTCTATTTGGTATGTCATTAACTTAAGTGAACAGTCTTAACCTACTTGCAGTCTGCAGTGAGGATACATTTATGTATCAAATGCACTACACGCTCACACAACGCATTTTGCATTACACATTACAAAACGTACCATAGAGGCCTCAGCTCATTTGCTATTTTACCACTAACATTTTGTTTGCCAGAGCATCCGGAGTAGTTGGTTTTGTTTTGTTTTTTTGTTGTTTTTTTTGTTTAGTGTTTCCCTTCTTGAACATGGAAACGTGTTTTCCTTTAAAGTTTGAGTGGCTTCCCCCAAACTCTGCTCAAGACATGCAGAAAACCAAGTATGAACTGCATGTGCATGTTGCTCCCATCTCTGATGATGAGCATTCACAGTATTTTAATGTGGTGTAAAGACGTGCAGCGATGAACATGAGTGCATTTGTCTTGAAGAAGAAACAATAGTCATATAATGGAGAACGCTAAATATTGTTACTGTATTGTTTTAGTTTGGTTGTTTATCTTCACATAGATCTGAAATGGAACTTTTCTTTGACAAGTGAATGTACACAGTAGTTTATCAACAATAATAATCTTTGAGTACGTGTTCAAAGGCCAAACTCGCTCAGATCAGGACTCGAGTTTAATAATTGTACACATTTGGGATGTTTATGAACATATATGAACTGTAATGCTGTTTGTCCTCATTATTGTAGACTAATACAAGAAATATTCACCTCAGGAAATGAACTTTCATCTTTTGTACGTGACTTTGTACAGAAGTTTCTGTAGTTTGTCTGCAGTTTTAAATTAAAGTGAAGATTAAATTAAGCTTAAAATACTGAAGAAAATCTCTTGTTTCTTTGCTTTTGCACCGTGTGATTTAAACGTCACATCATCTGTGCAGCTTGGTTCAGTGTTTTATTATACAGTTTTATATACTGTCATGTATCTGATCTGCAGTATCTGCACAACCAGTTATCACAGTTTAAACATACTGTAAATTGTTTAATAAAAATAACAAAAATCATTATAATAGATTTATCAATCTGCATACTATATTAACTTGTTTATATTTTTGTTTATTCAGAGCAAGCCCGTTGAGAGTCCGTGGCTTCTTCATGAACATCAGCTTCAACAAACAACAGAGAAAACATCGATCATCAGCAGTTTCCAAGTAAGTAAACGCATGCATACACAAGGGTTAGGCCTGAGCTTAATGGACCTGTCCAAACATACATTTAAGAAGCCACAGCAGGGTCTACAGAAGATTTTAGCTTTGCAAATATATGTTAATATACTGCGGCCTGAGATGCAGGCCGTGGTATACAAATATAATGTGCACTAGTCAGTGTGCACACGTAAAAATGATATATGAAAACTATTTATATATGAGTTACATGAAAACTAAAAATATTTAAAGACACAAAAAACATAAAAGTTTAGACGTTTAGGTCAACCTGCTCAAAAATATTTGATGGATAGTTACATTTATACTTACCATTGACATATTTTCCAAACTCATGACCAAAAAGCCCTTATTTGCATACGCTGGTTTGCCTCTGAACCAAAGTGTGGGAAAAGTCAAATACCTGATGTGAATGAAGGTTTGTGAGCAGTTGACAAAGGGTTGTGGAGGAGTTCGAAAGAAGACGATTATCACAATTTCTCTAAAATTCATCATAAAAACTGTAGGAGCAGAGGAGGGGGAACAGAGCAGCGACTCTGGACTTTTTCTAAAATCACACAAGAGAGGATATAACGCCATGTTCTGAAAAATATATAAAATACAATGGGACCCGGTCACATCTGAGTTTTTTTAATGCTTGTCTATACTTTTTTTTTTTTTTTACAATTATACATTTCAAAGTACTTTACAGTATTTCAGACTGCCGACAAACAGACACCATTGATATTTGCAAATAAAAAAACATAAAACAAAAATGCAACATACTGTATCCATTTTATGGCTAAAGGACATTATGCGCTCTGTAGTGGTTCTCTGATATTTCTCACATGCTAATACTGAGGTTAGCAGGTAGGCTGTGTAATTACCATATGTTAATGTTAGTTCAAGTTAATGTTGAGGTTTTTACAGATTAAACAGTTACTCATTTAGTCACACTGTACATGCGACCTCAACATTACCATCACCTACTAGTCACTTTTCTTTATTTTTATTCTATTGTCACAGTAATGTAGAGCTAATTGATAATGCAACAGTGTCTAATGGTCAGCAGTGGTGTATGTGTCGCTATACTCACATGCGCGCGGTCCACATTTCTCTCTGAATGTTGAATAAACATAATCAGTCTTTATATTTGACACGTCGTGTTTTATTTTGTGTACACATCCAAACAAGAGGCCTGTGCATTGATTTTTAAATTGTCTCGCGGGGACTGCAGGGGTAAATATATTATGTTCAAAATTGTATATCGCCCCTTTTTAAAATAAACTATTACTAATAACATACTGATGAAGCAGGTTGTGCAGAGTGACAGTAGTGTTCTGTTCGGCGCTTGAAATTATGTGTTTATTGTCTGCTGTGGCTAATGGATTTCAAAAGATACTTAAGTATTTTACTGGCTACTTTTTTGTTGTTGCATTTTTGTAATTATTGCATTTACTGTAGATGAGAAATGATGCTTAGATTTACTTGAAAACATTCAAACATAGATTTAGGACACATATATCATTACTAGCTCTGATAGATTAGTGGCCAGTGCAGTTTATTTTAACAAAGAAATCAAATGCAGTTGCTTTTTTTCCCTTCTTGTATATTGTCTACATGCCTGTATATTAAAAGCATATAATAATAATGAAGGGGCATTTATGATACATTTTTTAAACAGGTAAGGGTGTAAAGTTTGCTGCCCTACGGGGGACATGATTATTTGAGGGGTTTTGATTGATCCCCCCGCAATGGAAACAGACTTCCATAAAATGCAACCCGCCTCAGGGTCGATAGTGATAGAGGTTCATTATCTGTAGCAGCTGAAACCCGGCTGCATCTGATAATGTCAGACCATGGTCCTGTTTCATTTTTATCGATATGATGATATGATTGAGGATATTATTGTGGCAATGTAACTTTTATTTCAGAATTTGCAGTCTGGAAATAATTGTAATAAAAGACTCAAATGCGTGCTGACAAATTCTCCATTCTCCACTAAATATGTCTAAGTGATGAGACCGACTATTATCTGTGCCACTCAGATTCTGTCACATCAACACAGATTTACAATATGTGTACGACTAGATATGATATTTACACACCTACACATGTAAGTGCTCTTCTTTAGTTTTTAGTAAGCATACATACTCACACTGTCCACATACATTTTTAAAGGTGACAATATATAATATAAAATAATTTAACAGTTCAAAGATGTCTTCATTGGGGAAATTTATCAAAAATACTAAACACTACATGACTTATTTTCTACTTTTACCTTTGCTGCACCTGTGTGTGTGGGACTAGTAGTAGTTTGTAATGTGTAGGTTTGTATGACACAGGCGTAATAATGGGGTTTGTTGGATGTGCAGTAGGAGAGTGGGTGGAACAGCGGTGTTTCCCTGTACCTCATTGACGGTCGCTCTTGTACTTCCTGTTTCACACTCTTGCACTTCCTGTCAGCTGACTCAGCCGGAGATTATAAGTCTGGTAAACATGTAGCACTATCACTAATATAGTGTACATCAAAACTATTGGCCATATAAGAATTGTAAGTATGCATACAATTCATTGCACTTTAGCAGATAAAATATGTACTACTACTACTAAATCTACAGTACTGTGCAAAGGTTTTAGTGAAGTATAAAAATGCAGAACTGTATTTTCTATTTTTCTTATGAACATTTTAGGAAAGCTCAGTAATAGGCCGAGGTGTGGATCGGGATCACTCTTCAGATCCAGGAGTGTTTTAGGGGATTCTGTACCATTTTGAGACATGGACTGAACATACTAACTTCACTCACTAAAGGCTAATTATTAGCCGATTTTTTACCATTTTGAGATATAAAGCTTTTGTAGCTCAATAAAAAAGCATTTACCCTTGAACTAGAAGTTTTTTGAGTTTGAGTCTAGGTCTGGGCACTGTATCCTTACCTTGGCACAGGTCTACACTCACCAAATGCTTTTAGTTCAGATTTTTTTCGTGTTGTTGTTCATATCCTTTTTAAAAATCCCGTATAAGACTTTTGTGGAGCACCATATGTGGACAATGAAATTTTAGTTTTACAGTATTCAAAACAAAATCACCCAATCAGTAACACTAACTTTGTCCCAAACCTAATCTACCAATCACATAAGAGCAACAGACCTGGGTGGTCAACGTCAGTCACTGGCAGCTTTATTAAATGACATATCACCAATTGTTTGGGTTATAAGTGTTAACTATACACAGTTTTTGGCACATAGGCAACAGTGTTTAAAAAATATCCCCACTTTAATTGGGCCATAAATAGTCTTACATAAAAAATAGAGTCCATTTGTTTCAGTTCAAAGTTTTATATATATATTTGTTACACACTGAGTCAAATATCTTTATTTTAATTGTGATGACTATGGTTTACAGTTAATGAAAACATAATATCAGTATCTCATAAAATGTGAATATATGTCTATGATATTACATAATAATCACAATTAACATAAATAAATGCTTGAAATATTCATGTCTTTTCTTTCTGTCTGTACTGTATCATACCCAAATAAATAAACTGTTCCACCATATTTGTTAATATAATACTGTATTTGCAAGCTAAAGACGCACTATTTCAGTTCTTTTCAGCAACTTAGGGGAGCTCAATAAACACTTAAGTGTATACATGAAGTACAAGTGGGTAAAGTAAGTTCATAAAAAATCAGATAGGGATGGGCAAAAACGGAAAGACAGAAAGAGAGAGAGATGGGGGGTTAGAGATAAAGATAGCTGAAAGATGGGAGATCCGTCAGTGTTTGTTTCCTCAGGATGTGGTTACCACGACGACAAAGGCAGCGAGAGAGAGAGGTAACATCACAACACCTGCTTTTAGTGTATGTTCGAGTGAGCGGGAGTGACGTGTCTGTGGTGTGTGTAATCAGCGGTTTTCTCTGTCCATTTTATGTGAGCCTGAAGATGTTTGCCTACCCTTGTGGGGACATATCATAAACAGAACTAGTGAGGTTCAGCTTTCAGAGGCTGGTTTGTGGCTAAAAGTTCAAAATCAGGCATAACATTATGACCGC
Source organism: Bostrychus sinensis (assembly GCA_020698575.1). Lineage (NCBI taxonomy): Eukaryota > Metazoa > Chordata > Actinopteri > Gobiiformes > Eleotridae > Bostrychus > Bostrychus sinensis. The sequence goes on from CM036252.1 coordinate 18,065,089, forward strand.
CTGCCTGATATTCAGCCCCAAACTGTGATGCTCTGTTCCTTTCTTGGACCATTTTGGATAAATACTGACCTCCTGCTTCTAACACATGAAGTCTGAGGGTAAAATGTTCACCTGGTGTCCAATATACTCCACCCATTACCAGGTGCAATAATAATAATCTGTGTTATTCCCTTCACCTGTCAGTGGTCAGAATGTTATGCTTGATCGGTGTATATAGATTGAGTTAAAGGCACACCAAAATAATTGAGCATATAGGAAATACTTAATGTGGCATAGTGTCCTCACTGTGATAGTAAGAATATCTTGTGTGTGCATGAGTGAAGTGAAGAGATGTACCGATATAGGACGGTATGTAAGAGGTGACAAATCTCAAATAGAGACATCATTAGCTAAACTATGAAGGCAGTTGAGACAGAAAACAGACACTGACACATTATGGAGCATACAAAATGGCAAAAACCTGAGCAGCGGGCTGATGTGAAAAGGAAATAACGCACCCAAGACTGGTAAAACCTCAAAACTTATACAGTGTTTGACTTTTGATCTAATGTCTCTCTTCATTGTGTCTCAATCTGACTCACTCTCTGTCCTATTTACAGCAGTGTGTGGTTTACAGAAGACACAAGATGACCTCAAGGGCTTAATAATGTGAACTTAGATTAAAAACATGTCAACAGAGTCAAGCTGTTGCTGTTTAAAGTTTAATATGTTCAGCTGGATGTGCTGTGCTAGCTTCTGGTTAGCATTTTAGTTTGTGTCATATCATGTTGTTGAGTAATATTCAAACTATGGTGGTGGTGCATTTTTAGGTTGCGTAAAAGTGCAAATTAAAATCGTCATAGAATGAAACAGTGATGATAAGAATAAATGAAAAAACAAAACTACACTTTGTTATGCTATTTCTAGTTCATCTAGTCTGTATTCATTGGATTTAGTGCTTTTCTAGACTCTCAAAGTTGCTTTACATTTGACCATTATTCATTCCTTCCCCCCACTACACTAACACTGTAGCCACAGCTGCCCCGGGGCAAACTGATGGAGACGTGGCAGCCATACCATGCCACCAAACACAGCACCACAATTGCAGTAACAAATTCATATTGTACACCATTGCCACAGACACTGGAGGATAGGTGGATGAAGTGTCCTGCCCAGGGCTTGACACTGACTTCTTTGCTCACTGGCCTCTGTGACTAGTGTTTGTGCAAAAGTTACAAGCATTTGAGATTTTTATTGGCCACAGTTAAGACGCCAAAATATTGTTTAATGTGTGGTATAGGTGTGATAAGACAATGTTGTGCAGTCATTTTGATTGTGACCACTGGAAAGGTACTTTTAAATTTTTCTCCAAGAGAAAAATATGTGTATTTAGACTCAGAAAATGTGTATTTTTGCTTGATGTGTAAAATCTCTTAATTTGCCCTTTTTATATATTTTTAATAAATGGTCCATTAATAGCACATTTTCTCCCCATTGATGAGTTAGTACAGGTTAGGTGAATTAAAGTAGTTTACATTTATGTATAAACTCCAACTGGACAAAGTGAGACTAAATGTGTTACCAGCCAAAATTGAAATCTACCCATATTTTCTACCCAACGGTCCGGGGTGTAACATCAGGCAGTGCATCCAGTACAACTACACTGGGGCCCAGGAGGTTTAGGGGCCACTGGGAGTGGGCCCTTGTCTGTCTATGGTCAAGTTTTTACTTTAAAATCATTTTATCCCTGTCAAATTTAACCAAATCATTACAAGACCTGGATTGATCTGTATCATCTGTGAGCTAGTTTATCAGGAAAAAAAATGATTACGATTATTACAAACACTAATTTTAAACATAAGTATTTTTTATTTGGTTTATATCACTAGGGCCCATTGTAAAAATCCGCGCTGGGGCCCCACAGTACTAAGTTACTCCACTGACAATGGTAATATGAACTCGGGGGGAACAGGGATCAAACCACAAAACTTTTGGTTAGTGGAGACCCAATTTTAACTCTTGAGTTACTGGATCCTGGTTGCTAGGACAACAGGACAACACCAACACCATTATATAACCAAACTGTCATTTCAGAAGTCAAAACGTCCTCACACTTTCAGCCTATTAATAAGTCTGCACATTTTCTTTGTCCTCTAGGCTCCTGCTAACCTTCTGCGGCCATAATGGACGACTGTTCACCAACTCAAACCTTCTCTAACCACCACCTTCACCCGTCCTTTCACATCGTGTTACCCAACCACCACAGCTCCGAGACGGGATACTCCACCACTCAGCCTACTTTACCCTTAGAGGACCAGACCATTTCCTGTTTTTCAGCTTTAGACTCTCAGCAAAGAGAAGGAAGCAACGTTGAAGAAAGATGCCTTCTCAGTACAAATAGTCTGGATGGAGATGTAAATATGGGCGGCCATCTTGAAGTGGAGGAGAGACCTTCTTGGTATGACCACATTCAAAAAGACGACTGGGATGATAGTATCGAGAGCCCCACAGATGATTCTTATCTCAAAGCAAATTGCTACAGAAATGATTTTGTGTACAGTGACGCCAGATCGGTTCAAAGAGGCAAAGCAAGCTACAGCGGTTGTTCCCAGCTAACTTATAACAGGAAAGCTAATTCTAGCTATAAACAAGCCACATTTGGTAGAGATAGTGGCCACGGCTCGACTCACGGCGGTTTAGATTATAGGACAGATTCGGTGATAAGTGATTTAGATAGGGAGGATTTCGGGTGTAGCATCGGGTCAAGGGAGGACCAGCTCCAAACCGCCGACACAAGTCCATGGCTAAGTCTCCCTGGGGAAAACAGATGGAGAGGAGAGTCCAGTACTTTGGCTCCAAGTGTCACACCTCATAAAGTTGGACTAAATAGCAGGACGTTCACCCAAAAACTGGATTCTTTCTCTGAGGCTTTTCTGTCCCAGGGCAAGAGACGATTCCCAGTCATCACCACTGCAGATGGACAAATGTGGGACAATGGGATTAGACCGAGACTGAGTTGTTCCTTCGACTCTGACTCTTCATCCCCATCGCTGCCCTCGTTCCCTTCGCCGCCGACCTCTAACCTCCTCAGCCCACCTCCTACGCCCTTGCCTCCGGCGTCCTACTCTCCCTCCAAAATGGACTCCCCTGGTGGACTCTCGATGCACACAGCTGCCCAGGGAAGCGAAGCACTTGGGACACTTCAGTTTTTCCCTGTCCGGCCTCAGTCTCTGCACCCGTCAAACTCCTCTGGGATGATCTGGAAGTTTCCACTGCTGCCCCATTGCTTCACACAGTTGGCAGGTGACTCAAGCGTCGAGGGCAACACAAGATCCTCCCCTGGAAGCAACTATGGCAGCAGTGCAGGTCGGTACATTTGATCAAAAAGTATTCAGACAAGTATTGTAGCCATTTACAAAATTTTTTGGGGCACACTTTACAACATTCCTTTTTACAGTATCGAAGCACTGACGGTGTCCTTAAACAGTAATTTATCATTATATTTATTTATTTATTTTATATATATATATATATATATATATATATATATATATATATATATATATATATATATATATATTTTTATTTATTTATTTTTTTTTTTACATGTTTTCAATTAAGACCCTCTAAAGAGCCTAATTTTGTCTCTCTGCTGATGATTTACTATAGGTGTTATATCATTGCATAGCAGCAGAAAGTCAGGTCCAAAAAAATAATACAAGAAGACCAAATGTCTACTGAGACTGAATATGTTACTGGCCAGAATGGAAATCTACCTGCATTTGGTCGGTTGGCTAGTGTTAATGTCAAGCTCTGTATACACTAATAACAAAAAACAACATAAAATATTTTTTACATTGAATTAAAACACGGCAGAAAAGCGAATGGACTTTTAGTAGTTCAATTCAGTAAGTGAGTATGTTGTTATAGTACACAGTAAAAACTCAAGCATATATTTTTTAATTGTGATGATTATGATGATGTATTATAATTATATTTTATTTTTTGAAATACGGAATTTTGTTTTTATTAAACAATAATAATAATAATAATAATAATAATAATAATAATAATAATAATAATCACAATTAAAATAAATGCTTGAAATATTTAACTCTTTGTGCACTAAATCTATATAAAATATGAATATATATACAAATGGGCTTTCCCATGATATTCAGTTTATTTATAAAGGGCTCTACACTCTGTAAACTATTTTCTTGTAAAGTGGTAAAGATTTTAGAAGCGGTTTTGGTAACATTCTTTATCTTCACTAGATAAGATTTTGTGTACTGAGATATTTTTTACTAAGGCTATGCATCCCCCCACCTTTGTCAATATACCATTCTGTTTATCAACTCTATGTATGTATTTTGTTTTTCTGTTGTTTTGTCGCTTCAGGTCCACATGACGTTGTGCACTCTCTGGTGCCTTCATCTTCTCATCTTCCAGTTCTTCAGTCATCTAAAGCCTTATGTTTCTCAACCAGTGGATCCTTAAATTCCTTCCTTCACTCAGCCTCTCACTCTGCTCTCACACCCAACCATCAAAATGAAGATAACACACTTCCTCTTAACCACAAAATACAAAAAGGACCCACAAGTCTCAAAACATCAGAGCGTCAGGTAAAATATGACTTTTACATTTGACCTGTCTTTAATAAAAATGCATCTAACGACTACACAGCGTTTCTCACACATTCAGTTAAATGTATTTCAATGTATTATTTATTGTTTTAAATTTTTTTTATGTTAAAGTTTCTTATAATATTACTGTCAAAAATGTTATTCCAATATTACATACATTTTGGACTGTTCTAATGAAAGAAGGGATTGTTCCAGTTTAAACGTACTGTATATAGCCTTTATGTGTTAAAGTTCAGTTTTAGGTTATGAGGGCTCTTCTAAATTCTCTGAATACTATAATTCACCTGTTGCTAAAGCACAATTCTCACAATAAAGTTATAATTTGGCAAACATAAAACAATTTGACTACCACCTGCTTTGCCTAATTGCTATTTTGGGCTAAGTGTGTCACACAGGTGTCTCATAAGGAGCTAAACTTGATCCTATCTCTACTACTACATACTCTACCTGGCATATAAAACCCATGTAGGCGGTACAATAAAATGATTTTTTGGTGTTATCTTTTGTTCTCACAGGAGCCAGGATGTCCCGTCTACACCGGAACCACATTTCCCAGCATGCTTCAGTCTAAAAGCAGACAGAAAAGGTCCCGCTACACTCCGCAGCCTCTTCTCAACCCATTACGAAGGGGAACAGGGCTTTACTCATCTATTTGTCACAAAGGCGAAGTGTGTGGAGAGGAGGAAGACAAATGGCGTGGGATTTTACCGTGAGCGCATATTACCGCACATTCAATCATACAAGTTTGTTTTAGTTTTTATATATGTGTTAAGAATAAACACACAATTTTAACTTTTGGACCTGTGGACTGTGGAATTTTGCCAATTATTCACAAGACTATAATAATAACTTAATCTAATTTTACCCCCAGTAGTCTAAAGCTGACCTTAAATATTACATTTCTATTTGCTATAAATGCAAAGTATATAAAATATCACCCGCAAATATTTTTTTAAAATAATTTCTCCTTTAAAACAGTAAGTCTAGTCCTTCTTGCTGACACAGAGAAATACATCCATTCTCTTGGGTCAATTTAGAGTCACCAATTCACCTAGCACATGCATGTCTTTGGGCGGTGGGAGGAAGCTGGAGTACCCAGAGAGAACCCACGGTAACACAGGGAGGACATGCAGACTCCACCCAGAGAGTTTGTGTGATGGTGTGTTGGTTGGCCTGGGGCTTGAACCCACAATCTCCTGGCTTGGAGGCGAGAATGCTACCCACTCTGCCACTGTGCACCCCCTTTTTTCAGAAATGTATAATTTAATCTGCAATCTTAGTAATCAACTCCCCAAATCTCATCTAAATGTATGGGATATGCTGGGATGAATTGTGCTGGAGAATACCATGTCAAGCGCAAATTGATAATGATTGGATGCACTCAGGCATTGACAGGAGGAGGGGGGCCAAAGGGGTCTGTTGTCCCGGGCCTTTAGGATCAGAGGGGCCCAGAAATGGTCAATCTTCTTATATTTTCTATTATAATGGGCCCTTGTGAAGCCTTCTTCCCCCAGGCCCCAGCAAGCCTGTCAACAGGCCTGGATGCACATCAGCTTAGACTGCCAAAAATCATTCTCAGACCAGGGGACACAAAGATTATCACATTTTAGGGCCATGACTGAAAAAAGTTGTATAGTTTTTATATGTACCCTTTGAAAAAAGTTTGTCTGATTATTTTTCATACACAGGTGCATCAACGTGGGCCCAGATTTCCAGGCAGATATCCCTCCTTGTACATTTGGGGATGGGGCAGAGGAGTTTTCCCATGACAAAGATGAATCACCACGGGAACAGTTGCTCTGGAAACCATGGGACAAACTCACATATAGTACTGTATTAGAAGACCAAGGTAAAATACATGTATCAGCAAAAACACCCTTTACCTGCTACTAGTACTTTTACTCAAGTAACTTACATTCTGAGTACTTTTTCTAAAACATACTTTTACTTGAACAGGAAAAAATCTCTAAATGAGTCAAAGTATTTTTACCGCAGTCCCAAAGTGGGCTGTAATAGTTAGTAATAGTAGTAGCAGCATTAGTATAAGTAGCAGTAGCACTAGTAGTAGTAAAACTAAAATGAGCAGTGGTAGTAGCATTAGTAGTAGTAGTAGTAGTGGCAGTTGTACTATTAGTGGTACTAGCATAGGTAGTGGTAATAGCTGTAGTAGTAGCGGTAGCAAGTAGTAGTAGCATTCGTAATAATAATAGTAGCAGTAGGTACATGTAATTTCAGTGTAAGTTCACTCTTACACATATTTTTACTCAAGTTATAATTTTGTGGGGTAAGTAATATTATATGCAAGAAACAGTATTTTTTTTTGTACTTCTTCCACCTCTGCCACAAGGCTGTAAGTTGTGTGTACCTCATGTGTATTTTAGCATTTGTAGTAATAACAGTAGTGATAGTAGTAGGTACAAGTACTTTCAACTTAGGTTCACACTCAATACTGAATAGTTTTCCTTCTTCCACCTCTGCTTTCAGGCTCTAAGTTGTGTTTAATGTGTATTTTATCGCCCCACAGTGGAGAAGCTTCTGCTGCTGAGTAGTTCCAGTTGTCTACCAGGAGGGGGCACTAACACAGAGCTGGCGTTGCACTGCCTGCATCACTGCCATGGTGACATAATGGTATGATCAATAAACTGGCCTTCTTTATTTACTATTAACTTTTCTCTCACTATACTCATTTTATATGTTCATTTCTTTCCACTCTAACTACATTTTAGTTTATTTTGTCAGTCATTGCATGCTTCATCTTCCATATTTGTTTTGTCCATCCCTCTCTGTCTCATCCAGGCCACTTTAGAGATGCTGCTTTTTTCACGGCCCATGCCAGCAGGAGACTATCACTACCCTGGTAACCTTTCACCTACATTTAAGTGTTAGGATAACCCTTGTTCACTGAGTAGCTGCCTATGTGTAACCTGCTTATTGTTGCATTAAACTGACAAAAACTAGTTATGCAGAATATATAAGGATTTGATTTTTAAATTTACAAGACTTTAGTAGTGTCCCAAACAAGGAATCACTATTTGTTATATATTATTGTATTTTTCCATGCCTATTATGCACAAGACCAGGGTTCGGTTCCCAGAGGATCAGATTCTAGCCACAGGTTTGCCTTAATGCAGGTCCCAAGCCCGCATAAATAGAGAGGGTTGCATCAGGAAGGGCATCTAGCATAGATATCCATGCCAAATTACCTCAGCGATTGAAATAATTTGCTGTGGTCACCCCTGAAAGAAAGGGAGAAGGTGAAAAGCGTATTTATTAATTGATGTAATGAAAGCAATATCTAAACTCAACACTGAAACCATCTTGTTATTTTGGGGTCCTATCCCACTATTTAGGAACCACTGCAGGTCTGTCTATGTATTTATTGTATGTATTCATTTGACATGGACATCACAGTCACATTGGAAAAACAGAAGCATTGTTTGAGTATTATAGCACAACACCTGCCCATAGTACAAGATCGGTAGGGCCAACTCTATTTGCAGTAAACGCTTAAAACCAATGTTTATCCCTAGCAATGAGTTCTTCATTTAACTGACTCACTACTTGTTATGTCAGAGCAGTTCAAAAATAGCAATGCTCCACTCAAATACTAGGTGGATATGCGGCTACTTCCCTGAACCAGCAGTAAACACTATTTTCCCATGAAAATGTGAGTCAGCAAAGGTGCAAGCAAACCCGGCGCATTCACAATAGAGACCTTTGTTTAGGCAGCTACTTACACTCTTTCCACACTAAATACTGTGCGAGTACAGACGGGACGTTGTTCTGTGGGGTGCCTAAGTGCAACTAGAAATTTAAGCCTTAAAGAAGAACATTGGCTGTACTCTGGCTGTTAGTTTTAGATATGTTAAAGAGTTTTACAAGGGCCAAATTGTGATATCTGGACAACTTGGTCAGAACATCACCAAAACTGCAGCTCCTGTGGGGTGTGCCCGGTCTGTTGTGGTCAGTGTGTGTCAAAAGTGAAAGGAAAGAACAGTGGTGAAGCGGAGACAGGTGATGTGCTACTGAAGAAGTTAATGCCAGTTCTGATAGAAAGGTGTCAGAATACACAGTGCATCAGAGTTTGTTATGTATGGGGCTGCATAATAAGCAGGTGGTCATAATGTTATGCCTGATTATTATAATTCATTGTAAAATTGTCACTGTTTTTGATGTTTACATTGAGTCTTTTGATGTCTAAGTCTACACTGATAGTCATTGTAATGGCTCCATTATCAGGCTTTGGAGCAAATATGAAAGTTGACCTCATGCTGTTTGTCTTCTTTGTTTGACGTCGCCTGTCCCCCCTCTCTCTGTCTCTCCATCACCAGGTACTGATGTTTGGACAGAGAGTGAAAAAAGCCTCTTCAGTGCAGCTCTGGAGACTTACGGCAAAGACTTCTCGCTCATACAGATAATGGTATATTCTACCACTGAAATACCTTTTGGATTTACAGTACCGTGCAAATCTTTTAGTGAGGTGTGAAAAAATGCTGGAGGACGGAGCAGACATCCTTCTCCACTTCTTTGTACATATTTGTTCATTTTAGGATGAAACGAGCTAAACAAAGTTTATAGCACAGCCACATTTAACATTGTTATGCAAATTAACTACATGCATATTTAATGAGCTGTTAAGTCTTATGCGCAGGTATGCAAGTAACACTTTGATTGTTTTTGCACAGATGTTAAAAATCTTCACTAAAGTAAGGTTTTGTGACAAAAAAACACGTATTAAAATGTACCAGAATGCAGAAAGTGTGGTCCACTGTTTGAACCTCCCCTTCGCAAAACCCCCACAACTCTAGTTTTTAAATTAAATTGCACCCTAGATATAAGGATTTTGTGACACAATGGTCCTTTCTTTATCATTGCAAGACCAGAACCAATGCCTTGGATGAGGTCTATGCTCCCTAAGTGCTTCTAGTTTTGTAATTTTGTGTATTTTTCTAGATTGATACACCTTAAAAAAAAACTGTCTAAGACTTTTGCACTGTGCTGTACATCTTGCACTTTACTCTTTCTAAAAGCATGTTTAGGCAATTATTTTAATAATTTCACCATGTTTTGCAGGTAAAGACGAAGACAGTTGCCCAGTGTGTTGAATTTTACTACCTGAGTAAAAAGCTTGAAGACAAGCAAAAAACACACAAGAGTGAGGAGGAGAGCAAAGTTGAAGAGGTTGAGCAGTCAAAGAGGGTAAGAAAAACACATTTGTCCATTTGTAAATTAGATGTATTTTGATGTATACAGAATATCTCCCACTGTAGATAAGAATATGTTTGAAAGAATCACTGGTGCAGCCTTTGTAATGAGCTGAATGAATTGCATGGTTATCCAGAGTGGAATGCAGCTCAACAATTCTACAAGTTTACAACTGGCTCTTTCTTTTAGGCAATGCCCTCAAGTCAGCCAATAGCGAGGCAGATGCGGCTGGAGGAAGCGGTCCCTGTGCCCTCATTGGCCAGCTTTTTCCCCTGTAAACTGTGTGGCAAGTGAGTATTTAAAGGAAGAGTTAGGACAAGTATTTGGCTCTGGGGTGAGTTGAGGCACACATGGTTTGAATTTCTCTTTCCTCCTCCTCTTTTGCAGAATGTTTTACAAGATCAAGTCTCGCAACGCTCACATGAAGATCCACAGGCAGCCTCAGGAGGACTGGACGGACAGGAAGCTGCAACAACAAATCCTAAATCAGGCCTTAAACCGTGTCCCTAGCTTGATAGTCCAACCTCAAACTCAAACTTTGACTTTCGCCGGGACGAACAACGTCACTCCAGTAACCAACAGCACCAGCATCAACTTGAGCGACGCCAGTGTTTTAGATCCCGGTAATTTACTGGCCTATAGTAACGGCGCACCACATGTAATCTCCAACATGGACGCAGGGGGTCAAAGTTCACGGGAGACCGCCAGTGTTTTACAGTTTCAGCCGTTATGGGGTTCTTTTGGACACACTTCAGATGCTTCTTCATTTTACTGCAGCACAGAGATGAAGACTGAGACAGACATGCAAGGAAGATAAAAAGTGTATACAAGAGAGCAGTTATATTAAAACTTGGTGCCATTTTTTCCAGTTATCTTGTGTCAGTTTTCATATTTAGATGTGGCAAAGTATTCTGTATTTATAAGAATATAATGTAGCTTTGTATGGGTATTTTTAATGAGCATTGAAAAAGCACCTAGTATTTTCTGCCTTACTTCACTGTCCACTCCCAACATTCGTAAACATTGAAATTACTCTTGGAAAAGAGGATGCAATGAGATTATTGTATTATATGATATTGAAAAGTCAGTTTATTTCAGAAGTTTAACTCAAAGTAAAACATATACTGCATTATAGAGATTCAGTACACACAGAGCATTTAAGGTTTATGGTATACTTTATTGATCCTCGTAGTAAAACTCGTTCTTTGCATTTGACCCATGCCTCAGTGCTGCTGGGGCAACCTGTCAGGAGCAGTGGGCGACTGCGGTCCAGTGCCTGGGGACCCTTGTCCAGATCTTGAGCCAGAATTCTGGTCAGGACTACCGAGCTGGAGAAGTAGCCTGTTGTGAATGTTTTAGGTTGATATGGGAAACTGGAGCACCCTGAGGAAATCCACTCAGACACAGGGAGAGCATGCAAACTCCACACAGAAAGGCCCCACATGGTCCAGGAATCAAACCCGGGACCTTCTTGCTGTGAGGCAAGGTGCTAACCACTAAGCCTCCATGCTGCAGAGTGCAAATATTTCAAGCATAATTTCAATTTTCATTAAGCCACAGTTATTACAATGAAATTACATAAAGGCTGTGCTGCCGTATAGATCAGTGGTAGAGCTGCAGCGCGTATACAGTGCAACTACAGCCTGCCCCCGCGTTGTCGGTTCGAGTCTGGACTTACCAAATGTCTCTCATCCCTCTTTCTCTAATTTCCTTCTCTACTCTGTGCTATTAATAAAGTCTAAAAAAAAATGTAAAAACAAACAAACAAACCAACAGGCAAAAAGAACATAATATTTCACTGTGTGTGTACTGAATTTATATGCATGACATATATATTTTTTACTAAATAGGCTTTTCTAAGATATTCTAATTGATTGATGTGCACCTGTATTTATGCAAACAGTGCAAAAGCTTTGTTGTTGGTGTTTTGTTTGTTTGTTTGTTTGTTTGTTAGCAAATAATGTGGCCAGACTTGATATGGGTGAGGTTTTCATTGTCAGTAGCAATAAAACAAAATCTGGTTCCACGTATGTTTTTTTACCAGCTGCCACAAGGATACTGACTCCAGTAAAGGAACAAATTATTAAACATACACAGCTATACATTTGTAATTGCCAGAAACTGAAGACCAAAGTGCAATGAATACTTAATATTTGTAGTCGTACTCACAATTTTACTGCACGTATTTGAAGTGCAGTTCTCAGGGTAGTGAGTATCTTGTTGGTTTAATAGTTTTATGGCCACTCACAATGATCCTGATAACAACGTTTTTGTTTGTCTGTACATAATCTGTCTGGATATCCTTGATCTTTTCCTTCATTGTAAATATAGTGTAAAAATGCATGCGTGATCACTTGAGTTTGTGGCTTTTATTAGACTGCAAATGTACATACATCATATATCTTTGTTGCACCCAGCATGCATGTGTCCCTGATAGTGTCACGTAAAGTGGTTCCACCCCTGTGATGGCAAAAGTCCAGCATATCTAGAACAGTTTGCATGCCCTCCTTTCTGCACGTCCTAACTGTGTAATACAGACTGGGTTAATAAATATTGTATGCTCTGCCTGAAACATGTTTGTTGTCTTTAGTTGCTGCTGTGACCTCATGCTCAACAGTTATCCAAAAAACAAAAAGAAGCTGCAAACTTTATTTAGAAATCATTTAAGGTTTTAGTTCAAATGTGCAGTGGGAGAAGAGGAGAAAATATTGATAGAAAAGGGGGTGAGTAGGACCTGACCAATGGGAAGGGACTTCAGAGAGAATAAATAGAGGAGCTATTCATGTCTGTATGCGTGTATTTGCCAGCTGACTGAACACAAACACAAATGATCCCCACAGTCGGCCATCTTGCATTTTTTTCAAAATTATAGTAAACAATGAGAGCTCTGGCGTTTCACTGAAGAGCTACACTCACACTGGCCACTTTATTAGGTACACCAGTTCACCCCAAACTCCCAACATCAATCGTCCACACTGTCGGCCATCTTTTTTAAAAACTTAGTTGATGCGCTTTACCACAGTGCACTAAGGTTCATCTTTCTCAAAAAGGCCTGAACAACATTGTCTAATTTTTATCTACAAAGCCATTTTATTTAACATCACTTTTAAATTCACGATACTCTGTTTACAGCACTTGGTCACAGGAACACTTTTCTCTGGATGTCCCTTTCTTGAACACAGAACTTGGAAAGACAGCATTTGCATACTATGTGCCATACAGATGGAATAAATTACAAAACATACTCAAATAGTCTCAATTTCCATCTGTAGAATCCTTTTAAATCTCTTTTAAATGTTTTTTTAATTGATTAATGTATCTGTCTTCATTTTATTTCATTGTCTTTTGTTTATCATACTATTTGTATTTTATTAATCTGTACAATTCATACCATTATCTGTATGTACACATGAATTTATCTACAGGACACCACTGCAAAGAGAGCTAGACACTCAAGTGGTTTTCCCTGTCTAAATAAAGGTTTGAATGCCACTTTATTGGGTACACCATGGCAGCAACTCAGTGCATTTAGTCCTGAGACATGTTAAAGAAAAAACTGATGAAAAACAAGCTTTGTAAAGCAATGAAATGCATTTAAGTGACTTTGAATGTGGCATGGACTGGCCTGATCAACAGGGAACCACACAGGTATACAGAGAATAATCCGAAATAGAGAAAATATCCAGTGAGCAGACATTGTGTGAGGAAAATATCAGAGGAGAATTGCCATCTCTGAACGTACAAAACATCAAATCTTGAAGTTGACCACTCTAAATACCATTCTTAGGTTTAAGGTGAACCTAATCTGTGGCCTGAAATGGGATATTTAGAAAAACTGCATCCAACTTTACTTTCCTCAAAGATAATTAAAATGCAAGCATGCACCAACCAGTCTGGTGAGCTGAAGCTTCAGAAAAATTCTTGCACCCAGATTCATTGTGGCCCTAGCTACAAAAGGCTGTGATGTAACACTTTGGCTTGGTGTGATTGGCCCACTTGGCACGTCTCTGCTTCTACTCAAGCTTTTCAGAAAGAAGAAGAACATGAGGGCTATATTAATCACTGAATTTATAAAGAAAGCATCTCAGGACACACAGAAAGGCAGTGGTTAAAGTGTATTGGAGAGCGAAAAACAGGGTAATCACAAAGTAAGCCAAGGCATAGACAAATCAAGTGTAATTTAATTGATTAGTCGCCAGTCTCACCACTGATTGAAAACTGCCTTCATGTCTGGATATATATGAAGCGTTCTGAATGTGGATCTGATTTGCACATTAAATTTCAACGCGACCTCTCAGGAATGTCATTGACACTGAGTTTTATCTGCAGTCGATAAGTGAACAAACACATGTTGAGAAATAATCAGTGCTTTAGTGGTGTATGTGGACTTATAGATGCAGTTTAAAAAGTTGCTTCAAGTGTACCGTGCTGTGCAAAAATCTTGGGAAGGTTTTTTTTTTTTTTTTTTTTTTTGAGGACGTTTACAAAAATACACAAAATAATTTAAAAAAAGGTAATAATAATAATAATAATAATAATAATAATAATAATAATAATAATAATAATAATAAGAAGAAGAAGAAGAAGAAGAAGAAGAAGAATCATCATCACTGACTTTATTTTCTGAAATGTTAATCACAATAAAAAAGAAAGGTTACGTTATCAGCATTTTTCCTTCCTCAAACTTTTGGCACAGTGCTGTACCTGCATGTTCTGCTCTGATAGTAAATAGTATTAAGTGAGAAACTTCAATAGAAAAGTTTTTATTTATACTCAACATGAGCTGTCTAACTAGTTCCATATCTGGCTCAGTGTTGCAGGGCAATTGGAGAAAAGCCACAGTTCTCTATTGTGTACTTTCCAAAGCAGAGCTACAAAGACCCATTTTTCCTTGCTGTAATCAGATCCTGTCCCTTTCAAATTTGTTCTACTTCAGATAAAGATAAAGGCTTTACATGTTATTATTTCACTCTGAGTTTGGGTGTAAAGTGATCCAAGATGTCTGTCTCCTCTAGAGCCTTCTTTCTCAGTGTCAATGTCCAAACTGGCCTGGTATACTACCCAAGATCTTTGGTGACACATTTACTCACTTTATCACTATAGGGTCCACAGTGGCAGAGTGGTTAGCTCTCCTTTATCTCAGCAAGAGGTTGTAGGTTTGATTTTTGAGTCATTCGGATACTCTGACTTGACCTCTGTCTGTCCAAAGTCCTGCGTTTGATAGAAAATGTGAATAATTGCCTGTGTGTGTCCGTGTCAGGGCTGTGATGAGACATTGTTTAAGGTACACCCCATAATGTCCATAGTTGCTGGATTAATATAAAACAAATCTGGACTGTCTTAATCTCACTGTGTCTCAAAACAGTGTACTCATTTTTGTATTTGAACTGTTCAGAGGCTATTTGGAAAAGTCAACACAAAAAACTACACTGCTCCCGTCAACCTAAGGAACTCCCTCAGGACAAAGTGCCAAATAAGATCCAGCTTTGTCCTGGATTGAACTCACTGCTGTGAGTCTGACTAAACTTCACTGAAAACCTGCAGCTTGTATCCAAAAAACATAATGGAATGAATGAAATAAAACACTGCCCCATTACCTCTACCTCTGTATTATAAATTGAACTTTTTATTATAATGAATATACTCAGGGGTAGGAGCACACATATTTAGCTGTGTTTAATCAGTTTAACCAGGTACACCAACAATAATCATATAGCACTAACTACTAATAATATTATCAGGGCTTGACATTAACACAAGCCAACCGAGCACATTTGGGTAGATTTCCATTTTGGCTGGTGACACACTGACTTCCACTCACCACTTTAGATGGTTAGACTATATTCATGTTTTGTTTTTTGTTTTGTTTTTTACAACAAATTTAGGTCTGAATTTCTGTGGTTATGCTTAAATGTTCCCATAATAAATATATAGTTAACTAATTATGATTATAAAAAAGCGGCCTTGTGTGACATATAAAAATGATTTAAGATGTTTTTTTTTTCACGGCATGCAAAAACTATAGTATTTATTATATTTAATTACGTTAACTAGTAGTAGTAGTAGCAGCAGGGGCCCAGGATATGAAAGGGGCCCATTGAGAGTGCTTAATTATAGTACATTTTTGTGGATTATTTTCAGTCTGGGTTATAAATTATACAGCAGGCATGACTCATTTCAGAACAAGCATTTGATGAAAGAATATTAAATTCTATGATATATTATTCCTTTACATAATGTACTTAATGCTTACAGAATTTAGTAAGGAACAATAATACATCAAGTTTGACCTGTTGGCTCTCGACTTTAAGAAATTACAGAGCACTTTTTACAACTTCAAGTATTATATGTAGACTTATGAACTTACTGAATGTGCTCCATAACTTTCACACTGGGGCCCCTAATTACCAACTTACCTCACGGAGTAGCAGTTCCACATTTCTTTTTGCTTATCATACACTATGCAATGAACACATCACCATTTTAGCTAACTAAATTATGGCTAGTGAAAACATGAACTGGCTAGTAACTTTAGAAAAAGACAAGCCCTGAATATTTTTATAGGAGGTTTTTTTGGTCAGAGGGTGCCATGAGGTGACTGTTCCCATTTTAAAACTCTTCTAACATCTTCAGGACATTATTCCTTGAGAGGGTATGCCAACAAAGGCTATATAACAAAGTATTGAGATGAACTTTTGTTATTGACCAAATACTTATTTTCCACCATAATTTGCAAATACATTCTTTCAAAATCAGACCGTGTGATTTTCTGGATTTTTTTTTTTTTCTCATTTTGTCTCTCATAGTTGAGGTATACCTATGATGAAAATTGCAGGCCTCTCTCATCTTTTTAAGTGGGAGAACTTGCACAATTGGTGGCTGACTAAATACTTTTTTGCCCCACTGTATTTATTTTTATTTATTTACCTAAATTAAAAATATAACATATGTACTATTGTTCCTATAAGTATGCTTAAATGATGTTGACAGCTATAAATTAAAATGATCAGGAACAGAATTAGATGAGTAGAGAATAGCAAAAAAAAAAAAAAAAAAAAAAAAAAAAAAAAGAAAGAGAGAGAGAGAGAGAAAAAGGGGAAAAATAATAAAATAAAAAAGAAGCGGACATAATACATATGAACATGACAGTAATTATTGTTTTTGTAACAATCAAATTAAAAATACACAAGAAGGTTTACATATTGGGCTTACATTAAATCATGTTCATGAGGTCAATCATGTTGATGGCCAGTTTAGTCCTTGTTTAGACCTGGTTTAGTTCTTGTTTATACCTCATTTAGTCCCAGTTTACTCTTTGTTGAGACCAGGTTTGGTCATAGTTTAGACCTGGTTTAGTCCTGGTTTGGTCCTGGTTTAGTCCTAGTTAAGACCTGGTTTGATCCTGGTTTAGTCCTAGTTTGGTCCTTGTTTAGACCTGGTTTAGTCCTGGTTTGGTCCTGGTTTAGTCCTAGTTAAGACCTGGTTTGATCCTGGTTTAGTCCTAGTTTGGTCCTTGTTTAGACCTGGTTTAGTCCTTATTTAGACCTCATTTAGTCCTGGTTTACTCTTTGTTTAGACCAGGTTTGGTCATAGTTTATTCTTAGTTTAGACCTGGTTTGGTCATAGTTTATTCTTAGTTTAGACCTGGTTTGGTCATTGTTTAGTCCTAGTTTAGACCTGGTTTGGTCCTTGTTTAGACCTGGTTTAGACCTGGTTTGGTCATTGTTTAGACCTGGTTTAGTCCATGTTTAGACCTCATTTAGTCGTGGTTTATTCTTTGTTTAGACCTGGTTTAGTCCATGTTTAGACCTCATTTAGTCCTGGTTTATTCTTTGTTTAGACCTGGTTTAGTCCTGGTTTAGTCCTGTCTTTTTCCTAAATATAATCCTGGTTTAGCGTATTTTTAATCCGGATTTAGTCCTGTTTCTTGCCTGGTTTAGCTCTGGTTTAGTATAGTAACAGAGAAATACGGAGGTCCGGACCTCTGTGACCTCCATGATGCATATGGCGTTGCATATAATATATTTTATTGAGTGGCTCTTTAAACGCTGCCTCTCGCCCGCGTGCTGTTCCGTCCTCTCCTGTGATTGGCCGAGAGCAGCGGGGGAAGGGGCGTGGCCGCTTGCGTCACGTCAAAGCGAGGGATGAAAGCTTAGAGGAGAGAGAGAGACAGAGAGAGAGAGGCAGATTATCAGGGATCGGAGGCAGGCGCAGCAGAAGACTCCTATATCCGCCAGACGTAGACAGACGGAGCCAGCTGCTAGCTAACTTAGCTCCTGTAGACTGTTAGCCACTAGCTGCAGAGTCTTAGCTCCTTTTTGACTCACATGAGGGACTGAGCGAGTGTGTGCGTGCGTGCCAGTGCGTGTGTTGACGCCTCCTTGCGCCGCTCGGCCGTCCCGTGGC
Source organism: Bostrychus sinensis (assembly GCA_020698575.1). NCBI lineage: Eukaryota > Metazoa > Chordata > Actinopteri > Gobiiformes > Eleotridae > Bostrychus > Bostrychus sinensis. The sequence goes on from CM036252.1 coordinate 18,083,325, forward strand.
GTCCCGAAGTCACTCCAGTGTGTGTGCGCACCAGAGAGTGTGCATAAGCCCCCTTCCTTCTTTCCTTCCTTCCTTCCTCCTCCTCCTCTCTGTGTGTGTGTGAAGTTAGCAAGCAGAGAGGCACCATAACATACTCTGACAGCGCAGTGTTTACATTCGGTGTCCGGTGACTGTACAGCGGATTGTCTTCGGTTTGGAGACACCTACACAGCGGCAGCATGTGAGTACAGACTGACCGAAAGAAGGGGACGGGGGCATGTGCGCGCCAGCATGAATGAATGAGTGAGTGAGTGAGTGCGTGAGCTGTCAGCGTGCGTTTGACCGAAAAGACACATCACCTCCTGTCTCAGTGAAGCGTTAGGCTGTCACTGAAAAAAACAAAACAAAAACGTGTCCTTACTTCCTGTTGTTACTTTGTCACGTGTGATGATAGCCGGAGTTGCTAACAGATGCTATACAGTTGCAACTTCTTTAACTTTGTGCCTGTGTGAATTTTCAGGCTTGTATTTTGACAGTACGGCGCTGCACTGGAGCACTTCCTGATACAGAGCGTTTAGTTGTAGCCTTGTTGAAGTATGAATGACCACTGGATGCAGGAGTAGTAGGTGCAAATATCAGCTTACGCCACTTAAGATCCACACCCACTGCATGCTCTTGCCACATGGTGAAATCCAACAGTTAGCATTTAACTGCATTATAGCTTGTTTTGTTTTTACATGTTCTAACTTAATTAGCTTGAATTAGTTTGTTTACATGTTGAGGTTGTGTAATAAGCTTGTGATGTTGTTAGATGCACATCAAAGGAGCAGAGATGGCCTAGTTCTTTTTTTTTTTTTTTTGCAGACTGTCTAGTGTTGAGTCCGTGGTCTTTCACCTTTGGACATGTCTGTGTTGTGCGTATATGTGCACTATTTGTTCTTTCTCGACGCAACCTTTACTCCACTTTAGACATATCAAACAGTGAGTGGTCCCATCCCAGCTCAGGAAACTTCACAGGGAGCAGGACATGTCTCAAATCACAAACTCAAGTTGTTTCCATCTGGCAGAGAGATATCTTGTGTTTGCTTAGGTCTAATATTTGATGTGTCCATGATCAGACCAGTTGGTAGAGGGGTGGCACAGGGCGGCAGCTGCCACTTCTAAAAGAGCCCATGCCACCCTACCTGGTAAAAGCAATGTGAAAATACATTGTGATGGGTCAGACATTTATGAGGAAAACTGTGTTTTGAATATTTTCAAATATTTGCAGATCAACTTCACACAAGAAAAATACTTCAGTGACTAAGAATAAACAACAATGATACACCTGCTGCCCTGGTGGAATTTTTGCAGTTTCTGGAAAAACATAATGTGTTGTATGACTTGTTTGAAATATGCAAAATAGCAATTGTGTTACCAGTGAGTAGTGCAAGTTTTTAATCTCTAGACATACAGTATTAAGTTATTTATGCACCATTACGACTTATAAAGTTTGCTATTATTTATTATATGTGCTAAATCTTTAGGTCTGGACATGTTTGTGAGATGTTTTGCTGAATAGAGTGTGAATTATTGCATTCAGCTGTAACGGACAAAGCTGCCATTTTAGATGCTGGCACTTTTAACAGTGTGGAAAGATTGTTGAAAATTAAGGTAATTAAATGAGTGTATCCTATACTCTGTTTTATAAGCAACAAAACTTTGTGCTTTTTTCAGTCATCTTACTTTGTTCAAATGTTGGCAATAGATATAATGTATTATAATCCCTTTGTCACCGCTAAATTATCCATTATCCTCCTTGCCACCCTGTGATTTTTTCCTCTAGATCTGCTCCTGGATCAGACGTAAGAGAATTGTCTGCCTGTGTGCACTGCCTGTTGTCATTATGGGCCATACTGCTGCCTTTATTACATGTTACCATAATGTCATACTGTAATGAACCCGCTCAATGCAACTAGAACACATCTGACATAGTTTGGTACAATACACTAAAGATACAGGTGTTACTTAACTTTTCATCAAAATTGTTGTCTTTTAATGATGTAGGAGTGGTAATAGGAGGGGCAGAGCACACTGTTGTGACATGAAAGCAAGCAGTGGATTCACAAGGGTGCACAACATTAGAAAAAAAAAAGATCTTTGTTGCATTGTATTATATGAACTTATTTATATAATGCAATAAAATACCCCATTGTGCCGAATGAAAAGTTAATTAACTTAATAGTATCATATTGTGATTTAAGGTTATTAAAAACATTTAACTTGTAAAAGGCAATGAAATGCATTATTTTCTAGCCAGAAATAAAATGCACGAAACAGCAAGTGCACAATGTGAAGCATTTATACTATGTATATTTCAGCTACACAGTGGCCTAAAGCCAGTGTACTCTTTATGCTAGTCCCAAGCTTAGATAAATGGAGAGAGTTGTGACAGGAAGAGCATCTGGGTTAAAAACTATGACAAATCAATATAAGAAGCTTATGATTTGCTGTGGTGACCGGAGAAGGGAAAAGCCAAAAGAAAAGAATAAGAAGAGTAGACTGCAGTGTAGAGTTGGTAGCTGGACATAATTTACAACATTGTTTTTACATAATGCAGTATCATGAAGTGTTAAACACTCCAGACATTTGCAAAATCTGTTTCCAAGTGACTAGTGTACTAATGTTTGACTCATGCTGAGTGTGCTAATCATACATCTGCAGATATTTGATGTTTTTCAGTGAATGTATTTGTCTGCACTTGTCTCTCTAAAGTTGTCTCTAAATCTGTGCTTGTAGCGTGGTTTTACTTTACCGTCCCACTCAAGTATAGTCTCAAGTAGGTAACCTTTCATCCTGCCAGGATACAACTCAGGAATCTGGCAAAACAGAAAGCCATAAAATACCATTTTTTTCCTTCCTAAAGCTCAACTAAGACATCTTCCAAAATTATATGTAGATACTGACTTATAACCAGTTAAAAGCATGTTAAGTTTCAGGATGTTACATTGAATGAGATAGTTAGAGACTTTAAAATGTGTTGAATTTGTATGTTGACAAGTTTGAGCTGCATCATGTTGACTCTGCTGGTGAAGGTCTGACATAGTTTGGACAGTAAACGTGAGAGGGCATCAGGAAGTTTACTAATGAAGTTTCAAGACAACATTTTGGAAGCTATGGATGCTTTTGTGAATACTTTGGGTTAGTGGTTCTCAAACACCAGATACCACCTCAGAAAATGTTTGGCTTGCCAAGTGCCATCTTTAATGGGCTAAAATGAGCCTAAATTTTGTCTAAACTAAGAATAAAACAGTACTAACATAGGACTGAACCAGGACTAAACTAAGCCCTGGTTTATTCCTTACACAGAACTAAACTCAGACTAAACCAGGACTTAACAAAAACAGAATAAAACCAGGACTAAACTAAAACTAAATCAGGTCTAAACTGAGTCTAAACCAGCACAGAACTAGCACTAAACCAGGACAATACCAGGACAAAACCAGAACAATATCAAGACAAAACCAGGACTAGTCCCAAGTAAAGGAGGACTAAAACAAGAATAAATAATAGTCCTGTGTACCAAAAATATCCTGCGTACCACCAGTAGTACCTGCACCACTGTTTGAGAACCACTGCTTTAGATATCTGTCAAAAAACAACACGCACATATAAATAAAGCAATAACTATCTTTGAACAAGTCCAGGAGCTTGAAATTTCAAATCCATAGCAATTTTCTCAATGCCCCATGGCCTATAGCTTTCACCAACTCTGAGAAAACTAGTTTAGAAGTTTCCCACAGACAGATAAAGAGCAAACAAACCAATAAACAAACCTAACCTTCATGGCAGAGGTAAGTAAGGCTCTACAGCACAAGTAATAGGAGAGAGGATTCAGTGCTGCCCATCAAAGGTTAACATATTCATTAAACTGGGAAACCACCAAGTATTTACACACACAGGTATAGGACAGAGGAGGTGAGGTGGAAGGAAAGAGAAAGGAGGAAGGGAGTCTGGATGACTTAGCAATACTTTTCCATTCGGCTGTTCATTATGACTCTGCGTTTAGTGACTTAAGAAGGCGTTAGAGCAACAAGCGTGCATCGAATCAATATATGGAACAAGATAGACATGTTAAGGCCTGTCTTCTGTGTTACTTGTTGAGACCAGTAATTGTAAGAAGATTGTTATGTGATTTTTCAAATTGGTGCCAACATGGACAAAGCTGTGTTCAAACTAAAAAGTCTTGCCTCACGCTTAAATGGCCATGTTGATGTCAGTAATGTGTGTTTGTATGTCACAATATCTCTTTGGTCTCTGCGTAAGAACAGTACTTTGAACGCTTGTTGAGTTAATGTATTAACTGTGGAGAGAATACCTCCCGGTGCACGTGGTACTCTGTGTATTTGTGCATGAGCTTTTTACTGTGGACTGATGTGATTGTGGAAGCAGAATAAGTCAAAATGAAAGTCGGCAAAGGTCACCGAGTGCATCTGGCATCCAGCTTTCTGCATGGTCCTCAGCTATAATCTAATTCTTCTTTACCCTTTAAATTATTTTCCTTTTGCACAGAAAGGCTGACACAACTTTAAGCTGATTTCAAACCTAAAGTAGATGCATTGAATTAACATTGTTACTGCTTTTTTCAGTTCTGCTTTTTTACCTCTGAATTTAGTTTATCATTGTTCACAGCTCTTTGGCTCATTTTCTACCATAATGAAAACAAATTCCTAGTGTAATTATTGTGGAATCCAACCCACTTTTAGATTTTTCACAAGTCTACGCAGTTATGTCCCTGTTGGTGCAGTTGTGTCTTTGACCAAAGTGCCTGTCTATTAGGGCTAAACAATTGAGAAAAAATATCTAATTGCAATTTTTCTGACAGATATTGCCGTTGTGATTAGATTTGAGTTATATTTTGTAAAATCAACGTTCAGTTCACAGTCTATATTTTAAGCATGTGATGGAGCACAGACACTTCATTGACACAATTAGAAAATCCCACGTGGAGCCCCAAAAATAAACAGACAATTGCAGCCTTTGTGATTTGCTAATTGTGACAGTCCCAAATTGCGATTTTGATTCGATTTTGATTAATTGTGCAGCCCAAATGAAATGTGAACAGGAGGATTTTTCTTGTTGCAGCCTTATTCAAGTATGAATAATACATTTTCACACTTGTATTTGAGGAAAACTAATTTTAGAGGCAAAAGCAGCATAATAGATGTCATCTCTGGAAAAAAAATGAGACTCTGAGATCTTATCTGGGCTTTACTATGAGGCATTGGGGGGAACTAGAGCAGGGACTGAATTTTTTGGACCATTCACATGCTCAGAACAAAGAGGGATGATCCCATTTGGATCAGGGACTTTCATTGGTTGAGTCCAAACTTGTGCACATCTTCATGCACTGGAGTAATGTTGGCAGCAAGTCCAACTGGAAAGATACCAATTCCAGCGCTGGTTCCAACTGCTTACACCACAAAACAACTGAGAAAAATAAAAAGGGGATAGAAAAAAGAGAAGTGAAGCACAAATCTATTAAAATAGAATGTGAGTTTAACTTTTTTTTTCTCTTTTTCTCTTTTTTCTCTTAAAATCCTGGTTAGTGGGACTTTCAACTTTTGTAATAACAATTTTAGAAAATAAACAAGATTATTTATGGAGTATACTGAATATTAATTTTATTTAGTCCTGACTAATGCGTTATTTGATCTTTTGTGCTCTTGTCAGAATGAGTCTGAATGTGAGCAGCAGTTTGTGCCTGCGTCATGTTGACTCAGCTGGTGAAGGCCTGACATACTTGGGACAATGAAAGTGAAATTATATCAGGAAGTAGGATCAAGTTTGCTATTTACAGTATCTTTCACTTTAAGTCTACTTTTCGAATGCTACCTCTTATTGCTCCTCTAAATATGTATCTGTCTAAAAAGAACTTGCATATAAAAAAACATTGAAGTCTATCAAAATCCCCCCATGGCCTAGAGCTGGAGTCTGCAACCTTCTGGATTAAGACAATTTTTCCCAAAAATACAAAATTTGAATCTAACAATGCACAAAAATGGCTTAGCCTTTAACTGAAATATAGCCTATGGGTGGTCATTTATAACTGCAAACAAAGAACTGTGTTAAATACTGCACAGATTAATTTGGAAAACAGTATCCTGTAACTATTTCTTGTTGCCCATGTGTGGCACTTAATCAGTCTGTGGTGGCAACTGCGTGGACAACAAGACAAAAACAATTCATATAACAGTTTAACAGCATCTATAAATCTATAGCATACATTAAAAAACACGAAAAGAAGATTTTATTTTAAACTGACAAGATGACAGAGATGCAGGTTGTTTCATAGCCGTCTACTTATTTCTTTATTGACTTTACATAGCCAGATGTCAGACGCCCAAGGAGCCACAGGAGCTGCATGTGGCTCTAAAAACATAGATTGCAGATGTCTGGCCTATAGCCGGCCTATAACTGTTCAATTAATCTTGTCATTGGTGTTGGTTGTAGACTAATCAGATTTTTTTTCTTACTTAGGACAGTGTTTCTGGCTGAAGTTGGCACTGCTATGGTCAGTTTTGTCAGTGTGCATAGGTTGCTAGATTCATGTTTTTTCAGTAAAAGCCAAAGGTCACATTCCTCCAACAGTAGTAAACTTGTAAAAAGGTTAAAAGGAGTAAAAACACCCAATCAGGCTACAAAGGACTATCCACCACTGACCTACTTGTGGCTGATAAAATGTCCAGTCGAAACAAACAATAAAACCTTGCTAGACATGTTCTTCAGACACTGATAAGGCCTACCAGGCTTTGGTTTGTGTAATTAACACATTGTGACTTAATGGCGTTACTACAGAGGGAGCACATGACTCCTATATCCTAAACACTTACACTGGATTAGATTATTGGCTACTGAACATAACTGCCCCCACTGTAATTTCCATAATCCATCACAAATATTTGTTTGTTGCGAAGGAAAGCACATAGTACTTGAATAAGCAGGCTGTACAGTACATTGAGTTTTATGAAGTTAATATTGCGTTGTAATGCTCTATTTGGTTCACATATTATTTGTAAATCATGTTAGCTTATGTCTACAGGAAACCACACTGATCAGGCATAACATTATGACCACAGACAGGTGAAGTGAAGAACACAGATTATCTCTTCTGGTTAGTGGGTGGGTTAAAAGTTGACCTGTTAGAAGTAGGAAGTATGTGTATGTAAGTGTATGGATCTGAGCAAGGTTGACAAGGGCCAAATTGTGATCGCTAAATGACTGGGTCAGTACAACTCCAACAACTACAGTTCTGCAGTGGTCAGTATCTAACCAGAGTGGTCCAAGGGAGGAACAGTGGTGACGCATGTGGGGAGTGACAGCCGTAGCTCAAAATGCTGAAGAAGGTAATGCTGGTTCTGTTGTGATAGAAAGTTTGCTGTGAATGGAGCTGCATGTTAGGCAGGTGGTCATAATGTTATGGCTGATCATTGTAAATTGACTGTGTGCAGATAGATGATCTAAAAGCATGAGTGACTAAATAGTATTGGGTATTGAAAAAAGTGTTGTGTTAGTTTAGAGGCGCTTGGCTCTTGAGGATTGAAAAAGCCTGTATTTCAACTGCAGTCAGTAGCAGTACAGAGTCTCGTATAAGCTTGGTAAATTGGTCTTAAACATGTAATTGAGCCACATTTCAAAGACCTAATAGCAGAATAAATATTTTATTTCTCCTGAGTCCAGTTTCTTTGGCAAAATCATTTTCCCTGTTTGTCCCAGTGTGAGCAACTCCCCATTCAACCCATAAGTGCTGTTATGTTCTGGCCCCTTTGAAACTAAATACTAACAAGAAGCAGTAAACGCTAATCAGATTAAACACTTTGGGACATTGGGACATTATAGTCTGTGTAAACTGCATTTAAATGTGCTATAACAATCTCTTTAAGATGTTTTCTAATGGTAGATTATTTGAGTTTTCTTGTAGACAGCCTATGACAGACTATAAGTGCTGTCAAAAAGAAGACAAACCCGAAACACAACTTCAGACCGCTGCAACCAAAATTACCACTCAACTTCTACTGGGATCATTTGACATTCCTCCCATACCATACTTTATCCTTGAGTTTGCCTCAATGCATTTCAGCAATACACTGGCACAATACACAATCACTTTGTTCACTCGATCTGAGGCGGTCACATGACAGGAAGGAAAATGGTTGTAACCACAATGCAAGACAGTTTTAGCAGGAAATTAATGCCAAGACCTGAGGACATGAGTCAGTGTTCAACAATACTTCAAAATGATATTCATCAGAAGTAAAAGCACTGAACAAAGTTAATTGAGTTAAAGTAAATTTAGAGCAAAATGTATTTCTGCTTTTACCACTTCTCTACTAGCACTTCTGGTGCTACTGCTATTTTTACTACTACTACTACTTCTACTACCACTATTATACTGTCATTATTGCTGCTGCTGCTACAGACTTTGCCACTGTAAAAAAAAGTTTCATATTCTAGAAAAATACTTGATCCTACTACTATTGCTACTTCTAGTGCTACTACTACTTCTGATAACACTACTACAACCACTGTCACTGCTACTACTACTACTACTACTATATTACCATTACTACTGTTCTAGCTACTTTGCCACCAACGTCAATATTTTTTCCTCAAAAATGTACTCAAGCAAAAGAATCTAGTTAAGTTCCAAGTCTAATTATAGACAACCATCAGAAATACTTCTTATAAATGCATGCTAATCTTTTCAGTCTATCTGCATTTTATGTTTTCCTAAAATGTCCGGGTGACTTCCTTCTAACCTTGTTTTGATTGAGACAACCTGGAGTCACAGACATGTTCCTGAAATGCATTTGGAGGGAACGCTGTCAGTTTGAGCTTCAGCCTATAGTCGATAGAGAACAGTGATAATACTTTGACCTTTTTTCCTGGCTTCTGTGGTCTGGGTGTACTGTTCAGGCATGGGACACCCTATACCTGCCCCTAGTGTGATGATGGGACAGTCCTATTGTGTGGACATGGGTTAGTCTTTCAGTCTCGAACTTCCGCCTTGTAAATCATACCCCACTGATAGTTTAAAGGCATTTAAGGAGAGACATTTTGAGATTTATTTATCTTTTTAACACTAAAATAAGTAAACGTCCAATCTACACATAAAGATTTTTATTTAGTTAAATGTCCTGAACTTGCGTCTATAGACTTCTACTTAAAATAATTACTTGTTTTCTTAAAGTTAGTTTTTTATTGAGGGATTGAGCCTATTTGTTAATAGGCTATATCATTCCTAGCCTTTTACACAATCATTATTATTTAAGGATTATGGCAGTATTCTCAAATTTACTGAAACACAAAATTAGATACATAATTCTGTTTGTAAAAAAAGTTTATTTAATATCAAACCTGACTCCATCCGTTCATGTTTTTATGTATGCAAATTAGCATATCTTTAAGTATAGCTAATGCCTAAATTTAACATTATAATACACAAAAAATGTAATTTTGTTATAATTGTCACTATATAGAAAAAAATATATATTAAAACTCTATTCACCTGTATCTTACCCTATATATTCTTTAAGGCCATATAAAACAACTACACTTTGAATGGGTACAATCTGAGGTCAGTGCACCCAAATGACCTTTGACATCCGATCTAGATACTCAAATGTGTGTCAGTGTTATAGCTTGCACTCTGGCCCCATGGCATGCTGGGATATATTTAATAAGCTGCTCTGTATTAAAGATTAGGTTACATTTCCAAACAGGGGCTGACTGCAGTTCTGTTTTAGGTGTCACTGTGCTGAGCTGACACATTTTCTCTCCAGTATGATGATAGTCCTGGTGGATGATGATGAGTGAGAAGAAACATGAGCGGACAAGCAGATGATGACCACGTTGAAACGGGCTAATTGCTGGTGCATGGTTGCTAATGTCAGTCAAGATTAGACCGTGTCAGAAAAACAGTCCATCGACAATTAGATAGAGAAATGAACTGAAGACTTGCATGGTCGATTACATGCCATCTTCTTCTGCATCAGTGATTTATTAAAGTTGTAATCAAGATGGCAGGTAGATAGTTGGTCGGTTGTTTTATTGTCTTTGTCATGAGTCATATTGAATGCTCTGTCATCAGCATTGACCACTATAATGACGAGTTTAAGTAGGATAGCCGGTGTGCATAAACCTCCCATTACAAACACATTTAGTTTGTTGTCCTGTGGATGTAAAAAACTTGATACTGTGCAAACTTCTCTAAACATTATGTACTACATATACTTTTATTATACTAAATATTACCAGAATAATTCATGTACTAATACTGGGTATGGTTATTATCAGGGCTTGACATTAACTTTTTTTCTCACTGGCCACAGTGGCAAGTCCTTTTCAAAAGATACTAGCCAGTTAGTGTTTTCACAGCTTTTGAATTTTATAGCATACAATAGGCTTAAAGAAATGCAGTTATATGGTTTTATTTACAGAGAGAAATTTATCAGTTATTTAAAAAATAGGTTTATCTAGGCAGAATAAATGGATCTTTTTCCATTGTTCTATTTTAGGGGTGTAACGATACATTTTTGCAACGATACAATACATATCGTTGCATATCAGTTAGAATTGTTTCGATACGATTCAAGAAGGATATTGGGTTATTTGGGATGATATGATTTTATACGACTCAACATCTTCATATCAGTAATCAATACAGCAACATTTTGCCAAATGTAGCATCGCGGTTGGGGTTGATTATGTCCAGCAGACAGAGAGCAAAGAAAAGTTGAATATAACATTTTATTTCATGAGAAACGGCAAAATTACACCCAAAAAGCCATATCTGGTTTTGTTTTAACATGCGAATTTCTAATATCAATATTCCTAATATTATTGATCCCCCCCCCCCATGTATATAGATATACACTTCCTAGAAAACGATACGATTCAATACAAGGTAATGATATGTATCAATGTATCTATGTATCAATGAAAAAATTGATACATAGATTGATACATTGATACATACTGTATTGTTACACCCCTAGTCTATTTTAATACGTGCTTTTATTATTATTATTATTATTTTTTCTATGATCATGAATTACTATATGTTAAATTAGGCGTATACTCAAACAGCAACAGAAACTGAGGACCTCTATACATAAGATCTAACCAGTGTTAATAGCCAAACTGGAAATCTACCTGCATTTGGCAGGTTGGCCACTGTTAATGCCAAGCCCTGGTTATTATCAACTTTATTTAAATTTTATAATAACCTTACAAGTACTGATAGTGGATATGGTTATTATCAAATTTAAATAAAGTTTAAAGTTATTGTTTTCATTTAATGATAACTCCTGATGCCTAAGTTCACAATGGTTAACAATTATAGGCTTTTGGGGAGACTGGGCTATGTTGTCACACTTTTTACATTCCTGTGTATATCTTGGGAGCGGTACATAATAGTGTGTAAAAACTACAAACCGAATGAAAGATAAACATCTGGGCTATAGGTTTTTGCCTGTTCATTTCATTTTTGATTTGTGATACAGACTTGGAAGCTTTCTAACACCAAGATGGAAGGGTGTGACTTTTACAACAATTTGAAAATCACAAATTTTTATAATTGCAGTATTTTCTATTTTCAACTCTAACATTTAATACTTCTACAAGCAAATGAAACCAATGTCCTAACTGTATGTGATAAAGTGACATCTAAAATTCTTTTTGCTGCTCGGGCCCCTGGGCATTAAACAGCAGTGCTGACAGAAGAATGTAATCTGTGTTTTAGGGTTCACACTGTTGTAAGATTGAACCCCAGTTACTTGAAATGTTTCCCTAATAATATGTGAATGTTATTAAATGAGCTGGATAATTTATAAATTACAAAATTATTGATTTACAAATGAGGTTTTATATGTGACCCCGTTATGAGTGTGACAACTTGCCCCACACCCCCCAGGTGGACTCCTCTGGGTTATATGCTGAAGTTATCTTAGGCTTATCATCTTGATTCATTGCGATAAGAAACCTAAGTCTGCTGTATTTAGAAGAACATGATGACAAAAAATACAATGCTGTCAATTTTTACTTTCAACTATGAAAAATGCTTCACTGGAGCTATTTTAGGTAAACAAAGATCTAATTTGTTCATATTCAGGACATAACAGCAGATCATGAAGAGACACAACACTGCTATTCCAATTTTGTTGTTAAAAAAAACAAAAAAACAAACCTGGAACTTATCCCACTCTAATGCTTAAAATTTGATGAATGTAATTACTTTTTAAAAATACAACATATACTTCACATTCTAGAAGAACATAGGACAGCACCGTTTGACTCTTTGCACTTTAAATAGTATTTTTTTAAACAGTATATATTTTTAAACCGTATATATTTTTAACAGTATATTTTTTTAGTAGTAGAACATCAATGTATTTTTACTTTGGAGGGCTCCCATGAGTGCGATACCGGAGTGTGACCACAGCGTGGCAGCAAAGCGCCACAAATATATAGCCTTCGTGCGTGGCGTTAGAAGAAGAGTGTTCAAGCCCTGCTCACGTCTTCCATCTGCAAAAGCGCCACATCTCCCGGGTAAACAACACATTGTAAATTTAATTACGCAGGGAACAGTCTATGCATCTATTTGCATTTTTATTTTTTTGAGTGTTTTGTTTGAACAAAGTGCATTGTTTCACTTAAATGCTTGTCTATAAGTGCCAACCAATAGACAAGAGAGACTTTGATCAGAAAAGTTTAGTGAGTACTTTTTGGTAATGTCTGATTATGATTGCAAGTATGATAGATAATCGTGTTTTTACTATAAATATTGATCATCAGTGCCAATATATTGACGTTTTTGGAGAGGCACGGCTGACGCACCTGCACGCAATTAATCTTTGCTCGCATGTGATTGGCTGAGACGAGGCTGCCTTTGATTTCCGGCTTTTTATTTCAACTTGGCATCAGACTGTTTTTTTGTATGTATGTATGCACTGTCAGTCCCTATCATTTTCTAAGATTAAACATTGCTTCATAATATTAATTGTGATGTATGCAATCAGCGGCAAATGTACTTTGTCATTAACATGACTCTCATTTGTCATTAACAAAAGGAGATTGGTGACATTTCAATTTCAAAGCTGTTCAACCAAACCACTTTGCTCTTTTGTGCAGTGCTAAAGGATAATTATTTTTATTCACAAGAAATGCTTTGGAAAAACTCTAAAGCGTTCTCAAATGAAATGATTATTTTTACAAAGAGCACTTTAACAACATTATTTGATGGCTAAAAAAGTTAGGGTATCAAGGTTTTATTCATCAGGTTGCATTGTTAAAGCTTGTTTTCCTTAAAATGCCCTTCTTCTTTGAAATATAAGCATTGAAATACAAAAATAAATCTGATAATTTTGTTTATGAATAGGTCTCCTGGAGTGGTTTTTCACTGACCATTTATTGCATTTTATATCTGTGTATATTTGTGAAAGAATGATTATTTGATTTTCATAACAGAAGTACAAATCAGTACAAAATAGAACTAAAAGACAATGCACAATGTAAAAACCAAAATACAAACAGAATAAAGAAACAAAATAATAAGAATACAAACAATTAGAATAAAAGAATAATAAATACATACTTTTCCCATTGCTAGACAGGAGGAGAAAATGTCTCCTATGCATTTCCCAGTTAGCATGAAACAAGCAAATGTTGGAAAATGCTGGTAACGAAGTGTGCTTTAATGAATACTCAATTATATTTTTTTATTTTTGTGATGAAAATTTTGGGTCAAGTACATAATGATTAATGTTTGTGTAGATCCAGATCACTGTCGAGATCTGTGTGTTGTATCTTTACCATTGCGAGATAGGACCAGTGCCTTTACAGAAGTCTGTGCTCCCTTGGGGCTTCTAGTTTTGAGTTTCTTGTTTTTTATAATCTTGTGTATTTTGGTACTTTTTTTTTTTTTTTTTCCATAGCTTGCCAAACTTGAGACCTTCACACTGTTAATTTGCCCCATTTGATGTTGTTCACTTTGATTATTCCTTATATTTATTCCTGTCCTCTGTCCCACAGCATGTTGGGGTACACAGTGATCCGCGGTGGTCTCGGGCTCCTGGCGGTCAGGAGAGTCTGCCTGGTCTCTCGCTCAGCCCACTCAGTGCCACGCAGCGAGCTCCGGCCCATCAAAAAGGTCATGGTTGCCAACAGAGGTAAGAAGTTAACCATTAGTATCTACCTATGCAGACAGCACTGTTAAATTAAACAGTCTAATGCAACTCTATGTATAATGTAAGAAAAACACTCTGACATTTAAACTCTCCCCGAGGGAAGAGAAGACGCCATTTTTTAAATTTAATGATACCTAGTTTTTCCTGGAACATCCTAATATTTAATCACACATTACATGGGTACAGGCAGAGATGGCTTTGTTGACTTTTTGCCAAGTTCTTCAGCAATTCTGTGTTTAGTTTAAGCAAGAATTTAACATGTTTAACGTTTTTGTTTGTTTACGTTAGACACCGATCAGACATAACATCCCCCTATGATCCAGTCCTCTAGCCATCACAATTTGGCCCTTGCTTAAATCCTTATGCTTGCCTTTTTTCCCTGCTTCTAGCATTGTTCAGTTGCTGCCTAATATTTATTACAAAATAATGAAGAGATAATGTGTTTTATTTACTTCAATCTGTCAGTAATCATAATGTTATGTTTATACTGCTTAGAAAAATTCAAATATGATTTCATCTGACATTAGATATGTTGTGTGTTTCAAGGCCCACACAGACTCATCTGAACCATCAAAAATCTGCTAATCACTGTTCTTATGGCCCTCATCACTAGGTTAAGACCTAAATAGAAATGTAATTACAGAGAAGGCCAGTGTTATGAATGTGCAGCATATTCAAACTGCTGTGTAAACATTGCTGCTTTGGCAATTCTGATAATTACTGTACCTCCCTGTCACTGCTGATGCTGTCTATAAGGTCATCAGAGGGCAGTTGTTGTACTAAATGTATGCACCGTGCTTTTTTTTTTCTTTGAACTTTGATTTGATTTACGTTTGATTTACTTTTATTATTATTTTATCTTGTTTATTGATTGCACTGCCATTGGAGCTAACTGTGCATGGTGTGGATCTGTAAATCACACCCCAATAGATCCTTTTAGTGTTTGTAAACAATATGGCTGTGTTTGTGTTTAAATTTGGCTTTAAGACAGGAATACATTTTCTATGGAGAAATTAGCTTTAGCAAACCGAATTCTCAATCTGTGGTACGCATGCTTCTCCTGATGGTACTCAGGAGCGTCTGGCAGTTCAAGTCCTAATTTAGTTTAGTAGCCAGTTTTAGTCCTGGTTTAGAAATGTTTTATTCCCGGTTTAGATTTGGTGTAGTCTTGGTTTTGTCCTGAATTAGTCAAGATTTAAGTTTATTTTAGTCCAATAAAGAAGGTACTTGGAAAGTCAAATATTTTGAGGTTGGTACTTGGTAGGTTGGTGTTTTAATCTCATTTGGAGTATCAACGCTTTTATTTAATGTAGCAAATAGCATATGTAATTGGCATATAAGCTAAAGGCTAAATAAGTTTTTTTAAATTTAATTTAATCCATCAATCACAACAAATCATGTCGCCAGAATATAGCAGCAGCAATCCTTGTTCTAGCCATAGGGGGTCACAAGCCAGTGTACTCTTTTGTGCCAGTCCAAAGCCTTAATAAATGGAGAGAAATTCAGTGTAAAGCATTTGCCAAATCAATCTTTAAATGACTGCACACTTAGAGGCAAATGATTTGCTGTGGCGACCCTGAAAGGGAAAAGTTGAATAGAATAAGTTAATAATTTTTTGCCATCTAAAAACATAAATGGGAAAAACACTACTTTGTCACCAAACTGCTGGCTTTTATTTAAATGACGTCACCAGTTTAAAGGTCTATGGCGCTGTATAAAAAGCCACTATCTTTAATCCATCAGTGTGATTTAAATGGACCAGTGCCTGCCCTCACGTGCGCTCTCGATGCCCGGTCCGTCTTCTGTCAGTCTCCCTCACCTCTTTAGCTTTCGTCTGTCTCTCTCTCTCTCTGTGATCTAACCACCACCACCACATTAGGCCACATTCATCAGACCGCAGCCCACCGGACCGTGCTCCTCTCTGGGTGTGTGTGATGGAGAACGCGCCTGGACCATCATATCATATCACGCCGGCTTCCACTTGACCAAGCACATCTCCTGTCGGCCATGGCTGCTCTCCTCCTTCACTAATATCCTGCTCTCTCTGCCCTCTGCCTCCTTTGTTCACTCCTTCCCTCCTCTTTTTAGGCCCGATCCTTCTCAGCACTTGTCAGATGTGATCTTCTTCTGGCCCGATTGCCGTCTCTCCCTTTTTGCCCCCTGTGACTTTGCCTCTTTTTTTTTTCTTTCTCTATTTATTCTTTAATTTCTTCCTTCTCCGTTGCAGGCTGCATTCCCATTTCTTATGGGTTATTGTGCTTTTTGCTTTGTCAATTTTTTAAAAGTTGTAGCATTCTTGGCAATCTCACGGCCCAATTTCTAAGCTTTCACTTTTCTAGGTGTTTCAATTTTAACAGCTCCCAGTTGATGCTGCTTTCTCTGCTGCAGTAGTTCTCAAACGGTGGTACAGGTCCCGCTGGCGGTACGCAGGCTTCTACTGGTGGTACTCAGGAGTCTTTTGCTGGCCTGTTTATTTGTGCATTAGTCCCACTCTGGTTGTGTAGTGCAATAGTTTAGACCTGGTTTTCCCCTGATTTAGTCCTAGTTTATTCTTAGATAAGACCTGGTTTCATGCTGTTAAGACCTGGTTTAGTACTAGATTAGTCCTGTTTATGAGCTGGGTAAGTCCTGGTTATGTGCTATTTTTTTTTGTTCAGTTCTGGCTTAGCTCTAGTTCAGTTCTAGATTAGTCCTGGTTATTATGTGCTGGTTTAGACCTGGTTTACACCTGATTTAGTCCTAGATTAGTTTTGGTTTAGTCTTAGTTTAGAGCTGGTTTAGTCCTAGCTTAGTCTTGGTTTAGTCCTGGTTATGTGCTGGTTTAGACTTGGTTGAATCCTTGATTAGTCCTGGTGAAGAGCTGGTTTAGTCTCGGTTTAGTCCTAGATTAGTCCTAGTTATGTGTTGGTTGTGGGCTGGATAGTCCTAGCTTAGATCTACTTTAGTCCTACATTACTTTTGGTTTAGTCCTAGATTAGTCCTGGTTATGTGCAGATTGTGTGCTGGTTTAGTCCTGGCTTAGACCCGGTTTAGTCCGTTTTGTTTAGTAATGCTTATTTTAGTGTGTTGAAAATGTTACTTTGAAAGCCAAATATTAACTTAAATATAAAAGTTTCCAGTGCCTAAATTCCTCCTCGCTCATATTTGTATTTTTTGTTACTCAAAAATTGAACACTTTCCATCTCCTTTAAGCAACAGCAGCTCCTCTTGCACATTTCCTGTAGCTAAACTTCTGGTTGAAAAACAACTATTTGGCTCTTTTGTGACAACCAGATGAAAGGCAGCTTGTCTAAATATGATATTTTTCACTTGTGTGTGCTTCAGCCATAAAAACACAGTCGACTTGTTGCAGTGTCTGTTGACATTTTTGCACAGTGTGAAGTAAACCAGATGGATTCGTCTTGCTCTCACATCTCGTGCACATACTGAAATATGCAGTTTATTGTGATTTGTCAGCATGAGGTATTAGGATCAGAATTTGGCCTTGTCTGTATGCTGTTGATAAAATAAGTGAAGTGTGAATGTGTTAAAAACTGCCAGATTGTTGGCACTGTTTTTGTCCACATCTGCTCGATCTGATTCAACATAGTGATTTAAAAGTAAAAATGGCACATTATTTAGCAAATTTAATGTTATTGCAAAAACAATAGCAATTAGCAGTTGTTGCATCTATACCTGTATAGCATGGATTGTTCTTTTTTTTTTTTTTGGTCAACATTTGGTCTTAGCCTGCCAACATTACTTTCCATTGTGCTACCTGTCTTACTTAGCCAAATTTCAAATGTGTATCAGTCCTTGTTAGAAAATGGTTAAGTTGTTGGTTTAGCCCTGGTTTTATTCTGGTCTTGTATTCAATATTTCAGTGCTTCTGACTTTACTCTTTTAAGGTGGGCATTCATATTCAACATGGTTATTATAACATACTGTATGTTTTCCTTATATCATGCAGCCCTACAACGTAGGTTTGGCTCTGCCCAGTGTTTAATTTGTAAATCAAACAATGCTGGAACAAAAATTGCGCTTTGACTCCAGAGTCCATAAGGCCTACACTGATACCAGAACGTACACACAACACAGTGCATAGGTGCACACAAATGCCAATACCAAGCAACTGCTCACATATACACTCAATTTTAATATTGTTATATTTTAACACATTTGTTAACATTATTATACATTATAGCCAGGAAGTCCTTCAGTGTCCTGGACTCCTCCTCCCTGCATTGCTCTTTTCTCCATATGTGTGGGGCAGTCCTGTGTCCTCTGACTCTGCCTTTGTAAAAGATGTAACCTACATATAAACACATGGCAGACCTCTCATGCAAACATTTTATCTTAGTGAAATGTTAAAAAGTCTACATTTTAAATTGGAATCTTTGTGTCAATTCCAAGCCTGGATAAATGGAGACGGTGGCATCATGAAGGGCATTGGAGCAAAATTTATGCCAAATCCATATTCGAATCACTGCACAAGGTGGATGTTTTTCTGCAAAGTGGAAAAGCAAGAGGAAAGAAGAAAATATACACACCCATTTGGCTCCAAGGTTTTCTACCTTTTCCAATATAAGAAATATAGCCACTGTATCTCATTGCACTTAATCCTGTGTTCAGAGATAGGCTTTTGGTTTGTGATCAGTAACTCCAGATTGATTTCCAATGTTTTTGTAATCTCTGTAGCAGAAGATTAAACAATGTCTGTCGTCTTGTGTTTCAGGTGAGATTGCGATCCGTGTTTTCCGAGCCTGCACCGAGCTGGGCATCCGCACCGTGGCCGTATACTCCGAGCAGGACACCGGCCAAATGCACAGGTACTACAGTAATCACCGCTACATTAAACCACAAAGAGGCCTGTGGTGCGTTAAGTAAAGGGAGCTTTACTGGCAGATGTCTTCCTAAGCTGCTGAGTTGACACCGCTGGGTATTGACCACAAATTGCTAAAAGTTGATTAGAGCTAAGACCAATTAAAGGAAGCAAGGGAGCATTTTCTCTCCTCCAGTGATTTGGGTCATTGTTGTGGGGCGGGGGTTTAAGTGTTGACATAAATAACGCTGTATTGGCATAGGAGACATTCAGGTAATCGCACCACTTAGCTTACACGCGCACTAGCATCCTAATCAGCAGTTTTAATCCAGCCTGACTCTTTAATGTCTGTGTTACCTTTCAGTGACTAAATTATGGCATAAGGTACCAGTGTAGGCTTATCTTCCCACTGTTTCAGATCTTGACAATGCCTAGAGAAGCAGTGTTAAAAGACATCTGTAGGTTTTGTAAGCTAAATACACATTCTTGTTTTCACAGGCAGAAGGCAGATGAAGCTTATTTGATTGGAAAAGGCTTGGCTCCGGTTGCTGCGTACCTGCATATCCCCGACATCATCAAAGTTGCCAAGGTAAAGACACTCGGCACCATGTAGCCATAAACATCTATTATGTTTGTAAAGCTGAAGGACATTTGTTAACAGAAATGGTTGAGTGCTGAGTGCCCCAAAAGGTGTAGTTTAGTATTTTAGAAATTAATTTCATTTGGCTTATTTAAATGGCAAATTCATTCCCAACCTGAAGAAGCAGACAGAGACTAAACAGTACAGTACAGTAAAATACTTATTTAAAAACATGTGACAATAAAAGTGAAGCTCTTTGTTCTGAACTTGTGTTAAAATACAACCAAAAGAAGTAATCCAGTAAACACTTTTTTTCTCTCTCATTACAATACCATCCATCCTTCCGCTTATCCGGGTCCGGGCTGGAGGAAGTGTCTGTGGAGAGGGAAGTCTGGGCATCTTTGCTTAGACTGCTGCCTCCGTGACCCGGTCATTACAATACCTCTGTTATAAAACGATTTCTTCTTTACCTGTTTCACCCTCCTCTCATTCACCAATTTTTCAGTACACCTTTCATTTTCAAGTTACTTATCAGTGAATTTACCTCAGATTTTGTAGCTTGTTACTCGTCTCCCCACCGTCCCTCCAGGATGCACAGCCAGTTGTTCATTATCATTTTTCTGATCAATCTCTCACGGTTTATAATTTTCTGCGTGGGCATGTGGTCAGTCAGCCAAGCTGGGGAACCTTCACCGTCCAACTCATTTCTCAAAATCCGTCTGCCTATCTGGGAGCGGAGCCACCTCGTGCCCAAGGACTGTGTGTGTGTGTATATGTGTGTATGAGTGTGTGTGTGTTTGTCTGTGTTTTTTTGCTTATTTTGTGCATGTGTGCCTCTTGTTCACACTGTGCAACACTCTATTGCGGTGTGATGGAAATAACCATCGGTCTCTGTCCCAGCGCTGCGGTGTGTGTCCTCGCTGTTAAAGCGTGTGCAGGTGCGTGATCTCACTTGTATGGATGTGTGTGCCTCGGGCTGCTGTTGGCTCAGTAATGCTCTGTCCATACCTGTCTGAATCCATGTCTGTCTCTGAGGAGGTGGCATGCTATACCTGCCGATGCTCTGCACTTACTCTTTATGGTGTATGTGTGCCTCCATGCCTCCTGCCGACCTGCCAGTAACAGCTCCCTTAACCACGGGACAGCCCATAATTATAGTCCGCCTTGTATCCAAGAGCAGATGGCACATACTGATCCAGAGATGGCTCTATCTGTCAGGCTCACCAGCTACTGTATCTTCTGCTCCCTGAGTGTATGTCTGTGCATACAACTCAGCACTTTCCTCTGACCCTCACATTATGCACGCCTGTCGTCTCACTCAGTGTCTGACTGGAGAACACTGGCTGCTGATGATTAGGGAGACTGTAACAGAGATGGTATTAGGCCATGATCCCTGTTGCTAAAAGTCCTTTCACTGCTTGCTGACAGTAGTTGCTAAAGTAGATCTGCTTGTTGTGTAATGATTCGTATCCCTCATTAATGCTGAGTGTTAACCAGTGCCCACTGGGGCTCCCTGGTTTACAGGATTCCTGTTGTACTGTTGTTGCAGTATTTTCCCCTGACATAAAGACTTTGCTGAAACGAAAACACATGGTTACACACTCTTTCAAAAGATGGATAATGCAGTTTGACTGTATTGTGAAAATGTCCCATGTATCTGCTCCTCCCTCTGCTTAGGACAACAACGTAGATGCGATCCACCCGGGCTATGGTTTTCTTTCTGAGCGAGCAGACTTTGCCCAGGCCTGCTCTGATGCTGGGGTCATGTTTGTCGGACCAACCCCTGAAACTGTCCGCAAGATGGGGGACAAAGTGGAAGCTCGCTGCTTGGCTATCAGTGCGGGTATGGATTGGTTTATATTACACCAACACAGCAACTAAGTTACAGATTATCTTTGCATATCATTTATAAATTGTTTATTCTCTCTTCCTGTAGGTGTCCCCGTGGTCCCAGGAACAGACTCCCCCATCTCCAGTCTGAAAGAGGCCCAGGCTTTTGCCCAAACCTACGGCTTCCCCATTATCTTTAAAGCAGCATATGGAGGCGGTGGACGAGGCATGAGGGTGGTTAGAGAGATAGAGGTGAGTTCTGACAATGATAGATGTACATTAACAGCTTGCTCCACATTTTACAAACAAAACCAGACCAGTTTTGTCCCATATTGATTTATTTTGCTTGTATTAAAACAAAAAATGAAAGTATAACGTCAATTATCTCACTGATCACAGTTACACAAGGACATTAGTGTGAAATTTAATTGTCTCCACCAACTAACAAAAGACTCAGCGTCAACTTCCCAAGGCCATTTCTTAGATGTCTTAATATAGCATTGAATTTTGAAAACAAAAAATAGTAAATGGTCTTAAAAGTGAAAAACTGCAAAATGTTTTATGCCCAGCAACTCTCCATGAATTTTTGATTTCTTCATACTGGAGGTTTACATCTGCCAGTTGCTCTTTCTCTCATGTTTTTATGTAAGGATGGCGTAATTATAGGCTGCCATCAGGACTCACTGTAATGACCAGTCTTGTATCCTCTAGGATCCAGTACATGGGTATTTCATAGTTCAGCGTTCATGTCAGACTCAGGTTGAGGCAGCATGTTGTTAGACAGTCAGCGTTTGTTAAGTTTGTAACTGAAACACTGAGTCTAGCTGTAAAGTTTATCTGTCAAGGAAAATCCAGTCATTTTGGTAACACTGTAAAACAACTAACACTATAAGGTATTAGTTTAGATGTCATAGATATTTTGCAAATGGACATTATGTTAAATGCTGTTAATTACATGTCAATTAATTCTTTATTACTGCCTGATAGTAGTGAGTTATTCTCAAGTGTTACTGTCATTTTTACTATGAAGGGTTTGACATGATCAGTGCTGAACTAAAGCAAATGCATCAAAAATCTTCCTTAAAACAGTGTTATGTGAAAGGAATGTGACCCATAGACACCGTGAAGTGACAAGTTGTCATCACTGTTTAATTCAGTGGATGCCCAGCGGCAGTTGTCCCACTAGAGGCAGATATGTGTGACCACTGTTGTCCTCAGTTTGCCGTACATGTGCAGCAGCTGTTTGTTGTCCAATCTGACAGAAAGAGGAGACGTTGGGTCTGAGGCAGAGGTGCACAGAGCTGCCACAACTTTATCTTCCGTAGGTGGTGTTTTGCTTTGTATGGCTTGACTGTGACTTACTATGGTGCAGTCACTATACACTCACGGGTCACTTTATAAGGCACACCTGTTTTTTGTTTGTATTAAGTGCAAATATATATTCAGCAATTAAATGGAAGCAACTTACTGAGTAACTGACTTTCTGTTTCTGTTGTCTTTCTATCGTCTCAAACCAGTCTGGCCATTCTTTTCAGGCGTTTTCATTGCAGAACTGCCCCTCACTGGATATTTTATTTGCTTTTTTTGGATCCTTCTCTGTCAAACCTAGATGTGCTTGTGTGAAAATCCCAGTAGACCTGCAGTTTCTCACATGCCAACAACTACACCATGTTCAGGCACTCATTTGTATACTTGGTTTGAACTTCAGCAGGTTTGTCTTGAACATGTCTCTGGTGTAAATGCACTGAGTTCTTAATGTGTGATTTGTTATTTGCATTAACAAGAATTATAACAGGTGTACCTACCCAGTAATGTGGCCGGTGAGTGTATTTTGAGTGAAAATGAATTTTATGCAAAGTTCTTTACGGTGAAAATGCAACACTTTTCTTGTTCAGTGATCTATACAGAGTTGTGCGGTCATTGAGACACATATGTCAGCTATTCATCAGAAATATGACCTTTCCTGTTTTGTTCTCCAGTCCAATTAATTAGTTGTTGACATTTCACACAATTCAGTTGAGTCACAGGGGATCCAGCAGATGTGCAGACTGTAAAGAACCTCTTTGTGCTGTGTATATGAAATGTAGGTGGTCTCTTTGTCCTGGAAGAGCCTCTTCAGTCTGGTCTGTTTTATATGAACAAAGTGAACTACTCTCATTGGCTTTAACATTACATAATGCAAGACAGTATAGTGCTGCGCACAAGTCTTAGACAAATAAAAGATGTATCAATGTACGCAAATACACAAAATTCCACAAAAAAAAAGGGAAAGCAAAGAGCATAGACCTCTGCCAAGGCACTGGTCCTATCTCACAAAAAGATTTAGGGCCATATTTACTAAGACAGGTGCAAAATTGCGAGTGCAGCTTAAAAAATAGCGTTTGCTATTTGTGGGCGTGTTTCGTGTGATATACAAACTGGAAACTGCATAAATAATTGCTGCTGCAAATGTGATATGTGAATTTTGCGTGAGTAAAAGACGCACCAATAAAGGGAGCATCTATGCTCAGCTCAACTGGATCTTTCCCAATAGCAATGCAACACAAGTCAATGTCTCTTGCAATTCTGGCACTGATCAGAGTCACATGACTTAATCCTGTGAGGAAAGTATAGAGAGGAAAGATAAAATCATATTCACTGTCTGTCAGAGCCAGTAACCCTTCAAATAATTATACAAAATGTATCAAGTAGCAGCCTATGTGATGTGCTGATGGTGATCAAATAAATATAACAATTAAAAATATTTTCGACGTCGTCCGCTTGTACATTAAACAGCAGTACAGCCTTGATCCTCTGTGAGCAGCTGTCAATCAAATGCAAATGGGATAAGCACAAAGGGACTGACACTCATCGCATAGGCTTTACGTAGCGTTAAAGACTCCTTAGTGTTCATTGTAAGGATTTAAAAGGATTTGGAACAGACTGAAAGCCCAGAGACAGGAGCTTTAAAAGGCTGAAGTTCAGGGAAACAAGTGTGAGAATCAAGAAAAAAAGTGTGGAGGTAAAGTCTGTCTCTTTGTTTCCTCCAACTTCAAATCAACACATTATTGATTTATTTTTGTAAATAATAATAATGTAAATAATAATTAAAGCATTAGAACTTATTTTCAACGTCCAATCTGTGCACTAAAAGCTGCACTCTTACCTCCACAAAACTTTTGCACTTGCTTCTTCTACGTGCTAAATTTGCAATCTGTGCAGATTTAGCTCCCGAAGTTGTGATAAATCAAATGGCAACTGCAAAGTGATTTCATTTGCATTTTCCATGCCTTAAATTTTGCGCGTTCTGGCGAGAATGCCTTGTTTTACAGATTCATTGAGTCACAGGAGCAAAATCTGTGCCGGGCTCATTTTGCTCCTGTGAGAGACGCAAATCTCAGCTGCACCTGGGTTTGCTCCACTTTTAGTGTGTCTTATTTATTTTGTGTGCACGCAAAGCTTTGATAAATCATAGTGCCCAAAATCTGGACACAAACTCAAAGATCTTCCAGTTTAGATGTAGATGCTCTTTTCATTAAGCCACAAAATTTCAGACCTAAATAACTCTGTTAGAGCTAATCACAACGTTGGTATCTTTGGTCTGTATCTAAAATGGTAGAGAATCCATTAAAACACAACTTCTACCTTTCCTTATTTTTTCATAACAAAAATAAATGAATTTATCAAAGCACTCTTAGTTAACAGCATTTTCTACCTCACAATTTCTTTTTTGCACAGTTCTGTACATGTTAACTGAGGCAGCTATAAAATTTGATATTTTTCTCTGCGTGCTGGCATGACATGCTTTCCCAAAGACAAAAACAAAAGATGTGTATCAAAGCTCTAGTGACCGGCGCTGACAGACTCATGTGATGTGCAGCAAGTACAGATGCGAGTCTGCAAACTCTTTAAGTCTTTGAAAAGTCGTTTCTGTCATCCATGAATAACTACACCAGTGATGTGACAGTGCCGGGTGCCCTGTGATTTAGTATTCACTTTAACAGAGACAGCTTTTTCGGACAATAACTGCAATAGCAATGTTTCAGAATGGAAAATGTGCTGGAAAAAGCGTGGTAATTTTAACAATAATATAGCATTTAATCAATTATCACTACCCTTGACTATACACCAGACAGATGAATGCATATTATCTCTTTAAGGTCAAGTTTATTTGTATATCACATTTTTAAACAACTGACGCTGCACAAAGGGCTTTACAGGCTTAATAAAGTGCAGTACTTGAAATATAACGGAATAAAATAAGTCAAATCAGACATCAAAGCAAATAAAACAAGTCAAATACGATACAGGTGAAATAGAAACAATTAAAAGGAATAAAAACAACAACCAAAGTCAAAAAGTCCAGCTCAGCATGGGTTAAAAGCCAGTGCGAACAAATGGGTTTTTAATAAAGATTTAAAACTATTAAACTGGGCTGTTCTGATACTCGGAGGGAGACCGTTCCAGAGTTGAGGAGCACCTAGGGCAAAAGCCCTGTCTCCTCTGGTTTTCATCCGGGTTCTAGGGATGTCTAAAAGCAGCTGGTTTGTTGACCTCATTGTTCTGTGTGGAACAAGAACAGACAGTAATTCTGAGAAGTACATAGGCGCCAGCCCATTTAGACATTTAAATCCACTCAAAAAAATCTTAAAAATGATTCTGTGGCTGACAGGGAGCCAGTGGAGTGAAGCCAGGACAGGGGCTATGTGATCATATTTTTTGGTATCTGTCAGCAAACGTGCTGCAGCATTTTGGACTATCTGCAGATGATGGAGGGAGGCCTGGTCCAACCCACAGTACAGATAGTTGCAGTAGCGGGAAATAATGAATGTGTTAACCATACGCTCAAAGTCATTTGGTGGCAGATATAGCTTAACATTGCTCAGTAGACGCAGCCGAAAAAAGACCACAGGGTTTATTTGCTTGGTAAGTTTGAATGAACTCTCTAAGACCACGCCAAGATTTCTGGAGGAAGGGCGACGGTAGCAAGTTAAGGGGCCAAGGGCGTTACCCACATCAGTAGAGTTTCCAAATACCACTACTTCTGTCTTTGATTCATTTAACTTTAAAAAGTTTAATGGCAGCCAGTCCTTGGTATCTTTCAGGCAATTCAACAAGACTAGGGAGCTGTCTGAGCTGGGTCTTAAAGACAGATTTGCAGGTCATCAGCGAAGCAGTGAAAAGAAATATTATGCTCTTTAAAAATTTGACCAACATGTACAGTGAAAGGAGTACAGGGCCCAAAATTGAACCCTGTGGGACCCCACAGTTGAAGTGGGGCTATGCTGGTGCAAGGACCAAGGTGGACAGAGAAGGATCTATCTTTGAGCTATGACCTGAACCAAATCAAGGCTGTACCTTTTAATGCCAGCATAGGTCTCCAGGCATGACAGTAGAATTTCATGGTCCACAGTGTCAAAAGCTGCAGTTAAATCTAAAAGAACTAATACTGTGGAGCAACCAGAATCAACAGTTAAAAGAAGATCATTAAAAACTCAAGTGCTGTTTCCGTGCTGTGAAGTGACTTAAAACCGGATTGAAATTTTTCTAAAATGTTATTGTGTTCATATCTGTGTCAGCCCTGCGACAAGCTGGCCCCTGTCCAAGATGTACCCCGCCTATGGGCCAAAAGTTACTGGGATAGGCTCCAGTCACCTGCGACCCCTAACGGGAATAAGCGGTAGAAAATGAATGAATGAATGTTATTTGCCTCCAAATGAGTCTGTAGTTGCAGATAGACCAACTTCTCAAGTACCTTTTGACAGAAAGGGCAGCTTTGAAATTGGCTTATAATTAGAATGGACCTCAGGGTCTAAGTTATGTTTTTTTTATTTTTTATTTTTTAGCATAGGTTGAACAACAGCATGTTTAAGAGCACTTTCGACACAACCTGCATTAAGAGATGCATTAATAATCCTCATTAAAAAAGGCCCAATCACATCAAAAGCATCTTTCAAAAGTTTAGGGGGAAGACAATCAAGTGGGCATTCAGAGGGTGTAGAATAAAAAATACATAAATATATCCAAAAACAAGCAGCAGACGAGTGAGAGTCCAGTGCAGAAAAGTTTATTGCATGACTAGGGCTGTTAACGCGATAACGCATGCGATTAATAAAAAAACAATTAACGCGTTAAAATTTATAAACAAAAAATAATCACATGATCTGTTTTGCCCAGCCGCGCCTCTGAAAGCACTTTGGAGGGTGTGAAGCCGGGTCGGGGGGCGCGTGACCGTCTTGGAAATGTGCGTACATCAAAACATTGACTTGCTTTCACGGTGAACGATCCTGCGCGTCCAATGAGAGAACACCTGCCTCACATGCATTTGACCGTGGTTCGACTTCAGGACAAGTCCACTGCTTTGGTCACTGCACTACAGCCCTCTCCTTTCCCTCCTCTCAAGAGTCTCGTGTAAAACTTTTTACTAATAAATGTTACGTGTGCTTTTTACACCGCTTCCTTTCACTGCCTCCGTCTCCGTGAGAGCGGGGGGTGATCCATGGCCGTCCCTGATGGCCGTCCCTGATGGCCGTCCCTGAACTTATGGAGCCACAAGCCGCGAACTCATTAGCGGTGTTTTTTTTTTTTTTTTAAAGCGTCAGTTCTCGACTCAGAGCGGCAGCCTCACTGCGGACAGGTGACCGTGCCCCGCCCCTGTCTGCGGCGCTGAGAGGAGCAGAGGAGAGGCTCAGGTGTGTGCAGTAGATTTAATGCAGAGCACAGTTCAGCAGACACTGTTATCTCAAAACAGTTGGCCAGTTTCTACACAGACTTATTAAAGGCTCTCTCACAATATTCAGAAGTTACTTCTGAGATGTATTTTTTTATCCAAGTAAAAACACACTCATCCTCTCTGGACTTCTTTTTTTAATTTAAACGCTGCATGTTGTCATGGAAAATCTACAAAGTTACACATTGTAACACATTGTACACAGCCCAAGAGTGATTAATCTGATACATTTTTTTAATCGATTGACAGCACTATGCATGACACAACAAACGGAGCTCATATCCAGTCCCCACAAAAACCCTCGAGCTCCTCCAGACATGAGCTTTTATACTTTTTTGATAACACTAATTTTCATATGTCCTTGAAAATAAGGTATTATTCGTCTAGACTGTTGCTACTCAAATTTAATTTGTAAACATGCATATTGGACCATCCCAACTGAGCTGGTGCCAACCCCTGCACCTGCTGCAGACGCTCAGTTTGTCACGTCCACAAAAGTTCATCCAAGTCATTATGGGGTTACATAAACCATTCAGTAGTGGAAATTTACAACCCATGATGTAATCTAGGTGTAGCCTGTGACACGCCCATCAGGTTATGTGCCCCTTTATTTTGATGTCATCAGCAATTAATCACACCCACTAAACTGCACCCCCTAGTGGCAGTTACACTAAACTACAATCAGGAACCCAAATTAAACTCTTTCCCTCTTTGTGTATTTTATCTTATCTACAGTGAGGCCCAGTGTGTTTCCCTCACAGTTACAAAGTTGCACATTTCTCAAAGAATGCATGAAGATGAACACATTAGATTATCATGACATTGCAAACACTCACAGCACTGAAGTTTTTTTTACTTTAATGAATATATGAAGCTTGATTTTACATATAACCAACAAAACATGAATAACATACAGATTACTCAAAGCTTAACTGTACCTTTTAATACTTAGCATAAAACCATAAGAAAACTAACCCTCAGTGTTACCAGTCTTAGAATGCCCCAGAGTAAAAACATTTATAGCTTTTTAACTCTGTAACCTCTTCAAGGGTCTTAACTGATTGACAACTTTGGACAATTCACAAAGAGACACAGGTTCAAAGTGCTCAAAGACCACAGGACATACAAGACTAACAGAGGGGTCTACAGCCGTGCAAGAAGTTGAGGCCCTAATTTCAGAAATTTTATCAACAAAAAAGTTAAGAAAATTTTGACACAGTGCATCTGAAAATACAGTATTGGTAGACTCAGGAGGGTTTACAAGACAATTTAAAACATTAAATAGAACCTGGGGCCTGTGACTGTTAGTACATACAAAGTTAGACATGTACTGTGCTTTTGCACATTTTACTGCTCTCTGATAGAAAGACAAACAGTCTCTTAAAATACCCAGAGGGACATGAAGTCTGTCCTTCTTCCACCTCCTTTCGGCACGTCTACATTGACGTCGTCACATGAGTAGAGCTTTTTAGCCATGGCTTGGACACAGGCTTTGGAAGCCGTGTTTTCCAGAGACCAACAGAATCTAGATAATCTAATAGTAGTACACGTTGTATTGAATATATTTGTAATTTCATCAGCGTTAGAACTACCAGATCCATAAAGAATTGAGGGCACAGAGGAAGTGAATGCATCAAAGAATTTCGCTGCTGTTGACGAGGTTATCACGTGCCAGTGATGCATCATGACGCACGCTTTAGCTGGAGAGCACGGCAGGTTTAACGTAAACAGAATAGGTAGATGGTCTGACATAAGTGTGCTACAGATTGCCTCGATGCATACATTAAAACAAGATCAAGTGTATGTCCTTGAGGTAAGAGTCAGTTAAAAAGTCCTTGACCAAAGGCTTAGAGTCACAACAAATGTGACTCTGGCACCTCTTAGTGGGTGGGATATAATGGGCAGCAAGTGAACATATTGTCCTCAAGTTGATGTGTAAAGGCAGGAAAAATGGGCAAGTGTAAAGATGTGAGTAAGTTTGACAAGGGCCAAACTGTGATGACTAGAGAAGTTGGCCAGAGTATCTTCAAGACAGAAGCTTTTGTGCGGTGTTCGCGATCTGCAATGGTCACTCTCTTTCTATCCTACATGGTCCAGTCCCACAGCTGAGCAACTGTAGCTCAGGTTGCTAAAGGATTTCATGCTGGTTCTGATAAAAAAGTGTACACAGGGCATCACAGTTTGTTGCGTGTAGGGCTGCATATTAGGCAGGTGGTCATAATGTTATTCCTGATTGCTGTTTACTTTATTTAATAACATGGCCATTGAGTGAGAGTGTATGATTAAGTAAAATCTGTTTAGCATGAATCTTAGACTTTGAATTTAGTTTTCACCGCTCTCATATTGCCTCGGGGGGTGGTCCGGTCCCGGGGCGTGTGGTTGACAGCTCAGACTGGACTCTCTGCAGGGAGGGCACTCGGAGGGGCGCTGTGAAGTGGGGGGCAGAGTGGTGACTCACTCCTCGCCATGGACTCTGGGACACTCTCTGACAAACACAGATTGAGCGGTGACCTTTGACCCGCCTCAGCTCAGCCTCCCAGTGATCTTGTTAGTATCATGTTCCCAAAGGGCAAGTAAACAGCTTTGTCCAGGAAGAGGAAGTGGCAGGGAAGAGCAGTGTTTATCAAAAGCAAATATGAAAAATAAAGGCACTGAATATGCCATGCTAAGCTTAGTTAGCCATGTCATCCGGTCTACTTTAGTAATACTGTACACGATATTTGACATCCTTTTAGTACTAATACACGCTGATCAGGCATAACATTATGACCACTGACAGGTGAAGTGAATTAAACAGATT
Source organism: Bostrychus sinensis (assembly GCA_020698575.1). Classification (NCBI taxonomy): domain Eukaryota; kingdom Metazoa; phylum Chordata; class Actinopteri; order Gobiiformes; family Eleotridae; genus Bostrychus; species Bostrychus sinensis. Next base: position 18,114,249 of record CM036252.1, read on the forward strand.
ATCTCTTCATCATGGCACCTGTTAGTGGGTGGGATATATTTGGTAAGTGAACATTTTGTCCTCAAAGTTGATCTAATTGAAAGCAGGAACAATGGGCAAGCGTAAGGATTTGAGCGAATTTGACAAGGTCCAAATGGCTAGACAGCTGGGTACAGAGCATCTCCAAAACGGCAGCTCTTGTGGGGTGTTCCTGGTCTGCAGTTGTCAGTATCTATCAATGATTTGTAAAGGATGTCTACTTTGATTCTATTGTGCACTGAATAGACTGTCAATGGTAAAAAACTAACAAGTCTGTCTACCTAAATAATATAATAATTAAAGTAAGTTTTATCCTAGCATGATCTTATTGCATGCAAAAGATTATTGTGTTTGGTCCTCTGAGGGAAAAAGTTGTGGCACCTCTCCTATAGACAAACTACTGTAGCTCACATTGCTTAGGAAGTTTTTTTTAATTGCTTTATAACAATACTTTTGCAGTCAACTTGTTTTATCTTTCAACATTGTTTTTTAATACACAATGAAAACAATAGTTTTGACACAAACAAGACAAAAAAGACAAAACAAAAGAACAAACAACCCCCCCCCAAAAAAACAAACAAACAACAAAAAACAAAACAAAAAACAACCTATCCCTATTATAATATTCCTATGTATCCCTATATGGTTATTTGTATACATCCCTATATATAGTTACATTACATTCATTTATTGTGTCTGGGGCAGCATATTAGACAGGAGGTCATATCATTATGCCTAATCACTGTAGTCAGACAATTAAATTTATGATCCAGTTGAGTTACCTCAAGAAATCCCAAAGACATTTACAGTGACCCTTAAACTCTGTTATAACCAAACAGCGTGTAATTGTTCTATTGTATTATGTATTAAAGAAACACAACAAGAGGATTAAAACATAGTAAATCCCAATAGTGGTGACCCAGACTTATGGATTTTTCTCCTGTTTTTCAGGAGCTGGAGGAGAATTACCAGCGGGCCTACTCCGAAGCACTGGCAGCCTTTGGGAACGGAGCGTTGTTTATCGAGAAGTTTATTGAAAAGCCGAGACACATTGAAGTACAAATCCTTGGTAAGAGCGCCTCTCTGCATTTGGCTGTACCCACTACTGTCTGATTTTTTTGTTTTGTTTGTTGTTGTTGGTGTGATCGAAGTGAGCTTTATTAAAACACATTGGCCTTTGCAGTCTACAGTGGTGCTTTAAAAGACGATGAAGACAAATGAACTGGTGTGAATGAGAGCCATAGGCCAGCGACGGGCCCGGCCATTATTTCAACTCATTATAGTCAGAGTTAGTATTTGAACCGTCTGAAAGGGTAAACACAGTATTCCTGCATATCTGTCTTTGTTTGCAATAGAATTAGTAAATGGTTAGTTTTTTGTTAGCCATTTGTGGGACAGTAATAATTACTGTCTTAAGGCACTGAAGGCATTTGCTTAATTGCCAGAATCACATACGTACATCACTCTGTAGAAGTTACAGTGAGGGGTAAAAGTTTGTCCTATAACAAATACAAATTTTTATTTTTCATAAATAATGGGACAAGGAAAGATTATTAATTTAGGTGTGGATCCAGATCACGTTTTAGATCCTGGAGCGGTTTAAGGGATGCTGTACCAGTGGAGATATGGACTGATGATACTGACTTCACTCCCAAAAAGAACAAAAAAAAAGTTGTAGTAGATTCTTTAACATTATGAGATGAAAGGGTTTTGTGGTTCAATGGAAAGAGAATTTACCCCGGAACTAGAAGATCTTTGAGTTTGAGTCCAGGTCTGGACTTATTTATTTATTCATTTATATTTTTACCATTGCGAGGTAGGACCACAGTTTTGGCAGAAGTCTGTGCCGAAGTGCTTCTAGTTTTCTCTATCTTTGTACATTGATACACATTTCTTTGTTCATTACATTTCTTGAAAACCTAAGACTTTTGTACACTTCTGTATATTACAGAATCACCATATTCATCACAATTAAAATAACTTTACTTACTGCTGTATATTAATATACTCACTTTTTGAATAAAACTACTGGAATACATTTTCTACTGCGATCTAATTCGAATTCATTGATGCAGGTCTGTATTTTATACTAACATTGTTTTTCTCACCTGCTTCGGTTCTCTTTTTTTATCTTCAGGTGATAAATATGGCAATGTCATCCACCTTTATGAGAGAGACTGCTCCATCCAGCGCAGACACCAAAAGGTAAACTCCTCATTTATTATTATTTATGCTTACACTGTTGTTTGATGCTGGAATTTCTTTAGGATCACCACCAACACTGCATTTCTTCTGCATTATGTTAATTGGCTGAAGCCGGCGGCAAGCACAAAGGTCATAAAGAGTTACACCTGCGAGCAATCCCTGTTCCCTGGTGTCTGCGCCTTTTTATTTGGGCTAAAAGACCAATTAAGCGGCATTAATAAATAAGGGGATTATAGCTCTGATGATTAGACCTGTGATAGCCATGACTATCGTGAATATCCGGTGCAGCTGGGAGTAAGAGGATTACCAATCAAAATTAACCAGCGCTAATTCTCCGTGAAGGGACTCCAAAGCTATGGCGCCACGCTGTGCGATTGTCAACCAAATTACCTTAAATCATAATAAGCCAATGTAGATTTACAGCACTGCGCAGAAGTCTTAGACAGGTTTTAAAAGGGCTATGTTATACAGAATCAACTTTTCTGTGCTTTCTGCCATGTTTTAATGTTGTTCCCTCGTCAAACACATACCTGGAGTTGTGTTCTGCTTCATTCACACACGTTTAAGTAATTGTGTATTCTCTAGCCCAGCTGTTCTGAGGCCTCAAAATACTTGATTCCTCAAACCCCTGCCCACTCTGCTGGTCTCTGATTTCTTTATGGCACCAGTAGAGTACTTGTTAAAGACAATTTCTTTTAGTCAGATACATTTTTTTTTTTTTTTAAACTTAAAGGTTTTTATATATTAAACAACACAAAAGAATTGAAAAACCACATAATACAAAAAATAGGCCGCCCCGCTTAAAGAAAACAGAGATAATGATAATAATAATAATAATAATAATAATAATAATAATAATAATAATAATAATAATAATAAAAGACAATAAATAAAAAAATCTAAACCAAGCAAATATAGACAGATAAATACATTGAGTACTAAGAGATCAAAAAGAAATAATAAATACAACATAAAAATTGGTCCTGACACAGTTAAGACAACATTATATCGCAATCTCTGTTTTTTCTTCAGCATATTTCAGAAAAGGAAGCCAAATTTCATAAAACCTAGTTGTTCTATCATTATGGCTGTGCCTAATCTTCTCAATTTTCATAAAGTACAAAATGCATTTAATAATTCACTGCGAGTGAAACGGGGGGACGTTGTCTTTCTAATTCAGTAAGATTAGTCTGCAAGTGAGGAGTGTGCAGAACGCCAGAAAGTCACGCTGGTATTTATTTAGAGAACATGAGTCTGGGGATACTCCAAAAAGAGCCACCATTGGGCTTGGGTCTAGTCTAGTCGCGTTTTTAAAGGTTGTAAAATGTGTAGTGCTGTTCCAGAGGTCACCAACATTGGTTTAATATGAGTAAAAGCATAATATAGCTCCTTTAAGGAAGGCTATGAACAAAGAAAAATACACATCACAATCTTCAATCACTCAGAGAATGTGGGCCTCTGTCAATGTACTGGTCCTATCTCGCAATGGTAAAGATATAGTGCCCGGACCTGGTAAGTGCACTTTCTCCTGAGCCTTATATCTCACATTGGAAAATAATCTAATTAATAATTTGTTCTTTAAGTGAGTAAAGGTATCTTTGGTCCGTATCTCAAAATGGTACAGAACCCCTTAAAGCACTCCTGGGTCTAAGCAGTGTAATGGATCCACTCTGAAATTAATAAATTTGCCCTTGGCCCATTACTCCTATTACATAAAAAAAAAAAAAAAAAGGCAGCATTTTAACACCTCACTGAAACTTTTGCACAGGACTCTATGTGGGACTTTTTGCTGAGAAATGTTTTTGTATAATCATCAACTAATGCAACAAATAGTTTTATCAAAGAATCTGATTAACATGCATAATATTTAATTACGCAGCAAAGCACTTTTCAATCTTGTCTTTTCATCACTTTTTCTTTTAATCGAATTATAGTTTCTAATCATATCAGTGTCAGAGAGACGACGCCTTTTTCCAGCCGAACTTAATCTTCCTTTGCCCTTAATCTAAGATCTTTTTGAATCTGAGAACTGAGGAAAACTGTGGCTCGCTCAAATAGATTTGGGATTTCGGGAGTCAATAACATTTCTCGCAGTTTCTGTACTTTTCTCTACTTTGCTTACTTAGTGATATTTCTTTTAGGATTAGGGTTTGCTCAAACATGACTCCTTGTAGACGTACAGCACTGTGCAGAAGTTTTTGTAAGGTGTGAATAATGCTGTTAGCTGTAATAAACACAGAATTTGATTTTTGTTATGAAAATATTAGGAATGGTCAGTAATAGGCTAAGGACAAAATGCTTTATTTTGGTGTGGATCTATATTTCTGGTTAGCTCCAGGAGTGTATTAAGGGATACAACGGTTTTGTTGCACAATGGAAAGAGCATTTACCCCTGAACTAGAATAGTGGGGTAACGCATGCAGCAGCAACATCAAATCTGCTTTAAAAGAAAGCTTTAACAATCATAAATCCTGAGGTCTGAAAGAACATACAAATGCTCTCTTTATTAAGTCGTGGCTTTTGAAATTCAAAGATCTTGTTTGTTTAAAGATTTTGTTAATTATGTGGAAGGTTAGTGAAAGTTAGTACTGGAGCATATTTACATTATATTATATATACATAACGTACAGACAGTAAGAGCAGAACAAAAGGGAACTTTCATTAAAACAAGGAGTTTTTCTGTTGTTGGTTGTGGAATTCGCTAGATAATGTAATAAAATCCTGTAATACTATTATTCAGATTAAGAAATTATTAAAGAAGGCGGCTTTGGAAAGTTAAAGAAATCATTAAACGAATCATAAATAATGTTTATGATTATGAACGTAAATGGCTGTGGACAGTTCACAGCTGTTCCTGGATTTGCTGTAAGTTGTAAGGGAGGCGCTGGCCATCTATTTAGTCGAAGGGGAATGCAATATAAGACATCGTGAAAGGGGAATGCAATATAAGACATCGTCTTCCTCATGGACTTATTTACCTATGATGTTATTTTGTATGTGAAATACAATGTAAAGATAAACAGAATAGATATGGATGAATAAAAAATAAAAGTTTGAGTTCAGATCTGGGCACTACATCATTACCATTGCGGGATATGCGCTTTTTGAGTGCTTATAGTTTCAGTTTTATTCTTTTTTTTTTTTTTTTCGACTTTGGGTATTTTTGTACATCAATACAAATTGCTGTGTTGATAGCCTTTTTTACAAACCTAAGACTTTTGCACAGTAGCATATGTGTGTAACTTCTACAGTTTTGAACAAATGTCCCTTGGATGCTTTGAATCGTTTGACAAAGTAAAGTGACACAGATCAGTTTCCAACAACACGAACCCCTCCCACAACAGCTGAGGCTCTTCCAAATCAAAAGCATTAAATTAATCACTCCATCTGTTAAAGCAACACAAACACAATTAAAAATGCTATTTCTGTAGATGGTTATAACTCTAAAATGTGATAGTGCCTACTTTGGTCTGGGAAGGGAAATTAACTTTCACGGACTCATAAAATCCCCAAATCAAATTATTCACAACATTTTACATTTTTTTTTACACTGTGTTGGTCCTCTAAATGAAACATTGATGTTTTGAAGGTTGTGGAGATCGCACCAGCTTTTCAACTTGAACCTCATCTGAGAGCCAGGCTTCATGCAGATGCTGTCAACCTCGCCAAAGTGGTATGTTTTTGTTTTTTCTTCTTGTAGAGCAACCTACCCTTCCTGTTATGAGTTGATGTACCACAAAAAAAAATTGAAAACATTATATTAAGGACTGAATATTGTAGTGTTGCTTTAAATAATTTGTCAAAGCAGGTGTTAGCCTTGGGGGCTAGCAATGGTGCGAAAGCTTTTTGATGTTTAGTATTGAGACTGCTCACTAAAAACTTGACCAAAGCCTGAAAGTATTTATGAAGTCAAGCAAATTCCCAGTGCCATTAATTTTTCTGTTTGTAATTAGTTTGAACAAAACAACTGGACTCTCCCCAGGAATGTTGATGCTCTACAGTCTACCTGTGTTACCGATGCCAAAACTGCCAAAATGTAAATGTTATTTGCAGATAGTTGGACCAGGATGTCAACAGTGTGAGAGTAAACCGCACTTTTAGAAATGACTATTTGAACAGATTCGGAGGACATTGTTTGTTGATTACTGTTGTCAGTTCTGCTTTGTTTAGCTGTAAAATGCAAAAACACGCTGTAGTGTCTGTAGCTTTTTAAGACCATACGGGCCATTTGTTCTTGGTGAAAAGTTTATCCCCAAGTAAAAGAGAGGCATAAAGTCAAGTCATTACTAGTACTACTACTTACTAGTACTACTTCTATGTGGTGCTTATTGGTGAAAAGTTTCTTCTCTGGTGAGGGCAATACTTTAAAGGTCAAGTCACTACTGCAACTATTGCTACTACTACTATTGGTAGTACTACTAGTGCTACCACTACAACTAGTACTACTGTTGACTACCATTACAATTATCACCACTACACCAACCTCTACTACTATACCTTCTGTATACACCTTCACTTACTCAATTTACTCAAGAACAAGTAAAATTTTGTGCTCAGAAAGTACATTTTTTTCAAGAAGTACATAAATTACTTCAGCAAAAGTACTGTATCTATTTACTTTCCACCGATTTCTATAGGCTATGCCAGTGGTTCCCAACCTTTTTCCCTTGGTGACCCCTTTTTTACAAATGGATATGTCAGCAACCCCCACCTCTCATCTTTGGGACACACCATCACTGAGGAAAGCTAAAGCCATATGTGAATTTTAATGTACATTACATTACAATTTGTCAGTGTTTAATGAACTTAAACAGTGGGCAGCCAGTTGTCTTCTTTCAGCGCCAATAACATGAGTACATAAATAGATGTATTTTTATATTATTTTGCCTGCCACCCACTGTAAAGCTTTGTTGACCTCTAGGTTGGGAATCACTGGTCTATGCACTGTAAAAAAAAAAATGTTGCAAAAACTCAAGGCAACAGGCTTCATCAAGATTTTTGAGTTTTGGGTCCAACTCAAAATCTCAAGTTTTCAACGAATGTTTTTTTTTGTTTTTTGTTTTTTTTTCAATTTGACGGTCATATGTCTAAGAACTCATCTTACAGCTAACTTACTATCCAAAGTTCAGAAAAGGTATTATTGTTGGTAATAATAAAAACTTAATCTACTAAATTTAACAAAACTTTTTCTGAACAATGGATGGTAAGTTGGCTATAAGATGAGTTAAAAAAAAAATGATAGTGAGTAAAACTTGAAAATTGAAAGTTATTAGACATATGACCGTGTTTGTGTGTAGTTTCCTCAATAGGTTGTTGCGGGTTAGACAATTGGGTCCACATCACAACCTCACTATATTTTTCTTATGGCAAAATGCCCAGTCTACTAACAACAATCACGCCTGTGTGATTGAATAATATCATAAATTTGCACCTTAGTAGTGAAAAAATCCTTTTACCCTTACCTTTTAATTTGCACTGACAGAGAGGACTTTGAACTTTGTGGCATTTTTTGGCCCAGTGAATGCAGCGGTATTAACCATTATCCACACTAAAACATCTGCATACGGCTACTTTAGCAACAAATGTCCCTGTATAATTTTTGCCTGGCCCACTCTCATACTATTGGCTTTTTTCAGACCATAGGGGGCTCTACTGCTTGGTGCAAAGTTTTTCCCCAGGAAAGGCAGGGTTTAAAAGTCGTGCCTCGTCTCTGAGGAGCTGAGAAATAATGGCCTCTTCAGGTAATGGTCCAGGTGAGGGATGGAGAGATGCAGGAGGTAAAAATGTAGGAGATGAGAATAGAGATGAACAGTGATTTGCTATAGGACTGACCTTGATGTTAGCGTAATGCTATGTAGTACAAAAAGGCAAGACTACCTCACTTATTATATACAATATAACCTTATATTGTGCTGTGGTATGGAAATTCTAGCACATTTTCACCAGGGCTGCACAATATATTCCAAAGTATTTGTTTTTGTGATAATGACAAACGCAATATCAGTATAGCAATAATGTTGGGGTCTACTTTGACCTGGTTTAATCCTAATTCAGTTCTATATTTAAACCAGGTTTTGTCTTTACTAAGTTTTGATTGTTGAGTCCAGAGCCTTGTATCACTTCATAAATTCAAATGGAACTTTTAGTGTCTATGGTTGAAAAAGCCTTAACCTTATAAAGTGTATCCAGATATCTCCAGTCTTCTTATTATTGCAATATTCAACATAGTTATCACATATAGCACATTTTATAATATGTGCAGCTCCAATTTTCACTGAAGCATGGCTCTTTTAATTACAACACTGAACTCTGGTATTCCTTCTCATTTAGTTGTAAGATATGTTTTCTTAATATGACAGTACAGCTCACCAACTGGAGCATAACGTGTGTAGCTATTGTTTAGACCTTCACCGAGTAGATTCAAGGACATGTTTTTGTTTACTCGCTTTAACCATCGATGCTGTGAGGAGCTTGGCAGCAATTAACAAGTTTTCTTCAATTAATCACTTGGTTACAATGTGGGGAGATTACTGCAGGCACCCGCTGGCATCTGTATAGTAAGGCTGAACAGTCTCCTGCCAAGGCCCAAGATTGTTTAAATGAATATGTCCTTGATTAAGAAATAATAAGCATGTAACATGAATAGGCAGTAACTATTTTAAATACTGTGATGGCTGTATAACTGGCGATATTTGGATATACTTTTTACATAGGATGTTTCTATTTAGTTTCTCTTTATTCAGATTTACAAGTCCCACTGTTTACTGTTCAAGACTGGGTCAAAATTGAAACCTGTTTGGTTACAACACAGTTTCATTGTTGTCTCTGATGGGACATGGATTTTGTCAGTGTAAATCTCAGAGATGGAGGACCAGCGTTACTGTGATAGAGGCATCACCTCACCAGATGTGAGCAGCGCTGAAATGCGTCATCTTGAAAATAAGTATATATTTTTCACACAAGTGACTGGGAAGTGGCAGTGTGACAAAAAAGAAAATAATACTTTTAAAAGTATAGAAATGCCATCAGTTTTTTGGGGGGATCCCTGGGTGTGCTGTACATTGATCTATCAAACCAGTAGTTGTCGAAATTTAGGCCATGATGTATTGTACACAGTATCTGTAGTGTGCATTAACAACAGATACTACAAGACTTTTATTTAGACCTGGCTCATTTGTAAAAGTCTCTGCATAGCTCATACTTCTGTCTGTGTTTGTGTGTCATTATTTTAATGTTGGAGCTGCTAGCAGCAGTGTGGCTCATGCTGGTGGTGTGCAAGCAGAGGCGTGACTGTGCCGTAGCTGAACAGCAGCAGAGGTGTGTTTAGGGCCTCACAGTAACACTCTCACTTTGGCAGCAGCAGCATTAGACCTGCATCTGTTCCACATTATCAGCAGGGGGCTCACTTCCTCTCATCCTCCATTTTCCTAATGCAGTCTCACCCACAGTCTCTCCCCACCCCTCACTGCATCTTCTTCCCTGACGCCGTCGCCTCTGTGGGTTGTGATTGCATTTCACTTTGTGTCTGTCCCTTTAGTGAAGCTTCCACTTCAGATCTGAGCCTGACTGTGTCTGCAGGTATTAAAGTGTGCTCCCTCAGCAACACAGAGGCTGAACTTTGCTTTGAACTCTTTAGTTTAGTCCTATTAGTGTGTATTGTGTATTGTTTGTCTCACTCTGCATTGGGACATTCATTTTTAATGTGCAGTCTGCGTTTTATAAAGTAGAAATGGGAAAATGAGAGAGAGTGTACACATGCTTGTCTGTAAGCTGCATTTCTCTATTCACACACAGACAGGTTATGTCAAGTGACCACTTGGCTGCTGTTTGCTATTCTGGGAAGTGGCATTTGGAAACCAATTCTGAGTGCGGAAAAAGGAAGGTGCTCACACATTTTAATGGTCCAGACCAATTCTGCTCTAATTAGAACCTTTTCATTTTAATCAGCGGCGTTATTGGGGTGTAATTGCATAGCGTTTGAGGCGTTATACTACTATTGTGTGCTGTATGTGTGAGTACTGGCTGGGACTTTGCACGCACGCACATATACACACAGTCTTTCTGCATCAAACTGCTACTACCACTACTACTGTCATCAATACTACTACTACTACTACTGCCAGTGCTGCTACTACCCTTTACAGAAATGCCCTCTAAACATTCACTCAAGTAAAATAAAAAAATTTAACACTTGAGTTAAAATACCTAATTATACCTCCCCAACCCCCTGCCCCTCTATATACAGTATGTACGTATAGTTTCCTCAGATATAGTGGTACCTGCAGTGTTACAGTTGTGTGACATTGAATTATAACGTGTTATTAATATTAATCAGTTCAAGATGAAAAGCTCTTGTGCATCAGTATGAATTTCTCTGGGCTCTATTTGTGAATCCCACTGTGAGCTGGAGTGTAGACGGAAGATATCACATGGAGAGGACTTGACGCATTAGAGGTTACATGAGCACTGTATCATGGGGAATAACGTATAAAATATATAGCAGCATTGTAGTTGAGTCACCAGTTTTGGAGGCCATGTCTCTCTCAAGTCCTCTAGTGTTCCAGTTCAATTTTATGTCCAGGTTACTAAAGACTGGTCTGGACTGGAGTCGAGTCCATTTCATTGACACATTGAAGTGGGAGTCCAAGTTACTAAACATCAACTGGAATTATCTTGGGAGTCAGAGTTGGTTCCAAGATTCTTACAAAAGCTTCCAGTCCAAGTCGAGTCTAAATGAACTGATGGCCAGTCCAAGTCAAGTCCAAGTGAACTGATGAGGTGAGGGTGCACCACTGCATGTTGACTGAGATATTAGTTTTGTATAAACCTATTTCTAACAGGATGAAAGGATGTTTGTTTCTGCTCAAAATTAAATGTGATCTCTGCTTGCCCACAAGTCAAGTTCAAACCTGAGTTACCAGTTCACAAGACCAAGTTGAATCACGAGTTCTGGTTTGTCAAAGTCCAACTCTGAGCCCTTACAACAGACATCTGCAACTTATGGTTTTAGAGACACATCTGGTTATGTAAAGTCAATAAAGTAATATGTAGATGATTTTGAAACAACCTGTATCTGCATCATCTTGTCAGTTTAAAAGAAAACTTTCTCTGTTCTTCAGAACAGCTATGCATGCTATGAACTTATAATATAGCTTTTTGTAGCCTAATGGCTGATCAGTGTACGACCTGATTAGAAGTGCAACACGCACAAGTTAAATAAACCCACAAAGAAATAGTTACTGGATATATAGTTCTCTGAAGATGCGTCTGATGGTCTTTTAAAAGAGTGCAATGAGTATTTTACACAGCTTTTTGTTCGTTTGCAATAATTGACCATCCATATGCTAAATTTCAGTTCAGATACTTTTATGCGTTAACATTTGTTGTAGCTCTTTACAGATGCTAATTTAATGTTTTTGGCGTAAAAAGACTCCAATGACAACTATGAAGTCCGAGTCACGAATTAGCCCAGTGACACAACTTGAGTCTGTGTCCAAGACCTAAGTACTTCATCTCTGATCTATAGTATAGAAATGTCATCTAATGTCACCATCTCGTCACACCTGTAATTATCAACCTTTTTGCTGGTCTTAGTTGTGTCTCTATGGCACTGCTGCTCTGTCCCCTTCATCTCAAACACACATCCTCCATTATCACAAACCTCGATCTGAGTTTTTACACACAAACACATCTTTGAACCCACCGTAGCATTTCCTGATAGAAAACAAAGTTACCTTAGCAACACTGGTGGCTACAGGAAGTTACAGGGATTTTAGCTTTGAGTACTAGCTCGCCTAGAGGATAATGGCAGATCGTGTCAAATGGGCTGCTGTGTGGCTGACTGTGACTCAAGCTTGGAAATGCTTTGTGTTTTTCTCTGATTGTCTGGTGGCCATGTTGTTTTGCATTGTTGTCTTTTTTTTAATCTTTTGTTTTGTGCATGGGGAGGAGTATGGCTGACATTCAAACATATGCACTATCTGAGCCAGTCTTGATTAGTTTAATGAATGATGCATCTCTTTATAGCAGTGTGAGGTTTTCCTAATCATAGTGATTGGCCGCTGATTGAGCACTTCATTGCCAGTTCATTCATGCATGCACTACCATGTCATAATTTGGCTTTTAGTACATTTTCTGTTTCTACAAATTAAGTTTTGCATCAGAAGGTAAAAGTGACCCAATTTTACCATTTGTCATATAAAGATAGGATGACAATCTACACATTGCTCAGTATGTAAACACTCTCTTGGCCTGCACAACATACAGCAAATGTATCATTATCGAAATATCATGGCACCTGTTAGTGGGTGGGATATATTAGGCAGCAAGTGAACATTTTGTCCTCAAAGCTAATGTGTTAGAAGCAGACTAAGGATTTGAGTGAGTTTGACAAGGGTTGACAATTTGTGATGGCGAGACGACAGGGTCAGCACATCTCCAAAACTGCTGCTCTTGTGGGGTGCTCTGGTCTGCAGTGGTCAAGACATTTTTCTGCCCACTTCTGTCTACTCTTTCCCCCCAAAAGCCAAAAAAAGCCAAAGAGTTAATCTTAAAATAAAATTGCATGTGTCTGTCACCTGTCTGGCAGAGTCACAAGCCGTCTCAGATCAGTGTTGGAGGCATAAAGCATGTTAAATCAATTTGTGGCTGGCCATATTTTTATATCTAGCTGTGGGTGGTTTAATATTATAGCCAAAGAAATGCACATAGATATTTCTGTGCTCAACTTGGTATGTTTATATAACAGTTTAAATGTAATATTTATTTCTGTCATTTTTCCTCCTATATGCCCTTTATTAACAATAGACAGAGTTGGTTTTAATTTAGGAAGTTATAAAGCTCTGGATTCTCTGGCCACTGTGGCTAAATTAAGATTAATAATAGGTCTAAATTTAGGACTGACTTAGATTTAGATCACTGTAAACCAGATTTAAACCAGGACTAACCCAGGGCTAAATAAACAACATTGTCTGACCACACAGGGTCAACTTCAATAAATCTACTGATCTCGGGTAATGGCATATCTTCACTCAACTTTTGCAACTGTGCTTTTGTGACAGAATGCTCTTAAGGAAAAAAATACCTAGTGCTGACAAATAATTTTGCTTTTGATCATTTGATAATGTAAAACCAGACAGAAACAAGTAAAAAAAAATAACTATGAAGCTATATCCTAGATTTTGATGAAGAGAATGGAAAAAGAAAGAGAATAGATGGAGCAGAGAAACATAAAAAGATTACACCCAGAGATGAGACATGGGCAGACCAAAGCAGATGTCAAATCAAAGGAAACAATAAGAGAATATAAGAGAAGCTCCATAAATAAATGAAGAGCAAAAGAACGATCTGAGCCCACATTCAGAGACGTTTTCTCAATGAGGCATTACAACTACAACCAATTTTTAAAAAGTTTGGACACTGTGTAAATGTAAATAAAAAAAATAACTACAGTGCTTTCATAAACTCTTTATTCATGATGAATGGATGATGTGTTTATTTTTATGTCTGGCACATATCTGTCAGATGTAAACCAAATTTCTGTCTTATGGACAGTAAAGATCTATCTTTTATCTTATCTCCTACTTATTGTTTCTTATCTTTATCTTATCTGTTACTTAAATTGTCATTTACTTATCATTTAGCTTTTACTTTTTTCTTCACAATAGAACATAATCAAAATAGATCAGGTGTTGAAACTGAGATTTTTTTTCATGTCAATAAAATAATGACTTGCTTTGAATTTGATAGCAGCAACACATCTGAAAAAAGTTGGGACAGGGGCAATAAAAGTTTGAAATTAACAATTAAAAAGCAGCTGGAGAAGCATATTGTAATTTCGTAGGTTAATTGGAAACACTTCAGTAGGATGTGTGGGTATAAAAAAAGCATTTTACACACTGCAGACATTATTCTATACTGGAAATCACTGCATGAGCTTAGAAAGAATGATTGTTTTTATTCACAGTTTAAAAAGTCTCCCAAATTCTCTGTCATTGGGGTTGTAGTATTTTTCCAGCCAAGGCTATAGAGCGCTGAACCATGCAGTGTGGAAGTGTCTCAGTAGCAGAGCCCTGTCTCCTGTCTGAGAGAAGAGCCATGGATGTGAAGTGTGATCCAGTGTTTGGGTGCGAGTCTGTCAGTCAGGGACAGGACTTGTCTGCCCTCCGTCGTCATGGAGATCGACAGCTGAATTAAGTCATGTTTCGCTCCGGGGCTGCGCAATGTATCTCTAATTTGTCGTTATATGGACAACACAAACAGGTAAAATAGAAATTTACCCTGTGAGAATAAGTGTCTTTTTTACCAGACCAGGTTTAGTCCTGGAGTAGACCTGGTTTAGAGCTGGTTGGGCCCAATTTAGTCCAGATGTAGATACAACTTAGACCTGAGTTAGTTCTAGTTCTGTCCTAAAGTTAGAACCTGGTTTAGTTTTTAGTAAGTTATGATTTAGCTCCAGTTTTTACCAGTAAGTCCTGGTTTAGTCCTTTTTTAGAATGGGTTTAGTTCTAGTTTAATACCGACTTAATTCTAGTTTAGTGCTGGTTCTGGTTTAGTCACGATTTAGACTTGGTTTAGTGCTGGTTTATTCTTGGATCAGTCTTGGTTTATACAGGTTTTTGTCATGGTTTAGTCCTAATTCAGTTCTAAATTTAGAACCTGAATTTAGTTTTTAGTAAGCTTTAATTCAGTTTTGACCAGTGAGTCCAGGTTGAGTCCAGGGTTTAGACCTGTTTTAGACTTAGTTTAGTCCCAGTTTAGACACAGTTTAGTCCTGGCATAGTCGTTTAGACCTCGTTTAGTTCTGGAGTAAAACTGGTTTGGTGCTGGTTTTAGCCTTGGCTAAGTACTGGTTTAGGAACTGGTTTAGACCTGATTTATTCCTGGTTTAGTCCTTATTCAGTCCTAAATTTAGACCTGGTTTAGTTTTTTGTGCGTTTTGACACGAGAGTCCATTGTTTCTGATTATAACGTACATTTTACTATCTCTGTGTATGTTTATAAAACCTCAACTTTATTAAGTTTATCCAAATATCGCCAATCGTATTGTCATTGTCACTTTTACAAGATTTACGACCATACTAAGATACAATAGCACCTGCCCACTCAACAATTATGTCTGTCCTTGAGAAGAGAGATGCCACTGTTAACCAGATCGATGGATAAACATTTACTTTGATAGAGCTTGAAATAACATTGTGAATGCAGCTCCTGAGAACACAAGTCTAGGCTGCAGACAATTACCTCTGCAGTGAGAGCAATAAACAGTACGTATACGTATAAAGTACATGTATAGGTTATGTAAGTGCTCACTATTTGATGAAGGGGCCCTAATCGCCTGGCCAATAAACATAAGGAAGTGTTGACGTCCCGTAATCACACACTGAAGACTGTGCTAACAACAGGGCTAACGATATTACGTCTCTTTGAAAGGGAAATTATTCCATGGGTTGGATGCCACGACGGACATAAACACAGCCCCACAGTGTGTTTCAGCCCACCGAGAGCGCGTTGATGAGTTGTCCAATATACTTTGAGTAGCAGTGGTTTTCTCAGGGGGAAGTGGGAAAACAAGCAGGCAATCAGAAACAACATACAAACAAAACAAATGATGTCCCCTTGCCTTGTACACCAGCACTTAGGCCAAGCCATGCTACACTTCATACAAATGTGTCTTCTCCAGCTCACTCTGAAAAGACACAAATCAATCTGGATTTTTTTTCTTGCTACATGACAACAGAATTGGTTTACGCTTGGTTTAGACCTGGTTTTGTCCTGGTTTAGTTCTGTTTTAGTCCTAGTTAAGACCTGATTTAAATCTTTTATTATCCTGGTTTAGTCCTGTTTTAGACCTATTTTGGACTTGGTTTAGACCAGGTTTAGACCTGGTTTTGTTCTGGTTTAATTCTGTTTTTTAGTCCTGTTTTGGACTTGGTTTAGGCCTGGTTTAGTTTAGGCTTGGTTTAGGGCTGCTTTAGACCTTGGTTAGACCTTCTTTGGGCCTGCTTTAGACTTGTATTAGTCCAATTTTAAACTTCATGCACTGTGAATGAGAATAACAGAATGGGTGCTGCTTTCTGGCACAGCTTCAGTGTGGTCTGCAGATTTCTGCCAAAAAAGTTCATCTGCCGTCTTTCTCGTCTGAAAACACTATCAAATTTGAGTGGGTGCACTGCGTCATCTGCTCTGTAAAAAAAACTACCCCACAATCTCTATTGTCAGTACTTCTCACCCACACAAGTGCCACGACTGAATCCTTAATTACAACAGCACAAAAGTGTCTGACAATAAGTTACACCAATTATACGCCACAAAACTAAATGTCAGACACAGCGGAATTAAAGTCACGCACTACAGACCTGCTTGTTGCACCTCACACATCCAAAGATAAATGTTGTGCTAAATAACAGGCTAGTTGTGTTGGCCAATGACATAAGGTGAGTGTGCAAACACACTATCCGAAGTATGACGGCCTTTTCTCAAACCTAAAACTAATTCTGTAGTATTTCTAATAATCAGAATAGATGCTCAAATAACTTCTGAGAACATTTTCTAAAACATACTTAAGCAAATTTTGAAGGACTGTGGCAAATTGGCTAGCATTCTCTTCTCAAAACCATAAAATCCTAATGCCAGGTCCAATTTCTCCAGGTCAAACCACTCTATCTATAGGCAGAGCAGGGAGCCGAATTACTAAGACCACTGTGCAGTGAGGCATTCAAGGGAAATGGGGATTTACTAGCAATGCTAAAATTTTATAGTACTAAATGCTAACAAAGACAGCTAATTTATGCGGTAATCATAGTTTTACCAGTAAATATAAACTGTAACATTTTCACTTTTCATTTTCACTTAACAAAGTTTGAAAAATGCGTTTGTTTTTTTTCTACCCGCATGTAAACAGTGAGTGGTGTGGAGTACTTTTACTTGTACTTGAGGGATATTCTTTTTAAGCTTAACAATTTTAATAGAGTACAGACTTGCAGTACTTCTCCCATCTCTGCTAATAATCTTTATTAACTAACATCTTTTCAGACATTCACATTTCTGAAGGTACATGGACATTATGACAATGGACAGCAGTACATTGGTATAAAAAGCGTAATCGTGTAGCCATTTTGTCATTACCTTAAACTTTGTCGCAGTAGAGAGCACTGCCAAAGCGTTGATCGAGCGCTCTGCAAAAAGTGGCCCTGATCTGTGCCAAACTGCGACATAAAGACGACTCAAGATTCACTGGAAACCGCCCAAACTGTGTGTGTGGGAGTCAGAGCTGCACAGTAGTTTAAAATAAAGAAACTATATTGGTGTTCAGGCCAAATCAGTCACTTTATCTGTAAGAAGGGAATTAAAAACAACAAATACATCTAGGATACAGAGTGGAGAGAAGAGAAAGAAAGTTTAGACCTTTAAACTTGGTTTAGTTCTGGTCTAGTCCTGGTTTAGTCCTGGTTTAGGCCTGATTTGGTCTTGGTTTAGTTCTTGTTTGGTTCTGCTTTAGTCCTGGTTTAGACGTGGTTTAGTCTTTGTTTAAACTTGGTTCAGGTCTGGTTTAGACCTAGATTAGTCCTGGTTTAGGCCTGGTTTAGACCTTGGATTATAAAAAATTACCTGAAACTTGGAAAAAAGGTGAAATCCGTAAGTTTGTAGCATTAGGTCTCACATGTGAGGGCTGTGAGTACATGGCCACTCATCCTACTGCCTTATGTAAGGGCCCAGTGTAGTCAAGCCCAGCAGAAGCTATTTGTGCAGCAGCTTTTTGCATACATGCTGATGTTTAGATTTTCATGTTTTGTTTTGATTTTAATAGGAAGCTTGCAATTTGAGAAGAGGAAAATTGCAGAGAGAGGCTTGGCTAAAGTGGGGCTGGTGATACAGCACAGTACAGTACAAAGAGGATGTAGGGATGGACAGACTGAGGAGGATTATATAGGAGGACGATCTGAAGTGGAGAGATTCAGAGACCGGAAGAGGAGAGAGAGACAAAGGCAAAGGAGCGCTGGTATTGATCGTTTCCACCAGCTGGGGTAAAACTCCAGCCAATTGAGCTTTCTGAAATTAGACCTGAGGGAAAGGTGGAGGAAAAGAGAGGCAGCTTAGCAGTGACTTTATGCAGGTCTAAACCAGGTCTAAACCAGGTCTAAACCAGGTCTAAACCAGGTCTAAACCAGGTCTAAACCAGGTCTAAACCAGGTCTAAACCAGGGTTAAATTAAGGAAAAACCAGGGCCAAACAAGATCTAAATCAGGATTAAACAAGGTAAAAACTAGAACTAAACAAGGTCTATACCAGGTCTATACCAGGTCTATACCAGGTCTATACCAGATCTATACCAGATCTAAACCTGGGCTAAACCAAGACTAAACTGGGCTACATTAAGCCTTAACTCGGTCTAAATCAGGACTAAACAAGGTCTAAACAATATTTATCCCAGGGTCCATCCCAGGGTCCATCCCAGGGTCCATCCCAGGGTCCATCCCAGGGTCCATCCCAGGGTCCATCCCAGGGTCCATCCCAGGGTCCATCCCAGGGCTACACCAGGGCTACACCAGGGCTAAACCAGGGCTAAACCAGGGCTAAACCAGGGCTAAACCAGGGCTAAACCAGGGCTAAACCAGGGCTAAACCAGGGCAAACCCAAAACTAAACCAGCACCAGGATATGACGTAAAAAAAACTTACACAGTAGGCTAGTTCTCCAGCGTGGTACTCCTGACCAAGATCCTGGCTCAAGATCTGGAGAGTCTCTGGGCGCTGCACTGCGGTCGCTCACTGCCTCTGACAGGTTGTCCCAGTGGCAGTGAAGGATTGGTCAAATCCAGAGAACAAATTTCCCTGTGGGGACAATAAAGTGTACCGTAACCGTAACTTAACCAGGTCTAAACCCAGAGAGGCAGCTTTGGTACGCAGAAAGAGCAGTAAACATCAAAAGAGCACTATTGAATAATGAATGATCAAAGCCTGGTAATGTCTCCCCTTTCAGATTTAGCACAGTTTAATGTCAGGTGGTAGTTTAAAAAAAAAAAAAGAAAAACTAACTGCTGTTCCTAAATTATGCAAACGACTTCTGAGTTAGTAATCAAAAACATCTTGGCTGCCGAACTACTTCTAAACGAGCAAACAAATCAAGCTGTCATCTCCAAAAACAACACAGAAAAAGTGTGGTTTTTGATTTAGTGCCTGTCTAAATCTTACCTGTAGACGCTATTGGCAGCTTTTTGACATTTCTTACACTATAAATAACATACGTTTGGTTCAGTCTTGTGTTTGCACATGGCTTTGCTCCATAGCATGGCACAGTGGGACACTATTGTCAACATTTACCTGGGCTGCTCCCGCTGAGATAAAAGACCAAGGTGCCAGGCATTTGTCTGCAATAGTTTACATATAATAAAGATAAATGCATGTTGTTTACACACAGGGGATGAAATGGTTTCTATCCAGAGAGTAGGCTACATACAAGATGTTTATGTTTTTCACATTGGTAACTTTTATTTTATATTTCATTATCTTGCCATCCAATTCAGTTCAGTTGTATTTATGTAGCCCAATATCACAATAGCTGTTACCTCAAAGGGATTTACAGAAATAGACAGACATGTAAATAGAATGTACAAAACAACACCCTCCATCAGGGTGAGGAAAAACAACCATGACAAAAAAGAGAAACCTTAAAAGGACCATTGAATTAGTTAATGCTGGTTTTGATAGAAAGCAGTTTGTTGCTTAAGGGGCTGCATATTAGGCAGGTTATCATAATATTGTCCCTGATCAGTGTATATTTTCTAATAGTTCATCATATACAAAACTAAAAATCCCAATGAGTCCAAATGGATGACAGGGCAGGGATCACGGAGGAGTCCAAGGGTTGGGACGGGATCACATATGGGGGTCACAGCTAATGTCCAATCATCACTGGGACATCTAATAACAAGCCAGTCATGTTATCAACATTTCAGAAGGCAAGATAAGTCTTCAATACAAACAATAGCCCAGTGTTTGTTGACTTTCACAACATTTTCTTCATTTCTAATTGAATAAACAAGTGACAGATTCCACTAAAAAGGCTTTGGTCCCAAAGCATTCGAAGCCATGCTGGGCAAGACTTTGGCAGTAGCCTTTTTAATTACATTCAAGCTTTTAATGTATTCATCAGCGTCACATTGGGGTGTTGATTCCCCATCAGATCCCATTTTGCATCAGTGTAAAGCAGGCACGAGCATGCTCCCTGTTTAGCATCCTAATAGTGTACAGTAGATCTAAATGGTCCCAGTGGTAGCACACGACTGGCCTGGTTCCCTGTCAGCTCTGTCCTCCAAGGACCAAAACAGGAAATGAGAAACTAAACCAATGTTGTGATAAGTTGAATCTATGTTGGCATTAGCATTTTTGACGCATGCTGCACAATGTTTTACTGAGATTTTTAGTAGAGACTATTTGAGCATCACATTAAAGGACTGCACAATTTTATGGCTAATTTATCATTATTGCAATATTAGCACACACAGTGTAAGAAGAAGATCGTAAGAAACTAAATGTATCAGAGTAATGTCAGAGAGATTTACACGGGCAAAATCCTTGTCCTATCAGGGCCGTCAATGGAATTGTGTTATGATCAAATAAATAAAATTAAAAAATACCTTATTTAGTCCTAATTACTTAATTTAGCACCGGTTTAGACGTGCTTTAGCCTTGTTGCAGTCCTTGTTTAGTCTTGGTTTAGCTTTGTTCTAATCCTAGTTTAGACTCTGTTTTGTCCAAGTTTAGTCCTGGTTTAGTTTTGTTGTAGTTCTTGTTTAGTCCTGGTTTAGTTTTGTTGTAGTTCTTGTTTAGTCCTGGTTTAGTTTTGTTGTAGTTCTTGTTTAGTGCTGGTTTAGCTTTGTTGTAGTCCTTGCTTAGTCCTGGTGTAGACTTGGTTTAGATCTGGTTTAGACCTTGTTTAGCCTTGATGTAATCGTGGTTTAGACTTGGTTTTGTTGGTTTAGTCCTGAAGTCCTGGTTTAGACCTGGCCTTGTTCTAGTTGTAGTTTACTCCTGGTTTTGAACTAGTTAGACATGCTTTAGCCTTGTTGTTGTCCTTGTTTAGTCCTGGTTTTATTTTGTTGTAAGTCTTGTTTAGCTTTGTTTTAGTCCTGGTTTAGACCTGGTTTAGACTTGTTGTAATCCTGGTTTAGACTTGGTTTTGTTGGTTTAGTCTTGCTGTAGTCTTGCTGTAGTCCTGGTTTAGACATGGCCTTGTTCTAGTCGTAGTTTACTCCTGGTTTAGAACTAGTTAGACCTGCTTTAGCCTTGTTGTAGTCCTGGATTAGCTTTGTTGTAGTCCTGGTTTGGTTTTGGTTTAGCCTTGGTTTTGCCCTGGTTTAGAGCCGGTTTAGTCTTGTTGTAGTCCTGGTTTTGTCCTGGTTTAGCTCTGATTTAGGTCTTGTATTAGTCCTGGCTTTGACCTGGTTTAGATCTGGTTTAGTCTTTGTGTTCTTGATATTCAACATCACATTATAGGCTCTCCTTTTTTCCACACTCAAAGCCACCTATTTCCATCTGACCTGGCTTTGACTGAGAAGCCACAGTGGATTCAAATACTGTCAGGATTTGCTTTTGCCCCCCTCCCATCACTGTGGTCCCATTCTGCCTGGGCTCCCTGTGTAGACCTGCCTGAGTCTTAATGAAAGAGGAGTGGACATGCTCGCAGGCTCACACTAGCGAACGGCCTGACATCAGCAGTTCTGTGCAGGAGCTGATTAGGCACTCAGGATAATATGTACACAACTTCACACAACTTACTTTAAATTTATTTTTACTCTGCTGTTTATAAAGCTGAGGTGTTCCTGATAATTTCTCATCAGCAGCCTAACTGTATTTCTTTGCTTTTCTATAGGCTGTTTTATAACGGGCCAAGGAAGAAATTATTAGCTGTTGGGATGCAGACATTTTTATAGGTTTCTGTACCTTTGCGAGATAGAGCCAAAGATGTTAACTCCAGCTAGAGGTGTTATTAATGGAACAAACAATTAGTTTTAGTGGCTTTTTTAATACTGTGATATATAAGGGCTTTGTGGATACCACACTTTTCTGAGTCCAGGTCTGGCCACTATAATCATTATCAGTATGAGATATATGCTGTGACCTCCATGGTGGGGGTCATGGCACGGTGGTTTGCGTGGAGTTTCCATGTTCTCCCTGTGTTTGGATGGGTTTCCTCCGGGTGCTCCGGTTTCCCCCATCAATGTCAAAATATGCACAACAGGCTAATCCTCCAGCTAGGTACTCCTGACCAGGATTCTGGCTCAAAATCTGGAAAAGGGTTCCTGGGCACTGCATCGCGGCTGCCTTCTGCTCCTGACAGTCCCAGCGTTGAAGGATGGGTCAAATGCAGAGAATGAATTTCCCTACGAGCACAATGAAGTATACCTTAATGCCTTAATATTCTTCTGGTTTAAAATAAAATTCACATAGAAATACAAGGCTCTAGATGAACTTCTACTAAAGCTATTGTACATATAGGATAGACTCCGGAATAAACCAGTGGCATATTCCTAAAACAGTTTGATTTAGGATTGGACACTTATTTTTAACATTGGTACTGTGTGAAACTATTTGATTTCAAGCAGCTTTTCATGATACATATATTGTATTTGTTGATATTACTTTTAAGAAGTACATTTGCAGTATTTTACATACAGTTGGATTAGTGACCTATTCTTCTCAAAGTAGTAGCCCTGTCCTTGTTACGTTGGTTTCTGTGCTTCTCGCTATCTATATGCCGAGGTGGTTTAGGGGAGAGCATCGTGTGCATGCAGCATGTGTGCAGTATGGACTCTGAATTATAGATGAAACTCAGAGGTTAGGAGTAACATCTGCATGGATATAAGAACTGCTGGAATACTATAGGAATACAGAAAGTGGGAGCATCAAAATTTAACTATTTTTTTATTTCAGAAAAAAACAAGTGAATTGGGCTAAAATCTGAACTTATTCTAGTAAATGGTTGAGTAAATGGTTGTAAATGGTTGATAAATACTCAAAAGTGCGAAAAATATGAGAAAAATCTAAACTAGAAACACTCGGACAGCACAGACCTCTGCCAAGGCACTGGTAATATCTCACAATGGTACAGCCCAGGTTTACTGCATAAACCTTGACTGAAAACTCTAATATCCTCTAGTTTAGGGGTAAATGCTCTTTCCATTGAGCCACAAAACCACTATATTTCACAATGGTAAGGAATCTACTGAAACATTTGTTCTTCTGGTGCGTTAATATCTTTAGTCAGTATCTCAAAATGGACGTACCACATTTTCACAATAGGCCAGACACAAACTATATGTCAGTAAATCTATTAAAGACTGCTGTTGACAGAGGACATGTAATTCTCAGGGTTACACACACAGAGGTATAACTTTTGTTTGTTTACCAAAACTCACCCGCTACCTGCGCTGCATCTCAAAACCCCAAATGAATTATTAAATGTGTTGATATTGATTCGCACCACAGCCGCCATGCACCACTTTAATTAGTTCCCATCATTGCTCTAAATGTGTAGACTCATCCATCACAGACCGACCACACTTCACATACGTATGAAATATTACCGGGCCTCAAGTAAATTTCACACATCACAAAGGGACTGTGAAGTTATCGATTAAAAAAGTGCCAATTGTCCTGATGGCCTGTTATGTATTAATTGTGAGATAACAAGCTTTTTCTTGTTCTGTAGGGAAAAAAATTGTGGACTTTTAGCTATTTTGATTTAATTAAACCATCTATTGTGGCACACAGGCTATTGCTGTAGGAGCACGTTAAACTACAATCAGTAATGTATTATTGAAGGACAGTGTTAAGCCTGAGAGTACATTTCTGATTCTGCTCATTTTAATGCGTTTTATTGCTCAACGCATTTTGCTGTACCCACTTTTCTTTGTGTAAGCACTAAGCCGCATTCGCTGTATAATTGGAGGCTATAAATTTAGTGTACCAGCCAATGTACTCTTTGTGTCTGCCCTAATCCCAGATAAATGAAGAGCGCTGCATCAAACATCTGGTAACAGTCTTATACATATCTAAAATCCCAATCAAAAATCAGTTTTGCACCCTTATTTTAATTTTGGTGACTCAGCCTTGCCTTGATTGAATTTGGACTTGGACTCAGCTTGCGTTGATTTGGACTGGACTGGGACACTTTTTAAAGGAGCTGTATTATGCAAAATCAATTTTTTGAGCTTTCTACCTTGTTGTAATGATATTCTGCCATCAAAAAACAGACCTGGAGTTGTGTTTTGTTTCCGAAGTCTCCCACAATCTCCTGCCCACTCCAGGAAGCACTGACCAATCAACAAGCCCTTAATTTATCAAAAAAAAAACAAAAAAAACTACGATGTACAGCTCTGTTTCCACAGATTTCTCACAGCTATTTTTTATTTTGTAGTAAAATGGCATCATACAAAAAGTTTAAGGAAATAAAAACCTCTTTATGTTTCTATTTAAAAGACCATAGGAGAGCTGCACTCTGCTTCCCTCTGCTGGTCTCTTTACCTGTTTATTTATGGCAGTAGTAAGTAATTATTGGAAACACTTTTCTTTTAGTCACATAATGTTTTAAAGGTTGTAAAATGTGCAATGCTGTTCTAGAGGTGATTGAGATTTGTTTAAAGGTAAACAAAATAATAATATAGAGTCTTTAGGTAACTTGGATTCAACTTGGACTTGACTTTTCTTGGATCAGTCTCTATAGTGACTCTGTTCACTTGACTACACCACTGTTAGCAGCCATTAATTTGATATTGACAAGTGTTGTATTTGTGTCCTAATAATAAAGCCTATAGGCACAGGTATTTTTTTCAGCTGCATTTGCTGTTACTAAGTGATTAACTGGTGCATACTTTCACTTTAGGTACAGTGCAGCAGAGAGTCGCCAAAGCCTGAGTTGTCACTTGTTTATCTGCACATGATTGGCTGAAAATAGTACCTTGCATTCACAAACAAGAGCCATGCAAATGTAAACATATATTTACACAGCCTGTCTTTATACTCTCGGTGCTACAGGCACAGTGTGGCTGGAAACCCAGTGTCAAACACAAATGCATATAAAACATAGAGACATTGTTAGATTTACATTGATCCAAATGTGATGTGACATGTAACACAACATGGATTCCCATATGTAAATGCACTAACTCAATGCACACTTCCCATACACTGTAAACCAACACAAGTCTATCAGTTCTTTCCTCTTTCTACCATCACTCTCTCCCTAAGGTTGTGTCAAGTGCTGCAGTGTGGCTGTCTTCACACAATCCAAAGCCAAAATCCTGCGAAACATGGGCTCACAGTAAGCAATGGGGACACATTCAAACTAGTCTGGGAAAGTGGAAAGCCAATTCTGTTGTGACTATATTTTCAGGAGTTGGTGAGACAAGTGAGGGAGGTGTGCTGCAAGAAAAGTACAAATTTGGAGCCCCTGAAGTTTTTAATATTGGGATGCACAATGGGAGAGTTGTTAGCCCCACGACAAGGTTGATTGTAGGTGCGATCTCTTGGTCTGAAGTTGGGATGTCCTTCCCATGCTATTGTGGCCTTTTTCTTCTTGGGTCACAACAGTAAATCATCTGCCTCTTAGCACGCAGGGATTTGTTTTTTAACTTGGCATCAGTTTTTACTCTGGATAGAGAAATTTTTGACTCTTAAGGGAAGACGTCTTCAACATGTGGGCCATACTGGAGCGTATTTAAGTTATATGAATAAGAATATTGGTAAATAGGACCAGAAATTCTCTCACTTATCATTTGTCCAGGCTTGGGACTGCCACAAGTACTCTGGCCTTTGACTCTTTGTGCTTGCATTGCATGTATACAAGTAAATTTGTGAAGCTAAATTGCCGTTAGTGAGTGAAAATGAGAGTGAATACTTGATCCTTAAGCCTTGCCCCTGTAACTAGCTTGCCATTGTCCAGGGTGTACCCCACCTAATTCAATGTCAAATCAATTCAGTTTTATTTGTATAGCCCAGTATCACAACAAAAGTCGCCTCAAAGGGCTTCACAAACAGTTAATCAAACACA
Organism: Bostrychus sinensis; assembly: GCA_020698575.1. Taxonomy (NCBI): domain Eukaryota; kingdom Metazoa; phylum Chordata; class Actinopteri; order Gobiiformes; family Eleotridae; genus Bostrychus; species Bostrychus sinensis. The sequence continues at coordinate 18,140,522 of CM036252.1, forward strand.
CAATCAGACTGAACACACAAACAATAACTGCACTAAACTAAACAGTCCCAGGACACTCCTGTCTTTAGACCCTCCTTCTCGGCCCATAGTTGCTGGGATAGGCTCCAGTCACCTATGACCTCAGGACTAGAATGTCCTCTTTGGCTGCTCCCTTTTTTCAGGGGTTTGCCACAACCCATTGTTCGCATGGGTACTGTATTTTCTGGAGTAAGTCTCATCAGTGTCATGAAGACGAAAAAAACATGTATAATTTGCACTGGACTATAAGTCACATTTATTTAAAAATTTATTTCACAAAATCCAAGACCAAGAACAGACATTTAATCTGGAAAGACAAGCTATTCAACTACACAATAGCACACAGAACAATGGCTGAATTGGTGTGACGTAAGTTAACGTAATACATTAAGAGTTTTTCAGCTACACAATAGCATAAAGAACAAACCTGGGAGGCTGAATTAACATAACAAGCCAGCGAGCCCAATAAGCAAGTTACCAGTAAGCAAGTTCACCAAGCTCCTGATCTCATTCTACATCACTGAATAATACTGACAGTAGTTATCACAAGCCTAGAGCGCCCTCTCGCAGTTGTAGACGGTAATGTTTACTCCTTGGTACATGTTAAATTATATAGATTTTGATATATAATTCGCAGGACAAGCCAAACTATGAAAAAAAGTGTGACTTATAGTCCAGAAAATACGGTACGTTTTTACATTGAAGGCCATTTCTGGCACAATGCTCTCCATTTATCCAGGCTTAGGACCGGCACAATTACACCAGCTTCTAATCCTTTAAAACTTGACTGTGTATACCTTTTATCAGAGAATTGGTGAATCTAAATGCCTATCGTGAATAAATGTGAATGAACGAATTACACCTTGTGTGGGACCAAAGTCAGTGTGTAAATCAGAAGGCACACCTATAAGCACCAACTCAAATTCATCTGTATTTTTGGTACTATGGTTGCCTTAATCTTGCATTTCTCCAGTCTTTTGTGTGTGCACTTGTCCAGCTGTGTGTGTTGTACGACACTCTTTGATCATTAGGCAGCTGCGTTCACTCCTCCTTCTCATCATTTCCTCAGACAACAAACTCATTATGCTTTCATTACGTGCTGTCAGAGCAAAGGGTGATAAGGGCAGGGAGAGACACGAGAGGGACTGATGGTGGAACAAAAATATATAAATGTGAATGTGTTATGAAATATTTTAGAGCAGAGGTGAGCAGACAGAGCAGGACTGGGTTAGCGATCACAGAGGAAGTATCTGTGTGTAAGAAGATGAAGTGAAAAGTAGGATTTATGAGGAGGATGAAAGGAAATGGAGAACTTATCATAACTCCTTTGACATTTTGACCTTACCATGTGTAATCATTTGAGCTCATGCAATTTTTTACAGGGAGTTAACTTTGTATTTTATCAGGGCACTGGCTTCATAGCAATTATTCTGAATTTAAGGCATAATAAAACCTTTAGTTACCAGTTAAACCAGATCACTATTCTATTACAAGCCTATTAAAACCAACCCATCAAGGCCCTGAGCTAGGTCTTGTTGCCAAAATAACTTCAAAGTTGGTCCGTACCAGTGGTGGAAGAAGTACTCAATTTCTTTACTTAAGTAAAAGTACAGCTAAAGGAGAAAAATTGACTCAAGTAAAAGTATCACCTTAAAATTTCTACTTACGTAAAAGTATAAAAGTACTTGCATTTAAATGCACTTGCAAGTAAAAAAAGTAAAAGCATTTCACACAGCCTCATGAATGAGTTAAATGTGAGGGATTTTGCTGATTCCAGATGAAATGAACAAACTGCTGCAGTAGAAGAGACTGAATTTGTTGCTGAGATCTCTCTTTATTATTCTCATGTTTCTAAAGGAGTACTACTTTACTGCATCTGTTATATTTAAGTACAAAATACTTTGTACTTAAAACCAACTCAAAAAAATGTAGTGGAGTAAAAACTTGCTCTAAAATGCAGTGAATTAAAATCAAATTTAGTCCTTGTAAAATTTACTCAAGTAAAGTACAGTATTCACAAAAAGTAAAGTAATAGACATTTAGAATATATCTAAAATGAAAAATAAAACTATGCAATTTCATTTAAAAAAAATAAAAAAAGGAAGGGCATCTGGCTTAAATGCTAAGTTTTAAACTTATGCTAAACTTTAACAAGATGCTGTGTCAAGCCCCAAAGTGAAAAGCCGAAAGGAGGGAAAATAATATCAAAATAAATATTTTTAATAAATTGCTTAAAAAAAAGTATAAATAAATTAGTGTATATAATATTTTACTCTGTATCTGCACAACACATTTAGCGTCTAAAGTAAGTGGTGGCTGAGGTTGAGACTGAGCAGAGGGACAGGTTTGGTTGATATCACCTAAAATCAAGAGCTCTTTTAAATGGACATTATATTGTAATGAAAGAGTGCATATCTGTTTTTATGTTAAATAACGGCAATGATCATGGACAAGATAGTATTGCTCAAAGAATTAAAGACTAAAGAAATTTAATCATTTTCAGATCAATGTCTGTGCCCAAAGTCACGCATAATGCAGAGACAAAAAAAAACAAAAAAACTTGAATGCTGCGAATGCAGTGGTGGAAAAATTCTCAACATCTGCACTTAAGTAAAAGTTCAGTTTCTTCAAAGTAATATTACTCTGGTAGAAGTGAAATTAATCAACAAAATGATCACTTGAGTAAACAAACAATTCCTGAATGTAATATTTACTTTGGTACAAATTACTACAATGTCTACTGCTACTACCACTACTGTACCACTACTGTACTACTACTGTACAACTACTACTGTAACTTCGAGTTATATTATGATGATAAGCTTGGAGTTATTAGGACAAGTCTAAGCCTATCCAGCAGCCAGAAACGGAGGCTGAGGAGCGCACGCATTTTTATGGTTACTCCTTGTTACATAGTGAGCAAAAACAAGAGGGCAGTTAAGAAGAATAACCACCTAAAAGGTATTCTTTATTTAAATACAAAAAAGCATGGAAAAACAAGCAATGACAGCAGTAACAATTCTGTTTGTAGCAATAGTGTTAATAGAGGAGCTTATGTTAGCATTGTACATAAACAGCTGTCTATACAATAGTTTAGGACAAAACTGTCGGGGTGCGCATGTTGTGGTGTGTGATAAAGCTAAAGGAGCACAGCTGTGCTACGTCATTTGACTCGAGTCAATGTTGCGTCTACAGTCCAGACACTGCTGCGCTCTCACAGAGCAAGGAACTAGAACTGTTTTCATTTGTTTTAAAACTCACAGCATATCAGCCTTTATTTGTTCAAATTACTGTTAATATTACCTTTATTATTATTAGGAGTAGTATAAAAATTAAAACTTGCATTTAAAGATTCTACATTTTTAATCATGTTTTTTTATGAGAATAACATCTAAATCTAAGGCTGAATCACAGGAAAGCCATGTTTATTTTATAAACATGCTTTGCCTTATTGCCCAGCCCTACCTGCTAACATACAGTATACTTCTGTGGCCTTGTTTTGACACTTTTGAATACCTTTTTAATGACTGTAAGACCTTAAAGACACATGTAAATCAAGAAACTCAGTTGCTTCATAAATAATACATGCTGATAATCAGTTATGTTTAAATGGATCATTGAGCGGTTCATGTCAGTCACTTTACATCACATGACAACAAAAAAAAGTTTTATTTTGGAGCAAATTAGAAATATGACAACAGAAACAGAAAACCTCAGCATACAGAAGTATGTTCATGTTAGTCCTCTGTAGAACCAACTTCTGAAGGACTTTCAGCTCCAACTTTTCTAGGATAAGTGTTTATGAGCTTGGTTCATAAAATCACTGGGATTTTCCTCGACAAGAGGACCTTATCGTGTTTGGGGAGTCTTCCACAAAACATGTTTTTTTATTATTTTTTTCAAGCAATGGCCACTCTTACACACAGCCCAGCTCTGTGGAGTGTATGGTTCAGAGTGGTCCTGGGACAGATACAACAGTCTCTGCTGTGGAGCTTTGCAGCTCTTTCAGGGTCACCTTTGGTCTTGTTGCCTCTCTGATGAATGCACTCCTTGCCCGGTTTGTGAGTTTTAGTTGGTCCTCTTAGGCAGGTTTGGTGTGGTTCCTTATCTTTTACATGTTGTAATGATGAATTAAATTGTGTTTTGTGGCATAATGACAGTTGAATTGCAGTCAGGCCAACCTTACCTAACTATTTCTGTGACTTCTGAGGGCGAGTAACACTGGGTCTCATTTTGGGGCCTCTTTAAAAAGGGGGTGTATACTTTTGTACATTCAAGTTTTCTGTTATTCTGTCATATTTCTAATTTGCTTCTCAAAACATTTTTTTGCATTTTCATAGTTGTTGTCATGTGGTATAAAGTGACTGACATGAACCTCTCAATGATCCATTTAAATTCCAGGTTGTAAGGCAACAAAGGAAAAATGCTAAGGAGGGTACATACTTTTGCATACCACTGTATATCAAAGCCTTGTACTAGTATTATACCACATAATGAGTACAAGCACTAGTGCTTCCAGGAAAAAAAAATGAAAATGTACATGCAGTATTTAGAGAAAAAGAAAAAGTGGAAAGTATAAAACAATCTGTGTCTGGGCTAATTGGCTTTTAAGATTTAGTGGAAACAGCTGCAGAATTAGGAAAGGTCAGTGCCAGTGAGTCTTTGTTTAATATTGATTTTGCCTTAGCTTTGAGTGGAAGTTGGTCCACAGACTTTATTTTTGTATTTTTGAATTTAAATGAATTACCATTGTTACTGTATAAAACAGGCATTCGAATATTGCAGGTCATTTTGTTATTACAGTGTATAAAGTGGAACTTAGTCACTTTTTTTTTTACTTTAAATTGTTTTGGACTGGGGTGGCCCTTAGTCTCCCTGCTGTCTCTGGGCCAAGGCTGACACTTGCAAGTATGAGCACCGCTGACCCGGTGTCATGAAAGTTTTGAGTCATGTGAATAAGTGGCATAGCAGAGTTGTCAAAACAACAAGCAATAGATGGCTTTATTTCTCTATTTTTGTCATGGCAAATAGCAGAAAAACTTTGTACAGAAAGGGAGAGGAAATTAAAAGTAAAGCTGAGCGAGGTATCATATTGGAGTCAGTCGGACTTGTGAGTGTGCTTTTTTCTGAAATGAAGGGGGAGTTCCAGGGAGGAAAATGAGGCAAAGATAGAAATGTGTCCCACTTTAATATAGTTGTTGTCATCAGGGCCATTCTAAAAAAAGTATTCTCAGTGTTTTGCTGCACGTGAAACCTACTAAAATGTATAAATAAACAAATTGCATATTGTTTCCCAACCAGTGGTTTGGGACCCCCTAGGGGTTTGCGAGCGCATTGCAGGGGTACGTCGCGTTATATCATTTATATTTGGCTTTCAAAGACTAAAATTAACCTAAACCGGGGACTAAACCGGGGACTAAACCGGGGACTAAACCGGGGACTAAACCGGGGACTAAACCTTGTTTAAACTAAATCCAGGACTAAATCAGGTCTAAAACCAGAAATCAACAAGGAAAAAAACAGGTCTAAAACCAGAAATCAACAAGGAAAAAAACAGGTCTAAAACCAGAAATCAACAAGGAAAAAAACAGGTCTAAAACCAGAACCAACCAAAACTAAACCAGCCGGGTCTAAGCCGGGTCTAACCAGAACTAAACCATGCCTAAAGCCAGAACTAAACCATGCCTAAAGCCAGAACTAAACCATGCCTAAAGCCAGAACTAAATCAGGTCCTTGGGGTACACAGAATCAAAAAGGTTGGGAACCACTGGTCTGTAACACATATGGCAAGGGACTGTTGTGTACTTATTTAAAAAAAATTAAATTATTTAAACTTTAGTTACAAGATATAGCTTAAATTCCAATCTTTATTTGTCCTCTTAGTGTGGCCCTAAAGTGCTGTCTTTCTAAAGTGACCTAGACCTCAGCAAGAGTTTGGCTTGGTGTAAAGGGTTAATATTGCTATGAGAGTAGCACTGACTTTGAAACTGGTACATTGAGTAGAAGCAGCAGTAAAATGTAGTTTGTGGACTACAGTGAGCAGAGAAAGAAAGAGCAGAGTATGTAGTAATGGAGCAGAGAATCAGACAGGCACTTAAAACTTAACCGTCTCGTATATTGTGGGAGTGACTGTGAAGGGTGAAGATGACGGCTGCAGTGAATGATAGACCCTCCAGATAATTTGTGAGCGATTTTGAGGTGCCACTATAAATCTAAGTCGGAGTCGACCGGGGTAGAGAGAAGCCTTGATTTCTTATAGACACTTCACTATTAGATAATTGAAGGTGATGATGGCACAGTTTTTAGTTGTAGTTGGTATTTCTTTTGGGGTTTCTGAAGCATGAGACATTTTGACACTTTAACGACAAGTGGCATTTTGAAAAAGGCCAGAGTTGAAAACATAGTGACTCAAATGTAACAAGGATTGAAAACAGACAAAGGTTAGGTCAATAAAAAATAAGAAAGACTTAAATGAGCAACATGCATTTCTGTGGAAGGTTTTAGTGAGGTGTGAGGAGTACTTTAAATACAGATTTTTATTTTTCTATTTTTGTTATAAAAAATTCAGGAAAGCAATGGGCCAAGGACAAAACAATACATTTGGTGTGGATCCAGATCACTGTCAAGAGCCACGAGTGTTGTAACTGTTTCTGTACCTTATTGAGATACAGACAGAAGATACTAACTTTACTCACTAAAAGAAACAAATGATTAGTTTTAGTCAATTTTTACCTTTGTGGCGCTATAGATGGAGCATTTACCTCTGAACTAGGAGATCTTTGTGTTTGAGTCTGGACTTCATAGCTTTACCATTGTGCGATGCGACCAGTGCCTTTGCAAAGACTCTTGGACTGCCTCAAGTTTTCTCTTCTTTTGATTGCTATTTTGTTTTTGTTTTTTTTGTTAGTTGTTGCACCTTTCTTTGTTCATAGGTTTGTGTGACAGTTTGGGTTTCCTCTGTGACAGCAGAGTGGCCCATAGAAAGTACCTTTGAACTGCTGTTCAGACAAGCCTTCCCTGTCTTTCCCAGTGCATCAAAAGTTATCACCGCACTTTGCACTTTGCTCTCTTTTTCGATTAATTGATAGAAAGCATCACATTTTATGACCCCACAAAACACGGTGTCCACACTTGGACTGTAAATTGCAGTTAGGTGTCTGGTATGGCTAAATCGATCGCTCTGTATCGCCTTTCCCTCCTCCATTTCTCAGGCCTGTGCGAGTGGGGCTTTATGCGTCCCATTACACCACTGCTGGCTGATGTCCTCACAGCTCCCATTGGCTTTGATAGTAATGTGAGAACAATGGCGAGCAAGTATCAATAATGTATTTGTGCGTCCACTTCATGCTGCAAACACTGTACTGGGCAGTCACTGTTTGTTGTGAAGAATAGAAGCCATCATGGTCATTGTTTAGTGTGAATGAGTGCAAAAGCCATATCCCTTTGATTTGTACTAGCAGGAGTTATGCAAGCAAAATGTTCAGCATCTTTTCAATTTCAGCAATATACATTTCAGTGTACTGTACTTTTGTCCAAATTATTCATAAACAAAGGCTGCTTTCTCCATTTTTTTTTTTTTTTCTCAATTTTTTTTCTAGTTCCTATTGACAGTCTATGGGTTGATAACGCCATAGCCAAGATGATCTCTGCATTATTGTTAGATAGACACCTTTTTATCTCCTTTTGGCTTTTCTATCTTCTGTTGCTACATTAAATCCGCTGCCCCCTAGTATGCAGTTATTTACTTATTGATTTGGCATAGGTTTTACATCAGATGCTCTTCCTGATGTATCCCTCCCCATTTATCCAGGCGAGGGACCAGCATAAAGACTGTAATGGCTTGTGACAGGGCTGGATTTAGTTACACCTGTTCTAATCCTTCTAAAGGCAAATATCTGAAACCAAGCATCGAAATAGTAAGGAAAGGTGACTTAAGAGACTTTGAATATGTCATGGTTGAAGTGATAAAGAATACAGTTTAGTCTTCAGCTGATTTGAAACCTAAATATAGATTTTAAACGACTTGCGGCATAAAGGTGGTACTAAAATAATTAAGTTTCTGTAAAAAAAAAGTGGGTCACAGTAGAATGCTCAGGGATAAAATTGGGTCCCACAATCAGACCAACTGAAAACCTTATCTCTTCATTTGCCAAACAGAGTCTTAAATATAAAAAGTCACGTTGCTTTGGCATTATTCAAAATAGTCATTGCAAGTGTTTTTCTATTTACATACAGCAATGACTCTGTTTTCCCAACATTTATTTCTTCCTGTACCTTCTGCTCTGCAAGCGTCAGCCCGTGAACAGACATCAAAAGCGCAATCTCATTGGACATTTTTTAATGCCATATTGGTTCAGGTTTGACTCATAGGTTCTTGCCGTGTAAAACAGGAGCTGTGACCCAGCGCTCACACGGCTCCAATCCTCCTATAATGTGACTCACTTATGGCTGGATGTACACAGAAGCCCGAGCAAAGAAAATCCTATCAGACGCTCTAAAAACAGGCACAAATCCATATCCCGCAAATAAACAACAGCCTTCTGAAGCTGCGTCTTCACTTATCATGCCAGCACCGTTGGGCCACAGCTCTCTGATCCTTCCCTTTGCCTCCCAACAACTACAAGTCAACAAAGTTACCCTTTTACCACACTACTTTCTCTGTCAACACTGCACTTGTCTCTTATCATCGTTCACTCTTCTGCCCAGTATTCAGAAAGGTTATTCAAGTCTAAACATGCACTGAGCAGGCATAAATGTATAACCTACTGCCTATTATTGGTGTTGTTAATATGCAGCCTCATACACAACAAACTGTTCTTTCCTTGGACCACTTTTATTAGATTTGGCCTTTATGAAACTCTCTCAAATCCTTATGCTATGCCCTTATGCTCTTTTTCCTTTTTCCTTCTGACACATCAACTTTGAGGACAAAATGTTCACTTGCTTCCTTATATGTCCCATCTACTAACACCAGACATGATGAAGAGATTTTTGAAGAGAGTTTTATTCATATCACCTGTCAGTGGTCATAATGTAATGCCTGATTGGTGTGTATGAGATTCAGAAAGGGAGTCGTGACGAAGATTGTGAGGTCAAAGTCGGACAGATGGCAGAAAAGGGGAATGCACGGACGGGACATGTCAAAGAGAGACTAGAGGGGAGATGGTGGTCACTACGGCATATGGCGGGACAACCCACAGAGACAAAGGATAGAGTGAGCGGACATGGGGCGAGCGAATGAAAGGAAAGCTACACGCGAAATCAAAGCACCTGTCGATATACAGAGAGGTAACCTGATGGGTCGAGGCCAGAATAATGACTGTGCGTGTGATGCAAGAGTGATGAAAGGAAGGCCCATAAGAAACGCCTCGGTCTCCAGCTGCACATGTACTTGTCATCACAACAGCGCCGCAAAGTAGACAGGCCAGCAACAAAAGCCTTTTGAAAGTGCGGAAGATATGACATAGCCTGGCTTATATTTAGACATTTTCTCAAAACAGTCGTGTATACAGCAATTCAGTGATGTAACAGTACATTTGGGGCCCTATATTGCCCTGAACAAGTAACAAACCATACAGTCTCCATTGTGTTTTTGAGCATAAATCAGCCAGACCCTGCCATGAGGGGTAGAAATTATTACATCAAAATAAGGTGACTTGTACTTTATGGGAATGGTAAAGAAACAACAAATAGAAAGATGTCCTCGGGAATAATGAGAGACATCTGCTTCTGCATAATAAACCCCCCGATATGACCACAAGATGTTTATTAGGATTTGAATGCTTATGGGTGTATCTTGTCTTGATAAACAAACAATCCAACAGGCGTCTAGCAGTCCGCATAAAATAAAATAAAAAGTCAAATATTTAAAGAGGTAGGGCTCAGTACCAAAGTGAAACAAAAAAGTCCCGGGAAAGCATTTGGAGTGGCTTTTAGTTTCACCCCAACCATTTTTTTTGCTTAAACCATTTCCTGCCATCATGATATATAGGGAAAAAATTTACATCAAATGAAGAAAAAAAATTCTTTTATTCAGTACAAAACAGTATATCTCACAAGCTACCCTAGAAACTGTATTTAATTTATTAGTAAAATACTGGGCATTTAGTAAGGGATTCTGTTTTCTAAATTAGACACAATGCATAAACATAACCACCTTTCTTGGATACAGTAGTTCAGTGATGTAACAATAAATTAGCAATATACTGTGCAACCCTAGCTGTGTTAAGCCTGTGAATTGCTGCATATATTTGATTGATTGTAGGATTGTGTCCAGCTCCTGTCTTTTCCAGTGGATTGGGTGTCACTGTGTGGGCGCAGATTGGATAGTAGGCTCCTATCTATTATAGTGTTGGGTTGTGTGTTCCTCTGGGCATGCATGTGATCCGTGTGCATTACTGTACTGTTGTTTTTTTCGGGGGGTTTGGTCATTGTGTGTTGCGAGCGGATGGCTGAGCAGCAGCGTTGGCTTTGGCAGCTCCCTGCAGCAAAAGGGATTAGAGAGGTGGCATTGCTGAAATAGAGCTGATTTGTGTGTGTTATTCTGTTGTTTGTATCAGCTGTGAATTGTGCCTAGAGTTGGTGTGTGTTGTGATAGTGTGAAAGAGAATTGGATCAGATTACAGCCAATCTTGGCACCAGATTAACTCCAATCCCCACATGAGATGAAAAGAAGTGGTGAAAGGGAAAGAACAGTGGCCATGCAGATGAGTGCAAGGAAGTATAGGTACTTTTCCACTATGCACAATGGTTTGGGACGTGTCAGTATGGATGCCTTAGAATGGGTAGCCCCAAAACCGGCTCGTGTTTCCATGACTCTGGGTCCAGGAGACCCTTGTTTGTTACATAAACACTGACGTCACACAGGTGCAACAAAGTTATTATAAATGAGATAAAAATGTGTTTGAAACTCACTTTTAAAACATAAAGGTGCTGGCAACATTTAATAAAAAGACAAGTGAAAATTCCTGTGTGTGTCTGTGTGAGGCTGGTGTGTGTGTGTCTGTGTGAGGCTGGTGTGTGTGTGTCTGTGTGAGGCTGGTGTGTGTGTGTGTCTGTGTGAGGCCGGTGTGTGTGTGTGTCTGTGTGAGGCCGGTGTGTGTGTGTGTCTGTGTGAGGCCGGTGTGTGTGTGTGTGTCTGTGTGAGGCCGGTGTGTGTGTGTCTGTGTGAGGCCGGTGTGTGTGTGTCTGTGTGAGGCCGGTGTGTGTGTGTCTGTGTGAGGCCGGTCTGTGTGAGGCCGGTGTGTGTGTGTGTGTCTGTGTGAGGCCGGTGTGTGTGTGTGTGTCTGCGTGAGGCCGGTGTGTGTCTGCGTGAGGCCGGTGTGTGTCTGCGTGAGGCCGGTGAGTGTGTGTGTCTGTGTGAGGCCGGTGTGTGTCTGTGTGAGGCCGGTGTGTCTGTGTGAGGCCGGTGTGTGTCTGTGTGAGGCCGGTGTGTCTGTGTGAGGCCGGTGTGTGTGTGTGTGTGTGTGTGTCTGTGTGAGGCCGGTGTGTGTGTGTGTGTGTCTGTGTGAGGCCGGTGTGTGTGTGTGTGTGTGTGTCTGTGTGAGGCCGGTGTGTGTGTGTGTGTGTGTCTGTGTGAGGCCGGTGTGTCTGTGTGAGGCCGGTGTGTGTGTGTGTCTGTGTGAGGCCGGTGTGTCTGTGTGAGGCCTGTGTGTGTGTGTGTCTGTGTGAGGCCGGTGTGTGTGTGTGTGTGTCTGTGTGAGGCCGGTGTGTGTGTGTGTGTGTCTGTGTGAGGCCGGTGTGTGAGGTTGGAGCTAAAGCTGTATTAGCTTCAGTAAACACGAGACTACTTCTTGTCTACCACCAGCTTTCGGTGCATTTAATTCACTTCTCTACGCCGCTTTAACACATTTTAACACCTGAACATATAAAAACATAAGTTTAACTCGTGTTTAATCCAGTCTAAACTAAAAATTAAATGTTTAGATTCTCAAAGTGAGAGCCGTATTTCACTAAACCGAAAACAGCTGTTGCTAATATGTTAGCTTTTATTTTTAGAAAAAAAGTTGCCACCACATTAGCTCGTCATGTATTGTAATATGGCTGTTTATCACAAGGACAAGTGCCTGTTTGATTGATTTGAAAATAAATAAATAAATTTCACTTTTATTTCTATCCTTTGGCTTGTTGTTTTTGCCTGAGTGAGGATTCTCTTTCGCCCAATCAACTTGCAGCAGTGCTCACCTCTAACCGTTCCAGACTATTAACTGAGCTGGACCACATTGGGGAGGAGTGCCAAAAGTAGAATGGTTTGGACCCCTTTTTGGGTACACTTTGGAACGCTTTGGGAAGTGGAAACACTCCCGTTCTGACCTAATGAACAGCCAGCTGTTTCCCTATAAACTTAATGAGGCAGCTTTTTGACATAAACACTTTGCCTAAAGTTCAGGCTGTCTCTGACAACTAACTTCATGGATTAAAAGAACCAGTGATTAGTTTTAGTAGATTCTTTACCATTATGAGATATACATTTTCAATGGAAAGAGCTTTTACCCCTGAACTGGAAGATCTTTGAGTCCCGGTCTGAGCACTAGATTGTGGGTTTTGCAAAAAAAAAAAATCCCCCCAAAACGGCAGGAGTAAATGTTTCACTAACCGGTGTTTGCATTCGGAAAATGGCTAAACCTGAGTGCTGCCATCTAAACCGTCACTGTTTGAGAGATGATGACAAAAAGACATTCCCATTTTTACACCCTCCATCTCGGATAAGGAAAAAAGTGAAACCTCAGGGTCAACCACATGAAAGAGGGATATGTCCAGGACAGATGGTTATAGTCCTATAAAGTCCATTTGCTAATAGTCTTGTTATTTAATAGCATGAGTGTTGCCTAAAGTATATGTTCATCCTCTCTTCAACACATCACTGTTATTGTTTTGCAGAAGCCACTGATACAATGAGCAATAAATAAAACCTTTTATGCAAAACTAACAGTTTTGAGGAGATGTATAGTTTTATTATTTGGTTTGCTCTACAGCTGATTTAGGGCACAACAAAAATGAATATGAACAGTCTGAACTGAAAAAGTTGCATTGGTGAGTCTATACTCTGCAAGTTTTTCTAGTTTAGATTTTTCTTTTTTAGTACTAAATTGCTTGTGAGCTTTGTTTTTTCACCAAACGCTCAGCCTCTATCTCAGTCCTTTGACATTTTAGTGCTACTGTTTTGAAAGAAAGGCCACATTTCCTATAAAGCCACACGGTCTCATAAAGGTGATGCCACATATTCCCTCTATCCCGACCCACTCGTCTCCCTATGAGCTGTATTCTCCGAGGCTACACGGAGAATTAAGGTGCAGTATTATTTTACATCTGTTTTCCTCTACTCGCCCCAACAGCAATGCCTGGAGCGCCGCCAGACACATTTTGTTGATAGAATGGCATCATAAAGTGTCCCATTAAAAGAGGAGCTCCACTTCTTTTCACGCGTTTGCCATGTGCATAAGGACACATGAGTATTTTCTGGGCTGCTGATAATTTCTCTCATCCGTATCCTAAAGCTATCCCATCGTAGCTACAGTCCAATGTGGGAAATGAGGCCGAAAACCTGCCCTTCTCTAAATGCTAATTATATGTTTAATATTATTACCAAATGCTAGTGCCGGCTTTGTGTGGTGACTACTGCTCATTTTGATGTGTTAAAATTGTGTTAAATCTCTCAAGTGCTACATGAATTAAATGTTTTTATAATTTGCTTTTCACAGAAGCAGATGTTGCTCGTCAATCCCGACAACATGTAGTTAATATGTGCAAAGCAGGTTCATAATGGCACCAACATTGATTATGCGCCTGGAAAAATTAAGTCGAGAGTTATTTAAATAGCTGACAGTCGGCTGATCCTGAATGTCACCCTGCACTGCACCAGCACACACTCAGACAGACTCTCACACACACAGTAATGTGAGCAGACGTGGCCATTTAACACGTCACATCCATCGATTGTACCATTGATTTGTGTGTTCCCTGTGCTGCACATCACACACAGAGCTGAGAAGCCCATTACTTTCACTGCCCTGGGACGTATCATCACACACCATGCACTTTCTGTTCATTGTAAAATTTTTACATTTTGGTAGATTCACAGTCTGTCCATGGTGATCACAGTGGCATCAAAAATGACCTTGACGTACCTCAAATGATGCCTTGTAATGGAAAAGACTATATAGACCCTTCCACAAGTGACACATTCAGATAGGCTGCACCAACACTTTGGAGACAAAAGTAGAGTTCTTCCACTCTGGGAACAAACTAAAGAAAGTTTGACTATATTAAATCATTAGTTTTATATAGCACTTTTCCAGACACTCAAAGTCACTTTACAGTTTTGGTGCATTATTCAATCATTCCTCAATCACACTTGGTGGTGGGAGCGTGGCTGCCATTGTGCGCCTACGGCCCCTCCGACCACCACAAACGCACAATCACACTGACACATTCATACAGGCGAGGTGGGTGAAGTGTCTTACCCAAGGACACAACGACCAATGTTCATGCTGGCAATGCAATGCCAGCATGAACCGTCAACCTTTGGGTTAGTGGGCAAACGTCTCTATCAACTGTGTTACTGCCGCCCAAATAATAATAATATTTCAAGAAAAAACATTCTTTTTACCAAAAATTTTAATACTTTTAATCTAATAGCACCCAGATATGAAGTTACTTCCCCTTGCTAAAATTTACTTGCATTAGATGTGTTGTTATTAGATCTGTAGTGACTGATGGATTAAATCTGATCATTCACTGACAGGCAATTGTGAGCCGCAAAACAACTTTTGAGGTAGACTGTACACTTTATTGTGCCTGTAGATAAATTTGTTCTCTGAATTTGACCCATCATTCAATCAATACCTCTGGGGCAATCTGCTGGGAGCAGTGGGCAACCACAGTGCAGTGCCCGGGGACTCTTCTCCAGATCTTGAGCAAGGATCTTTCTTGGCTTTTACTCTTGCAACAAAGCAAACAAATTCAAAAACATATTATTTAACCTTTAGCTTATAGTATGTTCTAATTTCTACTTTAAATAAAATGTTAGTGCATGTCAGTCTGACATTGCAAACATGTAGTCGATAGGTTTTTAATTGCCAAGACCATTTTTAATGCAGTTTTTCCTCTGTAGGACAAAGGTTTTCCTTTAATTTGTGATATTTGGTGGCCAATGCCATAATAAAATTCCTCCATAGAAAATGTATTGTTGTCCACTTTGCTTATGGTACTATTCTTAAGCATGCAGCTAGATTGTTTACAAACACTAAAATAGTCAGTGGAAACACAGGCCTACTGAATACCCCAGACCTGTGCCATACAGTGTATCAAGGGCATGCACTCTCTATGCTCGGGCAACTGCAATTTGTTAACTTGTCCATCTGGATCACCAGGACATAGGCCGATGTGTGTCTGAGAGAAGAGAACAAGACAAGAAAGATTGTTACATTCTACAAGTCTACAAACGTCTGGTTTAACATGCTCAAATAAAGATAAACTTGTCCAGAATAGAGGTGCCCTGCAGACTTGGAACAAGCTTTCACCCAATGTCTTGATTTGCTATTCTGTTTTTGCACTTAGACATCACTCAGCCAACAGTGCTGACATGTCAGGGCCAATCTCAAAATGCTGAATCAAACGCGTGGTGACTTCTAAAGCCAAAGGAGATCGCATTGGCAATACTGCTCCACAACACTCCATACAAGAGAAATCCCAGCATCATCACTGCGCTTAGGCAAAGAAGATAAAGATGAAACGAGGTGCTGATCCAGCAGAAAACATGGCTTCGCACACATGCTAACAAAAGTGTGTGCATTACTGCGATCCCTAAGACAAGTGAAGGCATTATAAAGCAGCTCTCAGCAACAACTTTACTTATCCTATTAAATGAAATACATGAAGTGTGAACATCGTATCATCCCAGTGCCTTCTCAGTTTATAGACATAGTCAAATCTGCCTGTTCTCGCACACTTAACAATCAATAGAGTTCAGATTTAAATGAAAAATCTATTAGGGGAAGCCACACTTGTGAAGATTGCTGCCATCATTTTTCATTTTTGTGTCATGATCTGTTTTCAGACAGCCATAGCAATAGGCTGACTATAGCTTAAATACCACTCAGTCTCCCAGGACCCAATGTTATCTGTCTCGGCTCAATCCTGGACAACAAAAACAAGTGGTTCTGCTGCACCCTTGGTACTGAGGTGTGAACACTGCAGGCATAAATCTACTGACTCATCTTAAGACTCACCTGCCTTATTATCCACATGATCATCCTTCTGGAAGTAATTATTCCACACATCTGGAGGTGAAAGAACCCGTGGTCAGCAACACTCTTGATGTATGCAGTGAGACTGCCCTCCTGTCACTACAGTTCAGTCACCACCCAGTGACTGTCCATAATCAACAATGTGAGAGAATTTAGATTAGTATATTAAAAACTTATTAAACTTAAATTCAATATCAAGACATTTTGTCAATTAAAGCTAGAAACAAGACTCCCTTTCCACACCTACCCATCATAACATCTGCCTGCTAACTTTAATTAAATGCCACTCTGTCACTAGTGTTCAGTCACAACCCAACTCTTGTCCATAATCAACAATGTTAAAAACTGGAATCATTTTGAATTTCAATTGGTAATTTATAGGTATCATAAAGCATGTGGTATGTTGAAAGATAGTTATTGTTAATACATTTTTCTTAACTAGGGATTAATACAGAAATTCAGTACATTCCCATAAAAGTAAAAAGTTATCCATTTGCTAATGCAAAATATATTACTTCTAACTTAAATTTAGAACTTACCTTCAACGTTTAGCTCTGAATTTTTCGACAGACTAATGTGAGAAATGCTCTCTCATAAATCCCTGTAAATATTCCGCACTGTGCCAGTTCCAGACCTGGATAAATGGAGACTGAGGCACTTTCCACTTTGGGTTTTCTCCATTAACACCTATTTACATTTTGTGCACAGTGTAGGAGCCTCCCTCTTTCAAGCATGCATCGTCTGCAGGCAGTTCTTTTGTCTAGTGCTGAACATTCTCATCTATCAGTACTACAAATTATTTATAAGTAGATGGCGCCTAATGTCTTGTTTTTTTTCACACATATAACAATTTACCTTAATTAAGCAAATAAGATGCATATTGCAAGTTCAAGTCATTAAAGGTTATAGGTTTCCCGTAGGTGTTTTCCTTAACAGATGGTTGCTTAGGACTAACATACATATGAAATATACAGTAGAAGCTTCAGTTGCACGCTGTAGCCAATATATTTATTCATATGTGCAAAATGGCATTTACACCCATCAGGCACAACATTATGACCACCTGTCGAATATGCATCCCACTTGTTATACTGCAGACTGAGAATACCACACTATAGCTGCCCTTTTTAAGATGTTCTGACCCAGTTGTATAGCCATCATAATTTGGCCCTTTCAAACTCACTCAAATCCTTACGCTTGCCCATTTTTCCTTATTCTAACATATCTACTTTAAGGACATAATATTCACTTGCTGCCTAATACATCCCACACACTACCAGGTGCCATAACATAGAGATAATCTGTTATTCCCCTCATCTATCAGTGGTCATAATATTATGCCTTGTTGGTGTATAAGAATGTGAAGAATATGTATTGCCACTAAGGAGTTTCCCTCTGAGCCTGGCAGACTACACACATTTACACATAGACCCACTGTGGCTAAAGGAGACGCCAGACATCACAGGGAGAGTCTGGGCACATCGATTGTGTGGGAAAAAACTAATTCTCTCTGCAATCCTGGTCTTTACGCTTGAATCTGCTCCTCTCCATCTTCGTGATAAATTATTTTTTGCCCAAACACCGTCGACCGCTGTGAACGCTTTTCTTTTTTTTTTTTTAGGGGGAAATTTTCTGCTGTAGCAAGACACTGTGGACCCATAGAGAGAATAAATGTCAAGTGTCCTTATTGAATATGA
This sequence comes from Bostrychus sinensis, assembly GCA_020698575.1. NCBI lineage: Eukaryota > Metazoa > Chordata > Actinopteri > Gobiiformes > Eleotridae > Bostrychus > Bostrychus sinensis. Next base: position 18,158,484 of record CM036252.1, read on the forward strand.
ATCTGTGAAAAACAATATACACCGACCAGGCATAACATTATGACCACTGAAAAATTAAGTGAATAAGGCAGATTATCCTTAGCCTCTGGACTTGCAACTATCCATCTATGTCAAATTGGATTCAAAGCCCCACTCTTGCTACGCATTAATCAGTGGCCAGATCGTTTAAGCACAGTGCAGTTAGCAGCGGGGGGCTAAGTGCCTCCATAGATAAGTATGTTAAAAAGATGGGAGAGTGGTAGTGACACAGCGACCTTTCCCTGTGCCGGTACAACTCACTGGCTCAGTCTGTCAGAGCTCATAAAACACTGTCCAGTCAATATGGCTGCCACTCTAAAGTCTGAGTGGGAGAAAGGAGAGGTGCTGTGCTTGGTGTGGAGTGACACAGCCTAGATACTTTTAGTAGTTACGTAGTTTACCTAAGTACTTTATGGAAGACATGTTTTATGTATATGTTTTTAAATGTCTGAATGGTCTTGCCCCTCATTATCTGTCTGACCTTATCCTGCCGTACATCTCCTCACATACTCTCAGGTCGGCTTTTTCTGCAGCTTTTTCTGCTCCTCACCTATGAAATGAGTTACCTTTGTGTGCCTGTCAGGCCAACTCACTTAATGTTTTTAATCTCATTTAAAAACGCATTTTTTCTCTTTGGCTTTTAACCAAGTAGGAGTTGACTTTCATTGTTATTTTTATTTATTATTATTTATTGTCTTGTGATTTTTTTTTTTTTTTTTTTTTTTTTTTTTTTTAGTACTTGTGTTTTTATATTATTGTTAATATTTCTGTTGTGTACAGCACTTTGGCCAAGCTTGTTATTATCTTAAAGTGCTTTACAAGTAAAATGGATTGGATTGGACAATTTACTTTGAGTCCCGAGTACTTTCTAAGTATTTTTTTTTACCTTAGTGGCAACAGTAGTAGTAGGTGTTTTAGTTGTAGTAATATAACAGTAGAAATATTTGTTGTAGTAGTAGAAGTTGTAATAGTGACTGTGCAGTAATAAGAGTAACAATAGTTGTAAAGTAGTAGTAGTAATAGTCATAATCGTGGTAGTAGTAGTAGTCACTGTAGTAGTTGTAATTGTAGTATTAGTATCACTACTATAAGAAATAAAAGTAGCAAATGTTGTAGTCATAGGTGTGTTATTGTAGTAGCAGTAATGATAGTGACAGTAGTATTAGCAGTTCTAGTGTTACTAGTAGTAAACGTAATAGTAGAAGTAGCGATAGTGGTAGTAGAAGGATTAGTAGTAGTAATGGTGATAATTGAGTAATAGTAGAAGCAGCAGCAATAGTAGTAGTGCCACTGGTAGTTTTAGTTTCATGTACTTTCTACTTAGTAAACATTACACTAAATGTTGTGTACTTTACCTCTACTATTATTTTTCATAGCTACAGACTTGGAGTACTTCTTCAACCTTTGGACATATTTTTGCACATTTACAGTACATCCTTGTGCAAGCCAAAGTCTATTCTTACTATTCATTTTATTTATGAGCCCTTCACTCCCAGCTACATGTATTTGTCATTGCACACCCACGTAACATAAAACCAATGATAAATTTGGCCATTCTCTGAGAAGGTTAAGAGCAAGTTGACTCCGGCATACAGTAAATTGCTAATTTTCATCCCAAGCGCGCTCAGAGCGGCGTGTGTGCTGTACATATACATATACACATGTAATGTATGAATTATGGGTGCCTTCATGCGTAGCACTCATGAATATAAGCCTACAGTGCACCACGCTTATTGATGTGTGTAGGAGAGTGTGACTTTTCCTTTCAGGGTCATTGTTTTAATATTAATCATACTATTGTTTAATTTCCTGAAGGCTCAATTTCATGTCGGCGACAAAACCAAACCGCAGTGTTTGTGTAGTTTGTATACTGTATGTCAATATGTGTTTTTATGTACGCTGCTGAGTCTGTGTGTGTGTTCTGTGTTGTAAAAGCCAGGATGAATGTAGCTGTTTTTGAAGTTGTATTTTGTGTGTACTGAGGTGTGTGATTTTCCTTTTAATGAGTCTCAGTGGTATGAAGCAGTAGGGAGCTCCAGATGCCATAAATGGGACTAATTTCTCTCTGCAGACCATGCCGTGCTGACTCAAAATTGTCTCAATGTCTGAAGACAATTGTAGGTATGAATATATGAGGCTGTCTGAGGACTATACACCAGTCAAGCATTACATTATCTCCACCTGCCTGTTACTGGTGGCCATAATGTTGTGTGTTATGACCACCTGCCTAATATCCAGCCTCATATGCAACAAACGGCAATAGACTGTGTATCCTGACATCTTTCTATCAGATATTTAAATATATTTTTATATACTAACCACTGCAGACTGGGAACAAAAGCTGCAGTTTTGGAGATGCTCTGACCCAGTTGTCCAGCCATGTCCTTGCCCAATTTTCCTGCTTCTTTGAAGACTAATGTGTCTTGCTGCCTGGTATATCCCACTCACATCTGTGTTATTCAAATCACCTGTCAGTGGTCGTAATGTTATGCCTGATCAGTGTTCACTTTTTTTAATTGGACTGGAGAAGTTTTTACTTTACTTTTTAATTTATTCATATGCACTTTTAAAATGGTAAGCACTATTGTCATAATTAGTACAATTGTTTATCAAAGTCAAAACAAATAACACATTAGACTTGGTTTGCAATTTTAATTGACTTACGTTTAATGTTGCATATTTAATTAATTGATAACATTTTATCAATGTCAATGCCATTGTCGATTCTGCTTATCAATCCGATTTTTATTGATTCTCTTAGTGATTCCTGATGAATCTGTGAGTAAAAATAAATAGATTTGTCGCAATACAGTTTATTATGAAGCAGAAATAGACTCCTATTTTTATTTTCATGTATGAGAAGCCGACAACTGTAAACCAAAAGCAAGTTTTATTGGGTTTGTAGTAAAGTTTAACTGCTGCATTTTGTCAAGTCATTTTCAATTTTCTTCATGTGGCCTATATGCTTGTTGCACTTGCCAACTGTTCAAGTTGGCAAGTGCACAAGGCACCTGGCTGCTTTAATTGTTATGCGCTAATACTTAGAAGCTCTAGATCAAGAAATACTAAAATCTTACTGTTGTACATCTGTCTTGTTGGAAATTAAATGAACATTTTGTAGGGAATTTGTTGTGGACATGTGATTGCCAACATCTCTAATTTTGGTTTGCTGTGGCCTTCTTTCCAGTATTCTGTTCACTTTGGGATGCATTTTGTAATGTGGCAGCAGAGCCTTGATTAAAACAATAATCAGTGGTGTGATGCTTTGAGAAACTATGAGTAAGCTGGCCTGATTGGTTAAATTGGTGCAAATATTTGGGACGCCAATCAAAATTGTGTGGCTATAATCAGCAGTGGATTTTGTAAACCAGCACTTACTAAATATTTTAGGATGAATATAAGGTTAAACTTTAAATGCAATTAAATTTGGCCAAGAGCTCCCAGTGGGCAAAATTAGGCTGCAGGCAAAATAGCCAGGACTGTGTTTTTGAATGAGCATGGACAGGAGTTGTGTGTAACCTGCTCATTTACTGCTTTTGCTGTACACCAGAGGCATATGGAGTATAGTATTAAAGCAAGATGCAAAATGTGAGCACAACAAACACAGCAGGTGCATTAGCAGGCTGCACTGTCTGCTTACATGTGTGAGATTAGAGAAAGAGAGATGCAATAGATGTCCGAATAGGTAACTAATAACCTTGAAGGCCTTTAGATTGGGTAATAAATGCAGTGCTAAACAAATTAATACCAGTGTCTTTGATCTAGAAAAAATAATCACAAGTTGAGGATCAAAGCTATGGTTTGAGCAATGAGGCAAATTAGTTTCTCTACACATCTCCAGTTTTCACAAATAAATACATTTTTTGCTTTGGTAAACTGCTAATACTCTTTAGGATTTCATTTGCAGTTTAAAGGGTTGTAAATGAATAAGTGTATCTGTTTTGGTAGAGCAGTGCTTCCCAAAGTGGGGTCCAGGGCCCCACAGTGGGCTGCAAATGTACTGCAGGGGGGGCAGCCAGAGGTTGCCTACATTAAAGTACATACAAATAATTGAGTTTGAAATGAATTACAATAAAAAACATTAAAAATTGTCATCTTGAAGCCAAAAGTCTGTGTTGTTTGTGTTTTTTTTATTTTTATACAAATGTATGGAGAAAAACATGACAGACTTTTGATCATATTTTTGTTTAATTGTGGGGAAAGGCTGTGGTAGAGGTATTGTTTTATATCTGATTCATAGGGAGTGCACTGTGGTAGAATGGATAGCCCTCTCAACCTCAGCCAGGACATTGTGGGTTTGATCCTGGTCAACTGCAATCTCTGATGCTGCGTCGTTTGGCTCAGTTGTATATACAGGGCAACTACAGCCTGCCTCAGCTTCGTGGGTTTGAGTGAGTCTGGACTCTGACTGTAGGCTGAATGTTTCTGCCTGATTTTCTATTATACGCTGTCCTATTAATAAAGCCTTAAAATGGCCAATAAAAAAAAAAAAAAAAAAAAAAAAAAGCAAGCTCTAGAGTCTGCATGTGCTCTGTTATTGTAACTTCTCTCCTTCCTAAGACATGCATATGAATTGTCTGCCAGTGTAGTAATATGTCGCTCAGCCCTGTGACCCAAGCCCCAAGGTCTTGACTTGAATTTGGCAATATCAAATTTAATACCTTTATAATACTTTTAATTATATGGGCAGGTATGTTGTAAGTAATAGAACACATAGCATACATGTTGGCAAACAGACATTCTTATAATTGAATTATTCAAATCATTGTGGTATTGCTTTTGTTACCTTTTCACAGAAGATCCAAGTATAGTTCTGCCCCACTAGAAGCTTGTACTTTTGTGACAGGACTACATAATCTCTATACACAGAACCTTTGTCTCTGAAAGGTATTATTCAGTTTTATTTGTTTAATGCAGCACTGGAATGATTTCATCTGTATTAGGCTTATAAAATACTGTATAACCCTTTCATTGGTATAAAATACAGATTATTGTTTTTATTATTTTGCCAGCAATTTTGGCATTAAATTAAATTCTAAGGGACATTAAAAAGTCTCTAAAAAAAGTCTCTTAAATGTCACAAGACTAAACCTGGAGCTACCCTGGACTAACTGGCCATTGTTCAGGATATACCCCACCTATGGCCCAGAGTTGCTACAATAAGCGCCAGCCTCACATGTGAAAAAGCAGATGATGATGATATATGTAATGGAGCAGATATAAATTATGCATTAAGTGATATTTTGATGACTAAACATCCCAATGGTTTGGGGGCATTTGCATACCACTTAAGCAAGTGATTAGCTTTATATTACCTCCTCCCTCTCTCTGTGTTTCTCTTTATGTGTCTCTGTCTCTTGCCCTTTCTTTCTTGACTATTTTCACTGTTGCTATAAAGGGTCAAAATAAAGTATATGATGAAAATACTGGTTTGACACTGACAAAGCAACATAAAGCCCTAAATTAATTGTACAGTATCTTTGAGTGATAACAGTTGTCATGGCAGTGGTTGGGCAGAAAGATACTGGTGAAAAAAGCTTTATAATGATGAGCTTTCAATGAAGGCTGCCTGATTAATGATCTCATTATTGCATTACAAGAAAGTGATAAAAATGCCCCTTTAAATCCTGAAGGCTATTCCTCTGTGTAATTATATTTGCATTAAGGCCAGACATGATGAGTTTGATAAGGATTACAAGTATAGGCATCCAGTTTAGAATTAGTGTTGGTAAAATAAAATGCCAAAATACTACTCTTTCTGTTTTTTCGCAGGTTGGCTATGAAAACGCTGGAACTGTGGAGTTTCTGGTGGACAAACACGACAACCACTACTTCATCGAGGTGAACTCTCGGCTGCAGGTTGAACACACGGTCACTGAAGAAATCACTGAGTAAGTGGCTTTGTAAAAGCGTTTGGGCTGGTGGGGCACTGCAGGATAACAGTGGGCTTTTAATGTGTCTGTGTGTTTTAGGATTAGCTGTGTGGGGTTCATGTTGGAACGAGTTCACTCTGAAAACCTGATAAAGAAGTGGACTTTAGGGTGCACATTAAGGAAGAGAATAAAAGAGGGGTCTGCCCTGCCAGACCTATTCTCTTAGCAAGGCAAAGGTCTAGATCCCCTCTCATTGAAGCTGTTTTCCACCCAGTTTGATCCTGTACCAACCAATCGTAACAGGTTTGGTGGCACAGTGACAAAGTGGTTTGTACTGTCACCTCCCAACATGAGTTTCAGTTCAATTGGCTTCAATTCTTGGACTTGGCAAGGCTTTTCTTTGTGAAGTTTGCATGTGCTCCTCAAACTTGGCATGCACTTGTTTTGATTGTGACAACCTGGATGACTGAGAATCTTCACAAACATATAAATTATAGATGAATAAAGTATAGAAATTGGCACAGATACATAGAGATAATGTTGAGTGTCAACATTGCAAAGAAGAGGGCAGAAGCCGAGATGAGCAGGTGGGATTACTGAAGGAAAATGCTGAATGATGAGGCCATGAGTGTTGGGGAATGAAGGAGGGTGAGAATAGAGCCAAGGACAATAAAAGATAAAAATAGCTCAGAGACCTGCGTGTGTGGAGCTTTCACCACACTAACACATGTTTGCAGACTTACCCCGTAATGTTGGTGCATTTTGCCACAACATAACTGATTCCCCAAAACATTTGATCTAGCAATTTACCAGATCAGGAGCTAGTAACATTGCTGGAAAATTGCAGGCACGGCTGTGGTGTGAATGAAAGGAGGACATCACCAGGACATTCAATTAACATACTCCCAAATTTTCTTTTGTCTCCTTCTCCTTTATTGTGCTCCTATTTATTCAGGACATCAGCATGAACAGTTTTTAGTAATACATGTTCCAGTGAAAATCTGTCTTAAAAAAAAGTGTTACTGGGAACTACACCAATCAGCCAGAACATTATGACCACTGACAGTTGAAGAGAATAAAACAGATTATCTTTTCATTATGTCACCTGTTAGTGGGTGCGATATATTAGACAGCAGTTCAATATTTTGTCTGCAAAGTAGGAAAAATGAGCAAGTGTAAGGATTTAAGTGACCTTAACAAGGGCCGAACTGTGATGGCTAGATGACAGATGGGGGTTAGAACTTCTCCAAAACTGCAGCTCATGTGGGATGTTCCCGGTCTGCAGTGGTTAGTCTCTATCAAAAGTGGTCCAAGGAAGGAACAGTGGTGAACTGGCGACCAGTGGTGGAAGAAGTACACAATTTCTTTACTTAATTAAAAGTACAGATAAAGGAGCAAACATTTACTTAAGTAAAATTATCACCTTAAAATTTCTACTTGGATAAAAGTTAAAAAGTGCACTTTCAAATGTAAAAGTAAATGTAAGAAAATGTGTAAAAGTATTTCGCACAGACTCAACAGCTCATTAAAGTGTTACATGTGAGAGATTTTTCTGAAAAATTGTGCTGATTCCAGATGAAATGAACAAACTGCTGCAGTAGAGAGACTGAATCAGTCTCTGAGGTCTCCGTCTTTATTATTCTGATGTTTCTAAAGGAGTACTACTTTACACTATATGTTATATTTAAGTACTGTGTGTCTATAATGAGGCCATGACAAAAACTCATGATTTTAAATCAAAACTGAAAATACTTTGTGCTTCAAACCAACTCATAAATGTAGTGGAGAAAAAAGTACAGATACTTGCTCTAAAATGTAGTGAAGTAAAAGTACTCCTTGTAAAATTTACTCAAGTAAACTACAGATATGTGAAAATTGTACTTCAGTAAAGTAAGTACTTTTACTTCATTACATTCCACCACTGCCAGCGACAGGTGAGGCACGTAGGGAACGAAGGGTGGCCTGTGTGGGAGAATAAGTGGTGTCAGAATGCATCATATTTTGTTGCGTATGGAGCTGCATATTAGGCAGGTGGTTATAATGTTATGGCTTATCTGTGTATGAATGAGCTATGGCTCTCAGTAAACTGCACTCAATATTTTACTGTGTGAAATTTAAACTACAAATTGATATTTTGATACCAAACATAATTAGCACGATTAATGAGTTTTACTGACAAACAAATGAGCAGAGCTAAAACATGGACTTTTTTGTGGCAGGGGAGGTCGGCTTTGATATAAAAAAAAAAAAAAATGATTGTACCTGTTCCTATAGCAACCGGCCCATAGGAGCAGCACATTGATTGACAACTGCATTAGCTGTACACTCAGGGCTTTCTAGATTTGTGTCTTTCATCCCTCTGTCTTTGTGATTGTTACACAAAGGAGCTCTTTGATCAACTTGCTGTATTTGCATAGAGTCTACTCCAGAGATGTAGTCGAGCAACCCCCAAGTCTAAACAAAAAGACAACTTTGTTTGCTTAGTGTGTTAATTAATACTTGTCATTGTGAACTGTCTTTTTTAAGTGTATCCTGTCACTGAATGTCTTCACTGTGCATTAAAGCCAGCATAGAAATCATAGCCTTTAATTAATTTTCTGTAGTGTGATTTTATTTAGATCAGACAGATTTGTGTGCAACAATCACAGCTTTATATCCACATGTGACAGAGGATTTAGAAGTGACAAGTCGAGGATTATCACTTACAACTGTGTGAAAGGTACACACTTACCACTCTTAAATCTCCTGCCACATTCATTTTCTGGTACTGCGTTTTGGCTAATCAGGCTGCAGGCTATCCCAGTGGGCAGGTATTGAATTTTGTTCATAATTCAGACAGAGACGGTCACAAGCCATTTTACTCTGTCATTCTCAAGCCTGGTTAAAGGGAGAGGGTTGTGTCAAGTAGGGCATCCGGCATAAAACCACAGCCAAGTTAATTTACAAATTACAGCACCCTACAGACAGATGATTTACTGTGATGACCGTCAAAGGGAAAAGACAACAGGAGAGATGAATACATTTTGTATTAAAAAATAAAAATGGCAACTTAATCTTAATCTAGCCTCAGTATTGCAGGAAATATGTAAATTAGTAAAAAACAGGGCGCAGACTTCAACATTTATGCCCAAGTACAGCAGCCATTTTTTGTTTAAGCGATGTCTCATCAGTCGTTGCTCTCATAGGTGAAAAGATTTTATGATGGCAGGTGACGAGCCGGTGCTTAATCCAATCACCTCCAAATTTCTCCCCTTTACCAACGTTTTAACATTTTAACAAATAATATAGTATTTTACATAGTATTTCACCGTAAAACATGAGACCTATGGATTTTAGTGACCTTTGAAATTCCTAAATTGACTGAACTAAGCCTCTAATCAGGCCCAGTAATTGAAAAGATCAGTTTGTGCCTTCAGGGGCTTCAGCCTGACTCTAGTGTTTTGACATTGAAAAACAAGGTTATCCTTACCTGTGTGTAGATAATGACTCGTCAAGCATTTCTTTTCTGCTAATTGTCTAACATGAATAAGCACTTTTACCAAATGAAATGAATGCCTTTGTATCACTGACAGACGAGGACACTTATTACAATAACCTGTTATGTAACCCAGTCATTTTCATCATATTTCTTATGTTGAACCTTTATTCACTTTGGCCTCTATTGTCTATTTATCAGACTGTATTGGCGGCTAAAATGAGTTGTCACACTATAATACTTTAGAGGAGATAATGTAGGAAGAAGATGGGATATTTATCTTTCATAAATATCACATTTCATACAGATTTAGCCGCACATATCACCAGAGCTTACAGGTAAAGCCAGTAGACAGTCTTTTCTATTACTTATATTGAATGATGTGTCAAATGTAATTCATCTCCAAATGAAAAATGTAACAGAGCAAAAAGATAAATGGACACTGGAGAACTTGGGCAATGTCTTAGTAATTTTTATCAAAAGACAGAGCAGATCACAACACATTAGTCAGAAGAGTGCATAGCGTGGAAGAAGTACCCAACTAAAAGTACTGTTATTTCAAAACTCGTATTACTCAACTAGAAGGACTCCACATAGCGACTTGTGTAAAGGTAAAGCACTGAATGTGGGGTTTAGTTAAGTAGAAAGTACTTTCAGCTTACTGCCACTACTTCTACTACTATTGTCACGCCTCATACTACTAATAGTACTATGACCTTTAGTATTTTAAGTGCTACTACTACAATTATTAAATCTACCACTATTTCTACAATTTCCACTCCTATTATCAATACTAACACAATTACTACTCACCACCACCACTACCACCATCTTTTTTGTGTCTTTTATTACTCACTGAAATGGACTGTACTGTATGCTGTATGCACACACACAAGGCCTTTCTATCAAACGTGGTGCATGCAGAGTATTTTGATTGAAAAACATCTCTAATCTCACATAGTCCAGAGACTGAGCAGCGGTGCATTCCTGGAAGCATTTTTTTTCATTCTGCAAAAAGAGAAGCTTGTGTGGTTGAGGATATATGGCATTTGAGGGAATTGGGGTTGTTTGAATTGGCAGGAGGAGAGTAATTATTTGTTTCTGGCTGGCATTGTGCATAAAATGGGCCAATGATGAAGATCCAGCTGTCATAAGCAACACTTATTTGCTCAGCTTTCATTTTAGGACACAGCTCAAGAAAATGACAGCTCAAAAAGGGCCCTAGATGTTGTAATAGAAATGTTCTCTGTATAGGGGAAAACTCAGGGTAATGTTTACTTTAGAAGGTGGTCGTGTAAATGACTTGTTAAACCTTATTATTAGACAAATACATTTTTGTTTTAGACACTCCCCATTATAAGTATGTGAGCACATTTGGGCAGCACAATAAATCGCAAATGTATTGTTTCTGCAATATCATAAAGGCAAAAACATGTATTGCAATAATGTGCAATGGCAGATTTATGTTGTTGAACTTCCTGAATTTGGTTTCTGAAAAAAGTCCTGGATCAGTCTTGGTTTAGTTCTGGTTTAAAACCATGGTTCAGTCCTGGCTTAGGAGTAGTTGAGACCTTGTCCTGGTGGTGTTTTGGACTTAGTTTAGTCCTAGGCAGGCATTAAGATTTGTTCTTGACCCAGATTTGACTATTTCTGTTTAAATTGAATATGTCAGATAGGAGATCCTGGGATAGTTATTGCAATTTTCAACATAGTTACTGCTGTTGCATGCTTTTCTAATATTCTTCAGCCCTTCTAGGAGCATATTCTAGTTTTGTGTACGTTAAAAATGCACCCTGTTATATACTTGTCGCTGACTTACTTCACACAACATTTTGTAAAACTCCTCTAAACTTGGTGCACATTCGCTTTCATTACTCACTCCCCTCATTCTACCACTTTCCTTACTACTTTTTGCAGCCTGCTCTAGTTGCACCTTTTTATCTTCAATACAGTATTGCTCTGTCATTCTCTACCTCCTCTTCTTCCTGTGCCAAAAATGGGTTCCATTTTTGCAGCTGACTCATTAGCCCTAGAGAAAGAGAGACGGGTTAGCTGCTGGTTTGAAACTGGCTCTTAAGGCACATACGCTTCTCCACGTATCGAACATGACGATTGTGATTGGGGCACCTGTGATACCAACACGTGCAGTCAATGTCTTATTTTTTTCCTCTAATCACAGGGTCACCACAACATATTTCTCCAACTTTGATGTGCAATTTGAACCAGCCGACCCTGACGGGATGCTACCTAGGGCGTATTACACATCCCCACGTACACAAATACAAACAGAGTCCACTATCAAAGCTCCCTCATCTCCTCTCCTCTCATCCTTCACTCCTCCCCTAGGCGCTCCTCTTCATTTGTCTGTCCTCAGCTGACTTGGTGCTTCCGTCTCTCCACCTCTTTCCATCCCTTTTCTCCTCTTCTCTTTCAGTCACCATGTTTACATGCAGGTTGAGAGTCTAATTTATTGTCTTAGACCAATTATAAGTTGGTAACTATGTAAATACAGGACTCTGATTGGATGGGCAGTCATTTGAATTTCTCTTAATCTCTAAAAAATGGATAATACCATTCATTGTCAGACTACTGCAGCATGTAAACACCTCTTTAATTAAACAGCACTTGGTACTAATATTGGTCTAGACTGTTTGGTCCTATGTTTGCAAAGACACAACCACTCTGCTGGTAGATAGCTTGTTTTTGGTTGCGTTAGGCTTTTGTGTTATAAACATTGAAATGAAAAAGTTGATTGCTGTAGCTGATGTGTTTGTGTGCATTCAGGAGGCAGAGGTAAGGGCCATTTTTCTGACTTTGTGTGTAATTTTGTAATGTGTGTTGCCATAGGTATCGCAAAAGGAAACTATAGCAAATACCCAAAGCACATGAATGCAACATGAACACTGGGGAGACTGCAGTTTGGTTCCCTCTTGCGTGTTAACACTAGAGGTCGGCCAATGTATCGGGACGATTTTTGCCTTTTTTAGTCAATCGGCAATCAGCCAATTCTTTCCCTTTAATACCAATTTTTGGTCAGGCACATGTGACTGAAGGACCCCAGCTTCTCCACCCATCTGTTAGCACTTTGGGCTCTTACTCTGCAGTTCATATTAAATATACAAAATCACCTTTTCTCAGCCTTAAAAGCTCAAAACAGCAATAAAAAGATTTTGCTAATTTCTCTGGCATAGAAACAGAATTTTAAAAGCATTTTGTAGCTTTGCACATGCGCTACTTGCAGATCAAATTTGACTGAGATTGCCCTATTGGTTTTCTAAAAAAAATCATCTTTAAAACTCATCACTTCAACTGTTCTCACTGTCCAATTCTAACACATTTGTTTGCGTGATAAGTATTACTAAGACCAATGGCTATATAATAATTTCTTTCACAAAATTAGGAAAATTGGCCCTACATATACTGCAAATAAATAAATAAATAAATTAATTAATTTAAAAAATAGTAAAGTGTTTCATGCCCATTGGAATAAAAAAAAAACGTTATCGGCAGCAGCCATAGAAAAACCCATATTGATTGGCTTCCAGTAAACTCGTACAAAAATCCTGAGAAATCCTCCTGTGACGGCTTTATTCTGCTATCAGCATTGTTGCTCTGTATGAAAACAGTAGTGTGCAAAGGTTTTAGTGAGATGTTTACAAAAAAGTGCTTCAACAAACACATAATATCACAAGCACAACATTTCAGGAAAGGTCAGCAATGGGCCAAGGACAAAATGATTCATTTTGGTGTGGACCCATGAGTGTTTAGATCCAGGAGTGTCTGAAGGGATTCTGTACCATTATGAGATACGGACCGAAAATACTAACTTCACTCTGTGGGAAAAAAAAAAGATAAGTAGATTATTTACAGTTGTGAGATATATTGAATTGGTTTCATAGCTAAACGGAAAGAGCAACTAGAAGATCTTAGAGTTTGAGTCCAGGTCTGGGCACTATATCTTTACAATTGCGAGGCTTGTCTTAGCCGAGCTCTACACTTGCAGATTTGTGTATTTTTGTACATTGATACATCTTTCTTTGTTCATATCCTCTTTTAAAACCCTGCCTCAGACTTCAGCTCAGTACTGTTCTCTGTATCCAGCCTTGTCACTCTGTCCCACTCACTCAGTCACTCCTGCCACTCCTCCTTAGCTCCTCTCTCATCCGTCCCGTCTTTGTCATTTGCACTTTCCCTGTACATTTCTCATCTCTCTCCATCTCTGTGCTCCTGTCTCAGGCTCTTCTGTCCTCAGCCTCACCTTTGCCTTATTTGCCTCATCTTTCTTGTGCTTAATGAACATCCTTCTGGCTCCTCCCTCCATCTGCCGTCTCTTCATGTGCTGCTGAATCTTTGTCCGTCGCTCCATCACTACCTTTTCTGAGCACCGGCAACTGACAGTGCCACAAGCTGTGAAGTAATTGTGTCACATTTTCAAAGGCAGCTTGATTAGCTTTAACTCTTTCATAATAAAAAAGGTAGCTGCATAGAGAAATGTCCTGTTTTATAAGACTGTATAATTTTTCTTCTCTGCTTTTCCTTCTGGGGTCGCTACAGCAAATCATCTGCCTCCACTTCCATATCCTCTTCCTGACCCAACCCCATCCATTTATCCAGGCTTGGGACTGTCACAAGCAGTATACACAGGCTTGTGACTTGAAGACCGTATGAATAAGCAATATTTTATTGGAGCATATATCAGATTTACTATTAACACTGCAATGGTAAAGCTTTATGGGTGTTCTTTAGTTAATTGTAATACATACTGAAGTTTACAGTGTTGTTAATTTTACAATATCATGTCAAATGGTACTGCATACATAATTAGTAGTTATTAAAAATACTCCTGGAGCGCTAACAAATGAAGTAATTGCCCAGTTATTGTCTTTATGTGCACTGTCTGATGTCTTATTAAATTGCTTTGTCAGTACTAGCTGTTAGATGATATGTTTTAAAGGGAAACTAGTGTTTGTAAACCCAGTATTTCATCATTTTAACTTAAGCCAGCTGTCTCATAGTTTTTTTTTCTTCAAGCGTCACACATTTCTTATGTCGTAAACAAAGATGGAAACTATTAAATGCAGTTGATTTATATTTACAATGAATAATAGGGATTTAAAAATTATCTGCCTCCTAGTGGCTATTTGCACTATTTGAGTTGACTTAGGTTTTACACCAGATGCCCTTCCTGACCATATTCCCTTGATTTATCCAGGCTTGGGATTGTTACAAGGAGTACACTGGCTTTTGAAACCTGTGGCTGGGTTTTAAATAAGCATTATTGAAGTGTATGCAATAATATCCTATCATGATTAGGCTGTTTTTTGTTTGATAATATTTACTTAAGTTTACAGAGTTGTTAACTACTTCAGCTTGCACTGAACTGTTTCTGGAGGCTTTTTATTTTTGTTTTGTTAGTTTGGGTTTTTAACTTGCTTTTATGTAATTTTTTTAACTTGTTGGTTGCTAATATTATTTTTCATCACATTGGCTTTTATTGTTCATTCGATACCTTTACATTTTTGATCAGCACTTTGGAGCACTTTGATGTATCTCTTATTATATTATGTTTTTTTTTTTTAATTTCTGTCTGGAAGCCTGAACTCCAAGTGCAAACTAATTCTAGATACAGGTATAAATAAAGTGTCCTGAACCCTGAACCTGGACTCTAATTTTACTACATTAACTCTCCACCTTTAATGAAAGAAATAATGAATCACTTACAGTAAAAAAAAAAAAGGGGAAATTAGACATATTTCACTAACATGGCCCTTCATAGACTACTTTAATCATACAAATTGAGACTCAAGGGCAGTATGATATCCTCCATTTAATGTTTATTTTTCTTTTTAACAAATGATCTTTTTATTATATGAAAAAGAAAAAGACTTGAAAAATGGCATAACTGTGTACCAGTTTAGACAGACCTAAGATCTTTGAACATACGGCTAATAATTAAACAAGCCTCTTTGAGATACCCAACCAAATTAGCAACTATAAACTTTTATAGCGTCTTTAAATTTGAAGACTGAAGACTTTTAGAGATCTCTTTAAATGAATGTGAAAATGGCATTGAAATTGAGTAGTATTCATTAGCTTTTTAGATACTTCACTGAAAAGCATGGTAAATGTAAGGTGCAGTCATTTCAAGCGATATCCTGTCACAAGCCAGTGTACTCTTTGTGCCAATCCAAAGCCTGGATAAATTAAAGCCTGAAAGGAAAGAGTCATTTAGATCAAATTTCACACATTCCACTTTGCAGTTTACCCCACAGATGTTTCCATGTCGTTTCTCTGCTCCCCTCGCTGTCAGTGCTCCTCAGTTTCCTTGTCACCGATACGGTTTCTCCCACCACCTCTTCTCTTCGTGCTGCTTTGATTGTTTTGTCACTTCTTTGGCCTCTCTACGACTCTGCCGGTGTGACAAGGTGGCATCTTTCTGACTGGGAAGACATCCTCGTGCTTTTCACCACTTCCTTTTGCTTCTTTCACTCAGCAGTAGTAATGGGCTTGTGTGCTGTGTCGTAGAAAGGCAGGATACCACAATCTGTAATCAGGACCAAAGCTTCCATTGAGGATGTAAAAAAAAAAATTCTGCAATATATTGTTCTATATTATTGGCCAGTACTTATTTTTTATTGATGAAGGCAGCAGAAGGCAGCATTATTGGCAGCATTTCAGACCATTATGTAAGTTACTGTTCCCAGATTGAGTTGGGAGAGAGTGCAGAAAACATCAGAAGAAGGAGTTAGCAAACATGATAGAGTTCACAGGTGAAATCCAAGATGCCCCCGCCACTTTTAAATCAGCTGTGTGAAGCACCACTGCTCCCATGACTCACATCACGAGCTGTGCGTAGGGCACCAATGGCTGTAATGACATTGTCTTTGCGCAGCTGTATTTACAGAACTTACAACACAGAGATATGCAGGACACTTGTGCAGATAGAGAAAGATTTTCAGTTCGTATCTCTAATGTTGTACTCAAAGGTCAGTACTAAGTAAATATGTCTTTTCTGATGGTTTTTAATGGTGGGATGGGATGAAGGATGAGAAGGCAGTGGGGAGAGAGGAGGCAGGGCATCCCATGTGAGAGGTTCAGGGGCATTAGACTTATATATATATATATATAAAAAAAAACCTATCATAAAATTTTAATGGCAAAAATATTTCTATCTTGAACATACACATTTCTGGAAAAGGTAGTCCATCGGTAATAGGCTTGTCTACAGTAGCGTAACTTAATTTGGGGCCCCAGGACAGGTTTTCAGAATGGGCTCTAAAGCAGTTATTCTGCTTAGGCTCTGGCTGTGGGGCAGCATTTTGGTTTTCTGGTGGAAGAAAAAGACATTTGTGGTAAAACCATTAGCAGTATTTATGTTCTTTTGCTGTGTATAATTCATAAAAAATAAATGTCTGTTCTATTTAAAACAAAAATAAAATGTTTGAATAAAAAAAGTTTTTTTTTTTTTTTTTTTTTTTTTTTTTTATTTTTTTTTTACATAGTGTTAAAAAAAATCTATCTTGTGAGCCTGATCTCGTGTCTTGTCTTGTGGTATTTGTGTCTCGTCACGCCCCTATTTATTTATAAAAGCACTTTCATGTTGTTCCTTGTTTGGGGAAAAGAAAAAGGAGATTGGAGTACTACAAGTGTTCTGATAAAATGTATTTCAGAATTTTTTTTATTTTTTATCACTGTACAAAAATACACTAAATTAGACCCCTGCCAAAACAATGGTTCTATCTCGCAATGGTAAAGATATAGTTTCCAGACCTGGACTTAAAGGCCATCTAGTTCAGGGGTAAATGCTCTTTCTGCTGAGCCACAAAGGCCATATACTGTATCTCACAAAGGTCAATAATCAGCTGAAACTAATCATTTGTTCTTGTAGTGAAGATAGTATCTTGGGTCTGTATCTTAAAATGGCATAAAATTCATTAAAACACAATTCAATTCTGTATTTATTAGCATTCTAAAAGTGCATCTCACATCTGCCTAAAACATTTGCAGTACATTTAATTGTATTGTGACACTTACAGTATATTGTGGTATAAGTATTGCCAGGTTCTTGCCAGTGTCCTTGCTCGAGTTCTCAGATTGAGAAATGATGTCCAAAGGCGCTGACAAACATAAACATACAAGGAGAAAACATTGCACGGTAGCATTATGTGAATACATATTCATCTGTCTTCCACCTTTACAGATTCCTGCACAGTGCAGACAATTTCCTTTGATGCTGCGGCAGAGTTTGTTTATAACACAAGAAATGTGAGATACGTGCAAGATATATTTTGTCTGGGAGGTATAAGTTCTGAGTCTGTCTGTCTACAAAGCCATAAGCCTGAGCGTTGGAGTGAGACAGGCAGCCCGCCTCTGCATTCAACTCAAGCTCTGCCTTTGAACTTCTCCTCTCTATGTTCAATTTGTCCATAATTTAGCTGTAAACGATCTTTCCTTCACACGCTGCATGGGTCTCTCTGTGGCAGCGTGCGGCCTGCTTGTGTGTGTGTGTGAAAAGTGCGTGTCTCTCAGGGGACATATTAGTGCATTTCGGGAGATTGGTGGACAGCACTCCTTTGGTTTGTAAAGTGATATAATTATCCCCTTTGGCTCATGCTGTGTGTGAGTGTGCGTACGCTGATGTGAGGGACTGTGTGGATGAACAACACTGAGCAGAGCACCTTTGAGAAGGAGCTGCTCTGCGTGTGTGGTTTTGAGTCAGTCCATGTTTAATATTACTCATTTCTACAGGGGCATATACTTTGTTTTACCATTTTATTACTCTTCAGTTGTGCCCTCACTTGACCTCAAACTCTTAAGCTTAAATGTATCAGCAGCATTTGAGTTTACATACTTTGAATATATATATATGTATGTTTAATGTTAAAATAGCAATTGTTTTGAAATAATGCTTTTTACTGACATGAGGCCTCCTAGTTTGTGAAGTGTTAAGATCCTGTCATGCAGGAAACTGCTGTTTGATTCCTCAAAGGCCAAAACTCCTAACCTGGCAAAAGCCAGATGTTCTGCTCAACACAGAGTCCACCTGGGATGTCTCTTTTTGAAAATGTTTGCAAAGAGGAGACTTGTTGCTGTCAGCAAACCTAAAACCAGCCCACCCATAACATACCTCCACACCACTGGCCAACCCCCAGTGGTTTGGACTCCCAAACTAATCAGCCAGATCCTGATAAGATGGGTTTTTGTGAGTATTTTTACTTTAACAAGAAGACTATAGCCACATGGTCACATCTGTCAGTCCAAAGTCCCAAGCCTGTAGAAATATGTGGTTGCATCTGAAAGGGCATCCCCCATAAGAAAGTATATCACTAAAGGGAACAACCAAAATCAATTGTTGGATGTCAACTTTTTGTATCCAAAGCTTTCAAAATAAGGCCAATAGGATTCTTTTTCATTTTACACTGAAAATTCAAATTAGGACCAATATGGTAAACATCCCAAATAGGCCACTAAGATAAGTCCTTTACATAACAGGCCATAAATAACAAAGTTCTAATTTGCATGAACCAGTAAATGTAATTATTCACATGCTATTTAGGTTTTCAAGGATGAGTTGTTCTTGCCCAGTACTGCCACCCAATGTTGCAGAGTTAGTATGTAAAAATGTCTTTAATCAAATCCGTTTAGTTGACTGTGTTTTCATACAATATCTGCATCAACCAACATCAAAGCCATCCTAGCAGAGCAGCTGTCGCACTGCCCCTGTAATGTGACAAGGCAAAACCTCATGTCTTGTGTTGTTTGATGTTAACATATTTATAAATAAGAGTGAAGTACTAACACACTGCTGTCCTTATATCTACAATACAATTCTACTCAACGAGTTTTCTGAGGACGTGTTGAAATTCTGGATCAAAGCCATGTTTTAAAGCGTCTTCATTCCAGCATTTTGTTGCCAATAATGTTTTTCTTGCCAGTCAACAAAAAGCATCTAATACTGCTTTTAACCCAAAGGAACAAGAAAAATAGTCCACTTCATAAGATAGTGATGTGTGTATCAAAAATCAATGTTGTATTGAAAAACTAATCTCTACAGTCACTAAAGCCTCACATCTATTAGCACAAGTGTTGGTTACATCCCACTGTGCATTACAACCACAAATCTGAAAAAGTTTGGATACTCTTTAAAATGTAAATAAGAAACAAAATCCAGCTTTTGCAAATCTCATAAAAAATTTTATTCACAATAGATAAACATTTCAGTCGTTGAAACTATATTATGATATTTTGATAGCAGCATGTCTTAAAGAAGTTGGGACGTGTTTCTGATCCATGCAGTGATTTCCAGCACAGAATCGTGTCAATTTTTAATGTAGTGAGCATTCAGTACTAAAACAGACTACTTTGCAGACTCCTGCCTTTCTAAAATGCATCTTTTATCCCCTAGACATCTCACTGAAGTGTTGCCAATTAACTTAATCAGTTGCAAAATGTCCTTCCAGCTGTTTTTTTAAATGGTAAAACCAGCCTTTTGTTGCCCCAGTCCCAACTTTTTTTTTTTTAAGTGTTGCTGCCATCCAATTGATATTGTCCTTTTTTTTTTTTTTTTTTTTTTTTTTTAAGTAAAATGGTAAAATATCTGTTTCAACACCTTATATTCTTACGTGAATAAAATATTGTTTGAGATTTGCAGATCATTGTATTTTTCAGAATTGGTGTTGTAGAATAACTATCTCCTCCTCGTGTACACTTATAATAAATCTGGTGAAGCGAGCAAATTGTGATTAAATGTCACGTTTGAATCATTTCGGGTTAAGGGCCTTGCGTAGATGACAAGTATCGATTGCTTTAACAGCATAATATTGATCAACAAAATGGCAGCGTTATTAAACAAGCTGCATAATATCCATCACTCTGACTGCCTCGTATATTCATAATTTAGCAGTGCAAGCTAATGGCAGCAGTAATGACACGGCATCTTTTTAGTTGCTCTATCAAAGCTTTTGTTTTTTTTATTGCTGCTTCAAATGAGCGAGTTATGATGATTGTCATTGACCTTCTGTCTCTCTGGACTGAGTGGCTCTCCTGGACCAATATGGCGTCTGTCAAGCATTAGATAAACAGTGGTGTAGCGAGTGAAGAGCAGAGATGACGTCAGACTTGCAAATAATCTGCTGCAGTGGTTCTCAATGCTCGGACCCAATTTTATCTCTGTCATTTTATTGCAACCCACCTTTTACCTCAAGGTTTATAGCACATGTATAAAACAGTACATTCATCTTTCTCTGTTTACACTCATTAAGTGTTGCAGGTGACTGGAGTTTAGCCGAACATCTGTGGGCCTCAAGTGGGGCACATCCTGGACAGTGGCTAGTTAGTCGCAGGGCAGACAGGGAGATACACACAAGCCTTCACTTTTTACACACATCCACTACAGGGGCAAAGTAAATTTAAACATTATTCATTCATGGGTGGGCGGTTGAAACTTTCGAGTAATCAATTCTCCAAAACAAGATTAAAGCAACACTATGTAGTGTTTGGGCCTTCAAATATTGTCTTGAAATGATTTAGTTAGTGGTAAGTAAGCTTTATTTATATAGCACCTTTCACAGATAAAAATCTCAAAGTGCTTCACACAAAGTGCAGAAAAGGACGACATAACACAGGAAAAATAATAAAAGTAAAAAACTGAGTTAAAACAATAAAATATCAAACCCAGTGAACTAATAGCTTGTCTAAATAGAAGTGTCTTTAGCTGATTTTTAAAAGAATCAACCAAGTCGGCCACATGGATGGAGATGGGCAGGGTGTTCCACATTCTGGGGGCTACTGCCTGAAAGGACAGGCCCTCCGAGTTTTTAAGCAGGTGTAGATCAACATCTGTCCCTCCCCCGACCTCTGAGAGCTTTTGATATTGCCCTCTATCACTATGTAACTCAGGGGAGTGCAAACAAAATGCTCACTAAAACACTGTTGTTGTTTTTGTCATCAAGTTAATTTCAGAAAAAAAAAAAAAATACAAACTACCACACTATCTGTTGGTATGGTTGTATAAATTAAGCTTGTGGAGACCAGAGAGATAGCTGAAAGAGAGCAGAAATTGCATTGTGCTGCTTTAAAACAATAAAGATGAACATTGAAACAACTCATGACCCACTTTTGGTACAGGCCCAACATTTGACAACCACTGTACGCAAGTGTATTTCACTAAAAAGACATGAAATAGGTCTGTTTTACCTTTTGTCGGTCTATACCTCTCAGAAAGTCCCTTCCTTTGTCTGCTCAGGTAAGCGTGTGCACATGCATTGATCTCTCAGCCTTAGAGAGGAAGTGTGCGCATTACACTCGGCTGTTTGTCTGTTTAGGCTTCAGCTAATTAGTCTTAAATGACCGCTCTCCATCTTCATCAGGCCGAGAAAGACCAACAAAGGGGGGGACGGGAGCGAGGAAGACGGAAAGAAACAATGGCCGGCGTTAATTGATGGAGGGTTTGACAAACGAGTGGTGCAGTTGGGGCGAGGCGTTGGACACGAGGTGAATTAAAAGAAGCCGCTGCAGTAGACGTGTGTGTGAGAGTGAAGTTTGATGCCTGCGCTGCACAGATATGTCTAAGTCTCTCAGGATTTGTGCATTAGTATATTTCACAGGGAAAACGGCTGCATTGTAATACGGTTTCCTCCATCTTTCATTTTGTCACCGAACCTCCTTTGTTTTCTCTTCCTGCTCTACTTGTGATTCAGACTTTTACGCCCCACTATTTTGCCATTCTCATTATCTTTTTTTAGCCTCCTTTCATTGGCTTGTTTCACACTGGATATAGGAGTGAGCATCCCCAGCCCGCCGCTCATCTCTTTGATTTTTCTCTCACAATGTTGGAGTTGGACGAGTTGTTGCAACATCAGCAATTATACCCCCCCCCCCCCGATTTCCCACTTGCATGTTCTCCGCGCCTCCTCACACTTGTTCATATCTCCAGGCACCCCAATGTACAGCACAAACTCAACAAAAGGGTAACTACAGGTTGTACTTCTGCTTCACTACTGTATCTGCTGCCATATCCTCCCCTATGCATTTTTATTTAGCTCATGTCTTACTACGCTGGCGAGGCAGAACATTATGATCACTGACAGGTGAAGTTAATGACACAGATTATCTCTTCATCATGGCACCTGTTAATGAGTGAGGTTTATTAGGCAGAAAGTGAGCATTTTGTCCTCAAATATGATGTGTTAGAAGCAGAAAAAAATGGGCAAGAGTAGGGATTTGAGCGTGTTTGACAAGAGCCACATTGTGATGGGTAGACAACTGGGTCAGAGCATCTCTAAAAGCTCATTTATACTCCCATTCAGTTCGTAAATAGATCTATCTGTTTCTAGCGTTATTGTCACAGCATTTATACTTCCAACTAAGGGTGTAACAATACACTAACTATATCGATATATAGATTTTTTTCCCTACAATGCAACTATATCAATACACATTACCTTGTAACGAATTGTATTGTTTTCTAGGTAGTGTATGTAAACTAGGTAGTGTAGTGTAAACTGATAATATATGAACTATCTATATTGGAAATTTGTATGTTAAAATAAAATCTGATGGGGCTTTTTGGATGTAATTTTTGTGTTTTTAATAAAATAAAATGTTCAACTTTTCTTTGCTCTCTGTCTGCTGAACATAATCAACCCTGGCCACAATGCGACATTTGAGAGTAAACGTTTATGATTCATGGCAAAAAGTTGCTGTATCGATTATTGATATGAAGGTCTTGAATCGTATTGAATTGTATCTTTCCAAATTAGCCAATATCGTTCTTGAATTGTATTGAAACAATTCTAATTGATACATATCGTTGCAAAAACGTATCGTATTGTTGCAAAAACGTATTTTTACAACCCTACTTCCAACCATTTTCTTTGTCAACGAGTGTTATGTTGAATAACCAGAAGGGGGCGATCGCATACAGTCAAAGCTTTTACCCAGTCTTTGAATAAACTGTGTCGTACTTGCTCTAGTCACTCCTTAAAAAGTTTCGATATTTTTTCTGCTGTGACTGTTGAGCTGTGTTTACTTGAGCTCCCAGCGATCAGCACATATAATGCTCCATTTGCCTGCAAGCTCTAGGGAAACAGACTAGTTTACGGTCAGAATGAACACAACAGTTGTGAACCGGCACTTGCGGCGTGAAGACTGACCCGTGTGGTCAAGATGAGCTACTGTAACTCAGACTGCTGAACAAGTCTATGCTGGTTCTGATCAAAAGGAGTCAGAATACACATGCATATTAGGCAGGTGGTCATAACACATAACATTTTGACCACCAATAATAGCCTGATCACTGTATTTTGCTGCCTTATTCTGTCTATTCTTTTTATACCAATTTAGCTTGTGGCTTTATAAATACCACATTACCGTTCTTTGTGTCCTTCCACTATCACATAGTCTCCAACTCTCATAGGGGCATGTGTATTCATAAAATAACCATTGACAAGAAAATAGTGCTGAGTTGTACAGACATGCCTGGATGGCCCATAATGAGCCCCATAATGCTGGTGTGTGTTTGAGTAAATGTGGTATAATGGCAGTGACCTGAAGCGGATAACTGTTGCATTACACTATGCTTTGATGTCAGTGT
The DNA here is from genome assembly GCA_020698575.1 of Bostrychus sinensis. Taxonomy (NCBI): domain Eukaryota; kingdom Metazoa; phylum Chordata; class Actinopteri; order Gobiiformes; family Eleotridae; genus Bostrychus; species Bostrychus sinensis. The sequence continues at coordinate 18,182,443 of CM036252.1, forward strand.
AAAATGTGTCTAAATGCAGCAGCAGCATTTGATAATTGTGAAGTCTTTTCAGCCTGCTGTACGCTTGAGTACTTGTGAGTCGGCGTGCACGAGGAGGGGCTTGTGTTTGGTTTGGTTCGCACATCATAAAATAATTTTAAGGTGATTATAATTGTGCAGTGAAGCGTGTGCCGAGTGATTGAGGAGTCCGGACATGAATAAGAATGAGAGGAGAGAGGGTGTGTGTCTGTTTATGAGAACGAGGAAGAGGCTTATCGTAGTTATAATCACAGCTGTCATTATTTTTCTTCTGCTTTTGGACTGTTTAATGACCAACAAAACAGTGAATTAGAGTTTTGTATTTTTTTTTTTTTTTCATTTTAAGTAGAGCTGAACAATTAATTAAAATGGCAAAATAATAAAATGCAATTTTCAAATCTTAAAGCCCACAGTTACAAGTTATTTAGTATTTATGACACAAGCCAGTGTACGTCTTGTGCTGGTCCCAAGCCTGGATAAATGGAGAGGGTTTGTGAAGAGAAGATTGGAGACAAAATTATTTGCTATGGTGACCTCAGAACGCAAAATATATATCGGGGTTCGTATGGTCATGGAAAACCTGTGATAGTCATTGAATTTTAAAATGCAATTTCCAGGCCCTGCAAAAGTTTTGGAATTTTATATTTTGGTGTAAAGTTTTGGAGATTAAAACGGTGTGTAACATTTGGCATCTACTAGTTAATGATAATGCTTGAAAACATTTTCAATTTTAACAAATAAATTCAACACAAGTACAGTTTGTTTCTAATGTGCCATGATGAGCTATTGCGAAGTGTTACCCAATACTGGTAAAATGTTGTATTTGATTTTTTCTCAGAGCCCATATTTTAGATAATTTTGCAGTTTGTTGTATTGGCCATTGACAAAAGATGACAGGATGTGGTCTAAAATGTTCTGAATTTACCTCAGATTGCTGTTTTCATGGCCTTGTATTTTTACTGTAACTGTGGACCTTTCTGGCCATTATAACTATACTATATACTATACTTTTGCACCTTCCTGTGATTCATATTGAACATTCATAAGCCTATTCCACTTTGTTTATCTAAAAAGTGATAATTGGGAAAATTAGACTAATGTTAGTAGAGCTGTTCATTCTGTGCGCTTTTTAAATTAAAAGTTAACTTGTTTTGTTCATGTTAATTTTATTGCATTATCAACTGAACTGAAAAACCCTTTACGCTTTTATTTTGAGAATAATATTTAGCAGGGTCAGCTTGGGGCTATCACCAGCAGTACACTGCAAAGTTTGCCGTGTCAAGTACACAAATCATTTTTATTTTATTTCCACTTGTTTAAAAAGATAATGTTTATTAGCGCAAAACCAGTCTACGTGACTAAAGCTCAGGATGATTTGAGGCTGGGGAAGTGTATTTGAACTAAATTGAGTTTGACATCCCGATTCAGAGACAGTAAAGCTGCCATTACTCACCGAGGCATAGACGTCACTGGGCTGATGTATTAGCTTCTGTATAGATGGCTGTAAAAATGTTATACTCTTTATTATGGCGATGACCTTTACATATGAATTAATGAATGAATTAATCCACAAAGTCTCTACAGTAACATTCACACATGATCCTAAAAAAGACCATAGTCCATCACCATACAAACCCACGGCAAGAATTAATAAAATCCTAATTTGCATGAATTAGCATGACCTAAATGATAAATTAAAGTGTAATTTCCATACGTTCCGTCCAGTAATCCCTTTAGGATTACTCCTAAGCCTTTTCCACAGGCGATGGGCTCCTCCACCGAGTTGAATCAAACAGTCTGTGAGAACCAGAGGATTGTGCATCAAAAGGAGGTGAAATCATGAGTAAGGCCCTGGGACAGACATGCGTCATGGGGATGGCAGTGCACAGGGAGTGCCTCAGACTTCCCCTAAGATTAAATCCGAGTGTCTTCTGCCTTTTAACAGCTTCACGTCACCAAAGAGAGACACAAAGCTGCTTGGATATATCTGACAACTTGTGCTAAAATGTCACTTTAATTTCTGCTCTTATTGTTCGTCATGAAACACACGAGATTTGCCAAGCTCAGATCCACACGCTACACTCTGCGATCACTGAGAGCTGTGTAAAGCTGCTGGAGTGACTCCCGTTTGACGTGACCAATCAGAAGTCGTGTTTGTCAATATTGTTTGGTTGTCACTGCCTGCTCCTGCAACCCGCACAGTGGTTGCCAGCCTGCGCAGCTTGCATTCAGATGATCCAACAGCCAGTTAGGCAGAGCGCTGTGAGTAGAATATAATAGGCTGAAATGACAGATGAAATCCCTCCCAGCTAGACGTAAAGGAGGCTTTGTTGCTTTGCGGTGCTGTCTCTCACGCAGCAGGTTCACCTATTGGCGCGTCACGCTGGGAGCCCTGTCGAGGAGATCATTTTATTTAATAAGGCCTGTGCACAAATTGTCTCATGTGTCTCTCTCTGTGCTGCCAGTATGGAGGCTCCCCGCACATGCAAACACTATGCACACATAAGTCCATACATCAAAGCTCTGTCTTCAGCATTGGGTTTAATTAGGATGCCTTCCCGCTGGGTTCTTGGACGTGGAGAGTTGGACCCAAGACTGGCTCCCCACACTGGCCTGCTGCTGGCTTCATTTGTCTTCAACCTGGATGTGCCTGTTCCAGCGGGACATGCATGACGTTTCAGCTCTGCTCCTTTTTGTCTGTGCCCATATGTTGTAAATATGTACCGTGTTTTCCACATGTATAAGTAATTATTTACCTCTGAGTCCTTGAATGCATGAGAAAACTCAAGCATGAGTCCATAGAACATCCTTGATTTTTGATCTCCATATACACCAGTAAATACGGTAAAAGACAGGGCATAAAATGGCTATTTAACACGTCTCTTAGCAACATGACATTAACAGATAGATAAATGATGCTGTCACTATGACGCTGTTTAAGCGCTGAAATGATCAGAACAAGTCCGGTGATGGTGTATGGACTGAAACGCACAGGAGCACTTCCTGGCTTGATTTCTACCTAGCGTGGTGAGACAGATTTTAAGACGAGGATGGGGTCAACGTAGAGGATTTCTCAAATTCAAAGTGTGAATGAAACAAAATACTACTGCAGGTATGTTTTTAAGGTGCAAACAACCTTATACCATGGTTACAAGCTATAAAAAAAGTCAATTTAGCATAATAGGGGACCTTAAAATGAGATGCTTTTTAAATATCTTTTAGTCCCAATCATCTTTGAAATCATGTGAGCCTTGTCATGTATACGCCATGTTTAATGCACACTATTTATCTACGGTTGCCATGTAAAAATTGTCTTATATATTATATATTGGACTTGTGTGACAAAAATCCCACCATTGCACAGTAGAATTGACTTATCTCTCTGCTTGTTTGCCATTTGTCAGTTACTGTTCCCCCGTCGTCTTCCTCACCACTAACTTGCGCGCTTGGGCTTCCTCAATATTTCTCTCTTTCTGGCGCTCGGCTTCTCTCATTCCTCTCCATGTCATATTTATCGGGCTGCATTTCTCGCTCCTTCCCAGCTGCACTGCCTCCACATTGTTGCCTCCATTTTACTGTGGCGTGGCTCGTACATTACAGTTATCACATCATCTGGATCGCCTGTGACTCACATGTTGTCTGTTTGCTTCCTTCCGATGTGTTTTTAAACGTAGGAGACACACACAGCTACAATTGTGAATATGTGGTGGTTGTTTATCTGTCCTCCCTCTGTCTTTTCTCTCTATTTGTGGCTTTGTGTGCAATTTTCCGAGTGAGAGACTTCGGATTGCGTTTTATCGGGCCTGCACGGCTTTTTGCATTTTCTTAAAGTCAGTGTGTGATTTAAGATTCATAAGATCATAGCTTTACCCTTAAGGTTTAATTTAGGCTGCATTAGAGTTACTGCTCTTATCACTCTGCTGGAGAAGTCATTTGGATCAGTCAAATTCTGTTGCTGCTCATATTTGTAATTAAAGTTGAAAGCTTGTTTATGGTTTAAGACCTGAAACATTAATGTCTCCAATAGATGATTAATAATGGTGTTTACAGCTTTTAAATTAAGAACAGATTATTATTTGGTTTCAGGAAGTCCACTGCGGCATATAAAGTTGCAATGATTACATGAAGTCCATTTTGTTGGTAAGTAACAGATAGTGATTGGACTTAGACACAAACCAGGACTCTTGACTTGACTCGGACTTATGAACTGATGATTAGGACTTGAACACGGACTTGTGAACTGATGAACTGATGAATTGAAATTAGACTCGGACTTCAGGACATTAACTCACTTGCGAGTCACACTTGTGTCTAGTACTGCTTCAGCTTCAGTTCTTTTGTGGATCATCCTTCAACCTCCACACCTTCCAACCAATGTCCTGGCAACTGCGAACAAACATCTCACACCTTTTAAGTGGAATCCCAGTCCACTCCCCATGCACAAAAGCCTTTAGCTCAGTGATGTTTGATGGTTTCCGTACTTCAGCTGGCTTCTCTAAATCCTTACTTACGGATTTACATCTGGTGACTGAGAAGGCCACTCTAGGATGCTCACTTACTCGACTCTCACCTGTCTCTGTCCTGTCTTTAGTGACTTGGATTTTAGTGACTCGTAAATTGAGGACTTGAAAGTAATTCAAACTTGCCTTTCATTGATTTGTGACTGGACTCTGGCTCTGACAGTTTTTAACTGACTCACACATCAATAGGAGTAGACTCTGTTAATGATTCGTCTTGGACTCCACTCAGACTTAGATTTAACTTTAACGCTGAGATCTTGAAAGTGAGGCTGTATCAGTAACAATTAAAAATGGAGCAAGGTGAGTTTGTTTTCTAATGAAGCTAAAATCGCAGGGCTATGATAAAGTATGCAGTAGCTGTTGGAAGTTGCAGTACCTGGAGCGCAGAGATAAGCCCACAGTATAAATACATCCAGAAGTACAGTGTAGGTGTATGAGTGGTTTTCCAGAGTTTGCTTGGTGCTTGTGGGATTTTTACAGTTTTTACAGTTGAATGGTTAGCCTCGTGGCTGTGTTTTTTGGCCCAAAGCAGAACATTTGATTGGTTGAACCCACTTCCAACAACACTGTATAGGTCAGGTGGACACTTAACTACACTGTACCTGACCTCAGGAAAGTGTGGATCAAAAAACGTGTGAAAACATTAATTTTAGTTTGTGGTTTAGAAACAGTTCGAGTTACTTGTGCTTTGTTCAAATTCATAAGAGTCCACATTTTGAAGCTGTAGACTGATATAAGATATAGATTTAATCAAGCAGAAGAAGGTCATCTAAATGCAGCGTTATAGTTGTTCAGTCTCTGTTCAGTTTTTTCTTTGCCTTGTTTCCATTTTAACAATAGTAAAATCCCAACAACCAACAATATTTTGATAGACTTTTTGACATAAGTTCTATTAAATCACTGAAAAGACACTGGCAATCTAGTCTCTATTAGTACAAACTTGACAAACACCAAACCAGTACTAAGACAATGCTTGACTAGAAAAACTGGGAGTCTAAATGTTTTTTTTTTTTAAACTTCTACAGCTATAAAGTTAAAAAGAATCAGACAACAGTTTGAAATCTGAAGTTACTGCTGGTACTTATTGTCATATGCCAGTCAATGGCAGCCATGTTTACCCCTTCCTCTCTTGCATTGGGTTCTGCCAAAAACAACGACCATCTTGCTGTTTACTTCCACAAAGACATTTCTCAGAATATCCCATGTAAAATGCAGTGTGGAAAAAGATGGCCGAGGTTGCCAAAGCTCTTAGCAATTCTTCTGTTTGTTTATGGTAATTGGGCATCACAGCTGACGTGACAAAGAGTTATTGATGTGAAAATGCTGTGTTGCATATGGCTGTGTAGCAAAGAGGAAAAAGCCTGTCCACTGCCCAGTGCACGTTTTAAAGTGCATGTTTGTTCTTCTGCCTGTACTTGCATTTCCCCACATCCTCTCAACTCTTCTCATCTGCCTTCTGGTCGCGTTTTGCATTCCTCTCCTTGCTCCTCCATCTGCTTCATAACAAGAAAAGCAAGGAATTAATTAATAGGCTGATAGTGAAGCCCCAGAAAATATGAGGGAAGAAATGTAATCAGATATGAGCTCTGTATTGTGCTGCCTTATCTGCCTGGGCCTTTATACCTCCCACTGTCTTATACTGGCCTCCTTCACTCATGTCCTCCAACTGTTTACACAGCACACATCTTAAACAGCGCCTGATCTGGAGTCTCATTGAGTATGTCTTTTACACAACCCTGGGTCAAATAAACAACAAGATTTTACTTGTAGTTTTTAAGTGGTAAATAGGCTGAACAAAGGTTGGGGGTGGGGTGGGGGTGGGGGTGGGGGGATGTAGATGTCCGAAATACAGATGTTAATTTTTTTCCAATTGAACCATAGATGATTTTGTCCTCTAGTGTGCATAATGTTTTTTAATCCTTTTTTAGAGGGCTACAAGTATTCTTTGTGACAGTCCCATGCCAGAATTAATGAAAAGGGTGCCATCAGGAAGGGCATCCGGTGTAAAACCCATGCCACATGAATATGCAAATCACTGCACACCTGGAGGCTGATGATTTGCTGTGGCGACCCCAGAAGGGACATGTCAAAATGAAAGTGTGCATGATGTTTTAGTTAAATGTTCACAGTGGCAGAGTGGTTAGCCCCCATGCCCTTTTCTGGAGGTAGCATGTTCTCCTTAAGCTGCTGTTTGTTTTCTACAGCTAGTGTGTATGCCCACCATCCAGATTAATTAGTCACTGAAAGTTTACATGGCTGTCAAGTAATACAATTAAAAGTTGGTTGCCTCCTTCACATATCTCAGCAACAGCTGAAAGTAGTTCTACCATGTGAATAATTTCATAGTTAGTAATTAATGTTTGCATTTGTTCAGAAAGCACATTTTGCAAATAGTCATAAATAAAATCCAGTTATATTTCTCTCACCATGACAAGGTGTTACAAAAACCGCCCATAGTAAATTAATGAGAGAGTAAACAGTTTCTCTCTGTCATTTATGCTACTAAGTGGCTACGGTCTAGGGTGTACTCCGCCTCAGCCCCATAGTTGCAGGGTTAATAATGTTAATAAGCAAAAAAATGAATGAATGTGAATAAAGTGTTGTATTCTGACAATTTTAAAAACCCAGAAACCGATATTTTTATTTCTCGCAAACCACAGTTATGCTTAATATGGATTTTACTAATTCACTTTTCTGGAAACCTTAAACATGTTTTAATGCTATTTCTTTCCCCTCCCATTGATATACTGTGATTAATATTACTCGCTCTTCACCATGTCCCATACTCCAGTTCCCATTCTGTTTGCATTTGCGTATCCAGCCGGCTGCATAGTTTCTCGGGCTGCCAGCTAAATTGATGTCAAAATGCCATCCTCATGCCACAATGATTCACATTTCTTATTTCCTCCGCACTCTGGGTTCGGTCTGTCTGTCCGTTCGCACCTCCCCTTGCTGCCCTGCTCCTCTGTTTGCTGTCTAAAAGCGCCTTAATGAAATTCATACAAAACAAGATGGGAGGAGAAGATTCGGCCTCCTTTTGCAGCTTCTTGGTTTGTTTTTCTTTCTTATTTCCTGTTCGCTCCATTTAGCCGCTCTTTATTGTCCTTTTCTGTCTGTCCTTCACACTTCTGTCTCTGCGGACTCCATTCTTTGGGCCCTATTCTACCATGCTTCTTGTTGTTTTGTTTTTTTTGTTTTTTTTTGTTTTTTTTTGCCGTTTCCCACTTATTTCTTTGAATACATTTGCCTGCATTCTTGGCAGACAGTGTACATTACTGAAATGAGAAATACATTTCTCCTTTGCTCTTTTTTTTTACCCCAGTGCCCTGCAGCCATCTTGAAAAATTTATTTACCGGCAATGAGGTTTGTGTGGATGCGCTGCAGAAACACACACACAGTGCATGGTAGCATTCAACGCTTTAATGAAGTTATAAAATCACTTGAAAAGCAGTAAATGTTTTGCATTTCGAGGCCACGTGTGGGAGGTGGGAGCGGGAGATGGAGACAATAGGAGATAAAAGAGGAAGAGGACAGAGGAGAAAGGCATCAAGTCACTCTCAGGACTAGTCCACATGTGGGTGGTATTTGAAAAGAGCCTTTCTCTGTGAGTTTTTGCCGTTTTAGGTCACTTAAAACATGATTTTGAAAAGGAAAGTGTGTATGCAGGGAAGTTTTTGTTACATATCAAATCAGTGTTTGCCATTTGCCACAGTTCCATCTCAGTGCATGACTTTCTATTTCTTTTGTTTCCATGAGGTGATTTGTGCAATGGCTCATGTTAGTTTATGCCGTTACCAAAACTTTTCGTACTTAGCTTGTTATGGGAGCTTTTTTTCAATAGGCAGGATGAAGCAGTTTGGGGAGCTGGATGGTAGGAGCCTTTACTTTGCTCCTAAAGATGAGTTTGTATCCAACTGTGGCCTACTTTTATGTTTGACTTCTATAAGTTGAGGTTTCACGATGCATTGATGTTCTGGACATTTCTGACTGCGCATCTAAACCTTATTTCTCTCTATCTTTGTTGCTTCCTCCCACCACCTCCTCTTGTCTCTTGGCCATTTCTCAAAAACCTTCCTAACCCTTCATCTTGTCCTGACTCACTCTCTCCCACTGCCTCCATTTTCCACGGACATCCCCGGCTCCTCCATCCCACACTGCCATTTATGCATCTGCCCCCCCCTTCCCCGTCCCCATGTCCCACCCCCGTCGCTCCTGCCAGCTCGGTGCATCCTCTTCCCCTCCAGTGCCTTTTGAGTGCGGCCAAATCCTATCCCGGCCACACTTCCCACTTTTTTGGCCCGGAGCTCTTTTTATCCTCTTCATACACCCACTCCCTCAGCAGCCCCTCACTCTCTCGCTCATATTTTGATGTACATCTGTCAGAATCAGTGTCTCTCTCTCTCTATCTGTCCCTCTCCGGATCACAATATTTACCTCAGAACGTTTTTTCCTCGAATATCTTCCTTTATAGGGCTACAATAACATGCTTCTCTCCCACTCCCTTCCTTCTTTGTCTGTCTCTCCTCTGCATAGTTCTGGGCACACAGCCACCCCAGCTCCCTAGCTAACAAGCGCTGAGTGAAAATGATATGCAATTAGCCTGTATGGTTTGTGTATAGATGCCCACTTGTGGCAGGCAAAGAGGCAGTATGTTCACTCTGTCATAAAACTATATGTCCTGAGGCACCTAACGCACTAATGTGTTTTCTATGTACTGTGATAATTGTGAAAATGCGTCTTGGCCAGCGAAGTTAAACTTGCATGGGTTATTCTGGAAAGAACATAGCTCTACTAATACACCAATCAGACACTACATCCACCTGCTTATTATTGGTAGTTATAATGTTATGTGTTATGACTATCTGCCTAACATTTAGCCGCATATGCAACAAACTGGGATGCACTGTGAAATTTGACACATTTTTATCAGGGCCAGCAGCAACTTGAGGTACTGTAGCTCCTCAGTTGGATTGCACCAAATGGGCCAACTTTCACTCCCAATGTGCATCGCCTGTCGCTGGTTCACCACTGTTCCTTCTTTAGACCACTTCTTTTTTTTTTTTTTTCCCCCCAATATATGTTTATTGGCTTTTGCAATTTTCCCAGAAAAAACGAAACACATACAAGAGAACACAGAACATTGCGGCTCTTTCATACAGACCCAAACCCAGAGATCATGACTATGACCAATAAAGTCTGTGTAAGGTCTTGTATGTTTACATTATAGAAAGCCCCTTAGAAAAATGGCAGAGACATAAACGGGTCCCAGATCTTATGAAATACATTGTCTTTGTTGTGGAGCTTGCTGGTTAGATGGTTCAAGGACACATATTCAAGTATAGTCCAGTGCTTTAGATAGAGCTTTGTCTGTAACCCAGTTCAGGAGGACACATTTTCTTGCACTTCTGATAGATACTGACCCCTGCAGACCAGAAACATCCCACAAGATCTGCATTTTTGGAGATGCTCTTACCCATTCGTCTTGCCATCACAACTTGGCCCTTATTAAACTCGCTCAAATCCGTACTCTTGCCCATTTTTCAGAAACGGGTCTGATTTTATTGTAGTTATAATGTTATGGCTGATTGGTGTATAGTCATTGTGTGGTTTTACTTAACACTATGTACCTCAGATTGGCCTGGGTCAGTACATTATGCCTGCTCTGCTTTGTTCTCCTGTGCTTGCACAATCCAACCCCTGCATAAGTCGACATGATGGATCATTCAGATACAATTACTTTTTAATGAAACGCTCATTACTCTCTTGACTTCAGAGATGACCTGCTGTGGTTCTTTAATAATCCAGCTTTTTAAGAATAATTTTTTACTTTAAAGTCTGCTCATTTGTCAAAATGACCCCCCCCCCCTTTATGGCTAACCTAATATTCAAGAAAATACAGTTGTTGTACAAGGAGCTCTGCAATGTATTATTTCATGCCTGATGCTGGGGTAATATTAATTTTATTTTTATTGGTTGGAACTAAAGATTTTCATGCATTCATTTTCTGTTCAATCCATCTGGGGTTGCAGGTAGTTAAAGGCTATCCCAGAATCTATAGGCATGAGGACCAGTACACCAGTACACAGGGGTGACACAGAGATGCACACAAATAATTATTTTTTGTTGTGAATATTTCTGAAAAGGGCAGTAATGGACCAAGGACAAAGAGGTTAATGTTGGTGTGGAGATAGACCACTGCTTAGACCCAGGAGTGTTTGAAAGGATTCTGCATCATTTTGAGTTGCAGACCAAAGATACTGACTTCAAGTTTGAGTCCAGGTCTGGGCACTATATCTTAGTATTGCGAGACAGGACCAGTGCCTTGGCTGAGGGTTATGCTTTCAGAGTGCTTTTAGTTTAGATTTGTCTTATTTTTCAACATGATTGATACACCTTTTTTGTTCATAACCTTTTTTAGAAACCTAATGCTTTAGCACAGTACAGCTAATCTTTGAAATACTGGAAAAAGATAATAGTAACGCAGGTAGGACATACAGACCTTGGAGGAACTGTACTCTTAACCTTCTCCTTGTGACGCAGAAGCCCTTACCAGATGATAATTTGAGCCACTTTATTCTTTACATTCCTGCAACATTTCAGCCTTGCAAAAAGACAAGTATAGTTTTGTTGACTCACCATAACTTTTTAGTTCCCAGCTGTAATGCAAATGTCTGCTACAGTGTCGAGGGAGAAGAAAATCCTAAGTTTAAATTGCTGAGTTTATGCATAATCACTGGTGGTATTTTTTTTTCCCCCTTATTATTCACTAGTCTGGGAAAGTTTGCTTACGGCTGAATTTAAAAAACCCGAAATGTGTGACAGCAATGTAAGATTTTTAGTTGGTTGCAGCTCAACATTGCATTTGTCTGCTATAACTGCACACACAGGTAAAGTGGAATAACAGATTATCTCTTCATTGTGGCACTTTTTAGGGGGTGAAATATATTAGGCACCATTTTGTCTGTAAAGTTGACGTATTAGAAGGAGGAAAAATTGGTTAATGCAAGGATTTGGAGGAGTTTGACAAGGGCCAAATTGTGATGGTGAGACAACTGGGTCAGAGCATCTCCAAAACTGAAACTCTTGTGGGGCGTTCCCAGTCTACAGTGGTGAGTATTCAGCGACAGGGTTATGGGCAGCAAAGGCTTATTGATGCTTGTGGGACGCTCAACATGCTGAAAAGTTAATGTTGGTTCTGTTAGGAAGGTGGTAGATTATGCACCACATCACATTTTGTTGCGGATGAGGCTCCATATTAGGCAAGTCATAAAAGTTAACATTATGACCTTCAATAATGCAGGCGGTGATTATGTTATGCCTGGTCGGTGTCATTTTTTATGTTCTGTTTTATATGTAGACCATTTCCTATATATGTGCTTATACTGTGCTGCAGATGAAAGCGTTTCCCATCTTTGAAGATACTGAGGAGACCTTAAAGTTCAATCTGAGTTTAGTCTCTAGTCGGAAGATCCATGATACGATTTGACTTTTTAATGTTAGGCTCTAGTCCATGTTAAATGTGCTTCTTATTCTCTTGAGCTGTTTCTCAAACCGCTGAGCCAATTTCAGCAAGACTTCTTGACATTGCTTTCTTGCGGTCACAAATTGATGTGTGTTAAGTAATGTAAGCCCAGGCCTTCGGGGGGGACAGAAATGTGTGCAGATGTGATGATTTGTCCATTTGCAGCCTCCTGGAGTTATATTTTATTCATTCACAATATTTAAGAATATCCAGTATGTGTGCTGGACAGACTGCTAAATGAGGAGAGCATGCATAGGAATGTACTGTACTGTGCAGTAGTGTTGCAGTGCTTGAGACAGGTGTTGAGACTATTTCTTTATGGCCTTGGTCTCGTCTTTGTCTTGGATGTAGTTTTACTTGTCTTTGTCTTGGTCTTGTTTATAAGCTTCATAAAAACATTTTTATTATTATTTTTTGCATTAGAAGAACCAAGAACATTATTTTTCTCTGTTTGTGGAGTCTGTTGCGTTAGATTGTTTAAATAATCCTTAATATATTTGAAACACTTTTTACATTTCCCTTTTATTTAGTGTTAGTTCACAGGGTTTGGTTTCAATCTGGCCTTGGTTTGCTTGGTCTCGGTCTCTAAAACTCTTGGTCTTGTCTTGGCCTAGTCTTGGTCTCAGTTCACTCTGGAACCGGACTGGTCTTGGTCTTGATAAGTACAGTTTTGACTACAACACCGCTGTGCTGTAGCCTTGGTTACAAGAAAATAGAAAAAAGTAGAAGCTTTTGGAGAGCGTGGACCTCCTCTAGACCTTTGACAATAGGGAAGATATAGTGCCAATACTAAGTGAACAAAAGGCTTTTTTCCTTGAACCACATTATTATATTGCACAATGATAAAGAATCTGCAAAAACTAATCATCTGTTCATTTATTGAAACTTGTGAAGTTGCATTTTCACACCTCACTTCTGCACATTACTGTATGTATGCTGGACAGACTGCTACAGGATGAAGCATAGGAATGTAGTCAATATCTTTTAAAGAAATAATTTGCACCACTTGTGGAAGCTCTTGGTGTGATCTAAAAATATAGATATAGACAGCAGGTTTGTGATTGTAGAATGACAGTCAGAAGCCTCAAGGATGGTTGCTTCATATAAGGACCAAATTTAAACCGAGGCTTTTGTTGCTGAGGTGAAGACACAAACACTCAAATTTCAAAGAACAGAAGGTGCAAGACGACACTTGTGGGGCTTCCCAGATTGTCAGAGATCAAATATGAACTTGGCAGCTCTGTGAAAAAGCAAAAGTTAGTGAGTGAAAGTGAGGCAAGGGCGGGCAAATAGTCAGAAGTGCGAGTTACAAAAAAAATCAGAGTGGGAATATTGGGCTCGGCAGGTAAAAGGATTTCTGCTCTTTTGCATCGCCAGAAACAAAAGAATAAGTTTACACCTTTGACATGTCGAATCCTCAAAGTTGTGCAAACAAGCCTCTACCAGGAATCAGTCAGAAAGGTGAAGGAAGGTAGTTCGTTTTTGTGGATAACTGGGTTGAAGAGATGTTGAAATTCATTCTTCAGTGTATTGATTTAATAAGTATGGCAGGATAAACTACATGCATAAAAGACATTGATTTTTTTTTCTTTTGAGTTATATGAGAAAATAATTTGCCTGTTCAATTGGCTGTTATGTGTTTAGCCATCTACAACCTCAATTCAAAACAACTGGAACACGAAAACATAATGCAATGATTTGGATCTCTCATATATCTGTATTTTATTCACAATAGAACATAAGCAACATATCGGGTGTTGAAAGTGAGATATTGTACTATTTCATGAAAAACAGTAGCAGATTTTGAATTTGATGGCAGCAGCACATCTCAAAAGTTGTGACAGACACTTAATAATTTGTTTTAATGCGGTGTCACTTGAGGACATTCACTACTAATAAAACAGACTCAGCCTTACTAAAATGCCCCTTCTATATCCTGTCATTTTAAGTTTTCCCAATAATAGTAAAACTTTCTTTTTTAGCCTATTATTGACCCTGTCCAAACTTCTTTAAGCTTTTTGCTGCCATTAACTTTTAGCTTCAACAGTTCATACTTTATGTTGTTCTATTGTGAATAAACAATGGCTTTATGAGATTTGCAGAGTAGTGCTGTTATGTTACTTTGCCCAAACTTTTTCTGAATTGGAGATTTGGATAATGCACCACTAATTCTCAACAGTAAGCCAAGTCGACATGGGCTTCGGGGCATGTCCAGCATTATTACCTGGTCCAATATTGAAACTGTAGGCTTGCACAAAGAATGATGTTTATGGCTGTTATTATTTCCCTTTCCTAATGTGCTTACATGCTGCATATGCTTAAATAAATTTGTGTCTAATCACATTTTTAATTCAGGGGAGAAAACCTAGGGGCCAGGTAGTGTTCCAGTCAAAGAGTACTGCTCAGATCCTCGGGCTCCAGACGAAACATAATTACATTTCCTTATGAAGTCTGCAGAGTAGGTACTAACATGACAGGCCTACGCTTATGGAGAATTATATTGGGAAAGGACTGACTCATAAAAATAACTGAAGTGGCTTTTTGAATTAGTATAAAGCAGATTAAAATGTCTATATACTAAATCTACAATCTTATAAGGTACTGAAAATAAAGTGGACTCTTTTTGCCAGCCCCAAGCCCAGGAAAAAATTAATTAAGCATTGATAAAGGCCTGACTGGTTGAAAATGTATTCAGCCTTTACTGCTGAAAAGGGCTCTTAAACGCACTTTTTTGTGTTTGTTGCAATTTAAAGTGCCTTGTTGGCCTTCTTTTGTAGATTATTTTATTCTGTTTTCCAAGACCTCCCTTTTCAACGTTTCACAGCAACCAGTTACTTTTTTTTTCAAAGAAAAAATAGAGAGTTTGGTGTTTATTCAGAGGTACACAGAAGATGATAAAAAATAACTCTATTTTTGGTTGTAAAGCAAAATGGTCCAACTTCAAACCACCAATATAAAAATTTATTTTTACTGCAATGCATTTTACTTTTTTTTTTTTATTTCAGAGTTGGAAATGCAGATTAAATGTACTTTCACAAACGATATACCTGCCATTATCAACAACATCATAGCTACATTTCCTGCTATTTGATTTAAACAAAAAAAATTATCACCTCAAAATTATATTACATGAGGGAAACTTTTGAGATTAGCTTAGCCTTTTAGGGCTTTGTTTACAATCCTGTAACTTACTCTGCTGTATTAAATCTTGCATTCTGTACATTTGGTCTGGATAAATGGAGAAGGTTGTGTCAGCAAGGGCATCTGACACAAAACCAAATAAATATGCACATCACTGGGAAGTAGGTAGATTAAACTTTATTTACACTATATTGCCAGAAGTATTCGCTCACCCACCCAAATAACTGAATTCAGGTGTTCCAATCACTTCCATGGCCACAGGTGAATAAAAACAAGCACCTAGGCTGCAGCTTTTTGGAAAACATGGTGGGATGGGGGTGAGGTAGGTGTAGATGACAACATAGAGCACTGATTGGTCAAAACACGTTTGCTTTTTATTTAAAATGTAGCCACTAGTATAAAGGATTTTTAAACCTACTTCTCGTGCCTAGGTAGCCTTCTTGTTTTGCAGATATTTTACTCTGTTTCCAAAGACCCTCAAGAGTCTGTTTTTTTTTCCCAACCTTTCACAGCAGCCAGTTACTTAGGAAAAAACTCTTATTTTTTGTTTTTATTTATTTAGAGTGGGATAACTGTACACTCCAACAAAGCAAACACTGGATTTTTGGTTCCAACCACCAACATAGAGTTTTTAGTACTTTTTTTGTTTTTTGTTTTTCAACTTTAAAAATATCTGACTGTAGTAAAGAAAAGGGAACTTATAAAAAGTAGCACTAATAGGAAGCAGAGCAAATGACCATATATTATAGTTTGTTACAAGCCATATATTTTAACTTTTATCTATACATGGTAGTTTGTAAATGTCTAAGATACTTATAAGCTATGCAAAAATTGGGTTTCTGAAGAAACAGGACAATTAGTGCTGTATGCAGATGTTTGTCAGCCCGCTTTGCTTTTTTTAATATGGGTTGCTTATGATTTTTGCCACTAGTTAAGTTTCTGTGGTATTTATAGTAGACAAAGTGCATTTTCCATCGTACCTGCCAAAGAAACAACTCACTGGTTCTCTTCCACTGCACTATGGCCTTTTCGTAGAAGCTGCTAATGATACCACAGACTTGTACTGCCTTTTGGGCTCCACTGAGGGACAGATGTTGCTTTAGGCTCTTTTAATTTGTCTGAGTCAAATTAGTATACAATGAATTCCACAAACCCTCTGGGGTCCTCGTTCAATCAGTGCTGCCTTATGTTTTCAAAGCAGAATTATGCAAAAGAAAAAATAGGCCAACTATAATTTATATAGTACAATATTTGCAAAAGAGTGAGTTTTTATCACTAAATGTATTACTCACTGAAGGAAAAAATAGGGAGGGCAAAAACACATCCATGTAGCAATTTAACAATTGGAGGCTTGTGATTTAAGTGCCAATTATTTCATTTTTTATGACCTGCAGCAACGCTTATTACAAAAACACAAACATTAGAAACCATTGACTTCTCGCTGCATAAATAAACATAGAAATAGACTTTGACATACACCAATCAAGCATAACATTATGACCGCCTGCCTAATATTGGTGTTTATAATGTTTTGTAATGTTCACTTACTGCCGAAAATATCCCACCCACTAACTTGCCATGATGCAGAAATATGGTATTCACTTCAATGGTCAGTGGTTGTAATGTTATGCCTGTTTGTTGAAATTAAAACAAATGCACACTGAATCAGCAAATGCTTGTTAAATTTAGCATCCTCTCCAACAACAGTTGGACTCCTGGCCACGTTGCTCACCCAGAGGCAGATGGCAAATTGTACTTTTATATGAAGTTTAAAGTGTGACGATTCCTCCGAGTGACAAACAAACCAGCTTTCTCATGAAACTGTCAAGTCCTGGCAAAGTGTGGCTATAGTCTCGGTGGCCCATGGAAGGCGCGCCGCTCACAAAATTCATTCTGTCCCGTTATTTCAGCACACAAGCGGCAACGTCTAATTTTTTTGTATATTCTATCAACATATTCATGAAGCTATAGAGCCACAGTTTGGGGAGATAGTGTTCTTTCCCATTCATTTTTACAAGGTAGCAAACTGACAAAGATAAATTTGAAGTTTTTAGAGTAATTTTAATCAATAGTTGTTGTTCTTGTAGTTCAGCACATTTCTGTAACTAGTTGGCCAGGATAACATATCAATTAAGAACCCTATAAAATGTAGCTTATATGCTAATTACAGATGCTAATTGCTTCTCTAAATGAAACGGCTGAACACTGATAATTGCTAATGTTCTCTAACCAGGCCCTTAGATTACAAAGACACTGGAATATTTAATGGCTACGGCTCCTCCATAGAAAATATATTATGATCTGTTTAGCTTATAACACCGTTCTTTGTAACACAGCCATTCTGATTACAAACACTGAAAGAGTCTATAAGAAGCACATCTCTATGGAGCCGGTCCAAGTTATCAAAAGTGGGTCTGTTTCTTACCAGGCCCATGCATAATTGTTTCTCTGTTTTGGCCGGCGAGCGGATAGCAGCTAATTGAGACATTAAGAAGGAGGAAGCCAAGTCTGCGTCCAAAGCCTTGCCTGTTTGCTAATGTGCCTTCTGTCTCTTGTTCACCCTTCACGGTGAGAGGCTCCCCACTAACCTGCCGAGCTTTGTCTTGGCATTGGGTGGCAAATCGGGACACTGCCAGCTTAAGTAAAATGTATAGTAATTTGCAAATTTTTTAGGCAGGTGTGAGAAATTCTGTTAACTAAGAATTATAGATTTTTTTTTTTTGTTTGTTTTTAGGAAAATGTGTAGTTTTAGTCAGTGGTAGAAGTACTCAAATTTCAGATTAAAGAGCACAAATTTACTCAAGTAAAAGTATCACATGAAAATTTCTACTTGAATAAAAGTATAAACGTACTTGTGAGTAAAAAAGAAGGTATTTTGCACAGATTTAAGAACTCATGAAAGTGTTAAATGTGAGGTATTTTGCTATGAACTAAAGGTTAACGGCGCAACAGAAGAGGTTTTTCTGAAGAGTACTACTTTACTGCATCTGTTATATTGAGGTACTTTTTCTGAAGAGTACTACTTTACTGCAGCTGTTATATTGAGGTACTTTTTCTGAAGAGTACTACTTTACTGCATCTGTTATATTGAGGTACTATGTCTACAACAACAACAAAAACTAATGCTTTCAAACCAAAACTCAAAATACTTTAAACCAACTCATAAAAGTAGTGGAGTAAAAAGTATAGATATGATCTCTAAAATGTAGTAAAGTAAAAGTACCTTTTGTAAAATGTACTCAAGTAAGGTACAGATGTATGTAAATTGTACTTATGCAAAATATCTAAGTACTTTCACTTTGTTACATTCCACCACTGGTTTTAGTATTGGGCCAAGGACAAAATTATTGATTTTAGTGTGGATTCAGAACATGCCTTAGATACAGTGTGTTTTAGGTGATTGGTCCTTTTTTGAGATACAGACAGAAGATATTAACTGCACTTATAGGACGACTAATTAGTTTTAGTATATTCTTTACCATTGTGAGACCATCCAAGTTGTGTGGCACAATGGAAAGAACAATTACCCCTGAATTAGAAGATAATGAAGTTTGAGTCCAGGTCTGGGCACTATATCTTCAACACTGTAAAGATAGGAGCAGTGCTTTAGTTTTGACTTTTCTTAGCAATTTTGTGTATTTCTGTTAAATGATAACTCTTTCTTTGTTCATAGCCTTACTTGAAGACCTGGCTTTTGCACAGCACTCTATCTTTTCTCTCATTTATCCACTATCTTTTTAAAACTAAACCAAACCAGATAGACTGCAAAACTTTGTCTCTTAGGTTTCACTCAGCAGTCTGCAAGGTCATGAAGCAGGGCCCAGCAAGTCTCATTTGGGCTTGACTATTTAAATAAATGCATACAGATGAAGCAAATGGATGTGAGGGGTGAGAGCTCATAAAAGGGAAAGGGAAGAAATGAACCACTCTTTGCTTGTGTTGATTTAAAATTTCTGGTAATCGAGATTATAATTATTGTATAACATTTACATAATGTACTGCTATTAGCATGGGGGGAATGGTGCATGGGCCTATGACGGAGTGGTATTCATTAAATGGTGTAAAAGTGTAATCACTGGATATGTCAGTGGGGCCGACTGTATGAAGTGTCCATTTTCTCTATTCAGATTTTTCATTTGAGTGTGACTCCTGTGTTGCATGGAGTCACGCTCGAGCAGAAGGTAATTCTGTAACCACACACTGTACAAGGGTTTTCTGATATTTGTGTAGTTTTAATGTTCAAAGACCTTGTAGTTAGAACCTTATACATTATGTTCTAACTGGAAATGGTACATGCAATACTACCATCCACACTTAAAGGCCAATAAAATCTAATTATGTACTGTGCTAAAGTCTTAGACGTGTTTTTAAAGGGGCTATATTATGCTTTTTTTGTGTGTCTTTTAAATTAATTTAGGACACATCTAGATTAAAAGCTAAAAAAGAAAAAGCAATTATTGAAAAAACCTTATCTAAAGAAACTGGAGATTGTGTCTTTAAGAGCCCTCCCTCCCTGCTGTCCCACTGCTGTCACGTCCTAGCAGTGTGTTCCAACAACATGTGCCGATGAGTGTTATCCGCTGTAGTTCCGGGGTGGGTTTGTTTGGTTGCTGCGGAGGAGGTGTGAGCTCTAGCAGTGCTTGCTGAACAGGACAGGTCTGTGAGGGGGGAGGGGCATGGTCAGGTGGAAAAGGCAGACGCCGGTGAGCCATTTTGACCTCTCACAAACTCGATGTAAAAGAATAGTGGATTTCTGAAACGCGCACGAATGAAACAAAATACAACTCCAGGCTTGTTTTTGATGAGGGAACGACATTATAACATGGTAGAAAGCTTAGAAAAGTTGATTTTGCATAATATAACCTCTTTAAGAAAGACTTTGCAATTATGTGTAAATCAAATTAACCCATGGAGGTCTGGATTTGGAGTCACACTCAAAATTAAAGTGGAAAAACACACAACAGGCTGATCCAACTTTGATGTAATGTCCTTAAAACAAGTCAAAATGAGGCTCAGTAGTGTGTGTGGCCTCCACGCCTGTATGACCTCCCTACAAGGCCTGGGCATGCTCCTGATGAGGTGGTGGATGGTCTCCTGAGGGATCTCCTCCCAGACCTGGACTAAAGCATCTGCCAACTCCTGGACAGTCTGTGGTGCAACGTGGCGTTGGTGGATGGAGCGAGACATGATGTCCCAGATGTGCTCAATTGGATTAAGTTTTGGGGAATGGGTGGGCCAGTCCATAGCATCAATGCCTTGGTCTTGCAGGAACTGCTGACACACTCCAGCCACATGAGGTCTAGCATTGTCTTGCATTAGGAGGAACCCAGGGCCCACCACACCAGCATATGGTCTCACAAGGGGTCTGAGGATCTCATCTCGGTACCTAATGGCAGTCAGGCTACCTCTGGCGAGCACATGGAGGGCTGTGCGTCCCCCAAAGAAATGCCACCCCACACCATTACTGACCCACTGCCAAACCAGTCATGCTGGAGGATGTTGCAGGCAGCAGAACGTTCTCCACGGCGTCTCCAGACTCTGTCACGTCTGTCACATGTGCTCAGTGTGAACCTGCTTTCATCTGTGAAGAGCACAGGGTGCCAGTGGCACCAATCTTGGTGTTCTCTGGCAAATGCCAAATGTCCTGCACGGTGTTGGGCTGTAAGCACAACCTCCACCTGTGGACATCGGGCCCTCATACCACCCTCATGAAGTCTGTTTCTGACTGTTTGAGCAGACACATGCACATTTGTGGCCTGCTGGAGGTCATTTTGCAGGGCTCTGGCAGTGCTCCTCCTGTTCCTCCTTGCACAAAGGAGGAGGTAGTGGTCCTGCTGCTGGGTTGTTGCCCTCCTACGGCCTCCTCCACATCTCCTGATGTACTGGCCTGTCTCCTGGTAGCGCCTCCATGCTCTGGACACTACGCTGACAGACACAGCAAACCTTCTTGCCAAAGCTCGCATTGATGTGCCATCCTGGATGAGCTGCACTACCTGAGCCACTTGTGTGGGTTGTAGACTCCGTCTCATGTGAGTGAGTGAGTGAAAGCGCCGCCAGCATTCAGAAGTGACCAAAACATCAGCCAGAAAACATAGGAACTAAGAAGTGGTCTGTGGTCACCTCCTGCAGAACCACTCCTTTATTGGGGGTGTCTTGCTAATTGCCTATAATTTCTACCTGTTGTCTATTCCGTTTGCACAACAGCAGTGAAACTGATGTCAATCAGTGTTGCTTCCTAAGTGGACACAGTTTGATTTCACAGAAGTATGATTGACTTGGAGTTACATTGTGTTGTTTAAGTGTTCTCTTTATTTTTTTGAGCAGTGTATTTAAATTCTTGCTTTGAATGGTTAAATATTGCAATCCCCCAAGAGCTGTACCCACTGTTCATTGCTAATGTTCGTTCTTTTACTTCTGTTTCTTTCCAGTGTGGACCTTGTGCATGCTCAGCTCCATGTCTGTGAGGGCCGCAGCCTGATAGAACTGGGCCTCAAACAGGACAAGATCCGAGTAAACGGCTGTGCCATCCAGTGCAGAGTGACCACCGAAGACCCGTCCCGAGGGTTCCAGCCTGACACTGGGAGGATTGAGGTAGGTTCCATCTCCATCTTTACCATTTGCACTATACGCTTAATCATACACTACCTGAAATTTCTTTTATCTGTGCCAAGAACAGCATAGCAATATGTTTCTGTTTATGAATTTAAAGAAAATGGGACCAATTTGCCACCTCACAATACTAATACATTACAGCAAATAGGTTTTGAGCTGACCTTAAAACTTCTAGTGCAGAGTTTAGCCTTTAGGTCCGCCTTATTAAAGTTGTTTGAATGCTTTGACAATGTACTGTATTTGACAATAAGGAATTATTTTCTGTTTCTGCACTTTATTGATGTAACTAAAGAACCGAGACAGCAGATAATTACTATCTTATAGGCAAATAATATGGGCTCAAAGTTTGTATTCTCTGACTGTTTAGAGGAATTATAAAGTTTGCTGATATGTTGAAGTTATAAACATGTTTAAAGTAGTTTTGATGGCCACAAGAAGAAAATTCTGGTATTGCACCACCTTACTGCATGTTGTGTGGGTTTAAAAAGGTGAATTAATATTTTAGCTAATGGTATAAATAAAACTTTAATAGCTGCTCAAAGTGTTGTTTACATCTGAGTGGAGTTTAATGTTCTAGCTTCACTAAGAAATAGTACTCAACTAATTTTATGCTAAAAACATGTTATTAATATTTGGATAGGCTTTTAAACAGACATTAAATTTACAGTACAGAGCTCAAAGACAGTATGCTGTATCATATAGCACACTGTTTATTAGCTTGTGCACTTAAATTTATATCAAATTAGATCTGAAAATATCATGAATGAAATGCTGGCAGCAGAGGAGCAGAGATCAACCAGGACTATGGATTTTGACATCGACCCATTCTTTGCCATGAGGCGTGAGTGGGATGAGTTGCCTGTGGACTTCATTTAAATTTGAATCAATCAATATTTGTATGTTTTTTTTCTATAGAAGTACATAAACACAGTGTTTGGTGTGCAGCCATAAATATGTAGTATCTTTGACATGCACTGGTCTATAGGCCTACAGTTCATGTCAGAGTGTCGCAGCAAACCAGTGATTTTCTTTGACAGCGTTCAGGCGAGGCGAAGTAAAGGTCACCATAAGAGTTTCTTCAGACTAGGCATGCCACTGATCATCACGTCTGTACAAGTCTCTCTCTCTCCGTCTCCAGAGTTCAGATCCCCAGATCCCCAGATGCCTTTCACTGTCACGTCGTCGCGCCCTTCACCCTATATTCTCCAAATTTCCCCTTCTATCTTTCTTTAATGTGTTTTCTCTGCCTCTCTATTAGCTTTTATAGGCTTTAACAGTCCCACAAATTGCTTTCAAATAATGAAATATTGATGAAAGACACTTTGCATAAATTAACATGGCAGATCTGAATATGAGAATGGTCATTGACTTGAATGAAAACAAAATGTGCTTAAATTGGCACGGAAAGATAATGACCACTTTGACCTCTGCAGAGTTTGGGAGGTAAAATCCAGCCTTAGGGCACTCAACTGTTTGAGGTCTGGACACCACTGAACATAAGAGAAGAAATTAATTCTTGAGTGTAGGCGACCCAGTGCTGGTGCCAACATGAAATCATGATCCATTAAAAAACCTGCCAAATGTCCCCAAAGTTGGTGGCTCCATTGTTTTGCATTGTAGTTAAAGTTCAATTTAAATAAAATTGTGGTTTTTGAACATTGCCATGACCATTGTCTGCTGCACTGATTTGTATGGCTTCTGATATTATGCGGTTCCATATCAGATGTCCACTATCCATATGATTCGATAGTGGACAATGCTATGAGTGCATACATGGGTCATCTCTTCACCCTATTGTTTCTGTGTACACTGCTGAGCAATCACAGTAGGCCCTTACGCCATCTTTGGGACTTGGGCCTAATAAAACCTGCCTTTTTATTTTCTGTCAGAAGTGTGCAGAGATCCAGCTGAGTGGTGCACCAGAGCTGACCAGGCAGGCTGATCAATGTAGTGATGATATTTTGTGCACGTCACGTTGACTGCAGTTGAAACTATAAATTCCTGAAGCCCAGCTGCCTGCTTGTCAGGGATGCTGTGAATAAAATACGGCGCGTGCTGCGTGGGGGGCTAACAGCTGTGGTTTCGGACTCTTTGGATGTGATTGAATTGGACTTGCACCGGTGGCTTTCCAATCAAACAAATCATCTGCTTCTGAGCAAGGTGCAGAAATGAATAGAAAGTGTTGTGCTGATTTATTTCAATTGAATTTCTGTCAATTAATTCACCTCCAGGGGCTGCTGACTTAGTTTATTAGTGCTTTTTGTGTGTCAGCGATGAGAGTTGTACTGCCATATTATCACAGCCTATGAAGCCTATGTCTAGGAATTCTTTTTTCAAAGCCTGTTCCTCCCTAGAGATGCAGTCCCCAAAAAGCTGCTTAAATAATACGTCCGATCCGCCTATTACACATAAATTCCTCCTGATTAAATCATTTCCAACATTTTTCTTCTCTTAAACTGTCCAAAAGCAGTGGCCGTGGAGTAGCTCATGACCTTTCCACTTCAAGGACTCTCGCCCAGTTTCCACTCTGTATTTTTCTGCCTTCAGCTCTTTTCGCATTCATCTCAATGTCTCTGCATTCGATTTTTCGCTCCCGCCTCTCCCTTTTGAAGTAAAATAATGTGTATTTTTCTATCCGTTGCTTTTTATTCTTGTCATTTTCACCTTTTCTTTTTGAAGAGATGCGCCTGTCCCCTACCTAGACCCATTACCATATAGCTTTCTCCTCTCTCTTCATCTCTTGATCTGCCTCCCTGTCTGCACCATTTAGTCATGCACCAGAGCTGGAGCACATGTAAACCTGGTGCCAGCTTCCCCATTACCATGCAATATAAATGAAGCAAACAACAATCAACACAGAGAAGTGGAGCGATGCCATGTTTTCAGGGCGGATTAATAAATCATTAGCATACGCCGTGACAAGGTTAGAGCGTGAGAGTGATGCAGGGAAAGGTGAACGTCGGAGAGATAGAGATGGAAGTTCTCACGCTATGGGCTTTTTTTGGTGAGTGGCTGCAGCACTGCTATTTGAATAATAAGCTCTGAGTCATTTTACATATAATTCAGACATGATACTGAAGTCTGAAAGTTAGAAAGCTGCAATTTTGAAGTAAAGCACATGTCTGGGGGAGGGGGTGTAGTGCTCCTTGTCATTTATTCATTGGGTGCACTGGCGAGACAGAAGTGACCATGAAAAACAAAACCTATTAACACTAGATGTGTCACCAACGTCAAGAGCTTCTTGTCAAACAGAGGAATTTAAATGGCTTCCTTTTGTGTGCAGGCAACCATTTAGTAAAATATTGTGGAAAAGCAGTTTTAGTAATTCAGTTCAAAAAATAAAATGGATATATTATGTAGATTCAGTACATACAGAGTGCATTACGTCTAACTCTTTCCAAAAGTTTTAGTGAGGTGTGGAGGAAAATGCTGTTTGTGGCTCGTTTGGACGAGCATTTATCTCTGAACTACCTCTGAACCTCAAACGAAATTTTGTTTTTCATTAACCCTAATCCAGCCACAAGGGGTCACTCACTAATGTGCTATATAATTGTGCCGATCCCAAGCCCACATAAATGGAGAGGGTTGTGCCAGGAAGGGCATCCGGCGTTAAACCTATAGCAAATCACTGCATAGTAGCAAGCAGATGATTAGCTGTGGCCACCATTTACTGTAAGCCATAATCATTGCAATTATAATAAATGCTTGATATATTTTACTCTGTGTGTACTGAATCTTAATGCTGTAATATATTTATCATACTTCAAAATTAACTTAAATAAAAGGCCTTTACACATTATTCTAATTAAAAGCAATCCGCCTGTAGAAAATTAGACATTTTGAGAGGTTGAATTGGCGCTGTGCACAGCTTCCTTGTTCACTTTTTGGGAAAGCTGCAAAGCGTGGCCTGATCTTCCCATCTAGTTTTCTGGTCTCTATCGGCTGAGCCTCTGGGGAATAGGTGAAGAGACAAACTCAGAGCAGACAGGAGAAAATGACAGGAGCCAGCAAGAGAGAATCAGCACGGCATTAAATATAGCCTTTCCTCAACCTTCCAAAACAAGGTCTGACCCATAGTTGCAAAGTCACTCTGCGTGTGTTGCACTGAGGCTGCACTGTGACTGCTCACTACACAGTTTTCTCTTCAATGAAAACATTTTTTTTCCACATGCCATGATTTTAGAAACGCGTGTATATGTTTTAATTATTGTGACAATGATATAACAAATTTTGAATATATTTTATAATCCATTTTGTATTTACTAGTCAAAACTGGGTCTTTGGACACACCGGGGCGATATTGGCCGTTGGGTGCGGTCGGACGGTTTGAAGTGGTTGGCGACATGAGTCTGTTTGGTGTGTTCTGCACCATCGGACATTGTAAGGAACTTTCTGTTCTACTATCTACTTCTCTGTTTCCACATCTGTGATGGTAATGTGCTGCAGTTAGCTTACCTTAGCTTGTAGCCTTGTGCAGATAAAAATATAATCCTCCTCTGAAGCAAACAGCTGAAATAATCCAGTCCCTTTTATCTATTATTGTGATCAGACGAGTATAATCTAAGGCATATAATTATTATTGACCAATAAATACTTGAGTTAAACACGTGTGTTGCAGAGTTTTATTTACTAGAGTTTAAGTAACTGCGGAGTTTAGTGATTTGCGGCACCTGCTGTTGTAAATAGTTAATACGTTTTGCACATGCGCCCTGCTCGGCCGTGGGTCTGAATCGCTCTGGTGTCTGTAGCTACTTTCAGTGGCGACAAGGGGAGACGTGAGGAGACGAGCAGTTGCCCTGCCCCTGCTGACAGTGGTCGGGCGTTGGAGGTGTCCCAGGCTTTAAGTAAACAGGGCTAAGGTTAGACACGGACTAAAGCAGGTCTAAAGCCAGACTAAACCAGGACTAAACTAAGACTAAAACAGGGCTAAAGAAGGGCTAAACCAGGACAGTGGGGCAGTAGCTTGGTCGAGACTTTCGCCCACTAACCCAAAGGTTGGTGGTTTGATCCTTGCCACCAACATTCCATACTGTTGTTGTTTTCGTTGGGAAAGACACTTCACTCGCCCTGCCTGTATGAATCTCAGTGTGACTGTGTTTGGTGGAGGCCAGAGAGGCCAGAGGCATCGATTGGCAGCCACACTACCATCAGTCTGCCCCAAGGCAGCTGTGGCCACAGAAGTAGCTTACTACCTCTGAGAGTGACTGTGGAGTGAATGAATAATGGACAAAAAGTGCTTTGAGAAATTCGAGAAGCTTGTAAAGTGCAATATCAATCCAATCAGTCGTAATTATTATTAAACCTGGACTAAACAAAGGCTAAAATGACGAATGGTATTTTTAAAACATATCATTTGGTCACAATATAACTTGAAGCAGTGATAAGACAATGAATGTTCTCTCATGATGATCATATTATTGCGATTACATTATTGCGACGCTGTTCGTTTTCTCTATACCAATGATGTCTGATAAATATATAAATTAGTGGTGGGACTCGATTAAAAAAAATTCAATTCAGCCTTTTTTATTAATTAATCATGATTTATCGCATTTTTATCAAATAGCAATTTTTATATGACAGAAATAAAATATAGGAGCTTATTTGTATGTTCTGGTGTATTTTAACTTGATTTCAAACTAACACCGCAGTCAAACAGGGCAGCAATCAGCGTTGTGCGTTTGTGCACGTTTAAACGCGTTAATTCTCTGTAATTAGTTAATCGTGATTAATGCGTTAAAGTCCCAGCCCTACTTTAAATATATATAAATATATTAATAATTTATATAATTATAAATCTACAATATATTGTGCAGCTCTATCCAAACCAATAGAAATGTCTAAATATTACTGCAGTGCTATAGCATTAGCCTTGATAGATGTAAAAAAGGCAGGATCATGCTGTCTGCTGCCAGCTGTCATGCCATGGTGGTAAAGAGATTATGGAGTGACAGTTCCTCTGGAGATCCTTCCCACAATGCATTGCCAATCCCAGAAATGACTGTCACATATGTCAAATTTGCATTCACTTCTGGTTTAAAGAAAGTGGCAGAATCACATTTTGAGCCTACTGCTGATCTTTAATGTCAGCTATCTGAATGCAGCAGTATTCAGTCTTCGCAGTAAGAAACGTCTGGTGACATTTCGGCCATCTCCGAGCCTACAGTCACAGGGCCATGTACACACCATTTCTTTTTTCTTATGACTTATTTTACAGGTGTAAGGAAATCATTTGCGTTTCTCACTTGTCATCATGGGCAATGTCATTTCACAAAAAGGTATACAACAACTCAGGAAAGCTGTATAGCCCACTCGCATAGCTTAGTACAGTGTCACTACATTCAGCAGTTACCTTCACCTTTCTCTGGTGCTTCATCACTGAAAGTCACTCGATATTAGAAAACTAAAGTTCATTTTTCTGCTTTAGAAATCCAAATAAGACATTGGATTTTATTTACACTATTCTTTTGAGCAGTGAGATTAGTTGCAAACAGAAACAATGACACATATTATGGTTGCTGATATTTGAATACCCTTAGGAGACTTTTGTAACCAATTACCAAATAACCAAACCAAATAAATGAAGAGATACACACTCGGGTTTCACTGGTAAAAAGTGGGTCTAAACTAAAACTAAATCAGAATTAGGACCAAATTGCGATCATTATACTGTTTGGACTGGGTGTTAGATACACTGAGTAGGTTAACGCAGATAAACAGCAAGGCAGATTACAGAGTAATATTGCAGTGTGAAAGGGACGAGTGAAAACCCATTACTTTCAGAGACGTGTGTGGGGAGAAAAACACCTGTCAGAGCAGTTGGAGCATTTACCATTAGATTTCTAACATCTCCCTCTGAGCTTCTACGACCCATAATGCATTACGATCTAGCAAGTAAATCATTGCTGTCAGAGTACTGCTTGTTTTTAGCTAACATGAATTAACAAATGAACTCTAAATGATTTAATATGACCTTTCATCTTTTTACTAAAACACAGAGCGATTGTGTAGTTGAAGTTTTAAACATAATTGGACCAAAGGCTCAAGACAATTATTTTCACAGTGTACCTTTCTCTTAGATGGAAGACCATAATATTTTTGCGATACAAATATGATGATTCATTTTCAATAGATTTTGCAGCTCTTTAGCTAGCTTTAGCTTTAGTGGCAACGGGCAACATCGGTGTCGTATGTCAGTCAGTGTACTTAAGGATTTTTTTAACTCCTTGCATTTTCTAGGCAGGACATCAATAGAGTCATCAATATTTAAACAAAACCACTGCTTTATTTTTACTCAGCAGGTACCTTAACTGACCTTTTACCAGAGGTGAACTCAGGGCTCCAGTGTCACTGCCTGCCCTCTGTTTGCCCTCCCAGACTCATTTACGCTGACTAATACCGGATTAAACTGTGTTTGAGGAATATAATTAGACCAATGTAACACATTCTGTGCATTTGTGGGATTTTTAAGCCTGAGAAATGGCATGAAAAATGTATAAATCCAATTTGATATAACTTGGCAAATACTATTCAAGCTTTCCAAAGGGAATAACAGAGTTTCATCAGGCTGTGCATTGACAAGAGCCTGGTGATGCGTATCATGATACTATAGTATATCGATATATCACAATTCTTTTTTTATAACATGAATTTGGAAAACCTCACGTCTCTACTTCATCGTACATCGTTATATACACAAAAAGATAGTTTGCATAAAAACTTATAAAAAAGAAAATGTATGTCCATTTAATACCAATACAGTGCTAAAAGTATTGCAATATTTTCCAAAAACACTACTTTTGACACTCCTTAAATGGTATAATTGGCAGCTTTGCTTTTGAAGAATAAAGTGATCTATTGAAAGTTAAACATCTATCACTGATGCACAAACCTTTTCCTTTACATACTGCGCTTTTATGTGTTTCTTTGATTGAGGTCGCAAGTTTAAAAAGATGAGGGAACATGCCCTGGAGCACACAGTACACTATACAGGACGAGCGGCAGCATTAATGCACATACAGAGTGGGATGTGGACTGAATGAGGAGTGATGGATGTCATAGCACAGCAGCCCCGGCAGCATAGACACACTCTCTGAAAAGAAAAAGACTTGTGAATGCTGCAGTGGGAGACTATTAAAGTGTCCCCTTGACATTTAGTATTTTAATCTATTTTCCTAGCTCAGGTGCTCGTCACATCGGGCATATTCCCAGGATCAGAGCAGCTTTGTGAGATTCAAATAGCGCTATGGGAAAAAGCCTTCCCCCCGGTGGTACTCTGGAGTCTTTAGCTGTTCAAGCCCTTTTTAGTTTAATTTAGAGCCATTTCTGTTTTGTGCTGCTTAAGCTGGGGCTAGCACTGGTTTAGACCTGGTTTAGTCCTGGTTTAGACCTGGTTTTATATCCAGTTGGTGGTACCTAATGTGAAAAGTTTGTGAATCACTGTTCTAATCCAAAGACAATGACAGCTTACCCGAGTATAAACTCTTGTCACTGTCATTGTTGTGTCGTGTCTAAATGTTGTTGACAATGGCGTTGATTTTTTGGTTTACACTGTACATGAGGAGGAAATGGGGTGTGTTTCGGCGGGACATCCATCTCTGTCTGGATCTGATTGCGCTGACAAGGGAGCAGCCATCACTGTAGCTTTGTCTCTGTGTCTATCCATCCATTTTAGTACACAACTGTATCAGTCGATGCATCGCTCCATCTAAACTCCCTTATCACCGCTCTTTTGACAGTTCTGCTTATCTGCTGCTTTCTCATTACAATATTTTGTCTTTCTAGTTCACATTACCTTAAATAATCTGCTCAGGTCTTTTTATTTGAGGTTCACATACTTTTTTGTTTATTCAACTCCTGACCTTCTTCCATATCATCAGGATTACAAAATGCTCTTAAAAGTGAATCGATTTAGTGAATTTTTGAATACCTTAAAAGACACAATAATAAAGTGTTTGCATGTTGACCTGTCAGTAAACTCAAAACACTGCACAAAGCGCAGATGAATTTGGGCTTTTCTCACATTGTTGTAGAATCATTAAAAATATTCCCAAATGGATTTCCTTACCTTTTTTGAAGATTTTATCAAAATCCAACCATTATTTTTGAGTTATTTTGCTAACTTGCCTACAAACCGATCAACATACCAACCAGCAAGTTAAGCCAATGCAACTAAACTACAACTATGATAAATTAGCCTAAAGGGGCCATTTTTTTCAGACTTTTTGAAATTGTTTTGGACACCTTTGCATTAGTATTTCACGTTTTACAACTTGAATAATGTGCACAGTATGCATGGAAAACATCTTTTGTGGAGCTGCTGCTTTCACTTTGCAGAGAACACTGGGATTAGGTGTCTGTCACCCTCTGCTGGCAACGTTGGGGAATGACTATTTAGCAATGCTATTAGCAACATGCTGTTAATAGATAGATAAATGAGCTGACAGCTTCGTAGTGAAAGCAATTTAAGTGCTGAAATGATCAGAATGAAACTGGTGACAATGTATGGACTCAGGATACAGGATTACTCATAAATGTGTAAATAAAACAAAATACTACTCATGGTGTTTTTGAGGTGGAACCAACATTATAACACACATGGTAAAAAGTTCAAAAAGCTGATGTAGCTTAATACGGGAGCTTTAACTTTAATCTAAACACAATAGGTCAAAAGTCTATTCTTTATGCCAATTCCAGCCTGGTAAAATAGTGTTGCGTCAGGAAGTGCATTTTGCTTAAAACCTACAAATCAATATATAAAACACTGCTCCCTAGGAGGCAGACGATTTGCTGTGGCAACCTCAGAAGGCAAAAGCCGAAAAGAAAGAAGTCATCAATCGGAAAATACTGTCCTGAATTGTCAAGAGAAATCCTGAAATCCTAATTATTTTGTGAATCTCTCTACCTCCATGAGTGACATATTCCTCTCTCTCTCTCTCTCTCTGTCTCTCTCTCTCTCTTGGTCTCTGTCTCTTCCTGGTCTCTTTACACATCCCTCCACCAGCCTCTCTCTCTCTCCACAAAAAGCCAGAGCCCATAATAAGGCCAGATCCTGCTGTTCCTCTCCCCTCCCCGTGTTCCTGTTCCCCACCACCTCCTGTTACTGAGCACCTCATCTTCCTCGTTCCCTTTACTTCCTCCTGTGTCTCCCGCTCCTGCTCTATTCACTGGACATTTCTGTACCCACAGCAAACCCATGTCGCTCTGCAGGAAACCTAAAGCCTGGATCTGATATGAAAGCCCACCCTGGAGGGAGCTCCTCTATCTACTAGTCTAAATTTAAATATCAGGGAAAAAAAGGGTATTTCACTGCAGTCTTTAAATCCAGTGGTTCTCAAACTGTGGTATGGGCATTGCTGGTGGTACGCGAGTTTCTTTTGGCTTTTGTAGACAGCAAAAGTTTAGTCCAGGTTTAATCCTGGTTTAGTCATGGTTTAGTCTTGGTTACAACTTTTTTCTTTAGTCCTTGTTTAGTTCTGATTTAGTTGTTTAGTGTAGTTTAGTCCTGGTTTAGACATGAATTTGTTTCCGTTTTGACCTGGTTTAGTTTTGTTTTTGTCCTGGTTTACACCTGGTTTTCTCCTGGTTAAGACCTGGTTTAGTCCTGGCTTAGTCCTAGTTTGGACCTGAATTTTTCTTGGTTTAGTCCCAGTTGAGACCTGGTTTAGACCTGGTTTTGCCCTGGTTTAATCCTGCTTTAGATCTGGATAAGTCCTGGATTAGGCCTGGTTTAATCCTGGTTCAATCAAGATTTAGGCTTATTTTAGCCCATTAAAGTAGTTTCCTTGAAAGCCCCATATATTTTCTGAGGTGGTCCTTGGTTTGCATAGTTAATCCAGGCCTATATCTGTAGTTGCCGCCTCTTCCTATCTGTCATTTATTTCTTTTATTGGAGCACATTTGCATGCGTCACACTGCAAAAATAATAACACAATTTACTGAGTGTGTTTTCTCCAAAGAATAGTATTGAGTGTGAAAATACAAGCCCTAATTAGAGGCAGTGGGTCTGACTTCTCCTCACATATCATTGTAAACACTAACGTTTGTAGCATCATTGTGTAGTCCCAATTGGCAGCTGCTGAAGTGCTTTATCATACAATTTACCCATTGCCACAAACTAAGCCGTCACATATATTACCAACCTATAAGATATTTTTAGTGACATTTTCTTAGAGCATGCAGCAACTACTAAAGAACTGATATGGCAGCCCTAGTAGAAATCACTTCATTATTCTAGTGACTGCTTTGTGTGTCACTTTAAAATACAAACTCATAGCATTTGTATAATAAGGTGTAAAGTATATAAAATATATTTGTACCAATATTTGAAAAACATGAAAAATATAATGGCTATGCGACCTAAGATTTAGTTTATTTGGATTCACCAATGTTTCTTTACACTAAATTTGAAATTGGCAAAGACCTTAACCTTAACCATTGTGATGCCATATGCTTATAACTACTTCTGTATGCAATAATGGCTATGCAAAAGTAAAGACATGTATATTTTGATGGCAGTTGGACCTTAAATAGTTCAATGTCTAATTGACTTATTTTGGTTTATATTTAAGGTGCTATGAGCCATATTTTTTGTCTTTCATAAAAATTGCCCACGTGTCCCAACATGTGAAATAAACATGTTTACATGAAATATTAGTTTTACTGATAATAATGTTACAGTTGATTTATTAACAATTACAAATATATTTTACATAATGGCCAATTTGTTTGTGTTTACATTTTTCTTTTGGTTCTAAAACTGCTTTATCGATTTTCCAATTGGAAAAACAGAAGACTGGCACAGACCATTGTGTTGATTTAGAGTGCAGTACAGTTTTCAAACCATTTTAAGGCATTACATATATTAATTTGGGACTAAACCAGCAGTGAATCTTGGTATAACAAGTCCTAAACCTGAAATTAACATGTCTAAACTAGGACTAAATGTAAGAATGAATCAAGTATAGACCAAGACTATATTCCAC
Source organism: Bostrychus sinensis (assembly GCA_020698575.1). NCBI lineage: Eukaryota > Metazoa > Chordata > Actinopteri > Gobiiformes > Eleotridae > Bostrychus > Bostrychus sinensis. The sequence continues at coordinate 18,216,241 of CM036252.1, forward strand.
AAAGCTTGAGGAAGTTTGGAAGATAACTATTCCTAACCATAGTCATTGTAGTTTTGTAATGTATTGTATAGCATTACTTGGCATCCTTAAATATCAACAAAATCAAGTTATATAGTCATTATTAACTCCAGGCACATGGTGTCCAAAGCCAGTGTGGTTTGTGGTGGTTCCAAGCCTGGATAAATGAAGACATTTGTGTCAGTAAGAGCATCTGACGTAAAAACTTCACATCACTGCTTGCTAGGAGGCAGATATGATGTGGCGAACCTTGAAAAGAAAAGTTGAAAGGAATGAGATAGTTGCTTAGAGGTCATAAGCTGTCACCACCTTAGTTAAAAATCCCTGCATAATATTCAGACTTTATAAAACATTAACTTATGGTGTGATTGAAAGGGGTTGATATAGACCACCAGTGCTTTGTTGCCTGCCTGTTAACACTGCAGACCCCTGGCCAGGTGACAGACAGCCTCCCCTCATCTGCAGGTAGTCACTGCCCCAGCTTCACAGCCAGACCTGCTCCGGTACAACATGCAATTTACAAAGAAACCACCTCTGCCCTTGAGAGAGGTCGAGCATGGACACCTCCAACGTGAGCAGACTCCCATACATTCGACTAGCGAGCAGTGTGTAGCAGTGAATGATACTAGCATTGTGGAATCAGTGTGCACACATCTTATTATGGGACAGTTGCATAATCTGAAGTAAGATCTTATTTAATATTCAGTGCAGTATGACTGGGTCAGAGCATCTCCAAAACAACAGCTTTTGTGGGGTGTTCCCAGTCTGTAGTGGTCAATATCTGTCTCGTTTTGCCTGATTTGTGCAGATTGGCATTTCTTTTTAATCATTTTTTTGCTCCTCCATTTTGTGGAGTTGTCCCGTTTTCATGGAGTACCTTTTTGTTCTGTCTCTGCATGTCATTGCATCATAATCTCATCAATCAATGCTGCTCGCCAAAAATCTTTACAAACAATTTACAGTGCATCTAAATCCTTACTAATAACATCAAGGCTGAATGATGAATCACGCGTAGCAGCCGAAAAGTGCTGAGAAATGTTCTGGATGGTGCTACCCTCCCTGATTGCATTGTCTCTTAATTGTTTTCCACACAGTACAGTGACCATGCTTTCTAATGCATTTCCTCTACAGCTTATACGCTAGTCCCTAATTTGTACGGAAATCTATTGCTGACCGACCAAAGCTTATTGAAAATGGAGGAAACATGCGTGAGAGCACACTCCGAAATGCCCCGTCACACTCTCAATTCCCAGCTTTAACTGCTGCCGGTTCAATGTGTTGTAAAGGAAATCCTAACTGTTACTGGCAATCAATGCGATGGATTTTTTTGGGGGGATCACTGCTGTTGCCCGGGCTTTATTCACTCGCCGTGTTATAGACCTCCTGTCTGGATGTAAAAGTCGCAATGATTATCAATTCTTGTAATATCAAGCCCCAAGTTGAATAATTCCTGTAGAAAAAATGGTTTGTTGCAGCGGGGAATAGTAAATGAAGCATTAGACAGCAGGATGTAACAGAATAATACAGAGCAAATGAGATGCATGACAACTTGTTTTTTTTTTTTAATGCAAGTTAGGTAAACAAGAGAACAAGAGGCTGCTGGATAAAAATATCATTGTTGGCTAAATTTTAGCTTTGTAGCACAACTAGGGCGGTGTTGTACAGAAGTGGAAGAAGTACTCAAATTTTGTACTAGAGGAAAAAGTAGCAAAAGTAAAAATGTTAAATATTGAATGTAAAGTTTACTACTAGAAAGTACACATTACTACCACAGTTACTACCACTACTATTGCTACTAACTGCTTCTCTACTAGTACTACTACTAGTATCTCTGCGTTAACTCCAACTACTACTACTTCTACCCACTTTTTCAGAAGGTAAAACAACACTACCATTGAAACCACTACTAACTGCTGCTACTACTACTTTTATTGCTATGGCTGCTACTACCAATACTAACTTCTCTACTAGTATTACTACTATTATTACTGCTACAACTCCAACTACAAAAGTCCTTAATTAAATTACTTGTGTAAGAGTCTCTTATTACTTTCAACATCTGCTGTATAATTTATAACAAGGTCGTGTAGTGTGTTTTTGTTGTTATGTATTCAGTGACCCCAGGATTTTACTGCGATGGCCTTGAAAGCAGAAGCCTGTATGCATTTTGAATATACAGAAAATACTGTGTTGTGCCCATTATGTGAGCACGATCAGACATCCTCGGTGGCAGTGGCGGCTCGGAGTTCAAACGCAGTGCAGGCTCTGGATAAGATCACACCAAGATAAATGTCACATATTCCTGGAAGTACAGCAAAAATGTGCACCTTTCTCCGGTGCAGGGGCAAAACACACGTTATTAACTGTCCCCTGGCTGAGCTGTGAAAAATGTTAATGGCCATTGAAAAATCATTTCCTATATGTGCACATTGGACTGCATTTCTGATGACTTACAAGACGCTCGGTGTACAGGATGCTTTTAAACCTGCCTCCATGGACATGATCAGCATTTTAGATGATACATAATTACACATACATTACATCCCATTTGTACTAATAGCTCTCTTAAATCTGCCATGCTGCAAGCAAATCTAAATCTTTAAATCTCCTCAATGATCACCACTTATCACTAATCCAAGCACCATTTTGTTTGTTTTGATTGAAGTTCCACCAGCCTAAAAGCAGTAGTGTGGCATTGCTACCACTACTGACTGCTACTACTCCTACTCCTACTACTACTACTTTTATTACTTATTCTTTGCACAGACCTAAAACTAGTCTCCATGTTTCGATTTAGTATATAAAACCATCCCTCCAAGTTTTAGAAAGTACATACTACGACTACTACTGCCACTATTACTGCTGCTGCTGCTATTACTAGTAAGGGTGCTCCGATCGATCGGCCGCCGATCATGATCGGCCGATCATGGCTAAAAATAGAGTGATCGGTGATCGGTAAAATGGGCCGATCAGAAGGGCCGATCAAATTACAATAAACACGCGAGGCTCTCACATTTACTGTCCTGCAACTCCAGTTTGATTAAACAGCAGTAGCGTTATTTTAGCAGTGTTTTTAAGTTAAGCCCTGGTTATAACTAACACAAACCTGCCCTGGAGGCGCTGCTTTGTGTCCCCGCTGTGTCCCCGCCTGCTTTAGGAGCGCACGGGACAGAACCGAGGCGCAGCAGTGCGTGTATTTGTAAACACCAACGTAAATAGAGCTACAGCTAACCCGCTAACAGTTACGTTAAAAGGATTAAGAAAGTTCAGAGTCTGCCTGTGTCTTGTTGCGCGGAGAAAACTGTGCGTTTTGTGGCTTAAACTGCACCAAATGGCTGCTAATGGAAAGAGAAAGTAAAAAGGCAGCCCATGTGTCCGTGTGTCTGAGAGGAGCACCTTTCATCGTTGTCTTCTCTGCTCTCTTTGCACGTTTTCTTCATTCAGACGTTGTCAAAACTGGCAGCAGGAGCTGTCTGCTCTTTAGTCCACTGTGTTTCAACCTGGTTTGGCTGCGCGTTACGCGGACACAGGCGCTGCACCCGCGGACTCGCATTAAAGGAACCAATTAAGAACAGCTGATTTTTACATCAGCGGAGCATTCAAACAAAGCCACAGACACTGGGCACACATTAAAGACCAATAATGCAACAAAACCTCTTCTAAAACAAAAATAAGTAGTATTTTGTTGTTCTTTTATATTTACAAAGGCTACAGTATTTTTCAAATGGAACTAATAATAGCCTGCATACATTACTACATTGAAGACCACGTGATCGGTATCGGCCATGATCGGTATCGGCCGATCACAGCAGAGGCTGATCGGTGATCGGTGATCGGCCTCAAAAACCCTGATCGGAGCACCCTTAATTACTAGTTCGTCTGTTACTAATGCTTTTCCTTCCAAATTTACTTGCATAGAAAGTGCATAAAACTACTACCACTATTATTACTATCATTGCTACTGCTGCTAAAACAATTTGTACTACTACCTTTCGCTATTTTGCTACCACAACTAACTACTACTACTACTTTCTACTAGCCTTAAAATGGCATCCATTGAACACTGTGATACCTTTGGGCCATTTCCTGTAAAAGCAGTGACCACTTTGTTGTTGTTGTGTATTTCCTTATACTGTACATCTATCTGGGTATTTTATGCACCTCCACGACTACAAGACGTACAGTAATGGGTGTCCTCGTCTATTCTGCGCCGTATCTCTTTGCCCTCCTGTATCTTCCTCTAGCCATTATCTCTGCTTCCTCCCAGGTCTCCCCCTCCCCCACCACTTCCTGCTGTCACCATCAATTTCCCTCCCTTTGTGTTCCAGTGTAGATGTTTATTTATTAGGGCTTCATATACACTGGTGCACGTCCCATTTCACACACATGCAGCTCCTATAGACCCTTTTAGTGTTTATAAACCTAAACATAAGCAAACATTACACTTTCTGTATAGGATTTAGCGTTAGCCACCAAATATGTCAAATTATACATTATATGGATTTAGCCATTTTATTTAATGTAGAAATTAGCTCTATCTATAATTACTATATAAGGTAGCTACGACTGTCAGACCTGCATGGTAATAATCCAACATAACTTTTAACTAAAACAACATCCATTCATTTCCGAGCTAAAAAAAAAAATCCCTGTGAGAAATGAATAGAAAAGAATGATAATGATGTCTCTAAACTGCGTGCACAACTTGAATAAGTCACCCGTTTATGGCTTTATACAACCTCTGTTTTCACCTCTTCCTCTGTCTTCTGCATTTGATATTTTCCCAGTGCAAGTTATTATTCACTTTTTCTCACGTCCTCATTTCTCCATATGTCGTGCACCTTTGTCTCTGCAGCACTGCTCTCATTTGTTTTTGCAGCTTCACAAATCTCCCTACACGTTTTCTTCCACATACTCATCCTTTGCTTCTATTTTTTCCACTTTTTCCCAGCTCTTTTCATTGTTACATTGTTTCAATTTTTATTTGGTCATAGCTTAATTTGAAAGAAAGGTTTATTTACCAGATCCACTTTCAGGTGTTGTAATGTGCAGATTATCACAAGATGGGTTTTTTCAGTTTTTCCTCAAATCATATCAAATTCTCTTCTTCCTTCATCCTCGTTTCTCTTTGCTGTGCACCTCAATTGTTTTCCCAGTTTCACATATCTCCCTGCACAAAAAGTCATTCTTTGTCTATTTTTTCCCAGCCACCATTTCTCCAGCTCTTTCCGTTCTTCATACGGTTACTTTCATGTAATTTTTATGCTCTTGTTCTACCATCAAACGTCCTCTCCTCTGCTGTTTATAGTAGCACTCCCAATGTTTCCCTTTGCATTTTGCCTTTACTCTCTGTGGAAATATTCTCTTATTTGTTGGTGCTCGGTCCCCCATCCCTCATGTTTCCCATCTCAAACTCGTTTACTTGGTAATCGGATTTCTCTATCTCTCTTCATGGTTGTCTTTATATCCACCTGGTCCCTTGTTACTTCACAATATACCCTCGCAGTACAATATACTTTCTCTTTTGTACCATTTGTTGCTGTCTGGATTTTCTTGTATTTCCTCTACAATGTTCTCTTTTGTTCGTAGTCTTTTTATTCCTATACCATCTTAGTTGTTAACTCTTTTACATCTGTTATGGAGCTCCGATTGTAAAAATTGCACAGCATAAAAATGACAAACATATTTCCACATTTAGCTCCAAATGACATTTAAAACACAGGATTTGTTTCAAGTTTCAGAAGTGTTTGTGAATACTTTTAATATATGAATATAGATGTTATGTTTTATATTTAATCCTAATATTAAGTCCTAAATATTAAATCTAAATGTTTATGTAGATGACAAGTATATCGCAAAACTGGAAAAATATTTTTTGTATACTAGTACACCACCACATGCCCACAAGTTTGTTCAAACATTTTATTTATAAATCTGAACAGTTAGAACTGCAAAAGTTGTTTTAATATATAAAATATATTGTCAACTCATGCACACAGTGTTTGGCCCTGGTTTCTCCTACAAACATTATTCAGTATAAAAGAAAATACACAAGCTAAAATCTACCTCTTTCTTGGAAGAAAAATCAATATGGCAGTTTTTGATACTGATACAGTTTTGCGAAATAAAGCATTGTGATATTTTCCAGAATCAGTATTTTCTTACACCCCTGCTTTACAACAGCACTGTGTTGCTCAAACTCTTTTAAAATGGACAGAGGCAAAATGGAAATATGATTTTATGGTCAGATGTCAGAGTTAAAAAAAAAAGAAAATCTCTTACTCTTTTATTCTTAGTATTTTTAAGCCTGTATCCTCTTATCCTAAAGTATTTTCTTTATATCTATATTAAATAGCCCTGCCTTTACAGTAACTCTACATTGATGAGGTGCTGTGCTTTGAGCTGAAATGAGTGCTCTTCATATCTGCAGCTCGTGTGTCCGTTCGGTCTGGTCCCTTGAACATTAGTGAAAGTGTGCCTCATTACGACTCAGCATGTTTTTTACACACAGTATGCAAAACGACTGGGCTTAATTTAGGTTCAGTCCTTTTGGTGTTTTGAGGGTGAGGAGGAGAAACTGTCCCTGAACTCGAGGTACACATTCAAACTGTTTTCTTAGATGCTAAATTTGCACAATTCACAAAGAGCTCATTTTATTTTGAGAGTAACTATAACACTACTTGTCTGTATGATTTCTGTTGAGAGCTATAGAGGAATGACGCTCTTATCCAAGCCTTTGAAAGTAATTGTTTTTGAAAGAATACTTAAGAACCATTGCCAAATTCATTTTCTGAATAGAGGTACTGTTTGCATAATACAAAATTAACTTAGTCAAAGTGGAGCATTTGAAGTGTATTTCGAAATCTTCTGTGACAAATGATGCTCATTAATTAGTGTTGACAATATTGTACTAAGGCAATGGAAATGTTTCAGTCAGAGTGAAGAATTAAACTTTCGCTGTGCTTTATATTCATGAACAATAATGCACAAGTGGAGTGAGAGTGAATAGGGCGACCCTGCGCGTGATTAGTGATGCAGTAATATAGAGGACAACCCGAACAAGAAGCAAAGTGATATAAAAGGAAATGTGATCCATGCAAATTCAGCCCTGTCCATTTCTGATTATCATACAATAGAATCTGATTATGTCAAAAACTCAGCGCTTACAGACACACTGAGGATATGAGAGGTTTACTGATGTTAGTTTCCTTTTTCTGGGCATTTTAATGAGTCTAAGCATCACTAAACACTGAGACTTTGGAAGCAGAGTTTTCATTGATTTTATTTTTCGTTTTCTTTCATTTTTGCCTGGCTCAATCTCTCTGACTGCTGCTAGACAGAACAGAAGCCTACCAATGTGTGTTTATATGCATGCAAGTAATCTTTCTTTGCGTTGTCCTTGTCAAATAGGTCTTTGGCATTGTGTTTCCCCCAGCTGTGGAGCGCTATATTGTTGCTTCACCACTTCAAAATACAATTCAAACCTGTCTAGAGTGCTGCTGCATGGCAAGCTGCAGCTGGGATGTGTCTGAAAGTCCTGTGTTTAAAGTGTTTCTTTGCTGCTTTTGCCTCATTTTCCTCTATGGATCTCCCCCAACATTTAGACTTAGACAGACTTTATTGATCCACAAGGGAAATTGCTTGGTCACAGTAGCCCAGTTTTTCAAAATCACAAAAATCTAGTATAAGCATAGAATAGTTACAGCAATGGAATACTTTGAATAAAATGCAATAGAATAGATTTTATTGACTGTTCCAAAAATCTGCACTGACTGAAAAAAGGCTTTTAACTTTGCAGCACCATCCTCATGGAATCAGCTCCAGAATGAACTTCACTCTACTTTTTTTTAAAGGCACTTTAAAGACCTGGCAGAAAGACATTCTGTCTGTCATTGTTTTAATTGATCTGAGAACTGTGAAATGCCATTTAATGTTTTGTATGAATTTGATTGCAAGTCTGTCTCTGTATTGGTAACTGTGCTGCTGCCACTTCCCAGGACACTCTTGTAAAAGAGATTTTTAATCTCAATGAGTTTTTAAATCCTGGTTAAATAAAGGTTTGAATGATTGAAAATAAAACAATTTACTAGATTGCATATTTACAAATCTACAAAAAATAAAATGTCAGTAAACGTAAAAGTACACTATATAGGTGCTGTAGCGTTCACTGTGGAAGCTGTAAAAGTGTGTTGGAGAAAGAGCTCCGCTGCCCCTCTATGGTCTGCCCCTCACTGACACTCATGTCCAGTTGACTGCCTATAACGTGGCCAGCCTTTCGCATCACTTTTCAGAGTAAAGCAACATTGTAAATACTCCCAAGTCCCGTTGACTCCTGTGTGATCTCTTGCTCAGCTATACTTCAATTTTTTTCTGCCATTATGAAAATTGAAAAATAAAGCCCATCGCTTGTTGTTTGGCTAACCACAATGTGCAGCTTTCTCGCGAGACCTGAGACTTCATGCCACCAGGTCGGCCACTCAAGGTTTTTTTTTTTTTTTTTTTTTTTAAGCTGGGATGCTTTATTCACCCCACAACAACCCATTTAACCATTACACAAACTCAAAAAGTTTATTTGCGGTAAAAAGTTACTCAGTTCTTTAAATTGTTAATAGAAAGTAGAGAGCAGCTCACGCATGGCTTACACGATGCCGCCAAGTCAGGGGTTACAGTCTCAAGATGTGGCTACATTTAGCTGTATGTATAATGTTAAACTCCACCGCCAGAATGGCACAGCCTGTCAAGTCTGCCACAGCGGTATTTTGTACCAATAAACTAACCAAGCTGACTTGATCAAAGTGATTTCTCTAGAGAGCCATTTTACATTCTGTGACCCTCGGTTGCCAAGGCAGCGAGAGAACAGCCAGCCTAATCACAACACAATCTGACCTCATTTTCTTAGGCAAAGTCACAACTTTTAATTGGTATTAGTGACAGCATTCGCGCTTTTTCCCCCTCCGCGGACACTCACTCGGACTGGCAGATGAGCGAGCCTCTGCATATTAATAGTAAGCAGTTCCAGTGAAGTGAGGCGTCCTGGATTATTCTCTCACCGCTGACCATTGTCCCAGTCCCAGGTGTCCTCCAGCTGTCCTGCATTAGCCTGACAGAAGCCAGCGCACATAATAGGACACAGGCTTGTACATCAGCTGGTGGGCTTCCTCGTGTCTCAGTAGGTGAATGTGAGGGAATTAACTGAGCGTGTTTGATTCGGTTTATCCTAGGATCCTCACACTGTACTGGCATGTTCTAATGTGCTAGAGCAAGACCGATGATTTCCAAGGAAAACTGTCAACAGTACTAATATGTATCATTTAGATAAATTATGAAGATTGTGTGTATTAATAATGTATTGACGATACAGGGTGTATATGCTGCTAATGAGCACAGCTGAATGTTTGGCCCAGACACCAAAGCAGTTAGTCATCCATGCATTTCCGTGTTTGTATATTTCATCTAAGTAGAATAACTGGCCTTATTACAGTACAAGTTTTTTTTAGAGTTTTTCTTTTGCAGCACTTAATTTTCTTTTGCAATCTGATTTCTGCAACCACAGTCTTTGCATAATGTGTGCTGCTGGCTCTCTGTGGTCATCCCTCATCTCCGCTTGCAACTTCATCCCACTTCTCGGTGCATTCACTCTTGTCCACTGTGTTTTCGTCTCCCTCCTGACCCCCTGCACATCCTCCCTGCTCATCTTTATTCCAGCTCTCATTGAGTTAATTTTATACATTTTTTGCGCCTCTTTACGTGTCTTTGTTTCCCAGCTGACATACGGGAGGGGGTTTTACGTGTCCTACATGCAGTCCTTCGTCGAAAAATATGAATATTCTTGAAAAGTTAGCTTCAGTAGTTTAAACTGAAACGCCTACAGTTAAGACTCATTTTATTCACACCCTAGCCCTAGACAAAAACCCAAAACACACAGCCAAAGTGGTAAAGAAATAGTTGGCTGGGAAAAAGATTAGTATTGTAAAATGACAAAGCCAGGGTCCTTTGGAGAACTGAAGACCAGAGTAAAGGCAAGACCCCTTCTAACATCAAAAACCTGGAGATCTATACAAATAGGTATGGTCCAAAAATTCCAGTGCCAATGTGCGAAAAAAAAAAAAAAAAAAAAAAATCATCATTATTGATATAATATAAAAAGAATGTTTGACAGTTATAATATTAATATAATAATAGCAATGCATCAGTCTTGTATAGCGTTTTTTTTTTTTTTTCTTCTTCACTCAGTCGCTTCACATTGCATTATTCATTCACTCCTGAGTCACACTCAGTGATGGTGAGCTACTTCTATAGCCACAGCTGCCCTGGGGCAGACTGACAGAGACGTGGCTGTAATAGAAATTAAATTATTTCCCACTATTGAGAAAGAATATAAATACTTTTGGAGACGGACCTTTTTGTATAAAATAAAATAAAAAGAAATGAACCGAATTGCTACTTTTTTCCCCAAAAGTATCTTAACCACAATGTCTTTTTTCACTTAGGCACTGTGTAGTTTCCAGGCAGAACAGATCTATTCACTAAACATTCACTAAATTCTGCCAGGGTATACATCATTTTGGGCTTACCTGTAGATCCAGTACACACAGAAATATTTCAAGCATTTTTGTTGTGACGATGACGGCCGACAGTTGCGTAGTGGGATAAGCGTTCGCCCACCAACCAGAAGGGTACTACTGTCGTCGTGTCCCTGAGCAAGACCCAGGCAACCCACATTGCCCACTACAATCACTGTATGTGGCTGATTGCGGCAGGAAGGGCATCCGGCATAAAAATCTGCCAAATCACTGTGACAAAAAAGGGAGCAGACAAAGAAAAAATGTAATTGTGATGATTATGGTTTATTCAGTGTATCCTAAAATCAGAGTAGATACTATCCATATACATGATCATCATAATCGTCCCTATCAAAATAAATACATGCTTTAAATATATAACTAATATTTCTGTATGCACCATATGAAACTCCCATTTTTTGAATTGTTCCTAGAATAAAGTAACTTTTCTGCCATATTGTAATTCATTGCTGAAGGACTATAGCCATGCCTTCACTATCAAGCTTTAGTGTGAACAGTGCATTTTCTGCTTTAGTGATGCATCAGTATCTCCTGTTCGGCTGTTGTTTCTGTATTTGTATGTGTGTCAGTATCTCCACGCCTCAATTGAGTGTGTGTTTGTGTGTGTTTGAGCACGTTTTATCAGCTCTCGCACATGGCCCCGGCCTCTCATCCATCGTTCCAGTGAAATGAAGAGCCCTCTGAAGAGTGAAGGCAGAGAAGAAAGGAATGGACAGACACACATAGAGAGCTGGAGTGAGGGGGCGAGGATTTTGAAAAAGAGAAAAAATCTAGGGCTGCGTGATATTAGAAAAACATGTGATAACTATGATTAAAATTGCAGTATGACTGGCAATCTTTTGATATAGAAAGAAGGTTAAGGCTTTAGCAACCATAGACAGTGCTAGTTTATTTTATAAAGTAATATAAGCCTCTGGAATCATTGGTCAAAACTAAAGACTAGACAAAGTCCAGCCACAAGGGGTCTCAACCTGGTGTACTTTTTGTACTGGTCCAAAGCCCGGGTAAATGAATAGGGTTGCATCAGGAAGGGCATGTGGTGTAAACCCAGTGCCAAATTAATATGAGACTCTGTGCACAATACGAGGCACATGATTTTCGATGGTAACCCCATAGGAAAAAACAAAAGACAAAAAAGACGACTAAGGACTAAACCAGGTCTAAATTTAAAACTGAATTGTTTTTCTTTTATGGCTGCACATAGTCATTAAAAAAAAAATATTGCAATAAATTTAGGTTCTTGCAATATTGATACTGTTTGCCGATATTCCACTAACAATACATTTGCAATCTAATGTGCAGCCCTAACAAAAAAGAGCGGAAGAAGTGAGAATGAGGAGCGAGAAGAGACCACCAGAAGGGTCTGTTTACAAGATCCACTGTTGGGTGTTCTAATGTGCAGAGCTATCACAAGATTTAAAAGCATATTTTCAGTTTTTCCACAAAACGTATCAAACTTGTCAGCCACTACCCTTCATGCTTCCCCAAAGGGCAGTCACATAGCTATAGGTGCACGAGGCAGTTGGCTTGCATTAAAAAGAGCTGCTCCGAATTGCTCTGGGATACTCTGTGTTTACGACGCAGCACCCGCAAGAGAGAAAACAGAAAAGTTTTATGAAAAATACGGATAAAAAAACTTGCAGAAATACAGTACTTTGCAAAGGTGTTCAGGTGTGGAAGGAATTAAGGCTATGAACAAAGGTGTGTACAAAAAGACACAAAATTGCAAGAAAGGAATTACAATCAGAAGTAGAAGAGCATAGACCTCTGCCAAGGCACAGGTTCTGTCTCACAGTGGTAAAGATGGACTCAGACTTGGACTCATCTTATAGTTTATAGAACAAATAATTTGTTCTTTTAGTCAGTGAAGTTAGTATCTTGGTCAGTATCTGAAAATGGCACAGAATCTTTTAAATCGCTGTGATCTGGACACACATCAACATTAATAATTTTTTCCTTGGCCCATTACTGATCTTTCCTGAAATGTTCCTAACAAAATGAAAAATACAATACTGTTTATCAAAGCACCTTTAGTTACCAGCAAGTTTCACTGCTTGCCAAGTTTGTGCCTCAGACTGAAAATGACTAGAAAGGTGAAAAGATGAAGTGTGTTCTGGGTAACACGTTCAGAAAAAAAAAAAGTAGTAGACCGACGATGTTTTGACCCCTTGAACTAAGGAGTTTTTTGTAAAGCACTCAAAGAAAAGTGAAGGAGATATGTGGTGTCCTCCTTCCCTGTTGGCCTGTGAAATGTCTTTTGTTGTTGAAAAAAGATTTTGACATGCCAAACTGAAGAGCACACATAACCAAACATGTGCAGCCATCAAAAACCAGTAAAACAGCTTTTCTATCCTCAGGAAGTGTGCCAATTGCTTAATAACTATATTTTGCAAAAGCTTGTAACATTAGCTGTCATCTGTCTGCCTAGTGATGGCAATGCTGGAAACCATAATGAGCACTAATAGTTCTTTAAAAATGTGATGGGATGTGCAAATACACGTCGACCAGCCAACATTTGTAGGGAGGAGTGTGACAAACTGAGCAGCATTTAGGCAGCGCTACATGCCTCTATCAACAGGTCATTAGTCAAGTCAACAGTGAACACAGTCAGATGGAAAAAGTTGTTTAGTTTTTGAATCCAGCCCAAAATATAATCACTGCAAAAGGATAGCAGCTGAAGAACGATGCCACAAATTGTCCATTAGCTGATCTATAAAGTCACTAGTGAGGGGATTTGTTTGCAGGATCCTAGATTTTTCTCAATGTGCAATTATAAGGTGAACTAGAAGAATTAGTTCTGGCCCCATCTCACAATGGTAAAGATACAGTTTGCAGACATGGACTCAAACCAGGGACTTTATAGTTCCTAATCATAATGATGGGTTGAGGTTAGATTGCAGGTTGTGCTTAGGGTATTTCCGACCACCACCAAACACAGTCACACTGACGAATTCATACAGACAAGGTGGGTGAAGTGTCTTGCCCAAGGACACAACGGCAGTATGCAGTCTGGTAGCGGAGATCGAACCGCCAACCTTAGGGTTAATGGACAAATGTCTCTACTGACTGAGCTACTGCGGTTCAGAGGTTAATGCTCTTTCCCTAGCCACAAAGCCCGTATCGCTCACTATGATAAAGAATTCACTAAAATACAATGTTTGCTTTACTGACCCCTTGTGGCTGGAGTTAGTAATCACAGTGGTACAGAATATACACCAAAAATGTATAATTTCTTCCTAGAACCATTACTGGTTAAATACGGAAAATTGAATGCCTTTTGAGTTATCTTGCTAACAAATGAACCAACAAACAATGCAATTACACCGGTGGTAAAACAGTAACCTTCTGTACCAGAGGTAATTAAAAAGAAAATGCAAACAGTAATTTCTAAAACCCTTTTTACGGACCATATGCCACTTCTTTAAAGTCAACGATGCAACTTAAATAAGGAGCACAGCACACCCAGCTTTAACACATCCCTTTATTTGATTGCTTATGTAAATACACAGTTGGTGATTTTAATCTGAAAGCCGACGTCTGCTTGTTTTGTTTACCGTCTGTATTTGAAGTGAACTCTCTCCCACACACATAGAAGAACGTCTGGTCGCTCCCGGCAACAGCAAAACCATTGATCAGGCATTTTAATGTCAGAGCAGTAACGAACTGCACTTGTTGACATCAGATCAGGGTGAGTAGGAAATCAATTAGCTGTGCTGCCCGTCAAACGGCTTGTGGTCACTTCCACCCTCTAAGGATTTTTATTCTCCACTTCATTTATAACCAGTAATGATGAGGCAAAGGTTCACTAGACTTTTTTTCATAATTAAGAATCATGCAACATATTGTAAATTAGCTCATCTATAAGAGTAGCTACTGAGTAGATTTGCTTAGAGTAGGATCACATATTTGTCTCAAAAAAGACTAATAATGGATAACTTAAAAAAACCTAAATTATATTATGCTTTTTCAGGTTTCAGTTGTCTTCTGTTGGGGAGCTGTTACTTTGACTTTGCAGAAAACACTTCGATTAGGTGTCTGTCACCTCCAGCTGGCAATGAGGAATGGACAGAGCATAAAATGGCTATTTAGCACCGCTATTAGCAGCATGACGCTAACAGATAGATAAATGAGCTGACTGCTTCATAGTGATGGTGGTTCATTTGCTGAAATTGTGAGAATGAGTCCGTTGATGGTGTATGGGCAGGAACAGAAATACTCAAACATGCATGAATGAAACAAAATACGACTACAGGCATGTTTTTGAGGTACAAAGAACATTACAAACTCAAAAAAGTCAACTTAGCATGATAGGTGACTTTTGAATGGTAATATAAGCTGAACTAGAGGGTGGTGTGGTAGGGGCAAAGGCATTTGGACTGTCCTGTGAAGTTAAAGACTTAAATTGGGAATCTTCTAGTATCGGGGCCACAAAAGCATAACCAAAGAAAGGTGTAAAGGTGAGATACTCTTAAAAATTAAAAAAGAAATGGTAAAGACATAGAAGCCTGACCTGGACTTGAATATCTTCTAGTTCAAGGGTAAATACTAGGCCCAAATCCCTTTTAGCTCAGAATCCACTAAAACTACCAATTTGTAATTTGTTCTTTTAGCTAAATAAAGGTATAATTATTAGTTGAAGTGTAAGGTGAGGCTTTTATGGACTATCTTGCAATACGAAGGGGATCTTCTAGTGCAGGAGTAAATGCCCTATCCATCAAGACACATCATATATCTCTCAATGGTAAAGAACCTACTGTAAGTAATGCTTTGTTCTTTGACTGACCCCTTGTGGCTGAAGTTAGTATATTTGGCCCTATCTAACAATGGCACAGTATCCTTGAAAAAATGTGTTACACCAAAAACTAATCTTTCTTTTTTTTTTTTTTTTTTCCCCTTTCTGACCGTCCTTGAAAATCTAACCATTACTTTTTGAGTTGCTTGCTGCTAAAAGACTTACAAACCAACACTGGCAGGTAATTCAAGTAAGTAAGAAGTGAAGAATTATAAGCAGTAATGATGCAGAGGTATTAAGTTCACTAGACAGGGAATCAACAAGAATCCAAACCACACAGTGAACCTGAGTGGATAGCCTCAGGTTTGTTTCGAGCCCTAAAGCGGTGCCATTTGTTTGCCATCTTCATATTAAAGTCATTATCTCCAATTGGCATTCCCCACTCCAGCTCTCCCCGTCTGAGTAAAGCACTCGCTGCAGGCTCACAGGTTGCAAAGTGTCCATTCTTCATCAAACAGAGCTGTCTCCAAGTCTCTCAAGTCCTGCTTTGAGTTTGTCCTTCAGAATTTTTCACATATTTTGGGTTGTGCATAAGCCAGGGGTGAAAGAAATCGTCAAGTAAAAGTATTGTTACTTCAAAAAATATTACTCAAGTAGGAGTTAAAGTACCTAGCAGAAATGTTACTTGAGTAAAAGTAAAAAAAAGTAAAAAGACTTACTTTATTAGAGCTATCTAAATAAAATTCAATTGAACTGAAAATTGAATATATTTACTGCTACTGTTTTTACTACTACTAAAACTTACCACTACTACTACTACTACCACTACCACTTTGATTACTACTACTACCCACCTTGTCACCAAGGTCCAAAATATACTTCATGTATTTGGTCAAATTTACTCACAAAATAAAATTACTTCAGTAGAAGTATCTACCTTTGACTTAGCTACAAAAATTGTATGACCCAAAAGTGTTCATATTCTTAAGCCAAAATATTTTATGACCCATTCACAACATGGCTTTTTCATTTCAGATCTAAATTGTGGGTGGAAATGTTGAAAGTGCTGAGTCTTTAGGTGGCACACTGCAGTAGTCCATAATTGAATATTTAGGTCAGGCGCACGGGTCATACTCTGGCCAGTGTAAGTGACCTGATGTGGAGGGGTCACTCTGAAGCCTGCCAAGGCTGGAGCAGTGACGCGTTATGAGCAATGTGCCATAATGACTTGGCTGGGGACAATGCGGTCGACATCGCCGGGAATGAAGTCACTAAACTGACAACAGCCAAGCATTCAGACTGAGTGGATTATTGATCAGTTAGCTGTGAAATGCCTTTCGGACACAGCTATTCACACTGTCAATATGCTATGTATCTTTTCACTGGGGCCAATCCGCAGTGACAGAGCTAAAGACCACCAAACATAACAAAAGAGGATTTCATGATGCCAGGGAGGATACAGTGTGTTTGGGGATTTGCATTATAGTACACAAATACACCAATGAATACAATTCAGTTTATTTCAGTAATTCATTGCAAAGGGAAATCCATTTTATATACACAGTACACAGGTTTGGAAAGTAACTAGAAACTATTACTGAAATATTTACTTAATTTTATGAAAATTTTAGTACATTTGATATAAGACTAGTATAAGTAAGTCTAAGTACTTTTTTAATAATTCAATTCTTAATTCTCAAATTATTAAAGTATTTTTGTCCATTGTGGCTAGTATTAATAGTACTGGTAGTAATAACAGTAGTAGCTGTACTTTTAGTTGATGTATATCTAGTAGTAGTGATTGTAGTAGTAGCCGCACTAGCACTAGTAGTACTAATTGAAATGGCAGCAGTGGTAGTAGTGGTGGTGGTGGTAGTGGTAATAGTAGTAGGGGGAGTATTAGCATTTTCTACTTCAGTAACATTTACACTCAGTTTTACACAGTACTTTTTAAAAACACTTTTAATCAAATAATACATTAATTGCACACTTTTACTTTTATTTGAATGCAATATTTGAAGTAATAGTACTTTTCTTTGAGTCCAGATGTTGAGTACTACTTTTACCTCTAGTAAAAAATAACAAAATAGAAGTTATTGGCAATACAGTGAATAAGGTGAAAAGTTTTTGGTTTTGTACTAGTGTAAGGTGGATTTCTTGTCAGTGCTTGGCCTGACAGCATGTGGCCAGGTGCTCAGGTCCAGTACGAGAGCTTTAAATCCACTGCCAGCTGTGAAATTGTGTTGCATTATAAAAAGTATTTGACCCTCAGATATATATTTCCATCTAAAATATCCTGCTCCAACCTGAAGTCACTGCCTCACTAACAAGGTAGGTCGCTGTATCACAGACCTGCTGTCCCCTTGCCATGCTCCTCTCCCCTTTTCTCTAAAATATCTTTGAAAGTAACACAGCGGGTGGAACCAGACCTTAGCTGTGGCTCTATACTTCAATAAATCTTCTTTTGACCTTTCATTTTCAGAATAAAGCCAAATCTCAGGACAGCACAGTCACACAGTGCCATGTAAGCTTAAAGCCGGAGTGGAGAGGACTGCATGGCCCTTTGGTCTGCTCTGATACACAAGAGAAAAAGCCTTATCTCCAACTCGGGTCCAGGCGGATTTTAGTATGCTTAGCGCTTTTTTTCCCTGTCTTTCAGCCCACTGGACCTGAATGTGTCATGGTCCTTATAGGCTGAGATTTAGGCAGTCATTTGGAGAATACCGTTAGACTTCCAGGTGCACCTCTTGTCTCACTTTTACATAAAGGACAGGGTGTGGAGTGGGGTGAGTCAGCGCGAACACAAGCCATCGCTCCCTCTGGTGCCATCACTATCATTAGACCCATCATACAGCCTTTCAGAGAGCAGCAGAGAGCTATATGTATGGTGTTCTTGTGGCCATGTTTCATACTAAATGGCTGTTCTGTGTAGGCTGATCTGTAGACGGTGGATGCATTAGACTAAGGGTGTCCTTACCAGGGCTGCAGGATATGAGGAAAACATGCAATATGCGATAACTATCTTGAATATTGTGTATTATTTACTTTTATTTGATCACACTCAATACATTTTCATTAGGCTCTGACAAGAAAATGATTCTGACTATGTAAATCTGTCAGATCGAGCACCTAGCATTATTGTGATAGTTTCTTGCGATATGTATATTGCTGCTAATGCGGTAACAATAAATTCATGATATATTGTGCAGTCCTAGTTCTTGTGCAGTTAGCAGGATTTGCTCAAGATTTGGGAGTTCACAAAAATGTATCTTGTTTGGTTCAAGCTGGTGATGTTTCGTCCAATGGTGTGGCAATATTCTCGCGAGTGGGCGGGATTAAGGTTTGCCTACAGCATCAAGCACCTGTAGCGATACTTGTTAACATCACTGATGCTGAAAAAGTAACATGCTGCTGTACATTTACAAAAACACAAAAAATTAAAATATTTTACTATCATACCATTTTTTGTCTATGCCATATGAGTCGATACTGTGATTACCTGAAACAAATTTTGGAGGTGTGAAATGTGCAAGGGCCCACAGTTCCTTTTTATATTTTATTTCATGTATTGCATGTACATATATACGTTAATGCACTTTTTCATGCATTTTGTTTTCAAGTACTGAAGAATTATAATTTACTTAAAAAGCCTAACATGTTTCTTTACCCTTTTCAAAATGTCACTGTTTTTTAAAGCTCTTAATGTTAAGTGCATTCATTTGTTTTATTATTTAGCTTTTAAATAGGCAGTGTATAGTTATTGTTATCTAGCCTTTGTAAATTCTGATATTTATTTCAGACCAAATAATGAAATGTTTTGGATGATGATGCTGTTGAGCCATAAGCTGAGGGCTGTAGGAAGCCTTACCCTGTGCCATGACTGGTCCCAGGCCGCACACTGGACATGTCTCCATTAGCGAGAGCTCTGTGAGTCTGCATGCCTGTTGAAGCATTTCACAAGTCCCTTTTTATAAGAGGCAGAAAGCTTGAGTGTAATTAATGCCAGTCATGTCGACACCTTGCCCAGACAGCCAGTTTGTTCGAGCTGGTCATAAATCTAGCATACGGGATGGAGAGAGGATAGGGTCAGCCGAGAGCAGTGGGAAGTGCAGGGGCAGCAACAAAAAGCAGAGAAGAAGTGGGAGACGAGCACGGACAGCTTTCCTCTTCTGTGCTTCTCTTCACAGCGTGGCCATCTGTACTGAGTGCCATTAATCATTGGGCGTCCCCAGACATGGCAAGGCGACAGGGCGACACTCAAAACCAATGTGTGTATGTGTGGAGATGGCACTTCAGAATGTGTTCGGCCAACTATTAGCCCGTACCAGCACGTCTTTACTTGTCTGCAGCCATGTGTGAGTGTATGGAGAAGTGTGTTGGCATTTCTGACACATCCTATTTGTTTACCAGTGTGCCAGTGGTAGTTACGGCCGGTCCCAGTGGCAGCCAGGCCTCATTGATGGTGTTAATTAGCGACATGTCCCTAATGGTCCACTGACTATAAAGCAGGGAAGAGAAGACGACAAATAGTACTCGTAGTGCTATGGTGCGTATCCAGGAAGAAAGAAGTGATGCTAGAGTGAGAGACCTATCTTCTTGTTTACTGTTGGTATGATGCCAAACAAACAAATGTTAATTAATTATTCCCCTGATATCTCGAGTTGTTTTGAGGTGATTTAGGGTACAGTGACTCCTGCCCTGCTTGTTTGACCTGGACTGTCTGTCTACCATGGTTGGGAGTCAGAGTATGGTCTTTGGACTAACAAAGATCAACTTGGCTTAAATCAGTTGAACCAGAGTTTAGATGTATAAGATGGTGCTTGCTAATGCATATGCTAAACACCAGTCAGGCACAACATTATGACCCTAATATTGGTGGTCATAATGTTATATGTTATGACCACCTGCTTAATATGCAGCCCCATATGCAACAAACTGGGATGCAACATGTTTTCTGGTATCCTTTATATCAGAACCAGTATTACCATTTTACGCATTTTGAGTTGTTGGATCACTCCACAAGGGCCAGCCTTCGCGCCCCCACATCCATCACCTGTCACCGGTTCACCACTGTTCCTTCCTTGGACCACTTTTGATAGATATTGCTGCAATTTTGGGGATGTTCTGAGCCAGCCTTTTAGCTCATCTCAATTTGGCTCTTGTCAAACTTGCTTATGAGCCTTGCCCATGTTTTTCCCCAACTTTTAGGGCATCAACATTAAGGACAAAATGTTCACTTGCTGCCTAATATATCCCACTCGCTAACAGATGCAATGATGAAGAAATAATCTGTTATTCACATTATCTGTCAGTAGTCATATCTTTTGTCAGACACCTGGCAGTAGTACTAGTATACAGGTCTGTGTAGCTTTAATGAAGGGCTTCAGTGCAGTTTAAAAAGTGTGCAAAAAAGATTTGTCAGAACCCAAATGCATACAATGAAGAAAAGATGAAGTGTTAATTTAACCCTAGTCACATTGATTAAAAGGAGGCTTGTTCAAAATCCATAGTTAGACCAAAGTGACTTTTTTACACTTGCTATTTTTCGCTCCTAATTTCTCTCAACTGCACAGATTGCAACTCGGATGTAGTGAAAGGTCAACTGTTCAATTTTAGGCTTTGAAGCTATAAATTCATGGACTAGTAACTTGTGGCCAGTGCAGAACAACAACTGCAGACCAATGAGGGCCGGTGTACCCCAGTGAAGACAGTTATTTGGCCTGGCATGATTAACACTTAACCTACAACATGATGCAGGATCCTCTGGGAATTACTTGGACCAGATAACTATGACTTTGGCACTAACCCAAAAGTAAGAGGAATGTAAGCAATGAAATATTTTGCAACTTATATTCAGTCTTCTTTTTGCCTTTTGGCTTTTCCCTTCTGGGGTTTCCACAACAATTCATCTGCCTCCAACCATGCAATGATTTGCATATTGATTTGGAATAGGTTTTATGCCAGATGCTCCTCTTGGAGTAACCCTCTCCATTTATCCAGGCTTGAAACAGACCAAAGATTACACTGATTTGTGACTGCTTGTGGCTGGATTTGTAGCTTATATTCCATGATCTGAAGAAAGATGAAGTGTATGTCAGATATTGAATGAGCTTGAATGTAGAGCACAGAGCTAAGTTTAGAAAAGAACAAGAGGTATATGTAGATTTGTAAGAAAATATTGTATTGATATTAAAAATATCTGTTGGTTTTTTTTGTGTTGACAATATATAAAAAATCCACGTGCTGATTTGGAAAAAGACAATTTGTTTGTGAAATACAGTTGGATTGTTTATTGTTAGGATTATTAAATAGAATGTGTTTCATCAAAGTTTTTGTTTTTATGTGGTGGTGTACTAGTATACAGGTGAGGTGTACCAAAATCATATTGTTTAGAAAATATATAGATTTATTACAATACTAGCTTGACAAGCCCCACCTACTTTCTGTTTTAAAGCAGGAGGGTCCTGTTTTGAAGCCACAGTGAGCTGCTTTCAGACAATTGGCTGGATACCGACCATTCACAACCATTGCCACGTTTTACCAAAGTGGAAGATATCTCCCAATAACCAAAATGGTGCCAGCTTAGTGGAATAACTTCTCTCACCTGAGAGTGGTTACCTTGTCACCTGTTGATTCTGCTGAAGTCTGTGTTCAGTTCTCTGTGTATGTGTGTGATGATCACATTCAAACAAACTGACTTTTTCCACAAGTCTTTGTACAGCTGGCTTTTGCTTCTGTCCCCATTCAGAAATAACTACAGAGTTGCTAATAATACGGCATCTTCTGGTGCCATGTTTTTTTTAGTTACAGGTAAGCGGTGTGCTTCTTACATCCTGCCCTTTGTTTCTCTGATTGTTTACTCCGCTTGTGATCGTTTGAATGATTGAGATGGAAAAGACAGTTTTGAAAGACAACAAAATATGTGAGTGCAATTGTTTGCATTAGGAGCTCTAGCAAGGATAGAAGAGCTCTCAACAGGATTGGCGGAAGAGGAGTGGCGACAAGGAGAGAAAAGGCTGGAGGAAAAATGCAAAACGAGGACAAGTGATCAGGAACGGGGTGGAGGACAAGACTATCCAGCCTGATTGAGGAGAGACCTGAGAATTAGGGCGGAGACAGACGCTTTCTTTTCACAACCAAAGCGCCTCATCTCCACTTTGAGAAGGTTGATTATAAGCTTGGGCTAAGATTACAGTCATCACCAGCTCGCAGACAGGGAGAACCCTTAATAGAGGCAATAAAAATGTCAAAATTGATGTCCTGGCAGTTTAAAGTGGGGCCAACAAAGCAAGAGAGCTGAGTCATGACAGAGATGTGACAGAGGAGGAAGGATGGAGAAATTGCCATGCCAAAAAGGTAAAAAAAAAAAAAGTGTGGAGAATGAAGGGGGCGGTGTGATGAGGAATTGGGGTGCGAGAAGTGTCATGGCCGACACGTGGCAGAATGGTGACACCATTTCATCCTCTAGCACCTCTAGCACGATGGGACAGGGTGTTAATGAGGATGAGCTGCAGCTTTTGGGAGGCTGACCACATGCTAGGGTGGACGGTTGTTATGATGTCAAAGTAATGTTGAAGCCCCACTGCTCAGTTCTATTACTGCTGTCCTGCTGGTGTTACAAATCTGTTACCTTATCCTTGCTATTTAAATGTAGGTTTATTCAGCATAAAATAAGACTTCCTCTAACTTTCCCCGGCAGCCATTATTCAACAGCCTTTGGTAGCGTTCCTTATTGGAGCATGCAAGCAGATTTAAATTCTTAATTAAAAAGCCTATATGATGTGTTAAAGTCAGATGATTTTTTTTTTCACTGATGAACACATGCCATTTATTTCCTTCACAAAGCATTACAGGTTGGTTGTATACTGTAAAAAATGATCTCCAGATTGCCTGTTGATGCACTTGCTCCAGATAACAGTCCTAATATGTTATAATCAGTCTGAGCCCCGCGGTGTTAGGCAGTGCATTTACTCAAGAGTGGTCCCAGTATAAGAGGAATACTAATATTTTAAAGACCCTCGGGGTGTCTGCGACTAGACTGCCTCGGTTTGAGCCTTAATTTAACACTTGCATATTTTATGGAGAAGATGGCAAAATGTAGCAGTACAAAATCCAGTCATAAATTCAGTCTGTCTTCACTCATGACATCTAGTCATATGATGTACTTTATCAACAATGTTTTAGGTATAGAATATTAAGTATTTTCTCTCAACTCGATCAACAAAATAAGGATTTGTCTTTTAACCTCTTAGACTACCTACAGGTAAATGGTACTCAAACTAGTTAATTTATATAATAAATTGTGTTTATTTTGGCCCATTACTTACCTTTGGTGATAAATGTAATAAAAATATGACAATTACTGCAAAAGAGAGAGTAATAAACAAACGAACTGCAGGTGGAAACACAACCTCCTTAGTGAATGAAATAATTGTTCCTAATAGTAGCCATGCTGACATACATCATGTAGAGCTCTTTTATAAACATGTGCTTGATTGGCAGTCGGTTTCACACTTTGATCAGCCCTGAATCATCACATCCAAGGCCACAGTCATCTAAACTGACTCCTTCATTGCCTTGTTTACATCTATATTTACAGAAAAGTCCAAATTGAGGTCATACTGACAAGACACCAAGTCTCATGTGCCAATATGCTAACATTAGAAAATAACTAATATATCAAACATAAGCAATACACTACCATTACCATTCGATCAGCTTATTTCATTAGGGGCTGGAGCCAACTATGGGCCTTTGGTGGGTTAGACGCCGACATACAAACATACACTCTCACATTAACTGACCACTGACCAGGGGCAAATTAGAGTCACCAATTCTGCTAACACGTGTGCCTTCGGACGGTGCGAGGAACCCGGAGAGGACCCACAGTTTCACAGGGAGGACACGGAGACTGCTCTCTGAGAGACTGTGGTTGTCTGGCACGAGGATCAAACCCACCTACATGCAAAAAGCCCTTAGCCTTGTCATAATCCACACCGGCTAATGCTAGTTGCAAATTTTCAATTATTGAAATGGTCCAATTTGATCCATACCTTGAGCCATACTAACAGGAGCTCTTAGACGATACAAGTACATTTAATTATCTTCCACTCAAGCCTTTAGACGTGTATTTAATTTAGCTGTTCTTCATGTGGTGTGCAGCAGTGCGTCTTGTGTGGCTGGCCTGTGGCTCTCTTGCTCAGTTTCCCAGCGTGTCTTTGTAAGTGTAGTAGCATGTTGTAAAAGAGGCTAGCTCACAGCGTTTAGAGGCCTGCTGCGTCTAGTCTGGATCCCAGCATTACACCACTATTGTCTTTTAATGAAGCCAGTCTCCGGGGTGAAATAGACTCGATTTACCACGTTTGGCTGGTCATCTGCTATTAAACACGCTTTTAAAAGAAAATAAAGGCGCTGGCAGCTAGAACCAACAGAGTTTCAAAGCAACCCAAGGATGCTGGGAGGACAAAGACAGATGAATAATAGATGGTAGCGCAAAGAGGTAATGAGGACAACTCTGGAAGGAAGAAGAATCAACAAAGGCTTTTCAAGTTCAATAGCCATAACCCATAGCACGGGTTTTATAGCCGTTCACGTAAGCGGTGGTTGGATCGATAGTCAAAACAAAACAAATGCTTAAAGCACAGCTGGAAAGTAACTAAACTTATACTTTTACTCTAGTAGTTACATTTTTCAGATTTTTTTTTTTTATTCAAGTACATTTTGGGTAACTTTACTTAGGTAGTGGGTAGTAATAGTAGTAGCAGTACTAGTAAGTGGACGTACTTAGTTATAGGACATATATTAGTAGTTACAAGTTTTGGTAATAGTGTCAGTAGTAGTAGTAGCAGTAGTAGTAGCAGTAATTATATCCCATGTAAAAAGTAGTTGTTATAGCAGTAATAATATTATTATAGTAGTTAAAACATGTGTAGTAGTAGTTATAGGACTAGTAGTAGTAATGGTAGCAGTAGTTATAGCACTACTGCTAGTAGAAGTTAGTAGTACTACTATTACAACCACTGCAACTACTAGCAGCATTATGATAAGTAATAGCAGTCAATACTTTTAATCAAGTAACACTTTGGTTGAGTACTTTACCACTACTTGATATTATTTTGTAGTAACAGTACTTGATTTGGAGTACTTCGATCACCACATGCTTGAATATGATGTGTTTGATGCTTCTAGGCCTCTGTATGTGGCACATCCAACTTTACTGTTTACTAGTTTTGCGGGACGGTAATGAGGACAGTTGTTTGTAGATGCAACCACAGTCAAGTCGGCGGAAAGTAAGTCACATTTTAAAAAGCACACATGGCCGGACGCCCTACTTGCCGTTCTAGATTGTGTATTTATTGGCATCTCGCTGGACAACTAATAATCTGCTCTACTTCCAAACCTCTTCTTCACACGCTTTTAGCTTTCCTCTCATGTTATTAGTAAGAAGTAGAGGCCGAGCGGGGCACAAACTTCCACGTGTAATGAAGTAGGAGCTGGTTCGTCTTTGAAGTTTAAGGTGCTCTGTGGAGATACTGACTGACTGTAGCTTTAGGCAGAATGGAAAAACTGTACCACGCTGACCATTTTGACACGTGATCTGCTCTTGTGCCCCCACATGCTTTGACCCATTTGAAATCATACTGTTGTGAGTTTTAAAAAGTGGATTATGTCTTCTACTAAACACATTTTCCGAAAAAGTTGGGACAACGTGTAAAATGTAAATAAAAATGCAGAATGCAGTATATTTTTATTCACCAAAGACCCTTAACCTTATGGCAGAGGAGTTGAAACTGATATATTTTTCCATTTTCTGAACAATAATAGCTTGTATAGAATTTGTTGGCAGCAACACATCTCAAATAAGTTGAGACAAGTCAACAAAAGAATTTAAAAGTAAAGTAGTTCTAATAAAAATAGCTTGAGGAGCATTTTGTCATTAGTTAATAGGCAATACAGTATCATTATGAGTATGTCGTGCTATTTTTACTACTACTATGACTATCACTACTAGTACTGCTACCAATATTTCTATTACTGTCCACTAAGATCAAAAAATACTTTTAGCCATAGAAATCCTAAATTATTCATGAGTAAAAGTAACATGTTTACTAAAAAACTTGGACTGTAAGAATCCTAAAAAATGAATCCTCTAAATGAAGTTAGTTCAAGCATGTATTTTATGACCATTGATCCAACTACAGCTGTGTTGTATTCTGATTTTATTTGTTTTTCACATTGTCCCAGCTTTTGCAACTACTGCAAAAGACAAATTTTTAGCAGCTTCACTGGTAAGAAAAAGAAGTTGACAGGGTTTGTTTTGCTCCTAATTTTGATTAGACAAAAGAAAGAAGTAAGCCGCAGCAAGTGGAAGGGCTTGTGCCTGATGCATGATACATAAGTGCATTTGGTAGATCAAGGCTCAGTGTAATGATGAAAGGCTTTTTGTCCTTGTTAGAAAATAAAGAGATGTGCGCACACTTGTTCACAAGGACGTGCCCACACACATACACCATCACAGGCTCATTCATTAACCGCACTGATAAAAATGTCCCTCGCTAATTGACTTTGTTGTGTTTTGCGAGACAAAAGATTATGGGCAAAATTAGGAAAGTGGGGCATTAAAATGTCTAGTTTTCTGCATTGGTATTTGAGATGGAAGTGAGGCAGTAAGAAGTACACAGATCAGGCGTAACATTATGACCACCTGCCTAATATACAGACCCATACGTAACAAACTGTGATGCAATTTGTATTCTGACATCTTTATATATTTGAGCTACATAATCTTGTCATTTGGATCACTCCCCACATGCGTCACCTGTCGCTGGTTTAGCTACTGTTCCATCCTTGGATCACTCTTGATAGATACTGACCACTGCAGACTGGGAACACCCCACAAGACCTGCAGTTTTGGAGATGCTCTGACCCACTTGTCAGAAGGAATAACAAAAATAACAGAGCTTTAAAAATGCAGAGAGAGATGCACAAACAGAAAATGTACAGTTACACCCGCTTGACATCCAAAGCAAAAATTATGTGCAAATGCCACTCTGAATAAGTGTGTTTTTAGCTGTGATCTGAAAACCGTTAGCTCAGTTATGGACTGCAAATTGGATGGAAGCGAGTTCCAGAGCCTGGGCACAACAACAGCAAAGGATTCATTGATGAAGTTGAACACAAACAGCAGGACCCTAAACTCAATCCTGAAACGAACCAGAAGCCAATGGAGAGACAGAACAGAGCTGATATGGGCGTGTTTAGCTCTTGTCAAACTCCTCCAAATCCTTACCCATTTTTCCTGCTTTAACTCTGAGGAAAAAATACTCACTTTATTCCCAATATATCCCACCCAGTAACAGGTGCCATGCTGAAGAGATAAACTGTGTTATTCACTTCACCTGTCAGTGGTCATAATGTTATGCCTGATCAGTGTATATTGGTAAAAGGATAATGCCAGGGTGAAAGGTCAGGCCAAAAAGGATGATGGAGTGATAAGAGACAATGAGAGGTTAAGTTTGAGGTGAAATGAAAGCAGTAAAGAAAGTGCAGTTAGGGGAAAGAGGATTATTTCGAATAAAGGCGTACCTAAGGAGATGTGGTAGTGAGAAAAAAAAACAACTTTGAGAACGCAGGTGAAGGATACAGACAGATGAAGCACTTGGCAAGATAGTAGCTCCCTTCTATGCATGTAGTCACAGTCCATTGCATCTTTATGTGTCATTTTAGGCAACATGAAACCTAATTGCTGTCTTGAAATATTTACACTAACATTACCACAACCCGAGTATGTAAAAGTAAGGGTTTTAACATAGGCTTGTTTAAAAATAGATGCAATATTTTGGCAGATGATTCCCCATTCGAATTTTTGCCTCTGAACTTTGCTCTGCGCTTTTCCCCAATCCCACTGGGCACGCAGAGTTAATGAAGGGGATGGCGAGCAGATAAATAAACATTAAAATAATTTCCCCAAAAGTCAGCTAAATGTATGCACAGCTTTTACCAATTAAGCCCTTCCATATCTGAGAGGAGCTGCTTTATTCAGTACACTTCTTTTCCTTATCTCGACCTCAGCATTTCTTACCTTGTACTTTTTTTCTCATTTTCTCCACCGGCTTTCAAATGTTAACTGTCGCACTCTGTCATTTAGCTCTGTTTCACTTTTTCCCTCCCATAACATTTCTCTATTTCAGCTTCTGTCATGAATTTTTCAGTGCCTTAGAGACCTGCAAGTCGCTGCAGGTTTGGCTCGACTCCACAATAAAATAACTGTTTACATTGAATTTGATGACAGCAACACGTCTCAAACAAGTTGGGATAAGGCAACAAAAGGCTTCTAGAGAGTAATTAGGTTAATTGTCAATGCATCACTAAAAGATGTGTGCCTGATGTTTTTTTAAAGCCATCTCTAGAAGTCATCTCTGGAAAAAAAGACACTCTGAGACTTCATCTGGGCTTTATTATCAAGTGTTTTTATTTTTAAAGGAGTGAATATTTTGACCAATGACATTCTCAGAACAAAGGCAGTGTGGTCCCATTCAGATCAGGGACACTTTGATTAGTTAAGCCTAAGCAGGAAAAAAGGAACACAAAGCACAGATATAGGTATATAAGGAGCATTTTAGAAAGACAGAGTATTATTAGGTTTGTATATTTGGGATGCTTGTAAACTTCAGGCCCTCACGCGACACTACATTAAAACATGCATTATTTTGTACTGGAAATCAAGGCATTGATCAGGAGCACTTCCAGAAGTCATTGACCATGAACACAGTTTCAACAAATACAATTCAACAATATGTGAACATTGAACACTTTTTCAGATTTGTCTATGCTAATGCAGTGTGTTGGCCTCTTTTTAATGTCTGCAGTTACTGAAAGCACAGTTCAGGTCATAGATGATAGTTGTTCTCATTTGAGGACATGCACTTCTTTCAGTTCGTACATGACAAACCCTGTCCCCATATTAAGTGTGCTTTTAGTGATGTACATTATGTGATTTCCACTCTGTCTTTAGTGCGGGATGAAGATGTCCCTGTAGCTCTTTGTGTGCCCAATGACACAAAATAGATTGGTGTTGTATAGTAGGCCTGTTTTTTTAATAAAATGTTTGTTTTTGAGGTAAATTTGCAACTGAAGTGTTTTTCTTCATGCTCTGCATTGAACAATTACTATGAATTTGGGGCTTACACTTAAATATTTCATTGAGATGATTTGGGACTTAAAATGCACTTTGTGGCTACTTAAGGCAGCTCATTGCTTTTGAATATGATGAAGTGTTTTTTGATCATGGTGGCTGAATTGCTGGTGACTCATTTTCAACCATCTGGTCTATATTCAAATCATTCATGTTCTTTATAACAAAATGGCTGTGTTTTGAATGCAGCATATTATTAGATTTTGTGTGAACACTGTGCAAATAATGAGCATTTGGATATCTGCACTCAGCAGTCTTAAGAGTGTACAAAAAGAGTTTTTCACCCGAAAATGGTTGAACAGCATATTCAGCCGTTCTGTACAAATGCAAAAGAAAGTGCATTGATCAGCATTGGAGCAATTACCTAAATGACTTACCTGAATTATTGTTAATTCATCACACGTTTAACCACATCCATTTAGCTTTACATGGACAATAAAGGATGGTGAACTCACTGCATTTCATTTGTGCTTCTTCAAATATGAACTTCTGAAATAAATACAGAACTAGTGTTTTCTTTCATTAGGCACAGGTGTTAAGTTAGATGCCCTTACTGCACGACCCTATCCATTTATACAAGCTTGGGACTGGCTTGTGACCCACTGGTATATGCTGTTAATAAAGCAGTAACTTATTTTTCCATATGCACCTCTTTGTGGACTATTGGTTTGTTGAATTCTTACTTTGCTATCAATGATAATATGATTACAGTGGATAGGATACCTCGTTTGTTTGGTATTGCCATGTCACATAACAGTGATTGCTGTTTTTAATTTGCAAGTCTTCATCTTTTTAATCTAGGTCTGCATAAGAGAAGTGCTATAAAAGAAATATTATCTTCAAATCATGCACACTTGCCTTATAGTTATTGTAGTATGTAATGTGCAACTATTTTTCTTTATAGAAGAATTCCAATGTAATACAGAACCATGCAACTCTGAGCTTTTCCTAAATAAATCAAGTCATCTCTGTAAATGTGGATATTAAGTAAGATAGCATAGAGTGTCAAAATGAGGAGGGACGAGCATGAAGATTGGCAGCGACGTGTATCGAGAACTAACAAGATGTTGTGAGGAAAGGAGATGCGACTCGGAGGCTAGGAGCAGCGGAGGTGCACTGACCTACTTAGCAGGAAGCGGCGGCTCGCGTTGTATACGCCGACACACAGAGGAGAGGAGCGTCGTGGAAGGCACTGGAGGGAGAAATGATTGGCATGTGGCCATGTTAGATTGTCTGGCAGTCCATTTGCATATGTGACTGGGGTGGTATGTGTGTGCGGACGTTATTTAAAATCCACACACACAATACTCAGATTGGATGTTCATTCCTTTCCATATTTGATTTTGCATCTTTCCATCTGTGTCCCTCCATGCTGCTCATTTTTCTCTCTTCATTTGTTCCTGTCACTCTCTCAGCCTCCCTCCCTCCCTCGTCACCTCTCTCCTGCCTTTCTAATTGTATCACATTGGTATTACTTCTGCCTGCCTGGCTGAACAGCAGCATCGACGCCGTCCCGGAGGCCAAAACTGGCAGGTGCACGTCTGACTGACCACATGTCCCTGACTCTGTCACTGTTAATGTTTCTCTGCTTAGTCTGTGGCCCAGAGGAACGGTCCAGGAGCAATAGGCCTGGTAGACATTACCTCATTTCTATCAAGGGAATCTGTGATGTGCATGTGTTAGCATGCATTAGCCCTCCTCCCCAGCCCCCGCCTCACACTGGAAGCTTTGGGGGAATGTCTTTGATAATGACCAGTGTTCTCTGTCCCAGAAAAATGATCATCAAATATAAGAATCTAAAGGCAGTAAGTGACATTGTAGTAACTTCACAGGCTGGAGTTATGCTGTTAAACCCTGCGCAAGTGTTTTTGTCGCAGCACGTACTTGTTCACACACCTTCCCATGCACTGCTGTGTAGGTTATTGTTACTACTTCTTGCCTCTAGAGGGCACAGCATAAATTGGCTTTTACACAAAGTATGTCATCCTTCCAGGTCAGTTCTTTCCTGCTTCAAGGATAAACATTGTCATTTTGTGACTATTATTGGGCATCTGTTAACACATCATTATCCATTATGCATATCTTTCCTCAGAACGTTTACTGAATGTTTCTGATGTCATATTTGTGCTCATAAATCAATCACACAAACACCATCCTAGTGGTGATCTGCAGATTACTTCTGGGGCATGCGTTGCATTCATATTTGGAGCATGTGCTTCTGTATGAATATTTAA
The DNA here is from genome assembly GCA_020698575.1 of Bostrychus sinensis. Lineage (NCBI taxonomy): Eukaryota > Metazoa > Chordata > Actinopteri > Gobiiformes > Eleotridae > Bostrychus > Bostrychus sinensis. The sequence continues at coordinate 18,248,002 of CM036252.1, forward strand.
ACAGCATGTTTTTCTGGCCTTTCACTCTTTTTATTTTTTGTCCTCTTCATGTCCATTGGCTCTATCTACTGTGAGGTATTGAATTTACAAGTGTGATTAAAAAGCTACATATTTTTTTATTCTTTTTGTTTGCTTTGAAAGGTTCAAATGTCCCTGCATTTCTTTTGACGAGAACTGTGAGCAGAAAAGTCATTATTCTTTCTTGTTGTTTTTAAGTTGATTTCTGAAAATTGCAGTCAGGGTTTAGTGTTAATTACAATGCCACAAATGCTATTCATTTTTATATCTTGACACTTTTATGGAGTCAGAATGCTACCATTAAACACTAATTGGACATACATTGATTTCCCTGCATCTTAATGGCTCAAATATTATAAGTTAGTTTTCACTATTTACAGTTAATTACTCCATATGCTCCATAATATTAATTTAGATGATATTTAGCTCATGTGATGAACAAATCTCAATATGCTGCGGCCCTAACTCTCTGCACGAATTCCATGTTTGCTAATCACACTTCATGTTTCATACATGAATATTGATCAAGAAGCCTGTGCTAATTAACCCAGGATTGCTGCAGCCACACACAACATCAAACCACTTTTGTATATGTTTGCATTGTACATAATTTGATTAAAAAGGTGTTTAGTTGCTGATGTTGTGGTGCAGGGTTAAAGATGGGCATCAGTGTCTTTAGTATGTGATTATGCAGAATGCCGGGATTCGTGAGACCGGTGTGGCCCGAGGAAATGTTAGGCAGTGCAGAAGAAATGGACTTGGCAGCACAGCACAGTCACACAGACACAGTTGAGGGATGGGTAAAACTTTTGGGTGTGCTAGAGGGGAAGTCTTGGTGGGTTAAAAAAACAAAAACAAGCTTTACTTAAAATCAACACTGGTGCAAAAAAAACAAACCTGCCTCAGAGTTGTGGCCAAGTGTTTTCGATAGCAATTGATATACCTAGCAGTAGCCATGTCACATCAGTAACAAATAAACAATGCTATGGTAATTAGGGTTATTTAATCCAGCCTCAAAGGGCACAAGCCAGTGTACTTTTTGTGCTAGTCCCAAGCCTGGTAAAAATGCAGAGGATAAAGAATCCACTGTAAGTAATCAATTTACCTACAGACTAACTAGGGTTTATGCCAGAGGCCTTTTCTAATGCAACCAATGTGCAACATAAGAGTTTTGAGGCTTAACAAATAAAGCATTTACCCCTAAACTAGAAGATCCCTTGTTAAAGTAAATGTCTGGGCACTAGATCTTTACCATTGCATGTCACTGCTGGGATGGCTAATTTTTCCAATCCATCGGAAATGTCTGCCTCCTCCGTTAATGCCATACACACCGGGGCGATCCTTGGCTGTTGGGTCAGAGAGTTTGACACAGGCATTCAGTGACGTGAGTCTGTTTGACTTTGTATTTGAGTGTTGCAGAGTTTTGTTTACTAGAGTCTTATGTAACTGCAGAGTTTAGTGACTAGCACCGCCTACTGTTGTAAATAGTTACTGCATCTGGCACATGCGCACTGCTCAATTGTCGGTCTGAGTGGCTTCGGTGTGTCTGTACCCCCTTTTAGTGGTGACAAGGGGAGACGTGAGGAGACAAAGCAGTCGCCCTGCCTCTGCTGATGGTGGTCAGGCGTTGGGTTGGTGTGTCCCAAGCTTTAACGATTCCTTTCCGACATTGATGCCACTTTGGGCAGTTGCGTTTATCTGAGCTATGGGTGTTGCTTTTCCAATGACCCAACAGCTGTAGAATCTATACATTTTACTTACATCTCGTGAGCCCAGTTTAAAATTAGCCTATGCATGCATGAAAATACAAATAAGCTTCTATATTTTATTTCTGCTTCATAACTTCAACAGCATGGCCACAAATCGAATTACTTTAATTCATAGATTTATCAGAAAATAATAGTCATCCAAGAATCAGATTGATAAGCAAAATGGACATTGACATTGATAAAATCTTATTAATACCCATCCCATCACTACCTTGTCGAAGTTCTTAATTTCCATAAAATTGTCAACATGTTATAACTGCATAAAACCCACTGATAATAAACAATAGGAATATACCACTTTTCTTTAAAGGTCATATTTAAACTTGGCCACCTAGATACATAGTGGTGAATTGTGGGTAATGAACTGTAATTTGAGTGTAGAGAGCTTTAACCCGTTTGTTGTTCATGTTATGAAACATCTCACTTAGCCATACAGCACACAAGAAAAGTGTAAAGGCCAAACCACTGTCTCCTTAATGAAGAGGTATGTGCTGCTCCAACTGAGTTATACTGAGCACCTACAAAACTACTGCTAACATGAAGATAAATAATGCTACTAATACAGTATACAGTTAACATAGATGGGAAATGTAATTTGTCATCTGTATAGCATAGTTAATATGCTGTTGTGTATTACAATTAGCTTATGTTCATTAATTGTAAGTTTATGTTAAACAAACCATAAATGAAAATAAATCTGGTCACAATAAGTCCTAAACAATGCTACTGTACCCTTTGTGCCAGTCCCAAGCCCAGATAAATGGACATAAATGGAATTCAAAGTGTTACTAAAAGCTGTGAATAGACCTCTAAATAATCCCAGAAAACCAAATTTCTTCTATATTTAAACATGAAGCACTAAAAAGACACTCCCCGAAGTAATACATTTTTGATTCAGCCTCTTCATGGATGGGGATGTTGCCATGTTCTTGCTTATTCTCTCGGTGCACGCCTTCTCCGAGCAGAGACATCTCCGGTTGTCATCCAAACTGTGTCTGCTCAGGCATCTGTATCATGCGCCTACTGTTCCACACTGATGAATGACAAAAAAACGGGAGCGGGTTCCGTAGGACAACGTGAAGTGCATCATATGTTTGAGCTTTTTTTTTTTTTTTTTTTCCTTGTCGCCACATCTCCCCAAACACACAACAGCTATTATTATTGGTCTCTTTTCTCCTGCACATCAACCAGAGAAATCCAAACATTCCACAAGGCAAAGGCATCACAAAGGGGGAAAAAAAACTTCAGATATACAACAGTAAGTGCTCGCTGTCTGTGCGGCCCATTCCTTTTATGTCCACTCTCAACATTGTGTGATGGCCACGACAATTGTGTCCCGGATAAAGACAGCTCCATGAATCTCTTTCTTTGCAGGCAGTAGTCCTTTGTGTCACTCTGATGCCAGATCCGAGCCTGTACAATATATCATTCCAGCATTAACAATAGTCACATGGCATGAAGGAAAATTTCACTGAGATGAGCAAGAAGTCAAGAAATACTATACTGAGAATCATGGGTAATTCTCATGATCTGTTGACATTTGAAACATTGCTTATTACTATGTCTTTAGCATATCTGTAGAATCCAGCCCCGGGAGTAACAAGCCTGAGTACTTCTTGTGCCAGTCCCAGACCTGGATAAATGAAATCTCAACTTTTTTTTTCACCTAATTTAACAATTCAAATGTCTAAAAACTTTACTATTTTAATGATTTCCTAGTAAACATCAAATAGTTTCTTATAATTGTATGCTAACTATCTTTATTTAACACTCAGCATAAGAACAGAAAGAAACACGTCATGGTAATTTCATGGTCACGTTATATTGAAAATGTCTATCCTTTCAAAACACAAAAAGCATCGCCATCTCTTGTCTTTAAAGTGGACCTTATAGGAACTCAATGCCAAGCTCTATTGAAGCTTAGCTCTTGCCCTGTGGCCTCGAGGGGATGTTGTAAATCAAATCTGTGTCTTGTCCAGTTAAAGCCGCTCCTGTGTTTATGTGAGACAGAACGACACTCCTGTCCAAAAGCAGGCAGGTTGTATATCATCAGCGTTGGTCGGTTTCGTCCGTCCCGCCTCCAAATCCCCCAACAGCTTGTTCCAGCGTCACAGACATCTGGTTACCTCTGGCTCTAATGGTCGCACTGGTGTTTAATACTGCATGAGAGATAAGAGTGTGAGTGTGTGAGCCTGGTGGATGGCCATGCAGCAGCAATCTGAGCCTAGGTTGTTATTCACTGCATGTTTGCCTTTCACTTTTAGAGCTATAGGCAAAACAGAAATGTTTTGTGTGAGTTTTTTAGCAGCTGGTCACTTAATGCTGTCTTTAGTTACACCAGTGTTGTGTATTTGATGGCGTTGGTTGGTTTGATGGTCTGTTAGCAAGGCAACAGAAAAAGTTGAATGAGATTTTTACTAAAATTAGTGATACTACAGAAATTATTCATTTTTTGTGCCAGGAATTCTATGCTATTGTGAGATAGAGCCAAACTGTGGTTCCCCAAAGGCTGTCCATATTAAGTACATGAGAAGATTTTGAGTTTGAAATTAGAGTAATATACTTGTTTAAAAATGTTACTTTAAAACACTTTTTAGCCAACAGTCAGTTTTTTTGTAACCTTTTTATAAAAAAATATATGGAGAAAAACATGACATAATCTTTTAAATAGAGTGAAGTTGTATAATTAGGGGTCCACGTGGGATTTTTGGAATTTTAAGGGGGCCCCTACTGCCCTGAGTTTGGGAATAGCTGGGGCCAAAGATACTTACTCCAGCTATTATAATGGGTCATTAACAGAACAAATTATTAGTTTTAGTGCATTGTTTGTGTAAACAAAGCATTTAGCCCTGAAGATCTCCCATTTCAGTCCAGGTCTACGCAATTATTGATACCATTGCGAGATAGGGCCAAACATACCATCTCCTGCCAAGTGAAGTCAGTAAATTAATATATTTTGTGGATTCTTTGTGGCTCAGAGCATTTACCCCTGAACTAGAAGATCCTGGTGCAAGTCCAGTTCTGGGCACTATACCTTTATCATTGCGGGATAAGGTAAATGCCCCGGTGGAGTTCTGTGCAGTTTCTGTGCTTTTTTGCCCTTCAGACCAGAGCAGGTAAAACAAAAACATTTTAGAGTTTCTTTTGCAGCTGGCCACTTAATGCTATCTTTTTGCTCTTGCCTTTTTTGAATAAGAAGAAAAGAGGGGTGCCGAAAATTAGATAGGAATGTGTTATGAGCGAATATGCCAAAGAGAAAGTTGTGGGTAAAGGCGACGTGAGGTGATGACAGAGGGGGAAGATGCCAGAAAAGGACACGAGTGGAGAGAAAATTAGAGAGAGCCTTGTGAGGAGGAGCGGTGTCGAGGCAGAATAAGTGATAATTGATAGAAAATTCACAGAGCTGGAAAAAGAGGGAACAAATGAAAAGGCAGAGGAGCTGTAGAGATCTTCTATTGCTCATTAGGGTCATTATACCTCCGTCTGGATCCAGCACACACTCCTCGACACACTTCAAGGATTGAAAGGAGAAGCCAATTTGGGAGCATATCAAAAATGGTGGCTTTTGATGAAAAAGATTCAAAAGATATGTATGTATGCGTGTGTGTGCCTTCTGCCTTTAGGTGTCAATATGCATGTGTCACAAATACGTTGGGGTTATTGAGGACACAAACAGTAAGGAGAAAACCTCTCTGCTTGGGGTCTGCAATGCCATAAGCTGATAATGGCCAGATTGGCAAAGGGATAGTGTACTGCAAAAAAAAGAAATAAACACTGAAGTAAGTAACCCATTTCTGGAAAAGTGTGACAGTGTTAATTGTAAATAAAAACAAAATCCAGTGTTGTCTCATAAAAGAATAGTTTATTCACAATAGCACTGAGATATTTAACTAATGATTAACTGACTTCTGGAAGTGTTCCTCATCCATGCAGTGTTTTCCAGTATAGAATAATGTCTGGTTTTAATGCAGTGTGGCTCGAGGATCTGAAGAAGGGCGTCCACATTTTCTTACTAAAATGTAGTCAGTTAATGTGATCAGTTGTTTTTTTTGTTTTTTTTATAGTAAACGTTGCGTTTCCAACTTTTGTTACTTTGTCTCTACTTTTTTTGTTGTTGCCATCAGTTTAAAAATGTATCGTTAATGTTATTTTTTATTAGTAGTTCACCTTTTATAACGTAAAATAATGTATATGTAGGGAAAATGTATTCTTTTGGGGAGCTGTTACTTTGAATTTGGCAGTGAACACACGGATTAGGTGTCTGTCACCTCCTGCTGGCAACGGTGGGAAATAGAGAGCATAAAATGGCTATTTTGCACAGCTATTAGAAACATGCTGGTAACAGATAGATAAATGAGATGACTGCTTCGTTGTGACAGCAATCTAAACGCAGAAATTATCACAGAATATGCCAGGGGACAGTGTATGGGCTCTAGAAATGAGCAGGAGCACTTCCTACTTTCACGTCTGCATAGAGTGTTTGAGCTCTTGAGAAAGAAACATTGTCAGCACAGTGGATTACTCAAACATGCATGAGGTAATTTTTTTGAGGTGCAAAAAAACACTCATATTCAAAAAATATATAGCATACTAGGGGACCTTTTAAATGGTAAAATATTGCAGTTTCATTGCTTGAAACTTTGTATATATATTCTAATGTGAAAAACATAAGTTTGTATGAGATTTGCAGATCAGTACATTCTGCTTTTATTTACATATTACACGCTGTTCCAGGTTTTTCTCAGAATGGGGGTTGTAAGAGATAGGAAAGAAGGGACAGCTCTAAATGAAGTGGGAGCCAGAGTATAAATAAAGCCAGAGGTGCCCCAGGGACCAGCGATCAGGGAGAAAGGAGATAGATAATGGTTCGGCCAGATGAAAAAGTAAAATCGAGACAGGAAATGAAGGTGAAATTGAAGGCATAGCAGCGAAATTGAAATAGAAGGGAAGAGAAGTAAAGGCCTTGTAATTTGGATACCAGAGCATTGGATTTGTAAGGCATGCTCGGGACAAGCGCACGTCCAGCAGGGGCTACACATAATGGATACCCAAAGCCAGCAGGTTGGTGCTGCTCCAGTGTCGCTCTGCAAATCCAAAATGGCTTTTAGGACTATACAGGCCAAAGTCAATACATGAGAATATCATGGAAAACTTACATTATTTCACTTGTTAAATTATAAAATTGAATCCAGTCAAAAGGGTTCACAAGCCAATGTACTGTTTGTACCGGTCCCAAGCCAGGATAAATGGAAAGGGTTGCTTCAGGTGGGGCATTTAGCGTAAAAAATTTTTTTTCGGTAATCACTTCACACAATAGGCTGTAGCCACCCCAAAAAGGGCAAAGTCGAAAAGAAATAAGAATTCAAAAAGTGAAACGTCTTAAAATATTTCACACTGTGTGGACTGAATCTCTATAATGCATTTTACTTTGGACTGAATCCATTTGAATCCATTTTATTCCAATTTATTAACGTGCATATTTAATGAAGAAAACACAAAAGAATCTTTCTTTTCTTGGCAGTGGCGCTTGATCGTTGATATCTCCTCTGCCTTTTGACCTGTGGAGGACTTAAGAAGGCTGCCAGTAACTTTTAATTAAAACCAACTCATCATGCTCGGGTGTCCCTGTATCGGTCACCAGTCAGAGCGGCTGCAAGTATTTGTCACCAGGCTCTCCGGCGCAGCCCTGACCTCCCCAGGGACCTTTGGGTAATGATTTAAGACGAACTGGTCCATCGCTGCTTCTCTGTGTGATATTGAAGTATTAGGAGCTCCCCAACAAAAGGCATTGGCTCTGTAACTGATGAGATTGGAGTTCGATATCAAGGCGGCTCAATGGCAGACCTCCCCCTGTTGATAACCAGTAGTATCAGTCGTGTGACCTTTTGGTGGGTAGTGACAAATGATCAATGGGACGCAGCTCTAGAGGTTTAAATAGCGTTGTTTGTTTGCATAGGTACATTTTACAGCGTTTTTGTTGTTAACTTTATGTCCTCTTTCAATACATCCATAAATCTCCTCTTTGGGCTTCCTCTAGGTCTTCTTCCTGGGAGCTCTAACCTTAGCTTCATTTAACAAAACATGCATGAGCCTTCCTCTGGACATGTCTGGCCTCTCTGACTTTATCTCCAAAATATTTAACCAGAGCTGTCCCTCTGATGTACTCATTCCTCGTCAGTCCCAACATAGACGTGTTAAGCTCTGCCTCTTGTCTTTTCCTCACTGCCACTGCCTCTAAACCATACAACATGGTTTTTGTCTTTTATTTATTAGCAAAATCAATCTTTGAATGACTAAATGCAGCTTACATGGGTCCCAGAGGACCATTGACTCACTGATTTATTTGTGTGGGTCCGATTTGAATACAATGTTGTTAGAGGGTGGTGCTAAATTAGTCATTGTTCATTTTTCATGTTCTTTTTCTTGATGCCTACCAGAAATATTAGGGACAGGAATGAAAAAAGTGGAAATGTTCCCTAAAACGCAATCGTCTCTTCATAAGTAAAACAAAAGCAGTCTGGTACTTAATATGGCGTTGGTCTCTAGAGATAAGTTTTGTTTATGCCTTATTAAATGCTTCATGTGTGCATGTGGGGACGTTGATTGGCAGGTCTCTGTGCGCCTTTGTCTGTTTATCAAACCGTGAAAGTCCCATACTGCTATTGTTTTTGTAGAATTAGATCTGTTTTAACGGGCTAATACTCAATCTGCTTCTTTGTGTACCTTTGTGAATGAGTGGTAAAAACATGCAGCACTGTGCAAAAGTTTTAGTGACTTGTGAAAAATAGTTTTAAAGGAGTATTTTATTAGATGCAGGTCACTGTTTAGGTCCAGGAGCATTTTAAGGGATTCTGTACCATTTTACGATATAGACCAAAGATACGAACTTCACTCACTAAAATGATCAGTGATTGTTTTTTTGGATTTTTTATCATTGTGAGATCTGTGGTGAGATTTTGTGGCTCAATGAAGCATTTATCCTTGAACTAGAAGATCTTCAAGTTTGAGTCCAGGTCAGGGCACTATGGCTTTAACATTGTAATAGTACTGTATGACCAGTGCCTTGGCCGAGGTCTATGCTTTTTGTGTATTTTTGTACATTGTTACACCTATTTTATTTTTTTTAACTTGTGCACAGTACTATATAAAGCCTTGACCTCCAACATTTCTAATCCCTGCTCTATTTGAAAGGTTTTATTCATCCTAACTTTCTAAGAAACCACTTGAAAAACAACGGGCCAGCTTTGAGCATCTAGCAGATGTTGCAGTTAAAAGATACAGATCGCGTCCCGGTCTGCAGAGACCCAGAGACACCCAGTTCTGAAGGACACCAGTAATTAAATATAGGAGATGGCCAGATTTTTTCCAGGGCTGCCACCAACTTCCATGGGAGTCAACCCACTTACACATTTAGCCTCCAAGAAGAAACAAAATGCTTCAGAGACGTTTTGTAAAGTTTTATTTTTTACTTATGCAAACTTTCTGAATACTTTGGGCTAAACCAGATTGTTTTTCAAAGTGAGCAAAGCAAAGTGAGACCTAATCACAGTAATATTATAACCATTGACATCATGGCACCTGTTGGGTGGCATATATCAGGCAGCAGGTGAACATTTTGTCCTCAAACTTGATGTGTTAGAAGCAGAAAAAATGGGTGTAATGGGTGTAAGATTGACAAGGGCCAAATTTGTGATGGCTGGAAGACTGGGTCTGAGCTCCAAAACTACAGCTCTTGTGGGGTGTTCCCAGTCTGCAGAAATCACTGGTGGTCAGAACACATAACATTGAATGAAGGCCAGTAATAGGCAGGTGGTCATAATGTTATGCCCTGTTGAGGTATGCAGGCTCCCAAGTTGAATAGTTGAAGTTATCCATTTTCACCTTCAGCCCGATCCCATTGTCTCATTTCATTTACTCTGATTCCGGCATTAACATCTCTCCTTACCTCATCTGTCCATGTTGTTCTGTCTCCATCCCACCATATCTGCCTTTTCATGCTTTTCCTGCTCCTCCCACACTAATTGGTACACTGTCAGACGGAAGTCAGATATCCCTGTCACATTCTGTCTCTCTGCTTTTGTAAAGAGCACTGGCAGCCTATGCGTGCTGGGATATCCAGTTCTTCTCCATATACATTAGCTGCTGTATTTTCTTTCAACGTAAACAAAATCTGACAGCCAAGAAGGACACGTAAGCTCAAGAAGTCGAGGGGGTGCAGAAACGGTTTTTGATGATTTAGTCTGGGTTTAGTTCTGTTTACTCCTGGTTTTATCCCAATTTAGTCAAGTTCATTTCAGCTCATAGTTTGAGAATCAGTGGAATATGTGGACAGAAAGCAAGAGATGGAAAGAAAAAATGAAGTAAATACTAAATGGCTCCGCGAGTAGCTTTGAGAGGGCTATTGCAGCAAACAAGCTAACTGTGAAATCTGGGCATGGGTCCACTTAAGGAGCCTGAGGATTTGGGCTATTACCACTTTACGGCTCCTGAATGGGTCCAGAAAGTAACAAGGATCTTGTTCAGCTGTTTGAGGAAAAGTGCATAAGACCAATAATCAAATTTATTTTACCCCTTTGTTGAAACACTTTACTCTCCTTAATTAGTAAGCAGACGGTGGTGCACTGGTTCATTTAAGGCACACTTTTTATATCTTAAAGTTTGGAAACGCAGTAGTCATCTGTCATTTTAATATTTGGCAATCGGTGCAAGGACAAAGCTGATTAGGCTTTTTCAAATTTAGATTTGCTTTTCAGCTCAATCCTTTCTTGAATTCCACAGCACCTTATAATTTGTCAAGCATATTGTCACATTTTCCAATCCAGTTACAATGTGTCACAAACCAGTTTACTCTTTGTGCTGATCCCAAGCCTGGATAAAGGAAGTGGGTTGTTTCAGGAAGGGCATCCGCTGTCAAAGCTACGCAAAATCATTATTGAAATCACTGGAGTTTTGAAGATAATTTGCTGTGGCAACCTCGGAAAGTGAAAAGCCAAAAGGAAACAAGAATTGTTAAAGAATTGCTAAACCAGCATTGTAGGAAGCAATATTGCATATAAACAAGGTCTAGTTGTTTGATAACATATAGGCCAATTAACTGGGCTGGCTCCAAAACATCTTCAGTTAGTTTTTGCTTGCAGGTAAGACCATTGGTGCACACCATGATGGTGCATAAATTGAATGAAATTATAACCTTGTGTAAGCCAGAGGTTAATAAACAAAGTACACTTACAAACTTTTTAATTAAACAAAGTATCTGAAAATGCATTTGTTTGTTTATATTACACAGGTACAGCAGTGTGCCAAAGTTTTAATAAGCTGTGAAAAATGCTGTTAAATAAAAGTGCTGCGATAAATACAGAATAATTTTTTGTTTTATTTTAATGAAAATATCAGGGTCAGTAATAGGCCAAAGACCAAATTATTAAGTTTGGTGTGGATCTTGATCACTGCCTAGATCCAAGAGTGTTTTTAAAGAATTCTGTACCATTTTGAGATATGGACCAAAGATACTGACCTCACTCACTAACAACGGATGATTAGTTATTATAGATTCTTTTTCTGAGCTTACGAAATACTGTATGAGAGTTGGCTCAATGAGCATTTACCCCTAAACTGTAGGATCTTTGAGTTTAAGTCGAGGTCTGGGCAGTATATCTTTATTATTGTGAGATAGGGCAAGTGCCATGGGATTGGTCACATAGTGTTTCTTGTTTGGAGTTTCTTTTTGTCTTTGTCTGTTTTTGATGAGAGGCCCTGAACAAAGACTTTTGCATGGTACTGTAGTTCTGCCTGATCAGTAACTTTCTCTTTGCACTAATATTTACAGGGTTGGCAGTTATGAACCTGCAACTATCCAGAAAGCAATTATTGTGGATGAAATAAATAAGTTCTCCGGTCTAGAGGAAAAATAGTAAATAGTAGGAGGTATGTGTCCTTTCACATCCCCTCACAGAAAGGCTGCTTCATTAGTGGACCTGCATGTTGGGATACATCAGCCGCAAAACAAAAGTGATAATAGTGAATTATGGTGGACAAAGTGCGCCGATGCAGCTAAGAATTAGTGAGGCTGTCGGCGGCATAATAAGGCAGTAAATCAGTGCGTGTTGGGTTTAGTGAGACTATATCGGGGGCTTTGTTAAATTATTAGTAGGAGCCCATCCACATAGCATGAAGGCTTGACAGGACAGAGGCAGGAAGGAAGACCGAGTGAGTGGAAAAGCGAGGGTTTCTTGTTGGATACCGCCCTTGGCTGAAATAAGCTGACACCTTGACTTGAATTATTAACATGCTACTTGGCTTTTTCATTTAATTGTGCCTGTGTCTTTGGTTCGTTCTGGTGGATGAGCATATCTTTTGGGATAAAGACTCAGGATTTTCTCTGTTTTTGCCTTTTGTCAAACCTGCTCAAATCTTTATGCTTGCCCATTTTTCCTTTGTCTAACACTTTGAGGACAAAATGTTCACTTGTGCCTAAAATATTCCACCCGATCAATCTATGTTATTCACTTCACCTGTCAATGGTCATAATGTTATGCCTGATCAGTTCATATGCCTTTAGGAAAACAATCATTTTCTTAATATTGCAAAAGCCAAGAGCACATGTACACACAACGGCACTTCATAAACATGTATTATTCCTTAATAGGATGCAGTAGACGATAGGAAATATGAAAATGCTTCTCCAAAGTTGTAATGAGCTGAAAGTGTAAGAAGGCTTTGTGTTTATTAGGGTTAATAGTTAGAAATAGTGGCATTGCTGTATAAACATTAAGGCCATATAGGGCACTGCACACTGTGTTCATGGCAAAACCCAGGGGAATTGAACTGTATTTTCCCATTTTGTTTTGCTTCTAAACAACTTCAGGGAGAGTGGTTCCAATAGTTTATTTGCACACGTACGCTGCTATTTACTCAGAGTACATATCCACATATACAGTATATTTGTGCAGTATAGTGTAACAGCCAAACATCTGTCTTGCTGCACGTTTGATTAGTCTCTCAACATGAGCAGGACAAGATCGTTTACTGAGAGGAATTTCATCTTCTCTATACCGGTTTATGTTATAGCGTCCTGCATGTTTTATTTTTGCATATGTTAAGGTTTGTGCCTGCTCATCTTGAAGCTTAGATATACTATCTGCAAATGTACAATGCTGTGCAAAGTCTTAGATAGGTTTTTAAGAAAGGTTATGAACAAAGAAAGGTGTATCAATGTACAAAAATGCACAAAAGTTCCAAAAAGAATAAAAATCTAGAAAATTCACCACGGTAAATAAGCAGTGCCTTCCTGGGCTAGAAGATCTTCTAGTTTCGGGGTAAATGCTCTTTCCATTAAGCTACAAAACCTGTATATCTGACAAGTTAATCTAGCAAAACTCACCGTTTGTCCTCAAAATTAATAAGTTTGTCCTTGGCCCATCACAGACTTCCTGCAATGTTCATAAAAAAATTAAAAATCTGTATTAATTAAAGTTTGCTATGTACTTTTTCTCTACTGTGCAGGAGATTTTGTTTTGTTTTTCTTTTTTCAGTTGTGGACAAGTGGTGGAATTTAAGTAGCATTCGGGCATTTTACCCATATTTAACTGCTGGCATTGTACGCTGATCAAAGAGCAGTTTTAATGATGAGGTCCTAAAATCTGTCTCACGTTCGCACCTGGTAAATGTGGCAGCCAGAAAACAACATAGTAATCACTGTTGTCACTTACCATCTGGCCTTTCCACAGATATACACATCTCAAACACGAGTCGGATGAAACTCCTGCTGAAATCTGTGCACTGTCACTCAAACTGAAAAGCAAGAAGCATCTAAAAATGGAACTGACTGAGTTTGTCAAGATGAATTTTAAGCCAAATATTGTAGGGCTGCACCATATTAGACAAATAATATGTTATAACTTTAATGAAAATTGAGATAGCGATATGACTAGTGGCATTTGGATATTGTTTATAGGGTTAAAGTTTTAATAAGCTGAGACATGAAAAGCTCAATTCAGTTTACGATAACGATGCATTTGAAGCACCTAAATCATTGTAGTATTTGTGAGAAGAAGCACAAACAATGAGCTCAACAGATACATGATGTGAATACTGGTTTAATTATCAGTTAGCATGTCCCCTGAAGAAATGTTCTCTCGAGATGTGAGACTGTATAATTATGTGGCCTGCTGGTTTGAAAACTTGACATCAAGTGCTAGACATTAACATAGGGCCAAGATGTCAGGGAACAGAAGTGCCTTTGAGCGAGCCACTGATCCATCCACTTCCCTTTTATCACTTCAAGTTGTTCTGGATAAAAAGTCTGCACCAGTTGCATAAAATGTGTGATCTGTTCATGCTGTGAAGCTTTAATAGTATGGACAGAGCTAATCCATCCAACAGAAATGGCATTATGACCACCTGCCTGTTATTATACATGTGTTGAGACCATCTGCCTAATGTGGTGCCCCATACACAACAAACTGCAGTGCCTTGTGTGTACTCTGAAACCTAAGAGATAATCTGTGCTATTCACTTTATCTGTGAGTGGTCATAATGTTATGCCTGATCGGTGTTGTATGTCTTGAAAGTAAATGGTGCTTTATGCTGTATTGTCTTGCACACCCCAGGGATCCAGCAGTTTGGTCTTAAACAACAATTTGTGAAGCCAGTGCTGGTCAGCCGGTGGACAGTCAGTCAGTCACTTTAACACAGCAACACTCCGCTTTTGTATTTACGCTTAGCCTGCAGTGTTAAGGGGCAACGAGTTGAAAATATGGCTTGTTCACAGTAAGGAAAGATTTAATGAATAGAGCAAAAGTAAACAGAGTGTAGATTTTCCCAAGGGGCTTCGGCAAACGCCTGAAGATGAGCAGAAATAAATGGCTCAGAGCTGGAGCTGTGATGCCAATGAGCCACAGTCACAAGTACGTGTCATCAAGACCAGTTAATTAACAGCAACAAGACAAACTCGTGTTTGTAGTGTGTAAATCCTGTTGGACAGCGATGACACAGACCACAAATGGACATGATAAAAGAGTTTTTAAATAGACTTTAAAGTCTGAGGTTAAAAATGTTTGTGTTGTTTGCAGAGGCCGAGGGAGTACTCTATCTATACTTAAGTACTGTTACTTTAAATATTATTACTCAACTAGAAATAAGAATATGCAACAAATTTGTTTCTTGAGTAAAAGCAGAAAAGGCCTGAAAGTTGGTACTAATACTGCAACAAATACTATCAACATTGTTTCTATTACCACTATGACTCTGAGTATAGTCACTGATAATAGGTATACAAGTATTTTTTACATACCAATGGTTACTGTAATACTCATTTACATTCTAACATTGTCCTGAGTAAAGGTAACATTTCTGCGCTCAAGAACTTAAAGTAAAAGTATGTTTTAGATCATGTACTCAAAAAGTACTTCCTACGATTGTTGGATATACTGTATACAGCCTCAGAAGAACTGTCACAAACCACATTAACATTTATCATTTGGAACACTTCTTTGTGGATTACTATCCAACAAACAACGGCCACTTCTACTGTGTATACATTACTGTATAGTTCTACTAATACTACTGCTATTATTACTACAAGTGCCACTATTACTACTTCTACCACCACTAATACTATTGCTATTTTCACTATGATAACTCCCTGTCACTGAGGTCAAAAATATTGTAGAGGTTCTATAATTCACTCCAGTAAAGGTAAAAAAAAAAAGTTCTTCATGAACTTTTACTCATGTAAAAATATGTTTTAAAAAATGTACTCAAGTACATAAGCTGAAAAATGCACTTACTACTTTCCACCTGTGGTTGTTTGATCTATACAACCTCTGAGAAAACTGTTTCAAACTCCATTAAATTTTATCTCAAGGAAAGCGTGTGTGCATGCCTGGTAAAGCTTTGCCATAACAAACTATGACCCCTTCTACTGTATATGAAGTACTGTATGGAGTGCTTTGAAGTCATCATGCACATGCTCATGTATGTGTGAAAGTCCAAGTCCGGGCCCTTAAATCTACTTCAGTGACACTTGAAGTGCTGATGACCGGCTTGCAGCCCTAAAATCAAAGTGCTCAATGAAAATCACAATGTGGAAATAGGGGCTTAGAGAGCTGGCCTGGTGCAGGTGAAGAGCTACATGCTGCGTGGGCTGCAGTACTTGTGACAGTTTAATCTTCCCAGCTCCTCATACATTTATGACTTTGCACAAGCAGTCTCTTTTAACTCGGCCTCTCATTTTGGTTGAGAAAGATCAGAAATCCATGTTAGAGAGGGATATGCCATGAATAAACCATACAGTGAAATATTAAATCAAGATCTGAAAAATGTATGACTGTCCACTCAAATGCAGTCGTTTAAAATTCTACTGGTATATTGATGCCGAGACTGAAATAGTCATCTGAAATCTGATGCTTCCTTTCAGCGGCAATAAGAATCTGCAACTTATTTTAATAATTGTAACTAGCTTTCATACCCGAAGCCATTTACGCAATTATGTCATCAAAAAACAACAGATTATGTTTAATATTATATTATTTTACACCGATGCACATTAAAGCCTGTCTAACAAGCTGATCAAACCAAAGCTGCTTCCTCTTTTCTTTTGGCTTTTCCCTGTCAGGGGTGCCACATTGATTTATCTGCTCTGGTGTTCAGTGATTAATCTTACATAGGTTTTACAATGGATGCCCTTTCTGACACAACCCCCTCCATTTATCTGGACATGTGACTGGCGCAAAAATGGCACTGGATGGTGATCCTCTGCGACTGCATTTAATCAAAGCAACACTACTGTATGGTCTTTGTTCCCCTCTTGCCTCACATTCCACAGATTCACCACTGTGTCTTTCTTGAATCATTTTTGATCGATTCTGACCACTGCGGACCAAGAACACCTCGCAACAGCTCTGTTCCAGTCGTGTAGCCATCATTTGGCCCCTCGCTCAAGTTCTTACACTTATCCATTTTTCCTGCTTCAAACACATCTACTTTGAGCACAAAATGTTCACTTGCTGCCTAATTTATCCCACCTACTAACAGTGATGAGTTAATCTGTTATTTACTTACTCATAATGTTGTGTCTGATTTTTGCACATTGCCATTAGTTAGCCTTGTATCATCAGCGCAGCAAAACATTGTTATAATTATAGTTTTGACTCGTCTTCCTGTTCCCGGCCTTTAGGGGCTCCATATGTTGTGCTGTTGGGCAGTCTTCAACACACTCCTCACATTTTTTTTCTGCTCTCGTGCCAAGTGCTTCAGAGGAATCTACCCTTTCATTTCCTCACTCGTTAGCTCTCCTCTCATCTCCCTCCACTGCGATCATGCGTCTCCCTCTGGTCATCCTCCATCTGCAGGTTAACCGATTCTGGCTCGTGATGTAAGCATGATGATAGCTCCTGCATTTTGCGCTAAACAAAATCTTGAAAATGGCTTAGGTCTTGGTTGTTGTTTACATTTGTTGTTGTATTACTTGCAGAATAATATTTTACCATCCACTGAGATTAGTGGACCAGGTTGGACAATAATGACCTTAATGAAGACATTTAATCTTCGGCTGACAAACTGTGCAAGCGGCAACTACAGCAAAATTCAAAGCTTAACTAAATACTTGTGAAGCCACTATTTTCTACTAAATTATCCAGCCACAGAGTCACAAGCCAGTATACTTCTTGTGTTGGGTCCAATAATGGATAAAAGGACAGGTTGTATCAGAAAGGGCATATTTTTTGAACAACTAGTTAATAGTAATGGTAAATAGTAACAACAAATCAACAAACAAGCAGAGCAGTACCCAGACATTAAGAACGGACAAATAAAGTGCTGTAGCTTTGAGAAAAAACTATCCAGAAGAAATATAATGTAGTGCTCCCCGACATAGCGCCACCAGGCACTTGATCCAGCAGAGGTCGCCACACCATGTCAAAACCTTTCATTTAATTGCAGTGTTGAACTAAAGTCTTGTTATTGCTGTTTCTTTTAGGTCTTCAGAAGCGGCGAAGGCATGGGCATCCGTCTGGACAGCGCCTCGGCCTTCCAGGGAGCCGTAATCTCGCCACACTACGACTCGCTCCTCGTCAAAGTCATTGCAAGCGGCAAGGACATGCCCACAGCTGCCTCCAAGATGAGCCGCGCCCTGGCCGAGTTCAGAGTGCGAGGGGTCAAGGTAGGACCAACCAGATTTGAACGCTTCTCCTGCTTTGGCTGCTATTTTAGGAGCTTATTGTTTTCTTCTTGACTTTCTGCGTGATGGATCGTTGAAAGTTTCTGAATGACAGTTTTGTTTTGACAATAAGTTTGAAGATATTCTCAGTCTGTCTTGAATGCTGAAGTGTTAGGATTGATTGAGTGTCAAGAGAAAAGTTTTTAAAAGCACTAATTAACTTAAGGATAAATTGCAGTGTGAAAGATGTGACTGTTGAATTTAGTTGTTAGCACAGCCTCTTATCTCCGTGACCATCTGCTTGCCTGCACACTCGGTATTAGTGCTCAATGCTTGGCAAAAATCTACCTCTATATTAGGCTTCAAATCTGCTTTAGAGTTTCAAGGCTACACTGCATATTCAGTGATTTTTTTTTTTTAATTTTATTTTTTTTCCCCTCAGGACTGTAACAGCTAATTAAAAAATAGAAGTGTCTATAGCGTATTCATGTCATGTAAAATAATGTCACACTTGCAAGATAAAGATTTTGAAGATGATCGCTTGTCAGTTTTTCCAGTAGATTATTTAATGCTACTTCTAGTGCTGCAGGGTGACCTATGTTGACATATTTCATAATTAAAGCATATTGTATACACCTAAAAGCATCTTGTAGAATGGCTTTTAAGTTAATATGGCTACTGGTTATAAGCTGACTGGAATGATATAACTTTTTATTATACAGTATACCCTTTCAGTGTTTCAATGTGGATGTGTTTGAAAGAATCGTGCCTCAAGCTAAACATAGACCGCAATACATTTTCAATGAAGGAATTGGCATTAGCCACCAATTATCACAAATTATGAATGATCAACAAAATTTTGGCAACTGACAACAATCAACAGCAGTGTAATTGTTAGAATAATTTCCCTTAGAAACAAATTACGAAACCTAAAAAATAATATTCTTTAGCTTTAGTTTCATCAGAGACACATTTGAGCTCGTCTTTCACAAGTTTCAGTAGTTAATTATGAAAAGATTGCAAATATTTTCTTTTTGTCTTGGAAATAAAAAAAAAAATTTAAATAAGTGCAAGTACACCCTGCAAAGTGCTCACGTACCTCTAGGGGGTCCTGGCACCTTTGGTTGGGAAACACTGAACTACAGTACAGAATATCACAGACTGATGAGAAAAAGATAGCAGTTGTATCAATACACTTTTGCCATTTTATTAGCAATTAGCATCTATAATTAGCATATAGGTTTGTTAATATCTGTTATGCTGGACAAGTAGTTACAGAAATGAATCAGACTACAATAGTTCATGTTCGCTCTGATTTAATCCATCAATCAAACCAAATCACCACTTTAATAAGTCAACTTCAGCAAATGGTAATAACTATCACATCTGAATGCTAATATATAAACAACCATTCCGTCTTAATATATTTTGCTACTTCTCTCACTAAAATGAAGAGGAAAAACCATTACTCTACAGGCACAAATTCTTTCTTACATCACTCAGAGAGAGGTCTATTTTATTTGACAGCTCTTTAACTGAATGTTTTTGTACTACTTTTATTCCTGTTGTAAAAACATAGGTGCTTCGCTGGTTGTTCTCTTGAAGAAGCGTCGAGTGATTCATTTGCCATTAGTACATCATGCTACAGACCGTTATTTATAGCTGCAAAGTGTCAGTTACATGTCTAATTTATGGCTTCGTTTGAGACAGTGGCTAAGTGCCTTTTGGCTAGTTTCCTCTTTCATTGAAAGTGAGTGTCAACAGTGATAATGGAAAAGGTAGGAATGTATATGAAATTATTTGTATTATTTCTTTGAGATGGTGAATACAATGCTTGCCTTTTCTTTATGTTGTTCAATGCTATGATGAGGCTGAGGTTTCCATTCTGTCATTGCCATTTCACCATCTGGTTTGAATTAGCCATGATGAGGTGAAATTGTAAGTCAACCTGGTGTTCTCAGCTCTAATTTGTCATTTAACTTGAGTGCACTTACAAACTGTCAGTGCAGATTTAATAGATTAATTTTGCCTTCTGATGGAGTGGGCGAATGCTAAATGTTTGTGGAGACTGATGAGCCTGTGGATCGTTCCTTGTCCTTTGCACATGAGTTTATATCAACACAGATTTTCATATTTTCACCTTGTCTACCTGTTATCCACCTGAACAGCAATGTTTTTATTAACAGTTATTTCCGTTAAGGGTCATCGGTAATAAAACAAGCAATTGGTGATGTCAGAGAAGGGACTATTACTTTCTTCACTCACTCAGATGGATTTTAATTTAAAACCACCACTCACATCACTAACTTAAGCCTTTAAACTCACTCAACCTCAGAGCTGTAACAGAACTGGATTTTTTGCTTTTGTACCTTTTGTCCCATACGGCCACCTTTTTTTAAATTCAATTTTTATTGTTGTCAAACTTTTTACTTTATTTTTTTGCTATGTCAAAGGTTCACAACACACTGAAAATGGTTCTGCAACCTACTTTTATGTCCCAACCCACCAGTTGAGAATCACTGCCTTAGACAGTGGGTAGTTAATTGCAGGGCTGACACAGAGACATACACTGCCAGACAACTATTCACTCTCACATTCATTTATTATGGGTAATTTTGAGTCACCACACTACAGCTTTTGGACAGTAAGAGATAACCCACAGTAACACAGGAATGGCATGTAGACTCCACTCAGTGATATCCTCATGTTGGCCAGCCCAAGAATCAATCCCACAACTCCTTGCTAACAGGCTGGATTGATATTTTCTCTTTTTTTGCACCATTCTCTGTGCATGTTGGACTCCGGCAGGGCTGCCCTTTGTCACCGGTTCTGTTCATTATTTTTATGGACAGAATTTCTAGGCGCAGCCAGGGGCCGGAGGGAGTCCGGTTTGGGAGCCATAGGATCTCATCTCTGCTTTTTGCAGATGATGTTGTTCTGTTGGCTTCATCGAACCAGGACCTTTAGTGTGCACTGGGGCAGTTTGCAGCCGAGTGTGAAGCGGCTGGGATGAGAATCAGTACCTCAAAGTCCAAGGCCATGGTTCTCAACCGGAAAAGGGTGGCTTGCCCTCTCCAGGTCAGATGTGAGATCCTGCCTCAAGTGGAGGAGTTCAAGTATCTTGGGGTCTTCTTCACGAATGAAAGAAGGATGGAGCGTGAGATTGACAGACGGATTGGTGCAGCGTCTGCAGTAATGCATTCGTTGTATCGGTCTGTTGTGGTGAAGAAGGAGCTGAGCCGAAAGGCAAAGCTCTTGATTTATCGGTCGATCTACGTTCCTACTCTCACCTATGGTCATGAGCTTTGTGTCATAACGCAAAGTACAAGATCTCGGATACAAGCGGCTGAAATGAGTTTCCTCCTCAGGGTGGCTGGGTGCTCCCTTAGAGATAGGGTGAGGAGCTCTGTCACCCGGGAGGAGCTCGGAGTAGAGCCGTTGCTCCTCCACATTGAGAGGAGTCAGTTGAGGTGGCTCAGGCATCTGTTTCGGATGCCTCCTGGACACCTCTCCGGGGAGGTGTTCCGGGAAAGTCCCGCCAGGGGGAGGCCCCAGGGAAGACCTAGGACACACTGGAGGGACTATGCCTATGCCTTGGGGTCCCCCTTGTAGAGCTGGAGGAAGTGTCTGTGGAGAGGGAAGTCTGGGCATCTTTGCTTAGACTGCTGCCCCTGCGACCCGGCCCTGGATAAAGCGGAAGAAGATGGATGGCACCATTCTCTGTAAAGATAGAGATAGTTGGGTGAGAAAATCTCAGTAGATCAGTGGTTTCTGACTTGGACCAGTCCATGCCATGTCACATTTATATCACTTAAAGTTTGTTTCTTCGCTGAGCTGCTGCCATTTAGGTGTTGAATCTAAAATGGCCTGTGAGTATATATCTTCTAAAAACAGTAATAATGATATATTTAGCTTGTTGCATTGATGCACCCTTACCACTTGAGAGGAGATTTAATCCATCTTTAGTTGGTCTGTTTATTTACGCTTACAGTTAAAAGCTTCAAGCGCCTGTGTCCTTGACTAGACATTATGCTGCAGACAGTGACCTTCTCCGAAACAAACTCACACGCACTTGGCTTCAGAGAGGAGAGAGTCGATCATTACTCAAGTTTAAAATGCCATTTCACCTTTCAAACAATGTGAGCTACAAGAGCGCTGTCTCTTAGTATCGCTCTGTCTTCTACTATTACATGAAATAATACCGGGCTTGAAAATTGTCATCAGAAAGATACAATTACACTTTTTCCACCCTATTTCCTGATTATAGGGCTTGATAAAAAGCAGATGAGCTGTGAAAATTGATTGTCAATGGAAGAGAAAAGGCTACTGTACCTGTTTTTCTTTGCAATTCAGATGCTTTTTTTAGGCTCACATGTCCCCTTAAATGGCACAGGTAATAACAGCACATCTGCACATTACGAACGGTGTAACCTTTGAGATACCAGTAAAAATCTGAAAGTTGGAGTTGCTCGGTTGACACTTTGTTGTGTGGAATTATGTTTGGCATTTCACAAAGCCCTGTTTATCTCCCGTTGCGCACACATTAGCGAGCGGCAACGTTAGCCAAAGGAGGAGCGCGGCGAGAGAGAGAAAAGAGCGGGGAAATGTCACTCGTCCAGCAGCTTTGGGGAGAGTGAAGGAGGGGTCTCAGCGGGACGCGAGATGGGAGGCTGTGGAGAGAGAGATGGATAGAGGAGCTCCGGGCGAAGGCAAAAGGCCAATCAAGATGGAGGGAGCAGCGAGGCAATGACAAGTGGCCTATGCACCTGCCGTTTGAGGGTCGTGTTTGTGTGTGGAGAAGATGGAGTATGTACAGTACAGTCCTTTATACTTCTTAATGTGGTCAATCTTCTGGGGTTTGGCACTGGTCCTTCCTGACCTAACCTTCATGTATCTAGACTTGGAACTGGCACAGAGTACACTGGCACGTCACCTTTTGTAGCTGGATTATATTAAGATTATATGATAAGGATTTAAAATCATCTATAAGTCTCACATCTGCATTCATAATGGTTGTGAGCTAGATGAGATTTCAGACTATAAAATGTATTAAATATTATTAATTAAGAATGCAAAAATGAGACAGATATACATCTTTTATTGCAGCAATAGCAAGTGATATCTGAATTCCCTTTTGTGTAAAAAAAAAAAATACAAAAGTCCCTCTACAGCTTATTCTATTAGGGGTCACAGGTGGGTAGAGCCTTTCCCAGCAACTATGGGCCTTAGGAGAACCCATGGTATACATATTATAACAATGCAAACAGCTCTTTGCAGCTTGAAAGAATCCATTAGTTGATTTTGCAATAAAAAAAGTCACTATCTTCTGCAGTTTAAATATTTGTAATTACTTAACAAGCCTTATTAATGGTACAGAGATATTGCAGTGAAATAATTAAAGAGCTCCTCTATTATCTATGTTCATCTTTCAACAACTATTACTTGAATGATCTGTTTGAAAAATACTCCTCTTTGGTTGTTACGCTTGTGTTTTGCTGTAAATCATCAAGGGTAGGAGGTAAAAACAGAGAAATAGCTGTTGTTTATATCAAACGGCCCTCCTCGAACTAAAAACACTATTCTGTCCAGTTTGCTGAAGTGAGATATATGGATGTGTGTTTTTTGTAGTTTGTTTCTTCAGAAGTAATTTTTTGCGACACTGCAGGCTTAGCTCAAGGCAGTCCACTTTCATTACAGCTCATCTTTCTAGTTCGTCTGCAGAGTTTGAGGTGACCCGAGGTTGTTAAACCCATTCCACTATATAGACATAAGTGTGTGAGTGTGTGTGTGAGTGGGCTATAAGGAAGATTCCCATCTGGAGAAAGTCTTTGAAGAGTCTTTGTAATGTTTCACTTTTCTCTGTCCGTAGTCCCTGTGTGCCAAGCTGACTGCACTTTGGTTCCTCTGTTCCCTCTTCTGATAGAAATGAGAAATCTTATTGCTTTGAATCTTGACTCGTGGCTTCTGTCACACATGATTATCCACGGGTCGCTCACTTCTCTTGTAGACTACACTAGTGGTACTCAAACTTTGAACATCAAGTACCACCATTAAAAAATATTTTGCCTTCTAACTACTGTCATTAATGGACTAAAATGAGCCAAAATCTTGACCAGCTGAGGAACAAAATAAGCACCAACCCAGAAAAATGCATTTGTAAATAAGGACAAAACGTGTTATTGCAAATCTTCTAAAACTAGGACTACAACTTGGCCTGAACAAAGACTAAAACAGGACTAAACTGTGCCTAAAACAGGACTAAACTGTGCCAAAAACATGACCAAATTCATGACTAAACTGTACCAAAAACAGGACTAAATCATGACTAAACAAAAAAAATAGGACTAAAACAGGACTAAATTCATGATTAAACAAAAACAGGACTAAACCAGGCCTTAACCAGATCCAAACCAGGACTAATCCAGATCTAAATCAATGATTAAACTAGGCCTAAACAGGGGATAAACCAGGTCTAATCCATAATTGCATCCACGACTAAACTTTACCAAAAACAGGACTAAAAACTGTGGTGAATTTGAGCCCAAATCAGAGCAGGTCTAAAACGGGCATAAAACAGCCTGTAGTTTTTACATCTTTAATATTCAAGTCTGCATGCATAGTGCATAAGTAATACTGGCAATACATAAAAGTGCGATAAAGGAGCAGTATCTGTGTAGAGGTCAGAGGTATAAGTTTTGAATGCATCATGCAATCATTATCAAAGTGACTGGCCATTCAGTATGAGAGAATGATGACCAAAATGAATCACCCCTGGCTCAAATATTTTCATATAATATAACTTACAGCCATGTGTTTTACTCTTAACACAGTGTAGAACAGTGCCTGAAGGTTTCAAGTTATGGCTTGTGGAACTTTTGCGAAAGCCCTGATTTTGGCCTGACACGCCAGTGTTAAACCCTCTCAGTCTAAACAAGATAACAAGATACCAATTCCACACGAGCCCTGGCCATTCATTCATTACTTTTCTACTGCTTTTTCTTGCAACAGTGGTGGCTGGAGCCTATCCCAATAACTATGGGTCTTAGGCGGGGTACATCCTGGACAAAGGTTTGTTAATCAGGCTCACTGGACATATAATACACTGACAAACAAACCACTCTCACATTCATTCTCTAGGTGCAATTTAGATTCTCCATTTCCTTTAACACTGTCTTTAGACGACATTCATCTGGAACAATGAATGTCCCTTGTTTAAAACCAAATCTCTACTAAACGAAAGAAAAGATACCAACTCCACATTTTGCACGTACGCTCATTGTTATATAAATATTAATCAGACCAAGTTTGAGGCAAATCCAAGTTATAGTCAACTGAGAAACATTTGGTGATATCACATGGACTGACCCTATCTTTCTTTTCTGTGTAATAAGACATGTAGAAGACACCGAGCCGAATTGTATTACAAACACTTGGACTTGTAAACATGTCTGCCCGCCCAAGCAGTTTATTCCCAGTCCTTGTTCTGTCATGTCCAGCCTCTCCATTCTCACACATTGTTTTCACTCCTCTCCAAACAACGTCTCCACTCGTGCGTCTCCTTATTTGTCAAGAGCCAGCTCCTCCTGTTTGCCCCTTTGACCCCCAGCCCCGCCTCATGAGCAAAGTAGTGCATCTCTTGTCTGTAGATTCTACAGTTTACAGTCCACTGGCTGCTTTTTTTTTCTCCCATTGCTTTTAAAAAAATTAAGCTACAGCCGGCCATTGTGAATAACATGGCTTCCTTTCTTATTATTATGAAACTTCAGAACAGATGAGGAAAATGTGCAGCGTAGTGAGAGCTATTCATAATGAAGCCGTACTACAAATGGTTTTTCAAGGTTTATTTTCAAAAGGCATTAGCCACAATAAGGCTCTCGGTAAATGCCGTGTTATTCAACATTAAGTCTACCTGGAGGCTGGCTTGAAGGGATTATTTGATGTGTGACTGGTGGTTTGGAGGAGGAGACAGGAGCACCTACACAAGCTTAGGAAGGACATATTTAGTAATAAGCATTCAGCATTTTTAGCCCTAATCCTTTTTCTGTTCTGTTGCGTGCAAAAACTTACTGTGATTCTTGCTATTTCAAATTTTCAGTCAGTAAAAAATGGATACAAATTAAACTACCTCTGAATGCAGTTGGATAGACATGCAACCACTCAGAAGACAGAGAGCACCAATATCTACAGAGATGTAACCAATCAGAGAAACTATGCAAACACTGATGACTGGTCAGAAAAGATTTATTTTGGTAGAAATAAAAAAAAAATGCTAGTATAATAACGTTTTATTTTGAAGACATGGAAGGGCATCTGGCTAAAAAACCTATGCCAAAACCATATGCGACTGCCTGCTCTACCAGGAGGCAGATGTTTTGCTGTGGTGACCCTGCCTGGAAGAGAAAAGCCAAGGAACGTAGGGGTAGTTTTATTCTAGGAGCATCAAATTAGCTTTGTTTTGATATCTGCACTTTTAGTGGTACACAAACACTAAAACACTATATAAAGCTGAATTCCACTAAAATACAATAGTGTGGAAATATTTTTTCAGTTGCTGTAAAAGATGTCGATCACTCTCTGGACAGCATTCTTCCCCATGATTGTGTAGCTGTACTGAACTAGATCGACTATTTATTTTCTGTCTATTGAATTTATGTGATATAATTTTTTTTCTTTTCAAATTGAACTACAGAGATAAAATCACTTCTACAATTTTCTAATTGAGAATATTTACTGAGATGTACCTGTGCAAGTGCCTCATTTAACCCTTAGAAATCCCACAGTATCACTTTTGGGCTTTTAGACTTGATTGGAAATAATTATGTCTACACTGACCTACTTCTTCCCAGCAGTCATTTGCTTTTACCTGTTTATTCTCTTATCCAATTACCTGTCCATCAGTTCTGTTTTTCCTCGACTTACTTTCATATTGATCTCATCAGGGTCAAACTCCAGGTCCCGAAATGAATCGCTGCTTCCTCTGTTTTCCGGCCTTAGCCTTTCATGAGCTTTGCATCATGTTTCAAAGTCTGCAGCTGCCCAAGACCCACTGATCTTGGATCAGCCTGGTAGCATTTTTTATTTTTGTTTTTTATTTTTTGCAAAGAGACAGGAAATCCATCTCATCTCAGACTTATCAGTGGGAGGAATGAGAGCTTTAGACACAGTCCCACAAACTGGGGGGTGTGGGTTATCTGCCTATCTCGTCTTCATTTCACACCTCTAAACAACCACTTGCACGCTGCTTAATCACACCAACAGCCTTGTAATTACTCCGTGTGTGCATTAAGGTCTGCTTTGTCTGGGCTTACGCTCGCTCAATACAACTCCGTCCATTAAAAACAGATTCTGTACTGGAAGTCACTGCATGGGTCAGTAAACCATTGTCTCTGAACACAGTTAGCCATGCCAAAGATTAAAGCTGTATCATGCTAAAGAGCCATATGCAATCTAAAAACACTGTTTTCTCAACTCAATTTGTATTTTTAAAATTTTTATTCATCTGACCATAGAAAAATTATAGACTATAGGTGCATTATTCATTCACTCCTCAGTCACACTCGCTGGTGGTGAGCTGCTGGAGCAGACTGATGGAGATGTGGCTGCCATACTACGCCTACAGCCTCTCAGACCCCCACCAATCACACAGTCACACTAACACATTCATACAGGCAAGGTGGGTGAAAGGTCTTGCCCAAAGACAGTATGAGCTGGGGTGAGCAGGATTTGAACCGCCAACCTTCCTGTTGCCCCACAGAACACAAAACAGTCCATTTTAAATGAACTTTGGTAGACAGCAGTGTTTATGGGTCACATATGACTTCTTGCCCTGATACTTCTCTGTGTTTCTGATCTATGCGGTGATTTCCAGCACAGAATCATGTCTTTAATGCTGTGTCGCTAGAGGACCTGAAGATCATGAGCATCTTATACATACAATGTTAATAATACAGACTCTGCATTTCTAAACTCTTCCTCTGGCCCTGGAGACTGGACAATTCCACTCTGTCCCAGAGGAGCAGAAATGTTGCACTTTTTTGTGTTATTGTCCCTGTACTATGATGTAAGGAATCTGTTGTGAATCTGATGTCTGAATTATTTTTTATATCAGACATAGACAGACTTCAGTTTCTGTTCACATCTGATGTGTTTTATTTACGTCAGTTTGTGCTAAATGCTTGACACTTGTGAAAGAGGGCACTATATGTTTGACTTAATATGATGTCTGCCTCTGTTTTTTAGTGTCTTATAAGACCATGTAAGCTGGGCACCTTTTCTGGTCTATGACACAAAATAATAATTACTTGTATAAAGCATATAAATATGCTTTTTTAATCCTCGGACAGCTTACTGAAATGTTACCAATTAACTTTATTAGTTGGCTTCTCCAGCTATAATAGTTAAACATTTGTCCAGCCTTTTGTTGCTCTGTTCCAACTTCATTCAGATGTGTTGCTGCCATCAAATTCATATTGAGCTAATATGTTGCATGAAACAGTAAAATTTCTCACTTCTGTTGTAAATAACATGATGCTACCAAATCAGCGGCCCAACGTTTTTGAACTGAAGTTGTACAATGACTCTGCAAAATTGGTGTTGCAAAAATAAAGGAGTTGGTCCAGTGATGATGGATAATAAAGAAATGACAGGTATATTGGTTGTTTACCTTCTCCTCTGCTGACTGATCACTAAGGTGTGATGTAAATTAACTCAATGTACGTCCTGTTTTATCACTCTGACAGCTTTACACACTCCTCCAACAACAGCCGATACAAGCACTCGCTCATACATATCACTTTTAACTACATTCCTATGACTTGAAGTTTGTAAACAACTTTGTGAGCGTTAAAAGGTAGCCTCCTGTTTGACAGTCTTCCTATAATTGGCATTCGTATTGTTATATCGTCCTAATTTAAAAAAAAAAAAAAAAAAAATCTTAAGCTGTGTTTGTTTAGGAAGAAATAATGACTGTTTTTGTGGTGATTTCGAACTTGAATGGTTTTACAACTGAGTGGACATAAACAGCAGGTGAACACCGGCTTTGCTCTTAAGTCATTTTGGAGGGAAATGAGGTTGTTTAATGCACCAGTTGACTCGGCAGAGAGACACTGAAAGGCTGCCTGCTTTCTGGTCCATCCTAAATTACTCTTTTCTTACTTTTCATTTGTACCGAGACTCCTACTAATTTCTGTCCAGTATATCCCCAAGGTCTTAAGAGAATTAAAAAAAGATTCATTTTCATTGTATCAAAAATATATTCCATTTTATCAGCAGTTATTACATTTTGTTAAATGGGCTCTATTATGCTTTTATTTATATTTTTAAACCAGTCTTGGTCACCTCTAGAGTAGCATTGCATGTTTTACAACCTTTAAAAACATTATGTGACTAAATAAAAGCTTTTTCAATAATTACTACTTCCATAAAGAAAAGGATGAAAAGACCAGTAGAGGCCAGCAGAGTGTAGAACTGTTTGAACAGAACCATAGAAAAAGAGCTTTTTATATCCTGAAACCTTTTGTATGATGTGATTTTACTACAAAATGAAAAGTAGCTGTGAGGAATCAGTGGAAACAAAGCTGTGCACTGTTTTTTGGATAAATGAATGAGAGCAGACTGGATGTAGAGGGCTTATTGATTGGTCAGTGCTTCCTGGAGTGGGCGGGGGTTTGTGGAACTGAGCGTTTTGAGGCCTCACAAACTCAGTGCCAGAGAATGCAGGATAATTTAAGCAGGGTTTACTGAAACAACACAACTCCAGATATGTTTTTGATGAGGGACCATTATAACATAATAGAAATCCCAACTTTTTTAGTTTAATTGTTTGCAACCTCAGCCTTAAAAGTTAGCCATCTTAGTCTATCCTTTTTAATGCAGTAAATACAGTATATGCTAGGAAACTTTTATGCCCAAGTTGTTCCAAGTCGTCATCCTGTTTATATGTTCTTATAAGTTATAAGTGAGCATAAAAGGTTTAAGGTACAGTCGCAAAGGGAAGCTTGTACTTGTCAAATCTATAAGCTTTTTTTTTTACTTGTGTGTGGATGTGAAGTGACAGTGAATAGGTCTCCAAAAGTCCTAAATTTCAAAATGCTTGAGGTATCCTGTTTGTCATATAGAAAATGTTCCTATGTATTCTTTAAATAAGCTGCTGGACAAGTCCTATCAATGCCCAGTTTGTCTGTCCAGTCGGCATCAGGCCACTGTATCCACTCGAGTCCACACACAGCGAGTCTAGGCTGCATGGTGTCAACTGGGACTTTGAAGACTTAATCAGGATTAAACGGCTGGAAAATCGTCTGTGACTAAGTGAGAGGGAGAGGAGGATGAGGAGGAAGGGCCAGAGTAAGGACATGGGGGGGAAAAGAATTAAACTAAGAGCAGCAAGACCAAGTTACACATTGCTCTCTCTTTATGCAAAGTTTCTACCAAAGAAAATGGCGTCTTTCATCACCTACGCTCGTGCTTGTTCTCGGAAGATCACTGAATCAAAAGCACCATCCTCATTTTTTTATCACATTTAGCATTGCGTACAGACAAAGTACTTTTTTTTTCCTCCTTTGTGATTCTCGAGGTTTCTATTCTGCTGCTTTGTAATCACTGTGATGGATTCTTTTGAGAAATCTTTCACACACAGAAAGAAGAAAAAATCTTTTATGCCTCACAATTTTTAAGTTGAAACTTTTGTAACTTTGGTAAATAAAAAGTTTGAGTAAGAAGTAAAAATGCAGATGTATGCGGATGACTTCTGGAGTTTCCTGACAGAAATAGTGGCAGTACGTATCTCGGTGGCTGCGACGTGCCCAGATGACATCTATGGGCTTGAGATACACATCTGACTTCAAAGGCGTCGACATGGCACTTTGACTATTGCTTCCTACTTTAAAAAAAACTCGCTCCTCTTTCTAGTTTTCTTTTTAATCTATTTTCCATATTTGTCTCCATCTGCTTTGTTGTGTCCCTCAGTCCTTCCACCATGGCACTTCCTGCTTCTTCAGTGTTCACTTAATAATAATAAACTCGGCAGCAGACATCTCCTGTCCCGCTACCGTGTGGCGGACGCTTTGGTGAATGTTAATTCATGATCAGGGGGAAGAAAGAAAAGCGTGAGGCGCTGACCTTGCGAAGTTGTGAAACCTGATTAGTTGGAGTAGTTCCTCAGAGACAGGAAATGCGCCTGTGCATTTTAACTTTGGGTCAACCGCTGTTCACATCACTGTATTGTTATTGTTTTGCATAGTGTTCAGGTGTGGCTTTTCTCTTCCGGGGAAGCCACAGGAAATCATCTGCCTCCTAGTGTGCAGTGACATGCATATTCATTACATGCAGATCTATTCCTGACTCAAGCCTCTTTGCTAAGGTGCTGGCCCTCTCTCACAATGGTTGAGATAGTGTATATAGTGTCCAAATCAGGACTCAAATTCAAAGATTTTCTAGTTCAGGGATAAATGCCCTAACCATTAGCCACAAATCTATAAACCTCACAATGATAAAGCATCTAATTAAACTAATTACTTGTTGTTACATGCCAGGCTGGTCTAGGGG
The DNA here is from genome assembly GCA_020698575.1 of Bostrychus sinensis. Taxonomy (NCBI): domain Eukaryota; kingdom Metazoa; phylum Chordata; class Actinopteri; order Gobiiformes; family Eleotridae; genus Bostrychus; species Bostrychus sinensis. The sequence continues at coordinate 18,279,487 of CM036252.1, forward strand.
TGAGTTCGGCACAGTAACAAAAGGTAAAGATAAGGGAAAAAAACTATAGGAAGCGTTGGTGTGAGCAAAAAAAAAAAAGTTCTACAAAAATCTGCCCAAAATGATAACAGTATCGAATAAAAATACCAAAATAACAAATGTATTAAATTAAGGAGATGAAACTGAAACTAGTCCGGATGTGACAAGGACCCGGTGGCCACTGAACCACTGCGCAGTACACTGGGGATTGGCCACATCTGTGCAGCTCTTGGTTGGCAGTCAGCTAGGCACTAGGGCTGTAACACTTGTTCTTTTAGTGAGTGAAGTTTGTATCAACATTTTACAGAATCCTTTAAAAGACTTCTGTGTCTAAACATTGATCTGGATCCACACCAAAAAAATTTTAATTCTGACCTTGGCCCACTACTGACCTTTCCTGAAATTTTCATAAAAATAACAGCATTTTTCACACCAGTCCACAATTGTTTCACAGTCCTGTATATTATATTGATTATTATTATTTTGCATATGTTATTTAAATGAAACATCTTGTGCTACCTCTGCACATGCTGTAGGAGGACAGGAACAATTATCTGAATCGCTTTGGATAGTGGCGCAGTAAGAATGGCAACCAAATTTGAGCGTGTGGGTGGAGGCATTCAGCGTAAATAAATAAAAAACAGCAAACACAATTAGGGCTCGGATTGAGAGTAGGCGGCAGCTCGTTTGATACACGCAGAAAAATACTCCAAACATGTTCGCACAAAATGCCTTATTCATTGGCAACAGAATAGGCTGCCATTGACCTATTGAGGGCCTGATTGATGCCTAATGTAAACCCTTTTGCAGTATTTCCTGAAAAAAAGAACCAAATACAGTACTGCACAAAAGTTTCAGTGATGTGTGAACATGCTGTTAACTAAAGTGCTTTGATACAGGTTGTTTGTTCTTGTTATGAACACTTCAGAACAGGTCAGTGATGGGCTAAGTATAAAAGCATTCATTTTGGTGTGGATCCAGATCAATGTTAAAACCCAGAAGTGTTTAAGGGATTCTGTGTATTTTTGTACATTGAGGCGCCTGTCTTTTTTCATCCCCTTTCTTCAGAACCTAAGACTATTGCATAACACTTACACTTTAGTGCTCATAATAAAGTTTAGACCTTCAGTGTCACCCTCTGGCTGACCTTTGCACAAACCTAGTTCAGCCAAAACACTTAATTATTCCATTTGGAAAAACTCACAGCGGGGTGTTGGCTGCGGAAAGAACAACAGTTAAAATTGCGGCACGAGGAAGTTGACGAGAGCTGAATACTTATCAATGTGGGGGATTCAAAAAAGCTCCAGCTGGGCTCCAAGGGGAGGTTTTAATTAAGGGCCGGCACATGCTGATTAATTGATGTGTTGAGATGCACATGCAGACTCACAAAGACGGTTTAAGGCTTACTCATCTTTCACACAGTCAAACAAGGATGCAACTATAAGGCGATTACCGCAATTCAAAAACAAGTTAAACCATAAATAATTTGTGCAGCGAGTAAATGGCACTCGGAGCTTAGTGTCTTGTGTACGAGGTCACTCTTGGAGATAGTGCTAATTGAAACTAAACAAATAGGACGTATATAGCTGATAATTGATGTAATCATTTATCCTTGTGTTGGATTCTTAATGTTGACTCCTGTTGTTTTTAATTAAAGGATTGTAAACAGCGCAGATTTCAAGTGGATAATTAAAGACAAAGTAAATTGCAAGCACTTATTGACAAGTATTTTTTACTCGCTTCCTGTTCTTCGTGCCACATTATTTTGATACAGCCCACTGGTTCTATTTTTCAGCAGGTACAGAATCTCTTAAAACACTTCTGATCAGTGTTTGCACTTATTGTTTTTAATAAAGGGGCTATATTATGCAAATTCTACTTAAAAAAATATTATTTTCTGAGCTTTCTGCCATGTTATGTTGTTCCCTCATCAAAAACCTGAAGTTGGGTTTTGTGTCATTCACGCCTGTTTCAGTAATCCATGAACCCCTACCCACAGGAAGCACTGACCAATCAACAAGTCTGCTCTCATTCATTGTGTCCAAAAACCTGTGTACAGCTCTGTTCCCACTGAGTCCTCACAGCTATGTTTGTATTAAATTGGCATCATACAAAACGTTTAAGGAAATAAAAACCTTTTTTCCCTTAATTTGTGTACAAAAGATGCCAACACTCTTCATTCTCCTGCACTCTGCTGGTCTCTTCACTTATTTCTTTATGGCAACAATAGAGTACGTTAAAAACATTAAAGCTGTTACAGAGGCGACCAAGATTGGTTTAAAAATATCAATAAAAGCACAATGTATCCCCTTTTAAAGGTTTGTAAACACCACAGAGAACAAGTGGATACCTTATCAAAGACAAACAATAAATGATCATACAAGTATTTTTCCTTCACTTCCTGTTCCTCTTGCCAGAATATTTTGGTAAAATATTCTCGCTCTGTTTCAGCTCTCATCCCAGGGGCCACCGCTCTTATCCTCCCACATTTTGAACTCTAATTGAAGATTGCAAATTGAACACAGAGAAGTGGGTTTCTCTTAAGCACGGCCAGCCCGCCTGAGTAATTATTCCAGTCACACTCAAAAACCAAATCAAGCACCTCCTGAACAGGTCGTCCCGAGGGCAGTGTGGCGGTGGTGGTGCGGCTGTAGTTTATCGCGGTGTGCAGTAAAACGTGATGACTACACCTGCACACGCATCTGCTTTCCCCGCCAACACCTCAGAGGCACATCGGGTCCGTCATAGCTGGCGATTCTGCCCAGTAAAAGCAGGGCAATCTTATTTTTCTACCTATCGTATACTGAAGATACAGCAGCTCCGAGGACTTATTTTTCCTCTTTGCTTCTAAAAAAATTCGCCAGGCTCTTTACGAGTTGTTGTATTCGACAGCTGGGTTTGCTTGTTATGGGCGCAACATCTGGAGACCCAGTAGCACTGACAATTTTAATGTTTTATTTTGTTTTTGTTTAGTACAATCTCAATTCAGTTGGGACACAGAATGTAAAATCTCATAAAACTATATTTTACTAAGTGTTGAAACTGAGATATTCTGTATTGTTAGTATAGGATGCTTATGATCTTCAGGTCTTCAAGCAACACTGCATTAAAACCAGACATGATTCTGTACTGGCAAACACTGCATGGATCAGAAACACTTCCTGAAGTCGTTGGCTTCTGTAGAACTAAGCCTGGGGAGCTTCTACTGCATGATACTGAAATCTCTTTTGCTCACAAGGCTAAATGAAGCACGCTTTTCTAACTGCATTGCACGGTTCATCAATACGTTTCCTAAAATCTCCAACCAACTTCTCAGACCACATCCTTTCCCCTTGTTTCCCCTGAGTGTGCAAAATGATCTCCAGCACAATTACCCCTTCCATCCAATGATGATAACCACAGCCCACTGCACTGTACCGTAAACACAGTAAAAGGCGCTGGCCAGGTTCTTAAAAGCAGCATGTAATGCCGAGCCGTAAAAGTATCCCTTAATGGCTGTCCAGTCGGGGCATTTACCAAGGCCTTGTTCAGGAGGCCCAGCGAAGCGACATGTTTACAGCCGTTTTGGACAAACCCTTTTCAAAGGGCTATTTCATCACAGAGTCTAGACCGCGACAAGATCGATACAGAGGGGAGGGAGGGGAGAAGAAAGCAGGGCTAAAAAGTGAATTTGAAGCCGTGTTAGTGCTCCCTCAGGGGGTGTGGTATTTGCCAAATGTAGCGTCAACAAAGAGCTGATTAATTTGCTTCCTTTTTAGATTAAATGTTTCAAAATGGACCAAAACCCGTTATGGCTCATCAGATTTAAAATGCTAATTCTTTGGTTAAAGTTTTAACGGAGGCTACATCTGGGGACAAAATATATTAAAAGTGATGTACAATATTTGCCGCAGTTCAGAAAATTGGTGTTAGAGCTCCTTTGTTACAAAAATACTTGCATTATTGTGTAAAAGTACTGCAAAATTTTTAGGAAATGCTAAGAACAAAGAAAGGTACAACGTACAATGTACAAAAACCTCTGCACTCATCCTATCTTGGTCATTTGAGTTCAGGTCTTCGCTGGACATATACAGGTATCTCACAAAAAAAAACAAAAAAAAACAAAACAACTAATCAGTCATTCTTTTAGTGAGTAAAGTTAGTTAATTACTGCCATTTCTTCAAATTTTCTTAACACAAATAAAAACATCAAAAAGCACTCTTAGATAACAGCATTCTTCCACAGTGCATTTAAACTTTTGCTCATAGTACTGTGCAAAGCAGAGTACAATATTTGCAGCAGATCAGAACATTGGTGGTGTTATCTTGTTACAAAAACACTTATTGCAACAGTTTTTTTTTGTTCTGTCGGACTTGTAGCATTGTTTAAGGGTGATGTGGCTCTGAAGTACACAGTTTATTATCGAATAAGTAAATTATGCTTTTGAACGCTTTTACACCTTTGGCCATGGTGCATCAGCACAAAAGCTAGTCTGACTTAAAAGCAGAAAATCCATTGCCTTGAAAAGCAGCCCCAAACACTCTCCTGGTTCATATCCCTCTCTCATATGCTCTCTTTTCTAATTTGTTTTCAAGTAAAAAGGCCCAAAAAACTACAAAAAATATTTTTGCAGTACTGTTAGTGATATAGGACTTGAAGCTTATTCTCTCTGTACTCTCAGTGGCTAAGAGCATCTGGAAAATGCCTAACATGCCAAATAAAAAAAAAAGTTGCAGAAAATGGCTGAGATGTCACGTTTTTTTCCTCAGGAGCGAGCACGTAGCTGTCGGTCAAAGAGCTAAAACCAACAGTACAGAGGTAATTGGATAAGTACTAAGTGCTATCCTGTTACTGGAGTGAAATAATTGAAATGGAGTGATATGATTTAATTAAATAAGCTTGTCTGCTAGCAGTGACATTGTCTGAATCCTGATGGGGAAATGTATTCAAAGATGCTTGATATATTCATCAGGAATCCACTTTTCTGCCTCCAAACCAGAAAAACGCTGGTTAAAACTCATTCGTCGATTGGATGTGCCTCGCGCTGCCTCATCTTTCAACAAATAAAATCAGACATTTCTGCTCAAACTGCTCCAAACAATGAGTTGTGCGGCTTCGAGACAAACACCAAATTGTGTGTAGATCACAGCCTGCCTCTGCGGACCGCCTCACTGGGTTCTGAGTGACGGGAGACCATTGAAGACGTGAAAAGTGTAGCGTACGACAATAAGCTCTAACTGGATGAACTGCTCTTGGGTGCCGCTAATAGCCTGAGCCATAAACACATCAGTCAGTTGGGAAAAACAAAGAAGTGATAACTCACCCTATAGTTCAGGCTTTACTTTGCCCACTGCCAAAGCTTGAAACATGCATCCAGAGACCAGGCAGAGAGGCAGTGAAAGAACCAAGGGTGGAGCTGAGCGAGGGCCGGGGCCTGGACCTGCGACTCATAGCTATCAGTGCACTGGATGTCCTCTGTGGTAACGAGAGGCCTGGGACAAAAGGAGTGTAAGGCAACAAAAGTCTAATGTGAAACCAATGCTAGGTTAATGATCTATTAGTAACTACTGAACAGAACTAGTCACCTTTCAATGCTAGGAGGACTTCATATACAGCTGTGAAAATAAGAGACCACTGCAAGTGTTTGACAACCATCCCAATGCCATTGTCTGCTAAATTCCTTTACACACCTCACTTTGCTTTATGAGCTCACAGACCATCAAGCAAAGCTGAGAGAGTGGTATAAAGTAAAGGTAAAAAACTTGTGGACCGCAAAATGTGGGAAAGCTGTGATTACAAAGCAGAGTTTTTCCACCAAATACTCAAAATATTGTGCTCTGATCTCCATATTTTCATCCATAAAATGAGAAACAGAAAATTTTGCAGTGGCCTCATGTGTTTTTCTAGAGCTAAAAAGTGGTTTCAGGACTGAGTTACTCTTCAGTAAGGGCAGCAGAAGTCCTAAAAGAGGGGCGTGGTGCAGAGACAGAGAAATGAGTTTGGGAGGCCTGTTTTAATGACTGATGGAGAACTAAAGTCTCCACTGGAATTCTAATGAGTTTAATTATGGCTTGCCCTCAGCCAGGTGTTTGGATCGGCTAATGTCTGGATTCATTAATTGTCAATTAAAAGTAAATCAGGTGCAGGGCCCTAATCTGAGCCACTGAACTAACTCCACACATTAAAAAGTGCCTGTTGTCTTTGTGCCTTGATGGCTTTAAAATAAGGCTCTCTTTATACCTACCATTAAACGTCCAGTGTGCCAAATTTAAGCGGACCTATTAACACATCATAATTATATTTTCATTAGCGGATAATCGCCTAAAAATAGCAGCCGTTTTTTTGCAGTGGTCTAATTGAACTTTAAGGGAGGCTAAACTCTGGTTCGGTGTGTACCAGTCAGGCATTTATTTAGAAACCTGAACAGAAAATGATTAGTTACATAATGACAAAACCTGCTTATTTAGGCACAAAATTAAGATTGAAGCCATCCGTTTTGTTGAGCTTTATAAGCATTTATTTCAGTTTACAGACTATTAGAAAGCACTACATCTCAAAGGTTTGCCAGCAGCTGCCTTTGTCCTTGGGCCTGTAAACCCCATTGTTTCTCTTTTTAACATCTGCTAATGTAAACCAAAAGGCAGAGCCATGCCCTTTTATTCATTCTTCCTCTTGTGCTGCCTGCTTTATGCTGCCTCTTTTATGAAACGCCTTTAATGCAACATTTCAAAGCTAGCTGTTTAAACTCGGACAGCTTGTGCCGCATTCACTATTTGTTGCAGGAGCTAAAGTCAGATGTTTATTTGCATGAGGAATAAGGAAATAGATGCGGTGACGTCTATGAGCTGTCCAAGATGCTAATGCCATATCTGAACAGGGCCTAAGATAAGCCTGGGAGGTATAGTCAACACAGCAAATGAAGATGGATTTAGGATATGCTTCTCTTAAGTCAGACTGGCATTTCTTCTTATCTCTGCTTCAATGTGATAAGATTGGCCTGGCAGTTTGCATATCATTTTGTAATGTAGCCCTGTGGTATTGAAGGAATCGCGGATCGGGAGGGGCTGGGCTGGTGCACAAACGTGGCTGATCAATAGCCAAGTTCAGGGAGGTTGTTTAGAGAATGCAGGCTTTATTTATTCTCACAGATTGAAGTAATAAGGTGTGTGTTTCCATGCCTTTGTGTCCAGGGATGTGCGATGCAAGTGTGTGTGTGTCTTCTCGAGTGAATAAGGAGATTTGTCTGATTTTAAGTAGACTGTGAATCTGAGCTTAGTGCCGCCGCTCCTGCTGACGAAAACAAATGCTTTCAGCTCCCACTGAAAAGAAGTATGTGGGCTGTAACACCCGGAGAATGTACATTTAGTGTTTGTTTTTTTTTTTTTTTTTTTTTTTTTTTTTTTTCACATCTCTGTATGTTTCGACCTTTCATTCTGCATTCTTGAGGAAACTCCAAGTACCAACATAAAAGCCAAGCACTTCTTTATTCTTGTGTTTACATCAGTTATAGTCTACCTTGATGATTTTCACTTGCACGCCTTTTGACATTTAGAAACGCACTTTGACTTTGAAAGTTAGCAACAGCTTCTAGAGATAAGACCAACTCCTGCTAAATCTATTGCTCTACGGTCCGGCTTTTGTGATCCAAATTCCCAGTTATTGTGGCATTTCGAAATAAGCCATTTTAAAGCTTGTATTTTGGAAAGATTTACTCTGTGTTGCAAATGCATATGTTGAAACTCTGCATACACCAATCAGGCACAACATTATGGCCATTTACAGGTGTATTGTATAACACAGTTATATATCTTAATCACAACACCTATTAGTGGGTGGGATATACAGTTTTAGGCAGCAAGTGAACATTTTGTCCTCAAAGTTGATGTGTTACAGACAAGAAAAATGGGTAAGTGTAAACATTTGAGCAAGTTTGACAAGGACCAGACAGGGTCAGAGCATTTCCAAAACTGCAGCTTTTGTGGGATGTTCCCAGTCTGTGATATCTGTCAATATCTAACAAAAGTGATCCACGGAAGGAACAGTGGTAAACCAGTGACAGGTGGTCAAAAGCTAGTCTGTGTGGTCCGATCCAAGAGATGAGCTCAAATTGCTGAGGAAGTTAATGCTGGTACTGATAAAAAAGTATCAGAACACACACAATGCATCACATTTTGTTGAGTAGCATATTAGGCAGGAGGTCATAATGTTATGCCTGATTGGTGTATGTAAAAGTTGGCAGAAACCCACTTGGATCAGCATGCAGCAACATCATTTAACATTTGCTGTACAAATGCCCTCCTATTGTTCCTCCCTTCGAGCCACTTTAGCTGTAAAATTAGGCCTTTAGGAATACAATAAGGGTCCCAGTGTAGTGCTGGACTGTGTAATGAAATTGGTCAAGCAGTAGTTTTTTTGGAAGGAGTTTGTGTCCTTTTGTCAGTGATATGGTTTGGCTTGTTTTTTTCTTTAGTTTTTTCCTATTTAAAACGCACTCCAACTCCCATAATGGCTACTGTGTGCATGCAGATAAAGACTATGCAATTAAACTGTCACACTGCTATTTTCCCTTTTCCTATTCTCACTTTAATATCCTGTCAATCACAATTCTTTTCAGCGGCGTGTAGCAGGTATTATGATTTTCCCCATTGTTTCTCTTTGTATTAAATGATGTATTACTCCATGTTGATGTCAGTTCACTTCCTCAAGTCTATGCGCCGTAACGTCAGTGCCTTTTTGAATAATTATTTGTCCTTTGACCTTGAAGATGGTCTAATTCAGGGGTATATGCTCTTTACATTGAGCCATAAAATCCTGTCATCTCAAAATGGTAAAGTATCTTTTAAAACACACCTGGATCTAAACATCTGGATCCACACCAAAATTAATAATTTTGTCCTTCGCCAAGTACTGACATTTCCCGAAATTACAAGTACAATCAGTTTACTAAGTCTATGCACCATAATAACAAGGCCTTTTTGAATAAACATTTGTGGCCACCGCCTTGGACAATTTGATTTGCCATCTGTCTTGTCCGTGGTCTTAATTAGATGCAGTCAATAATGGCAGTGTTGAAATCTGGCCACCCCAGGTAGGCAGCAGGGACAGGGTCAGAGCTTTTTGTAGGCGTTAAGCAGCTCTGCCAAGGAGACAGAGGTGATGAGCGCCATCTATTTTCACTCATAACCCCGCAGATGTTTTTGACGACCCACTGTTCACCATCCACCATTAATTACGCCGTCACCAGTCAGGCGAGCAGCAGGCCAGAGTGTCACTCTCGGCCGACACATGCATGAGTGAAAAGCGTTGGAATACACGTAATACTTGCAAGTGCTTAAGGCAATGGAAAAAGCTTCATGAAAATAAAAAAGCACTTTGGAGGAAGCAGATTCCTGACAAGGCACTGGCCCTATCTCGCAATGGTAAACATACAATACAGGGATTTTTTAGTTCAAGTGGTGTCGTCTTTCGACATTTCCTTTCACTGCAGCAAGTTGTATGCTTCCCAGTGATTCTCATATGTTTTGGCATAGGTTTAATGCCAGATGCCCTTCCTGATGCAACCATTCTCATTTATCCAGGCTTGGGACTGGTCCAAAGAGTACACTGACTTGTGACCCCATGTGGCTGGACTAATCAGCTAGTTCAGGGGTAACTGCTCAATTTACTGAGCCTCAAAGCCCTTATGTCTCACAATTGTAAAACTACTAGCCTGAATAATACCATAAAACCCCAAATCACTTCTTTTTTGACTCATTACCAGCCTTTCCTGCAAATGTCATCAAAAGTCCATTACTTGTTTGCAATATCTTGTTAACAGAAAATGTAAATGTTTAGCTTTTGGAGTGGCATCTTCTACACAAACCAGCATTATTCACCTGCCGCAGCCTTGACTTGTGTCCTCTGCTGCCCAGTAAATATTTAATTATTCATGATTTGCGTGAGTGCACAATGGGACTGTGATTAAATTTCCTCTTAGGATTCTCACTTAAATAGAGCATGCATGTCAAGGTAAGTGACCCAAACACCAGGTCCTCAGTGCTGTGTACAAGTGCCGTAAGTCGGAATGGTTATGGTATGAAGAGATGCAGATAGAAAAAGGATTATCCATTTGGCCTTTGACTTGAGCTGGCATCACTCATGAATAGCTGGTGGCACAGCCAAACCATTGAACTGGAAATGAGTTGGCTTTACAAGATATACACACATTTGCTGACAGTAAAAATGGCATAATATACAGTATTGTTCCAAAATCTTAGACAGGCTTGTAAGAAACAAAGGTGTATTAAAATTGCAAGAAAAGAAGAAAAATCTAACCTAGAAGCACTTGGAGAGTGTAGATCTTTGCCAAGGCACTGGTCCTATCCTGCAATGGTAAAGGCGTTGTATAGTAATGGTAACGAATGTACCAAAACTTGGTTGTTTTTTTTAGTAAGTGAAGTTTGTATCTTTTCACACTTTACTAAAACTTTTGCACAGTACGTGCACAAACTAAATTTCACTATCACTGACGGTAAACTTTGCATAATACAGCTGAAGACCCAAAAATTTGACTTTTGCTCTTCTATAGCAAGTTTTACTGAAGTGCTCAAAGCAATGATGAGCAATGTGGCAGGGTCTGACATCTCTCTATATTCAACTTGTCTCCTAAAGCTCCATAAAAATCCTACATTTTATTCAGCATTTTAGTGAAAGTTATGGAAAACAGCAGGGCTCAATGCTCCTCAACTCCTGTCTCATAGTTTTACAGACAGTATTTTGATCTTAAACAGTCACGTGGTAAGGCTTAATGCAAAACAAGCAGTGAACTACAGGAGTTTTGCATACTGCCATTGACCCAAGTGACATAAATGACAAGATGCAGCAGTACCCATAAAACTTCTAAATGTCTTCTAAGTCATCGCAACATGGCTGCTTTTCCGACAGTTTTAAAAAGTTACTCAGACATATTAGCCCTATGTTACCCTCTACATCAATGTTTTGCTCTTTCTTAGCCTGGTCTGCCAGTGTGATTCTCTTGCCTATTCCTATACTTGTCGATTTAAGTTCCCAGGAAACTGGAGAAAAGGATGCACATCAAATGTAACTTTAGATTCTAACCAATCAGAAAACAGCAGGCAGTACCAATATACACACAAAATGGAGGACAAATTATAAGCATAAACACAATAAGACCTATCTTATTTTGGACAAACAGTTATGATAGGTCAATAATCCAGCCACATGGGGTCAAAAGCCATTGTTGCTGGTCCCAAGCCTGGATAAATGGGATGTGCCAGAAATTTAAAAACCTACTCCAGTTCAATGTGCAAATTACTGCACGCTAGAAGGCAGCTGATTTTTCTTTGGAGACCCTGAAAGGCAAAAGCTGAGAGTAGAGAGGAATGATTGCTTGGTAGAAAAGGGTGAAAGATGGATTGAATGCCTGAGAATCCAGAGTTGCAACCATTTATGTGAGTATGCAAGCATTTTCTAGTCCAATAACTACCTCACAAGATAAAGCTTTGGTTTGCAGAACGTTCAGTTAACGGGCCATTTAATTCTTGGTGATTCACAAAATGCAAATATGCATAAAAAAAAACATTTTTAATAATGATTTAACCCAGTGCAATGTTAGTGCTACTGATGAATTGACTCCACTGCAAACATATCTGTTAGTAGCTGACCACGGAGAAGCATTTCTTGGTGACTGTAGCGATATTGGATGGAAAGGGAGGCCGTCCTCGAGCCACGCTTTGAGCTTTAAACAGCACTCCAAGGTCCAACTATGCAGCAAGAGCAATACTCAGTGAATATTTCATGGTCTAATTTTCTGGCAGGATTCGGCCTGTGGGCACAGCTAGACAAAGGAGCAAGGTGAAAAGCCTTATACTGGTTGTCAACAGAAAAGCTCTGTGCTGAAGGACTTTCTGTCAGCAGTTAGGTCCAATTATAGCTGGCTGGAGATCCCCTGTGGTGGCTTCAGCTCACTGCGCCGCCGCCACCAAATTGACTCTTGGAGAAGTGTTGCGGGTGAGGAACCTCTGTGACTGACCAAGGCTTTTATCTCACTTTGGGTCACCCCTTTGTGCACTAATCGTAAAGCTCAAGGGCCAGGAGCGTAGTAGTAAGACCAGCAGCAACTGTCATCTTTTATTAAGGTGGTTTATCTTGAGGGGTGCCATTCAGGTCTGTTATTCCCACTACAAGAAAACAAGGCGTGGTTTGTAGCAGACTGGCAGAGGTGGAGCTCTGGAGTATTATTTACAAAGCATTACCAATAAACACCATTGAGTATGAACACTGTAATTAATTTTGAAGTAATAAGGTTGTTAATCTCATTTAAATCAACACACAATTATCAAAATATTGTTAATCACACATTTTCTGATGTTTTATTACTGCTTACTGCTTTACTAACCCTAAAGCTTTTTTTTTTTTTTTTTTTTTTTTTTGCCTCATTGGCAAAGTGTAGTAATAGTAATTGTAAGAGTTTGATAACAGTATGAGTATTAGTACAAGTAACGTTTGACTTGTCAATGGTAGGAGTGGTAGAAGTAGCAGTAGTGGAACTAATAAACTTTAGATTTGTTACTTTTTTTAACTTCCCCTCAAGTACCACTTTTTAGTACTTTCACTTGAGTAATGTTAGGTTGAAGTAACAATACTTTTACTTGATTTTGAGTACTTCTTCCACCTCTGCAGATTAGATATTTAAAACATCCATACATCTTAGAGGCATTTAACCAAGGTAAATAGTTCAGATTCAGAGATGGCAGAGGATTTGTCGCTAATTGAGCAAAAGCAAATGGTGTATCTAGCATTCTGTTTGTGAACTATTTGTGGAGTCAGCCCTAGTGCTTCTAGGAATAATTTAGGAAAATATGAAGTCTGTTTATGGAAATGCAGCCTGTGATAAACAAGCTCCAACTGCTGAGGGTCTAAACCTTTTATTAATTCATCACAGCCACTCAAGTTTGATGTCTATATTTTGGACTAGACGTATTTCTGATTCTGTCTTGTACATTGAGCAATACAGCTTTTATACTTCAGTAGTACAGAATCCTTTCAAAAGCTCCTGGAGCCTGGTTTATTTGCCTATGACTTACTGAAATAATTAGGCAACAAACTAAAAAATAAACCAACCAATGTAGCTCACTTTTTCATTACTTATTTTCTTCAACTTCTTTCACTATTTCTAGGTGCCATTTTGGCATTTTTTTTTCTTTTCTGTTTGCCCTCTCCATAGGTCCTCAGTACATATTCAAAGACATACTTTCACTTTTATTTGAGCAGATTATTGGTTGCAAAGTGGCTAGTAGTTATAATAGTAATAGTAGTAGTGGCAGAAGTAGTAATAGCAGTAGTAGTATCAGCATAATAGTAGTAAAAATATTAATGGGTTTGATTTATATTGGGCTTTTCAAGGCACCCAAAGCACTTCATGACTGAGTTGATTATTTATTCACTTCTCAGTCACACTTGGTGGTGGTAGCCACAGCTGTCCTGGGGCAAACTAATGGAAACATGGCTGTCATTCTGCACCAACGGGCCCTCCGACCACCACCAAACATTGTGTCATTCTGACATACATACAGGCAAGGTGGGAGTACTACTACTATTTGAATAATATTTGCAGGAACAGTGTTTTTACTTGAGGACAGATTTGGATTACTTCCATCTTTGCTCATTAGGCCTCTCAAAATGCCACCCACTGTCCATCTTTCTGTCTCTACTGATCATTCATAATAATGTCCTATTGTCCTCGTCTTTCAACCCTTTCTTTGCCATTCCTCTTGTTCCCCATTGCTCTGTAGAAATGAAAGACGGCTCCCTACTGAACGTATGTCTCTGCCACTGCCAAATGTATACTCAGATCTTCTTGCCTTAGCTGAATTTACCCTCTCATGTCGGGACACTCCTGCACGTCTGGCTGACTCCTTTATGATCACAAAAACACAGTATGGCGCGAGGAGCATGATGAAAGGATAAAAGTAGACATGGCACTTCCAAAAAAAAAAAGGACAGTGGGTGGGATTTTGAGACATGTAATGAGGAAGAGGGGAGGTCTTTTTGAGATGGTGAACGGAAAGAAACCAACATTACAAAATGGCATCTAGGAGAAAGAGTAATACAGGCAGAAATGTTGTCTAGTAGAAAGAATAAGAAGGGCTTGGTGAAGTCATACAGTTTGGAGAACTAGAAATTGGGTAAAAGAGGTTGTGAGTGAACAGTGAGTAAAAAGTCTGATAGTGGTTTGTTGGTTGAGCTGTTTGTGTTAGACGGTTTGCAAGACACAGTATCTCAAAGTATCCTCTCCCTTTGGCATTTGCCTTCTGAGGTGATTTACATAGTGATTTGGCATAAGTTTTACGTCAGATGCCCTTCCAGATGCAACCTTCCATTTATTCAGGTTTGGGGCTGGCACCAAGAGAATCTTTGGCTTGTGATCCTTTGTGTCTCGATACTTAGAGACTAACTTCAGCCACAAGGGGTCAGTAAAGGCACCAATGATTAGTTGTTGTGGAAGCTTTACAATAGAGTGGTTTACCTAACCTAAACAATTACAAAAAATCTGCTGAGCTTTAGAAGAGTATATTAAACATTTTCCCAAATAGCAATCTTGAATTGTCGACGTCACTCAATGTAAATCCACTTTACTAGTCTGTGATATCCTTAAGTATTTCAACAAACTGGAATTACTCTTAGCTCACATCGATAAGCGCTATCACAAAACATGAGCATGAATAGCTGAATGGTTACTTTGGAAACTGCTGAAATTAGGCTAAAATTATTTTTTGCAATGTTCTTTGACTCAGATCCTGAGTGAGAGGCAGGCTGTGTGACAAGAAATCGTGTGAATGACAGAGGACGGAGGTGAAGGAGACTGCCAACGAAATCCATCTCATTGTGGTTCTTAACAAATTCGGCTTTCCAATCAATGCTGCCAAATCAGTATTCTTAAATGAAATCTTAAGCAATCTATTTGGACTTAAGGTGCTATTAAGTGTCACCTCATCCGGGCTGGTGGTTGAGATTATATTTCCAGGAGGCTATAAGAAAACAAATAGACAAAGGCCAAAGATGAAATGCCAGACACTATATTTGGGTGCAGTAATAACAAGAGTGGGCTTGAATTTTAATATTGAAGTAGAAGATACTGTGGTCCAAATATGGTAAGGGAAAGTGGAAAGCATATTAAACTAGAGGAATGAAGCTCAAAGGACACAGACTGGGGGGGGGTGTTATTATTTTTCTAAGGTAGTACTATGCAAAATGTTTTTTAGGATAAAATGATAAAAGTGTGTTCATGTACAGAAATCAAAACTAGAGGCACTTGGAGAGCACTGACCACTGCTTCGGCACTTGTCTTATCTCGCAATGGTCAAGATATAGTACACCGCCTGGACTCAAACTCAAAGATCTTGAGAGAGATCTAAATGCTGAAGTCTGTAGTCAAGTAAAAGTATTATTACTTCAAGGTTTGGGGTTAGGGTTAGTACAGCCTCCACTAATACTACTGTTATTACTACAACAACTGCTATCACCACTACTACTGCTTCTAATACTATTGCTACTGTGATTATTACTACCACTGCTACTGCTACTACTGCTTCCATCACTACTACTACTACTACTACTACTACTACTACTACTGCTACTACTCGTTCCACAATACTGTTGATACTTTTACTACCCACATTGCTGGTGTAATAAGAAATCTTGTAGTCAGTGTTTAAGTTTCTATCCTGGATCCAAAGAGTGATGTGGATGTCCTTGACTTCTTACTAACCTTTCCTGAAATTTTCATAGCAAAAAAAAAAAAAAACTCTGCTTTTTAGTTAACAGTTTTTGTCACACATCACTTAAACTTTTGCACAGTATTAATATCAGAAGAAGTCAGATGTCCTGGTGGTATAAGACAAGAGCGAGACAAGACCATAGCGCAGCGATGAAACCTTGAGATCCACAGAGTACAAGAGAGAGCAGCAGGGTCACCCACAAGTGAAAATTAGCCCCGAACAAAAGATTGAATGAAGAAGTCAGCAGAGGTGAAGGAGAGCGCAAAATTAGACAGAGGCCTGAATTAAAGATGGTGAGGAGAAGCAGCGAGCTAAACGATGCATGAAGGTAAAGCCCTCTGTCATTTTAACACCTCTATGAGACCGCCATTGTCTTCTCTTCCCCCTCCAGCTGCTCCACATATATAGGATGGCTGTGCATAGCGTAGCATGGCATCCTTGAGTTAACTGCTACCTCTGTGAAATTAAACACACTGAACAGACTGATGGGGGGGGCTCCAGATACGGCCAATCAATAATGAGTACTGGGGCATCACTTGTACACAAATATGATACCCACTGTGCTTCCTTTTGGCTGGTAATTTGCAATACTGTGAAAAAGTTTGTGATGTGTCCAAGACTCTTTTTTTTTTTTTTTTTTTTTTGCACAAAACTAATTGGGAAAAACGTCCACTTTGTTTGATTCTCTGTATTTTCCCTTTGTTTTGTTGCGGTAGTGTTGAGGGTAGTAGTCTTCCACACTTCACATCGACCGTTGCCCTGGCTGCTGCTGCTCCTCTTTCTCATCTGTCTACGATCAATCTCTTCTCCACCTTACTGCTATCTCTCCACTTCTATCTCGACATCTCTCCGCACACTTTCTGCCTCATCTCCATGCCACGCTTGACTTCTTTAAGCGCCGGAGTACTGACATATACTGCGGCGAAGATGCCCACTGCGAAGAAAGAAATAAAGGGCCTGATATTACCAACTTTAAATAACATCTACAATGCCATATCAACAAATTAGAATATGGTGGAAAAGTCCATTTATATTCAGTTCAAAGGGAAACATATTTAATAGATTCACTAAACACAGAATATTCCAAGCATGTATTTCTTTTAATGTGATGATTATGCTTTACATCTAATAAAAATAAATACATTCAGAATCTCATTAAGGTAGATTACATAATGTTATACTGTATCTTCTGTCCTTTTGACAGTTCCCTTCTGAGGTCGACACAGCAAATCATCAGCTGCCTAGTGTGCAGGGATGCGTATAATAATTTTGCATAGGTTTTTACACCAGATGCCCTTCCTGACGCAACCTTCTCCATTTAGCCAAGCTTGGGACTGGCACAAAGAGTACATCCTCAAATTAACTGTTACCTCTGTGAAATAAAACGCACACAGACTGATAAGGCAAGTCAATAAGGAGCACTGGGGCATCCAGCTCCATTTATCCAAGCTTGGAACTGGCTCAATGAGCACACTGGCTTGTGACCCCCTTGTGGCTGCATTACAATGAGAAGTGATTTGAATATGTGTAGGTTCTCAGTCATCCAGGAGAATCCAGTAAAAAGATTAAAGAAGGTTGTCTGAGCAAGGTTTGTTTTTTTTAGACCCTTCATCCCAAGGGCTTAGTCATTTTTAGTGAACTGAATCTATGTGTTTCACTTTTTGAACTGAACTGCTGAAAGAACTCCACTTTTCCACCAAATTATAATTCATGCC
Organism: Bostrychus sinensis; assembly: GCA_020698575.1. Classification (NCBI taxonomy): domain Eukaryota; kingdom Metazoa; phylum Chordata; class Actinopteri; order Gobiiformes; family Eleotridae; genus Bostrychus; species Bostrychus sinensis. The sequence goes on from CM036252.1 coordinate 18,296,979, forward strand.
TTGTTTGTGCATTTCCTTAGATGTCCTTTAGTCATTTACATACATTTTGTAGTCCCCCGCTTTCAAATCCCTCCAGCCTCATTTCTCAGACAGATGCTTCTAAGTCAATATGGATTTTGTGCATCCAAGTCTTGTCCTGCCCTCCCATTGGAGTCATCTTCTGCTTAAAATAGCAGCAGAGTTTAAAGTGTTTTGAAAATGATGTATCACTTAGAACAAAGTTTTCCAGTACACACCGAACCAACTGTACCTTGAGTTAAAATTTCAGAGAGATGGGATGTAATGGAACAGATGTGGTCTACAGACAACCAGATGACAAGCACATATGGTAAAATGAGCCAATATCATTTGTAAGGATTAAACTTGGGGTACGATAAAAAAATGCATGTTACTCTTGTTAAATAAAAAAATATTGATGGTAAATAAACACTTGTTGTATTGGGAAGGCTTCTTGTGTAATATAATGCTTGTTATCTGACAATCTGGCTTGACCACTACAGCCAAAGAAGTACTCCTAATTTGTACTCAAGTAAAAGTACTCCAAAGTACTATTGCTCATGTAGAAGTGGAAGTACTCAACAACATTTTTACTTGAATAAAAGTAAAAAGTACTGAGTATTTTGAGTTTATGAAAGCACTAGTATATAAATACCACTACTAATAGTACTATTAATACTAATATTACTACATCTGTTACTACTACTACAGCCACTGCTAGTACTATGAGAACTGCTAGTGCTGCTACTGCCACTTTTACCAGAGCTAGTATTAGTAGTACCAGTGCTACTACTATTTCTGTTGAACTAACAAAATAATTGAGTAAAAGGTATTGATAAGTATAATGTACTTACAGCTACTACCCCTACTAGTACATCTGTTAAATCAACTACAGCTGATGCTTTTTCTACTACTACTGCTACTTCTAGTGCTAATAGTATAACTACTACTACTGCAACTACCACTATTCATTCATTCATTCATTCATTCATTTTCTACCGCTTATTCCCGTTAGGGGTCGCGGGTGACTGGTGCCTATCCCAGTAACTTTGGGCCGCAGGCGGGGTACACCCTGGACAGGGGCCAGCTTGTCGCAGGGCTGACACAGAGACGAACACAGACAGACAACCATTCACTCACACATTCATTCACTAGGGTCAATTTAGAGTCACCAATTCACCTAACACATGCATGTCTTTGGACAGTGGGAGGAAGCCACTATTACTACAGCTATTATTACAGCTACAACTACTATTAATGCTACTCTGACTACTTTTACAACTATTGCTGCTACTACTGCTATTACCTCTACTACCGCTATTACTTTCACTACCTACTACTTTGTTTAGAGTATTGTTTAGAGTGTTTTGATTTGGAGTAAAAGTAATGTAGTATTTTAGTAGTATGTGTATGTAAAACATGTATTCCAGTGAATGACTTCACAGTTGTTCCATAGCTGCATAGTACTCAGAGTTGACTTTATAGTGGCATAAGCGGTTGTCCCACATAGTTTAGGTCATGTCAGAGTGGAGCACTGGTCCAAACTGGTCTCTGGAGCATGAAGTCCCGCCGTCTGATCCACAGTGACTCAGCTTTTACTCAGCCCACTGCAGGGAAACACATCATACCTTGATCATAACTGCAAATGTCAGAGGAAGTTTGTCTGAAGGGCCGACCGGGCTGCACTCAAACACATGCTCTCGGTTGGACCATGGCACTGTGGATGTGTGAAGTGGTGAACGGCTGTGTGCGCAAAGGTCTTCGTTACTCAGCACTTTTTAATTAGTCAAATTAGGCCAGGGTTTTGCCTCGGGCACTCGAAGCAGGGAGGTGGTGTTCTTGGCCAAATTGCATTAGTCCACCACACACACATGCTAAGTCTTCTTCACAGGCAGATTTTTATGGTCACTTGTGATCAGGTGTTGACCCTGTAACCGAATGTCCAGGCACACTTTTCTCTAGCACCATCTTTGATTTAGGATACCTTTTTTCCTCATTTAAAGCTCTAGATCCTTATTAACCATTCACAGCCCACACAGGTTAAGTTATTACCTCTCTGTTGACCGTTTATTGCTTTGGTAGATCTACAACTCACTTGATAAAGTCCTAACACACTGAGCATTGTCTGAAGCCTCTTTTATAGTGCCTTTTCATCACCTTTGCCCCAGAGGGTATTGCTTGTTTGTTTTTTTGTGAACAGCATAACTCAAAATGTTATGGTCAAATTTTAGTGAAACTTTCGGGAGTAGAATACATTTTAAATAATTCCTTATTATTGCGAGAGAAGGCTAAATTGGTCTGCTAACAGCATGCCTTAAAATTTTACTGCTGGATTTGCATGAAGCTTTCAGGCACAAATTGGGAAAAGAACAATGGATTAGTTTTTTGTATGTATCTAGATCCAAGGTAGAACAATAATGCTTTGGCAGGATTTTGCTGTATCCCAATAGAAAAAAGTAACACACCCTGTCTTTAAATGCCATATTTGTCTGTGATGTTCTGTAATTCCATTTTAATGGAAATAAGCCTTGTGTGTTTGCCATTGCTCCATTAGGTAAAAGCCTGGTGCATCACACGAGATGCTTGAATAACCAAAAATGCTTGACACTTGCTGCCATGTTATTTCCTTATCAATGAGACATACTGCATGCTGGTCTTTCCGAGCTGAGAAGTTATTTTCCGACTTTATGTTCATGTGTTTTCCCCTCCAAGTTGTAATACTGATGTAACTACTTACAGACCAACAGATGTATTGGTCAGTAACGTGACCAGGCGTTCATTTCAAGAATCAAAGCTTGAATAAATGCTTAAGTATAGCCCGTATTGAATTGAAATTGAAATCTCCTCTTTCATGTCCTCTGTCCTCCTCCTCCTGTGAGTGTTGCTAGATAAAACTGTATGTTCTGAGTTCTTGGTTTGTGGTTGGTCCTGGCTTGCTGCCCCTCTCCTGCAGAGATGTGTGCTGTGTACTGGGAGGCGAACCAGAGGCAATCCCACTACAACATGCTGGTGAGATTATACCCACCCTATTTATCTTTGGAATACCACGGGATCCCCAGCCCTGCTGCTGGAGCTTCCCAACGTCTATTAATGAGTTCTTCTATCCTTGTTTTCCACTGCCACCTGGCAACAACAAGCACCTGTATAATGACATCTTGCATCTGTTTTCTTTATTGACCTCTTCACCTCTTCCTCAGCTCATTTAAACTTCATTAGCCTGGTTAGTATAGACATTACCAGTGCTACTGTCATACTGGTTTACACTTGAAGGATTAATCATGCATAACAATTCAGTCTGGCTTTTTGGTTGCTTTTATGTTACACATGAATCATTTACTTCAAACACATGTATTTGCATTTGTCCCTGAGTCTGTTGGTTGCTCTTTTATCTGTTTATTTTAATTTTTCTTGACCCAGTTGCTGTTTTCTTGTTTATATTTGTCTGTTTTTTAGACCACATTTGGACACCTTTATGAACTAATCAACATGGCTGGCTGACAAGTAAACAACTTAAATATATACTATGACTGCATTTATTAATTTAGAAAAGTCTGAGGTTATTAATATTGTGAAGGCTTCTTGTATAATGAACATTATCTGACAATCTGGTAGATGTGGAGGAAATAATCTACTTGCACTCAAGTTCTTGTACCTTACCACAAAATAATGCTACTGAAGTTGAAGTAAATGTATTACTGCTACCACTATTACTACTAAAGGTATGTTCATGTGTCCCTGAGCTTTCTTGTCTCGATTTATTTTCCTTTTGTTGACCCATTTGCTTTATATTGTTGATGCATCAATCAGGCACAACATTATGACCCCCCACCTTATATGCCGTCCTATTCTGACATATTAAGAAAATGGTCTGATCCTGTTATCTAGCCAATTTGATCTATTTTTTTTTTTATGTTATTCCCTTTGCCTGTAAATGGTCATAATGTTATGCCTGATCATGTATTGTCTGTTCTAAAGACCCCAGGAGGACAGACACCTTTAACCTACTATTCAACTGGGCTGGCTGACAAGTAAACAACTCTGTTCTTGGCACATACAAACACACACTCTGGTTTCGCCTTGGGCTCGAGATGTCTTCATCAGGTCTGAATCATCGTCTAATCCTATGACATTTTCTCCAAATCTGACCTAAATTCCCCATCGCCGGCGGTGGTATTTATGGGCATTCATTTCTGTGAATCCTGATCCATGGCTCACTGTTTTGGTATTAGAAATAAATGGCAATGACACAGACACAACGTAATGTAAATTATTTTGGCACGTGTAAATCATATACTTGCAAAACACATATGCACATAGACATGACACACACAGCTCCTTTTGTTGGTAATGACGCGGTCTCTTGTTCCATACATGTATTTTTTTATTTATAACAAGTCCAGAGAACAATATTGACTTTGGCAAAACCAAATGAAAACAGAAAGCAACAACAGTAAGAGTTCTCACCTTGAATCTACAGTACTGTGCAAAAGTCTTAGGCAGGTTTTTTTTTTTAAGAATAAGGCGCTGAACAAAAAAAGGTGTCTCAATGTACAAAAAAATAAAAAATAAAATAAAAAAAATCCAAACACCAAATTGACACCAAAAAAAAAAAAGAAAAAAGGAGAAAACAAAACTAGTAGCACTCGGAGAGCGTTGACCTCTGCCAAGGCACTGGTCCTGTCTCGTAATAGTAAAAACATAGTGCCCAGACCTGGACTCAGACATCTTTTAGTTCAGGGATTAATTCTCCTTCCTTTGAGATGCAAAACTTTTATATCTCACAAAAGAATCCAGTAAAACAAATAATTTGTTCTTTTATTGTGTGAACTTGGTCCATATAATCTCTTAAAACACTCCTCGATCTAAACAGTGATCTAGATTCACACAACAAAATGTATCATTATGACCTTGGCCTTTTTTTTTCATAACAAAATCAAAAGTCTTAGTTAACAGTATTTTTCCCACACCTCACTAAAACTTATGCACAGTACTGTAACTGTCCTTGTTTTATAGGCATCTGCTTATGTTTGGGCTGTACGCTATGTGCTTCCCGGTTTGTGTCTTTTGTGCATCGTGTGCTTACCGTAAGTTTTAATCTTGTTTTTCTGCCTCAACATATTTTGTTCTAATCAGGATTTTTTTTGTCCTCAGGAAATCAGAAAATCACACTTGTTTTTATAATTCATCCTAACATCATTCCTCAGAAAACTTTGAAAACAGAAACACATGGTGCGACAAGTAACATCATTTTATATATATATTTACTATATATATGTATTTTCAAGTTTTCTCTTTCATTTTTTTCCTCTTAGACGTTGTAAGAGTCTGTGGTTTGTGCCAGTTGTGGTCAGTTTTATTATTTTAGCAGGTCTTCCTCTGTTTGCCTCTTTCTGAAACATTCAACACTTAATCTTTGTAGCATAGAGTCTGAAGTTGCAGTTCTCCCCCAAACATTGCTGCTTCCTAACCATGCGGTATTAAGGTATTGGTGAAAATATCTTGCTCTTACACTTGGTAGATCCGCATAGCAGCATGTCCAGAAAGCAGTATATCTTCTTCAGCACAAATAAGTCTGGCATTGCTCCTCACAAACATTCATACAAGTGTGCATACTTCCCGTGACTATGATTTTTCAATGCATGCACACTTAGCATCCGTGAGCATCCATTATCTGTTCGGCATGTTACGCCAGATCTCTCGCCTCCTCGATTTGTAATCCATATTGACTGTGTATTGTAATCCCAATGTCTTCTCTTTTAATAATGTCTGTGCTCCACACGCTCGTTCCAGCGCCGTATCGATTGATCATGTCCAATGCTCCGACTCTGTATTTATGCTCCCATAATCCTCGGGCCAACCGCCAGCCAAAATCATTGTCCAACCACAGAGGACACATAAAAGTCACATTCATTGTATTTTATTTTGGGAAAGGAGATTGAAAATGGCCTTCAGTAACAAGAACAATGAAAAACGCCCAAATCTTTTTTTTTTCTTTTTTTTTTATAGTTTCCCGAGAAGAGTGCTTTTCCGACACATGTATTGTTTTTTGATCCGGTGTTGTGGTGTTGTGTGGGTTGGCCCTCTGGAGAGTGTAAGTCTGGTTCTATTAGTGCCTGGGCTTTACTGAGATTCATACTGATCTCACAACCTCTCTGTCTAGTATCTATCACCTTGTTCTCCTACTCGCTTGATGTGTTTTTCCCCCGTTTTTATTATGTCCCTTCCGCCTCTTATATGTGCTGTTACCTGTCACGACTAGAGTTTTGTTTTTGTCTCTCTACTTTTGGTTCTGTCATAAAACTTGAAGACAGCCTTGAGTATTTAATACCCTTTCGCAAACTCTCCGCTCCAATATTTTCTCCCATTCTTTTCCTGTCAACACTTCTTTCCCCACACTAATTTTTCTGCCAGTCATTCTTTAGGTCAGCAGAAAGCGCCTTTTAAAACTCTCATTTTCAGGTGCACTTTTTCATCTGGCTTCCATTTCTCATGACTACTCCCAAGGCAAATCAAGCTGCTGTACAAGTGAGACTCAAGCCAATTGTACTCCCACTGCCTCTCTCTGAACACACCCCATCTTTGCCCGTCTGTAATCACTTTATCTGCCCATCCCCTGACTCCAGCTCTTTGCCCTCCCCAAATCAAGATTACATTCAGACCTCCACTCGTTCAAAAGCTTGCTTTTCACTTCTCATCTACACTACACTTTCCTCAAGCTCCTCGGCACTCTTCCCGTCCTTACTTTTCTCTCGACTCTTGTCTTTGCCATTGTTCCCCTTCCCAGAGGTAATCCCAGTGTTTGAGTTGGAGTTAGTTGTGTTGTAAGCATGAATATATCCTCGTTGGAACTCGCAGCGGGCTCCAAAGCTGTTGCTGTTTTCTCCCTCGTCACTGGTCGTTGAAGATGTTGTGCTTGTTGTCGAGGCGCATTGCACCAGCATACCATGTAGCGACTGGCTCCGTCTGGTCCAGATCACGCTCAGCCGTTTGGCGTAACTGACTGCACCATAGCGCTTGGCCACAGTGGCTGCAGCGTCACTGGCTAAAGCCACAGATGAGCCCATATCCAGAGAGTGGCGGCGCTTGCTTATGGCGCCGCAGCCAGGGCTGAGGGGCGATACTGGGCTCTGGTAAGCCTGAGAGGAGTTCCATTTGTCCCTGCCTCTGGGAGTCATTCTCCAGTCTAGCAGCTCAGAGTCTCTCAGGGGGGCTGCCAGAGAAAAACTGGCTCGATTGGTCAGTTCCCGTTCAAGCCGGGGCTTGGGGCGTTCCCTGGAGCGTGACTGACGGGGCAGGGTGGACGGAGGCGAGGGGGAGTAGTACAGCAGAGTTCTGTCACTGTCTGAGGCGTATGTTGGCACTTTCTCTAGCTTTCTCTGCCGCACCACCAGAGCCATCTCTCCTCCGGCCGTGGTGGAGACAACACCACCAGCAGACAGGAACTGCTCCAGGTTGACTTTAGGCTTTGGCCTGGGTTTTGGGGGGAGTTTAGGAGGCACAGAGGAGGCAGATTCCACTACTTCCTTCTCCTTTTCACTGTCCTTTTCTTTGTCCCCTCTTTTGGCTGGCAGCCCGTTGGGCAGCACCACCATCATCATGTCCCCCGAGCCATTGGATTGGTAACATCCACTGCTGTTTCCCCCTTTGTCTCCACCACCTAGACCTCCGCCCTGGCAACAAGCACCGCCTCCTGCCTCGCTGTTGCCATTTTGACAGATCATATGGTCCCCATGGTTGCATACACGATGACGAACCATGAGCGCCACAGTGAAAACAAGTAGAGTGACCACCACGATGCCACCAACTAAAATGGTGAGTGTCCCGCCTAGGAAATGTGCTTGGAGAGATCGGCATGCTGGGTAAACATCCTTTGTGGAAAAGCTGGTGCAGCCGAGGACCTTTGTCGCTGCTAATGATGTCATGGAGTCATCGAATATGGCCAGCACACACAAGTTATAATCCACTCCCGAGACCAAGTTTTTCAACAGGAAGCGGTCACTGGTGGAAGGCAGAATCCTAAAGAGGGAGAGAAGAATAGAAAAGCAATGGTCAGCTAAATTAATGTTTTGAAGACATCTCAAAAGTTATGGTGAAAGTAAACTCCAGCGGCAGCAGCCCACCCGCTTAATATACTTGACTATTGAAAATAAGGCAAATGGGATGAATATAACAAAAGCATGTGTGGAAATGCAAGTGAAAGGGTGGGCTGAAGCAGTGCAGGAGTGGATACTGCAGTATAGGGAAAGGCAGAGAAAATGAGGCTATTGATGGCGAGTGCGCCAAGGGAACATGAAAAGAGAACTCTGTCTGCTCATTTGGAGTGCAGGGACTGTGCCGATCCTCTGCGTGCTCGGACTCGAATCCCAGCGAGAAACCAGTGTCGAGCCATTTTGTGCCACCTCTCTTTTTAACACGGGGCCATTTTGGGTTAAAAGAAAACAGTTTATACTGGGGCTTATGTTGATTTTGTTTTAGACATAGTGCTTAAAAGGATTTGTTGATTTGTTTTTGTTGTGCTGCTAATGGGTCCACCTGTAATGAGTGCTCACTACAGGTAATACAATGAAGTGCTTTGAGTGCTGCTTATTTTACAAGCCATAGTTAGAAAGTTGACAATAGAGCGAGAGGAACAACAAAAACAGTTGGGGGGGGGGGGGTACATTTGTATTTGTAAAATGAGCCTTTTATTGTATACCTCTATACATTATATTGTATTGTGACATGCTATTTTAAATCTATTGTTTGGTCTTGTCAGTTTGTTTTTCCCTGCGACATCCCATTATGTGGGAACTCAAGTATCTGTTCCTATGACTTTGCCCTCTGCTGTCCACTCCTCTTGTGTGGGCATGAGTGTTTTTATGTTGGATATTTTGTCATCTCTTTTTTATTCTCTGTTGGTTTTTCTCTGCACACACGCAGCCTTTTCAAACCATATCAAAAGCCTTGTATTGTCTTCATGTTTTGCTGCTCCTCCTAGACTTGAGCTACAACCCACAAATGCCATCTCAGTGTGGTGTGACTCAGACCGGGGGAGCTGCTTCAAAATGCCCCCAAACCTAACGCTTTCGAAATGCAACTACTCAAGATGGCACTGATTTAACAGACTTGCAGTTTTCTTATTCTGAATCAAACCCAACCATAGAATCACTATAACAGACCATTTTCATAATAATGAAAGGCTTACCTTGGCTCTACCTGAGAACAGCCCTATATGCAAGGTTTGTGCTATGGGTGCTCAATATTAGAAAAACAATAAGTATGTTCGACATAGTTGGTTTGTGATATTTGGATAACCGTAATCTTTTCTAACAATAGACAAAGTGAAAGTTCAATTCTGTTACATAGATGCAAGGCTCTGGATTCACTGGTCAAAACTGTGGCTAAATAAGGACCAAAGTAACCAGAGTTAAGCATTATTGTAATATTTTTTTCGCTTGATATGGATTTTGCATTTACAGATATGGCTATAACAATACAAAATATTGTGCAGCCCTTACTTGAACATCAGAAATTGATTAGTGTTTCTTTAATTGTTATGTTGGGGTTGGTATCTTTGGACCTATCTCACAGAATCTTTAAAAATATCCTGGATACAGATATATTCCAGATCACCACCAATAATATTTTTTTTCATTGGCTCATTGCTGACCTTACCTGAAAACTTCTAATAGCTAACTCCTAACAGATTAGCAAACCAACCAACACAGAACACCTCTGATTGTGCTGTCGGGTGCCTCTCTCCTTGATTCCATCCATGACTTTTCAGGATGCAATTAGCTTGCCAATTCTCCTGGTTTGAAATGAAATCTCTATAATTGACAGTTCTCATGATATGGAGTAGACATTTTAAGCTAGGATAATGTGGGTTTAATGCTTAGCTAGATGGAAAACAAGAGTGGGTCTACTTAAGAAAAGCTTATGCAAGCTTTGTATATCAGATATTGATCTGTGAATTAAGCTTGCTCTAAGGAAATGTGCATAAAAGTTTAAAAAAATGTTTTCTATCAAGTGCAGGGTAAGAATGATAGTTTGCCAAACAAACAATAGGTCAACTATAAGCCCTCAGAGAATGCCGGCCGCTGGGAGGGTTTTGGCCCTATCTTGCAATGTTAACCTTATAGCTCCCAGACCTAGATGCAAACTGGGGGATCCTCTAGTTTGGGGTAAATGTTCTGTCCAGTCTCAAAGAACTTTAACCCTACAATTACAAAGAATCCACTGTTTGTTCCTTTATCTATAAAAGTTTTTTTTTTAAAGTGCGCTCCACCTTGTTGAGTGTAATAATGCAGAATTGTAGAATAGAAATAAGTGATGGAATTTATAATGATGTGGTGAATCAGCTCCGAGTGAGGTGAATAACATGGTCTGGCACATAACTGCACTGTCTGAACTCCTAATTTTTAACAAAAGCCTGGTATTATATGATAAGGCTTACAATGCACCCTCTGACACTTAAAGAACTGATATAATCTAAACAGCACATGGGGCATTCTCATTAAAATCACCCTCATCCAGTGGTCATTAGGCTGGCCATAGTTCGCTTTCTATTGCCATCACAAATTTGCCAATTATCTCATCCGCTGTGTTCGAGTGACTTACAGCCAGGTGTGGGTTTCCATAGCAAAGCTTCATTATTGGTCTCAGCAGTGCGTTGCATCAGGTGAAATTAAAGCGGTTCATAAAAGTAGACACGTTCTTGTTCGCAGTAAGTCAACACCAAACAAAAAGTACTTAAAATTGAGTATTGTTACTTCAAAATATTACTCAAGTAGAAGTAAATGTACTCAACTTCATCTCTCACAACAGTAGGTGCAGAGATTGTCCATGTACAGCCCAAAATTAAAGACAATGGGAGTTAGATTTGACATAAATTATGCAGAAAGGGCTCCTCCTAATGCCACTGCTGCCTCTGTGTGAGAATAAAACACCTTGGCCATATTATAGGCTTATACAGGGCTCATCCACCGCCTTTATGCATCTGTGTAATTTATGAATCCCACAAAGCAGAGAGGCCTGACCATCATTGTGGGGAGTTGTGTGCTAAAAAGACTGTTCCTCTGTTACAGTGGTTACATGTAAATTGGTTTGCTGCCTTGAGTTAATGCATCTGTGCTTCTCATGCCAATTCTCCCATCTTTCTTCATCTCAGCCTGTAGCACCGTTTGATTGAAGTTGATCTTAAAAGAAGACATGTATATTGAAGCTCATGTCTTATAATACTATTAAAATCTCACCAATCTCTGTATACAACCATAAAAAGAGCAGTGATATGAAAGGCTTTTGTGACTGACAGGTAAACCAAACCAATTCCTTTAGTCCACTATTGCTTGACACACAAAATAGCAGGTTGACTAGCAGCCCACAGAGAATATGGACTTGCAGTGTTCACAAAATATGGTAACAGACTGACAAACCGACCAATTCAAAAGACCATGGCGAAATTAAAGGTGTCTCTACTTCTTCCATGGGTTACCTCTCTCTTTTTATTCCATCCATGACTTTTCAGCATTTTCTCCAACCCTCTCCGCCTCAGTTTATGCTTCGGTATTTAGCGTGCATCCTTCTTTTATGAACAGATTTTCTTCTTTAGCCTGATCATTCACACGCCGTTATCTCCTCTACATCCTCTGGCCTTTTCATTGCTGTGTAATCTTATCCATTCTCTCCACCTAAATCTGCTGCGGTGCACTTTTCCCTATCTCACTCCAACCTCTTCCTTGGCACCTTTTGACTTAGATTTGGAGTTATGCTTAGTCTTGTGAAATGTTTCCGAGTCCTCTTTGTCTCTCTCCGTGAGCCTGGTATTTCCACAGCCAGTCACCGCAAAGCCTTATTGGGGCTCCACCTGACCTCCCAGCCCTTTTCTTCCTTTCAGCGCTCACTGTACTATGTCTCTATTAGCCATGGCTATAACCGTGTACCATTATTTAGCAACCAAGGTCACATCTTTCCTTTCTTTTGTCCCTCTGTGCTACTAATCATTCCCTCTTTAGCGGCTTCCTCTCTCTCCTCCCACTTTTCTATCCATCCTCGTCTTATATTTCACTTCCTATATAACCACTTCCTCCTAGCACCGCTCCCTCCCTTAAGTGACTGTGAATCTCCTGGTTGTTTTTTCCAGTGGCAGCAATAGGCATGGGAATTTACTGAAATACAGCTCTATTTCCAAGTGAAGCTATTGTTCTTTCAAGCATAACTTTAAAACAAATTACAAGAAATCAAAATAAGAGAAACGTTATGCACAAAATGCTAATAATGTTTTGACAAAAGAACATTAGAAGTTGGTGTTCTTTGGCTTTTTCTTTGCAGAGTTAACATAGCAAATCGTCTCCTAGTGTGCAGTGAGTTGAATATTAATTTGGCATAGGGATTATGCCAGATGCTCTTTGACGCAACCCTCTCAATTTATCCAGGCTTGGCACTGGCACCAAGAGAACATTGGCTTGTGACTGGATTAACATTCAGAAATCAATATTTGATGGAAAAACAAACTTACTAACGTAATTTGTAATCACAGCTTTCCTGTGTCTTGCTCTCCACCAGTTTTTCACATTGCTGTTGGGTGACTTACGGCAGCAGTAGCTCAGTCAGAGAAGTTTGCCCACTAACTCGAAGGTTGGCAGTTCGATATATGCTACTGGTATTATGTCCTTAGGCGAGACACTTCACCCACATTGCTTGAATGAATGTGTCAGTGTGACTGTGTTTGGTGGTGGTCCGAGGGGGCCGTAGGCACAGGATGGCAGCCACAACTATGTCAGTCTGTCCCAGGGCAGCTGTGGCCACTGAGTGTGAATGAATAATGCACTAATGTAAAGCGGCTTGAGAAGCTTTGTAAAGTGCAATTATTATTATTATTATTATTATTAACTTTATAGCACACTCTCAACTTTTCTTGATGGTCTATGAGCTCATAAAGCAGAGTGAGGTGTGCGAAGGATTTAACAGACACTGGCCTGGAACGGTTTTCAGACATACTTTCACAATTATATTTTCCTGACTTGTATTTCTCTTCCTGTACAACCACTTCCTCCTCCAGTGCATCGCTCCCTCCCTTACGGGACCGTGAATCTCCTGGTTGTTTTTTTTTTTTTTTTTCCCAGTGGCAGAAATAGGCGAGCAAATTCACTAAAATATACATGGAAGAGCGGGACACATTCGCCTACAACTTTGATGTGCTTATTCGCTACTACCCGGTGCATAATGCATTTTTAACCATGTTTACACAGCCATTGTCACATGCACATGCTAATAATACCAAGGTATACGGGCGCGCAGGGCAATCTTAAATCCGCTGTGATTGTCTCATGAATATAAAGTGCGTCTCATAAAAGCTCTACTGACGATCTTGTGATATAAAGGGTTGACTAGGTTGATTGTGGCAAAGTGGAAAAGAAGTAGTGTTTTTCCTATTATCATGACGCCTCTATCGGCAGACACTAGTGCACTGTCACCTTGCACCGCCTATGCATACTTATGTGCTTCTAATTAAAAGCCCGCTCACAGATGCAAGCGAGAAAAAGAAGGCCTGAAAACAAGGGAGCGCTTTGTTCAGGCTGGTGACACAGAACGAGTAATTATTAGCAGGAGGAGGGGAGGAAAAGTGAGGGATCAAGGAGTGGCAGAAAGCCTCTGAAGTCTCGGTGGTCTGACACGGCACAAGATGGCAGCGTGGAGAGGAAGAGGAGAGCGACGGAGAGAGGAACAACAAAGCAATTATCTCTTCCTCCAGCTGACATGTACGCTGGCCTGGTTTCCCGCCTCTGTCACATCTTTCGTCCATTTAAACCCTAATTCTTCAAAGCACTGGCAGTATTGTGCAGTGGTAAAGATATAGCACCACGCTTCTAATTCAGGGGTAAATGCCTTGTCCATTTACCCACAGTACATCTTACAATAATAAAGAATCCACAGTTTGTTCTCTTTAATCTCTTTTTCTGGTGAGAGTTGGTCGATTTGGACCTCTCTCACAATGGTAAAGATATAGCATCCAGACCTGGATTCTAACCAGTAAGCTTCAAATTCAGGGGTAAATGCTCTGTCCATTAAATGTTTATATTTTGCAATAATAAAGAATCCCTTTCCCCCTTTCCCTTTGTGTTGGAGCTGGTATCTTTGGACCTATCTCACAATGGTGCCGTATCACTTCTTCATTAGCCCATTCTTCATTAGCATTTCTGACCGCCCCTGAAATTGTCATCAAAATTCAGCTCTTACCTCACCGACAGACTAACAAACCAACTCTTGCGAAAACGTATCCTCCTCATTTTTTTCTGACTTGCTTTGTCAGCCTCTTAATTCTTGCCCAGTCTGATTTTGTATTTCCTTCCGTCTGTCTTCCCCCTCACCCCATCCCTTCTCTGTCCTTCGCCCTCGTTTTGATCGTATTTGGATGACCTCTTCCTCGCGCCCAATTACACGTCCATCATCCCCACTTCAATTTGCTCTAAGTACCTGTTTAAAGGTTGTGTTTCCCTCTACCCCCACATTACTTCCTCTACTCCCGAACCCAGGAGTATAATATCATTTGACATATGTATTGAGTGGTGACCCTCCCTGTCTTCTTCCCTTTCTCTTTCCCTTTATGCGAGCTGACGCGTGCATTGACATATTGTTTAACACTTAATTACACCTTCCCCTTGAGCTTGCTCACCTTTTTCCCCCATCTTCCAGCCTGCTATTTTACCCGTTCATCTTCTGTATGACTCGTGTATAGCTTATGCACATAACACGGCTTATCTAAACCTGCCTCAGCATATGCTCTTATCTTGCTTCCTATATAATTTCCTCTATTGGCTTATTTCAGGCTTAAATAAACTGAAATATCGGTTTCATCTCCATACACTCTGTACATACTTGAAGGGATGTTAGAAAATATTGATTTAGCAACTATGAAAAAAATTCAATAAAAATAAATGGCATGCTCTTTCAGGTTGTTGCTTATTTGGAGACTATCCCAGCAGCTATGGGCCTTAGGTGGGCTATACCCTGGACAATGGACAGTTAGTTGCAGTGCTGAGACATACACAGACAACTATTCACTTGCACATTCATTCATTAGGTGCCATTTACAGTCACCAGTTCACCTAACATATGCATGAAGCCAAAATCATATTGTCAGAAAGAAATTGTGATGTGATATATTGTGACACTATTGCCAATAAACAGCCCTTCACCCATATGTTGTTTTTTTTCTGCCCTATAGTGGGATATTGTATTGTGAAAGCATCTGAACAATAGACTAGCTATGTTAATACACATTTTTCTCCAACAAAATAACCCACCCTTTTCCACTTCTCTCTGCCTTTGTGACTCACACTCTCATCTGTCCGTTTCCCAGCATGCATCATTCCCATGGCTGTCAAACCCTCACCCTGTGCTCCCCTTTTAAGAACCCTTTCATTATTCTCATTATTTCTTAAACTCTGCGTGCGTCTCTCTCCTCTTCCCTGTCCCTGTGATCGCGACCGTTCCCGTCTGGTCCAAAGCCGAACTTGGCACTTTGAGAGCCCGGCGGGAAAGTTGATCCTGTTGTGACAAAGTGAAATTGTCAAAGCCCTTATATGCCTGCCTGAATTTTTGAAGACATTGGAAAGAGAAAGATGTATCTGGCTCTAAAAGGAATAATACTCTCCCTGACAGATGTTACGCATCTGTAGAAAAAATAAACAAGTATTTCAGTAGAGGGCTGAAGTAAAAATCAACACCCGCCATAGTCAATTGAGTTTTTGAGATTGCACCAAATGTTTCACGCTGTGGCACTAAGACATTTTTCAAACTCAATAGTCATTCACTTGAACAAAGAAACTGCAAATAAAAGTGCACTTTTAAACTTGCATGATACACGCCTTCGATAAGCTTGTTTTTCTGCTTTTTACTGTTCTGTCCACTGCATGTCCACAGTCTGATGCTTACAAAGAAAGCCCTGAGCTATTCCATTCTCATAGGGCAGTGTTCAGGGCTGGAAATGTCTGAAGGCTGTAACTTGTACAGATGGCACGACAGAGGTCACCTCACAAATGCTGCCTCATTAACATGAAAAGACATTCTTGTTCATGTTTTTTGTCCTTCAGGTTGGCTGCCACTGTGTGAGGGCCAGAAAGAAATAGGTAGCATATTTAGTAACTGCTCACAATTAAAAAAGGACAGAGTACTGAACATCTTTGCTGACTGAAAAGCTTCGATAGGCAGTGGTATCATAAAAATTATCTTTCAGTACCAAGTTTTCATACCAGGTGGGTCTTGAGACAGCACCAGTCAATAAATGTGTACTGGTGTTACTGGTGGTATGCAGGACTCTTTAAATGACAAAATCAGAACTGCAGAGCCATATTCTTGAATTTAAAGTGTGGACCACTGCTTAGTCCTGGTTTAGTCCTTGTTTCATCTTTATTAATCCAATGTTGGTACTGGTTTAGTCCTAGATTAGTCCTGATTATGTGATTGCCTCTTCCCTGTTGTGTCCTTATTTAGTAATGCTCTTTATATTCCATTAAGATTTTACTAGGTAAAGGTACTGTACTAGTTTGAATAAAATCCTACATTCATGCATATTTCTCAGCATATTTACTGCCAGCTCATGTTAGCGGGGAGCAGGGCGGTCTGCACTATAGCCTCAGACAGACAGTGAGTGTGTCAAGGGAGCTAACGGTGGCAGCATGAGCGGTGCCAGGAGCGGAGCGCATGGACGTCGTCCCACCTGGCGCTGTCACCGACTGCCATCAACATCCGACACGCTGAGCTAAAATGGAGGCCAGGCTTGTCTAGCCATCAGTCTGACCTTCAAAGATGATTTTCTTTTTATATAACAACACTACTTCTCTGGCTTTAAAATAATGTGTAAGGTAGATTAACTTCTAACCGGACAAGCTGCCCTCCCCAGACCCCCCAATTTATTCCATTAATCAGATGACACCATTTGCAAACAATGTTGAAACTGAAAGTGCTAAACACAAACTGCTGTCTTTTCCCCCTCGCCATTTGGACTCCACAAGGGTAAAATATGTCAACAAATCCTATAACAGCTCACCTAAAACCTCTTTCTGTCCTTTAGGATTCATGAGCCAGCCTTTCTTTTTGGCACGCTCCTCTCCCCTCAGTTGCCGGTGTGTTATTGCGGTTGGTATTGGCACGCTGATATCATGATAGAAATCTATACTCGAAGTCCCTGGCTGCATTGTGGTATATGCTTCCTTTTAAATGCCCCCTTTTTCCATTTTCTCCTTATCTGTCCTCTGAGAATGATTTTTCTCCTTGCTCCTCAAAGGCCCCTAGACTTCCCCTTTTTCAATCTGGTTAAGGTTTTATATCTTAATTTCTGACTCTGAGTGAACACTATCTCTCCCCTGACACAGTTATCCCACCCTCTTTTGTTGACAGTGTGATTTCCTCAGACTTTACTCAAACCTGAGATCGCTCACTCACTCCTTGCGTTTGTCTCCTGTGACGCCGGCAGCTCGGGCTCCTTATCTCAGCTGTTTTGCTTCTGTGCCAGTCTTTGTGTATATCAGCGTTTTCCTGACTGGGGCTGCACAGCTGGGCCTTTGACTTGTACGGATGCTGTCGTTTTATTTTTATTTTTTTTAAACTTCTGCCACAAGGGGTTTTGAATGAGTCACGTCTAAGATCTCTACTTCAACTTTAAACCACACCGATCAGGCATAACATTATGAGCACTTGTCTAATACTGGTGGTCGTAATGTAATATGTCATGAGCCCATATGTGACAATCCGCAGTGCATTGTGTATTCTGACGCATGTCTATCAGGCCAACTTTAAGTGCTTTAGCAATTTGAGCAACAATAGCTTGTCTGTTAGATCGGACCACACTTGATAGCTGTCACCTGTTCACCTGTCTTTCTTCCTTGGACCGCTTTTGACAGATAGTGACAACTGCAGACCGGGAACACATGCTTTCCCATTTTTCCTGATTCTAACAAATTTACTTTGAGGACAAAATGTTCACATGCTGCTTAATATAGGCCACCCGCTAACATGATAAAAAGATGATCTGTGTTTTCCACCTCACCCGTCAGTGGTCATAATGTTATGCCTGATTGCTGTATAGAAAATAGCTGTACATTCCAATGCAACAAGCGCTATCTGGGTTTTACACAAAGCCGAGCCCATTAGATCTCCACGAGCCTAATGATAAACCTGGAGCTGATAACGCTGACGAATAAGTCTTTATTATTGCAGTAGTTTCCTTGGAGGAATTAAAACGGCCTATCACTGAGGGAGCTCGGATTTCATTCAGTGCATTCAAATCAATCATTTAATTAGTTCTCCATGTGTAATTGGCACAGATGCATCATGGGACTGCGCTGCCTCTGTGCATGTATTTGCATGTGGCATTTCACTACGACACCCTTAGTTTCGCTTTTCATTAGTAAGACGTCTTCATTTACTGTTTACAGCGGGTGAGAAGTAACTATAGATACTTTTACTCAAGAAATGTACTTTAATTTCTGGGCACATTTTCTAAACCATACTTGAACACTATTTTTGTGGCAAATTGGGCAGTAGTTGTAGTAGCAGCAGCAGTAGTAACATCAGTAGTAGTAGTCATAGTAGTAGCATGAATGGTAGTATTAGTAGTGACACTTGTAGTGATAGTACTGACAGTAGTAGTACTTGTATCCTTAAGTAAACTTTACAATACTTTTTAGTAGTAGTAGTGGTATTAATAGCAGTTGTTTTTGTAGTAGTAATAACAATAGTTGTAGTACTGGTAGTAGCAGTAGGTACTTTTATCCTTAAGTTAACTTTAACTTCCTTAAGTACTTTTTTGCTTTTACTCCAATAACAATTTGGGTAATTTTCCTTCAACTTGAGTAGTATTATTTTGATGTAACACTACTTCTACTTGAGAATGAGTTGTTAGTTGTTACACCTCTGGGTAGCAGTAACTTCCACATGTGTCCTTTAACTTGATTTTACGGTCTGTTTATTGAACGACCACTCAAAAGGCCCCGCCCCTACTCCCTCTCTCTTACAGTCTGACAATTTCTCTGCCTTTTGCCATCTTTCTTTCATCTTAATATATCCCTTGGTAATTTGGGTAGAGCCAATCTTCAATCTTCTCCTCCTCTTCCTTCCTTTAATCCTGCCTCCTCTCCTCCTGAAAATCTCCAAGGCCCCATTCTCCATCTTAAAATTCCTCCATTCTTCCATTCCTGGCTGCATCTGTCACTCCAACTATTAGTTTCTCCTCCCCATTTATCTTTTTTTCATTTCACCTTTGCTTGCCATTCTCTTTCACTCTCACTCAATCCTTATGATTATGCCATAGCTACACACATTTTGATATTTCATTTTTCTATTTGTCTGTCATCCCTGTCCTATTTCTGTCTTTTGGTTGGCCCTTCCAATACCATTTACAGCCTAATGCCATCTTTAGAATACCTTTGGGAGAGCGCATTCAATCCCTGCACTAGAGCAAAATAAATTCAAAAAGATATAGGGTTGCCACAAGGGCGCAACCTCTTCACACACTTCTTTATTGCACCTTCCCCTGACTGTTTCAGATAACCACCACCACATTCGCAGTGTATACAGTAGAGGTAAGCCCAAAAGTATTCATACCCCGAGCTGAATTTTAACTTTAATAGATCTGTTCTGGCAGGAAATTATACAGTAACTGGCAAAAGACTGTGAGAAATTGTGGTGAAAATTGAAAAATGCTTTTTTTAGTCTACATTTTTACAAAGTGATTCTCAAAGTGATTCTCAAACTTCATCAAGCAGCAGTTCAGAAAATATGTAGCTTTCCAAGTACCATGTTTAATGCATTAAAATCTTTGCCTAGAGCTTAACAAACGCATAAACCAGGGATAAAGTCAAGATGAACACATAAAAATATTACTAGATAAGTTTTAAAACAAGGACTACACCAGGACAATACCAAGCCTAAATCTGAACAAAACCAGAATTGAACCAGAGTCCTTGCCATTACTCTGGTCTTTACTTCTCTCCACAATCAAGTGATTCAGTCTGAACTCTGAACTCTTGATGCTGTTCCCTGCCACCCATTTCTCTTTGGCTGTGTTTTGGGTTGTTGCCAGGGTATAAATAAATTTGGCCTCAACTGTTTTTAGGCAGAATTTATTTACAATGCAGTTTGTATACTAAGGCTCAAACCAATGCCTTGCTCATAATGAAATACCAATTCAGGTCTGCAATCTTTTCCCCCGTTCCTTTCCACCAAAGTTTGTTAATAACATACTTCACTTTTTATCTATTGCACAGTGCAAAAGCAAACTCGGGATCCATTACTTTTTATGCAAATATAAAAGGTTTGTTTTACAGAGAGTGTTTGCTTTAATTTGTTCCTCTCGTCTAATCTTTCTGCCTGCCTTCAGCTCACATAAACACCAATATTGCTCTTTCACGCCTTTTGCAGGGCCCACAGCTGCGCTATACAAAGTTGGCTCACTCGAATGCACAGAAACACAGAAGAGACTGGCAGCCACACACACTTTCCTCGCTGTGAAAATGTGGCTTTTTACCTTGCTATTATCTTTCCAAAATGCAAAATGTACTACAACCATAATTAAAATAAGGTTGGGACAGTGAGTAAAACGTAAATAAAACCAGCATGTAACAGTTACCAAATCCCATAAACCCCTTTTTTATTTACAATAGAACATAAACAACCAATCAGCTGATGAAACTGGGCAACAAAAAGGTGTGCAAAGACAATAGCTTCTGAATGTGTTCCTAATCTATGCACTGATTTACAGCAGGAGAATAAAATCTGTTTTTAATGCAGTGTTGCTTGAGGACCTGAAAATCATGAGCATCCAATATATGTGATGGTGTGAATTTTTGAATGTCTCCTGTTTTAGCAACCCCTCATTGTAACCAGCACCATATGTGGCCTGTTGGATGGCTTGGATGTGTTTACTGTCTATCACTGTCTCCTAGACTTGAAATGTGAACCATAACCTGCTAAACTTGTCTCTGAGCAGTCTAGGTCATCCCAGGATCAGTTACTACTTCTGTATTATATATAAACCTATTGGAAAACTTAAGGCAATCGCACTATGACACATCGAACACTAATAATACAGACACTGGCTTTCTAAAATGCTCCTTTTATACCAAGACTTAATGGAATTGTTGCCAACTAAATTATCAAAATGCTTCTGCCGCTGTTTTTTAATAGCAAAATTTATTTTCCAGCCTTTAGTTGCGCCGCCCAAGCTTTTTTTAAAGATGTGTTGCTACCATGAAGCTAAATATCTCAGTTTTAACACCTGGCTATGTTTTATTGTAAATAAAATATGAGAGATATAAAATATGATTTCATGAGACACTTTTTTTTTTTTTTTTTTTTTTTTTGCATTTTATACAGAGTCCCAACTTTTTTTGAATTGGTGTTGTAGTAGCAGGGCAGGGTGCTTAAATAATTTGTGTGTACACGTCCAAATTTCACAGGCCTTAACCTGAAATGTGCTCTTTATAAAAGCTTGATAATGTTTGTGCCTCTGGGATGGCGGTGGGTAAACATGGCCAGTGAGAGAGTGCAGAGATAAGTCACTATAAATGGGAAATGACATGCCTTGCTGCAGTAACATTAAATACAAATGGCATGGCCCATCAACATCTTGTGTTAAATCATCAGCCTTGTCCATTAGCGCTAGCGGTACATACCGCTGTCTGTGTATCTTGTATTCCCAGTCAAGTCTGATTTCTGCAGCTTGAAGCCCCTTCTTTCTCTTTCTATTAACATTTATGCGCTTGTCCTGCTTATGCAGCGACCACACACCTGTTGGCACGGTGTCATACAGTGATGGAGATGAATTATTAACCACCTCTGCCCCTCAACCCTTTATCTGTCAGCCTATTCATCCCTCCCCTGAGCTCTTAACCTGTTTAGGTACAAGGTGAACTGTTGCAATGCCGGCGATAGGATTTAATGAATAAATATTTCAGTGCTCAAAACTAGGATTTAAGATATGAGACTAAACCTGTGGCCACAAGGTTTTATAAAACTAGAAGTGGTTCAAGCACAAATGCTACTGCAAGGTTTTCATTCTTTTCAGTTTTTCCTTTGAGAAATCGCTACTACCTATCTACCTCTTACCATGCAGTGAGTGGCCCTCTCCATTTATTCAGGTTTGGGGCTGGCACAAGAAGTACACAGTCTCATGACCATGTGTGACTGGTTAATGAGCAGAATAGATCTCTAAAATGAATGCATGGTGGCGTATAAAGTGCCTTATGTCAAAGCTGTACTGACCTGTAGATGAGGGTCTCGTCCGCAGTGCAGTTGTATTGAATCTGGTACATCCACACAACATACGCTCCAGATAAGCGTCCCAAATCCCACCGAACCTGCGCAGACGTGGACGTCACCCCCTGAACAGCCAACCATCCTGGCCTCTTCCTCCTCCGCCTCTTCCTCCTCCATACTTCCTCCGTCGGGCTGCTCAGCCTCCGAGCCCTTGGCCGTGTCTCCATCCTCATCCTCTCCTGCGGGTTTCCTCTCCTCCTCCGCTTCCCCACCCCGCCCGTTAATCCCTCCGTTTTTCCCAGTGCTGATATCCGAGGAGCCCGGATCGGTCCGTAAAATCCCATTGGTCACGTTCCTGTTGTTTTTAGCATTGATGTTGGTATTCCCAGCGCTCCCGCCTGCTCCGCCCCTGTGTGGCAAAGGGATTATTTTCAGGTCTACAGTGGCAGTGGCTTCACCCGCCGCGTTTATTGCGATGCACGTGTACGCCCCGTCGTCCCGAGCGACAGTTACTAAGATATCCAGGGTCCCGTTGCTAAAGGAGCTGGTCCGGGACGTGTTGGCGATGATGCGGTCGTCTGGAGAGACCCAGTGGACCACCGGCTCGGGATCACCGATGGCACGGCATTTGAGTGTAGCCCGCTGCCCCTCCAGCACCCACAGCTTATGAGTGTGGCGCGTGATGAGAGGAGGTTCGCAGGTGAACTCCTCTTCGGGAATAGACCAGAAATACCTGAAACACAAACAACAATGCTTATGGTGCTCCCAGCTTGGCAGATTGATGTTCACCTAAAGATCTATGTGCTGTTCACATCACATTAAATCTGGAGTTCATTTCAAGTACATGGCTCAGAACATTTTTCTTATTTGCTCGCCTGCAGAAAACGGTGCTAAACAAAGAGTAATTAATGGTGACAGTGATGACAGATGACGGCAGCAGATGTTCAATTTTGTCCTCAATCTTTTGTTTACACTCAGTGCTTTTAACTATGTGAGTGTGAGATCAAAAGAATAAAATCAAAAAGCAGCTTAGTCCACTATGTAAGATCTGAAATACTGCATTTATGTTTATAAGTGTTTGTGTACTAAAGGAGCACGTAAGTAGAAGCCCTCGGGACAGGCTATGCTTTAAGGCTGCACAGAATTTGAAAAATCGTGCATTATTTGACTTTATATTCTAGAGACCAGGGGTGTCCAAACTATGGGCAGGGGGCCAAATACAGCCCACAGACCATTTTTTAAATGGCCTACAGGCTTCATTATTAATTGGCTCACTTTGGCACAGGTAACGTGGGTAAAAAGCTTTATATTTGAGTAAGATAGACCTGATGTCAAGGAAGTAAAAATGTAAATCAGCAGTTGGGTGTAAAAAATGTATGCCACTATGTGCCAGTCCCAAGCCGAAATAAATGTGATTGCAGAAGGGCATCTGGAGTAAAATCTTTGCCAGAGTACCCATTTACTGATTCACTGTGTGGATTCCTGAAAGGGAGCAGGTGAATGGGACTTTCGTATATAGTGAGGTGAAATATGACAACTCAAATGTCATACAGTGAGTGGCCCTCGTCTGCATATACGTTTTGGTATGTGGCCCTAAATGAAAAAAGTTTGGACATCCTTCGAATAGACTCTGTGACTATATTTTAATAACATAATATAACATAATATAATATTGGCAATATTTAGATACACTCAAGACTTTTTTTAACCATAGACAGTTTTAAATGAAAGAGATACAAGGCTCTGTACTCACCGGTTACTGCGCTAAATCAAAACTTACTAAACACAAAACAACACCTAAATTTAGGACTGACTCATGATCATTTCAAGTTTTTTGGACATAACCTAATTAGATTTAAGGCTTCAGACATTGTACATTTTTGGCAGATGGAAGACCAAAACATTAATGCAACACATTTACTTTATTTCCCTCATAAATTGTGTTTGCCACCATTGCAATAACAATAAATTTGCAATACATTCACTAATATGCTTAGAATAAACCCCCCTAAAAATGACTTACTTTCCAGCCAAGTGTGATGGAGTGGCACAGGTCTCCATGTCGTCTCTCCGGATGAGCCGCCGCAGCCATAGGAGTTCACAGTTACAGTGCAGTGGGTTCCCTCCAAAATTGAGGCTTATGACTGCATTGTAGGGGGTGGGGCTTATTGCACCTGTCTGGGACCTGAAAAAGGTCATTCCAAAAAAGAAATATTAGGACGACAAAGTACTGCCCTGTCTGTTTTTTTGGGCGTTAAAATGAGAAATGCCGGGTACAGGGATACTGACTGGATAAATAGCTGATGCTTCCATAAAAAAGAGAAACTATTCTGAAAAGCTTGCTTTGGAAAAGTGCTGCTCTAGGTATCTTACAGGTAGCTTGTTCAAATAAAACTGAATAATTTGCAAATATCAAGTACTTCCTGAGGTCGTTTTAGACAGAGGTTGTTGCACCTCAACAAACAGCACAAAAGGTCTCTGTACAGGCATAAATACAGCTAATATTCAGTGTTCTGTGACAACTAAATCCAGATGACTGTTTTTAAAATCTGTTTTGACATCTGACAATACATAAAGGTTGCGTCATTTTTAAATGAAAGATGAACAAAATGAACAGGTGGTTTTGCTGAGAAAACAGTAGGTAATAAAAAGTTGATCTATAAAAAAGCAACAGTAGCTGGCTGCTGTATAGTACTCTCATGTGGCTCCAGCTGAGATAAAAGCACAGGTGGATACATTTAACCAGCAGTGATTTAGTGGAACTCAATCAGCCAAACAATCCTAGAATTACATTGAAAAGGAATGCTCTATTAATCAAAACAAAACTTGTCCTACCAGACATACCAATAACTGTCTACTAAAAGACATAATTGGCTGGAGATTTTACCTTTGACAGAAAGCTTGATTGAAAAACTGGTTTATCGCTCATTACAGCTCTGTGCGGCCTTTATCTTTCACCACCAGTCCTCACTTTTTCCATTCAACACCTTCTCTGGTCAATTTGTCACTCAGGGACTATAGCCTTCTAGCATTTGGCTGGAAATCTCAGTTGTTCTCAGCGCGAGTTCATTTACGCCATGTCACATCTGGACTCTGAGATATTTCTGAGTTACTGGGAGCTTAGTTGGCACCTCCACAATGAGCCAGCTTGTCCTTTCTTTAGCCCTTGTAATTGCCGTTCGTTTGACTACCCTCTGGGCAGGTAAAAGACTGTTATGTAATGCTTTGATATGTTTGATACAGTGCTTTTCTTTTTCATTGTTTCCTTTCAAACAAGTGATAGTTTATAAACAAAACTTTATATGAAAGGCGGAAGGTAAGATGAAAGAAACTCTTAAGGGTTTGTAAAGATTTCAGAATCAAAACCACCTCGAGATAAAACAAAAGCAGACAGTACACTTGGTTCCCCGTATTGCACACATTTCCATAAATAATTAAATGCCTTCACAGCCGTACAGTTCTTGTTTCAGTGCCAGCGGCGCTTCCCTGGCAGTGCCGTCTACCACAAAATCCACTATAAGTCACTTCTTAGAGGAACACAAAAAAAAAGCCAAGCTTAAGCAGTACCTTGCAAAGAGGGGATCAGGCGGTAGTGTTCTTAGCCGGTTGGAGGTCATATCCAGCCTAGCCAGCTTATACAGCTCCCCGAAGACCCCCTCCGCGATGTGGTCTATCAAGTTATGGTCCAGGTTGAGAGTGTGCAGGCTGGCCATGTTCTGAATGGACTCCCAAGGAACTCTGGAGGCAAGAAAAAAGAGCCATTATACTGTGATGTGGTGTTTTAATAGACTAGTCCCGTGGTTCTCGTTTCACTCTGAGTACCATCACACATTTGGCTTCAACTGACTAAATGGGCCTAAATCTCGACTAACACAGGTCTAAACCCAAGTTTAAAATAGGCATTAGATTTTAGGCATGGCTATACAAGGGCTGAACTTGGCCTAAACAAATGCAGGACTATACCAGGAAGAAAGGACAAAACTTATGTTAAGACCTGGACATTGGACTAAATCAGGACTAAATCTGGAATAAACTTGAACTAAACCAGTCTGTAATTATTGATTTTATGGTTTTCATGTTCAGAAATCCCAGACACTTCTGAGTACCACTAGTAGGACCTCCAGTCGTACCTATACCACAGTTTGAGAACCACAAGACTAGTCAGAGCAATTGCCTTGAGGAATAGGGGAAGTCTCTTAAAAGTAATGGCAGTGTGAAGACAGATTGACCCCCATGATGGCTATCTGAGTGGACACTTTTTACTATCAAGAAATGCACACCATTAACATGTTTTCTTTTATGCTTCTCAGCTCAAATTAGGCCTAAGCAGAGACTAATAGATTTTGACAGACAGCCACAACAGATGCTTATTTTGCCTCTCAATCCCTGTTTCACTGCGTTTTACCAATCCCATCTGTGAGTGGTTGCAGTTGTCATTTAGAAGTCAATCTTTTGTCACACTCACGAACTGTTATGAACAAATTAGTCATGAGCAAAAAAAGTGTGAACGCTCAAATTTAATAAACAGCCATTCAGTTGTGAAGTGACATGTTGAGGAATTTGTTTTTTTGTCTTTGAAACATTACACCACTCTTTCATTGAGGTATTTTAACATGATGTAGTGAGTACAATAGTGCATCTAATGGGTTACTTGAGGAACTGCTGTAGTCCATTGTCCAAGTTCAAAATGTGGATGCCTGCTCTGATTTTAATCACACTACTGAAAAAGAGAGGAGAGCTGTGGGATATTAATAATGGCTACAGCAAACAACAGCAGATGGTCAGCCTCTTTGTCTATACGGTGTCTCCTGACAATAGGCCTGTGAGGCGAAGCAATGCTGGGCTTAATGGCTTCATTAAATGATGTTTGTGGTTTAGATTAGAGGCAGAGACTAAAGTATGAGGCAGGATATTGTAAAACAAGGACATCTTTTTACTACACTAATAATTATTGTCCTCTGTCATCTGAGTAAATGGATTCAGGTTTAAATTAGAAATAGAAAAATTGTAGTTAGTGACCTTGGAACATGGCTTAGACTAACAATGATTATAGAACAACTTTTGTGCAGCTAAACTATTGAAAAAGTTGGGCCTTTGCTATTCATAATTGTGTGTTTCCTTCTGGCAGCAGATGACCTTCACCCTGTCTAAACCACACTACAAAATACTGCTGCATTATGTTTCCAGTCGTGAGCATTTGTAAAAGAGACAATGAGGTCTTATTTGGAACCACAAAAAGTAAAGATGGCGTGCAGTAGCCCATAACCATAAAGGGCAAATGGCATCTGCTAATGTATGCATTATAAAAACTCGTTCTACTCTTTCCTTATGGTGTGAAGGTTGTTGGAAAGAAGCCGAGAGCTCCTGTAGAGGAGACAAATGAAACATTTTAATCACCAGTGACAGCCAAAATCTGTTGAATCTATTAGTGGACAGGCATTATGAAAGGGAAGATAGGTGATTGGTTGTGAAAGGGTAATGAATATTATCATTGTCCTCACTTAATATTTTGTCCAGAGACACAGACATTGTATGACACCTTAAATGCCTTCATTGTCCTTAGCAATGGATGATGGGAACAGAGTAAATTGTGACAGCTGTATAGAGGAGCTCTATGGCACTCACACAATGGAGACAGCTCAGGCCTGTCTTTCAACAATCGAAGTCAAAGAAAATTAGGACCTCATCAAAATTGATTCACTTTCAATTTTCTGAGCTTTTCATCCTCTCAGCCTCAGCAGTTTGAGCTGGTTTCACTTTACTGTGTTTGCTGACTCGTGCTCACACAAGGCACAGCCTTCAAGAACTGTATTTTTGCACAGCGTACCCTTAAGACTGGAGTTCTGTGCCTTTTTTTGTTTCACTGTGTTCTTTAACAAAGTATCAGAGGAGTACAGAGGGGGATTTAACATGGACGAGTAAGTCTGGGTGTGAAAAGAACAATTACCTCTTGAGATTGTTGTAAGACATATCCAGGTCCTCCAGTGTAAGCAGGAAGTCATCAAAGACCTGTGCTGAGACTTTGACCAGCTGGTTGTTGTTGACTATTAGGTGCTGCAGATTGACCAAGCCTGCCAAGTCCCTTGGTCCAAGTGTGGTCAAGCGATTACCTAGACACAAAAATGGACTAAGTTACTGTCAGCACATTGATTTCCAAAGGTCACTATGCTGTGCAAACACATTGGCTTTACCATCGAGGTGCAGTGAGCGTAGACTCTCCAGGTCTGCGAAGGCCATTGGTCGTATATGATGGATGGTGTTCCTAGACAGAGTCAGGTCGACCAATCCTGTCATGTTGACAAAATCATTGCCCCCTACTTCTGTGATGAAGTTATCAGCCAATCGCAGCTCCACTGTCCTTCGGTCAACGTTCGGGGGGACGAACAGGAGGCCCTTGTCGGCGCAGAGTGTGCTGAGCGACTCCGAGAGGTTCCGACAAACGCAGTGGAAGGGACAGGTTGAGACCATGCCCCACGTCTCCCCTGCTCCAATCAGCGAAGGCAGTAGGCAGCATGTGACCAGAGTGAGCCAATGAAACGCCGGGAATGTGGCGGCGTCAGGAAGTGTCCTTTTCGTGGTCCGAGGGCAGGCACAGTGGACGAGATGAGACAAGGACGTGAAAGATGGGATGAGTAGAGGCGGGTGGAGAGACAGCGAGAGGACGGAGGCAGGCGTGAACGAGCCGTCTGCCCTTTGACCTGGATGGAGGTGTGTGTGGGGCAGGTGTTTTTGTCTGCGGGGGCTGGAGGGTGGGGGCACAGGCATGGTAGACCGCCTGACTGTCCACAGACCTGTGGAAAGACAAACACATGCACAGTTTAGACTTTTGTATGTGCATCCAGATATTGTTTCATGAGAGATGTCTGAAGTGTGATTTTTGTCTTTGCTGTGTAGCCTTCCACCTACTCCGACTAGACTTAGCTGGAACAAGTGCTCGTCCTCCACACGAGCACTCTGTGTGGGCCAAGGCCTCCCCTTAAATAAGTACTGCTCTGAAGAGATGTCCACTTGGTGCTTCATCCATACCAAGCATTCACCAAATACACTTCAGGTACCTTTCCCATAGTCTAATACAGCCCTCCTCACCACTACCGTTCACTGCCTAGCAACAACATCCCAAAAGACAGCCGGTCCCCATAGTAACAGTTACCTAGAAACCTATGAGAGCGGATTAAGTGAGTGTTATATCATACAACCCTTTCTTAAGACTCTGGGTCAGGGAATCAAATTGGGTCATCAGCCGATCAGCTTTTTTTCCTAGACTCTAGATGAGAGTCCAGTAGGTTGCGGTTACGTGATGTCATACCATACTTAAGGACCTATAGTGAGAGATTGAGGTATGCTAAAATTAGCTGCTTAGGTGTCTGTATTGGCATGGTTTATGAATAACATATCAGCAATTACTGGGTCTATCAACATGAAATAAAAAGTGGCATGAAGTTCAAAGTCTTCTCTGTCCACACAAATTAACTAAGGTGAAAAGCTCAGAGACATGAAGCAGCCTGGAGAGGTGGAACTGTGACATGAGGGACATCACTGACACATACTTTACCCAGGATATTAAGGAAGATGTTTGAATACAGCTCTGTGATGCTCCTCAATCCTAATTCCTTAATATTTCTCATCTTATTTCTTGTCTCTTTTCTCCTCAGTACAGTTACGATACCACCCCCCAAGTTTAGCTTAAACAAAATTGTCACCTTGAAGTCCTAAACCTCACTTTGTTTCCACTGATTAGCTCCATCACTGTTGTCTGCCTCTTGTTATCATTTGATCTGGCCTGTATCAACCTCATCCAGCCAAAATTGTGCTGCATTGAAGTCACATAAAAGTCAGATAAAATGCGACTTGGCCATTTACACTGAAGTCATGTTGTAAAAAATCTGATATGCATCTGATTTAGAACCACATATGAAAGCTTGGGTCTGACTGGAAAACATTAGATTTGTGCTGTTCATGCTGTCATTAAAAAAAAATCAGAAATGGGTCACATATGGTAAAAAAAAAAGTCAGATTTGTGCCATTTTTGCCTGCTGCTTGAATGTAACCAAAGTCATATATTTATAAAGGCTCCTGGCCTCTGGTATTTGACATTATCAGAGTCTAGAAAGCGAACTGTTAATGTCAGGCAGGCAGGAAGTCGCACCCCAAGTCCCTCCCTAAAAACATGCAGCGCGACGATAAGGTGTACAGAGAGATGACTCACGGTTGGCTGATTGGCATGCATAATAGTTGTCATAGCAACTGCGCTCCTAGATGGAGTGACAGAGCTGTGATGGTAACAGTCAGGCGCGGCGACTGCGAGAGAGCAGACAGGGAACGAGACAGTGAGTCACGCACAGACACAGGAAGATGGCTGTATTTTTATGTCAAGCAATCCGGAAACTTGGAACCCATACGCTCTGTGATCATACACTCACAATATATGCAATGCAACCCGACACTTTGACAGGCAGACATAAGCGTATACATCACCATACATCACACCGCATTGAGACAGAGACGCAAATTGCTAGCTCAATATTTTCCATTAGTGAAAAACTCAAATAGCTCAAGCAAGCTGTGGCTCAGATCTTGCAGTTGCGACGGTATCAAAGTATTTTGCATTCTCCTGCCTACTCCACACTTGGCTTTGGTCTGCGTCCAAATGGCGTGCGTTGTTCAAGAGCAGCTAGCGTGTCCTATATTTGAACCCTTTCAGTTGGCCTGGAAAGACAAAGTAAGCATATACACTACTGCAACAACGTTATTTAGACCCAGGAGTGTTTTTAATGGATTCTGTACCATTTTGAGATATGGACTCTACTACGGTACGGTAGATACTAACTTCACTCAATAAAACAGCCATTCCCAAAGTCAAGAAAGTTGTGGCCCCCTTAAATTTCCCAAAATCTCACGCGGACCTTCAAGTATACAACTTTCCTCAATTCAAAAACCATGTCATGTTTTTCTTCATATATTTCTATAAAAAACGTACAAAAAACACTGACTGTTGGCTAAAAATGGTTATAAAGTAATATTTTCAAACAAGTATATAACGGTAATTAATTTCAAACTCAATATCTAGTACCACTTTATTGTTTACTGTTTTTTGAACTACTTTGCGGAATGTTTTAAGTCACTTAAACGTGTCTCTAACGAAAACAAGAAAACTGCCATGGTCTACCAAAAAATTGCAAAATCCTTGTTTTAAACATGCCTTGATGCCTTGCCTGTGCTAGATTTCTTTTTCTTTTATATCTCTTACATTTCTTTTTGTTTACTGTACAAGAATATTTAGTCACTTCACCATTTTTGTATTGAAAATTGTCATTTTATGTCAGATGTACTTTCCTGAATTGTTTTGTACATGTTACATGGAATAAAAAAAAAAAAGTATGTACTTAATATTGACGCCTCTGGGGGCGCCCCTGCCATACCTTCGCGGACCCCACTTTAAGAACCACTGCACTAAAGTACAAATGATTAGTTTTAGTGGATTCTTTACCATTGTGAGATACTGTATAAGGGCTTTGTGACTCAATAGAAAGAGCATTTACCCCTGAGCTTGAAGATATTTGAGTTTGAGTCCAGGTCTGGGCACTATATCTTTATTATTGTGAGATTGGACCAGTGCTTTGGCAGTCTGTGTATTTTTGTACATTGATGCACCTTTCGCTGTTTCCAGCCTTTCTTAAAAACCTGTCTAAGACTTTAGCACATTACCGTGTACCTTCTAGAAGCAAAGAGAAGCAGGAAAAAGGTATCGCTCAAACATAATGGAGAGCTTTACCTATGGGTGCTTATGTCGTATGTCTTTTTGAAAATGGCACGGAACATTAATCTGGGGTTTAACTTTCAGAGTGAAAGACATTTTGATGGGATAGGCAAGTCGTGAGCGCCCACAGTGACAGCCGTTCTCCTGGGGCGGACCATGTGGGAGGTCGCTTGCTCTCGGGCCACAGTGTAGGAGTGCGATACAAAAAAAAGTGTTACAGTCCTGCTTAAAAATGTGCCTAGTCTGCGGCGGGGTCTTGGAAAGTGCTAGTCAGACGCTGTAGTAGAACGAGCAGGGCACTCCAGTTTCCGGCGGTACTCTAACGCTCCCACATGCTTGCTTTTCCGGCTGAATGTCAATATGCTCACAGGGGCGACTGTAGCACTACGCTCCTTCATATGACCTTTATCTTTCTTTACCTTGCACCTTCGCTCTCTAGTAATAACTGACTTGCTTAGGCTGCCTTTTTCATTTCATAATCTTCACACTTTCAGTTTTCCAGGCAAGACATTTTTTTTTCTACCGTTCACTTCATAC
This sequence comes from Bostrychus sinensis, assembly GCA_020698575.1. Lineage (NCBI taxonomy): Eukaryota > Metazoa > Chordata > Actinopteri > Gobiiformes > Eleotridae > Bostrychus > Bostrychus sinensis. Next base: position 18,329,506 of record CM036252.1, read on the forward strand.
TCAATCCTTTTTCTCTCTTGCTAGGAATAGTAGTGGTCTTGAATCTGGTGATGTCATTATTTTTCTTTTGCAATCTAAATAAACCATTATTAACATTATATAGCTGATAATTACAGGCTATTTTACTTTAAGATTAATCCTGGGTTTGCCAATAGTGTACTTTAAGAGGAGTTTAGGCCTTTGGTTTGGCCCTTGGTTTAGCCCTGATTTAGGCCCACAGAAATGGTACTTAAAGAGGCAAATATTCTCATAGTATTTTAATTGCACTGGGTAAATATAAACTATTCTTCCATCGAATTTTTGCCTGGCTCCAGCTCCAACAACCCATTGTTTGGCCCATCCTTTCTCCACTATTTATCTAACTGAGGCCCTATCTTTCCTGATCCATCTCTCCATCCTTGCTCACCCCATCTCTGCCTCTGGGTGCTCCGTAAATTTCCGCATTTCCCCTTTCTTTACGTTCCCTTTCCTCCTCTTCTTTGTGCACTTGTCTGCCCTTGAGGCAACCCGAGTACAACAATGTTATCAGTCACCTCACTGCATCTCGCCACCTGCCCTTCCCTTCCTTTCCTCCCTCCTACCACCTTGTGTCCTTTTTTGTCTTGTCTCTCCATTGCTTGCTGACTTTGCTGCCCTCCACGTCTTCTTGTCACCACTTTCAGTTCAGTCGTAAACTATGCACCATTTATTTCTTCAGATCTTCTCCCCATTTGTCTTCCTCTACCTCAAATCTCTTTCTCTCCCCTCCCACCTATTGCAGAGCAGATCTCATTTGCAACTAGACCCAGTGGTGTATCTTAGCTCCCCGCATGAGTTGGGTGTAACCGAACTCCTCTCCCTGCTGATCGATCTGACCCACAGAGATGGATAGCACCCTGTCCCATTCATTTACCCTCTTGCTTTTCCTCATTCGTTCTCTTTTAAAGCCATGTTTTTGGGGCTATCATTCTTCTTGGTTTCTGTTAACATTTTGGTCTAGGTAATTGATACACTATCTTCAGTATGCCGTTGCCCTGACTGCATTTTATAGAGCCATTTGGTTTCTACAGAGACTTTTCACTAGTCATATATCCCACATGTGCTTGTATTTCTTGTAGAACATCATTTGAAGCTGAAGTCTTTTACTTGGAGCCTGATACTTCATTAACATCTGTGAACTCTAATTCCAAGCAAACATTACTATTCGTTGCACTTTTCATACTGATGCTGTGAAGGCGAGAATCTTCCTACACAAAAATTAGAATAATAAAATATGGATTGAAGGAAGGTAGTTAAATGTATATATGGAGCTACTGACATCCTGTCTAAACTTACAAAGAAGAGTACATCCATACATCGACCGAGAAAAACATTATGACCACCTGCCTTTTATTGGTGTTCATAATGTTGTGTTATGACCACGTGCCATATTATTCGGCCCCATACACAGCAAACTATCAGAACCAGCTTTAAACTAATCAGAGAAAGAAAATCAGTGAATTCTTACAGATAGCTGTTTTTACACATAAGTTGTATACCAGTGTAAGTCAGAAACCTTTTTCTTTCCATTTTGTCATGCATTGTTTTTTACTTATCTGTACCAGCCTCTTTAGTGTGTTCTTGTGCTGCTGCTGTTCCTCTCAGGGGATCAATAAAGTCTTATCTTACACAGTGTGCACAGGCAGCCCGATGCTCCTGTACACTGAAGGTCTACTTCCAGCTGCTATCTGCACAACCACCCACCCTATAGTATGTGAGCAGCATATAAACGTGAATTAACTTTGGTTTTTTGCACTTAAAAAGCTTTCACATGCTTTTAAGAGTTTGGCTGTTGAATTCGCAATAGGAGGGAAGACACACGGGAGCACGGGCTCGTACACATACACCACTAGTATAAGCTTTATCAGCACTGTCACAATAGGCACAATGTCTGCCTTAGTATTTTTTTTTTTTTTTGTGGTGACAGAGGCTCAGAGCAGAGGACAATGTGCTGAAGTATCCCACGAGTGTTCACTTCACAATCACATTGAGAAAAGTGTGTACGCTCAAAGGCATGGGTAATGTATGAGGGCACAGGCGGCCATGTTTGTGTTTTGTGTAGTGTTTTTCCCTCTATTTTGGGAAAGCTCTCACTACACAGCCCTACACGACCCCCCTCCCTCCTCCTCCTCCCCCAACCTCCAGAGAGTAAGAAACAGACGGGTGGAGAGAGCCAAGCCAGAACATGAGCTAAAAGCGTCTGTGGAAGAAACTCATGTTGGAGCACGACTCGGAGCTGTGCTGCTGAACCAAGCCTCACCCGAACTTTCAAAGTTTCTGTTTTAAACGCCCACCATTGCCCCGGGAGGCCAAGCTTTTTATGAGGCCTAAGATGGCAGCTACTAATAGCTTCCTAACGATACATTTTCATGAAAAGTCTCCTCCTGTGGAGCTTCTGAACTTGACCCACACCCATGCAATTAAGAGCAGCTCCAGGCACGGCTTAAAAGTACTAATGTGTCTCAAGATATTTTTTTTTCACGCAACAGACCTATTGTACTTTTTTTTTTTTTTTTTTTTCCATTGGTCCCAGTTGCCAAGTGCTCTAAATGTCAACCGTCATTAATATTCCTGCTTGCGTAACCTTGGCATCTGCATATTCCCCTATTTGAGCATATAGACCAGTTTGCCTGCATGGGCAAATGCCATTAGCCAGTAATCGACTTAAATCGACTTAGGGAATGTTGCAGTGTTTATAAACAAGAGGATTTGTATTAGCTCTCAAAAGCCACTTATCATGAGCACAGTAATCCACACGTCTGATTGGAGTGTGGCTAGATGCACCACGAGACCGCAGCGAGAATGGCAGACGTCTACTGTAGGTGTGGGAATGGCAAGATAATGAGCATTTGAATACGACTAGAAATAACAAGTGGACTGCCTTGACTTATTAGTAGTTAGCTTTGCTGTTTTGGTTGTGCGTCTAACGCCATTGGCACAGAATCAGATGGAGCCTTTCATAGAAATTCTTGCAGCGTGAGAATTACTCATAATCCAGGCCCTTGATATTAGGTGAGTGCTTGCATGCAGAAACAACAGCGAGCATACCAAAACACCCTTCCCACACACTCATAATTATAGGGAGGTCGAAGCATACATATACACACTCTCTCTCTAAGCAAGGAACAAAAGAACGCCCACGTAGCATCTTCACACGCTGCTTGTATGTTCGCTAAGCCCACTTATCCTTTTGATACTATCACTTCACTGTCACTGCTGTGTCAGATTTGGTCCGTTGTGTATAGAAAGCAAGTACTAGCTGTTTTGGGCGCAAAGACAAACATCCAAGGCGCAATCCGAAAAATGGAAGAAGCCGGGTGAGCAAGATGGAGGAGTGGAATCCAGCCGGGAAGACGGTGGAAGTGAACGGATGTACATCGTTAAGCGTACGGGCAGAGAAATATGTAAAGACGATAAACGGGTGAAGGCCGTCATCAGTCACTGTCAGAGAGAGGGATGAGGGAGGAAAGAGTGAATTTGATTAGGGGGGAAAAGAGAGAGGCCATGTTAAAAATGAGTTTGGAAACCACCATAATCACGAGACGGATAGTCAGAGGAGGAGATGGTTGAAAGATGGCTCTGCACTTGAGAATAAGTTTAAAATGTCACAAGCTGAATTTTGGATGGACAAAAGCCACTATAAAGTGATGGCACACACTTCTCCAGTTGTGGCTTGATTGTATTGTTCTTTTAGTAGTCAGATGCTTAAACTGATGATGGCAAACAAGACCGTAGTCAGGACGACGGGTTCAACACCGGTCAAGATGCCATTAGTGTGGCAATAAGTGGGCAAGTTATTCTGAAAGCCTTGTACATCACCATAGGGTACACGTTTAGTCAAATGAGGCTCATTGTTGTGATTCTAGGGCTGTATTAACTATGTCAATATTTGGCAGTCTAAGTTATTTCAAGACATTTTGTCATGTTTTTACCCCTTGAAATGAGAAGATTTGCAAATGTCAGTCATTAAACCTGGGCCATTCCTAAAATTAAGATGGCAAACTGTACTGTAGCCATGACAACAGGGTCAGCACTGGTCAAGATCTCATTACTTGACTGTTCCTGTGTCCCACTGGCTGTGGCTGAAATGGTCATGCTATTCTTAAAGCCTTGTATGTCACCATAGGGTGCAGGCAAAAATTTAGGCTCCCTTCAGGTCTAGAATTCAAATGGGTTGCATTGGTCATGTTCTGGTGGGAGATCAGCACTCAGAGCTAAGACCCAAGTGCTCAAAATGTTTCAGATTGTTCACACTTGGGCTCGCCAAATCTATGTAGACAAAGGATCACAGCCCCCCTTCTCCATGAGGTGCTAACAGTCGCTAATGGTCATGTTGCTAAGAGCAGTGCTAATTAGGCTAGTTTCCCATTGTGTATAGTGCCAGCTTGGGACAGAGTGAAGTAGGTGTGGCCAGCAGGGTGAGAGAGTGTCTTAAAGGGACATGCACCTAATCTAAGCTTTTTCAGGTGAGGGAAAGCAAAAGCACTCAAAAGCATTCCTTAGGAAATGTGAAATGGTAATGTTTTTGTCCAAAATGTATTCAAGAAGCTTGGAAAACAGCATAATATAACCCCAGCATACCTTACTTTGTTTCTGTGTACAGTCATGTGTTCTTCCCTCTATGTGGGCAGGGAGTATTGATGGAAAAAAATCTTACAGAGCCCCTGAGGTAACAAGTTCTTGGTGGTGGATGGAGCTACAGTGTATTCTCTTTAAAATAAAAGGATTGCAGTCTGCACACAGCAGGGCTTCCAAATAATACAGTTATTTTGAAATGCACTGCTCATCTAATTCCTCCCAAACCTCGCCGTGGTGCTGGAGAAAAGACCTAGTTTGCATGCACAGCCTTCTCTCACTAAATCCTGTTGGAATCCGTCCTATTTGGAAGATTTTGATAATTGTTTCTATTTCCAGAGTGGCGCACAGTCACATTTTTAAAAAAGAATTCTTGTTTTGTTACTTTGTTTTTCCCACCTTTGGAAGATGTCCACCTCTTCATCGATTTAGGAATTAAACGGGTTTATATCAAGGTCTTTCTTTGTTTCGGCTGTGCACAGTACTTGCAGAGAAAGACCATAAAGTGTTGTTGCAGCTCATTTGCAAAAGACAAACTTGCATCTGAGTAGTGCTTGTGGTCAGAGCACCTTATCTTAAGTAGGGAGTAGTTAAAAGTATCTAAAATCTATAGACAAGGCAGTGCTTCAAGTGCTTCAAGTTCATGATAACAGGAGCAGGATATAGTGCAAACTAATGTCTTTCAGTAGTTCAATTTAATAGACACCAATCAAGCATAAGATTTCAACTTCCTGCCTAATAACGGTGATCATAATGTTATGTGTTATGACTGTATCTAATATGAAGCCCCACTGTGGCCACAGCTCAGTCGCTAGAGTCGTTCGCCCAGCTAACCCAAAGCCTGGCATTTTGATCCGTACGGCTGGCATTCCATATTGTCGTTGCGTCCATGAGCAAGACACTTGACCCAACTTGCCTGTATGCATGTGTCATGTGACTGTGTTAGGTGGTGGCAGATTGGCAGCCACACTTCTGTCAGTCTGCAACTGTGACCACAGAAGTAGCTCACCACCACCGAGCGTGGCTGAGTGAATGAATAATGCATCAAATTATAAGGCAACTTTGAGTGTCTGGAAAAAGTGCTGTTTAAGAGTAATATGCTATTATTGCTGCAGTTCAGGAACACCCCACTAGAGCTGCAGTTTTGGGGATGCTCTGACCCAGTCGTCTTGCCATCACAATTTGGTCCTTGCCAAACTCTTGCCCATTTTTCTTGTTTCTAACACATCGACTTTGAGGACAAAATGCTCTTGTGCTGCCTGATATATTCTACCCACTAACTGTGTTATTCCCTTTGCCTGTCAGTGGTTATAATGTTACGCCTGATTGCTCGTTATTACAGTATACTCTGCACACACAGAGTGAAATATTTCAAGCATTTATTTCATTATGTTCAACAGATTCATTTGTCTTGTTGTTCTACATAAATAATGTTCTATTTCTTTTTATCAGACTAAAAGTTGTAGATGTTCTTTTTAAGGTCAAGGTAAAAACTACAACTTTTTGTCTGATACAAAGAAAAACATTAACATTAATTTAATTGCCTCTTGAATCTATTTATTATGCATGTCACTTTTTAAAAATTGAACTACTGGAATAATTTCACTCTCCTGTGTGTTTTTTTTTGGATATGCACTCATATTAATAGATTATTATTTTAAGTGGCACCTTCAAGGCTGCCACACTTAATATTATGTAGAAATGTCTTTAATTGAACCAAAATGACAAAACAATTGTGTGTGGTTTTCCTGAAGTGTTTGTCAAATGGCAGGAGGTGGTTGATATGCTGAATCTAGGAGGCCGAGTTAACCTACTCTTTGGATTTACCACAGGCTGGGAGCTAGTGAACCGTAAGGACTTGTGAAATGGTGGACAAGAAAATCCCAAGCAGCCAAGCATGGCATTAAGCGCGCCTCGCTCCCGTCCTGCTAGCCTTATGAGCGGAGTAAATTTTATACTTCATGTCACAGCTAACATCTTTGCCCTCACCACGATTGGACTTGGTTGTTACTTCACCCCTAGCTGTCTTCTATATGCTATACTGCAGTTCGCATATGGGCACAGTGCAGTTTTAGCCAATTAAAGAGAAAATTGCCTGTAAATGGCTGAAAATGTAAACAAGAAATACTTAAAGAGCACATGCCAGGACCATGACCTTATCTTACACTGCTCAAATATAATGCACAGTAACCATGGATCTTCTACTTCAGGGGTAAATGCTAGATCCATTGACCCACTAGTCATTAGTTCTTTACTGACTCCTTGTGGTTGGAGTTAGTATCTTTGACCCTTTCTCACAATGGTACAGTATCTTTTATTTTATATAGATCCAGGCGGTGTTTTAGATACACTTTTTTTTTTCTTTTTATTGTTACTTTCACATTAAGACCATTATTATCCAATACATACAAGTACTGTTACTACTGCTACTTCTAATAATAATGATACTAATTAATTAAACTAATCACTGACCTGGAAACTATAAGGAAACTGACCTTTCCTTATTATTTGAAAATGGACACATTACTTTTCACTAACAGACTGACAAACAAATGAAATGTTTTCTTATTGAGACAAAAGGCCTTATATCTCCCAATGTTAAAAAAACAACTCTAAAACTAATATTTTTCTAGTATAGTCCCCTTTAAAGTTGAATCCTGTATCCAGACAGAGATCCTGATCCATGCTAAAAACTGATCATTTATTTCTTAGTCCATCACAAATCTTTCCTAAATATCTCATCAAAATCCCCCCATAACTTTGTACAGAGACTAACCAACCTATACCATCTTCAGTAACAGATGTAACTATGCCACTAACGAAACTCCTTTGTAAACTTCTGTGCATTCATTGTGTAATTTTTTTTTACTTGCCTAACTTAACTCTATGACAGCCAATCTCCTCCACTTTGCTGAGGTTTTTGCAATTCTGTTTCCTCCCATTGGAAACCTGCTCTGATGCACAACTCTGGGATTACGTTTGCGGGAGGTAAATTGAATTGGCAAAACAAGAAATGTGACAGCGATTTTCTTAGACACATCACTGGCCTCAGATGGCTCCAACTACAGAGCCTACCTTGATTTAATATGAAGCTCTTATTAATTTTTAAGCTTAATGTCTAGGTTTTATAAGCTCTGGCTCAGCATTGTGTCCATTATGGAGCAGTATATCACTTCAGGTTTATTCTGTGAGAGTGCAGAATTGTATTAATGGTGCCTTAAGTGTTTTTGTGGCCGTATCCATTTTCTTGTAAACTCCAGCTGTAATTTTATTATACAGTGCTGTGCAAAAGTCTTAGACAGGTTTATATGGAATGACATTAACAATAACATGTAGAATAAAGTACACAAAGTAGAAAAATCAAATCTAGAATCAATCAAAGAGTTTAGACCTCTACCAAGGCACTGGTAAAGATATAGTGGTCAGGCCTGGACTCAAACATCTTTTAGTTCAGAGGTAAATGCTTTTTCAGTATAACCACTAAACTCATTTATCTCACAATGGTCTACTAAATCTAATCTACCAAAACTGATTATTCGTCCTCCTAGTAAAGTTAGTACTGACCTTTCCTGAAATTGTCATAACAAAAAATAAAAAGCTAGTTAACAGCATTGTTTCACACCTCATTAAAACTAATGCACAGTACTGTACATCCATATTAGTTTTCCACAATGACTCAGTTGGGTGGCAGCGATGGCAAAAACAGCAGAGCAAATGAGGGAGATGAAGTGCTTAAACCAGCCATAGCAGCTCTGTCTCTACTGTAGCCCTTTTACATCGGAGAGGAGTCATATTTCATTGGTTGATAGCTGTCATATTGCAGCCAGAGAGGCAGCTCAATATTCTCTGTTTTTGATGCGTTGCCTATTCCAGATGGTGGTTGCTTGCATCTGATTAAATTGCACAGTAACACGCTTAAGTCAGGAGACAATAAAAGACTATGTAATTAATAGCTGGTAATTAGGGGCTGTGCAGTAGTAGAAGAATGTGCAATATGCTAATACCTATGTTGTCGATATATTTGGATATCTTTTGGCTTTATAAATCCAAGACACGTTCAGTTCTGTTTTTATTTATGAAGAGAGACAAGGCTTTGGACTCAATGGGCAAAACTGGAGCTAAATCACAACTTACTAACTGAGGTCTAAACCAGGACTAAACCAGGACTAAACACAGATAAACCAGGAGTAAACAGAGCTAAACCAAGATGAAACACTGCTAAACCAAGATGAAACACTGCTAAACCAAGACGAAATACTGCTAAACCAGGAGGAAACCCTGCTAAACCAGGGATAAACGGAGCTAAACCAGGGATAAACAGAGCGAAACCAGGGATAAACAGATCTAAACAAGGACTAAACGCTGCTAAACCAGGACTAAACGGCGCTAAACCAGGACTAAACGGCGCTAAACCAAGACGAAACACTGCTAAACCAGGACGAAACACTGCTAAACCAGGACGAAACACTGCTAAACCAGGGATAAACAGAGCTAAACCAGGGATAAACAGAGCTAAACCAGGGATAAACAGAGCTAAACAAGGACTAAACAGAGCTAAACAAGAACTAAACAGATCTAAACCAGGGATAAACAGAGCTAAACCAGGGATAAACAGAGCTAAACCAGGGATAAACAGAGCTAAACCAGGGATAAACAGAGCTAAACCAGGGATAAACAGAGCTAAACCAGGGATAAACAGAGCTAAACCAGGACTAAACAGATCTAAACCAGGGATAAACAGAGCTAAACCAGGACTAAACAGATCTAAACAAGAACTAAACACTGCTAAACAAGGACTAAACAGATCTAAACCAGGATGAAACAGTGCTAAACCAGGGATAAACAGAGCTAAACAAGGACTAAACACTGCTAAATCAGGACTAAAAGGAGCTAAACCAGGAGTAAACAGATCTAAACCAGGACTAAAGCAAGACAAGTCTTTTATTTCATCACACACTTATTTTGTCAGATGGATGACCATAACAAGCAATACTGCACTTTCCATTATTACGATAATGAGAAATGTCTGATATATAATGCAGCTCTACTGGCAGCCTTTATTTTTTTTTCCTTACGCTCGTCTTTGAATATCATATTGTGCACAATGTGATGGTATGAATTAATGGTGGTTTGATCTCTATTCTTCCCATTCATTTCTTTGTACAACCTTAAATAGCTCGGGGATCATGATAAATCTCTACCTTTCAGCTGTGATAGATATTTTATGTGCAGGTTAAGAGTATGTATGCATAGTGTTGTAACTGTTGCAATTCAGTAGAGACTGTCTGGTCCCTATAGGGTTGGCCACCTGAACTGTTTCAAACCACTCCACACACAATGCTCGTGATCCCACCAGACGAGCTGCGGCACGCTCAAAAGCCACTCTCCGCTATAAATATTCACCTAGTCCCTTTCTCACTGGCATAATATGCCCAGACGAGGTGGCGAGAAATGCTGGCGCAGGAATACAATCTAGGCTATTGTTGAGCTACAACTTGAGCAGCTATTACAAAAAAGACATTATACAGTATATTGGCAATTTTTGTTGATCTTTCATTCATAAGTTGTAAGAAAAAGTATGGGCAATTTCAACTGGTACAGGACAAACATGAATTTTTCAATAGTGAAGTCATGCAAAGCCACACAGAAGTAGGTCAAGGTTTCTATAAATTGATGTTGAAAAGGTACATTTGATGGCTATAATGTATGCTCTTCACATCAATGGGACAAAATGGACCTGAGGCAACTTTACTGTTTTGCCCTGCTTTGAAAGGTTTGATTGGAAAATGATAATTATGTATACACTGATCAGGCATAACATTATGACCAGTGACAGGTGAAGCGAATAACACAGATTTTCTCTTTATCATGGCACCGGTTAGCGGGTGTGATACATTTGGCAGCAAGTGAACATTTTATCTTTAAAGTTAATGTGTTAGAAGCAGAAAAAATGGGCAAGTGTAAGGATTTGAGAGAGGTTAACTAGAGCATCTGTAAAACTGCAGCTCTTGTGGGGTGTTCCCAGTCTGCAGTGGTCTGTATCTATCAAAAGTGGTCCAAAGAAGGAAAAGTGATCAAGTCAATACTAGTTTGGATAGAAAGTTGAGAATACACAGTGCATCGCTTGCGTATTGGGCTGCATATTTGGCAAGTGGTCATAACACATAACAAAAAGACCACCAGAATTAGGCAGCTGGTCATTATGTACATATACCAATTTAATATTGTATGAATGCTACATGAGTGCATTGGTGCTTCTTTATTTTCACTCGAACAGAAACCTCTCAACTTAAATGACCTTAATCCTCTTTTCTTTTCCACACTCAGAACATCCCAAACACAAACTCGCAGCCCCACAAGCATTTAAATAGTAATGCTTACACCCACACATTTGCCTTTTGCATGACACACACTTAGAAGTGTTGCAAAATAACTGACCCACGGCTCACCCTCAGGATAATGTGCTTGCAGTTTTCACTATCTCTCCACCTTCAGATGGACTTGTTTACTCTTTCAATCCTTCTGTGTTCTAAGTCTGTCTGTCCTGGCTTAATCTATTTCAGTCCTTGCCCTTACCATTCCTTTTCATTCATAGAAGTCTTCGTCTCCATTTCCCCCCCCCCCTAATAGTTTGTGTGTTTGCTATGTGCACCTGTGTTTACCCAGCGGAAGGCTAATCAACGCAAACTCTGCAAATCCACCGCCAACACTGGTCCACAAGCAACAAATCAACATCTTCCCTCCTCCGCCCAATCAGAAACCACGTTGTGCCAATTATATGGACTCTGATTGGCTGGTTCTACACATTGGAGCTTGATGGAGGTGTGAGAGAGTGTGGGTATGTAAGTGGTACTTTGATGATTCAGCAGGGTTCTTGGCTTTCCAACAGGGAAATTCTGAGTAAGATGACAATTAGCCAATCAGTGCCATGTATTCAGTGCACTAGGTCAATGACGTGGCTCAATTAGATCTGCAGTATTCAATTATTGTTCTATTGCTTAATTAAATGCATTGTTCTGGTGAAGAGTCAGATGTCATCCAAGGCTTGCGACTATAGGGGTTGCAAGTACACCGATCAGGCGTAACATTATGACCACCAACCTAAAATGCACCCCCATAATTAACCAGCTTTCTGACTACATTACCCTTGTTTTTTCCTTCAAGCACTTTTGATAGATACTGACCACAAAAGTTGAGGTTTTGGAGATACTCTGACCCAGTCGTCTAACCATCACAATTTGGCTCTTGTAAAAATCTGCTCAAATCCTTACGCTTGCCCATTTTTCCTGCTTCTAACACATCAACTTTAAGGACAAAATGTTCACCTGCTGCCTGATATATCCCACCCACTAATAGGTGCCATGATGAACTGTTAATCTGTGTTATTCACTTGACATAATGTTATGCCTGATCAGTTTAGGAGCCATTATTTTACCACCTTCCCTAATGAATCGCTAACTTCATTGTACCTCACTACAAAGAGCATTTACCACCTGATTAGAGGATTCCAATAAATCCGCCCCACAACTGTTTTTCTCCCAACAAGACTTAGGGGAAAACTAGTTTGTTGATGACTGCGCCTCACTTTATAATGCTTAGCCGTGCTGATACAAGCAGCAACCTCCCCGGCTTCACTGTCAGACTTCCACTGTATTGTATGTCTAAGTACAAGACAGTAGTTCTGTGAGTGTCAGCATCCATGCACCGAGGCTCTGCACTGATTGAGTTGAACATCCCCAACTGCTGCATCTGTTCAGGATACTTGAAATACAAAAATAAAAAATGGCTAACTGAAAAGATAAGTGTGGGTGCACAGCTGCCAGGTGTTGCCGCCATGCAAAACAGAAGACATTGATGAGAAAAAATGTTTTGATCGTGAATGGAAATAAGTGATGCTGGTGTGCGGTGTGTTGGTCCACATACTGGGCTGTTTTTGTGCTCTCTGTAAATAAATCTGTCTTTGCTGAATTTAGTTATTCTTCAAAAGGAGCTTAACAAGTTTGGCACAGAACTTCTGCCAGGAATTGCTTAGGATGCTTTTTTCTGTAAGCCAGTGGTTCTCAGTCTGAGGTAAACAAACAACTGGTGGTACTTATTTAGTTTAATTTAGAGTCAGTTTTATTCCTACTTTAGTCCTGTGTTAGTCCTGATTTGGTCCTAGCTTAGGCCTGGTTTAGTCCTTTTGTAGACCTGGATTAGTTCTGAATTTGTCCTTGTGATCTGCTTAAGTCCTGGCTTAGACCTGGTTTAAACCCATTTTAGTTGTAAATTAGACCTGGTTTAAACCTGGAGTAGTCCTTGTTCTGGTTTAGTCTTGATTTAGTCCTGCTTTAGGCTCACTTTAACCCATTACAGTTGTTACTGTGAAATCCAGATATTTTCTGAGTCGGTACTTGGAAAGGAAAGTTTAAGAATCCCTGCACTAAGCGTTGCTAAATCTATTTAAAGTTTAGTTTTACTGATCTTTATCACTCTTAAAATAAAATGATCTTTGTCAGGTGCTGTGTGAGTGGCCCCAGTGAAACTCAGTGCACCTAAAAAACTGTCTTTAAATCATCACTTAAAACCTGCAGGTAGTCTGACCTCCATTTTATCTGCTCTCTTGTCTTTTTACTTCTCCACTCTGGCTGTGCCCGTACCCCCTGCCTGTCCAATACCCCACCTAAAAACTCCCCTCCGTCTGCCTCCAGTGGTTGCCGTGGTTACAGTTTGTTCTGCTCATCAGTCGCCCGCTGTGCCTAAACAGACTGTCAACACTTTAATTACTCATCCCCTCATCCCTCTATCTCTGCTTTTCCTACACTTCCTTTCCATCCTTCCTCCCCAGTGTAATTACACATCCTTTTACATTCAATAACAAGATCCATCCCGCCTCACTTACTGTCCATCCCTCCTTACTTCTTAGTTTTCCGACATCGTTATTATTACACTATATTCCCACTATATCCCTCTAACCATGCACCTCTTGTTTCCTCAACTTCTACCTCTGCTTTCCCTGACTTGTTTTTCACCTTTTAATCTTAAATCTTTTATTGTAAATGCTAGGTGTGTGACAAAGTATTTATTCTGGAAATATTGCGAGTTTATTGGGCAATACTGTATTGATTTCAAAAACAGCCTTCTCTGTTTTTTGTTTTTTTTATTTCTCTGCAAACATTCATGTCAGTACCTTACTTTTGTATTGCATTTAGACCCCTGACCAATACAATTTGCATATGAAAAAAAATCCTGCATGTGCTGTAATTTTGTTGCTTGTTTCAAAAATGGCTATTTGTTTGTGAAATGCAGTTGCAGTACTCACTGTATGATGCATTTCATAACATTTTGTGCCTGTACTGGTGCACTATTATGCAGGTGGCATTCTCTGCTTTCTGCCATGTTATAATGTTTTTTCATCAGACCCATTCCTGGAGTTGTCTTTTGTTTCATTCAAGCCTGTTTAAGCCTGCATTCTCTGGCACGGCTATTCTGAGGCCTCAAAACACTTGGTTGCACAAACTCCCGCCCACTCCAGGAAGCACTGACCAATCAACAAGCCCTCTATGTCCAATCTGCTCTCATTCACTTATCCAAAAAACAGTGCACAGCTTTGTTTCCACCAATTCCTCAGCTATTTTTAATTTTGTAGTAAAATGGCATCATACTAAAAGCTTAAGGAAGTGAACTGCTTTTGTTCTTTAAATTATATTCAAAAGATGGCACTACTATCCACTCTGCTGCCCTCTGCTGGTGTTTCTACCCGTTTCTTCATGTCACCATAAGAGTACTTATAAAAAATGTTCTCTTTTAGTCAGATAATGTTTTTAAAGGTTGTAAAATGCTGTTCTAGGGATGACCAAGATTGGTTTTAAAATATGATCAAAAGCACAGTATAGCCCTTGATGTATTGTCTTTGTTACTGTATTGTAATGCATCTACATATATCTACCCCACCTCCCTCACTTCTGATCCCTACTTCCTTCTTTCCTAATTTCACCAACATTGTTATTCCACTATATTCCCTCATCCCCGCTCTCTGTTATCATGCACCTCTCAAGTGTCGCCCCTCGCCTTTTCATTCTTCATTACCAAATCTCTCAGTGGCCCTTGCAAGTTCACGCGTCCCCTATCTTAAAACAGCCAGCCTTGTAATTACACCCCTTCATCACGGCATCATTGAGCACCTCTCTGTCCGTCATCTTAACCACTGCTGCTCCTGACACCAGCCTGATGTCTCCTCCTTTCATCTTCCTTTGCCTTTTTTCAAACATCTCTCTCTACAAGCCTCTCGTTCCTCTCCCTGCACCATTTGTCATTCACTCATCCATCCCAGCATCCTTCTACGCATCCGTCAAGTGCCACCTCCCTTGACATCGACCGCGTCTACCTTGTTTCGTCCTTTGAAATCTCTCGTCTTGACTGAAAGCTGGTTAACTCCTTAAGCTTTGTGCCATCCTTCACCTACAATCCATCATCATTTTCTTCTTGTCTATTTCTGCCCGGCAACAGCCACTGACCTTAAGATTTTTTTTTCTTTCCCTTAATTAATTGATCTGTGTTTTCAATCACGCTTCTGCCATTTTCACCCTTTTTCTCCATTCATTTGCCAGTCTGTTAGTTTTGGCCGAGTTCCCTGCACCCAACAGTGAGCTGCCCATCTGTTCCCATACTGTAGCCTCCCAACGCCAGACAATGGTAGCATCAGCAGCTACACATACTGTTTTTTTAAACCAGATAATTGCGAAAATATTCATCTATTCTACCTTTTTCTTTCTTTTACTGCACAAACGACTGACACTATACCTGCTCAGTATTCGTATGACTATCAAGCGCAGACAAGCAAAGCCAATTATAGACTCCTGAGTTGGTTAATGGATATCAAACGGCCTTTTTGTTCCACTTTAAAAAAACACTTTCAGAATTGCCGCCGCCGCTGTTCAAAGTCAAAACCGCTGTAATCCGAGCAAGTAATGAGCCCTGTCTTGGTTATTTTAAAAGCTTATTGTTCATACAACTTCACATGTATTGTTTTTAGACAAATGTCTTTTGTATCCAGCATAATGAATGTTGCTCCAAGGTAGGACTCCTCTGTTCTCCCAAGCCACGCTCCATAATTAGCACGTCTTCTACATGGAAAAGCCCTACGGTACACCCCCTTGTCTTACTCACGCACGTCTAAATACCTCATTAAGGTGTTAGAGATCCTACTGACTTTTTGGGGTTGCATTGTTGCCAGTGGTGTAACTGGTTATCCAGTAGCAAGCTGTGTAATGATGATGGCCATCTGTCATCCCTAATTATTCTTTGCGACTATTTTTATCAGCTCGCAGCCAATCATCTTTTAACCTTTTTATCTTGCTGTCACTTTCTTTGTCTCGCAATCTTTTAATCAATCAGCTCTTGAGTTTCTTTATTTGTCTTCATGTCAGTTTTGACTCTTGAGGCCATCCATTCTGCCTTCTGTCACTTTATCGGGACTGTTTACTTGTTATCTTTCCACTATGGCTCTATCTCACAACTAATCCATCCTTATTTTCCCTACTATTTTAATTCGTCATTCAAGTCATCCTCTGCCCTGCTGGCTATTGAAATCCCTTCATTTGGCTTCACTCTGAATATCTCTATCATGCTTTAAGCCATGTTTGTTTTTACAAAACAATGGGGAAAAAATAGCCAAAACAAAACACTTTTGGAGCGCAGACCTCAACCAAGGTGTTGGCCCTATCTCGCAATGGTAAAAATATAGTGCCAGACCTGGTCTCAAACCAGAGATCTTCGTGTTCAAGTTTAAACATGCTACAAAGCCCTTATATCTCAGAAAACATTTTTTCCCTTTACTATCCCCTTGTGGCTAGAGTTAGTATCTTTGGCCCAAATGTCACAATGGTACTGACTTTTTTAAAAACTCCACACCATTTCTTCCTTGACTCAGTACTGAACTTTTATCAAATTTTCACCATTACTGTTTGACTTGCTACCACACCAACAAACTGATCCTGGTAGGAGATTTACGAAATGGCACCAAGTATTACAAGCCAAACTCTTATTTTCCCTACTGCTTTACTTTGTCATTCCTTGTCATCCTCCACACCTCTGACCGCTCAAATCCCTCCATCTGACCTCGCTGCACATCTCTCCGTCATGTATCAAGCCCCGGTTTTTCACTCCTCCCCACCGCACTTTCTCTCCCTCTTTATTGCAGTCTCCATTTCGCTCTCATGGCCCCGTGATCCCCTCCGTATATCCAGTCGGCCTGTCTGATCTCCCATGTCAGCGTGCCAAATCTGGCCTGAGCTTACGTAAAAGGCCTCTAACCAAGGCTGTAGCTGTCGCGCTGCATACAAAACAAACAAAAGCAAGTGGAGGCAGGTGAGGTTGTATGCCGAGGCTGTGAAAATTAAGCACCTTGAGCTCAAGGCGTCGAACTCAAGGACTGTGGGTCAAATTACATTTTATGGCCAAAAATACATTTTAGCCTCTGCAACTAATGTAGAACGAACCATGGGAAACTCTGCTAGATTAACAAGACAAAAAAGCTAAGGCTAGAGGCTTTTGGAGAATGCAGACCTGGACCAAGACAATGGCCCTATCTAGCAATGGTAAGGATAGAGTAGACACAAACCCTCCAAACATCTTTTAGTTCATGGGGTAAATGCTCTATCCCTTGAGGCACATATTTCATGATGGTAAAAATTACCCCACAAAAATAAGAACTTCTTCCTTTACTGACCCCTTGTGTCCAGAGATAATATCTTTGTCCCTATCTTTCAAAGGTGAACAGTCTTAAATAAACGCTCCTGGGTCCAGATAGTGTTTCAGATTCTCATCATTTTTTCCTTGGCTCCTTACAGACCTTTCCTGATTTATTTTATCAAACTCTGTTTGAGTTAACTCGCTACAGACTAATCATCCATCAAACAATTGCTGGCGAAAAAACAATGTCAATTTCATTTGAAGAGTTTCATTAGACAAAATGTGAAAAAATGGCACCAAGTAAGACATGCTGAATAAATTAATTGAGGATGCAAGACTCTTACGTACCTCAGATTCACACATTTATTGAAAGACATCCAGATATCAAGGTTTTTGAAACTATTATTCTACATATACCATTAAACAGAAACTTGTTTTGGTAAGAGGTTAAAATGTAAGGATGTGAGAGGTCTGTGTGTATGTGTGTTGCCTTTTGTGTTTGTGTTACGAATGCACATCTCTTTATTATTTATAGGAGCAGAGAGTCCTGAGTCCACTGAGTGCTGGCATTGATGTGCTCAATGATTCAGCTCTGGACAGCCAACCAACCATGCAAAGATGGCTTCACCTTAGTTTGAAGAACCGTGTTGTTAAGAGCACACTGTGTAGTAGGTGGGAGAGACTGCATGGACGTTACCTTTTCCGTCTGTGCGGCTCTCTAATCCAGATCAGCTCCACATGTTATCCAGGGATATGTGTGTGTGCGCGTGCTTTCTTGTGTGTGTATGTGCGTTAGCCTCGCTGGAGCCTCAGGTGTTCCTCCTCCAAGTCTAGAGGGTTTGTTAGCAGGGGTTAGTCGGTGCTCTTGTGACACCTCTCTCCGGCTCCTTATCGCACACACAAACCCCACACAAGCATCAAAAGGAAGAGGCGCATGTAGGTCAGCGTTGCAACTCCCAATCCCCCTCCAATATCCTCTTAGGGCTTCTATAGATGAAGAAAACCTGGAAAATCCCGAATTACTCGCTCGATCCTGGCGCCGTATTCCGAAATGGAGACCTCAGTTGGACAAAAAATCCACACTTGAGTCGAAATCCCATTTATGGCTTCTTGATATGACTCCTTCATTCTTCCCTGGATCCTCACCTACTTTCATACATCCCCTTTTCTTCCTTGCACCAGTTTTATCTCATAGATTTTGCCTCCTATTTCTTCCTCGCTTCCCTTCCATTCCTAAAGTTGCTTCCTGGGTGTGTCTCCAGGCCTCTTGTATGACTCTCAGTTGTGGTCAGTAGTGGGCATTCTTCCATTGACAACTCATTGATGACCTTGAGTGTGCAAAGGCAACGTCCGAGTGGTGAAATCTGCAAAAGGAGAGGAATTGAGTGTGAAGGCTTTAACTGGACTTGACTTCTCTCTGGTCCATTATCACTTCCCCTTTACCTCCTCCACCCCTGACCTCCCCTTGAGTTCCCCGCACGCTTCTTACTGCTACTCCAATGACATGTGTCTATCATGTTCCCCTTGCGGCTTCCCCTGAATCCCCTTTTTTTTTCTTCTCTTCCTTGCATTGCCACCACCCATCTCTCCCATCCTCCTCCTCTGCCTTCTCCTCTCGTCTTTGCTCACCTGTCCGTCAAAGGGGATCAATAGTTGCAAGACCCTCTTAAATCTCTCGGCAGGAGCCCGCACAAATGCACCAGAGTCAGACTGGGCGACCACGCACACATCCTCCTAAGTAGCCATGCCGCGGTCCTCTCTTCTCCTCTCATCTCCCAGCCTCTGCATCCCCTTCTAATGAAACAACAGGGCTATTGATTCGCGCCATGAATGTCAGCCGGTTCAAAAAAGTCCGCCCTCCCTTTTCTCCTTGCTTCCCTCTGTCAATCAAACTCCTCTAGCCTTCACAAAGTCATTACCTGCTCAAAATCTGCCATATGCGCCGATTCTCCTGTGTGGGTACTTTGCTACTTCACAAGCCCCCCCACACACATGCATGCACACACACATACACACACACACACACGCAGCAACATTTTTTCCATGACTTGTTCTTGCTCTTTCATCCTTATCTGCCCGTGTCTTCCCCTGCCCTTTGCCAGATGAAAAAAGGTGGAATTACTAACCTTGTTTTCCGGTTCATTCCACTGCGACTCCCTCTACATCTCTCTATCTTGGCTCCGTGGAAATACACCCATCTCGGTGTGCCTCTGTCTCTCTCTATCTCTCCTCCCGTTGGTTCACTCGCTCGCCGTCGCCAGCTGCCCGGGTTGTCGCTCTTCCGTCAGGCTGCGGGCTGATTGAATTTTAAGTCATGTTAATCCCGCCAAACAGGTACTGAATGAAGGAAGGATGCGGCAAAAGCGAAAGGGAGGGCCAGAATACCAGAATGCAGGGAATAAGCTGGCTTGTATTTTTAGAAATCCCTCCCTCGTCTCCTTTCCTTAAGGGAGATTCTCCACTTTCTTTGACTTGTCCTGTCTGTCACTTCTCCTCCTCCTCTCCATCCACTCAAAAGCATTTAGATCCTCAATTCTTTTTTTTTCTTTTCTCCTCGTAACAAAGTGTGACGCGTGTGCAATTCCCAAAGAGAAGCATAAAGAAAGAAAGGACTGTGATCCGTCTCCGACAGCGTCAAGCATCGGACTGCGAGATAGAGCAAGAGAGAGAATGAGGGAGAGAGAGAGAGAGTCGGAGAGGAGGGGTGTGGGAAAAGAGGGGGGAAGGAAAGGAGGGAGGGGGAAGGAAATAGGGAAAGTAAAGGAGACAAGGAAGCTGCAAGACAGAAAGATGAGTTGGAATAATGGAGGGCAGTAATGAGAAGAATGATTAAACTGGAATTTCTCCATTGTGAGATGGGTGGATTTTTTGAGTACTTCATGACCCAGGAATTGCCTGTTAGTATGAAAAACCATTAGCTCCTATAGAGTAGTGATAAAGGGATAATGTGCCTGTCCATCAAAGCACAGCAGCTATGAACTCACCAACAACCAGTTCTCATCATGTTTGACTTCACTGTTGACCAGTTGAGCAAATTTCCATTAAACTTGAGCAAAAGAATATGCAAACCAATGCTGCAACTTAAAATACATATTTAGATGTTCTTATTTTTTACTAAGATTCGTGACTGCAGACCTTTTGCGTATTGTACAAAAAGGCACCAAATATGACCTAATATACTGAAACTGTTAAAAGTTACATTAAAATGAGTTTTTGCCGGTATTGGTTTGTTTTCGGTTCACAAAATGTAATGGTTGAATTTTTATGAAACATTCAGGAAACACCCATTAAGAAAGAAATGTTGTTTTTACATTAATTGTGAACACAGTCTGGATCTAGGCATATTTAAAGGATGCCATTGCGAGATGGGGATGATTTTGTCTGTTAGCACCATAACTAAGATGTAATTTTGGTATAGAGCAGGGGTGCCCAAAGCGGGGCCTGCGGGCCCAACTTAGCCCTTCACGGCATCTGATTTGGCCCGCGAGGAGGTGCTGTGATTCATGAGGGGTCTACTTTGATTCTGTTGTGCATCGAATAGACTGTCAATGGGAGTAGGGTAGAGTCTATAACAAGTCTGTCCACATAAACAATGTAATAATTAAAGGAGATTTAATCATAGATCTGTTTGCATATGCTCTCATTACATGTGCTTGGCCCTTGGCCCGCTTCTCTGAGAGAAAAAGTTTGGGCATCTCTGGTATAGAGAGTGTCGTTCTGCACTTTGCAGAAGACCTGTGACTGAATCCCACCTTTCAAGATATCAACTCCAGCCACGAGGTTTCAGAGGGGTCAATGGAACAAATGATTAGTTACTAATTATTGTGATGCCTTGGCGAAGGTCTGCGCTCTCCAAGTGTTTGTAGTTATGGTCATACAATCGCAAATATTTTTGTACCCGTTGCAGGTGTTGCCAATGTTTTATTTAAGTGAACCTGCATGTAAAAGAGTCAATTTCTCTGTGTAACTACAGGCCCAATCAGAAATACATTTTCAATTCCTGATGATGTTTTTTGTTATTACTTTCAATTCAATATCTGTAAATTGTTTCTATATTCAGCTTAATTTACTTCACGTCATTGCTTAATGTAGCATGACCATGTTTTAACTTGACTATAACAAACAGTATAAGAAGTAATTTCAAAACATGGTTCAATAAATAAACATTAGCATCTACTAATGTTCATAATTAGTTTAAAGTAGAAACTATGTAACGGCTCATTATTTTAAATTGCAGAGTACAACATTTTTCAAAGATAAGTGCATTTTAGTTGGCGCCAGAGAGGATGTGTGAAGGGATGGAGGAAGAGGACGAGATAAAAGTCAACTGGTATGACACGGAGAAGCCGATGCTCTTAGCGCCCGGAGCGACTTTGGGTCAGAGTGAGATGAGAGGAGGAAGAGGAGGCGAGGATGATTAGCCCCGAAACGAACGCAAGGGCTTCAACATGTGAGGGAGGAGAGGTGGGAGACGAAGTAGAGAAGGAGTCTAGGGATCTCAGTGGGGCGTAGGGGAGATAAAGTCGGGGATAGAGTGGATGGAGTGATCAGGAGAGGAACAAGTGATTGCCGATACAACTTCAAACGCCGCTTGAGTGCTTGATTCGCCCGCCACGCCGCCCCTGCTGGAAATAGCTGTTTTATGAATCTGTGTGCCGGCATGTGTCCCATTACTGGTGCGCCGCACACTGTATAACTCCAGAGCTATTGGATGCGGGGTAATCCCAACATTCATATATAAAGTGGAAATGAAACATCACTGAGATGGCTATGAGAGATGGTCGCAAAAAAAGCCGCTTGTATATTTTGTTGGGCTATGGATGAACTGTTTTTTTTTTTGTCTCAATTTCAACCCAGCAGTCAATTTTGGTCCCTCATTCACTCCTCCATCTTCTAAATATTTCTCAATCTGCTTCTCTCTCCAGTTCGCCATCTTGAATTTACTTTTATAGCCTTTCCAACTACCCTTTTTACTGTCACTCAGATTTTTTATTTATTTTTTTTTGCTTCATGCCGATGGCTTGTGTATTTTTAACCTACTAAGCCAGACCTCCCTCAAAGCAAGGTCCAACAAGGAGAAGCCCGATCTATCTTTTGAGCTGGTACCACTTTACAGCGCTGGGTCTTTATGGCTCGTTGATTCACAATTAATCAAACCTCTAGTGGTTTGGCACCCAGTCTACACAATAGAGATGTGGGTGACCTTGGTGAGAGGAATAAACCAACGTGGACCACTGCTGCGTGATGGATGCACTGCGTTCAGTAATTAGAAAACACATCATTATCACTGGTTTACATACTGTTTATGTATAGAGACAGTCATTCAAGGCAGGTCATAAATAAATATGCCTTAGCACAATAAAGGACGTGCTGTGTGAAATAGTGGCACCTGTGGTAATTGAGTGAACTGCAAGCTAAGGTCAATGTTAAGTTTTTGTTTCTTTCTTTCAGTGATTCACAGTGAAAGTCTTCCGTCATCACATATTGGTCTTGTTTAGTGTTGTCCTGACTACAAAGCAGCTAAAAGGCTAAGCACAACAAGAAGCCGGTGTTTTTCAGGTGTGACCAGACAGAAAGGCAGAGTGATTTTTGTTCTTTTTAGCGCCGCCGCTCTTAATAAAAATAGCCCAGACCTGCTCCTGTTTGCTCAGCCTGAATTAGTCCTCAAAGTGAAACCATTTGCAGGAAGTTGGCCTACTGACCCAGGCCTAAAGTGATCCACTGACTGGGCCTCCTCACCTGTACTCAGCAAAACACAAGCACTACACAGAAGAATATGGGCATTTTGGTGCTTGTCAAGAATAGGGATACTTTTATTTCTTCAGGCAACACTGTAACTTTTCATATAGTCTTCTCAACATAATACTGGAAGAATTAAATGCTGCTGCAAACTAACTAAAATGTTGTATATTTAAGAAATGTAAATTTGTTTTGACGAGATAAATTGGTGCTCTTCAGCTATTAGTTATTTAGTGGACTGTCGAATAGGCACACACTGTCTCCAAGAGGGTTCTTTTGGATAATGACAATCAATTATCATTGTTGAAAGTGTATTTTAAATAATTTTAGGGTTTTGAAAATAGAGTAGTTACTGTTCTTAACTCTGCAAAGAAGGTAATGTTTGTCTGTGTGTACTGCTTGGCTTGTTCTCTAAAGTAATTACTCTAAACTAATGGTTGGATTTTTGTAGAAAGGTCAGTAATGGGCCAAGGAAGAAATTATTAGTTTTTGTTAAAGGATTCTTATCTGCTTGTTGGTTCAGGATTTTTAAAAATTCTGTACCAATACGAGATAGAGCCAAACATGCTAACTGCAGCCACAGGGGTCAGTAAATGAAGAAATCATTTGTTTGTGAATTATTTACATTAAACATTACAATAGACCTATGTGGCTCAATAAATAGAGCATTTACCCCTGAACTAGAAGATCTTTGTTTGAGTCCATTGCGTTTTTAACATTGTCAGACAAGGTGGAGGTCTATGCTCTCTGAATGCTTCTAGTTTTAACATTATGCTCATGATAGACTTTGCATGGCTCACGCTGCATAAAAACTGCGCCAAAATTGTCATGTGGCTGGTTTGTCACAAAATGTGGACACTTTCTTTACACACTGTGTGAATGCCTAAGTCACACTTGTGAAATTATGGCTAATTTTAACCTGTACTAAAATAAACTAAAACAGATTTACTGAATGAGCACCTTTTCACAAAACATGGTGGCCACAATTACTGTGTGAAATGGTTCCATGTAAACACAATTAACACATGGACATTATTTATTAATTTCCTCTGGTTTATTGTTAGTCACAGAACTCTATCACAGCAACAATGGGCCTTAGGCGGGGTACAAGTGATTGCAGTTTAAATCCAGGAGTATTTTAATTTTTTTTTTTTTTTTTATTTTTATTTTTTTTTTTTTTTGAGATACAGACCAGCAGACCAATACTAACTTAATTCACTAAAAGGACAAATTATTTGTTTTAGTACATTTTTTTTTTACCATAATCATAGATACAAGGGTTATATGGCTCAGTGGAAAAAGCATTTACCCCTGAACTAGAAGATTTTCGAATTTGAGTCCAGGTCTGGGCACTGTATCTTTATTATTGTGAGTTAGAATCAGTGCCTTGGCAGAGTTGCACGCTCTCCAGATGATTTACGTTTTTATTCTTTCTTTTTTTTTGTAATTTCGTACATAGATCCACCTTTCTTTCTTCATAGCCTTTTTTAGTAACCCATCTAAGACTCTGCCACAGCACTGTATTTAATTTTATGCATTGCCATGACTGACTCCACCCTATATATGTTTAGTAAGATGACCACAATGAGGACATGGTTAGCCTCCAGCCCACCCTGCAGTGAGAGACACTTCTTTCCCCCTTCCTCTAAACCAGCCCAGCACGTACACACAGACTTGCTCAGCTGTGATGTCAGGGGTAAAAGGCGTGGAGGTTCAGATCGAAGGGCAGATCCCTCCTCTATTTGTCTCAATCTGTGGATAATGAGCGACAAGGACAGAACCAAACCCAACAGCCCTGCCTTTTAACGCCGCTGTCGAAGCCTTCGCATGCCACTCTGGTTTTATTTATTTCCCCCACATTAGGAACATTGTCTACAAATGATTTCCCTGTTAGCACCGGCAGACCTTTTCCAGCCAATGGAGGAAAAAACGTGCTGGCGCCCATTTTTCAACATTAGCAAGTATAAAACCTTGACGGATACACTCAGACATACTGGCGTGACGTTAGGCTTGTGTCGCTGGGGGGAAAGACAAGTTTAAATTCATTGTGTGCTGCTGTAGGACTTGCAAGCTGCAGTGTATGTGGCTAAATATCGAGTGTCAATGGGCGTTTAAAGGCATTCAGGCTACGTCAGTGTTGAACTCAAGGCTAGAAGATGCAAATGAAAAGATTTCCAATGGCATTTATACTGTTTGACAGATGTGCACTGCTTTCTCTTGGCAGAAAATCCGGTGTTATAAAACTATTTGTGGCCTTGTGTGGAGTATGTTTGAGGATGGTCATTTTACATCTAATACTAAGAATAAGGAGTTTATCAAATTGTTATTTCTGCCAGGGAGGGCATGTTTTCTCCAGTGTTTGTATGTTATTCTGTAAGCAAAAGTATTTTGTCCTTGCCGCTTTTCCTTCAGCAACCATCCTAGCTGGCAGTGATTTACATATATAATTTGTCATAGGTTCTATGCTGGATGCCCTTCCAGACGCAACCCTCTCCCTTTATCAAGGCTTGAGAGTAGCACAAGAAGTACTTGTGACTCCCTGTGGCTGGATTTGTCTGTTCGCAAAAGGAACATTTTGATTTTAATTACAGTTTCAGGAAAGGTGAGTAATGAGCTAAGGGATAAATGTATTGGTTTCAGAAGTGGATATGGATTACTGTCTGGATCTAGGAAGGTTAAAACATTTTTTTAACCATTGTGAGATAGGGCCAAACTTGCTTCCTCCAGCCACATGAAGTCAGTAAAGTATCAAATAATTAACCATTATTAGATGTAAGGGCTCAATGGACAGGGCATTTACCCCGGAACTATACAATCCTCTGTTGGAGTACAGCTCAGTCTTACCATTGTGAGATGGGACCAATTATGCGAACTCAAGCCACAATGGGTCAGTATAAATAAAGAAAATATTTGCCACTGACCTAGAGAATCCCTGGTTCAAGCCCAGCTCTGGGTACTATGTCTTACCATTGCGAGATAAGGCCACTGCAAGTCTTAATGCCATTGCTTATTTTCCTTAAATGAAAACTCTTGTGTTGTGTACTTGTTTGGAAGACACTTTGAAATGTTCTTTTTTATTTTACACAGTTGCTCTCACCTAGCAGAGCATGCACAAAGACGCTCTCTCCCAAAGAAAGATGTGCCACTTGCTAAAATTGCACTTGAAGCACAAAAGTTTGTATCTTAGAGAGTACTTGTCAAGACAATGCAGCGAGCGCGGAGCGGGGCGTCTCAGCAGCTGACATCTTTGGCATGTACCATCAGCCAGTTGGAATGCCATGTGCTGCACAAGATCCTCTCTCCAAATCTCCAATAAAGTGTCATTGGTGGATTAAAGTGTTTACACAGCGGCCCTAAAATTACTCACAAAGATCTTCTCTGTCAGGCGTGCTGTGATGAAGCCCCTTTTAGCTATAGGCACAGGCAGTTGTTTACACTGGCTCCGCCCCAGATCATTAGCATGTGATGATAATCCATTTTTGTTGTTACCTATGAGGCTTTGATTTGCTGCAGGAACAGGGCTTCATTTTTTTTATAAAACTAGTTCATAGCAATTGAATCCAAAAATGATGAACTAAACATTTATTCATCTTCTTCTGCTTATTCATTTTGGGCAGTTGCGGGTGACTGGAGCCTATCCCAGCATCTATGGGCCTTAGGCGGGGTACACCATGGACAGTGGACAGTTAGTCAAAGGACTGACAGAGACATACACAGACAGCCAAATATTCACTCTCACATTTATTCAGTCAGTCTCCTTGCTGGGAGGCAATATCACTAAGCGCTCTGCCACTGCCACCCCTATCATACTAATCATTTTGGCAAAATTGTACTAAAAGAGTTTGGCTGCAGGTATGCTGTGAGCTTCAACACAGAAGCAAATAAAGATGCCAGATATTGAACCAACAAGTATCCTCAACCAATTATTATTTTTTTGCCAGCAGTGATATGTTTGTTACTGTGTGTTTTTTTTTTTTTTTTCGTTTTTTGGCTTCCTACCACTGTCCAAAGATAACCATGTGTTTGTGACCCTAAAATGTCCATAGTAAATAAATGTGAGAGTTAATTGTCTGGCCATTGTACTCTGCCTAAAGCTCATAGTTTCTGGGATAGGCTCCGGCCCTTCCAAGGAACAAATTATTAGCTTTTGGAAGGAATCGGGAACACTGTCTGGATTCAGGATTCTGTAACATTGCAAGATAGGCCCAATTTTGTCTAATTTTAATGAAAGTAACATGAATGATCCTGAACAGTATTTACAAAGTACATTCTTAAACTATTTATAATTTGGAGAAGATAATTAGTATTTAGTGTGTAACTAATATGTGTGACAAGGTGGCCAGCGTGTTCAATGATGTGTTAGCATTACGACAGCAGTAGGAGCTGTAGTAGTTTTTGTAGCAGTAGAGGCCATAGCAACAGCAGTGGCAGTAGTTGCAGTATTGTGGTAGTAGCTAGTAGTAATTTGTAGTACTAGCAAAATTAAAACTTAATTATTAATTGACTACTTTTTTTTTGTTTATTCTTTTGCTAGTATTTTAGATTGTTTTATTCTAGAGTATGTTGTCAGTATCAGTCTTAAAATTACTCACAAACACCTTCCCGATCAGGCGTGCTGTGTTGATGCCTGTTTTAGCTATAGGCAGATGTTTACACTGGCTCCGCCCCAGATCATTAGCACTATAATCGTATTACTTGTGGATTATTGCAGTATACATAGCTAATTCACCTTGCCTTCGCAGCGGGGCAGATGACTAGTCAAATGCAGGTGTAACTAACATCTCTGTACGGCGTTACCCTGCCAGGATCCTAGTGTTAATCATGCTGTCAAACTGGCAACAAACATAATGGCAGCACCGAGTGTATCACGGCCATTTTCGGCTGGTTCTCCTCCCGCTGTTTAGATTTTAAGTCTGGTACAGTGAGAGCCAGCGCTGCCAGCAAGCAATTTGAACTCCACGGTCAGTGCACAAGAGCTGCGCACATATATGTAGCTTTTTCTTGTATTTATTAGCCTATACACTGTTTTTATCTTATGTGTAGTATTTTGGCTCTATATGCTCTGACATATACACCACAGTAAATCTACTTCTGTGCAATGTGAGAACACTGATTAAACAGCAAACATGAAAGCCTATAAATATACCTAGTGGAAAATCCTATACAGCGTCATAGGATCATAACAACATGCATAAATACTGCTCGATGTTCTGTGTGCGAAAGACCGTTATAGTACATTGTGCAAATAAGAGCTGTCATTTTGGTGTTGCCTCTCAAAATAAAACCAATAGATGTGTTTTTAAGCTCGTGTTAAAATGCCTGTGACTCACCAACTTTTAGCTGTTGTCGCTTAATGTTTATTAGCAGGCACATGTGAATAAATCCCTTTTTGTCTAAGACAGCACTCATCAGTACACATAGGCTATTAGGTGAGATGCATTAGTTTGATATAAGGCTGACTTGGGCCATTATAACACAAAGCTAATGGAAAACAGCCTAATTTAATTTTTTGGGTTAGGTTTCATACAGAATGTGTGAGAATTGGACTCTGAACTTTAATAAGCCACATATGACACACAGTGCCTTTGTCATGGATTTAGCTTTCTGCAGTTGGTGTCACCTGGAGTAACCCAGAGTCAGAGGTGTAGTAATGAAGAACATTCAATTATGTATGCTAAGAGTATATTTTCTAGGACATACTTTTACTTGAGTACATTTCAGAGGCAAAAATACCTTTTTAATTGAATTTGAAAATCTCTAAATGAGTAGTATTATGTGTCAGTATCGTGAGAGTAGCACACTCAAAGGTGTAATAGTAGTACAACAGAAGCAGTAGTAATTGCAGCAGTAGTACTAGTAGATGTATAGTGCTAAGTACAACAGTATAGACTTTGGCCACAGCAGCCCTGGGGCACACTGATGGAAGTGTGGCTGCCAATCTGTGCCTGTGGCCTCTCCGACCACCACCAAACACACAGTCACTCTAACATGTTCATACAGGCAAGGTGGGGGAAGTGTCTGGCTCAATGACACAACGACAGTATGCAGTGCCGGAAGCAAGAATTGAACCACCAACCTTTGGGTTAGCTACTGCTGCCCCCTAATAGAACATTATAGTAGTAGCCTCAGTAGAAGCTAATAATAGTTCTGCCACAGTATGTAATCAGAAGCTAGGAAATGTCCATTCATATGTCTCAATACAACTTAGCAATGCTATTTTTGCAATAATAATATTTCAAATAAAGTATGTAAGGCCTGAGGCTAAAATCAATGCATTAATTTGACAAACTAACAGGAGGAAGCTATTTTATGTTAGATTATTTCACATTTGTCGTGGTTTAAAGTTAAGAACTTTATCTCCAAGCAAGAATAACAGTGTAAAGGAAGCCACAGCATTTTGTTTAATCTATAATGAGATATATCAAGGTGCGATCCAATCCCAGCTCTGTGCGCACTGTGAGCTCTCCCAGCACGACCACCGAATTTCATGTTCCCTTTCTGGGCTAAAAACTTTAATCTATGTTGGCAGACTGCAAGCTTGTTCATTACCAATACACCACTGACTCGCGCACAACGGTTAGCATTCACATCACATCGCCAAAACCTGTGGTAGGAGAGATATTATGCCTCATATCAAGTGCAAAATCAGAATGATAAATGATATAAATTTATCCCCACTGACAGGTCAACAAGTATCCACTAAAATCAGGGAGAGTGGAGCAAATGAATGGCCATCAAAAAACTTCAAAAGCATCGGCCTAAAGCTTAGTCAAAATGTCGCTCTGAATGATCCCAAATTAAATTCATTATAGCCAAAAGTTCACAGCTAATGTTATGAGAGAAACCTTTTTTGTTATTACCAAATGGGGCTTTGGTTTGCTGCAGGAACAGTGTTTTGGAGATCAATAAAACTAGTACGAAACTATTGAAAAACCTCGAAAAATCAAACCAATTATTTTGGCAAAATTGTTCTAAAAAGAGTTTGGTGTAGTGTTCCTTTGATTGTTGAGTTTGGCTGCAGCGTATGCTCAGAGCCTCAACAACAAAGCAGAAAGAGAACATTGTTATTATTTTGACCAAAGATGTTGTTTTTGCTGGTGATGGTTTGTTTGTTACTGTGGGTTTTCTCAGGTTTCTCAGGCTGTCCAAAGACATGCATGTGTTGGGTGAATTGGCCACAGTGAATGAAAAGGAGAATGAATGGTTGTCTGTCTGTGTCTCAGTGCCAGCCCGGGCCATTGTTTAGGGCAGGGCTATTCAACTATATTTTCCTATGGGCCAAATTGTCGGAAGATTTCCCTGTACTGCTGGCTTTAGTTCTGCAAAGTGTCCCAAATGGCCATGTGTACAATTTAGGATCGTGGTCGGTCTAATTTACCTGATGGCCCGGTTTGAGTCTGTTGGCCCCGATCTAGGGTGTACCCCGCTTGAGGCTGCTGGTATAGGCTCCAGCCCCTCCAAGGAACATTGTGTGGCAATGTGGGCAGCACAGTACAACAGTAGCAGTAGTAGAAGTAGATTTGTAGTATTAATTAATTTTGGCAGCTTTTCATGAAACGTTCAGGTCTTGAGTGGTGGAGAGGAACAAATTACTTCTTGCGTTGGCTCCTGATCAGTGTGTGGATCAAGAAGATGCTAACAGGAATTTTCCTAAATATACAAGGCAGAAGGCAGAAGTCTTTTTTTTTTTTTTTGTGGCTTAGTATTTAAAAGTTGAAAGTGGCCCAACTATGGAATTAAATCTGCAGGGTGGAACAGTAATGCCTAAGTGCTTCTAATTTGATATGGTAACAAAGATTTCAGTAAGCCTATTAATGGTGACTCAAAGAGGTGTCAAAGCGTAAGGTGACGTTTTTGGCCATTTCACTTCTGCAGCAATATTTTTTTCACCCCAGACTACAGCTGTACCTGGATTTTGCTCTATGTCACTGCCGGGACAGTCATGGACTTTATTGAGCTGGGATCCTGGAGCAAGAATCTAATGTTTTTTTCCCCTGGACACCTCCCGCCGCTCTGTGCCATCTCACCTCATCCCTCCCTCCTGTTTTTGGCTTTCACATATAGCTGTATACCTAAATATAACCACGATTACTCACAAGTTGATGTGTAATTAACACTAAGGGCTACACCTGCTAACGGAGTGAGGCACGCTGCAATCTCCTAACACATCACGAGTCATTGAATGTGTCACAGGCATACTGCTTAAGAGCTCCCTGAATACATCTCTAAGTATCAGTCTGTTGGAATAGGCTTTCATCTACGGGTCCTTAAGAGTCGCAGAGGCTTTTTGGGGGATTTTGGTTCCTATTTGTTGATACCAGATGAGTCACGGAGTTTGACAAAACAATATGACACATGATAATTATGTTGTGTGAAGGAGGTGTCGGGCCAGCTGGAGAAGAAGTAACTGAAAATGTGGAGGAGACTTAGAGGAAGTTTGTTGGTGTAGTAGAAAGTTAGTAGTAGTGAGAAAATATCTAGTACTACTACTACTATTACTGCTACTGCTGCTTTCAATTCAATTTTATTTATATAACCCAATATCACAACAACAGTTACCTCAAAGGTAACAAGTAAGACAGACTGTCCCAGGACACCCCTACTGCTAATACTTCTACTATTACCGTCAACATTTTTACTACTACTCCCTACAACATTTCTACTACTACTACAACTCCCTACTACTACTACTACTACTACTACTACTACTACAACTACAACAACTCCCTACTACTACTACTCCCTACAACATTTCTACTACTACTCTATACAATTTCTACTACTACTATGCTGTCTGCTACAAATAGACTGTCACAGGACATCCATAAAACTACTTCTCCTGCTTCACGATGTACACTGCTCTTACTGCTACTGCTATGACTACTACCTCTACAGCTGCTACCACTACTACTTCATCTCTTACTATTTCTACTTGTAGTACTTCACTGTGCACCCTGCTGTTACTATTACTACTGTGATTTCTGCTGCTACTGTGACATTTACTAATACTACTCCTACTTTTACTACTACTTCTGCTACTGCTAGTACTCGTTCACAATGCATCAATATGAATTTGAACCTGAGGCAAACTTGTTCTTTTTTTCACTATTGACAATAAATACTGCTGCTCTAGAGATTTTTTGCTCCATAAATTGACTCAGGTAACAGTATATTTACCCCAAATTGAACCAAATAAATATCTAGTTACTTTCTACTTCTGGTTTGCTGCTTGTCATTTACTTAGAACTACTATAACACTGTGAATCCTCAGTAAACCATCGAGGATTCACACAAAAACATTTTCTTTACACCAGGGTGCGGGAGAAAAACTGTCTCTTTAAATAAAAATAAAATATGTTTCTGAAGTGCTAAACTTTTTCTCTTTAAGACAGCTGTAAAGACACAAATCACTTGGCTCTCTCTGACTGTAAATGTATGCTGTGAAGCTTGGGAGCAGATTTGGCAGGCCGTGAATGAGGATTATTTGTTGTTTGTGATTTTTTTAAAGTTGCTATCTCCTGCTAAACAGAGCGGTTATAGGCCTGAGATACAGTGTGTTGACAATAACCCAATAGCTGTGGGCTGCCTGGCAAGTTCAGCACCACGGACAGCGCTCTCACACAGAGGGAGCTCAAAACAAATGCTCTGAGACATCACTTCAGCACTGCCTCTGTCCAAAAAAAAAAAAAAAGAAAAGGGGGGGAGCTGAAATATCTGCAACTTCACAAATCCCTCCTGCTGTTTTCTTTGTGAGGTCTTGGAGAAATCAATGAGTCTGGCTGATTTTAATAAAACCAGATGTCCATGCAAACACACACAGAGCAACCTCAGACATTGTTGGTTTATTTCCTTATAGGAAACTGGTTTAAGGTCTACAAGCAGATTTATAATGTATACAGTATGTCTGGCCACATCATCCTAAATGTTTATTTTTAAAATGTGAGTGGATAAATGTTTGTTGTTTTTTCTTCAGTGCATTGTTACAGTAGTAGTTGAACAAGTAGTCGTAATAGTATTAATAGTTGTAGTAGTTGTTGTAGTTGTAGTAGAAGTAGTCACAGTGCTAGAACAAGTAATAGTAGTAGTTGAACAAGTAGCCGTAGTAGTAATAGCAGTAGTAGTAGAACAAGTAGTAGAAGTCATAGTAGTTGAACAAGTAGTCATAGAAGTATTAGTAGTAGTAGCTGAACAAATAGTTGTAGTAGTAGAGTTAGTCATAGTACTAGAACAAGTAATAGTAGTAGTAGAACACATTATTATAGCACTAGTAATAGTTATTGTAACAGTAGTACTATCATTGGTATCCATAGTAGTTGTAGTGTATTTCAGTAGTGTATAACACTTTGCACCCAATACTTTTTTACTTTTACTCAAGAAATTATTTTATTCAGTACTTCTCTTGTATTTAAGTAATATTTTTTCAAAGTACTTTTTCTTCAGTACAAATTTTGGGTACTTCTTCCACCTTTGTCTCTGATGACCTGCCAGGTAGAAACGGCTCTAGTGGAGTGGCTATTCAAGTTATTACTGTAACATTTACTATTGGATTTTTCATGTGTGAGGTGACAAAAATCTCTGTGGCAAATGTCAAACACAAAATCATCTTTTCATTTTTAGCCACGGTCAGAAAGCAGCCATGTCCTTATCAAGGGTTAAAGTAATAAAACAAATTTTCCTTGTGCTCTTTGGTATTACAAGCATTTTCCTGGTCCAGTTAAAAGGCTAAACAAGCTGCTAAAATCAAACGAGGATAGCTGCGATGGTAAATAATTGTTAGAAACTAAACATAACAGATCCGTCCTGACCTTGAGTAAAGAAATGGACAGTGAAGAGGTACAAGAAGCAAATAGTTACAGCAGATAGCACTGTGGCCCCAATTATGAGTTTCTTGACCTGTGGATTGAGGATTTAAAAGGAGAGATTGTTGATCCACTGACCTACATCCATTGCTGTAGATTGGCAACCTGACAAAAATTTTATGATTTTTTTTTTTTTCCAAGTTATATTAGTATTTTGAGGCATTACCAAACAAACTGGATTTTAAGTAAGATTTAGTTTAACCTGTAATTGCCATGCCACCAATGTTCCATGTTTACAGCCAGGATATATAGCTGGAGCTATAAAGAGCATGAATGTGGAATAAGTAAAAACACTTTGCTTATGTGTTTTAGTCATAGTAACATGCTATCATAACACTTAGGATTACATCAATCACATTTTTGCTGTAGCTACCTACTATTTTAACATGCCTCAAACTTAGCATGTTGGAGTGAATTAAAGTTAAAAATTAGTGCTATTGCCTCTGCATGTCTATTTGTTATTGATATGTAAGCAAGAGAACAATATGAGTCATAAAAAAAGGCTGGACAAGGTTTGTTTTTTAGAAGATGTTTTATGTCTCTGATATATTCCACATTGCACAGATTGTTTGGTTTCCTCAATATACAGTTGACTGCATTCTTTACTGCGCCAACAGCGTATGTACTTATCTACAGCACTGATAACTAATGGTCAGAGTTTGACTTTTCAGGAACAGTCTGTAATGAGCCAAGAAAAAAGAACTAGTAGATATTTTAGTCACAAGGGGTCAGTAATTATTTTAATTTGGAATGTATGTTATAATTGTAATGTTATAATTGTAAAATGTAATTGATAAACAAGTGTCTTGTGTATATAAGTTAATACAGCTTGTATGGAAAAAGTCTATTGATAATGTTAATTAAAAACTCATGATTGTCTATAAAGTGGGAAGTAGATAAATGTGCTTTTGATACATTGGGAGAAGGGGTGGGATTTAATTAGTTTGCACTTCATTCTACTCCTTTTCGGGCTTACATGTGGAAGTGTTGTTTTTTTCTTTATAAGGTAGCCTTGTCTTCTTTGTTTTTGTTTGTTTATTTCTTTCATTTATACATGTGTTCATTGTTTATATGAACAAATAATTTTATTTCTTATATGCTTGAAATAAACCCTACTAGAATTATTTGCCGAACTGTGAGATATAAGAGGTTTGTGGCTCAATGAATAGAGCATTAAACCTTAAAGTAGAAGATCATACAAGTCCGGACACTATATCATTATCATTGCGAAGAGGTTACAAAGAAATAAGATCTGTAATCAACAAATGACGGCTATAAATAAAAATGCATTATAACCCAGTTTAGTGGATCATGCTCACTTTAAAATCCTTCACAATTTCCTCCTCATACTTAATCCGTCGGTCAGTCTGTTGTTTTATATGCTACTGTACACTATTGTATGTCCCTCGCTCTATATATTTGCTGGACTGTGTTTGCCTCTGTTGTTGTCGTCGTCGTCGTGCGTGGGTGTATTTATTTTGGGTCCGTCTCGGGTAAATCTGAGCTGATAGCGTGTGTTTGTGTGTGTGAGAGAGAAAGAGAGCGGGGCTTGAATGTCCCAGCCTCTCAGTGTCTGCGTGTTGTCGACGGCTCTCCGGGCTGCGCGTTGATCTTGTTTACGTGTCCGGGCCAGTGGTTAAGGCATGACGGATGGGGAGAGGGGTGACAGAGGAGGGAGAGGAGAGCAAAGACAAACGACCTGACAACTCCCCTATTCAACTCCTAATCACTGAGGGGGCGCCCGGGATCACAGAGACACAGCCATCTCTACTGTCTGCTACATTATGGGCTACCTGTTGTGTGTTCAAGTCTGACATTTTGTACCTGAGCCTTTGACATGCATTTTTCCCATTCTTGCATTTAGTATCCTCTTTCTTTTCTCATGCAACCCTTTCCTTTTATCTGGGCTTGGAACTGGCACAAAGAGTACACTGGCTTGTGGCTGGATTTCAGTATATCTTTAAATTACTGCCCACAAATTTCCAGACATAAAATAATTGGTCTTGGGGCTGTGTAAGGTCAATTTAACCTCATAAAAGTTGTTTTGACTAACGCTCAAAAATTCATACCCATTATGGCTAAATGTCACAGATGCTTAAGAGCATGTAATGGTGACAGAGCATTTTAAAGTCTAGATTAAATGTCAAATTCAGTCTGACCATATTATATGGGGCAAATTATAAACCTGAAAAGTTGTATTTGTCACATCTGTTGCTTCTGTGTGTTACTTTTCTATGTCAAGATTGATTTCCATGTTAAAGCAACTGTTGAAGAGCTGTATTGCATTGTGGTATTTAGTTAATTATCTATGATGGGTTTTAGTGCTAGTACTATGGAGAACTAGCCAGTTTCAGAACAGTATGTAGCTGTAAACGAGCAGGATTTAGTATCAGGAGTAAAATGATGCCAATATACAGAATGCAGCCTAAGCCTTGTGTATTTTAAAAGCACTACCTTTTCATACACTGTTTAGCCTCAGAATAATTAACAATGTAACCACAAAGGGTACAAATCCATAATTTACACAATGATGTTGTAATTAACACTAATAGTTCCATCATTTTCATCAAAATGAAATGGACTAGTATGGAAGCAGCCTAAGTAGTTAGCTTGGTCACTTACACTGACTTTCTTCGCAAAAAGATGTGGGTTTGAACCTTTCCCAAGCCATCTTCCGCCCAAACTTGTTTTCTACTGACCAATCAGAACTGTTATCTAAAATGTATACAATGTTTTTCCATTTCATTATATTTTTCTGCTTGTGTTGCAGCGCCCAAGACCGGTCTTTTCATTTTTTTAAAGTCTGCAGTTTTACTTGGTCTTGGTCTTGGTGTCGTATCCAATTTTACTCAGTCTTGTCTCAGTCTCGTCTCAGTCTCGGATGTGGCGGTCTCAGAGATTTTATTTACCAGACATTGTAAGAAAATGCTATTCTTCATAATTTTGGAGTAATTAGTTTTCAGCATTAGAAGAACCAGTCTCTGTTTGTTTGTGGATTCTGTTGCATTAGTAATAATGTATTTGAACCACTTTTGTTTTGTTTTCCCCTTAATTTAGTACCAATTGAGACCAAGACCAGTCCAAGTTCAGAGTGTACAGAGACTAAGATGGGGCGAGACTTTCAGTAGTCCTAGTTGGTAACTGCCCCCTGTTTCCTGATTGCCTGTATGCCTTGGATTCAGAGGTAGTTTAATCTGTATGCATTTGTTCCACCATCTTGAAATCAAATGCCACTCAGATTAATTTTATTCTTTGTGCAGAACAGAAAAATAATTGTAACATCTGACGAGCTTAAAGCAAACCTTTACTGCCACTAACGAAACTGCTGAACGATTTAGAAAAAATATGAAATTGCAATTTTTCTGACATATTGTGGTTGCGATGAGATTTGTGATATATTTTATGAGATTAATGTTCAGTTCACAGTTTACATTTTTTTACAACTATGTAACACTTAAGAGAACACTGAAAAATTACCTGCTAAACTAATATAACAAATCACATACCTTTCAGATCACATCTGTAGAGGTCTAAACTACAGCTGTAGCATGATTTTGTAACTA
Source organism: Bostrychus sinensis (assembly GCA_020698575.1). Lineage (NCBI taxonomy): Eukaryota > Metazoa > Chordata > Actinopteri > Gobiiformes > Eleotridae > Bostrychus > Bostrychus sinensis. The sequence goes on from CM036252.1 coordinate 18,366,932, forward strand.
TTAAGTTCCTGTGGAGATGGGATATTTTGTTCTCTGCAGATGACAATAATTGCAGCCTTTGCGATTTGCTAATTGCAACAATAAAAATTTCAATTTGATTGCAATTAATTGTTCAGCCGTAACTAGTATTTTAGATTTTAAATATTTATTGCGCTATTTTTGTCCAAAAACATAAACATAGCATAGAGTTCCACCTTGACCTTGTTATGACTTCACATCAGTGTACAACTCCATACAGTGTGAAAGATGGCTGCCTGTGTTTGCCTTCCCTTTCCTGAAACAGACAAAGCCATTTGAACCACGACCTGCCAGTGCTTTATTCATCTCCTGTTGATTTAGAGTCGCAGGTATCCTCCTGCACACGTGTGACATGTGCACTATCTCACTATCTACACACCGCTACAGTGAAAAACAAGATCTAGTCGTGTATGGACAGACTGTAGACAACGAGTGCACATAAAGTTGCAGGTGATATGTCGATGTTTTTTCTTTCCCAGACGGTCTTTTACTGCGAGGTGTAAATTCTGCCTGTATTAACATTGGGGATAACAACTCTGGCAGAAATATTGTCACTAGATAAATTGCGTTAGCTTACACAATCTCAAGGAACGAGGTGCTCTAAGCTGGAGATGTGTTAGTTTAAAGTCCTGCCAACAATTTGGGGCATCCCTGCTGTAAAATGGATCACAAAAAGTACAATAATGTGCACTGACAAGCAATAAAACCAAACTTTTAGATAATAGTGATAGAAGATAACTTAGTAAAGTAGGATTTGTGGTGATAATGGATTAAAACTGACCATACACTGACAAACTACTATGGTACACCATATTTCTGTAAAGATTTCTTGTTAAAGAATTTGTTGTTACTGCACCTGGGACAGCAGTTGTAAAATGTGGTATTTGAGCTGCAAAATGTGGCTGTGTAGATTTTTAGTCGAGCACATTCCTGTATCTGAGGCCTCAACAGCATTTGGGAGTCACCATAATCACTTGAATTGGAGGCTTTTGCATGTTGGGTGCGTTGATCCTTGATGCAGGCAGTTGTTTCGGGGGCATCCAAATCAGAGACGGACTTCTGTGGAAAATACACAGTGAGTCCCAGTCCTGAATATGTGTGTGTGTTTGCATCATTAGTGGAACGTGTGTGTGTGTTGTATAGCTGAAGGCAGACAGAGCAGCCTGATAATGAACACATTGATCCGTACAGCAGCCCGGAGAGGACAAACCTCGGTATTAATGGCATCTCTATCATCTCGGTCTTTCATTAACGCCAGATGCTTGCACTGTGTGTTCAGTTCTTTTTGGTCTGTGCATCACTTATGCGTCATTTCAGGTCATCAAATGTGTTTGTGTGTCAGTGCCATTCAAAAATCATTGCAGTACTTCTTTTTGTGGTCTAGTAGTTATGATGATGATTATTTTTTTTATTTTTTCTAAATTAGAACAGTGGTTCTCAACTGATCTGGCTTCGGGCCCCAACATCACACTCTGACAAGCTGCGACCCAAATAAAAAATATTGAGGAAAAATAAAGAGATATTGAAGAAAATTAAAGTATATTTCAGATTAATTTAGAGATATTGGGAAAAATTAAGATATTTCAGGAAAATTTAGGGATATTGAGAAAAATTAAGATATTTCAGGAAAATTTAGGGATATTGAGAAAAATTAAAGAGATTTCGGGGAACTTAAGAGATATTGAGAATATTTTAAAGACATTTCAAGAAAATTTAGTGATATTGAGGAAAATTAAAAGATTTTTTCAGGAAAATTTTGAGATATTGAGGAAAAGTTAAGAGATTTTAGGAAAATAGAGATATTGAGAAAAAAGTTCAGGAAACTTAAGAAATGAAAACAGAAAACAGAAACAGTTCTGCGACCCACTTTTGGCTCCTGACCCACCATTTGAGAACCACTGAATTAGAGTACTTGTTTAGTCCTACCAGCAACTGTGGGCCTGAGGTGAGGGACACATGGACAATGCTTACTTACTGATCTTTAAATACATAGCCAGTCTTTTGATGATACGGCTGAGCAGTTGGAGCACTAACCACTCTGCCACTGTGTAAACTACAACATCAACATTTAGCAACCTTTTTATGTTCATAACCAGCAACAACGCAGGTTACGTTCTTACAAAAGGTCAACATACTTGATACTAAAACTTTATTGATTACCGATCCTACAATAAATAAAGATAAAAGATTAGCCTCAGATATAAACACTGCAATACATAGGATTGCTCTAAGAAGATAATCTGTTTTTATTGCATCTGTCCCTGTCCAATAAACTATACATACATAAATAAATCATTGATCAGACATGCTGTAAATGTTAGTTGTAAGTCATTTAGAAACAGCCCATGCATGTCTTTCTGAAACGCCATTCAATATCTTCTATTGATTTCAGACCTTGACCCAAATCAGGAGATCATACAACACTGTGGAAAATGATTTTAGTAGTTAAATTCAGAAACTGAAACACGTATAGAATATTCAGTTCTCACAGACACATTAAAATATTATAAGCATTTGTTTATTTTCATTGTGATGGTATTGGAAATGTTTAATTTTGGTGTATATGAAAAATGTTGTTTAATATAATGTATATTATAGTATTTAGTTTATAACGTATAATTATTTTTTATTTAGAGTAAGGCAAGTTTATTTGTATAGCATGATGCATACACAGGTTAACTTAAAGTAATTTACAGGAAAAAATATAGACAGGAATTACAAATAAAACTGTAAAAATCCAATTTAATAATTAAGAACTAAAGTCAAAACTGTGCAGATATTAATGCATCACTTTTCCAGTGTGTACATCACCTCAGGCCTAAAGTAAACAAGCACAAAAAAATAAATTAAAACGTTGCTTAAATCTGGTCTAATATTTGAAGTCTGACCCTGACCCGCGCTCCCTGGTAGCTACTCACAATCAAAGCAATATAGGTGCAGTTTTTTATAGACCTGCTTATATTTTCTCATAAAGAAAGATGGAGTTGAAGTGAGGGGCATCCATTAGGTGTTTGAAGTCTCTATTGTGTCCACAGCTCTGAGGGAAGTTTGTCGCCCTGGGCCTTGGCAGAGCAGCAGCAGCAGCAGCAGCAGCTCCATATGAAGCTGTACTGATCCAGGGCTTTCCCTCTGTCCTCTCTCCAAAACACTGCCATTGCTCTGTGTGTACGAACGAGGGTAGGCTCTTCCCAAAATCCCTTAGTACCACTTTCACATATTTTGCATTAGTACCCTGTAATAGATAACTCGCTACTTTCACCCAAGACATTTAATTGATTTACTTCCTTTTTTAAAACAAAAAAATACTTTTAGAACATTTTATAGAACATGACTTTACTTTTAGCTGAGGAAAAATGTGTACTTTTACTCAAGTAAGTTTTTTTAAGTTTATAAAAGAGTGAAAGTAGTAGCAGTATAGTATCACCAATAGTGGTAGTAGTCAGGGAGCGATTTCTGTTTTTTCTGTCCCTGCCTCTGCTGCTGTTCTCTCCATCCCTCCCTCTTCTTTACCTTCAGGGAGGATAAAATAAGTTGACTTTATGCATGACTCCAAATGACACATTCAGCAAATTAGAGCTGCCTGTGTCCTGCATTTTATAATCTTCTACTCTTTGAGGATTGCTCCGTAGCTTCTGTCTCGTCCCCTCTCCTTCCCCTGCGGAGTACTCTCACAGACAACCTTCCTCTGTGATTGGATACTTGCCTCGCCTAAAGCCCACCTTTCCCTCACAGATTCACAGATTCACATGGGAGTGAGGGGACAAGGCTATGAAGAAGTCTCACTAACAGGCTGTCACTGCGGAGCACACTCTGAAATTCCTTCCTCTCTGTTTCCATGAAAATGTATATAGGATTCCTTCACCTTCTTTGCTTCCTGTAACTTGTGACTGAACTTATTTGGGCCGCGACTCGCCCCCCTCCCTCTGTCTCTCGGTGTGCAACGTCAGGGCAGAGACAGCAGCAGAGGAGAGGACAGGACAGGACAAAGCAGACATCCTTCTCCGCTTCTTTCTACATATTTGTTAATTTTAGGATAAAACCAGCTAAACTAAGCTAATAGCACAGGCACAGCATTTATCCTTCTTTTAGTTCGTTTGCTCCTAATTTTTTATGCAAATTAGTCATGTGCATATTTAATGAGGCTTTAAGTTTTATGAAGTTATGCAAGTAACACTTTGTTTTTGCACAGAAGTTATTAGCCTTGTTATTATTTTCACTGTTAAATTAATCTAAAAATACAGATTATATTAATAATCTTCCTTAAATTATAGACAGCTAAAAAAAAAACACATCAAAGTGCACCAGAAAGCAGAAGTGGTACTAAAAGTAGTTGCAGTAGCAGTAGCAGCAGTAGTAATAGTAGTAGTTTTGTTAAGTACTTTCTGCTTAAATAAACGTCTCATCCAACGTGTTACTTTTACTCAAGCAATCCTTTTGAGTACCTTTACTTACTTTACTACTTATAAATATTGAAGTATAAGTACTTTTAATTGAGTACAGATTCTTCTTCCACCTGTCAATACAAATAGGATTGGGACTTATTGACATCGACACAAAATGGAAGCCTTCAATCTCGTCAGAGTTCAGCTCGTGTGTTACTGTGCTCCCTGGTGCTGTAGCATACACTAAACATTCTCACGCATGTATTAGCATTAGCATTGATCTGCCCCGCATGCCTCCCTTGGCCTCAGTGCTGATAATGAGGTGCGTGTTTCTTCTTCTTCTGCCTTCCTCCTAATTATGGAATTCCTGAGTGATTGTGGTGCCTCGATTATTGCTGCCATTTTGTGTGTTGACTGTCAGCTAAATGCCTAAATTGCGCTTGTAAATTCTTCCCATTCACCTGAGAGGAGGAATGGCTGCTACATTTCAGTGCTTTGCCTCAGAGCTGCACAATATACTGTATCAAATTTATCTGTTCTGGCAATATTAGCATGCACCATATCTATATGGAAAATGGAAATAAATGTATGGCAATAATGGTAACATACACTTGATACAGTGTACACAAACAAACTGTAATATCATGTAACTGTGATGTACTTGAGCAGAAGGACATTTTGTTTATTCCCTAGATAAAAATGTAATAAAAAAATGCTTGTTACATTACTCTGTGCTCTGCAAAAAAACAGTATAATGGCTGCTTCACACTGTGGTAATATGCACTTTGGTAGAGTAGTGGAACAAGTCCTAGAGTCAAATACCTTGAAACTAATATACAAGTACACAATATTTAATTTTATAATTACAACAAGTACGTACGTGTTATTACAGTTTCTCACGTTACTTTGTAGTTACACTGTATCAAGTGTAGTTTTACCAGTAATGATATTATTGTCCATTAACCATTCTCAAACTGGGGTCTGAAAAAAAAAAAAAAGAAATTAACTGATAAGAATATATAATAATTTTTGTTATGGTAGACTATATATTTTAAGCATTCATAAATGTTAATTGGAAACCACTACAGTAAGAAAATAAATATTCCTGTGCAAATAACCTGCACTTAGCCTGCGTTTGGTTTTAGGATGTTAGGAAATTATAGTGGCGCACTATGTAAGTCACGTTGATCAAGAGCGGAGGACACTGTAAGGGGCTCTGTGGGATTTTTTCCTCTCCTATAAGGGGTACCTGGCTCCAAAATGTTTGAGAACCCATGCTCTCTGTGACAGAGATTAGCACTGACAGGATCCTACAAGAGCCTTCAATGAAGCAACATTGTGACAAAAAATTATATATATATATATATATATATATATATATATATATATATATATATATATATATAAAACTAATTAACTTTTGATTTCTCACCTGGTTTAACCTTGTTTTAGACTTGGTTTAGGCATCGTTTCTGCTCTGCTTTAATTGTGACTAGTGAATAAATAAATACATAAAATTGAATGTCTGCTTAAATTTAATTAAATCTATCCAGTTATATCATAATATTCAACAGTTATCACAGCCTCGCATGTTTTTCTAAGACTGTGCAGCCCTACTTTCCCTGCAATGTTTTCAATCCCTGTTTTGTTTGGAAGCAAAATGGCGGCTGATGATTGGCAGCTTTTTAAATACAGCTTCAATACACTGGGTCATATGCAAATGAGCTTTCCCTGGCTCCTTCGCACTATGCACTTTGTAAAGACTTAAAACACGCATAAACATATCCAAAGCCGCCTGAAGAATATATTAACATGCTTCTTTGAACCTCTCCTCCCAAATAACACTTCCCATTCTCTATTCCCGTCACTCTGTATCTTCTTTCACCCAATTCCCTTTGCTTCCTGGATATGTTTAAAAACCCCACATTGTTCAGGACAAGCTTACGAGAGTGAAAAATCAGCCACCAATCAAATAATGAAATTAACTCCGGCAATTACATCTCTTTCTTCTCATTCACTCGTTTTTTTCTGTGTGTGCTGAGAACCTAATTGGCGTGGTAATACTTTTGAGGCAAACAAACAAGGAAATAGAAACGCAATGTAATTATTCCCAACAGTTGACTTTCTGTTCTGTGTATGTTTGGGTAATTACATATTGTTGAATGTAGATGAGAAGAAAGCTTTGTTTTTATCAAAGGAACTACAGCAATTCAGTTTAAGTTTTCATTTGGCTTGGTAGGGTCCCACATCATAGCGTTGGTTTTTGTTTGTTTGTTGGAAAGATAACTTAAAAACTATCTGCATTTTGATTACACTTAAAAAAAGTCTCTAATGGGCCAGGAGCACTATATCTATATTTACCATTCCTAGATAGGGGCCAATTCCTGAGCAGATGCGCGTGCAAGTGCTTCTAATCTTTATTTTTTTCCTCCTATGTAGAATGATTGTTGGATCCCATATTAAAGATCTGTTGTTTTTATTTCTCTTCTCTCTGCCAGACCAACATCCCCTTCCTGCAGAACGTCTTCTCCAACAACCAGTTCCTCCACTCCACTGTGGACACACAGTTCATCGACGAAAACCCCGACCTGTTCAACCTGAAACCAACGCAGAACCGAGCCCAGAAACTGCTGCACTACCTCGGTCAGTAAACATCATTTTACTCATTCATTTATTCATTTATTATATATCAGGAGTACAAATGAAATCATTAAGAGACACACATGCACAGCCATAATGGAAACCTAGCTTTTCTATACATTATACCTATAAGTTTGTGAAGACTCTCACTCGTCCAGGGTAATTGCATCAGCAAGCAAAAGTTAAAAAAGCAGTCATCTGGATTGGATTTTTCAAGTTGAAGACGTTTCACCTCTTATCCAAGAGGCTTTCTCAATTCTGAAATGAACTGGTGAGAGCTGGTTTATATTCTTATAGGAAGGAGGAGTTTAGACCTGAAACTAAATTCTATTGGTCAATGTGACCATGAATAGCCTGAGTGGTTTCGGGTCGTTAGGAGTCCTTTGTCCTCAGCTGGAGTGAGAGTCGTTAACCCTCCCCAGCCTGGGCAGCTCCTTCAGATGTAAATGACCTGAGTGAAACTGGTTTGTTTTATTTGGGTTTCAGGAGACTGTTGTAGACAGAAGGAAGGTTGTATCTGAGACCACCATTTCTGTTTAAAGAGGGTTAAGGGTAAAGGGTTTTTTGACAAAGATTGCTTCTTTCACTCCTCGCTCAAACCATCCTTTCTCTCTGGCTAAGATTCGGACCTCACTGTCCTCAAAGGAGTGGTTTGTGGCCTTCAGGTGGAGGTGTACTGCAGATTCAGGTCCACTGGAGTTGGCCCTGCGGTGTTGGTATAACCTCTTGTGCAGAGGTTGTTTGGTTTCTCCAATGTACTGTTCATTACAGTTCTCATCGCAGTGGATGGAGTACACAACATTGCTCTGTTTGTAACTGGGAATTTTGTCCTTGGGGTGAACCAGTTTTTGTCTGAGAGTATTAACAGGTTTGAAATAAACCGGGATGTTATGTTGGCTAAAAATCCTTTTAAGTTTCTCAGATAGGCCGGAGATGTACGGAATGACTACATTGCTCCTTTTTGGCTCTTGCTCCTGTTCTTTCCTGTCCTGTTTTCTTGTCCTTTGGGATTGAGAGAAGGCCCAGTTGGGATATCCACAGGTTCTGAGGGCTTGGCAGACATGTAGCTCTTCTTTCCTCCTTCCCTCCGAGCTTGTGGGAACCTCTTGGGCTCTGTGCTGCAGTGTCCTGATCACACCAAGTTTGTGCTGTAGTGGGTGGTTTGAATCAAATAACAGGTACTGGTCTGTGTGAGTGGGCTTCCTGTACACTTCCACATGGAGCCGCCTGTCTTCTCCAATGATAACTGCACAGTCTAAGAAGGTTAGGCTGTTCTCCGTGGCATCCTCACGAGTGAACTTGATAGTTCTGGTCCACAGCATTATATGCCTTGTGAAAGCTTCCACTTCCTGGATTTTGATCTTCACCCAGGTGTCATCCACATATCTGAACCAGTGACTAGGAGTTGAACCTGGAAATGAGTCAAGAGCTCTCCTCTCAACTTCCTCCATGTACAGATTAGCCACAATGGGGGAGACTGGGGAGCCCATGGCACAGCTGTGTTTTTGCCTGTAGAAGTTTCCTCTGAACTGGAAATATGTGGTGTTGAGACACACCTCCAGTAGTTGGCAGATGTGGTCTGATGTCAGGTTTGTCCTCTCCTGCAGTGCTCCATCTTGAAGCAGTCTCATCCTCACAGCCGTTACTGCCTCTGTGGTGGGGATGCAGGTGAACAGGGACGTCACATCATAAGATACAATAGGTCTCATCAGAATCCAGCTGGAGATGTTTGACTTTGTTGGCAAAGTCTTGTGAATTCCTAACATGATGCTCTGTGTTGCCAACAAGAGGGGCCAGGATTGAAGCCAGGTGTTTAGCTAAGTTGTAAGTGATAGAGTCTGTGCTGCTGACAATGGGTCTGAGTGGTATACCCTCCTTGTGAATTTTAGGGAGGCCATAAATGCAGGGAATGGTGTCCACCGGGTATAGTCTGTAATACTATACTTGATACTTACTATACTTGATCTTTCTCCAGCTTCTGTAAACAGTCTATAACCTTCTTGTAGCCACTGGTTGGATCTCTCCTCAGTGTCTCATAGGTGGTAGCATCACTGAGTAAGCTGTTCACTTTGGCCTCATATTCCACTGCATTCAGGATCACTGTGCATCTACCTTTGTCTGCTGGCAGAATGTTGATGCTGTGGTCCTTCTCCAGCGCTGTTAGAGCCTTGCTTTCTTCTGAGCTAAGATTAGAAGAAGGTGGTTTAGCACTGGAAAGGGCAGCTGAGACTCTGAGCCTCAATTCTTCAGCTTCTGCTTCGGCCAACTTGTTTTTCTTTATGGCTGTTTCTGTGGCTGTGATGAGGTCTACCGTAGGGATCTGTTTAGGTGTTACTGAAAAATTGAGCCCGGTGTGATCAGGACACTGCATCACAGAGCCCAAGAGGTTCCCACAAGCTCGGAGGGAAGGAGGAAAGAAGAGCTACATGTCCGCCAAGCCCTCAGAACCTGTGGATATCCCAACTGGGCCCTCTCTCAATCCCAAAGGACAAGAAAACAGGACAGGAAAGAACAGGAGCAAGAGCCAAAAAGGAGCAATGTAGTCATTCCATACATCTCCGGCCTATCTGAGAAACTTAAAAGGATTTTTAGCCAACATAACATCCCGGTTTATTTCAAACCTGTTAATACTCTCAGACAAAAACTGGTTCACCCCAAGGACAAAATTCCCAGTTACAAACAGAGCAATGTTGTGTACTCCATCCACTGCGGTGAGAACTGTAATGAACAGTACATTGGAGAAACCAAACAACCTCTGCACAAGAGGTTATACCAACACCGCAGGGCCAACTCCAGTGGACCTGAATCTGCAGTACACCTCCACCTGAAGGCCACAAACCACTCCTTTGAGGACAGTGAGGTCCGAATCTTAGCCAGAGAGAAAGGATGGTTTGAGCGAGGAGTGAAAGAAGCAATCTTTGTCAAAAAACCCTTTACCCTTAACCCTCTTTAAACAGAAAAGGTGGTCTCAGATACAACCTTCCTTCTGTCTACAACAGTCTCCTGAAACCCAAATAAAACAAACCAGTTTCACTCAGGTCATTTACATCTGAAGGAGCTGCCCAGGCTGGGGAGGGTTAACGACTCTCACTCCAGCTGAGGACAAAGGACTCCTAACGACCCGAAACCACTCAGGCTATTCATGGTCACATTGACCAATAGAATTTAGTTTCAGGTCTAAACTCCTCCTTCCTATAAGAATGTAAACCAGCTCTCTTACCAGTTCATTTCAGAATTGAGAAAGCCTCTTGGATAAGAGGTGAAATGTCTTCAACTTGAAAAATCCAATCCAGATGACTGCTTTTTTAACTTTTGTTGCGATTATACCTATAAATAAATATGTGCTACATAGAAATTATGAGTCATAATTCATGGAAAACCAAGTCCACGAAACACCTCAACACACACATATTACCTTTAATGAGTTTTGGAGCAGCTTCCTGTATCTCCATTGATGAGGAGGAGTCACCCAATCCATTTCTTGAGCTGAAATACTGGAAATAATGTTTTAAATGGAGGTTTGCTGCATGTTAAGGTGCATAACAGTGAAACTTAAATTTTTACAAGCTCATGCAATAGACAACTAACTTCTGAAGAATGTGTGAAATAAAATTTTAAGCACCTGTAATCCTAGATTTAAAGACTTTGATAGACAAATGTTTTTGTTCTGCCCACTAGTTTACCATCAGTCATTAATGTCCAAAAAAGAGAAGGATCACAGCACATGCCAGAGTACTCTTTGTGTCGGCCTGGTTAAATGTAGAGGGTTGTGTCAGGAAGGGCATCTGGTGCAAAATATGATATAGGTATAATTAAAATGTGAATTACTGCACACTAGGAGACAGACATGATTTGCTGTGGCAGCTCTGTAAGGAAAAAGAAAATAAGACTTAGTTTAAGACAAGAATACAGATAAAATCATAACAGTTAAGACAAACAAGTGTATACATACAAGCTGGTATTAAAACAACCATATGTCACTGTTTTGTCATAACTTTGAAATAAAACAAAAATAACATTAAACAGACAGTGCACAGTGCAAAAAAACATACAGTATTTTGTTAGGAATATGTAAATACATGTAGTCCGGTGCATCTTTGACAGAAGCCAAGATTTTCATTTCATAAATAATTTCAATACCACATTATTATACAAGGTCAATTATGTTTTTTTCCTTTATACTTGATTCTCTTTCTTGCTCTTGCCCAGGTCATGTGATGGTGAATGGCCCAACTACGCCCATTCCTGTCAAGGCGAAGCCCTCCTCCACAGACCCCGTCATCCCACCTGTTTCCATGGGTACGTGCGTCCACACTGTTTTCTGCTGTAACATTTAGTGAGACCTTTTTTGCTCAGCGTTTAAGAAAGACATTTTCTACCTCTATCAGTGGATGAGCCTGTTCTTTCACAGTAAATGCCTGTTATGTAACTATTAAAGATTTTGTGAGTACTTTGTCAAGAAAACTGTTGATGTAAGGCACCATTAAAACCAGAACATGAGTCAGACTCTATAAATCACTCGCTATAATGATGTTGAGTATTGACCTTGGTGTATTTCTTCCATTTGGGCTAATTTAAAAAAGGCAGGACCACTACAGAAGTTAGGCTCTTATTCCCCCCATGGTGGCCTAAAAAGTAAACACTTGTGGAAATGTAAGGGCCCTCTGGATGAAAGCAGGGAACCAATGACAAATGGGCTGTCGGAGAGTGTGATAGCTGTAGGCGGAAAGGGCTTCTCCTCGACGGTCTGGTGTAGCTCTCAGGGAGGAGAAGGGGCGCTCCGGTGAACAGTGAGCACAGCTGTGAGAAGCCCAAGTTTATTGTTTGTCGAGGCAAAAGTTCCCCGCTCTTCGGCCCGATCTGCAGCAGCACTTCTGGAGTCTGGAAAAGGGCAACAGGCAGAGGCAAGGGCAGCTCTTCTACGCTGGGTTTGTAAAGCAGAGCCTTTTACAGAACTATTTAGAGTCTTAATAACGTCTCTGCTGCTCATACAGTACACTGCAATGGTCTGAAACTGGTTTTAGATCTGGAAGCACTTGGAGATCATAGAGCTCTGCCACGACACTGGTCCTATCTAGTTCAGGGGTAAATGCTCTTTCCATTGACTCAGAAAACCCTTATATCTCACAATGATAAATAATTTACTCTAACTAATCATATGTTCTTTTAGTGAGGGAAGTTGATGTGTTTTTGAAGTGCAGTTTTTATGGAAGCATATATAGTTAAAAGCATTTTTTAGCACTAATACCTTTTGCACTGGACAGTAGTGTATGTATTTGTTAAAATCTACTTAATGCTACTACGATCTGACTTCCATTTGCCAAAGTTACTTGAGTTACGTTGATACAATTGCATGTGTTTAACCAGGCTGATTGGTTGAAAGTTGCCTCAAAAAAGTGCATTTAATGTTTTTGCTTATTCCTCAATAATATGTATTTAGCTTATAGCACCATTCTTTGGATGTATAATCAGCTTTTTGAACAAAAATGCAATTAAAGAAAAAAGCACCTCTAACTTTCTTGTTGGCCACCATGAGTCTGAGTCAATAAAAACCCATATGTGACGTTAATGCTGGTCTTAATTACTAAATTTAGAGAAGTGCACTAAACTTCCCAGCATTAGGCTCAATATAAACTACATTACAGCGCAACACAAACTTCCAGGAAAACCACAACCTCCTGCCATCAGCATTAGATTTCGTATATTTCCACAAAAGATCTTTACACATGCAATAAGCAAGTCCGGAAACTATGGGTTAGTCCTTTAGATCTTGAGTAAATAGTAATGCAATCTTATACCACACTCACAACTATTTATCTGTAGGAGCTGGTTGTTAGTCTTGTCATTTCTAGACATCATGCCCAGTCATAGCAGCAGTGGGAGTAGTGCATTTATAGTAGTTGTTGTTGCATTGATATCTCTATTATCTATTATTTTTACAGTACATTTCTGGTAACCATAGCTGCCAATATTCTCATTTTTTACAGTGTACCAGTAATAAGCAGTAGAAGATGAATGAGTAATGAATAAATAGCCATAAGGTCCTATGTCACCTCCTTGTGCCTTGGCCATTTTGTTTTGATTGTCCTCCCAGTTTTCTTTCAGTTAGAGACGCACAACGGCACAAATATCCACAGCTGCTCATTTTGACAACAACAAAACCGTCTGCTGTATCAGTCTGACATGTTTATCATCCCCCCGTTCTGCCTCAGCTCATCGTCAACGCCGGGACACACAGATTTCTAACAAAATAATGTGAATAATCTGAATGATAATCAGCCATAACGAATCAAATGCGACGTCTAAAAAGCGTGAACAGCGGAACGGGATCGACTGGAACAAGCATCAGTGTTTGTGTACTGCGACTTATGCAAATGCTGTGTTTAAAACTGTCATCGGCCTCCATTTTGTAGCAGGAGTAAAACACAGCGCTGACACAGAGTACTAAATCACACTATTAATGTCAGAGGTGTAAAGTAACAAGATTTCTATTCTAGTATGCAAATATATAATGTACTTTCTGGGTAAATTTTATAAAACATACTTCTATTTAAGTGAATTTTAAGGCAAAAAATGTTTCTTTTGGTAAGTAAATTATTATTTTCTGTGTGAGTATCTTGTGCAGGTAGTATGCTCGAATTGTGTAATAGTAGCAGTAGTAGTATAGTAGCAATAGTTGCAGGATTGGTAGTACCCGCTAATAGTAGTACTTTGTCATTGTAGCTTTAGAGGTCCTAGTATCAGCAGAGGTAGAAGTACTTACTGTATTTGTACTTAGTGGTATTGGCAGGAGTAGCAGAAGTAATATTTTGTTGTACTTTTACTTTTGCCTGTGTAATCATATTTTAAAGTAACAATACTTTTAATTGAGGACATAATTTGAGTACTTCTTCCACCTCATAATATAGTAATGGTTGCAGTAGTTAGTAGTAGTCATTATGGTATTTGTACTTAGTAGTAGAGGCAGCTGCAGCAGGAGTAGTAGTAGTAGTTACAGTATTTATACTTAGTAGTAGAGGCAGCAGGAGTAGTAGTAGTTGTTATAGTATTTGTACTTTGTAGTAGAGGCAGCTGCAGCAGGAGTAGTAGTTACAGTATTTATACTTAGTAGTAGAGGCAGCAGGAGTAGTAGTAGTAGTAGTTACAGTATTTGTACTTAGTAGTAGAGGCAGCTGCAGCAGGAGTGGTAGTAGTAGTTAGTAGTAGTAGTTGTTGCTAGCAAAAGCAATTTGTACTGTGAACTGTAAATTTACTAATACTGTTACTTCTCCTTAATAATTTTGTTAAGTACTTTTACTTGTATGTAAATAATATTTTGAAGTAACAGTTTTGAGTCCACCTCTGTTTTTTGTCTGCTCCACTGCTGGACAGGTCGTCTATAGGCAGCGTCCTCTGAGTACTACACCCCTCGTATACTTACTGTACTGATGAGGTAGTTGTGCAGCGCAGGCACGCACACAGCCGTACCTAAAGACTAGTAATGAGATTTGTAATGTGCCTCTATCCCCTTTTTTCATTCAGTGGAGGGATTGAGAGGGGAGAGGGATTAGGCCTGTATTATTATCACTGTGGTGGGAGGGCCCGGGCCGCAGAGGAGAGAGAGGTTAGGAAAGGAGAACACACAAGGGTTTTGGTTATAATCCATATATGGGACAGATTAGGTGGCCCGGCCCAGATGAATGAATTAAACATTACAGTATAGGTGATGGTAAAAGGTGAGTAAAGAAACACTAGAGGAACATAGAGGTACTGGTCCTATATAGCAATGGGAACGTTATAGTGAGCAGACCTGGAAACTATAGATCGCCTAGTTCAGGGGTAAATGCTTTTTCCATTGGACCACAAAACCCTTATATCTCACATTAGTAAAGACATGGGGGCCAGACTAAGCATAGTTGTTACTGTCTCACAACAAGAAGGATTCTCAGACCATGCGGGGCCTATCTGTGTGGAGTTTGCATGTTACCCCACCCCCAAAAACATGTACAATAGGTTCCCCCTTGACCAAGACTCCCTTCTTAATCTCACTTGGACTTTCCTGTTTAAATAAAGGTCAAATAAAATTCACTGACCCCTTGTGGCTGAAGTTGGTATCTTTGGCTCTATTTCACGACAGTACAGAATCCTGTAAGAAATGTCTGGATCTAGACGGTGTTCTGGATCCAGACCAAATTACTTGGACTTGAACTGGGACTCTTCTAGTTCAGGGGTAAATGCTCTGTCCATTGAGCCACAAAGCTCTTACAGCCCCTGCTTTACCTCACAATGGCAAAGGATCCACAAAAATGTCTTCCTTTCCCATCTTTAGCTCTATCTTGCAATAGTACAAATGGCACCAACTAACAAAACATTATTTCCTCTGTAAAGATAATAAAACACAGTCATTCTGGGAGTTCCCTTTGCCATGATGAGCCAGAGTAACAAAGCTATTATTTAGTAATTAAGTAAATGTGTGTATGTGAACTCTGGAGGCAGATTGCCAAGTGGTGCATGGACGGTGCAGGAGTCCACCTTGTTCCTATTGTTATTATGTGGATTTATTTAATGGAGGACATGTAGAGGTTAATCACCAGCTGCCTCTGAGTGCGCGTTCGAAGAAATGACTAATAAAAATGACAGACTACAGTACTGCCACATGGTCATTGTTTGTCAGTGGCTTGTATTGTTAAGCCCAGGAACAAGCTGCAGGTTCGATATGCAACATCTGGTAGTAATCAGGCCCAGAGATTGATTTTAACCTAAAGGTACAAAGGGTCCAAATTATATTAAGATTCATTTCTTGTATTTAGAAATAAATGAGTTCTGCAAAGCATCCGTTATTGTTTCAAATAGTGTAAAAATTGTTGTTATATGGAGACGGACAGCCATAAAAGCATCACTGGAAGGGTGCATTAATTTTTTTAATATAGTTCATTTTGAGGGAACTTTATTTCTGGTTTAAGGAAATGTCTAAATTAGCAAAAGTGTTTGAGTAAAAATATTTTGGGTGGCACAATGTTTTGAAGGAAGCTGTTTTGTATTCTAGAAATTAGGTCTAGTAAGTAAAAATTATGAGAGAGTCTTTTTGGTGAGAAGATGCTTTAAGGTATAATGGTAGTATAATAGTAGAACTAGCAGTAGTTGTAGTAGTGGTTGTATGTAGTAGTAGTAGTGGCAGTACAGTTTGACATAGTTGTAGCTAAAAAGATTTTAAGATAATTTGAATTAAAGCAAAGCATGTTTTACTTCTAGTTAAACACTCAAAGTATTAGCTTTACCGGAGTCATTTTTGAGTGCAGATTCATTGAAATTGTACAGAAATTGTGTCTAAATTATTATTTTGTGTGTAGCATATGTGGGTAGCATACGTGAAAGTTGTAATTGTTGTACTTTGTAGTAGCAGCAGCAGCAGCAGTAGTAGTAGTAGTGGTAGTAGCAGTATTTGTTGGTGCTAGAAAGAAGGGTGTAAGGTAATTCATACTTAAAGCACATTTTACTTCTATTTTAAAAAATACATTTATTAAGCACTTGAAGTAATAATGAAGTAGCAGTACCTTTACTTGCACACAGATCATTTTGTGTAGTCTCCTGCAGTGCTCCTCTTGTATTTTAAAAGTGTGTTAAAATTGCATGGTAGTTATGTAAAGATGGACAGCCAAAATAGCATCACTGAAGGGAGGCAGTGATTTAGAGCCAATGAGAAGAGACGTGTTTGACATAATTCAGACAGGCCTTGTCATTACAGCTGTCAGTCTGCAGCTTGTTCACTTTAGTTCCAGTTTCTGAGCCACAGTTTGGTAAAATGTTACTGTGGGATTATTGTCCATAGCTGATACAACTTTTCTTCAGAGTTGTGAGTAGATACGGCATGGTACTGTCCAAAAGTTTTAGTAAAGTGTGAGAAATATTGTTAATTAAGAGTGCTTTAATAAATGGCCAAAAATGATTCATTTTACTGTTTAGATCCAGGAGTGTTTTAAGGGATTTTGTACCATTTTGAGATAGACTGAAGATATTAACGTCACTGAAAGAACATGATTAGTTTTATCATTCTGAGGTATAAGGGTTTTATGACACAATGGAGAAATTATTGCAAAAATAATAAAGATTTGTAAGTTTGAATCCAGGTCCAGGCTCTATATCTTAGAAGTCCTGAAAATCTGTACTCAAATGTGTAAAAAATATTACTTCTAGAAATAAAAAATTTATTAAAGTTATTACTTCAGTAAATGCTTTTAAAAAGTGTATAAAGTTTGCCTAAGTACAACATTTACTTAAGTAGAAAGTACTATGTATTACACTACTATCAATACTAGTACTTCACTACTTCTACTGCTTCTACTTATACTTATTACATTCAATTCAAAGATGAGTATCAAACAGAACCCTATGTAAAATTTAATCTATCTAGAAAACAGCGGTCCCTTTGTGCCCAGTTAAGAACGGGTAGCTTACCTCTGGCAGTTGAAGTGGGTCGGTTTAAAGGTCTTCCTGAAGAGAAGAGAATTTGTGTTTTTTGTGACCTCAATTTGGTGGAAGATGAGTATCATTTTGTTTTTTATTGTCCCTTGTACTCTGATTTAAGACATGTTTTATTTGAACACATAAATACAAGTAACCCGGATGTGTCCTGGTTATCTGATGATGAAATTATGAGTTGTATTTGTAATAAGGAGATTTTTGCTTTAGTTACTTTTGTTTGCAAAGCCTGGGATAGAAGACAGCGAGTGCTGTATCCTGTCTAATTTAAATGTTAATGTAGTGTAAAGTATTTTTATTTTTATTATTTCTCTTTTTTATTTATTTATTTTTTTTGTTGTGGCGCAGATGATCAGTTTGTAGTCATCTTGTTTCTGTGGAGTGTCTTATAAGACCATGTGGGCTGGGCGCCAATGGTGCACGACACTTAAATAAATAAATTAATTCATTCATATACCACCACTACTACTACTACTACTACTCAGGGTCGTTTCCAGGTTTTCTGGGCCCTCTGAAAAAATATAACATGCCCTATCATCACAAACTAAGCTAACTTTATAATATTAATATTTTAAAATAAAGTTTTTTATGGGCCTCTATCATTCATCATGGGCCCTTGGAATCTTTCTAACCTTTCCCCCTTACACCACTACTATACTATACCACTACACACTATAACTACTATTGTAATTCTACTACTACTATTATCATTATCAACTTTGCCACTGAGGTGAAAAGTTTGGACCAGTGCCTTTGCAGAGGTCTACAGTCTCCAAGTGCTTCTAGTTTTGATTTTTCTTCGTTTTGTGTATTTTTGTACATGGATACACTTTTCAATGTTAAAAACCTGCTTAAGACTACTGCAGGGTACTGTATGTACTGTATGTCTCGAGAGCAGACATTTATACTCATTTATGCAATCTTGAAGTTGCAGAGTGATGTCGCAAGATTGTTTCTGGCCTCCATGCAGGCAAACAGACAGCGAGTCAGATCTGCAGTGTCTTAGCCGTGCTCTCCCTTGGGAAATGTCTAGCCCAGTTACCTTACATACAAGTCTGTCCTAGACCATTAAAAAGCTTACAGAAGTTGTAGCACTTTAGTGCAGGTAATTATAGGCAGAGTCAGCGCTTCTCATCCATTACACTTTTTGTCAAATTCAGCAAATATGCTCTCATGGTCCACAAACTGTCGGCCCTGTGCTAAAAGATAAGTGTTTATGCGTCGCATTAGCTCTGAAAATGAGAGCTAAACAAAGAGAGACTTGGTCAGGTCCACGCAAGACCAGGCAGCTTTGGGTACGAGTTCTTGGTGTTGCCAAGTACACTACAGCTGAGGCAGCTGATGAAATTTTGTGTTATGGACATGGGAATAGTGAACTGTGGGAACAAGTACAGTTAAAGTTTGTGTTGACATAAGTTGTTTGAAGAAGTGGGCCTACTCAAAGTTTGTGCTCAAGTGCTTTTGACCATTGTTTGCAGCTGCGCAGTAAAATCTACTACTACTACAACAGCTACTACAACTATTACTACTGCTTGTGTCAAAGTTTGGCTCAAAACCAGGACATACTGACTGAGAGCAAAACAGTCACAGTAGTTTATAGACAGTCACAATAAAATCATAATCATTTGTAGACAGATGGTTATGAACACTGAGTCGGCCCAGTGATAACAGAAATACCTTAACAGACCCTCTCACAGTCATTCACCATAAACATATACAGACATATACCTGCATGCATTTTGACATTTGGAGACACACTAAGTGGTATTTTGATTGTAATAATTGCCTACTTACCTTTATGTTTACTTCTGTATTACAAACTTGTATCAACATTATTCAGTTTAAGAGTCCTTAGCGTGGCTGTTGTTAGCTGTGTATGCTTTATTATGGAAGCCTTTACTAGCTCTTACTAATGACAACTGTCACCAAACGTTGACCTTTGACTTAATATCACTATCCCGCTAATGTCAGTCAGTTGACACTTTAACCACTGTATAGTATTTTTCTGCAGGTGCAGCCGGTGTCTGTATCCCCCTACTGGGTGTTAAATTACTAAGTACATGCTAATTCTTCTAATGTTTAATCTAATCTAAAATGTAACACTGTCACTTCATCATTTCATATATTTTAATTGTACCTGCAGCAATTAGAGCCATTTTTTTCTGTCAAATGAAGTGGATGATCTTAATTAGTGTGAGGAGACAGCTCTGAGAAACTCCATAAAAATCCATGTTAACAAGTGAACTAACAGGTCTGCCACCTCCGACATGTGCAAGTCTGTCTCACTAAGAATAATTGTAGTACAGCTTTAATTAGGAAGTAAGTGCCAATTAAAATCTTGGTTTAAAGTTACACATGTCACAGGTACATGTCAGATTGGGACGCCAGCACTTTTGCTTACACCAGTGGTTCTCAAGCTGTGGTATGGGTGCAACTGGTGGCACATGGGCTTCTTCTGGAGGGACTTGTGCAGTTCAAATCCCTATTTGGTTTAATTTAAGGGCTTAATTTGTTGGGGCTTAAGTTTGAAGTTTAGACCACTGCTTAGTCCAGGTTTAAGTACAGTTTAGCCCCGGTTCTGTCCGGGTTTAGTTCTGGTTTAGTCCTGGATTTGGCATGGTTTAGTTCTAGGTTAGCTCTCTTTTAGACCTTGATTTGTCCTGGTTTAACTCTGGTTTAGCTTTGGTTTTGTCCTGGTCTAGCTTGGGTCTTGTCCTGGTTTTGTCCTCCTTTAGTTCTGGTTTAGTCCTGGTTTAGTTCTGGGTTAGCTCTGTTTTAGGTCTGGATTTGCCCTGGTTTAGCTCTGGTTTTGTCCTTGATTTGTCCTGCTTTATTTCTGGTTTAGTCCTGGATTTGTCCTTGTTTTGCTCTGGATTTGTCCTCGTTTAGTTCCAGTTTACCTTTGGTTTTGTTCTAGTCCTGATTGTGTCGTCTTGGAAAGCCCATAAACGTCTGAGTGCTTGGTGCTTGGTGTTAAAAGTTTGAGAACCGCTGCTGCCTTCACAATTTACTCCTAAAAGGAAAAGTTGAGTGACACTTGATATCTTGCATACATAAGTCAAAAGCAGTGTGAACAGAGGACATGGCAGCTCACAGGAGTCGAGGAAGAGCGAGGCGCGGGGAAGGAAGCAGGAAGTGGGCGTAGTGATTGCAATGCAGAGCGCCGAGTCCTTCTTTGTGTGTAAGTGGGTCAGTTGTCAGGCTTGGTAAACCACTCGGGACTTGCATCTTTTTACTATATTTTCTACTCTGTATTTTTGAGAAGCATGCATTTCTATTCAAAAACACAGCGTTTTCCAACAGAGAAAACGGCACGTGCACATCACATTAAGTTACTATATTGGTACTAGTGTTTTCATTGGTTACCATCCAATTGTAACAATTTATTTAAACAAGAGGGGGCTTTAAACTATACACTTTTTCTCCTCCTTTTTGGTGTATATTTGTACTGCCTTTAGTGTTTTGATGGTAAATGTCCATCCACAATCATTCTTAATCATTTTTGGTCGCACTTTGAGTTGTTTTGTGTCCACCTGTTTTTTTTTTGTTTTTTTTTTGTATGTTGGTACTCCCTTCTTTTTTTACCAATATTTAAACCAATTGTTTTTGCACTGTTTTATTCCGCTCCCTGGATATAAAACTTGAATCACTATTTGCTAAACTAATTTGCAACACTAAGGTGGTTATGTTTTTGCAAGCGTTGGTTTATTTCTTAACAAAATAATAGTTGGACCTTAAGGGAAATTTTCAACAAAGATGTTTTTTGGCGTGGGTCTGGATCATTGTATTAATCCAGGATATTTTGTTAAAAAATTCCATTGTGAGATAGGGTCAAAGAGACTAACTCCAGCCCAAGGGGTCAGTATTATGACAAATTATGACTTTGTGGCTTAAGGGGATTAGACATTTGTACCTAAATTGAAAGATGCTTGGTTCAAGTCCTGGTTTTACATTATATTGAGGCGGCAGTGGCTCAGTTGGTAGAGCCATTTGCTTGCTAACCTAAAGTTTGTCACGTTGATCTCTACCACTGGAATCACATACTGCTGTTGTGTCCTTGGGCAAAACGTTTCACCTTGCCTGTACGAATGTGTTTGTGTGATTGTATGTTTGGTGGTTTGAGGGGCTGAAGCCACCGAATGGCAGCCCCGCTCCCGTCCATCTGCCCCAGGGCTGCTGAGTGTGACTTTGAGTGTTTAGATAAATGCTATGTAAAACTAATATGTGATTATTATTATTAGTATATCTTTTACATTGTAATATAGGGCCATTGCTTCTCGAGGTTTGTCTAGTTCTTGGTATAAAATGGAGCAAGAATTGGGATGGTGGGCTTGGCTACATGTTTGGTGGCTTACATTTTAAAGAATTACGCTCCATATTTTTCTGTGTACTGTGTTGTATGACTCAGAGTTCTCAAAACGTCTTCATGAATTAGCTCCGGCAGTGGGATTGTGCACAGCCTATCTAGCGCGCGTGAGCCTCGGCAAGACTAATTTGTCTTCCGTGTTCTCATGTGTGCTCTGAATGTCTCTACATTTAGTGTCTCCAGTTGTTGTTGTTTTTTTTTGCCTCAGAGACAATTATAGTAGAGATCATTTGTTTTCAAGGATGAGGTGCAACAATAAAAGGTCAAGAGCAAATATTCAAACAGTGCAGTGAGTGGGAGAGAGATGGAGGGAGTGAGAGCCGAGAGTGTGGCACACAGAGGTTTTGGAGGACAACATTGCACGCACATAGTTCCTCATTAACTCGTCTAATTGATTAATGGTTGTAGCAAAAATAGATTGCAATTCCACATTCCAATATTTTAATGCCTCTGGTTGTGCGAATGTTTAATTGCCAAGCTGAGCGTGAAAGAAGCTGCACGCACACAGAGGAAGAGGGGATAGGACAGACACATACACTCCCTGGCCACATTATTAGGTAACCATGTTATGATACTTCTGAATACAAAAAGCAAATCACATGGCAGCGGCTTGGTGCATTTAGTCCTGTTGAAGACAAACCTGCCAAAGTTGAAACTGAACATCAAAATTGAGAAGAAAGAGGATTGCCTTGTTGATGCCAGAGGTCAAAGGACAATAGCCAGACTGGATTGAGATGAATGAAAGCACTAACTTTAATAATAACTTGCTTTGTCTAAACTTGACATTTCTGGTATGTGATTTTTAAAATAGATATTTGCCCTTAAATAATATGACAGGTGTGTCTAATAAAGTGGGTGTGGTTATAGACTTTGTTTATAGGCTTTGTTTTTTGAGCCACTTTTGCAAATTAAAAGCCATATTATCTATCCGGGGGATTCCTGAGTATTTGTTTTGATGCGTTTTGTTTGGCTTTTAGCAGTGACATTTCGCAACAGTGTTTTATGAAGCACTGGGAGTTTAACAGTGGAGCTCAATAAATGCCAAGTTTTACAGTTTTGTTCCCTGATACCTAAGGGACAGTCCTGAAAGGTTTCGCCAACAACACTGTTAATGGACGTAGCGCTATGACACATATCTATCAACATCAGAATGTACAGCTGTAACCAGGGATCTTCTAGTTCAGGGGAAAATGCTCTTTACAGTCAGCCACAAATCAAGCACATCATGTCACTTATCTGTCAACATCTATAAAAATATAACAGTATGGCCATAACTCGCAATTAATGCATAACTTGGACTCTAAGCAGGGAGCTTCAAGTTCAGGGATAAATGCTCTTTATATCGGGGTACAAAAAAGTGGATCTTCTAGTTCAAAGGTTAATGCAAGTACGCCATGTCACAGATCTATCAACATCTAAAGATGCCTCAGTGTGCTTTAAAATAGAATAAAAGCTTAAATATGCTGCTGAGTTAAAAGTACCTCGCATGTTTTTGATGCTGCCGTCATGAGACTTTTGGCCTGAAAGACAGGATGACAGGCCAGACAAGGCTCTGAATTTAAAACCAGGTGAATTTTTGTAGCTACCCTTGAACCTGTTTGAACTTGGCAAACACACAAACATAAGGTTGCCTTAAGTTTTTTTTTCTTCCTCTGAACAGTAATTGCATACTTTATTCAGAGAACAGTGTCTATATGAGTCAGTGTCAGCAGGAAGAATCCATTTTCACAAATCGGTGGGTGGTGTGTCTAATAAGCCTGCTGCTGAGCTTATATCCACATTTTTTATTAGACTTGAGCTACTTGAGCGGCTGGTGATGGGGAACACAAGCGGAGGAGACAGTGTCCACCTCATTAGAGCAAGTTATGAAGAGCGCCACTACTTGTTAAGGGCAAAAACGTTGCGCGAACAACATCTGTTTACTTGCTCCGTAAATCATTTATCTTAACAGACACCTAAGAGGCATGAGAAGGCAACAGGATGTGGAGTTAACAAAGAAACAACACCTAAATTTAGAGAGAATTATCTAACAATGGTAAAGATATAGTTCCCAGACTACTTCAGTTCCTAGTTCCAGTAGGTTCACTTCTCTAGTTTGTATTAGCGATGTGTATTTTGTTGACTCTTCTCGTCTCCTTTGATCAGGTGACCCTCCCGTTGGTTTCCGGGACGTGCTGCTGCGGGACGGGCCCGAGGGCTTTGCCAAGGCCATCCGCGCTCACAAAGGCCTGCTGCTAATGGACACCACATTCAGGGACGCCCACCAATCACTGCTGGCCACGAGAGTCCGCACGCACGACCTGAAGCAGATCTCACCGTTCGTCAGCCAGAACTTCAGCAACCTGTTCAGCCTGGAGAACTGGGGAGGTCAGTGCAGAAAGA
Organism: Bostrychus sinensis; assembly: GCA_020698575.1. Lineage (NCBI taxonomy): Eukaryota > Metazoa > Chordata > Actinopteri > Gobiiformes > Eleotridae > Bostrychus > Bostrychus sinensis. Next base: position 18,391,178 of record CM036252.1, read on the forward strand.
AAAACACAAACTGTATTCTCTAGATAAGTATACATGACTCTGTCCACACTACATGTTTATTTTGCTTTTACTGCTTTACTGTGGACGTTGCTCGAACTGATAACCAAGGAAAACAACATATCTTTAGAAATGTCTACACTAACACACTAATAAAAAGTAGGGAATTCAGAGGAGGTATTTTAAAAGTAAATAAAGTAGTATTGTTCTTTTAATCACTGCCATTTACAAGATTTTGTTGTTATGAAAGGCTAACTGATTTATTTAGTTACAAAAACTGGCGTGTATAGGTGACTTGCTGAAAATTTCTCCTAGTAAAGGAATGTAAATCAGTGGAGGGGGTGGGAGTTGACAGGAGGGGCAACCTGGCTCATCAGGGGGCCCCAAAATTAGCCTCTTCTATAGTTTAATTATTTATAGGGGGGCCTACACTGAAGAGGTTTTGTCCGGGGCCCCATCAAGTCTATCAGCAGCCCTGTCTCTAAGTGCCAGCCCTGCGACTAAGTAGTCATTGTCAGAGTTTAAGTCCAACATAGCCTGGATAGCCTCCAGCCACGTGTTACAATGGGAATAAAGCTGTGGTAGATGAATGAATGAAGCATATGCATTATATTTAGTTATGTTTGTGTTATACCCACAAAATTTAAAGCAGTCATTTGGCTTAATTGTTTTACAGAGTAGAGGTTGGTCTTGACATCTTGTTAGCATAATTTTGACTACAACACTTCTGCCATTACGCCTCTGAACCAGGGGAACTGTATTTTAATGTGAAATGAAAAACGACTACCCCTTTGTATCCAGGTGCTAAAAATAGCCCTGTATGTTAAATGAAACATACGCCGAAGCCTCATACATCAGATAGATTTATGCTTAGCTCAGCTCCTCTTTTACTTGTACAAAAGGAATTTCTAACTCTCCTCTGTGGCTCCTTTAGGGTTAATTATAGAGAACATGCAGTATCTGTGATATTAGTCTCCTACATACAGTCATGTCAGAACACTGGGATCGTCCCCCAGCTGCTTATCACGATAATTAAACTCTCCTCCTGCCTGCTTTATTTCTTAGTGCTCTGTACCTTCGCCGCCGCAGAGCCCACCATCATGTCCCACTGATTGCACCCTATTGTTTTTCCCTTTTTGCCTGCTGTGAAAATCACACGCCGAAAAAAAAAATTCTCATTCCATACGTCGTGGCTCTGCACAAGTTCACTCAATAGACAATGATTGTAGCTTTTGCTTGCTCTTGACTGAACAGAGAAAATCACATGTTATTGAAACTTCTTGAGGCATGAACAGCCCAATGGAGGTCCTGTATAATATGCAATTACACTCCAAAATGGCCGACGAAAGAGAGAGAAAATAGTGTTCGACGATGAGAACAATTACAAGCGGTCCTTGATAATGCTCCTGTGTGAAGTGCAATTGTTGGAACTGGTTTCAAAGAGTTAATTCATTTGCTTGCTTTTGGACACTTACGCCACACAGACACACAAACGGAGTGATAAGGATATCCCCAGTGAAGCTCTAGAGGTTGAAACATTTAATTTAATGCTCAATATAGCAAATGACTTAGTGTGATTGGACCTACAGTGCTGTGTAAGTGTGTCTTAAGTCATTGGCCCTATGTTGCAATGGTAAAGATATAGACCTGCACTCAAACTTGCAAGATGTTCTAGTTCAGGGTTAAATGCTCTTACCATCGAGCCACAACACCCTTATAAAACACAGCGGTAAAGGATAAAGTGCCCAGATCTGGACTCAAACTTGAAGATCTCCTAGGTCAGGGGTAAATGCTCTTTCCACTGAGCCACAAAACCTTTCTGTCTCAAATAAATATATTTAGGTGGTGAAGTTAGTATCTTCAGTCCTAAAATGGTACAGAAATTCATTTCTTAAAACACTCTTTTCTCATTCAGTGGCTGCTGCGATTGGTGAACAAAGCAAATACAGGAGTCTCTTTGGCGCTGAAAAACCCTCTTAGATTAAATTTTTCCTGGTAGAGCGGTTGGACAAAAAAGGCAAGTATTTCATTACAGTGAGAAAGTAACTATCTCATGTTTGAGGAGATAAAAGCACGAGCATAAGTAAATCGCTGCCGTTATTTGAACAAAACTGTCTCCCACGCCTCCACACTCAGCTCATATTGGAGTATTATGTTTGTCTAAGTGACCAGAGTGAAACATGGAGAGAGAGAGCTTAGTCGTATTTGAGCGACTGCATTCAAGGAAACACACTTGTGCCACAAAAGTGATGTGCCAGTGCTGGAATGTAATGAGGTAAAAGTGCTTTGTTAAGTACAATTTTCATGTATCTGGACTTAGTAGATATTACAAGAGGTACTTTTTACTTTTACGTCACTGCATTTAAGAGCAAATAGCTATAATTTTTACTCCGTAGTACCATCTAAAGGTCTTAACCAGGACTAGGTCTAAACCAGGATTAACACTGGACTAAACCAGGTCTAAACCGGGATTAACACTGGACTAAACCAGGTCTAAACCGGGATTAACACTGGACTAAACCAGGTTTAAACTGGGACTAGCACTGGAATAAACCAGGTCTAAAGTGGGAGTAACATTGGACTAAACCAGCTCTAAGCCAGGTCTAAACCAGGACTAAACTAGGTCTAAACCAGGGCTAGGTCTTTACCAGGACTAACACTGGACTAAACCAGGTCTAAAGCAGGACTAACATTGGAATAAACCAGTTCTAAACCAGGACTAACACTGGACTAAACCATGTCTTACCCAGGACTAAACCAGGTATAAACCAGGACTAAATCAGGACTAAACTAGGTCTTAACCAGGGCTAAAGCAGGACTAAAGCAGGACTAAACCAGGACTAAAGCAGGACTAAACCAGGTATAAACCAGTACTAAACTAGGTCTTAACCAGGACTAAACCAAGACTAAAGAAGGACTAAACCAGGACTAAACTAGGTCTTAACCAGGATTAAACCAGGACTAAAGCAGGACTGAAACCAGGACTAACACTGGACTAACTCAGTAAATTCACAATAGTCATCTTATTAAATGCATAACCAAACAAACTTATCACACGTTTATATTAAGCGCTAATTAAATTGTTGGCCTTCAATAACTTTTGCCTTGGGAAGCCTCCCTCCCTTCAGCTGTGTCATAAACGCCGCTCTTTGATGTAGGTGTAAGAGCGTTGATTTGAAGTCTGTACTAAAAGCTTTTTGAAGTTTAAACAGCAGCACTCTGTCTTTATCAAAAAGTTTGACAGTGAATATAGGCCAGTCTCTCTCTCACACACACACACACACACACACACACACACACACACACACACACACACACACATAATACAGCAGCACTAAGAGTACATTACTGAGGAGCAGTGTAAAAAACAAGAGAAAGGGAAGCCGAAACAGTTCCTGACATAATGATTGTGGAAATGGGCCGCTACTGAGAGTCAACATTCATTTCTCTTTCTTAGTTAAGACAGAAGTGGGGGCTATGATTCAGCGAGGAGGACTCTGCAAAATCCTCTGGAGGTATATCTGGACATGATAGGCTTAAAAACAGAATAGTTGTTGTTCTTAATTATTCAAACACTTAAAAGGATAATTCATTTTTAAAGGGAACAGCGGCATGCCAGAGGACTTTGTATTTGAAGCATTATCAGAAGTGTGTTTGTTAAAGACGACAAAGCACTTAGGCTCAATCCACATCAGCAGTAACCAGGGACGTTAAGTGATTTAGGAATGCATTAGCACTACATAAGCAAACTTTTGTTTAGCAGCACTTCAGCAGAATTTGATATAAAGTCTAGTCTACATGATTTTGTTGGTTTGCTAGTCTTTTAGCAAGTTAACATAAAAAGTAATGGTCCAATTTTTATGACATTTTCAGGAAAGGTCAGTAATGAGCAATTATTTATTAGTTTGAGTGTGGAGTGAATCTGTGTAAAGTTACGAGATACAGTAGGACCAAAAACTTTCTGCACGGTTAATGCACAACACACAGGAAGGGCTGGCCAATGCATAGAATTAATTTGTGTCTTTAATTGTGAAGTATGTATAAAAAATAACCCTATTGTTAAATAGACATATATTGGCACAAAGAGCCTCCTCTTAGTTGTGCACTGTCTGCAGGTGTTGTAGCAGATGCTGCTGCTAGCTTCAATATTTGTGGAGACTATAGACGACAAAAACACTAATAATCACAGAGAAAGTCAGAGAGTCATATTACCTCTGTAATGTCTTTGTTTAGAAAGTGGCTGCAAACTGATGAAAAAGAAAAGTGTAGTGTGATGTGCAGTGCTAAGTTACGTACGAGTATGCAGATTAACCTTGTGCTTGATTGCTTTTTGCATCTTTGTTTGGTGTATAAATTGTAATAGACCTGGTCCTGAGAGGCAGAAAGGGCTAAAAGTAAAAGCTTTTACTTACTGTGAGGGTATTGCACACTGCTTTTGTACTGTTTTTGTATGGTTTTAGCATGCAAATATAACTATAATACTGTATATACAGTGGTGTGCAAAAATATGTATCCTCTTAGCCTTTTTTCTTTATTGTTGCCTTACAACAAGGAATTTAAATGGATTGAGAGGTTTATGTCAGTCAATTTACATCTCATGACAACTATGAAAATGCTAAATATTTTTTTTATTGTGAAGCAAATTAGAAATAAGACAGAAAAACAGAAAACTGTGTGAGTGTGAAAAAGTATGTACCCCCTTTTTAAAGAGGCCCCTAAATGAGACCCAGTGCTACTCACCCTCAGAAATCACAGAAATAGTTAGGTAAGGTTGGCCTGACTGCAATTCAACTGTCATTAAGCCACAAAACACAGCAAGGAGGTCATGGGTTCGAGCCCTAGGCCGACCAACACACCATCACACGAGCTCTCTGGGTGGAGTCTGCATGTCCTCCCTGTGTTACCATGGGTTCTCTCCGGGTACTCCGGCTTCCTCCCACCATCCAAAGACATGCATGTGTTAGGTGAATTGGTGACTCTAAATTGACCCGAGTGAATGGTTGTCTGTCTGTGTTCGTCTCTGTGTCAGCCCTGCGACAAGCTGGCCCCTGTCCAGGGTGTACCCCGCCTACGGCCCAAAGTTACTTGGATAGGCTCCAGTCACCCGCAACCCCTAACGGGAATAAGCGGTAGAAAAAAAAAAAAAAAAAAATGAACATGTAAAAGATAAGGAACCACACCAAACCTGCCTAAAGAGGACCATCTAAAACTCACAAACCGGGCAAGGAGGGCATTCATCAGAGAGGCAACAATAAGATCAAAGGTGACCCTGAAAGAGCTGCAGAGCTCCACAGCAGAGACTGTTGTATCTGTCCACAGGACCACTCTGAACCATACACTCCACAGAGCTGGGCTGTGTGGAAGAGTGGCCAGAAGACAGCACAAAGCGAGCACCTGACTGTGCCCCTCTCTAAAGTTAAGCCTGGTGATGGCAGTGTCCTGCTGTGGGGATATTTGTCATTGGTAGGGACTGGGAAACTGCTCAGAACTGAAGGAATGAAGGATGGAGCTAAACACAGGACATTTTTTGAAGAAAACGACTCAAACTGTGCTGTACAATGCATCCAACCTGAAGGAGCTTGACCTGTTTTTAGATGAAGAATGAGCATAAATCCCAGTGATTTTATGAACCAACCTCATAAACACTTATCCTAGAAAAGTTGGAGCTGAAAGTCCTTCAGAAGGTGGTTCTACAGAGGAGGTACATACTTTTGTATGCTCAAGTTTTCTGTTTTTCTTTCATATTTCCAATTTGCTTCACAATTAAAAACATTTTGCATCTTCATAGTTGTCATGTGACATAAAACTCTCAATGATCCATTTAAATTCCTGGTTGTAAGGCAACAATAAAGGAAAAATGCTAAGGGGGGTGAAAACTTTTGCACGCCTCTGTAGATACAATACAAATACATTATTAAACTTTTTTTTTTTTATTATTATTATTTGTGTAGACTTTCTTACCACTATAACATAAGTTCAGTTTACCACTAAACTACAAGGTCCCCAGCTTTAGTTCATGTCTGGGCATTATATTTTAACCATCGCAGGATATGGCTCAATACTTTGGCAGAGGTCTATGTTCTCTGACTTCTACCATGCCTCAAGAAAATCTGAGTCTATAGCTACATAGTAATCCAAATTCAAGTATCATATGATGGGAGCTAAAATGGTCTAATGCATTGGAAAAACAGCTATAAAACATTATATATGGTATATAAAGTCATTCATCTACCACAGATACTGTGGAGTTTTTCCACTTGACTTTGATAAAATATGTTGGTGATTTGCAGAGCGTTATACATAATAGAGACAGTCCTCTGGATTAACGTCACATAGACATCCCATAATAATGATGTCCTGAGGTAACAGCAGCCTGGTATGAAAAGGTCTTTGTTAGACAGTGAGCCTCCACTAACTACTTTACCTCATCACGCACTTGTTCAAACACCGCACCAGACTACCACAACTCTAGCACAAAAGTTCACCACAAGTTCATTGTCAGCAAAGTCTTGTAGCTTCTTCTTTTTAAAACATGTGCTCATAAATCACTTAATGACCAAGGGAACGAATACACAGCATAACAGTCGGTCCCTATACAATGCACAAATCACTTATAACACGCTAAAGGGAGATGACCGCGTGCGTATCGGAGCCTGTTATCCCCGACACATTGTCCCCTATGCGCGAATCTTTTTTTATAGGTCTTAGATAGGGAATATTGCTTTCACATGTTTGAGCTGCTCAGAGGCAGAATGAATCATTGAAGAGATTAAGCTGCAGCCCCTTTGAGGATTAAGTCCCTTCGCCTTATATAGTGGCGCACTCTCCTACCGTGGAAAATACAGCACTGCGAATTGGGCCACATACTGTATCTATACGCTTTCCCCCATATCTTCTGCAAATTTATCAGATGTTCAGACGGGAGATGGTTAATTACTGCGGGTTGGTGGGTGTGACCAGTTTAGCACCAGTAGCAGTATGATCAGCATTTGTGACCTCAATTAAAAAAAAATAAAAAATTGGGACACTGTGTATGTTAATAAAAATAGGATGCAATGATCAGCAAATTTCATGCACCCATATTTTACTGACAACAGAACATAAACCACATACGCTATATTTCCAAAAGTATTAGCTCACCTGCCTTTACACGCATATGAACTTAAGTGACATCCCATTCTTAATTCATAGGGTTTAATAGGACATTGGCTAGGGCTGTGTCAAAAATTGAATTTAATTTGATCTGGACAAAAAAAAACAAAAAAACATTAAAAACATGCAGCAACAGCACTAATAGAGGAGCTAAGCTAACATTAGCATTTGCTGTGCTGCACAAAAACAGCAGTCCATACAATTGTTTTACACAGCTACTACTCCATAGGACAAACGAGCAAAACTATCCATATATATTTCAACTATTCTAACACTGTAGAAACACTGCCAGGGCTCAGAAAAGGGGGTGTGCATGCCGTGGTTTGCAGTAGAGCTGAAGGAGCACACCAAAGTCACTCATCCATGTTTTTATGGACCATGCATTTTGCAACTTAGTTTTATTGACGACAACTCGGTAACATGTCTGGGTATGAAAGAAGCATTTTAAAAAGGCTGAGTTTGTATTATTAGTAGTGGATGTATTGGATGCTTATGATCTTTGGGCCGCAAGCGACATCACATTCAAAACACAGACATGATTCTGTGCTGGAAATCATTGCATGGATCAGTAAACACACCAGAAGTCATTGTCTTTGAACACAGTTTGCACAAATCCAATTTATAGCCGCACCAGGCCAATAAGAAAACATACTGTATGTGAACATAATCCAGAAACACTGCTGTCCTCCCAGGGCCTACTTTTATGTGCTGTCTCAGTCCAATTTTATTTCATGTATTATTTATAGAATAGGGGTAAGTATGTACATTTAACATGTGAGATACTACAACATTTATAGCCATAGCTAATATGCAGTGTCCATGTTGTAGAAGGGCTTTTACAAATGAGTTGGTCTAGAGAAAGCGGAGTTTCTCTTTCATGTTTACATATGGCTCGAAGATCATAAGCATCCAATACATTTAATACTAATAATACAGACTCTGCATTTCTAAAATGCTTTTTCTTATACCCAGACATCTTACTCAAGTGTAGTTAACTTGGTTGCAAATACTCCTGTTTTTTAAAATAGTAATCCTTTTGTTGCTCCCACCTTTTTGGAGATTTGTTGGTGCTATTATATTCAAAATAAGCTAATATTGAATAGTATAAAATAGTACATTTGATAAGTAGTCTGTTCTGTTGTGAATAAAATGAGATTTTTATGAAACCGCGTTCCAACTTTTTCAGAGTTATAGACTTGTGCATGGCTTTGGAGTCGATGCAGTGGAAAAAGCATGAAGTTCCCGCGACGAAGGCATATCAAGCAACCCAGAGCAATAAGCCCGACTCACAGATGACATAAAAATTGATTCGGCAGGATAAACGGTTTGGTGCATCAGGGCCATAAAGCCAAACTGCTGATAACCGCTGAATTATGTGCGTGTGTTTATGGAAATCACCAATTTAAATTATAGATATGAATCATTTTTATCCATTGAGGGCTTCCCTTTATTGGCTTTAAAGTAAGAATAATATTTTACACAAGTTTATGTTTCCATCAGGACGAATTAACAAGTTGAGAAGAAATCTTTTACTGATATTAGCGTTCAAAGCAACCCCCTTGCTACTTATAGGGCTAAAAAACTGTTTATTTTATACTGACTTATGTTTCTAATTGACTGATCTATAGGATCACTCTCGCCTCACAGCAAGAAGGTCCCAGGATTGATTCCCGGATCGTGTGTTCTCACTGCATGTTCTCTCTGTGGCTTGGTGGGTTTCCTCCGGGACCGAGAGGCATAAAAGGCAAATGAAATAAATTAATAAATGAATTAATTAATAAATAAATAAATTTATTTTAGAATTTGAGGGTCACAACTAAAAAAATATATATTTTCAACTGTCTGGGCAAAAACCCCTTTTCCTCTTGAAGCCCTTTTTGGTCCCATTGACTTACATTAAAATCACTTATTTTCACTCTACTGCCATTGCAATACAGAAATGTTAATTTCTCAGTAACCCTGTCAGTCAGTTGCCTGGAAATTCCAGACTCACCGCTGTACCAGCGGATGAGTCTGTTCGCCATAGAATCAATTCGATTTCTAGCGCGGAGCAAACGGACAGCGGAGTTAGCCAATCAGAAAATGGCGGACGTGACGTTAACAAAGCAACAAGAAAGTAAGCAATGCAAAAACATTTTTTTTTTTTATAAAGGCTTCTAGTGCTGCAAGCTGCTGTGGTTTTAATGACTCGATATGTTTGTGGTAATTTAAAAGGGAATTTACCGCTGAATGAAACAAACTCGGCTCCTCAGTGCGCCACCTTGATTGTTGTTGTTGCGGACGCTGCTCGCGAAGAACATGTGACTTAAATAAGCGAATCAAAATGCATGGTACGGTTGGGATTTGAGTAAACCACTGCGGACGGCGTGGTGACCAGACTGATATTTCTCTGTAGAATAATACAGAGACATATCAGTCTGGATTTTCCAGGCAAGTCAGTCAGTTGCTAATAAAAAATACACAAGCAAAAAAATATCACCACTAAATCCACCTTTTTCTTATTGCATTATGGGAAATAATTCCTGTATATTTCCCATTAGATAACAGTGACTGTAGCCCAGCTTTGAATGTGAGTTTAGTCCTTTTTTGTGTGATTTTCTGGACTTTTTTTGTAAAGGCACAGAAAGTAAAAATGTATCAAAATCAGATTTAGGACTAATCAGAGACACAAACCAAAAATACTTTGCATCTTTTAAAAGCAAATAATTCATGTTTTATTTACAGATGTGTTGGAATTATGTGAACAAACTGGCTTTCAGAGGGTTAAAAATACAATTTATTTTATTTTTTTCAGACTGTTTTCTGGCCTTTTTTTTTTTTTTTTTTTTTTTTTTTTTTTTTTTTTTTTGTGGATGCTTTAATTTAAGACAGAATCTGTGTGATTGCTCTGTTGTTCTCCTTTTAGTTAGTATTTGTTTTCCTTCAACTTCTTCAGCTTGATTCAACTTCCTTTGAGTTCTACTGCTTCTTTCCGCTCTCTTCAGCAAATTTCAGTCTCGAAAACCACTTCTAAAGGAGATTGTAGTTTCATATCGACTGGTGTTTCTAATTTACTCATCCATAACGAGGCGAGATTAGAGGAATCTTTCACTGCCAGACGGATGGGTCTTTGAACGTTACATGGAGTGTTAAAACATTTTCTGGTGACGATGGGAATTTGCCTACATTTTGCCATCAGATTTACTTGAGCTCCTCGCGAAGACAGATTGGAGGATGCTTGTCTTTCCAAAAAGAGGTTCCCCTGCCTAATGGCTTAATGTGCCGTACCAGCTGTCAGTCTTATTCCATATTACCCAATTATCAAAGTAAACTCCACCGTCCCAAATGAATATCTCTGCATCATGTCGAGATCTCCCATGTAATCAAACATTAATGCTTAATATGTCAGCTCCAGATGGAAATTCTTGGAGCAATTTCCTCAAAGGGCTTTGGACTTTAGTTTCTTAGAGTGTTAGCAGGTTAACATCACAAGTAGAGATTGAATTTTTAAAGGTCAGTATTTGGTGAAGAAAGAAATGATTTGCTTTTGGTGGGGATCTGATTTGCATGCAAAATGTGTTAAAGGATTCTGTACCATTGCGAGATAGGGTACATCTATCCATGAACTAGAACATCCCTGGTTTGACTTTAGGTTTTGGTACTGTATCTTCTGCTAAAATATCAATATGCTTATGTTTTTGTGTGGTTTATGGTGAACATCTCTGCAATTACTGGGTCTATTGACGTCAAACAAAACGCTAGCACAAAGTTAAACATCCTCTGTCAGCCCAAATTATCTAAGGTTGGAAGAGTTTTTTACTATTGATGGGAAGTCGTGATTTTATTCACACAGACGTGATTGTCGTTAGTAAACATTTCATTAGAAAAGATAAATATAGGTTTGTAGACTCAATTGCTAACAATTTAAGGTAGTAGTTTTTTCTTATATTTCAAGTATGAGTGAAAATAACTGTGTGACATTTAGCTAATCTTTTAATTGTCCTTGACTGAACTTGGCCTAATTCTCCCAAATGAGAGCTACAGATGTGTTTTTTTTTCTTCATATTTTCTTTATTGGCATTTTTCATATTATAAAATTGACAAATACAAAATAACAAACACAAGCAAACACACATCCTGCTGGACCAAGAAATTAGGAGAAAACTAGATACATACACATACAGCCATTCCTGTAGATTGACAGTTTAGTCCGTTGAAGTTTCAGGTCGAGTCGTCTTTTTCTTTTTAAAATGTTCAAGGAAAAGTCCCCAGATCTCTAGAAACTTGTCATGGTTGTCTGACAGTTTATACTGTACCTCTTCAAGGTGCGAACAGGACAGCATGTCCTTTAACCACTTGTGAAAACAGGGAGGTGTAAACGCTTTCCATTCCCTCAGAATGACCCTCTTTGCAATAATCGTTCCAAACAATATGACTCGCTGAAGTGCCCGAGAACAGAGCGAAGTTTGATTTAAATAACCAAATATTACCAATGAGGCATAAGGAATTATTGTTTTCTTTTATACAGTACTAAACAAATGAAAAATCTCAAGCCAAAAGTTTTGAAGCAGAGGGCAGAAAAAAATTAAAAAAGTGACCCCGTGTACCATCACTCACGGCAGAACAGAAAGTCTATTCAGCTTAGTTTTAGAGTAATGCAAGTGGTGAATAACTTTAAACTGTATAAGCTGCAGGATATTGGATATTTCTTTTTAAAATGGTGTCTAATAAATAGATTAATACTGGCCCCTGCTCTCCATCTGAGATTTTGACCTGATCAGACTTTAGAACGCAAGCTCAACCCATTTCCTGTGCAAACCAGTGCTTTGTCAGGCTGCTACCATCAAATCAAATTTAAAATGAGAAATCAATTTAAAAAATGATAGTGAAGGGTTTTCTGGGGCATTCCTACTTCTCTCCGAGTGAAGAACAAGTGAGCGTGCTTAGTATTCTCGGCGTGTCCAAATGTATGAGTGCTCGGAAAATGAAATTTAATGATGACAGTGTTGGATCAGCAGAAACCCACTGGAGGCTCCAATATTTCTGGCTGATATGATAAACGGGTATGAGATTCACTAATCTACTCCCCCAGAAAAGGGAAATGAGAGATTGCTATCTCTCTTTCACTCTTCCGCTCAGACATTCTTACTTTAAAAAGATGAAAGTCTAAGCATGCACAATGAATATGCGGCAAATCCCATATTTTATTTGGGCATCCTTTAATGATTTTGGCGTTTCTGTGTATATAAATAAGTAATTGAAGCTGACCAAGTGTATTTTGTGTGTAGGTGCTACGTTTGATGTGGCGATGCGCTTCCTGTCAGAGTGTCCGTGGAAGAGACTGCAGGAGCTGAGGGCTTTGATCCCAAATGTCCCGTTCCAGATGCTGCTGAGAGGAGCCAACGCCGTGGGCTACACCAACTACCCCGATAACGCCGTCTACAAGTGAGTCCGTCCCATACGCGCCCACATATATTATTAAACATGACCTTAATGTACAGCACTGTGCAAAAGTGTCAGTGAGGTGTGAAAAAAGCCTGGGCGCTTAGAGTGTATTTTTGTGTATTAGCAGAAATGGGCCAATGACAGAATATCTCGTTTTACTGTTGCAAAAACTCAAGGCAACAGGATCCCTCAACATTTTTTTAGTTTTGGGGCCAACTCACAACATTCATATGTCTAAAAACTAAATTTAACAAAAGAAAAATATTTTTTTCCGAACTATGGATAGTAAGATGAGTTTAAAAAATGATGAGTAAAACTTAAAATCCTGTTGCCTTGAGTTTTTCGCACCTTTTTTTTTTTTTTTTTACAGTGTAGATTCTTTATTATTCTGATATATAAGGGGTTTGTAGCTCAATTAAAAGACCATTTACCCTTTAACTAGAAGGTCTGAAAGTACATCAAGCCTAAAACCGATGTCAAATTAATATGCAAATCTGGCTCACTAACAGTCTGATAATTTGCTGCGGCGACCCCAGAAGGGAAAAGCCGACTGACAACAAGATAATACGCATATAAGTCCTTTGTTTTGGCTCTGAATCTAGACAATGTAGCCAATCTTTTTTTTATTTTTATTTTTTTTATATTTTTTTTATGGAAATGATAATCCTGGTGCGTATAGGAGCTTTAAATAGCTAGACATACACATAATGGCATAGTTGTTTGTCATAGTGTAATGCATGGGAATGAATAATATAATCCACTTAATGTATGCATTGAATGAATCAGACTGTTAGCTCATGCAATACATCATGGACGAAATGGGGGGGGGGGGGGGGGGAACAAACACACAAACTGATTTCCCTAAGAATATCAGCTGTTAAACTAGACTCGACGCCATTTTTCATATACAGTGTTTTGTACAGCCAGCTGCTACTCTTGAGCCATTGTCTGTCACTGTCAAGCCATTTCACAAACATCAGGTTAGGTCGTTTCTATGGGAACGCACCATGGCTGACCGGCAGCTCCGTACTTCTGTAGTTTATACTCGCTCACTTCACCATCGCCGGAACAATGACAATACTTGTTTAATTAAACTGTCAGTAATAATAAATGAGAGACATAAATAACTGTGAGATGAAGCATCCGCCAAAGTAAACAATGTAATCCTTTGAACATCTGCTTCCAAATAGCGATACATTATTAATACAGCTGGAAACATTTTAATCACCAACAAGGAAGTTAGGGGTTTACTTGCGTTGGGTGGTTTGTCTGTTGGTGAGATATTTAGACTTCTCCCTACCCGATCCCTAAAAAGTAATGATTAGAATTTGATAAAATGTTTAGGACGGCCAGTAATGTGCAAAGACAAATTTATTAAAGGGGCTATATTATGCTTTTATTTCTCTGTTTAAGCCAATTTTGGTCACCTCTAGAACAGCAATGCACATTTTACAACCTGAAAAAAACCCTATGTGACTAAAAGAAAGCTTTTCTAATAATTACTTTGCTCTTCTAATAATTAGTTTTCTAGTAAAAACAGGTAAGGAGACCAGCATAGTGTCTTTTGAACAGACTCAGAAAGAAACAAATCTTCTCACTTGCCTAAACATTTTGTATGTTGCAGTTTTACTACTGATGAAAAATGAAATATAGCTGCAAGAAAGCAATGGAAATAAAGCCGTAGACAGTTTTTTTGGATAAATGGCAGACTGGATGTAGAGGGTCAGTGCTTCCTGGTGTGAGCAGGGGGTTTGTGCAACCAAGTGTTCTGAGGGCTCAGAACTGCCATGCCAGAGAATACAGGATTACTTTAACAGGCGTGAATGGAACTAAACACAGCTTCATGAATGTTGTTGATGAGGGAACAACATTATTACATGGTAGAACGCTAAAAAAATTTTTTGCATGATATAGCCTCTTTAATCGTAATAGAGATAAATGATAAACAGTTCTGTATTATTGCAAGATAGGGTCAACAATCCAGCCACACTTTAAGTCCAGCCTCAAGGGGTGAAGGAATAAAGATTATTTCTAGGAGATTTTTTTTATACCATTGTGAGATTACTTTGTGCTTTAATGGATTGAGCATTTACCCCTGAACTATGAGATTCAAATTCAAGTCCTGGACTTGATATCTTTACCATTGCGAGATAGGGCCTTGGCAGAAGTCTATGCTGCCTGTGAGTGTTTTTATTTACCATTTCCTCAGTCCTAATGCCGCATAGCTATTGCAGTTGTTTACATTATTGTTCTAGTTGTAAAATATCCTTTAAAAAATCTCAAGGTTGTGGTTTGTTTTGTTTTTTTTAAAGAAACTCAGTAGTAATGGTGAGACTTACTCCACTTTTCCAGCCTAATGAAGCTCAAATTACTTTCTAAACAGCTCCTATTGAAAAGCTCATTTTTCCAGTCTGCATGCAGCGGCTCTATTTCTTAATGTGCTCAAATGCGCCGCTGCACATTAGGCGACCACAAACCACACGACTCGCACGCACACTTAATCAGGTCAGTGCAGCCGACGGCCCGCGCACGTTGCCGCCTCGTATCATGCCCAGTGACTTTTAGGCGAGGCGCGGAGATGCATCATTGATACAGATGTACAGAGGTAATGCATTTAGAGCTAGGAATACCACCGCCTACACACTGCTCTTATCCAAACGGGGAAACTGGATGACGTGGCAGTCTCACATGTCTATATAAGTGCGCACATATCGGATAAATTAGTGGTGGCTTTGTGACTAATGCAGCCGTCTCCTGTAATGTTCTTACCCCCCCCCCCCCCCCCATCTATCAAATCCTTATTACACCAATCGGGCATATCATTATGACCACTGACAGGTGAAGTGAGTAGCACGGATTATCTCTTTAGTGTGGCACCTGTTAAAGCGGGTGGGACAAGTGAACATTTGGTCCTCACAGTTGATGTGTTAAAAGCAGGAAAAATGGTGCGCAAGTCTGACAAGTGCCAAATTGTGACGGTTAGACAGTTGGTCAGGACATCTCCAAAAAAAAAAAAAAAAATGCAGCTTGTGGGTTGCAGTGGTGAGAGTTGATGAAGGTGGAGAGCAGAGCCTACAGACAAGCTAGTGTTTCTTTTCACTCTTCTAACTCCTTTTTATGCTTCCATTTATTACTCCTCTATCTTTTACTGCCCTCCTCCTTTGTTGTGGTGTATGTCGTCCCACCGCAGCTGTCCCATAGAGGGAGTGCCACTGGAAATTTGCACACGATTGTGATTAATGGCTTTGATCTGTTTTCGCCCGGCCCACTGCTCATCCTCCCTTCTCCCTTCTCCCGGTCTCTCTCTCTCTCACCCGCGACATTTTTGGCGGTGCAGCGGCCCGCGGCAAAGTGGCTCCAGCATCTTCATTAACGGAATCAAATCAGAGCCTAATTTCATTTTGTATAATTGATTCAAACGGGATTTCACAGGTCACAGTACAGTCGCCCGGTAAAATATCAAGCTTACCTCAAATTCCCGGGGGATGTGAAGGGTCACGTGGCTGCTAAGTAGGTGTGTTTGACAGAAAAACATTTACAGAGCTGGGCAAAAGGCAAAGAAAGGTGTCTTAATGTACGTAAAAGTATACAAAATTGTAAATAAAAAATCTAAACTTCAATAAAGTTAGCATCTTCTGTCCATAATAATCCTTTTGTTCTTGACCCTTTAGTGACCTTTTCTTAAATGTTCATAAAAAAATCTGTATTAATGCATTTTTCACAAACCTTTGCACAGTTGTGTATATTAGAGAAAATTCTGCTAGTTTTCATTTGTATGCAAACTGAATACCACGCAGTCATGTAGTTGTTAATCCTCTAGTGGCTCTACATTAGCCTTATCTGTTTATTCGCCAAAACAAAGGGCTTTCTGTGTATGTGAATATGTATTTGGGCTAACACACGGAGCTACAGCACACTCATAGCCCAGTTTATGAAAAAGCTGATTAAGGCGTCGGGGGCCAAGGTAATAATAGAAAGGATTTAGCACTTCCAAGGCAGATAATGATGCTTGTGTATGTTGTTGTGAGCTCCTGCAGGCTGTGTAAGCTGACTTTTTATGGAAATCGTCTCAATATTGTATTTACTCAGGTATAGAGATATTTATGACTTGTGATATAGAGGTGGATATAAACAGCTTATCCTGACCCGGATGTTTTATATTATGCAGAAAACACAGTGTAAAAAACTCATTATGTATATGAGAGTCTATGTGATAATCTCACAGTATGAAATGAAAGACTGAGTGCTGTGCCTCTACTGTAAAACTCCCCAGACTCACACAGATCCTTTTGTTGACTTGTCTTGGCAGGTTTTGTGAAGTGGCAAAGGAGAACGGCATGGACATCTTCAGGGTGTTTGATTCTCTGAACTACGTGCCCAACATGCTGCTGGGCATGGAGGCCGCCGGGGCAGCAGGGGGCGTTGTAGAGGCCGCCATCTCGTACACAGGCGACGTCTCTGACCCGATGAGGCAGAAGTACTCCCTGGACTACTACCTGAAACTGGCCGATGAGCTTGTCAAAGCTGGGACACACATCCTGGCTATTAAGGTGTGCTGACTGTACTTTTCTTACCCTGTGCAGAAAGATAGATTGTTGCGATACCAAAATCTGTTTTGTCAAACGCCTGTTGATTTGTTTGGGTCTGCACCACTAGTGGTCTGGGCCAGTTTCAGATTTGCCGACAGCAGCAACCTTTTTAACAATACCTGTTAACAGGACGACACAGAAAAACTAAACCTGGTGCTATGCATTTACAAAAACAGCAGAAATCCTCCAACTATATTTATATATATATATATATTTTTTTTTTTACTATGGTACTACTAGTGGTTTGTTGTTTGGCTAAATTTTGTGAGTCGTTCCTATGACAAAATCAAACAAATTATGGTAGTCATTATATTTTACAAAAATGAATGTACCCTCCTTAAATTTGTGATAATGTCATTAGAAAAATGAAATACTTTCACTACAGAATTGTAAGAACCAATTTAATCAAATTTAAGTGATCAGTTTAATGTGACGGACCAAATTACATTTTCTACATTATTTTATACAACTATTAGGACATATGTACTTATTTTAAAATCTGTTTTACCATTTCATGTAATTGAAACAATGGTTATTCAGCCTCTTTACCACCCAGTCTAGATACTTTCACCTGTTATACTTGATGTAGCAATTAGCATATAACTAGCATATAAGCTAAAGGCTAAATGATAAAAATGTATGAAATTTATTTCGTTTTGTTAAACATTACTTTTATATGTTAAATTTCATGTTTTTATTTTGAAAAATGAACGAAGAACAATGCTACTTTTGTCACCACACTGCAGCTTCTTTGATTTGGAAGGTTCTACGGAAACATGGTAGGTCTAAAAAGTCACATTGCAATAATAAAAAACAATCTTAAACCTGCGCTGCATATTTAACAAATGATGCATTAATTATATTGTGAGTACAAATCAAATATGTTTTCCTTAATCCTACTAACCACCTCTATAAAGGTTTCTCCCCTCTGAAGTCAATAGATGTTATTCATTAGCTCTTGTTTTGACAGACACTGTAACAGCATCTTTATTAATTTATCACAGAGAGACAGTCACACACACATAACACAGAGAGACGTGACTTCGCTTTGATTTGCATTTCGATTTAATGCAGCCCCCTCACATGTTAATTGTTGATGTGTTTCGACCTGCACCTATTGGAATAACTTTAAGCCTCTTATCTAAATGAATTGACAGATAACAGTGAATGAATTTCTGTATTGAAGCGTGACAGAATATTTTCCAAATGTGAAATGATAAACTGTTGCACTGCTGCGGAGAGTCAGACAGCAGCAACGCTAATCACATAAAAGCCCTGTCGCGGCTAATGAGGTTAACTTCGATCAGAGGAAATCAACTTCACAGAGCGCCATGATCACCAAAAAGACGCCACAGCTCCACATCTAAGCGCACTCGTTAATTTCTGCTAATATCAATTAATCACCCGCACAAGAGTAACGCTCTAGAGCCACCAGCAACTGTTTTGTTACGCTAATGAATAACTTATCAATCTGAATTAAATAGTTTCTCACTGTTGAGCTATAAAATTTTTAACGAGTGGAATTACTGTAGGGCAGAGATGCTCAAAAACAAATTTAATCAAATCTATCATGAGATTTAAACTATTCAAGGCCATTTTGGTTCCAGTGCAGAATAATTTAGAGGCATAAAGTCATATTATAGCTCTTTAGACATGACAATAATAATTTAGAAAATGGAGCCCTTGTTGTTCAGGCTTTATTTTGCACCATATTGTTAGTAGTGTTTGTTAACAGCCCTTTCCTCCTCTTTTGTTTTGTTGTTTTTTACTCGACCACATCCACCAAATTACCGGTACTTTTGCGGTCTGTTCCAGCACCTCGCCTCGGGCCCGTGCTGTGTATCCTCTCACTAATGAGGGTGAAGGCAGGTGCTCCGAATTAATCTTGTTTAACTAAGTTTACCAGTCCATTTCCAAAATGAAAATGTAATTCACCAAGCCAGGAAGTAAACAAGCCCAGCCACATAGTGAGATTAAAGCCAAACCCTAAAGTTCACTTAATGTTTTAGAGCAGGGAATGATTTGCAACTAAAGAGCAAAAGGGAATACAAATTTTACTAATTGTTGTATTTTGTGTCCAGGACATGGCGGGTCTGCTGAAGCCTGAAGCCAGTAAACTCCTGATCACAGCGCTGAGGGATCGCTTCCCCGACATCCCCATCCACGTTCACACTCACGACACGGCTGGAGCAGGAGTGGCGGCCATGTTGGCATGCGCAGAAGCTGGAGCTGACGTCGTGGATGTTGCCGTGAGTGACAAACGCAGTGCTACGTCAATGAATTAGGCTGACGACACACTAGAGGATTTTAAGATCTTAACTAGAGGAGACCACAGACATAAGGAGAGTTTCAGATTTTTTACCTTAAAATCCTCTGAACATACACACTAGATGATTCGGGATTCAGATGATTAGAAGACCACACGCTTTTCATTTGTAGAAGCGATTTCTCAGTGCAGACACAAGATCTCACAACAACTCATGATCAAACATCGCTTCAGTATATAAACAAACATGCGCTGCTGTCAGGTAGCTGTTTGGCATGTGCATTGATTTGCAGTGGAAAGAAAATGAATGGAAATGAATGAATCCTGGCTGCGAAGATGATAAAATTATATTTAATTCTGAACCATAAAACTATGCAACATCTTCTTCCTGGTGCTTTCCAGTCTGTTGATTCGCTGGTAGCAAAAAACGCCTTAATTTTGGCCATTTTAGGTCTGTATTTTAATTAAAAGTATTAAAAATAGCCAAGTGCTATAACTGCACACAGCTTGGCTTAGTTATAAAGCCTTGATGTGTCTGCAAGTGGCACAGACAGCATGCCCAAACATTAATTTTCTACTAGCTGCTCTTTATAAAATGTCCCTTAAACCGAGAAGGAACCATTTGAGAGCAGGAACATTTCCCTCACTGCGTTCATTGATGCATGCTCTAAGTAACAATGGTTTCATTAAAACAATTGGCTGCTATTTAAGGTCTGTTCTTGAGCTCCTCGAATGCACTGTACCAAATAAAATAAGTGACCATCCACCTGGTTTTTAGCCATTATGTGTCTTTTTTAAACATTGTAACACACTCCTCTGCCAAGTCAGGGTTTATACACCGAATACTTTTTCTCTCAATGAAAAATTGAACACTTCCAGTAGACTTTTGACACATCGCTCAATAAATGCTAATACAGTGTGGACCTAGTGGTGGGACTAAATATAGATTTTTGGCTATATATCATTTTACCTACCACTTTGATGTGTTATCAATACACTGAGTCCAGATATCAATACCTATATTAAAACGTGTATACGGCTCTTTGACTTTGGGGAGTTACTGTTTCATTACGAGTGACATTTTAATTTTAGAAGGGCAAAGAAGTCGACAAACTGTGAGGTGCATACATTATGATTCTGTTTGAGACGTCACAATCAGGGGAAAAGCAGTAAATAAGGGCATACTTGATTTTCTCAAAAGTATTTGTTTCTTAGTACTATTTAAGCTAGATACTCTCCAGATGTTCTGAAAGGATAAATTAAGGTCCCGCATTGTAGGCTACACTGATCAGACAGAACATTATGACCACTGACAGGTGAAGTGAATAACATAGATAATCTCTTTATCTGGCTACTGTTAGTGAGTGGGATATATTAGACAGCAAGTGAACATTTTGTCAGAGCTGATGTGTTAGAAGCAAGAAAAATGGGCAAGCATAAGGATGTGAGCGAATTTGACAAGGGCCAAATTGTGATGGCTATACGTCTGGGTCAGAGCATCTCCAAAACTGCAGCTCTTTTGGGTTGTTCATGCGTGCAGTGGTCAGTATCAAAAATGTTCCAAGGAAGGAATTAAAGGCTGGACACCGATATTAGGCAAGTGGTTATAATGTTATGCTTGATATAACTGTTGTGTTCATTTTCTCAGGTGGACTCTATGGCCGGGATGACCTCTCAGCCCAGTATGGGAGCAATTGTGGCCTGCACCAAGGGAACCAAATTGGACACTGGTATGACACTATTGCTACTGATTCTTATATTTGTAGTATTCACTGTCGTAGTACTCAATTTGAAAACAGCTGGAACACAAACCACAATTTGTTTGCTTCTTGCTTATCTCCAAACTCAAGAAGCAATGGATTTTGATGAAATGGACTGTAATGAACCACGGAAAAAAAGTCATTTTCAGTGTCTCACTTTGTTTGAAACAGAAATAAACTAGCTAGACTGGCTTAGAGCCTGTTGAGACAGCTTATTAAAATTAATGCAAACAGCATAGACGTCTAATGCACTGTTCAAGACATGTTTTCAATTGCCATAAACACTCATTACCGCTCATTAGAAAATGTTTGGCTGCACATGAAGCATCTGCTATAGAGTGGCCATACAAAACAGTCTGTGAATCTAATGTATTTTTAAATAGTACTGAAAATTCTTAGCCTTTTTCATTCGACTTTTTTTTTTTGTTTAAATCTGTATCACTTCCTTGATTAGTTTTAAAATTTTGATAAAAATTGGGATTTGACCCGACCCAAGACCCCCTCTTTTTGCAGAGACCAGCTGTTTGTGTGCTGAAGCTTTCACCACAGACAGTTTGATCTGAACCAAACGGGATAGGTCAGACCAAATGGTGCAGGTGTGAAAGCCCTCTAAATGTTAGATTAGGAGTTTTTCCCAGCTTTTGCAAAAATTAAGTCAAAAGTTAAAATCCCAGCTGGCACAAACATACTAACTCCAGCCACAACGAGTCAGCAAAGCAACAATTTATTATTTACAATTGAAGATGATGCCATGGATGGACGTCTGTACTGTGCTTCTAGTTATGCTATAGAGATATATCAGATCAATAGGAGTTGTGTTTCATCATTCTGCATCATTTCCAAAGACTGAGAAAGAGAAACTTATTTGGGATTAGATGTGGTAAGAAACACTTTGAAATCTCACTAAGTCCAGCATTTATTACACTGTGCAGTGCTTAATGAGGCCATACATCTCTTAAATCCCTAGTTCTTCTGCTAAGTCTTTCACTCAGTCCTCCTTTACATGTGGAGCGAATCAATGGGAATATCAATAGACGACAGAGCGCATCACTAATTGCAGCTTGAAGTCAGGGGGAACCGATGCATTGTGCTCAGTGATAACATACACAGCCAATTATGTGAGAGGGAAGAGTGGCTGAGGCATACGCTGCAAAGGCAAGAAGCAGGAGAAGAGCGGCTGTCCTGATTTATAAAATAATAAAGAGCTGAGTCCTCATGAGTGAAGGAGATGGAGAATCAGAGTGGGTAATATGTAAGTGCAGAGGTTGTAACAGGCTGCTAAGAAGAGAGGGCAAGATACAGGCTATAGACATTGATCAAGCATAACATTATGACTACTGACAGGTGAAGTGAATAACAGATTATTTCTTTATCATGGCACGGGTTAATGGGTGACATATATTAGGGAGCAAGAGAACATTTTGTCTTCAAAGTTGATGTGTTGGAGGAGGGAAAAATGAGAAAGATTTGAGTGAGCTGACAGCTGGTTGTGATGGGTCAGGGCGTCTCCGAAACAGAAGCTCTTGTGGGATGTTCCCAGTCTCCAGTGGTCATCAAATGTGGTCCAAGGATGAACAGTGGTGAACCGGTGACACCCAGGCGATGCACGTGGGGAACAAAGGCAGGCCCGTGTGCACCAGTCCAATAGACGAGCTTTGACTTAAAGGGCCTATATTATGCTTTATTTGTTGTCTTAATTAGTTAGTGTGTCTTCATTTAGAACATATCTCGAGCTGCAGCTTACATTTTGTTGGTCAGAAAAAGCAATAATTATTGAAAAAAAAATTATTTGAACAAACTCATTGTTTGACTTTGTGAGAAATGCTCAGATTAGGTCCCTGTCCCTTTAAGAGCCCTCCCTCCCCGCTGTCATGCCCCTTCAGCGTGTCTCAACAACACGTGCCAGTGGAGAAGTCAGTGCTGTCCACTGCAGTTCGAGGGTGGGTTTCTTTGGTTGCTGCGGGGGAGGTGTGAGCTGTAGCAGTGCTTCCTGAACGGGACAGGGCCGTGAGGGAAGAGGGACGTGGTCAGGTGGAAAAGGCAGACACCGGTGATACAAGCCGTCTTGGCCTCTTACAATGTACTCAATGTAAAGGAATAGAGGATTACTCAAACATACAAGAATGAAACAAAACAAAACTCCAGGTATGTTTTTGATGAGGGAACATTTGAACATGGTAGAAAGCTCAGATTGATTTTAACTAATATAGCCCCTTTAATGCAGGTTCTGTTACAAAGGAGCCTGAAAACACAGTGCATTACAGTTTGTTGTGTATGGAGCTGCATGTTAGGCAGTCATAACACGTTCAGACAACCAATAAGAGGCAGGTCATAAATTTAAAGGTCCCCTAGTATGATAAATCACCTTTTTGAACTTTTAACCATGTTATAAAGTTTCAACAATAAAAACATACCTGGAGTAGTATTTTGTTTCATTCACGCTTGTTTGAGTAATTCTTTATGCTGAGCCCATCCATTCCTCAAAAGCTGGAAACGCTGAGTCTCACCGCTCTCAGTAGATGCATGAAACAAGTAATCTCATTTATTTATCTATTAGCATCATGTTGCTAATAGCCGTGCTAAATAGCCATATTATGCTCTGTCTGTAAGTAACGGTAACAGCTCCCCATAAATAGATGTTTTTCATATATAAACATTAATTTAAGTTATAAAATGTGAAATACTAATGCAAAGATGTGCAAAAAATGTCAAAAAGCCAGAAAAAATCATAATATAGGACCTTTAAGCTCCTTTTGCAGAGTGATGCTATGTGGAAAACTCACAAGGCTAAGCTATTTTAGATTAATTAACTTCTCTCTTTCTCTTTTCTTCATTCACATAAGTGTTAGTTTTTTGAATAGCACCACCACACTCCGCTGCCTTTGAACATTATTGGATGTTTTCTGTGGCTATATGAGCAGCGCCTTTATGTGCATCTCTAATAGAATACATAAGTAGGCAGTCTGTCACGTTAATGTCTAGTTAGCGTTTTCATTGCTGCTCGGCTGATGTTGACAGTAAACAGCACATCTCTCTGCGATGGTCTGCGGTTTCTCAGCTCATTGTTTTGCTGCGATACTTAACGGTCACAGAGGGACGAACGGGCCCTCCAAGAAGAAACAATTTCTTCTAATAGTGCACTCGGCGACCTGACCATTAAGGCCTGGTGTGTGTTGAGTGAGATGCGTGGCCAGGGCTTTGAAACAGAGATGCCCCACTTCACTTTTACTTAAATACTTATACCTGTGGTTTTCAAACTGTGATGCGGGTCGCTCTGATGGCATGTGGTCGCTTTCTGGTGGCGCACAAGAGTTTTTTGTAGTTCAAGCCCTCAGTTAGTTAAATTTAAAGCCAGTATTTATTTATTTTTTGCTCTTGTTGAGGCTAGTCCTGATGTAGTTCTGGTTTAAACCTAGTTTAGTTATGATTTAGTTTTGGTTTAGACCTGGTTTAGTTCTGGTTTTGACCTGGTTATTTTATGGTTTAGTCCTGGTTTGATCTTGGTTTAGTTTGGACCTGGTTTAGTGCTGGTTTGGGCCCAGTTTTTGGGCTAGGCCTGATTTACTACTGGTTTAGTCTTGAGTTTGTCCTGGTTTAGACCTGGTTTAGAGCTTGTTTTGTACTGATTTAGTCCTGGGTTAAACCTGGTTTTGTCCTGTTTTGTTCTTATTTAGTAATGCGTTTTTCTGTTATTCCAACCTTGGTTTAGCTCTAGGTCTGTGCAGATTTAGACTTATTTTTGCCCATTAAAGATGGTGAAAGCCAAGTATTTCCTGAGGTGGAGCTTGCTGTGAAGAGTAGTGGTCAATAAGAAAGCCGGCATATCGGAGCATGAAAGCATCAGTAGGAGAGGAAGTTCCCTGCAATGGTCCAGGTTTAGTGACAGAATATCAATTCTTCAGCGTACAGTGCAGAGAGAAAGGCAGACAAGGTCGTTACCGCTGAGAGGAGTTTTTAAAGTCTCAATATTCATGCGATGTGAAAGTGCTCCACTAGGGACTGCAATTGGGATGCAGCGCCTCTCCCATACACACGTGCGCTTATACTTTGTACTCTGTCCCAGTGTGACCCGGGAACATGTATTATGCATCCGCACACCGACAAACTCATTTTTACTTCAACTCCTTTCATAGGCCTCACCGTCCGCACCTCATCTCGGACTCTCAGTGCATCTCTTGGCTCTGGTCTTTTTGTAATCAAGCAGCGAGCTGCTCTGTCGGGTCCATACCTGCCTGACCTCAGTCTGTTTACTGCCTCCCTGCTCACTCTTTCTCTGTGTGTGTGTGTTACAAAGCGCTAATCAGCTCCCCCTCAATCTCCACTCAGAGTCTTTCCCATCAGCCCCTGCTCTCACGGCCTCTCATCTCCTCCCTCTCACTCAACAGCAAAGCAATTAACTACACTTTACTAAAGGTGGTTCTTTACAAAGCAGTACTGTATAGTTCTGCTTGGTACTGCCACAATGATACAAATCTGGGGGGAAAAAAGAGACCACTGCAATTATTCTTAAATCAGCCTCTCTCTGAGTCTGACAACCATCCCAGGCCAGTGTTTGTTAATTCTTTTGCACACCTCACTCTGCTCTATGAGATCACAGACCACCAAGTAAAGATTATTACATATTATTTATACATTATAATGTTCATTTCACTTATAAAAGTCCTGAGACGCCAATCATTTTGCAGTGATCTCTTTTTTTCCAGAGTTGTTTGTGTATCAGATAGTAATACTAAATGCTTCTATATCTACTATTCTATTCTAGCAAAAGACAGTTAATTCCTTTGTGAATCAACTTTTTAAGCATTAAATACTTCAAACCAGTAAAGTTCCACAACAGCTGCTTCTTCTCTCATCTGCCTCCTAGAGTGCAGAGATTTGCATATTAATTTGGAATAAGTTTTATGCTGGATGCTCTTTGTGTCACAGTCCTTGCCATTTATCCAGACTTGGGACTGGCACAAAGAGCGCACTGGCTTATGACCCCTTGTGACTGGATTAAGGTGCCAAAAAAGGGAGATAATGTTACTGTGTGATTTTGGCAATTTTGTGTTTTCTTCTAGACACATGGCATCGCAAGCCTGTGTACTCTTTGTGCTCGTCCCAACCCTGGATAAACAGAGAGGATTGTGTGAGGAAGGGCATCTGGCTTAAAACCTATGCCAAATGAATATGCAAATCACTGCACACCTGAAGGCAGATGATTTGCTGTGGCAACCCCAGAGGAAAGAAGCCAAAGGGAAAGCCAGCACTCCCCTGTCTAATTCATTTGTCTCCAAAGCCCTATACTTTATTTAAATGACTCCAGCCCTGGCACGTACACAGTCGTATTTATTCACACACACTGGTCCAGGTGAATGATGGCATGCATTACAGAGCGCCTCTCGTTGCAGGCTTTTTTATTGATGAGCTTTTTCAACAGTAACAACAATGCAGCCGTTTCGAGATGCGCACAGCTCACACAGGAGACATGGCATCGATTATCACACATAAACACACAAATATACAGCGACGCAGCCAGGCCTTTCCTTCATCATTATACTTCAATGATCCCCTCTCAGTGCCAAGTTTATCTTGTCATAACACCTGCTCTGTCAGGGTTTTACAGCCTGAAGACTGTGTGCCTGTTAACTCAGTTCCCTGTCTGTTCATTGGTGGATTTGCGTTGCGTATTGAAGCCTCTTTGTCTTTGCTAGGCAGCCATTTTAAACCCTGACGTAACAGGACTGTGCATACTGTTGCTGTTTGGCAGGACAAAAAATGTATTACTAATAAGTATAAAGTATTCATCCAGCATACTGTAATAGGAATTATCTGTAGGAAAAAATGTAGACCTTATAACATAATGAAGTTTTTTTTATGAAGCTCCCATTTGTTTGTCTCCACTACTCAGCATATATTTAATTGGATATGTCTGCTTACACAAAGAAACTGTGCAAAAGGGAACACAAATAGAGAAAGAGAAGCAACTTTAAATATTGGGAAGATATTGATGCAAGGTTTAATAATGAGGCAGAGATAATTGCAGGAAAACAGTGTAACGCTGAGAGCTTGAAGTTTATGGTAATCTCAATACTTAAAGGGGATATATTATGTTTTTATTTATATTTTTAAACCAATCACCTTTAGAACAGCATTGCAAATTTTACAACTTTCATTAACATTGTGACTAAAAGAAAGCAATTCCAGTCATTACTTTACTACTGCCATAAAGAAACAGATGAAAAGACCAGCAAAAGGGCAGCCAAGTGCAGAGATGTTATGCTGTTTTGAACAGAAACATGGGAAAAAAGCTTTTTTTCCCTTAAACTGACTGGATGTAGGGGGCTTGTTGATTGTTTTTTAAATCAACTTCAATTTAATATTTCCTATTTTACTCATTTTAAATATTGCTGTACTCTAAGGTAAAATATTAGTTTTATTATTTTGAATAAACCCAATTCAATCATGTGTTACCACTTGAAACTATTCAATTAAGTTGGTTCAACAAAACATTTTTTTCATCATGAGACCTCAAAAATTCAACACCAGAGACTACAGGATTACTTAAGCAGGCAGAAAACAAAACACAACTCCAGGTGTTTTTGATGCAAGAACAGCATTATAAGCTAATTAGAAAGTTCAGAAAAGTCAATTTAGCATAATCTAGCATAATATAGCAGAACAGCAAAGGTAGATGTAGTTGGGTGGGATTGAATAGCTATTGTAACTATTGTAATATGAATGGAAATCAGAAAATACTGCATTAAGTTAATGTAGTGGTGTGGACTATTACTTTATGCTTGAGGTGTTTTTAAATTAGTCAGCTTCTGAAAACTACTTGCTCACAAAAGTTTTCTGACACTCACCTAACCACAGCTCCGTGGTCTAACCCACTCACAGCATGTTTCTGATAAATTACAGCTGCTGCCCTGAACTAGAACGCACCTCTGTAACTGGAGCAGGCTGAGAAATCCTTTATACACAAGTACATCCAAGTAAAGGTTTTTACAGCAAAATATACCACAAAAGAACTTTTAACATTTATTTACACACATTTAATATGAATCTTGTTTTGTTTTGTTTCCTTAAATTGCCCATAGTGGAAGAATTTGTGCTGTTAACCTTGTAATTTATTGGAATTTGTCTCGTGTACCATGTAATATGTCCAAATTATGTGACCTCTGACTGGAGATTTTCTAGTTCAGTGGTAAATGCTCCATCTATTTAACCACAATCTCCTTTATTTTACATAGGAATACTAAAAACTAAAAAAAGATAAAAATAAAAATACTAAAACTAATTTGTTGCAACCACCTCTTGGGTCTGCACTTAGTATCTCTGGCCCTATCTTGCAATTTATAAATTCTTTTGTATTAATCATACTTTGGTTCAGATATAGTGCCTACATCTGGATTCAAATTACAGATTTTTTCGTTCAAGGGTGAATGAACTGAGCCCCAAAACCCATATACAGTATCTCACATTGAATCCACTTCTTGTGCTGACCCCTTGTGGCTGGACTTAGTATTATTGGCACCATCTTGCAATATATATTACGATACAGAATCCTTCATGAAAACTCCTGGAACCAGAAGATAACAATTTCTTTCTTGGTTCCTTGCTTTTGAGCTATCTTGCTAACAAACAAACAAACAATGGCAAAAAAAATCTGTTTTTATCTTTTTTGGA
Source organism: Bostrychus sinensis (assembly GCA_020698575.1). NCBI lineage: Eukaryota > Metazoa > Chordata > Actinopteri > Gobiiformes > Eleotridae > Bostrychus > Bostrychus sinensis. Next base: position 18,420,034 of record CM036252.1, read on the forward strand.
AAGTTTTAATATTCATAAAAAGCCAAAGGTAGAGTGTTTTGGCACGTCAGGAGGGAGAAGTGGTTTATTGACGGTCGGTTTGAGGGCTGATTTACTGGATATGTTTGTTTTTGTGCATATTATCTGAGCGCGAGGGTCTCCGTGGTTGATTAGAGTTCACACTGGAGCATCACATGACAAATACAAGCGTGTGTGTGGGTACATCCTCTTGTAATATCAACACTAATTTCACAAAGGAGGTCCTAAATGAAAGATACAGAAGTGGGGTTTCTCAAACAGAGAACAAAATGGATCCTAATTACTGACTGGCGTGGTAGGCTGCAGAGTTTTTCCCAGCAACAACATGCACATTAATTTCACATTAATTTCACAGCTCCACCATTTTGCCCACCAAGATCTCAGTGAAGCAGAGGTGGAAAGTACATTTTTAAGAATGTTTAGAATCTGTAAATAAATGAATGTATAAAACCTCAGTGGCACAGTAGTAATAGTAATAGTTGTAGCACTAATACCAGCAGTGGTAGGAGTAGTAGTAGTAGTCATAGTAGTAGTAATACCAGGAGTATTAGCAGTAAAAGAATAAGTAGTGCTAGTTATAATAGTAGCAGCAGCAATATTAGTAGTAGTCATAGTATTACCAGTAGCAGCAGATGTACATACTTTCTACTTTACACTAAATGCTTTTTTTTTTTTTTTACATTTTCTCCAGTAATGTGTTGAGTACTTCTACTTAATTTAAAGAAGTACTCTTACAAATGTTGAGTACTTATTCTACCTCTGCAGTCAAGAGACACAAACAAACACAGATTTTTTTTTTTTTCCGCCTGTCACTCTGAGGCTTACTTTGTCTAACTCTCATAATTAGCATAGTTGATATTTGTCATCATTAGCCTTGCGCTGCCATTTCTGTCCTGGGATTAACGCTATGTTGTTGTTGTTTTGTTTTTGGGTTTTGTTTTTTTTTTTTTTAAGTAATCAGCTTTAGCACCTTAACTGTCTACAGCAGAAAGCATCACAGACTTATAATGAGGACAAATGTTGACAGAATTACCAATGCTATATTTGTTAGTTGCTCCTAAATCGGTGCAGCCTGCGAAACCATTTCTGGCATGCTCCCCATTTTAGCTCCCAAATGTTTTCTCGCTTCATGAAATTTTCAGGAATTGGAGTCTGAGATGGATTGTGTACTGTAGAAATGTCTCGCCTGACATTTTGGGTTTTTCGTGCAAAAAAAAAATGAGCATAGAAATATATAAAAATGTGCCTAGTGGTGGTGGTGGTAGTGTTGGTTGGAGGCACTGGCCATTACTGACTCGGTCTCGGTGGTTAAAGAATATCTGTTCTGTGTCAGAAATGATATGTTGCACACCATCTCATGCACTTATTATTGTGCAGTAAATTTTGGAAGCTGTCACACATGTTGTAGTGAGTTATGTAACAGTGGCTCACATACTGTAAGTGCCCATAGTAATTTATACCAAGGCTGCTCACTATCAGAGAGTAATATGCTGGAGGTATTTTTAATATTGCAATGTGGACTAAACAGATGACCAAACTTGGAATAAATTTAAGACTTAAGCACGCTGAATAATGGATATAGTGCTCAGACCTAGACTCAAACCAGGATCTTCTAGTTCAGGGATACATCCTCTATCCATTAAGCCACAAAACTCTAATATCTCACGCAAGGAATAATTTAACTGACTGTAATTTGTGTTTTACTGACCACTTGTGGCTGGAGTTTGTATTTTATGCATATCCCTATGTCGCAATGGGACTGAACCCCTTTAAAATATTACATATCCACACCGAACAATTTTTTCCCAGGCTTATTACGGTTCTTTCCTAAGAATTTAAAAATCCAACCATTGCTTATTGAGTTATCTTGCTAACCAACAAACTAACAAAACATTAACACAACAGTAGTAAACAAGTGCTAAACCAGGACCTAAACTTGGACTAGATTTATGAATGAACCACTTCTAAACCATACATTTTACAATACATAATCAACTAAATTGTTTCTTTACTGACCCCTTGTGGCTTGAGTTAGTAGCTTCCGGTACATCCTGATTTTAAAATGATACAAAAAATTTCTGGATCCAAACAATGTTTTGAAATACCATAAACTACTAATTTCCCCTTGGTCCACTGCTGACTTTTCCTAATTTTTTAATCAAAATCAGATTTATTGAGTCCTGCTGAGACAAACTAATCAGCAAACAAGCCATCAGTAAAGTAATTTCTGCAGAGGCTTTGGACAAATTTCTGTTGATTAAATTTAAAAAGTTGTTCTAGGGTAAAATGTAGACTAGAAATAAATAAGCTAGCAAGGATTAAAGACACCACAGTTTGCTTTAAGACACTGATGGAACATTTTTTGAAAGGCAAAGATTCAATGTCCAACAACTGTAAAGTCCATATGATATATTTAAGTCTTCATTTTATGTTCCAGGAATCGCTCTGGAGAAAGTGTTTGACTACAGCGAGTACTGGGAGGTGGCGCGAGGCCTGTACGCTCCCTTTGACTGCACGGCCACCATGAAGTCCGGGAACGCTGATGTGTATGAGAACGAGATCCCGGGAGGACAGTACACTAACCTCCACTTCCAGGTGCACTTATACACATCCACACACCCACCACCGCCGTCACCAGGGACTGATTCAGAAACCAAATCTGATTTTAAGACCCAAAGCTCTTTATCACTCTGAGCTCCACTGAATGAAGCAGGATTAGTGATGCTCCGCTTATGATACAATTTACAGCTAATATAACTCATACTGAGCTCAGTGATACTGCACATTTGCACACAGTAGTATTTTATTATCTTCTGTGAATCTTTAAGAAGCATTTACATTCTGTTTTTCTTTGTATTACAGGCTCCAGTAGAATGAGGAAAATACACAGTATGTTGGAAAATGGTATAGAAGCAAAAGGGTGGATACTGTAAAATACTAGTACATTACATTCACCGGCCACTTTATTAGGTACACCTTTCTAGTACCGGGTTGGACCCCCTTTTGCCTTCAGAACTGCCTTAATCCTTTGTGGCATAGATTCAACAAGGTACTGGAAACATTCCTCAGAGAGTTTTGTCCATATTGACATGATAGCATCATGCAGTTGCTGCAGATTTGTCGGCTGCACATCCATGATGCAAATCTCCCGTTCCACCACATCCCAAAGGTGCTCTATTGGATTGAGATCTGGTGACTGTGGAGGCCATTTGAGTACAGTGAACTCATTGTCATGTTCAAGAAACCAGTCTGAGATGATTCGAGCTTTATGACATGGCGCGTTATCCTGCTAGAAGTAGCCATCAGAAGATGGGTACACTGTGGCCATAAAGGGATGGACATGGTCAGCAACAATACTCAGGTCGGCTGTGGCGTTGCAACGATGCTCAATTGGTGCTAAGGGGCCCAAAGTATGCCAAGAAAATATCCCCCACACCATTGCACCACCACCAGCCTGAACCGTTGATACAAGGCAGGATGGTTCCATGCTTTCATGTTGTTGATGCCAAATTCTGACCCTACCATCCGAATGTCGCAGCAGAAATCGAGACTCATCAGACCAGGCAACTTTTTTCCCATCTTCTATCGTCTAGTTTTGGTGAGCCTGTGCGAATTGTAGCCTCAGTTTCCTGTTCTTGGCTGATAGGAGTGGCACCCGGTGTGGTCTCGTAGCCCATCTTCCTCAAGGTTCGACATGTTGTGCATTCAGAGATGCTCCTCTGCAGACCTCAGTTGTAACAAGTGGTTATTTGAGTTACTGTTGCCTTTCTATCAGCTCGAACCAGTCTGGCCATTCTCCTCTGACCTCTGGCATCAACAAGGCATTTTCGCCCACAGAACTGCCGCTGGATATTTTCTCTTTTTCAGACCATTCTCTGTAAACCCTAGAGATGATTGTGCGTGAAAATTCCAGTAGATCAGCAGTTTCTGAAATACTCAGACCAGCCCGTCTGGCACCAACAACCATGCCACTTTCATAGTCACTTAAATCACCTTTCTTCCCCATTCTCATGCTGGGTTTGAACTGCAGCAGATCGTCTTGACCATGTCTACAGCCTAAATGCATTGATTAACGAGCAGTTGGACAAGTGTGCCTAATAAAGTGGCCCGTGAGTGTATATGAAGATGTACTTTCTGGATACTTTTGATACTGAATATTTTTTAATTTAGCAGACTTTCTATGTTGTGTTAAGGTGGCACAGAGTAGTTGCAGCTATAGCAGTATTTGACATAGCAGTAGTACTAGCAAGGGGAGTAGTAGTAATAGTTAGAGCAGCAGTTGTAGAAGTAGTTGTAGATGCAGAAGCAGTGATGGCAGTAGTTATAGTATTAATTGTATACTAGCGGAAGTATAAGTGGTCAAAATAGTAGTAGAAGTAGTATTAATGATGGTGGTAGCAGTAGTATTAGCAGTAGTTATAGCCGCAATAGTAATAATATTGACGTTTTAGCAGTAGCATCAGTAGTATTCATGATCATAGCAGTAGTATTAATGATGGTATCAGCAGCAATAATATTAATTGTAGTAGTAATAGCAGTAGTAGCAGAAGCAGTGATAGCAGTAGTATTAGCAGTAGTTGTAGCAGCAGTAATAGTTTTAATTGTAGTACCAGCTGTAGCATCAGTAGTATTTATGATCATAGTAGTAGTAGCTGTAACAGTAATATTAATGATGGTAGTAGCAGTAATATTGTTAATTGTAGTAGCAGCAGCAGTAGCACTAGCAATAGTAATAGTGGCAGCAGCATCAGTTACACCAGTAGAAGTATTTGTAGCAGAAGTAATTGTATACAAGCAGTAGTATGAATTAACTATTCATAGTGGTAGTAGCAGCAGTAGCTGTAACAGTAGTAGTAGTATGAGTTATAATAGTAGTGAATGGTGGGTTTTGCTGTGTAGTTACAAAAATACTTTCATGTATTATATATTTTATGTACATGTATTACTTTTTCTTTACTTTTACTCAATCTTGTAGAGTACTGTAGTAATACTTGAGTAAAATTACTTTGAAGTTAAAGTACTTTTCCTCCTCAGAGTATGAGAGCATGTGTGCTCTTCTCTCTGACCTGTTTATTTCACAGGCCCAGTTTAACAAAATCCCGATGCAGCACATTTCCCTTCACGCTAACTCTCTGTGAGATGAGCATCTTCAGTGTAAATTAAAGAAACCACAGGTGTCACTAGGCAAATTAGCGCTTTAAATCACGGGTTTATGCTGAAATAGCTGAGATTCTTTGTCCCGAACTGTTATTTTTATTCAGCTCCATTGTACTCACTGGCTTTGGCGTGTCTGTCTGGCTGTGTTTCTTTGCAGGCACACAGTATGGGACTGGGGAATAAGTTCAAGGAGGTGAAAAAGGCCTACACCGAAGCCAACAAACTGCTCGGAGATCTCATTAAGGTAAGACATCAAATACAGCATCACCCGTCCCACTGGCTTTAGCAGCGCACCAGGCAACTTGGGTAAACCCTTTTTAGTGTTTGAAAACAAAGGATGGTGCCATAAGCTAAACAGATTTTTATTGAGGAATTACCATTAGCCACACAAATTATGAATAATGAGATGGTTTTGGTTTTAGTAACTGACAAGCAATTGACTACATATGTGTGTAATGTCACAGCAGAACATAGCTGTTTTATTTTTATGTAGCAATTAGCACATCTAATTAGCATATACGCTAAAGGCTACAAACAGTTATACCAACAACCATTCATTTTTTCTGTCTAAAATGAATGTTGCTTTAATGGTTTTCTTTCACTCAATCGTAGCTTGCATAACTTATCTAAATACATCACAGGACTACATGTATATAGTCATGCATGTGTTCACACCAGTGCTTGGACTTCTGTTAATTTGACCTGTAACTTCAGCTGTTTATTTCCTAAAAGCACATTAATTGTTGTCATGAGAAAAAAAAACGCATTTACTTCAATCACTTTGAGCCCGACTCCCCTCTCGCCGGCCTTTTTGTTTTCATTAGCTTTCATTAATTTCCTTGTTTTTCTTCGCCTTCATTATTTACTAAGAGAGTCATCCCTCTTTCGGTGGGCCTCTCACTCACTCTAATTATTCTGTCCCCTGGTTTGCATTTTCTGCCTTTGTTAAGCGGCCATCTTGTTTCCTTCTTCCTCCTACTTTTTCATTCCACTGTGCACACATTTATTCCCCAGCTATCTTTCTCATTTTAGCCTCCCGCTGTAGACATGCTCCCATGGATTCCCTATTAGCCTGCCACCTCCTTCTCTATTTTGTTTTTTTTTAGCACTTTTTTGGTGGGGGGGTGATTGCGCTCCCTAATTTTCTCTCAATTCCTCTCCAGCAGCTTCCCTCCAAATGCTCCCTATCAATTCAATTAAGGCTTGGCGGGCTTCAGTGCACAAGCCAATGTTGGTCTGATGCGCCTATGGGTCCCACCACTCCCTGTTGTACTCTGTTAACCGAACAATACAATGTCTGTTCCTCTGCGGGCCAGTCGATAGGGACGATAGAGATACAACGTCATAATAGAGATGTGTGAATCAATATTTTTTAGAACAGTGATTTTCAACTGGTCTGATTGTGGAGCCTAATTTTATCTCTTGTCATTTTATTGTGACACTTTTTTTTTCAGTACTAAAGTTATTGTCTCCACCAGAAAGGGTTATGTTTTTTCTTTAGGTAGTTGATTTGCTTGTTTGTCTTTTACCAAGATAATTTTAAAAAAGTATATTTTATTAAAGATTCTGTAGCATTGCAAGAGGGGACAAAACTAAGTCCAGCTACAAGGAGTCACCATTGTGGCTCAATGGATAAAGCATTTACCCCCCAACCAGAACATCCTCAGTTTAAGTCCAGGTCTGGCCACTATATCCTTACCCAGGGATGGCTTGTATCAAGGGGCTAGGTGGGCTAACCCCTTCCTGTCATTTTCAAACACAAAACAGTCTTAGTTTTTATAGTGATTTAATATATATATTGTAATAATCTTATGTGTCTTATATGATATTCTGATTTTATTGGCTACATGCTTGCTATTGTTTTTGTTTTAAAATAAACCAATACTGCTGCAAAGAACAGAAAAAGGGCTATTTTTAATTAGCCCAGAAACCACACAACTCATTACATTAGTGTGGTGATTGACAGGAGTGAGTTTGCTCCTATTTATAGCATTAGAGGGCAAGAATTTTTTAGCCCAGAGACTTCAATTTGGCCAGTCACAGAGCACATCTTTACTTTTGAGTGATGGCAGTGGTAATAACAAGCTATGTTTGTTAATGATAATCTACAGCATTGCGGAGTTTGGAGGACTTTTCTAAGATGTTGAAATTAACTCAAATCACCATTACACCCAGAGCAGAGCGGGGTTTTTGAACACAGAAGAAGATTAAATAATTTCTCCAAAGTTTTGGGGACAAACTCACCTGATCAGCTGCACTTTCAATCAGACATTATACAGAAACCACCAGACTACAGCTACGGAGACATAAAAGTGTTTTATTAACACGTTTGCCTCGCTGAAAGGAAGAATAGAGATGTGAGCTTCATTTATAATAAGGTAACCCACACATGTCTCCACCTCCCTTACAAAACATGACATGTAACTTTAGGCTAACAGACTGCTCTCTGCTACTTCTGTTATTGTTCGCCTCTTGCTATTGTCAGGTTGTTAGATGATACGTATGTGGATAAAACAGTGGGGCATAGTGCTGTTGTGCATTGTCTGAAATTTTTTATAATTGTGGACGTTATGTGTAAGCGTTGTGTGAGAACTTTGCATTAAATAATATTTTCTTGGTGTGGAAGTTGAGCAGTTCCTGTCTACGGCCTAGTGCTGATGCTGAGGACTGTGCGCTATTATGAATGCATTAGCCCCTCCACCCAGAGTCACCACCAGCTGTCACTGTCCTTACCATTGCAAGACACGGCCAAGGCCTTGGTGGAGGTCTGTGCTCTTCGAGTGCCTAAATTATTTTACTAAAGTGTTTTTGGCATATGTATTTTTTAAACTTTTCATGATTTCCTACAACTAATGCAATTTTTTGGCTTATCATTAAAACTTTATTCCCTGAGACCCACATTTAGACCCTGGCCCACCATTTGGGAGGCACTGCTTTAGAGCATTTGCATTATAGACTTTCATTTTAGTGACTGTTGACATTCCTCAGCTTGATGCCAATTTGTTGTTCATTTGCCATTCCCCAACTGAGATCAAGAATGTTTCAAACAAGCCAAAAACTATTTAGACATGTTGCAGAATGTTTTTATAGATTTTTTTTTTTTTTGGCTGCAGTCTGAAGGGGTTTTTGCCAAGTTTTCCTCCAAATGAATTCTGTGTGGCCTGGCCATTATCCTCTGGTGTGTAGTGGAAAAGTGATTATTTTATTGCCCAAAATTTTGGAAACAGCCGTATTCATGAAAAATCGGCTACTCTAGATGGATATGCCTCCTGGCCAAATTCATCAGTGGCCAAAGGGAGCAATTCACAAAGAAGGAAAGTGACAAGAGTGTTACTTTGGTGTTGTTATAGGAGGGACCTCCATTTCTGCTGCAGTCATTCTCTTTGTCAATCTATCATCTAGTAATTTTTCTCCCATCACCTGCCTTATAGTGTTGATTTAGGCTTATTCCAGATGCCCTTCCTGATGCAATGTTCTGTCTGGTTTAGGTTTGTTGGTCAGTTTGTTTATCTAGTAGTTAGTAGAGAGTAATTAAGGATTCTTTACCATTGTGAGATAGGAGGAGGCCCCCAGAGGTTGTATGTTATTGCCTGGAAAATCCAGACTGATATGTCTCTGTATTATTATACAGAGAAATATCAGTCTGGTCACCACGCCGTCCGCCGTGGTTGGATTCAAATCCAAACCGTACCGTGCATTTTGATTCGCTTATTTAAGTCAGCATGTTTTTCGCGAGCAGCCTCCGCAACAACAACAATCAAGGTGGTGCACTGAGGAGCCAAGTTTGTTTCATTCAGCTGGTAAATTACGTTTTAAATGACCAAAAACATATCGAAGTCATTAAAACCACAGCAGCTTGCAGTACTAGAAGCCTTTATTTAAAAAAATAAAATAAAAATTCGCAGTTGCTTACTTTCTTGTCGCTTTGTTAACGTCACGTCCGCCATTTTCTGATTGGCTAACTCCGCTGTCAGTTTACTGGGGTTTGCTCCGCCCTAGAAATTGCATTGATTCTATGGCGACCAGACTCATCCGCTGGTACAGCAGTGAGTCTGGAATTTCCAGGCAATGTATATTAAGCACAGAAAAAGGAATTGAGTTTGAAATGAATTACAGTTATATACGTGTTTAAAAATGTAACTTTTAGCCAACATTTAATTTTTAACATTTTGTTTTTGTAACATTTTTGTAGAAATCTATCGAGAAAAACATGACATTGTCTTTTGAATATGGTACAGTTTTATTGTTGGTAGGGATTTTATCAAATTTAAGGGGGCTGTGATACTCTTGATAGACTTTGGGAATGGCTGCAGTAAAGGAACAAATGATTGATGAAATGATTGAGAATTCTTTACAATTGTGAGACATAAGGGCTGAACTAGAAGGCCCCTGGTTCAAGTTCAGGTCTGGCCTTTATATCTTTACCATTGTGAGCCTTGCCGCCTTTGTGCTGTCTCTGTATATCTAGTTTTATCATCATATTAGAATCACAAAATGGTTAGCATCACCCTTATGCATTTGTAAACCGCTTGTAAATGTAATCCTGGGACAGTGTATATATCTGTTGAGTGCTAGTGCCAAAGCGTCTAAGTCAAAATTACAGGTTAGTAAAAAGTGTAAAAGTGTCTGATTGCTCATAGAACCGCCCTGAAGCGCACAGTTACTCAGTCTATGCCACGGACCTTGACCGCATACTTTTCCCCCCTCTTAGACCACGGAGCACTAACGTTCAGACAGGCACAAGTGCGGGCCACACTCGGAGTGATGGAAAGTGAATAGCCTCCATTAAAAGGCTTTGAAAAGAAAGTCCATTTGTAGTCAGAAATAGTTCAAATTTTACTGAAAGCCGACTACTTGCTGGTGACAGGTATTGATCAGAGAGGGCGGTTTATTTGAGGATAAAGACAGCTGGGTTACACAAAGAGGATCCAACACATTGTCTCGCCCACTCTCTATGTACTTCATATTGATGTTGCTATTACGGTACTGCGCCAAAGTCTTAGACAGATTTTTAAGGCTTGGAACAAAGAAAGGTGTAGCAATGTACAGAAATGCACAAAAAGAGCATAGACCTCTGCAAAGGCACTGGTCCTATTTTGCAGTGGTATAGATATGGGGCCCAGACCTGGACTCAAAGATCTTAGTTCTAGTTAAAAAAAACAACAAAAATACTAAATAAATATCAGTATTTATTAAAGCAGTATTAAGCCCTATTCGCACTACAATATCATTACCCCTGGACCTCTGTAATTTGGGAATTACCCCTTGATGTCAGTGTTTTTAGTTGGGCATTCACATGGGATAAGAGATGTCTGTAATTTACTCGATTTTATGGACTTTATTCCAGATATGACTTATTGACAACCACACAGATTTATAATAAAAATCCCCTATTTTGTTTGTTTTTAGCTCTACTTAATGTCAAGCTGCTATCTTTTGTTTCTTTACTATACTAACAAAAAAACAAAAACAATCTTTACCTGCAGATTTCTCTCTTCTTAAACAGCAGGCGCCCCTATCTCAATCCATTCACTCTGATGTCTTTCTTGATCTAACTATAGCACAAAAATCATCCCAATTTTCCAAAAGAGCCTCCATGTTGCTCCAAAAACTTAGTTTAATGTTACCATGATGACGTGGTGGGTGCTTTCAAGTCACGTCTTCACCGTAGTTTTTCTCTTTTTTTAATCGTAGGAAAAAAGGAATCATTTCGGAGTAGGACCAAAAGAGACATGTTGTTATTATTGTTATATTTTAGATACAGATGTAAAATGGAGCATTAAAAGACATTTTGGATCACTTTTACAATCTTTAGGAAGCAATCTGCAGACAAAAACAGCCTGAATCACAGACATGGGGATTCACACGGAACTATTATTATCAGAGGACCCCTGTGTGGGCTGAAATATGGCAGGTAATTTTCGGGGGAATTTTTCTAGACATTTTTACAGACATGGCAGATTCGCACAGGATAAAAATCACTGACGACCTCGGCAATTATTACAGATTACTGGAGGTCCCTAAGTAATACTAATCCCTTGCGTGTAGGGCTTTAGTTAACAGTATGTTTTACACCTAACCTAAACTTTTACACAGTACTGTATATGTCAGAAATGTTTTTAAGGTAACTCCAGTAGTGTGTATTTCCATATTTTTGAGCTGTAAAATCCAATATGCCACTGGTCCGCAGTATTTTTTCACAGCTTTTTTGAGATTTCTTCCCTTATCTTGGGCTTAAATGTGATATTGGTTTTTATAGACGTGGTGAGTTTTTCCCATCAGTGATCTTGATTCGAAATGAATTAGTGTTGATATGCGGCACGGCTCCCTTCAGAGCAGAATACTAAAATGAACAGAGATATTGAGAAATCGGCGTGCCCAGAGAACCTTGGCTAAGTAGACAAATAGAGAGAGTAGTGTCTCTAACTGCTGAGTGATGGGCTAACAAAGAGCAGACAGGGACAAGGGGACTCTCTTGTACCACCTTTCTTTGTTGTGCTCACCTGCTAGCTTACTTTTTATCCACCTCCCTCTCACATAGCATCGCCTTCGGACACATTTCTCCACTCCAGCAGCCACACTCCAGTAAGATGCCTGGGTATAAAAGGAGCTTTTTAGAAAGGCAGAGTCTGTATTATTTGTTTTGGATGCTCCTTATCTTCAGATCCTTTAGCGACACTGTGGTAAAAACAAACATGATTCTGTATGGTTCTGTCTGCTGTAACTTGGCATGGCTAACTGTGCTCAGAGACCAAGACTTCCGGAAGTGTCTCTGTACCATGCAGGAATTTCCTCGACCGATTATTGTCTGTAATGCAGTGTTGCTTAAGGATCTGGAGATTATATGCATCCAATAAATCCAAAACTAATAATATAGTCTCTGCTTTTCTAAAATTCTCATTTTATACCTAAACATTTTATTGAAGTGTTGCTAATTAACCTATTTAGTTGCAAAATCTTGGCTCCAACTGTTTTCTTTTTCCAGCCTTTTGTTGCCCCCATCCCAACTTTTTTGAGTTATGTTGCTGCCATTAAGTTGAAAATGAGCTATTTATCTGTCTTGAAATGATAAAATACCTAAGTTTCAACACCTGGTTTGTTGTGTATGGTGTAATAATAGAATGTTTTGTGCACAGTGTCCCACCTTCTTCTGTATTTTGGTTGTATGTAAGAAGCCATTTTATTCTGAAAGTCCCTTTTTGCCGGAGGACAAATTATCTGGAGTGCTGCCCACGGGCTCTGTTTTAATAATGCAATCTCACAACTCAACGCACACACTAAATGATGTGTGTATTTCATTTTCGAGTAATTGAGGTGTTTGCAAAACTGTTCCCTAATTAAAAAGCCATACAGCAGAATGGAAAGTAGTATTTCTAGTGCCACACTTCATTACCAACATTGATCAATTTTGATTAAACAAGTTGGACTGAGTGAGCATATCAGGTTCTGGCACCACAGAAGCCAAATATGTACTTTAGCATTTTTATATTAACTGTGTGTCATGTTATTTATATTACTATAAGGTTTAGAAGTGCTTTCTTCTCCTTTTGGGTTGTTCCTTCAGGGTCACCACAGCAAATCATCTGCCTCCATCTCACCCCAGCTTCTCTTAGACCAAATAACCTCAATGTCCTCTTTCACTACATCCATAAATCTCTTTGGTCTTCGCATCCTTCAAGCTATATATTCACCATCCCTTCTCTGTACATCTTCAAACCATCTCAGTCTGGCCTCTCTGACTTTATTTCCAAAACATCTAATAAGAGCTATCCCTCTGATGTTCTTAATCCTATCCAGCCTCGTCACTCCCAAAGAGAACCTCTTTAGCTCTGCCTCCATATTTTTGCTTATACACACTTATTTCACATCGCACCTGACATTTTTCTCCAACCATTCTAACAACTTTAACACCTCCACAGCGTCCTTTTGTGAAGTATCACAACTCCTAATTAAAGAACCAGCATTTTCCTCAAAGTGTCTGTTTATACCTTCCATCCCATCTGCTGCAAGGCTTCACCTTATCCACCTTCCTGTTGCATATATGTTTCAGTGAAGTGTGAAAATAGTGTTGACTAAGAGTGCTTTTAAAAATACAGAATTTAGCATTTAATTTTTAACATTATAACCGGCCGAGGTCAAAATTATTAATTTTGATGTGGATCCAGATCATTGTTTAGATTCAGGGTTTTTTAATGGATTCTGTACCATTTTGAGATACAGTCTGAAGATACTAACTTCACTTACTAAAAAAATGTATGATTAGTAGATCCTTTACTAATGGGAGTCAGAAGCTTTTTTCACTCCATGAAAAGTGCATTTACCCCTGAATTAGAGAATCTTCATGCAAGATAAAACCAGTGCCTTGGAAAATGTCTACTTGTGCTTCAGTCTTATTTTATTTTTTATGTAATTTTGTGTATTTTTGTAAATTGATACACCTTTCTTTGTTCTTGGCCTGAACATATACATACAGTACTTTTTCACAGCACTGGATGTGTGTCTTTACTCTCTCTGTGTTGGTCCAACTCACAACCACACAGTATTCTTTCCAGGTGGAGCTGCTCTTGTATTGCCCGCGGGGCCTCTTGTCTTTTGCTCTAGTCTGCTTTTCGTCCCCATGCCTCATCTGGCAATGTCTGTCATCTGGTCTCAGCCCTGTCTATACCTCTTATTTTGCCTCTCTCTTTTACTACTTTGCTCATTCAGAAAACTTCATGTTTTTGTAATCCGCCCATTGCTTTTCTTTTCTCCGCTTGACTCTTGTGAAGTATTCATGTGGTGTCTGTCGGAAACATTGGGAGATTGTTTTTTAGGAGTTGAAAAATGCATGAGAACACCTGCTCAAGATAAAACAACAATTTGAAAAGTGGGTTACAATTTGGTCATTTTAGGATTTGTCGACAACTTGGCACCAGAGTGACTATGTATATGGGATTCTTTTTTATGAATATGTCAATATATAACAAAATGTGAGCAGCCAACACAGACTTTTTTAACTACACAGAACGATTGGCATAGGTTTTACACTGGATGCCCTTCCTGACGCAACATTCTCTATTTAGCCAGGCTTAAAACCAATACATAGAGTGACAACATGTTTTTGTAGAAATATAGGGAATAAATGACCCCTAATAGTACATTATACATCAGAAAAGTTTTCACCTGTGTTGATTTGTTTGTCTGTGTGTAAGATAGCTAATAAAAGGGTTAGATTTTAATAAAACTTTCAAAGGTGGTTGGTACTAGGTCAGAAATAAAAAAAAAATTGTTTTTTGTGTGGATTTGGAACACAATCTAGGACAAGGAATATCTGTACAATTGCAAGATAGGGCCAAAGACATTAATTCCAGCCATGTTGCTTATAGCCGTGCTAAATAGCCATTTTATGCCTGATCCAGTCCCCACTGTCACCAGCAGGGGATGTCAGACACCTAATCCAAGTGTTCTCTGCAAAAGTATCAGATATTTTCCATACATATACATTACTTTAAGTTATAAAACATGAAATACTAATGCAAAGGTGTCTGAAACTAATACAAAAAGAAAAACAATCTGGCCACTTTAATGACAAATCAGTGCTTTGCAGCAAGTGTTTAGGGTGATGGTTGTCTGTCTGAGGCCCATAGTTGCTGTGATAGGCTTCAGCCGCCCAGGACCCCAAATAGGAGTAAGTGGAAGAAGATGAATGAATGAATAAGTTTTAACTTAAGGTAAGGGCCATTTTCCGCTAGAGGTATGCATTAAACCTGACTTTGTAGTAAACACTGTTAAACACTGACAATTAACTCTACCCGCTAATTATCACGCCTTTAAACAGCAACCTAAACATTGCTGAAGTGAAAGCGCGCAGAAGTCACACAGATCTCTTTGTAACACCATCCAAATAGCACTCACAGTTGCTTTTCTGCCTCCGTCTGGTCCTCTGTCGACAGCCGCCATCCCTCACTCCACTCCCCGGTACTGTCTCACTCTCACTGTTGTGTCTGCACCATGTAATCCTCAGCCCATTAGGGGACTTCAGGTCTGGCTACAGTTGCATTTCAAAACAAATATATCAACCCAACGACACACACGCACACAGGCACACACGCAGGCAGGCTACACTCACTGTCCTTGCATAGCTCCCTGTAGACACACCACTTACCCACACATTAGCCCAAGTGAAAGGAGATGGACAGAAGGCGGAGGATGCATGAAAAGTGGTAAGAATAGAAGAGGTGTGCGGGCGTGGATTTTTACTGTTTGTGTGAGTGTGAGAATATGAGGCAACATGATGAGAGGCAGTGGTACAAGGTTAAATGTAGCTTTAAAGTGTCGAGGAGGGACATGTGGAAGGATGGCTGCCTGCTGAGCCAAGCTGATAACAGAAAAAAAGACGTCCACAACCACTTAGTCACATGTAGCAGTGACAAATCAAAGCGTAAGAAGATAACATGCTGCCTTTTCATACAATATGCGTCCTCGTCTCAAGTGGCGACAGATAAGCCAGCACAATGC